>OY856413.1:771470055-772887555 GCA_963693085.1 Alisma plantago-aquatica | reverse complement strand
GAACAGTGTCCCTGGCTCATGCAACCCCCTGCACTTAGGTTTTTTGTATTGTTATGTAAGGTCTACTACAATTATGTAATAGAATTAGACATTTTTTTGCTATCTTCAATATTATGTAAGTCTATTGCAATTATGTGAGATTTTTGGAAGAGTTTGAATGTGATGTGTTGACATGAATTTTCTGTGCGTAGAACGCAAGTGTACGCGTCAATGTAATATAGGCCTTTGTGAGGCCCGAGTCGAACTCAGGGACACTGAATTATCGAAGACTACTACTAACTACTCGCAATCAGTTAGGCCAGCTAAAAAGTTGGAAGTTGTTGTAAAATCAAAAGAAAATGAAATAAAACAAAACAATCGATTAAGTGTTTAGTTTAATCAATTCAAGTGGAGATCTTTAGGATTGCGGTTTCACCGCGGGTTATCAATATATGAATTTCTATATAGCAACTCAGATTTATCTCTCTTTCTGGGTAGTGGCATGTAATCAGAATTTCCCACTGTCGTGGTACAATTCACTACCTATGTCTAGGTCGGTTTCACCGTCGTAGTAACCTATACCCTAAACTAGGTGCATTAGAATCGACCTCTAGGTATCCACCATTAACCTTACACCACCTTGTTCAAGGGATTTGTTGATTAATGTGAATTTCGTCTCTTTTCAACCGTTAATTCTTCTTTCAAAGCAATTAAGGGCATTAGATTATTATTATGGTGATCAAGAATAACAATATAATTGAGAAAACAAAATCATACCACAGATTTAAGAGATAAACGATGAATTAATATGATAAAATTGTCATATAATGCTTCCCCGGGCTACTCTCGGTCCTAAAGATAAAGGGGATTAGCCCCGCATGTTCATCTCAGAGCTAAACATGGTAGAGAAAAGGGGAAACATGGAGAAAAACGTGAATAAGATGTAAAACCATGAACGAAGAAGATCCAAGCGGTCCTTGGCGTAGAATGCACGATCTCCGGCCTTTCGGTTGTGGAAAACGTCTTCTTCGGCGTCCAGAACGGATGGGGCGTGCTTCTGGGCTCCATTCTTCTCTCCACACCTTCTCGGGATGTGTGCAACGGCTAATGACGTGATACCCTGCACTTGGCCGCCGTCATTAGGTATAATCACCGAGTTAGGTTGCCAAAAAATCACAGCCGTAGGATTTAGATCGATCTAAAGCAAACTTGTATCTGATGGTGTCGATACCATCGACGCGGGTCGATGGTATCGACCTTGCGCGGTATCGGCTGGTCTTCTTTTTTTTTCTTTATCGCGAATGATGCTAACTCGATACCATCGATGAGGGTCGATTGTATCGACACCCTAAGGCGTCAGTTTTTGTCCTTTTTCGTCATTGAAGCTCTTCGTGTCGATAGTATCGACTTTTAGGTCGATTGTATCGACTGTCTTCTCGCCAACAACCTGATGGCACGTCGCCACCATCGACTTCACAATCTATGGTATCGACTCTATTAGGCTCCTTGCGGCTGGCAACCTGTGCTTGTGTCGATGGTATCGACCACTGTCGATGGTATCAACAGTAGCAGATATTCATTTTTCCTGAAATTACAACACAAAACCACATAAGCCGAAATAAAACATATTATTGTAATCATTTATGCTCAAAATACCAAAATAAAGGAGATTTGACGCTGAGAAGGATTATAGACCAAAGTAAATGAAGCATGCAATATTAACCACCAAAATGACCAATAAATGCATAAAACACAAGTAAAATATGTCTATAAATGTGACTCAAAATCATCACATCAAACTCCCCTAAGCTTGAACATTGCTCACCCTCGAGCAACTAAACTTTAGAATAGAGTTGCGAGGGTCAACTAAAGAACAAATCATCACAACAAACATCACCTTATGATCCCCACCAGACATTCACATTCTGGCCCTTACTAACCACGGAATGATAATTACCCTAAAGGCGATAATAATCATCCATAAATGATATCTACCTCAAAATTGATGAACACTATCATATAAGGCAGTTAGTATAATAAAATTCGCCGGTTCAGACTCGGTGCATCTTGTGATATCATATTCTACGTTGCTCGCCCTAACTACCATCTACATGGAAGCAACTCTCTTGATATTCATGAGTGAGGAGAAAATCACAGTGGCCTACCAATTCGAGAAACGGGTAAATGAAATGGGTGGCTCATGGAAGAAATGGAAGCATTATACAATTTCAACATGCATAAAGCAAACATGCCCTAAATGATGCATATGCAAGTGTAAATGCCCTAATGCCTACATTTGGGTGGAATGATGCATGCACTAACATTTTGTCTTAAGGTGAGATGGAATATCTAAGAGAACAACATCATGTTCTTATTCTTCTTAAAATGTACTGAAAAGCATGTTCCTTTCTCCCTCTCATTCCTATTTATTTCTCAATTTTTTTTTTCATTTCATATTTTTCTTCTTTTTTTTTCTTTCTTTTTTTAAGGCCCTTATATCTAATAAAGACAATGACTTATTTGTTGGGCTCACTTCTTGTTGCATAACTGTATACTCGAAGCATTCAAAAGGTATGGAACAAGTTTATCACCTTTAGTGTTTCAGAAGAAATAAGATGTATGATGTCCTCTATGCACAAAAATGTAAATGCATCTAAATGACACACACCTAAGGATAATGTGCTTGTAAAACTGATTTATAATTATTTTTTTTCTTCTTTTTTTATTTTATGCAAATTATGTGAAAACAGCTGCAATGCAAGACCTATCTACATGGAATGCAATCAAGGAGATTAAAACCATAATGTACTTCCAATTCTTATGGTGGAGTATGGAAACAATGAGGTGGATAGATCACAAGACTAACTGACTGAACCTTTGAAAATTATTATGTGTCCCTCATTATTGACCTGTGTGGTAATTAAGAGGTTTTTCTCTCTTATTTCAAATTAAAGTCTCATTATCATTTGGTAAGTTTAGGCTCAAACAACCAGTTCCATCCACTTTTCATGAATCATAAGAATGTACAGTTGTGATTTTCTGTTTTAGATTTGACAAACCCAATCATTTCCTAAAGTTTTGTGCTCAAAGTTGAACAACACAAGCTTGCAAAGCACTAAAATTTTTTAAATTTTCCCTTAATTCCCATGTACAAGAAAACGAGATGACACAAGACTTAAGACATCCACAATTACACTAGATAGAGTGTGGATCCTACAAACAAACTAAAAATTGCAAGATAGAAATGACAAAAACAAAACAATAAAAAAACTAAAAACTGAAAACTAAAGGATAGAGTTGTTCCTACCCCCCCAAGCTTGAATTCGACTATGGCCTCATAGTCAAAAACAACCTTAAAAGGTGGAACAGAGATATCGATCATTCTTCTGGAGGCGGTGGGTACTGCAGGGCTGTAGGGTCCCAGGATGGGTACTGCCCCTAAAAAGTTGGATCATACTGGGGCATAGGCGGAGGTTGTGGATACCCCACAAAGTAATTCTGGCTCCAATAATGATCATAGAAGGGTTGCTGCTGCATCTCCATACTATGCAACCTGGCATGAATATGCTACTGGTTGTCGAGGAGAAGTCGTTCATTTTCAAAGATAGCCCTCTGGTTGTCAATCAGTCGGTTCGTCGTATCCTGAATACCGGCGTATGTCGCTATATGTTGCTGCTGCGTCTGATGAATATCCTGTAGCATTGCATACATTCCTTGCATTGAGTAGACATCCTCGCCTTGCTTCGAGGGCTGTTGTGGCTGTGGTGGCAGAGGCTGGTAAGAAGAAGATGCACCTGGATGCATGTGAGGATGCTTCCTAGGTTCCACTCGTGCGCGAAGAGGAGTGAAGGCCTCCTCTTCCTCTTCAGCCTCTTCGCCATCATTATCGTTGTCGTCGTTGCCACCGTCTTCATCTGAGATCTCGATGGCAATGACAGGCCATCGAAAATGCTGAGCGCCCTCGATGTGGAAGATAGGGTCGGGGAGTGAACACTCCTGATAAGCATGATTAATGTGGCAGTGTGCATACGCCAATCCATCACGCAATAGAATGAGGTTTGAGCGGTGAAGGTGCTGCAAGTTGACCTTGCTTCTGCTGGAGAGAGGAGTCAACTGGGAGAAATTCAATCAAAGATAGTGGACCAGCAGTGTGATGAGCCCTCCAAAGTGAATTGGATCCTTCCGCATACTCCTCTTTACAGCCAACACGCGCTGCAAGAAAAATGTTCCCCAATTACATTCATGTCGCTTCAATAGCTTGTGCAGGAAAAATAGGTCTGTCTCTTGAAACTTTCTAAGAGACAGGTCACCACGAGCAAAGAGAGTGGTGCACAACATGCGGTGAAGAATATGCATGAAAGGATGCTCGAAATCCGCCATCGCCGCATTGTGGTAGCTCACAGATTTTCCCGGCGGCACAGTCACTAGCTCGGCGACGATAGAATCATAATCAGTCTGGTTGTCTGGCTGCCGGTACTTCTCTCACCTGTGATTCCAGTTATAGATGGAGTTGAACTGCTTTAGGGTGAGAGTGTAATCATTGTTGTACAGCCGGAAAGAAAAACGGCCGTTGATCCATTCCCGATCCGTGGCGACGATGTCATTTGGCACGACACAAATGTCCAGTGACGCCATGAATTCTGCGACTAGCTCCTTGTATGTCGGCCATTCATTGAAGAATGTCTGGCCATCAACGTGGAGTTCCATCTCATCAGGCCTCCTGCCCGTATGCCTTGCTTGTCCCTTAAGCACGTAGGCCAGATTAGCCTCGAACCCCAGGTTGCGGATCATCTCCCGGTCAACATAGCAGGTCAGCTCAATCTTGCGCTTCATCATTTCCTCATAGACCTTCTTGATTTCTGTGGAAGGATGGACAATCCACAGATGTGGAATGGATGCAGTCGGTGGATGAACGAACACTGGGATCTCCATCGGTGTCGCGCGTGAAGAAGATGCGTCGGCGTTGTGCACCATTGTCGAAGAAGTAGAAGGATTAGAAGATGGAGCTCGAAGAAGGTCGGAGAAGATTATCTCCGCTCGATGAAGGCTCGATGAAGAACGCGTGCCGTCGACACTCGTAGCCAGGCTCTGATTGCTCACAAAGATGCACGACACAAGTGGAGAAGGATTGCTCTGAAGTTGTGACGTCATATGACGAAAATCCATCCCTTATATAACCATGGTCGGCACTGATGTATGCTCGTCGATACCATTGACGTGAGTCGATGGTATCGACTCCTGTAGCACAATCCGTCTGCCGTTGGTATCGACGGTCATCGATGGCTTGATGTGGGGGCCCAGATCGATAACGTGTCGATACTATCGACGCGAGTCGATAGTATTGACCCATCCCACGGATCGACTCTCTTGATGCAGCGATCTCCGTTAATCTCGTCTCGTGTATCGGTGATGTGTCATGTCAATACTATCGACGCTAGTCGATAGTATCGACTTCTGGTTAGGGCAACACCCTCGCGAGGCCCGACCGTCACCTTCTGTCTAAAACATGGTCGATACCATCGACAGGCCTGTCGATGGTATCAACTTCACTGAGTCAATTTGCGACTGAATATCTCCAGATATCTCGATAGTATCGACATGCATGTCGATACTATCGACCTCGACTTTGCGATCAACCTATTGGTGTGTCGATACTATCGACGAGGCCATCGATAGTATCGACACAGGGTGATTTCTGTAGCCGCCAACCTGTACCCATCTGGATACCATCCACACAAGTGTCGATGGTATCGACCCTGCCTCAGTCCTGCACATTAACCAAATGATCACGGTACCTTTTTTACACTAAAAACAAAATCAACTCAAACTAAAGTACGAATGTGAAAGAAACTAAACTAAACTACCAATGGCTGGGTTGCCTCCCAACAAGCACCCTTATTTAACGTCTTAGGCTAGATGACATGAAGCTTGTCATGCATCCGGAAGCACAATGAGTTTGAACTCGTTCACTTTCCTTGTGTAATCTTCACCAAAGTACAGTTTCAACCGTTGTCCATTGACCAGGAATGTTGTCTCGCCATCACACACCATGATTGCGCCAAGTGGCCTGACCTCTTCTACGGTCAACGGTCCACTCCATCGGGATTTCAATTTCCCGGGATGCATCTTCAACCTAGAGTTGAACAAAAGTATGTGATCTCGTTTCTTGAAGATGTGCATTTGAATATGGCAATCGTGAATCAGCTTGGTTCGCTCCTTGTAGATCCGTGAGCTTTCATATGCATTCATCCGCAGCTCATCAAGTTCATTGAGTTGAAGCAACCTTTTCTTTCCCGCTTCATCATAGCTCAAATTCAGCTTCCTTAGCGCCCAGTGCGCTTTATGCTCCAATTCCACCGGCAAATGGCAGGCCTGACCATAGGTCAACCTAAAAGGCATAGTACCTATAGGTGTCTTAAACGCCGTCCTGTACGCCCACAAAGCATCCGGTAGTAGGGTGCTCCAATTCTTTCTCGTAGAAGCCACAGTGCGCTCCAAGATCTTCTTAATCTCCCGATTGGAGACCTCCACTTGCCCCTATGTTTGTGGGTGGTACGGGGTGCCAATGTTGTGCTTTATCCCATACTTTTTCAACAGTGCTACAAACTTTTGATTCTAAAAATGTGTACCTCCCTCACTAATTATCATTCTTGGTACACCAAACCTGCAGAAGATATAATCTTTGACAAACCTGCACACTACATCGGCATCATTAGTCCTTGTGGGTATTGCCTCTACCCACTTCGACACATAATCGACAGCTAAAAGAATGTACAAGTTAGAATTTGAGGACACAAAGGGTTCCATAAAATCAATACCCGACAAGTCAAACACCTCAACCTCTTGAAATACATTGAGAGGCATCTCTTGTCTTTTTGAAATGTTACCTGCCCTTTGGCAGGAATCACATTGCCGCACAAAATCATAAGCATCCTTGAACAAAGTAGGCCAGTACAGGCCACTTTCAAGTACTTTGGCGGCAGTCCGAGAACTACCATGGTGGCCACCCGTCGGTAGTGTATGGCAATGACGAAGAACACTTTCGTATTCCACCTCCGGTACACACCTGCGTAAGACACCATCCCTGCACTACTTCAACAGAATAGGGTCATCCCAGAAATAATAACGCAACGAATGGAAAAATTTCTTATTTTCTTGGTATGTCCAATCATCTGGGATAATTTTACAAGTGAGATCATTGAAAATATAAGAAAACCAAGGATCCCGATTTCACGGATAAGAGTTGTTCATTAGGAAATGTCTCAGTAATGGGTATGTGCACATCCTTTTCATCCACCCTTTCCAACCTAGACAAATGGTCCGCGACCACATTTTCAATGTCTGCCTTATCTTTGATTTCAATATCAAATTCTTGTAAAAGCAAGATCCACCTAATCAGTCTAGGTTTGGCATCCTTTTTCTCCATCAAATACTTAATAGCGGTGTGTTCCGTCCATACCACAACTTTTGATCCAACAAGATACTGCCAAAATTTTTCAAAAGCAAAAACAACGGCGAGAAGTACTTTTTCGGTTGTTGTGTAGTTCAATTGAGCGTCATTCAAGGTTTTTGATGCATAGAAAATCACAGTGGGTTTATTGTCCACGCGTTGTTCCAACACAGCCCCAACTGCAAAATCGGACGCGTCGCACATTAATTCAAACGGCTTAGTCCAATCCGGTGTTTGCACAACCGGTGCGGAAATCACTTTTTCTTTAAGCACGTTGAACGCATGTAGACACTTGTCATTAAAATCAAAAACAACATCCTTTTCCAACAACTCAGATAATGGTTTGGCGGTTTTAGAGAAATCTTTAATGAAGCGGCGATAAAAATCGGAGTGACCTAGAAAACTTTGAACCCCTTTAACTGAATTCAGTGGGGGCAACTTGGAAATAACTTCAATCTTTACCGAGTCTACCTCCAACCCTTTGCTCGACACTTTATGTCCAAGCACAATCCCTTTGCTTACCATCATGTGGCATTTCTCCCAATTGAGGACCAAATGTGTGTCCTCACAACATTGCAAAACCTTGTCCAAATTGTATAAACACTTGTCAAAGGATGCTCCATAGATAGAGAAATCATCCATAAAACCTCCAAGCAGTGTTCAACCATATCTGAAAAGATGGCGAGCATGCAACGCTTAAAGGTTGTCAGTGCATTACACAACCCAAATGGCATACGACGGTATGCAAATGTTTCGTAAGGACAAGTGAAGGTGGACTTCTCTTGGTCCTTAGGATCAATCGAAATCTGATTGTACCCCGAATAACCATCAAGAATCTGATCAATGAATGGAAGAGGGAAGTGATCCTTAAGTGTAGTAGCATTCAATTGGCGGTAGTCTATACATACCCGCCACCCAGTTACCAAGCGGGTCGTGACATGTTCACTTAACAAATTATTTGTAACTATAATTCCCCCTTTTTAGGGACTACCTGTGTGGGACTCACCCACCTCGAGTCTGATATAGCATAGATGATCCCCGCAGAAAGGAGCTTGATCACCTCCTTCTTGACGACCTCCATCATGCTAGGATTTAGTCGACGTTGTGGCTGAATCACCGACTTGGCTCCCTCCTTGAGCCGAATCTTATGCTGGCACAATGTAGGGGAGATCCCCTGGATATCTGCAACCTACCACCCGAATACACCTCGGTGGTTCTTCAACACAATCAACATCTGATCTTCCTCCTTTGCACTCAGATATGTCGAAATAATCACAGGCAACTTCTCTTCCTTAGCTAGAAATGCGTACTTCAGGTGCGGTGGCAATGGCTTCAATTCCAAATCTGGCAGACTGATTAAGGATGACTGAAGCGGTGGTGGGAGTTCGTCAAGGTCTTCATAGTACCTAGCATAAAAGCATGGAAGCACCTGAAGCATCTTAGCACACTCCTGTAGTGACTTGCTTCTCATCTAATCATGTGTTATATTGACCAAGCAGACTTCAATTGGTAATTTTGGGTATGCATTGAAAACCGAACTCGCTATGGCCTCATCTTCAGTAGAGGGGGGAATGTCCTCCTCTTCGTCATTAGGAAAACCAACAACTTTGCTAAGGGACACAACCTTGGTCTGCTCCATGATGTCAATAGGATATGGCCTCATCTTCAGTAGAGGGGGGAATGTCCCCCTCTTCGTCATTAGGAAAACCTACAACTTTGCTAAGGGACACAACCTTGGTCTGCTCCATGATGTCAACAGCCAATGTCCCTTTCTCAACCTTGGTCATTACATGAGCCATATCTAAAAATGGCTTCCCTAGACAAAGTGAGATATTGTGATCAAAATGCTTTGCCATGAAGCATTGCTCCTTAGCTTTAGATGACGTGGTGCTGGAAGGCATGACCATCTCAAACCAATCATCAGCGATACCCAAGGTCAAACGACCTCTCCCCATATCAAGTATCATGTCAGCTGTAGCTTGGAAGGGTCGTCCAAGTAGTAACTCATTGCCTTGTTCATCTTGCATCTCCATTACAACAAAGTCTGCTGGAAACACAAATCGATCTACTTTCACCAAAACATATTCACAAATACCATAAGGCTTCACCACTGAATTGTCCGCCAGTTGAATTGTCATGTTGCTCGGCCTTGATTCTTTTAATCCCAATTTTTTTAATGTAGAGAGAGGCATCAAGTTTATGCTTGCCCCGGACTCGCACACTGCTTCGCCAAATTTCACCTTACCAATGTAACATGAAATATTGAAGCATCCCGGATCCTACCTCTTAGGTGGAAATGTGCCCATGATGAAGGCACTCACCTGCTCCTTACGAACTACTACCTCAGTGTCAGGGATCTTCCTCTTCTTAGTAATGATGTCCTTCAAAAACTTGTCGTAAGAGGGGATTTGCTCTATTGCCTCTAATAGTGGGATGTTGACAGATAGCTTTATGAAACTGTCCAGAAACTTCTTAAACTGGGCATCCACTTTCTTTGCTTTCACACGATTTGGATATGGGACCGGGACAGCCTGTGCCCTTTGATGCGGTGGCACATATGGTGTCCTTCTCTATGTCTCCTCCTCAACTACAATGGGATTTGCTGTGACATCATATGCTATGTCCACCACCGGCTCTGCAACTGAAATTGGCCTCTCCTCAGTGGCCTCACCTTCATTTTCTAACTGGTTATTGCTTGGTTCATCGGCCCTGGGGTTTAAAATTTTCCTGCCACTCCTTAGCAAGATTGCCTTCGCCTGTTGGTTTCCTCCTGGAATGTTTATGTTACCCAGAAAACCCTGCTGTGTTGGCTTCTTCAGATTGGCAATCTCCGCTGCCATTTTTGCCATTGACGTCTCTATTGTCCTCATCTGAGCCCCATGGCTCTGCAATGTCTGTCCAAACTGATTCATAAATTCCCCCTGCTGCTTGATATATTCACCAAAAGTGCTCATAAATTCTTGGTTCTACTTTATCACTTGGTTAAGCAACTCCGTGCTCTTATCCTCTGCCACTGGTTGGGGTTTTGCATTGGGGTCCTGCAAAAAGTTATTTGGATCCTTCCATGAGAATTTCTTGTCCTTCCTCCATGAGTAATCGTTATTTCTATACCCCTGTTGCTGGCGCATGAATTTGACTTGAGCTTCATCCTCCGATTCAGTATCTTCTTTTACTAGCAGTTTCTTGGCTAGAAGGTCCATCTTCTCATTCAGCTCTTTGATGGCCTTCGACTCTCCCACAACTCTCATGTGCTCAACGGTGTCTCTATCGCCCCAGGATTGCTTTTTGGCCATGTTTTTCAGGATTTCCCAACACCTCGTGTCTGTGTTGTTCAAAAAGAATCCTGAGCCTGCGGAATCTAGATTACTTCTATCATGCTCGGAGAGAGAAAAGTAGAATATTTTGACCTACATCTCCTTATCAAGCCCATGATGCGGGCACCTCCTTAGCATGATCTGAAACCTTTCTCAGGTCTCAGAGTAGGTCTCTCCTGCCTTCTGGGTGAAATTGTGTATTTTCCTCATCATGTCGTTGGTCTTCTCGGGCGGAAAGAACCTTTTGAAGAATACCTCCACCATGTGGTTCCACGATTCCACATATTCATCGTCAAGATTGTGCAACCATTCTCGTGCATTTCCTGCCAGAGAACTCGGGAACAACTTCAGGTAGAGTGTCTCCTGTGGAAATATGTCAATTTTAATCGTGTCGCAATTCTCCACGAATTGGATTATATGAGTGACTGGATCTTCATTCTTTAGTTCGTGGAATGCATTTGACTTGACCAAGTTGATTAATGCAGGATCAATCTTGTAATTCGGAATGTTGATAGCCTGCTTCTTTATTGGCCCCTTTGACACATATGAAGAAGAAGCCTTGATCTTCTCCCATATTGTTTGTTCGTCTGCCATTTCTTCTTGTTCGGATTCTGAATTTGTTTCTTCCAAATGGTCTTGATTGTACACCTCCTCATCTTCAGGTCCCGATAGTGGAACCTCTGGTGCATGTTGCGTGTAGTCGGTTCTACGCGTTTGCACCATGCACAAGTATCTGCAAAATGGTAAATTGAGTTCAGTACCGTGCCAGACGATAACAAAAATTGGAAAGATACTATGAATTTTAGAAATGATTTCAAAATAATAAAAAGGTGGCCTAGAATGGCCGCTTGCAGCACTCGTAATGCCGACAGTTGTCGTGTCCCTAGCAACGGCGCCAAAAACTTGACACGAATTTTTCGTGCATAGAACGCAAGTGTACGCGTCAATGTAATATAGGCCTTTGTGAGGCCCGAGTCGAACTCAGGGACACTAAATTATGAGAGACTACTACTAACTACTCGCAATCAGCTAGGCCGGCTAAAAAGTTGGAAGTTGTTGTAAAATTAAAAGAAAATGAAATAAAATAAAACAATCGATTAAGTGTTTAGTTTAATCAATTCAAGTGGAGACCTTTAGGATTGCGGTTTCACCGCGGGTTATCATTATATGAATTTCTATATAACAACTCAGATTTATCTCTCTTTCTGGATAGTGGCATGTAATCAGAATTGCCCACTGTCATGGTACAATTCACTACCTATGTCTAGGTCGGTTCCACCGTCGTAGTAACCTATACCCTAAACTAGGTGCATTAGAATCGACCTATGGGTATCCACCATTAACCTTACACCACCTTGTTCAAGGGATTTGTTGATTAATGTGAATTTTGTCTCTTTTCAACTGTTAATTCTTCTTTCAATGCAATTAAGGGCATTAGATTATTATTATGGTGATCAAGCATAACAATATAATTGAGAAAATGAAATCATACCACAGATTTAAGAGATAAACGATGAATTACTATGATAAAATTGTCATACAATGCTTCCCTGGGCTACTCCCGGTCCTAAAGATAAAGGGGATTAGCCCCACATGTTCATCTCAGAGCAAAACATGGTAGAGAAAAGGGGAAACATGGAGAAAAATGTGAATAAGCTGTAAAACCCCTGAACGGAGAAGATCCAAGCGGTCCTTTCATAGAATGCATGATCTCCGGCCTTTCGGCTGTGGAAAATGTCTTCTTCGACATCTAGAATGGCTGGGGCGTGCTTCTGGGCTCCGTTCTTCTCTCCACACCTTCTCGGGACATGTGTAGCGGCTAATGATGTGATACCCTGCTCTTGGCCGCCGTCATTAGGTATAATCACTGAGTTAGGTTGCCAAAAAATCACAGCCGTCAGATTTAGATCGATCTAAAGCAAACTTGTATCTGACGGTGTCGATACCATCGACGTGGGTCGATGGTATCGACCTTGCGCGATATCGGCTGGTCTTCTTTTCTTTTCTTTATCGCGAGTGATGCTAACTCGATACCATCGACGAGGGTCGATGGTATCGACATCCTAAGGTGTTGGTTTTTGTCCTTCTCCATCGCTGAAGCTCTTCGTGTCGATAGTATCAACTTTTAGGTCGATAGTATCGACTGTCTTCTCACCAACAGTCTGATGGTACGTCACTACCATCGACTTCGCCATCAATGGTATCGACTCTGTTAGGCTCCTTGCGGCTGGCAACCTGTTCTTGTGTCGATGGTATCGACCATTGTCGATGGTATCGATAGTAGCAGATATTCATTTTTCTTAAAATTACAACACAAAATCACATAAGCCGAAATAAAACATATTATTGTAATCATTTATGCTCAAAATACCAAAATAAAGGAGATTTGATGCTGAGAAGGATTATAGACCAAAGTAAATGAATCATGCAATATTAACCACCAAAATGACCAATAAATGCATAAAACACAAGTAAAATATGTCTATAAATGTGACTCAAAATCATCGCATCATGTGTATTTGAAGGTGGAATGTGAATTGAAGAAATGTTATATGATTTTTTGAAAGAGTTTGACTGGAATGTAGACTGTGATGTGTATATGAAAAAATGTTGAAGTATGTCGGCATGTTTGTCCATGTATTGTATATGTGATTGTTTTTATTGTAAGTTTGCAGGGATTTTGTTAAGTTATGATGCGTGCAGAGAGCCTATTGTTCGTCAAAACTTCTAGTTCTAAAAAATAACAGTCTCAAGATAGGCTAATAGGTTGGACAATAGGTCTTCAGGCCTCTTATAGAAGAAAAAAAACCTTCACAAATATTGTCGGTCATTTGTGAATAACCGACTATATATATATTCTATGTTGGTTATATACAAAAAATTGACAGTATACACCCAAAATTTCACTATTAATTCACTAATAAAACTGATATCAGGTAATTTGGTAGCAGTTTTTATCATCATGTAACTGATGAGGAAATGTCAGAGCATAACACAGATAGCAAAAAATAAAACCCAAAATTTCACTCAATCGAAGATTTTTTAAGTTTTATCGTCGTCCACTAGGTTGCCAATTCAGAACTGACACAGATAGAAAAAAATATTTGATGCTATATCCTTTTTTTGCAGTAGTGCAAGGATTGGTATCCTGTGATGATCTTATAAGAATTTCACTTCATAAGTTTTATATTTTTTGAAGTTGAATATACCTATTTTTTGTATAAATCGTTTATGGTTTCTATGTCACTTGATTGATGCAGTCTTAACTCACCCAATTGGTATTAACTAATCAAGTGAAACCCTAATCGTGTAGTGCCCCATGTCGTACAACCATTCAGTGTTAGTACTTGCTGGATGAGGAAACGAGTATTTCTAAGGGATGCTTGGAGTGCATAATGTTGAGTATGTGGTGTGCATGATACTATGTATCCTTGACATCCTCATCCCAAGGTTCTAGAGGACGGCTGTGGTTATGCCTAGATTTAAGAACAATTGATACTTGTACATATGTGATGTGACTGAGGACAACTATGGATGTACCTTGGATGATTGGTTTCTTGTATGCCCTAGTTACTAGTGTCATGACCTATATTCTAAGGGCAGACTAGGTTTTTGGCAGCTTGACTTTTATGTCATTGTGGGCAGTTTGACTGGTATGTAACTACAGCTGACTCGTACTGACTGAGGGGGTTAGATCTTAGGACTCCATCTCTCCAAGCTCTTTTATAGAACCGATTGTGACCAAGCGGTGGCCAATCAGAACTTGAGTGGTATACCTCAAACTCCCCATGGATAAATGAAAGACATAATCCTATCATGTAGTATATATACTTAGGGGCATGTATATGTGGAACAATATCTTTTGTATACAAGTTGTGGTTGAGTCCACTGGGCATACATGTAAATACATGGCATGGTATGTGATGATATGCAAGTTGTTGGATGCTTATGTAAATGTTTATGGACATGATAGTAGTGTATAAATTGGTTGTAATTTACTCTCTTTTGTGGTATATGGATAATTAGCAGTTGATCATGTGTTTTGTTTTGAGTAATCCTATTTATAAAGACATGGTGTCACGTCAATGACTCCACCTCCTCTTGTTAGTCATGGTGGTGTAGCAAGATTTTTCACATATGTATGCTTGACGTAGAGGCTAATGGACATTGTATATATTCTTGAGGAATATTACTTCTTCAAGGAGGACAATTTTGCAAGGTATAGTTGTCGTAAGGACAATTGAGAGGCTACAAGACAATAACAACTTTTTATCAGGATCTAGAAGTTTGTGATTTAAATTGAGATAAGATGTCTCTAGTTTTTATACAACTATTGTTGGCCAAAGTATATTTCATTTCCTTATGTCTATATTTATATCACTATTTTATGGCTACAATTGATCTATTGGCTAAGGATTTTGTTGGGAATTGTTTTGTATTTCCACTGATCCCGCACCCACAAAACCTAGAATGGTAACAAAGCCAATGTGATACCCCCTTTTTTGGTGGTTTGGTTTTTTGAACTAAAATTCATTATTGACAAGATGAGAAATCTGTATCTACCCTAATCACCAACTATCATATATGATATTGTACAAACCAATGTGCATTCTTTTGAATCTTTCTTTTTGTGGATGTGAATATGCAAATTATGTCAGCTATGGTGAATGAGAATGGATCTAAAACTTGTAATTGTAGTTTTAGTGATGATCCAAAAAATTTAACTTGTGAATGGATTGTGTGAAAACCCCAATTTCTATATACTTTCCATAGTGACATTCAGAGATATGTGTGCACTCACATCTATAGATGTCAAAAGGGAAAATATAAGAGATTAAGGTAGTCAACTAAAAATAGAGATTTAGCCAAGATCAAGTCCACGTCATCATATAATGCCACACGAACATTCATTCATATAGATAAAATAAAGTCATTACATATGTAGAGGAAATATTGTTCTGGAGAAAGATAACTTTATTACATTGGATCTCAATCATCCTCAACATCAATTAGGAAAGAAATAAACTAACATCTAGCAAGAAATGAGATAAGAGGAATAGATCTATCTAATATATCCTCCATGCTTATTATTTGTGCCTTCAGGTAATTTGAGCATACATTTCACTTTGTTGTCAATTATTCGTTGTACCTAGAAAATACAAGAAACAAAAACATTAACAAAGTTGTTACATTGTAAAGATTACACTAATAAGGTTGCATAAAGGAAAAATATTTGAAAAAGAAGGTAAGAGGGATAAAACCATTTCTTAAGGCAAAAGTCGAGTAAACACCCTTTTAATTACATTCATTTTGATGTGGTTGTAGTACACCTATTGCACTTTCCTTACATCTAGTGTGGGCAATAGAATATTATCATAGATCTAACATGGGCCAAGGAATCATACATCCATGTTAGGCAACATACATCCACACTAGGCTATGTGTTCTAGTAGCTACAACCCATCATAACCATTTATGTTCTATTAGGTTTGGCGAAGTATAACACATACTAGTCAACCAAGCAATCATATTCAAATACGAGCATTCAAGGTATTACATATCATAGGCAACCATAAATCTAGGCTTATACTTATAAGACCACATACTTGCTTGTTTAGATCAGATATCCAAGAATTTAGAATCAACAAGAATTAAGTCACCCTACAAGGAAAGCAAGGGTACAACATTACAATTGGTCCATGTGACCAAGGCTAAGATATGGTCTTAGATATCATTACTTTTATGTTATCTAATTCGTATTAGGGATTATTCATCTTTTATT
The DNA here is from genome assembly GCA_963693085.1 of Alisma plantago-aquatica. Classification (NCBI taxonomy): domain Eukaryota; kingdom Viridiplantae; phylum Streptophyta; class Magnoliopsida; order Alismatales; family Alismataceae; genus Alisma; species Alisma plantago-aquatica. The sequence goes on along the minus strand of OY856413.1, from coordinate 772,871,030 downwards.
TGGGTCTTGAGACTATATCAGGTCTGATCCATCATAAAATAGTTTGATTAAAAGACAATATTTAATTAATCAATTAGAAGATTTCCATAAACTAGGGTTTCTAAGATGGTTGGATAAAAAGGAAAAGCAACCCTAAATATATTAATCATTCATAACATCAGGGTTTGTTTAAGGATTCAGGACCAATCATGATCATTAATCATCATCTAGTGATATTAAATTTTGTTATAAAGATATGCCTTTAATTTCATGTAGAAAGAGAAAACTAGATCTAGGGTTTCTTCTAATCCTTTGGTCATTTATCAACTTAGAAACGTATTTCAATTTAATTAGAAATCAGGGTTTCATCTACGGTTAATTACACCTTAAAAAGTTATACATCATCAAGAAAAACCATTATTAATAATTAATGGTAATTAAGGAAGTCATTTAGGCTTTAGGCAACTATTATTTAAAAAGGAAATGAATATAGGTCCCGATCATATTTTATTTGGATAGAGAATGTTTTTATGATCAAAATGGTATATTGGTTCGTCATTTTCAGATAATCCTAGCATTTTCTAGAATTTTTCTAAGATTAATCATTTCTTAGATAAAAGAAAAATAACAAGGTAGGGTTTTACCTTGATCAACGGCCGGATCCGTGTGGATTGACGGCTCTCGTTGATCCAAGATTTATGTGGGATGGATCAGGCTCTCGTTGATCCTCCTCTTCTTTGCTTGCACACGAGAAGGTCACCCGGGCAGCTCCGGCGAGATTCCTCTCGCTTCCTGGTAGAGATGGAGAGCAGATGAGATGTCAGTCGCGTTCATGAGCTCGTGTCGAATCCGGACAGCCTACTGGTGCGTCGTGGTTCCCTATAGAACTCCACGCCTCTGCGTCCCTAGAGGAGGTCACCAGAGAGGGGGAGGTTTGAGAGGAGGGAGGAGTTTAGGACCTCAAAGCTCCAATGGGAAGCACCGAGGGGGCTCAGCGAGGATGTTGGAGAGGTCAGATTGGTTCAAGAAGCACCGAGGGTATCCAACAATGAAGGTGTGTGGAGGTTGATGAAGGTGAATTGGGGGAGCAGTGCTCGGGGTGTCAGTGCTTGCAGTTGAGTATGTGGGATTGTTAAAGGGGGAATGGCGGAGCTAGTGGAGGGGTTAAATAGATGTGAGGGAGGCTAGGTGAGGAAGCCCTAAAATCAGCTGCCACTATGGTGAGAAGTGTGAGGAACAGGGAGGTCGTTCTCCCTACTCCAAGGGTGAGGGAAGTTGAGATAAAGGTGGTTGGCCCTGTCTTGACGAGTCGAAGGTAGCCATTCAAAATAAAGTTCATGAAAAGGGGGTGAGTTGGCATCTTGCTGGAGCTCGGACTCGAACTCTTCTGCCCGTCCTTTGCGCGAGGTAGAAGACGGGTCCTGGACCCTTGGATCCTGCGCGGCTCTGTGGCCATCAGATCGGGTGGCTGAGGATTGGCCCTCCACCAAGTGATCCGTGCCCAGCCAAAAAATGGGCCGCATGACACATCAAAGGATCATATAAGCACAAACTTAGGTCCTAGGTTATAAAAAGGTGATTTATTTACTCAAAATTAAATTGGCCAAAACTCTAGATTGGTAAACCCAATTCTAATGAAATTTTAGGTGTAGCTTCAAAAGGTCAGTATGCTACAATGATATACATTTGAGGTTCAAATTCAGTTATTTGATAAGTTCATTTACTAAATACATTAACACATGTATTTTATCATCGCAGCATACTAGGGTTTGCATTTTGTTTGCAATTTGTGACACAACTTTGTTCAATTGAGTGGGGGAAGTATATGAGGGTATATTGGTCAACAAAAAAAATTGATAATAAAACTTTTAAGAGAGAGAAAAATATTATAAAAACTCACTTTATCACAGACTGCATGTCATGACTCTCTCGCTCTCTCTACATACTTCATGAAAATTAAATACTTGCAAATTTTAATTATCGATGATGTTTTGACATCATCTAGGGATGATGGTGTAGAGTAGAATGTGATTAAAGTATAGATAAAAAAGGAATTTCCTTGGTTCATTCTTGTTGAAGACGAAGAGATGAATCCCTCAACAACTAAAGGTCTACCCATGGAGAGTTTCTAGCCAGCCGACTGTCTTGACAAGCCAATCAATTGGAAACCACATTAGGAAAGAATTAAGGGTACATTAGTTGTGAGCAATTTTGTTGTTTGTCTGTAACTCCTATTGGATATATATGTTGTACTAGTTTTTTTACCTTCTTATCGCATATTGTGGATGTTATAGTACATGATACATATAATATTAGATGTGTAACAATGATTGGATATATATGAATAGCCCACAAATATAATATTGAGTTTAAGATGCCATGAAAATCACATGTAATCATCGATGGAATACATTTGGAAACACCAAAGTATGGTACATCATCTATCTTGAGGAAGTGTAATAATACCTATGTGGGTCTTCCAAAGAAAGTCCCATAGCTTATTGTGTTGGCCACTAGATTGATGTAACTACAATGATCCTAATAGAATTAATAACCCAGAGGCATACAAATGGCAAATAATTCATAAGATTAATTATGACAAGGATTGGATAACCATATATCCAAGAGTTTCATTGGATACAATTAGTAAATTTTATCTATCGATATAATTAACTCTTGATTGAGAATCTAAGGTTAGATAAAATTTAATCAAATGTGAATATCACCGCACTAAAAGATTATCAATATAATTTTCTAATGAACAATGAGGAATATTAATTTGAATAAACTAGTGTGAATGTTATAAATTAAATACACAATTCATATGGTTAAATGTTATTTTACAATTATGATTTTGAAGCATGAAAATATTTACTTTGTATATCTTATGGAAAACATAAATAATCAATTTTTATTTCAATCCATCCTTCAGAAAGAGAAATTGAATTGAATATCCCTGACTTGTATAGCCATTGAGGATTCTTCTCATACATGAGTGAAAACTTGATTTCCTTGAGACAACAATACCATAAGATATATCTACTAGGGAAGTAAGAGAAGATTATAAGAAAAATTCCTAGGAATGCATAGATTTAAGTTTCCTCATGATATTCTACATGAATCATGAGTTTCGAAAGCAAAATGATAGCATGGGTATTGTTCTAGAGTTGGCCACCGATATGAGGAGTATGTTCTAATATTAAGTAAGACAATAGTGATGTGATATCTCAATGTGCTTGTTTAAGTGTGACATGACTAATGGTGATCCAATTATGCCCCATGTACTAATGTTGATTGGGAATTTAGAAATTGGATTCTATTTAGGACAAGAGTTATCCACAATGTAATCCTATAATCATTCGAGAATCCAACAACCAGTTGGTCATAAATTTCAAATTTTGTTAAACTATTGTTAGAATTAGTTGACATGTTGAGAACAACTAAGTCTCAAATTATGAAAGAAAATCCAAAAATGTATGTTTTGATGGATAACAAGGGAAAGGTTAAGTAAAGGGACAAAGGAAAAGCTAAAAGAAGTTCTAGAGATGGAAAAAACAATAAATGAACTAAAAATAGGAGGTAGGAATGAAAGGCAATTTCACTAGGATGGACATTAAAAGAGAAATTTCCCTCTTTTCCTTGAGGAACTAATGAAGTAGGATCTGGAAGTATAGGTGTCCACTACATGTATAGATGTTTTAGAAATATACTTTTCTTGTGATAAAAAAAAGAATATGCTTTTCTACTTCTATTTTTGGATATGGATACTAGACATGGATCTCACATGTGTTTTAATGTGTAAGATTGTGAAATAGGTAGACCGATACTAAAGGGAGATGGGGGCCTATGTATTTCTAATAAGGGAAGAGTTTATATCACTCTTTAGGCAAATAATGTTTATCTTTGAGTATTAAGCTTATAATAGAGTTACAAAACTACTTTCATGTACCTACCATATATATGAATATTATTAATGTATCATGTTTGAAAAAGAAAGGATTTTTAGTGTGTAATAAATAACAGATGAATTTCTATTTCAAGTGATGAGATCTTTTATGGAAGTATAGAAATGCCTTATTGTCTTTAATTGATTGGATCTTGAGATAAGTATATATAAATAAATATGAATAAGTAAAACTCAATGAATCAAATAGAAACCACCTATGACATTGTCGTCTGCGAACCTAAATGGTAAGCACATGTATAAACCCCATAAAGATGGTTATCCATATTCACTTGATTCAAAACAAATAGATAATAATGTGTTATGGAGTGGTTCTTTTTTCCCCTGAAGTATGGACCTTCTAAACTTTATGTTTCCCATTTTCTTCCTCTTTCCGTCAATTCCATAATCGAATATGCTATAGTGCATATTTGGTTAATCATGTGTACATTTAATACATGGTAATACTCAATTTGACCTAAATACTAATTTTAAAATACATCAAACCTTACCATCTTCCTTACTAATCTTAACCTTATATATGTGCAAAACTATACCCTATTCTTATGTAATAATGTAGAACTCTCTCTCACTTTCTGACATACCTCTTCTTCCTCAAGTCAGAACCTAAATGAGATTTATATAATATATTGAAAAGCCCTAATTCTAATATGTTTTTCTCAATTTGTCCTAGCTTTTCTAGGCCTTGGGCTGACCCCTTAGCGCACAGGCTACATGTGGCCCCAAATCTAGCCTCCCTTCCCTCTTTCCCCCTTCTTTCAGTCCTGCATTGACTCTCCTATATGACCCAATTTGTTGGATGCCCACAATGCCAAGGGTCATGGCTTCATTGGATGGACATGGGATTTGTCCCCTTCCTTCCTCCTACATAGTAGCAGGTGTAGTAGAGGTGCTTCGGGCAGAACTGATTTCAGTCACCCATCATCAAACCTACCTCCCTTTCTCCCCCTAGACTAGCACCCTGCACCAATGGGGTGTTTGGGATGTTGGGATGGGATAGGTATGGTTCTAGACACATTTTTTCCAAGATCTAATAGTAATTAGACCTGCCTTGCATCCTAACACCACCTATTTCTGCACCATAGTCCCTATTTTAGTATATAAATACATGCTTCTTATCCATTTTTCTCCCCCACACTTTTCCACTTTACGCACAAGTCAAACCTCAAAACTCCTCCCCCATCCTTTATTGAACTTTCCACCTGATTTGGGTTATAAGAACAAATGTGAGGTTAGGACTGACTCACATTGTTGGGTTGACCCCTTATGGCTCACATTATGTTTCCCTCTCCCATGCTCACCATTGATCATCTGTGACCCTGCGCCCCACTGAAAAAAGTGACTAGACACATTTGATCACAACGATCCATGCCTAACTACATGCCATCACCTTGGACCATGCAATGGGTACCCACAACTACACACAAAAGAACCGTAGACAGTGAATCGTCCACAAGTTGGCACCCTTTGCCCCATTACTTAGCCTAGTACGGTGATTTTTTCCTCTAAATTCCTCTTTTAATTCACTAATCATTAAAACTGTGTAAGGCCTAGGTCCCTAAACAAAATACAATCACATAATATACCATTTTGTTCATCAAAACACCCCTTTTGTGATAATACTAACATATGTTGCTATTTTACATGCTACATCCCTGATTTTGGTAAAAATGATGCCTTTCTGATCTTGTACTTATCAATCAACCCCAATCATGCAAAATGTGTACCATTAGTAATCCCTAGTAATGCCAATCCCCTAAATAGTAAAATTTGTCTATCTTATATTGTGATGTTGTATTGAACCATCTATATACTCCCCAAAGATCATACTAACCTTCTATATTTATCAATTACCCAACATTGCTTCAGTTATGTGCATAAATGCTATAACTTCATCTAGACTTGAACTTTGGCTTCTATTCTGACAATGTAATCTTTCAACATCAAAATCAATAGCCATTTCTATGACATGTGACATAATGAACTAAAATCTAGTACTATGTAGTCCATGTTAGACTAATGAAACCCCAAGTACCTATTTTGTGGATTAAAATGATCTACTTGACCCAGTTTATTTCCATATGAAGAAAATATGATTCTATGCAAATCACTTGAATTATCTTGTTTAAATCATATATTATCTCAACTTTGTAACTCTTTTATATAGATATTCTATCTAGACCTAGGGTGCCATTGTGATACAACTGCTATGTTGAACACATGGATGAATGTGGATACAAAAGGGAATATAATTGAATAATGTAGGACAGGTCAGTGAGAACATCCATATGATTTGTAAAATGTTTAGATATTAGATCCTAACTAATCTAAGGAATGTCCCTTGCTTTTCTCTTACATCTGAGGTCATCCTTGAGGGACAACTTTAGGACTCTTTTCCAATCATCATAACATCACCCTACTTTCCAAGGTACATTTATATCCTCTTTGACCCTATTGTTTTCTATAGACTCTGTTTCTATATGTATTTACGGTATAATATTATCTATGATAAATTTCTAGAAATGAGTGAATCATATTATAACCTTTTTAAAATTGTTATATTATATTTTTGTCAAACCCTCAGACACAATTTAATAAACCCTTATAGAAAACCCTTTTTCCTTACCCAATTGATGGGATGTTAGGCACAAGGCTTTGTGCTCCCTCCTTTTTATGTGAAGTAAGGAGAAAACCACATATACAAATGGGCTATCCTAATGGATATGGTCATTTGGGTCCCTTACATTGAAACATGGCCTAATTATTGGCTTTGTTCCTTAAGTTACCTTATGGACTCTTCCTATAGGAAGTTGGTACTAAACCAAGACCTTATGATGAAATTTTTTATAATGCACTTAAAATATACATGTCAATTGACTTGTTTAATTATTTAATGTTGTTTTGTTATCTTTCATGCCTATTACACTACTTTGTAATCTAAGTTATGTTAAACTCTTGAGATTATCAACTTTCATATATTTGAAGTTCACCTTTGCAATTACATTAAATTGTGTCATGTTTTTGTTCCCTATTGGATACATACAAATGGCACGTTGATTTGAAGAACCTACTACACCAAACAACATCACCATGGGTTATCTTGTACTAATCTAAGGAGTTTTTTGTCCTATCAATATAATACTATAGTTTCATTTGAACTTGTCTATGTTGTGTTTCCTTCATGGCTTTATGTTTGTACCTAAACACCTTTTGGCTCTGATTATGATGATGGAATACTAGCTTACTGTGATTTACATATGCTTGTGTGTTCTTATGTTGTTTAAGGATGGACGCTTGAACCCTATTGCAACTAACTGTATAATTGGCAGGGATTAGATGAGAGTAACAAAAAATCTTTGACAGTTGGTAACGGGGACAAAGATACGAGCCATTGTATATGTTAGGACATAACACATAATAAGAAGATAGTAAGGACCAATCTCCACAATGGTTAAATTAAGGTCATATCTCTGGTGCTAAATGTGGAGGTTTTGTCTATTGATCACAGTCTTTCCACCTAATTTCATATCACCTCCTATCCACCTAGTTGGGTATCTTCCTCCAAATCATAAAGAGTCTTATAGCACCTTAAATCTTCTATAAGGATTATCGAAGAGACCTGGTTAGATGTGATTAGGTAGTCATCTCATATCATTCTTTCTCACTAGACTAGACTCTCATCATCACTCTATTTTGGTAGAATAAGGATGGGTTACAACTAAAATATCAAATTAATTCTTAATAGTGTGACAATAATCTGATGATGATTCTCTATTCATATTCTTATGTCTTTAACTATGATCATGAAATATTGTCCTAATAATGATAAAAATACATCTTACAAATGCCTCCTAAGACTCGTGACACCCATGCCAGTACCTTACGCACCACATTAGATGACAAAGGCAATGAGTAAAGAAATAGAATGGACAATGAGGAGACTGGGGAAACCTCTTCTAGTAAGATTCAAGAATTAGGTTATTCAGAAGAGTATATGTGTGTACACATTGATGCCCCACGTACTCTGGTTACTCACTCCACATCAATACTACCTAAGGGAGCCTAATATCTCTGATGTCCTTAAGCTTAACCCAAAAACCTTTCATGGTGAGTATTAAACTGATGTCCTGGATAAGGTTTATGCTTGTCTTCTTGTCAAGGACAACCCCTTTAGGGTCCTCAGATGCCTAGAAGAGAATAAGATTAACTATGCCATCTTCCATCTTAGGGTTGCATCCAAGTTATAGTGGGACAACTTCATCCACTTCCAGAAGAATATCCCCCTCAATTCGGAATCCTTCAAGACTTGTTTACCAACCACTTCATGCTTGTATGTGAAAATAAGGAGAAATAGGAACAATTCTATTGCCTCACCCTGGGAAACTTGTCTATAGCTGACTATAATGTCATGCCCTTGGGTTGAATGAGTAGGACATGGTGGACCATTTTATCAATGGGTTACAACTCATCCTTCACGCCTTTGTGTCATCTTCCCATCATGCCAACTATAAGAAAACATATAATCAAGCCTTGTCCGTTGAGAGAACCATGGGTTCAAGAACTAAGAGAATACCTAGCGTAGACTACCTAGGGCTTACTAGAGAGGTGCTTGTTGTTCAAGGGCCTAAAGGGACACTTCATCACAACAATAACAATAGGGTCCACGAAAGGGGTCATGGTAGGGACAATGGATCACGAAATAGAGGTCAAGGACGAGTGTAATATCCTCAATTTTGATAAAAAAAAATGAATTATATAAATGAATTGATTTATAATTCCCTAATCGTATTATTGATGAAACAATAGTGTTAATTGCCTTTGTGGCATGGGTGCTTGTGGCACAAGTTAAATAAATGAAAAGAATTCATAATGAATTGGTATTAATGACTTTTGATATGGTAAATGAAATACAAGAAGATATGCAAGTTTCCAAATAAGAATAAGAGAGTGGTGATTCCATACGGATATATAAGATAATGACAATGAGTTTTTATTAATGAAGAAGATGAAGGAATATATATATTCAGATAGTTTCCTTAAACATTTGGGAACTTGACCCATCAATCTATGATTAACCCACATATACATGAGGATAGGACTCTTTGGAAAGGGAAAGGGTTTAATGGAGACAAACCCTAAAGGTATGATAGAAGTAGATGATCTCTATAAGAATAGTATAAATATGGGACTAGACCTCCGTGAAGAGGGCACAAAATTGGTTTCTCAGAGATACTCTTTTCTCCTTTTTCAATGCCCTTCTCCTCATAGTGCATGGTGGACAACAACATCATATCGAGAATTAGATCAGCGTACAAGAGGGATGACAATGGTGACCGAGAGAAACTAGTAATAGGCAATACCCTGATTCAACAACCTTTCCTTCAAGCAGTAGGTGAAGGAAGGATGGCAACATTGTGTACTGCAGCGTTACCGAGGAAGGATCTGGGAGAGTTGCTCCAGGTTTTTTCAACCCTGATGGATGATAATACTCCACGCCCAACTCCCTCCTCTAGAACCTACTCCTTCAATTCTTTTGATGGAGGCATCACCTCCGGTCAGGGATACCTAGGTCATACATGCGACTAGTTTATGGTCGTCTGGGGCCTCGGGGCCGCAGGGCGGCTGTCGTGGAGCACCACGATGTGGGTTCTTGCAGCAAGTACAAATGAAGACTTCATCAACGAACGAAAGGGAGTACAGGCAGGACCCAGGTCAGCCACTGGTGAAGATTGTAGGAAGGAGAAGCCTTCCATTGCGAATTTGGTGATGGCGGACAAAGAGGGGTGTCCTAGGATGATCGACGGTGCTGGGATGGCAGCTCCCTACAGCTGGGCAAGTAGAGGCACACTCTCATGTGTGGTTAGGCTGGCGAGAGGCATATGTAGTGGAGCTCCGTCATGAGGAAGGAGAGGATAGATATGGAGGAACGATTTCAGGAGATGGTGATGGGATGTTGGCGCCGTGCTACGAAAAGCTAGGTCTCGAGTTTTGAAGAGGAGTCCATGAGCAGTAGGACTCGGTAGAAGGTTGATCTCTTGCGGGCTGCATCGTAGAGAGGAAGGCAACACGAGGTTGGGGGTGGAGTTGAGTAAAAGTACCTGCATAGCCCTGGGTTGCTTCATACCGCGAGGTTGGGGATGGAGTTGAGTAAAAGTACTTGCATAGCCCTGGGTTGCTTCATACCTTGTAAGGGTAAATCAGTCCTTTAGTTATGTTTTTAAGTAACCTGCCTGTGTGGCTTATAAGAGTCTAGCAAACGTTGATGTGTCAGTGTGTGATTGGTTCAAATCCAATTAACTTGCAAAATATGTAGTTAATTATTGGTAACTCTGTTCGAAATATGTTATATGTGAAAATTGATCAGGAGAATGAAAGGAATTCAAATAAAATACTATCAAAACCCGATTATGATCCATGTTCTAAAAGTATATGCAATACATGTGATAATGTGATTAGTATAAAGAGAAACCTAGATTCTTGTAAACCGGTGATTAATAGATTATAATTGGTTATGTTATGTTCATACCTAATCTAGAATGAATAATGAATAAATCCTTGATAATGATGTATAAACGATATTTCTACATTAGTAATATTATATATGTTGATTTAGGGTTTGAAACCAATGTAGGCATTATGATATAATCTTAATGCTAGTAATGTGATTTAGGCATCATGAGTAGTCTTATATGTTTAAGATGATGATTAGGGTTTCACCTAATATCCATAATGGAGTTGGTAATCTTAGAAACCATAATGTGAGGAGTTAGGGTCTCTAACCCTAATCCCTAGTCCAAACATGAGATAACCCTAAACCCTAGTTCAGGAGTGCATCTAGATCTATGTAGTATAATGTGAATACATGGTGACACATATGTAGTATGCTTTGTTTTAGATACTTGTTGATTATATGCTTGGTTTATTGGATGTTTGGATACACTCGTAAAGTATATGATTTTCTGCATGGTTTCTGTGATGGCATAAGGTACGTGGTTACGCTTATGAATACATGTATCAAATTCTGAGATTGCTGATGTTTCTCGATGAGATTGAATGACAAATATATTGCTTGCTTGTTTATTTACTTCTTGCAAACTATAAAGTTCAAATGAGTATCATGTAAATAAATAACAATATTATAAACCCTGGGTTGGACTGATCTTAGGGTAATGCACACGAGCCCCAAAGGGACAATGATTACACCTGAGGTAGTTGACTAGATATGGGTTAGAATATGAAGTAAGTTTATGTTCTTAAACGAATGATAAAGGAATTTGCTTATATGTGTACTTGTGATTATTTGTTTAAACCACATACCAGTATAGCAATATAGTGACCACATATTTGTTTGTTGGCATTTTAGGTATCAGATAAACTTGATTTGTGGACATGAGGGTACCAATAGAGATGTTGAACACACTACAGTTTAATCATGATGTTTTAGTCTTAATGGTTTATCTTTACACATGTAAAAGTTAATTATGTTTAAAAGTTATGCAACTCCTTAAAGGAGCTTTTTATGTGAACATGTAAATATTTGTTCGTTAATGGAAATTGTTTACTATTCTATATTTTTTCTTGAATCTGATCTTGGAAGTTATGATTAATGAACTACGACTTTAAGGTCTTTTAGAAACTCAAAAGTGTGGGTCATTACATTTGGTATCAGAACACAGATTCGTCAACTAATATATAATAGTCTATATTTTCCAATCATCCTTAGAAATTAAAGAGCAAAAGTTAGTAAAACATAATGAATCTTTTAGGTTTCTCATCTCACATTTTCGTCTACTTCTCATCTCTTTGCTTAAAAAGCCTTGAAAAGAAATTGTTAATTAGAGAAGTAAAATGTGAAAAGATGTAACCTTTTGTGTAGGTCCCTCTAGAGAGGGTAGACAATAGAAAGATACATGTATGGGTAAGGCCTTTCATAGAGGAAGGACTTAGATTAGGATATGAAAACTCTAGAGAGTCTAGGGATGTAGAAACTCTAAGAGGTAGAGTATAGTCCCTAACTCTAACCCTAACCCTAACCCTAAAACCTTAATCTTAAAAATGAACATGGTGTGGTAGTATGGGACACTACCAATGTGAAACTTGAAATCAGGAATAAGAATGATAGAGGGATGGGTGTAGGTGACCTAGTCTCCCATGCATGAGTGCATGAGGAGCATGACCCTTAGGTAAGAGATCTTAAGAAATATATAAACCCAATAGTTATATATACATGAAAATGAAAGGTTGAGTATAACCTGCTCAAACCCCTTATGTTGTCTCTAGAAGTTTAGTGATAGTGGACAAACCCCTGTAGGGGAAGGTCAAGGTAGCATCAAGCCCCTCGAGGGGAAGGTGATCCAAGTTCATTGAATGGATAGAGACCATGAGGGGGGTATTCCAGAGGTTGTGCAAGAATGGGTTTATATGTTATAATGATAAAATTTATGCCTAATGAATAAGAAAGAGATATGTATGAAACCTTTAGGGTTAATGTGCCAACCTGGGGTGGGTCAACCCAAGAGTGGAAAGATGACCTATGAGGGAGGCAAAACCTAGATCTTGGGATCAGGTTGTGGCTAGAGAGCCTAAACCCCTCCTATGAGACGAGAAGGCACCCTAGGTTAGGAATTTCCATTAAGGTAAGTAATGAACATATTTAAGTATTAATATAACCTTAATCCTCACCTAGATGTGTGAATAGTTAAAGATATATAAATAAAAGTACTTAAATTTTTTGAACCCAAGGATGCCAACTCTGAGTGACACAATTGGTCAAGCCCAGGAGGGAAGACCAGTAAGGCACCAATCCTAGGAGGGAAGGTGGCCTAAGTGGACGAACAAGCCCAGGAGGGATGGTCATGAAATGGTCAAGCCCAAGAGGGAAGACAAGGCATGCACCAAGCCCAGGAGGGAAGGTGGTCTAAGTCCACAATGCAGTTGTTTAGGATCAAGCCCCTAGAGGGGAAGATCACAGAGGTCAAGCCCAGGAGGGAAGACTGAGATGGCACCAAGCCCTGGAGGGAAGGTGGCTCGAGCCCAATAATGGGATGACACTACATTATGTGTACTCGAAAGAGAGAGATGAAGGAAATCCAGGTTGAAGAATTAAATAAGAGAATAATGTGCTTAAAAGATGTGACATCTCAAAAGAAACCCTAGGGAGGGTAGAGTCCTAATGCAATCCTAGGGTCAAATAGGGTGTACTAGAGGTACTTAGGATCAATGGGTTGGGAGTTGATATGCCCTGAATGCATATGACCATGTGGTCAGGAGGTAACAACTAGGTTTATCTAAGGCACATGACTCAGGAGATTAGCTTCCTCCATGAGGTTCATGTAGCCTAATGGGTGAATGTGAAAGGCACTCTCTTAATGCATAAGGATGAGATCACTCCAAAAGTACATATACCCCTAGAGACCTCAAAAATTTAGCTAAGGCTCGTAATGATACCTGAGATGTAAATATAAAGATATAAGAAAGTCATGAAACCTGAAGAGGAGTTGTGCCCTAAATTAAGAGTAAGAAAAGTGACACTTGACTTCATGGAATATAAGAATGCTACAAAATCAAGAGAAAGAAAGTTTAGAGTCATATAGAGTACAATTCAACTTAACATGTGATATTGAAAGGTAATGTGTGGATGTACCATCTCCACTCTTGGAATGGATTGAAATTTGTGTTTGGGCTGTAGCCAAATGCTTATTTCATTTCATTATAAAGGAGGGAGATTAGATAGACACATGTTATGCTTAAAAATAGAGATAATGAGGATGAATATCCTACATTGAATATGTAATGAAATGAACTAGGGAAAGATGTGTTACCTCACCCTTGTGTGAATGTGATGAATAATAGGTTGGAAACCTAGGTGAAAAGAGAAATCACCAAGTAATAATGAAATCATCAAGAGATGATGGGACTAATAGAGATATGGATATAATTGAATTTCAATTCAAGTGTCAATCTTAGTAATAAAATGAAAATTGATTAAGCAGGGTCTTAACCCTAAGTTTTGAAAATAATGTGAGTTATCATTCACCTAGGCTTAGTGGGCATGAATTTTGAGGACAAAATTCATTGTTAAGGAGGGGTGAATATAATATCCTCAATTTTGATAAAAATTGAATTATATAAATGAATTGATTTATAATTCCCTTATCATATTATTGATTAAATAATAGTGTTAATTGCCTTTGTGGAATGGGTTCTTGTGGCACAAGTTAAATAAATGAAAAGAATTCATAATGAACTGGTATTAATGACTTTTGATATGGTAAATGAAATACAAGAAGATATGCAAGTTTCTAAAAGAAGAATAAGAGAGTGGTGATTCCAGACGGATATATAAGATAATGACGATGAGTTTTTCTTAATAAAGAAGAGGAGTGAATATATATATTAAGATAGTTTCCTTAAACATTTGGGAACTTGACCCATCAATCTATGATTAACCCACATACATGTGAGGATAGGACTCTGTGTAAAGGGAAAGGGTTTAATGGAGACAAACCCTAAAGGTATGACATAAGTGGATGATCTCTATGAGAATAGTATAAATATGGGACTAGACCTCCGTGACGAGGGAACAAAATTGGTTTCTCAGAGATACTCTTTTCTCCTTTTTCAATTCCCTTCTCCTCATAGTGCATGGTGGACAACAAAATCATATCGTGAATCAGATCAGCGTCCAAGAGGGATGACAATGTTGACCGAGAGAAACTGGTAATAGGTAGTACCCTGTGTCAATGACCTCTCCTTCAAAGTAGTAGGTGAAGGAAGGATGGAAACATTGTGTACCACAGCATTACCGAGGAAGGATATGGGTGAGCTGATCTAGGTTTCTTTAACCCCGTAAGATGATAGTACTCCATGCCTGACTCCTTCCTCTAGAACCTACTCCTTCAACTCTCTCGATGGAGTCATCACCTTCGATCAGGGATACCTAGGTCATACATGTGACTAGTGTATGGTCATCTGGGGCCTCGGGGCCACAGGGTGGCTGTCGTGGAGCACCACATTGTGGGTGCTTACGGCAAGTACAGATGACGACTTCATCAGCAGACGAAAGGGAGTACGGGTCGGAACCAGGTCGGCCACTGGTGAAGACCAGAGGAAGGAGTAGCCTTCCTTTGCAAATGTGGTGACGGTGGATAGAGAGGGGTGTTCTAGGACGACCGACAGTGTTGGGATGACAGCGCCCTATAGTTGGGCTAGTGGAGGTGCGCTGCTGTGTGTGGGCGCGCTGGCGGGAGGCAGCCACAGCAGAGCCCCGTCATGAGGAAGGAGAGGATAGATCTGGAGGAACAATGTCGGGAGATGGTGCTGGGACATTCGTACCGTGCTATGGAAATCTAGGTCTCAAGTGTGAAGAGGAGTCCATGAGCAGCAAGACTCGACCGAAGGCTGATCTCACATGGTTTGCATCGCGGAGAGGGAGGCAACGCGAGGTTGGGGATGGAGTTGAGTAACATTACCCCCCATAGCCCTAGGTTGCTTCATACCATGTAAGGGTAAATCAGTCCTTTAGTTATGTTTTTAAGTAACCCGCCCGTGTTGCAAATAAGAGTCTTGCAAATGCTGGTGTTAGTGTGTGATTGGTTCAAATCCAATTAACTTGCAAAATATGTAGTTAATTATTGGTAACTTTGTTCAAAATAAGTTATATATGAAAATTGATTAGAAGAATGAGAGGAATCCAAATAAATTTCTATCAAAACTTGATTATGCTCCCTGTTTTAAAAGTATATGCAATACATGTGATGATGTGATTAGTATAAAGAGAAACCTAGATTCTTGTAAACTGATGATTAATTGATTAGAATTGGTTATTTTATGTTCATACCTAATCTACAATGCATAATGAATAAATGCTTGATAATGATGTATAATCGATGTTTCTACATTAGTAATCTTATATATTTTGATTTAGGGTTTGAAACTAATTTAGGCATTGTGATATAATATTAATGCTAGTACTGTGATTTAGGCATCATGAGTAGTTTAATATGTTTAAGATTATGATTAGGGTTTCACATAATATGCATAATGGAACTGGTAATCTTAGAAACCATAACGTGAGGAGTTAGGGTTTGTAACCCTAATCCCTAGTCCAAACACGAGATTACCCTAAACCCTAGTTTATGAGTGCATCTAGATCTATGTAGTAAAATGTGAATACATGGTGACACATATGTAGTATGCTTTGTTTCAGATACTTGTTGATTATATGATTGGTTGCTTTGATGTTTGGATACACTCGTAAAGTATATGATGTTCTTCATGGTTTCTATGATGGCATAAGGTACGTGGTTATGCTTATGAATACATGTATCGAATTCTAAGGTTGTTGATGTTTCTTGATGAGATTGAATGACAAATAAATGACTTGTTTGTTTATTTAGTTCTTGCAAACTATAAAGTTCCTATGAGTATCATGTAAATAAATAACAATATTTTGAACCCTGGGTTGGATTGATCTTAAGGGTAATGCACACGAGCCCTCGAGGGATAGTGATTACACCTGAGGTAGTTGACCAGATATGGGTTAGAATATGTAATAAGTTTATGTTCTTAAATGCAAGATAAAGACGTTTGCTTATATGTATACTAGTGATTATTAGTTGAACCCACATACTAGTATAGCAATATACTAACCGCGTATTTGTTTGTTGGTGTTTTAGGTATCAGATATACTTGATTCATGGACATGAGGGTACATATAGAGATGTTGAAGACACTACAATTTAATCATGAAGGTTTAGTCTTAATGGGTTATCTTCACACATGTAAAACTTAATTCTGTTTAAAAGTTATGTGACTCCTTAAAGGAGCTTTTTATGTAAACATGTAAATATTTGTTCATTAATGGAAATTGTTTATTATTCTATATTATTTCTTGAATCTGATCCTAAAAGGTATGATTAACGATCTGTGACTTTAAGGTCTTTTCGACACTCAAAAGTGTGGGTCGTTACATTTGTTATTAGAGCACAAATTCATCAACTAATACCTAATAGTCTATAATTTCCAATCATTCTTAGAAATTAAAGAGAAAAAGTTAGTAAAACATAATGAATCTTTTAGGTTTCTCATCTCACATTTTTGTCTACTTCTCATCTCTTTTCTTAAAAAGCCTTGAAAAGAAATTGTTAATTAGAGAAGTAAAATGTGAAAATATGTAACCTTTTGCGTAGGTCCCTCTAGAGAAGGTAGACACTAGAAAGATACATGTATGGGTATGCCCTTTCATAGAGGAAGGACGTGGATTATGATATGAAAACTCTAGAGAGTCTAGGGATACAGAAACTCTGAGAGGTAGAGTATAGTCCCTAACCCTAACCCTAACCATAACCCTAAAACCTTAATATTAAATAATGAACATTGTGTGGTGGTATGGGATACTACCCATGTGAAACTTGAAATCAGAAATAAGAATGATCGAGGGATGGGTGTAGGTGACCCAGTCTCCCATGCATGGGTGCATGAGGAGCATGACCCTTAGGTAAGAGATCTTAAGAAATATATGAACCAAATAGTTATATATACATGAAAATGAAAGGTTGAGTATAACCTTCTCAAACCCCTTATGTTGTCTCTAGAAGTTTAGTGATGGTGGCCAAGCCCCTGGAGGGGAAGGTCAAGGTAGCACCAAGCCCCTGGAGGGGAAAGTGATCCAAGTTCATTGAATGGACAGAGACCATGAGGGGGGTATTCCAGAGGTTGTGCAAGCATGGGTTTATATGTTATAATAATAAAAGTTATTACTAATGAAAAATAAAGAGATATGTATGAAACCTTTAGGGTTAGTGTGCCAACCTGGGGTGGGTCAACCCAAAGCATGGGAAGATGACCTATGAGGGAGGCAAAACCTAGATCTTGGGATCAGGTTGTGGCTAGAGAGCCTAACCCCATCCTATGAGATGAGAAGGCACCCTAGGTTAGGAATTTCCCTTAAAGTCAATAATGAACATATTTAAGTATTGAGATAACCTTAATCCTCACGTAGAGGTGTGAAGAGTTAAAGATATATAAATAAAAACACTTAAATTCTTTGAACCCAAGGATGCCAACTCTGAGTGACACAATTGGTCAAGCCCAGGAGGGAAGACCAGTAAGGCACCAAGCCTGGGAGAGAAGATGGCCTAAGTGTATGACCAAGCCCAAGAGGGAAGGTCATGAAATGGTCAAGCCCAAGAGGGAAGACCAAGTAGGCACAAAGCCCAGGAGGGAAGGTGGCCTAGGTCCACAATGCAGTTGTTTAGGATCAAGCTCCTTGAGGGGAAGATCACAGAGGTCAAGCCCAGGAGGGAAGACCGAGATGGCACCAAGCCCTGGAGGGAAGGTTGCCCGAGCCCAATGATGGGACGACACTGCATTATATGTACTCGAAAGAGAGAGATGAAGGCAATCTAGGTTAAAGAATTAAATAAGAGAATAATGTGCTTTAAAGATGTGACATCTCAAAACAAACCCTAGGGAGGGTAGAGTCCAAATGCAATCCTAGGGTTAAGTAGGGTGTTCTAGAGGTACATAGGATCAATGGGTTGGGAGTTGATATGCCCTGAATGCATATGACCATGTGGTCGAGAGGTAACAACTAGGTTTATCCAAGGTACATGACTCAGGAGATTAGCTACCTCCATGAAGAGTATGTAGCCTAATGGGTGAATGTGAAAGGCACTCTCTTGATGCATAAGGATGAGATCACTCCAAAAGTACCTATACCCCTAGAGACCTCAAGGATTTAGCTAAGGCTCATAATGATACCTGAGAAGTAAATATAAAGATATAAGGAAGTCATGAAAACTTAAGAAGAGTTGTGCCCTAACTTAAGAGTAAGAAAAGGGAAACTTGACTTCATGGAATATAAGAATGCTACAAAATCAAGATAAAGAAAGTTTAGAGTCATATTGAGTACGATTCAACATAATATGTGAAATTGAAAGGTAATGTGTGGATGTACCATCTCCTCTCTTGGAATGGATTGAACTTTGTGTTTGGGTTGTAGCCAAATGCTTATTTCATTTCATTATAAGGGAGGGAGATCGGATAGACACATGTTATGCTTAAAAATTGAGATAATGATGATGACTATCCTACATTGAATATGTAATGAAATGAACTAGGGAAAGAGGTGTTACCTCACCCTTGTGTGAAAGTAATGAATAATAGGTTGGAAACCTAGGTGAAAAGAGAAATCACCAAGTAATAATGAAATCATCAAGAGATGATGGGACTAATAGAGATATGGATATAATTGAATTTCAATTCAAGTGTCAATCTTAGTAATAAAATTAAAATTGATTATGTAGGGTCTTAACCCTAAGTTTTGAAAATAATGAGAGTTATCATTCACCTAGGCTTAGTGGGCCTAAATTTTGAGGACAATATTCATTTTTAAGGAGGGGTGAATATAATATCCTCAATTTCGGTAACACTGCGGTACATAATGTTGTCATCCTTCCTTCACCTACTACTTTGAAGGAGAGGTCATTGACTCAGGGTACTACCTATTACTAGTTTCTCTCGGTCACTATTTTCGTCCCTCTTGGACGCTGATCTGATTCACGATATGATGTTGTTGTCCACCATGCACTATGAGGAGAAGGGCGTTGAAAAAGGAGAAAAGAGTATCTCCAAGAAATCAATTTTGTGCCCTCTTCACGGAGGTCTAGTCCCATATTTATACTATTCTCATAGAGATCATCCGCTTCTATCAATACCTTTAGGGTTTGTCTCCATTAAACCCTTTCCCTTTCCACAGAGTCCTATCCTCACATGTATGTGGGTTAATCACAAATTGATGGGTCAAGTTCCCAAATGTTTAAGGAAACTATCTTAATATATATATTCCTTCCTCTTCTTTATTTTTAAAAACTCATCGCCATTATCTTATATATCCGTCTGGAATCACCACTCTCTTATTCTTCTTTGGAAACTTGCATATCTTCTTGTATTTCATTTACCATATCAAAAGTCATTAATACCAATTCATTATGAATTGTTTTCATTTATTTAACTTGTGCCACAAGCACCCATGCTACAAATGCAATTAACACTATTATTTCATCAATAATATGATTCAAGAATTATAAATCAAATCATTTATATAATTCAATTTTTTATCAAAGTTGAGGACATTACATTCACCCCTCCTTAACAATGAATTTTTTCCTCAAAATTCAGGCCCACTAATCCTAGGTGAATGATAACTCACATTATTATAAAAACATAGGGTTAAGACCCTACTTAATCAATTTTCATTTTATTACTAGGATTGACACTTGAATTGAAATTCAATTATATCCATATCTCTATTAGTCCCATCATCTCTTGATGATTTTATTATTACTTGGTGATTTCTCTTTTCACCTAGGTTTCCAACCTATTATTCATTACTTTCACACAAGGGTGAGGTAACACCTCTTTCCCTAGTTCATTTCATTACATATTCAATGTAGGATATTCATCCTCATTATCTCAATTTTTAAGCATAACATGTGTCTATCCAATCTCCCTCCCTTGAAATGTAATGAAATAAGCATTTGGCTACAACCCAAACACAAAGTTCAATCCATTCCAATTGTGGAGATGGTACATCCACACATTACCTTTCAATTTCACATATTAAGTTGAATCATACTCTATATGACTCTAAACTTTCTTTCTCTTGATTTTGTAGCATTCTTATATTCCATGAATTCAAGTGTCCCTTTTCTTACTCTTAAGTTAGGTCACAACTCCTCTTAAGTTTACATGACTTCCTTATATCTTTATAGTTACATCACAGGTATCATTATGATCCTTAGCTAAATCCTTGAGGTCTCTAGGGGTATAGGTACTTTTGGAGTGATCTCATCCTTATGCATGAAGAGAGTGTCTTTCACATTCACCCATTAGGCTACATGATCCTCATGGAGGTAGCTAATCTCCTAAGTCATGTACCTTGGATAAACCTAGCTATTACCTCCCGACCACATGGTCATGTGCATTCAGGGCATATCAATTCCCAACCCATCGATCCTATGT
Organism: Alisma plantago-aquatica; assembly: GCA_963693085.1. Classification (NCBI taxonomy): domain Eukaryota; kingdom Viridiplantae; phylum Streptophyta; class Magnoliopsida; order Alismatales; family Alismataceae; genus Alisma; species Alisma plantago-aquatica. The sequence continues at coordinate 772,850,062 of OY856413.1, read as the reverse complement.
ACCTCTAGTACACCCTACTTGACCCTAGGATTGCATTAGGACTCTACCCTCCCTAGGGTTTCTTTTGAGATGTCACATCTTTTAAGACCATTATTCTCTTATTTAATTCTTTAACCCGAATTGCCTTCATCTCTCTCTTTCGAGTACACATAATGCAGTGTCATCCCATCATTGGGCTCGAGCCACCTTCCCTCCAGGGCTTGGTGCCATCTTGGTCTTCCCTCCTGGGCTTGACCTCTATGATCTTCCCCTCTAGGGGCTTGATCCTAAACAACTACATTGTGGACTTAGGCCACCTTCCCTCCTGGGCTTGGCGCCTGCCTGGTCTTCCCTCTTGGGATTGACCATTTCATGGCCTTCCCTCCTAGGCTTGGTCGTCCACTTAGGCCGCCTTCCCTCTTGGGCTTAGTGCCTTACTGTTCTTTCCTCTTGGGCTTGATCAATTGTGTCACTCATAGTTGGCATCCTTGGGTTCAAAGAGTTGAAGTACTTTTATTTATTTATCTTTAACTCTTCACACCTATAGGTGAGGATTAAGGTTATCTCAATACTTAAATATGTTCATTACTTACCTTAAGGGAAATCCATAACCTAGGGTTCCTTCTAGGCTCAGAGGAGGGGGTTAAGCTCTCTAGCCACAACCTGATTCCAAGATCTAGGTTTTGCCTCCCTCATAGGTCATCTTCTCACTCTTTGGGTTGACCCACCCCAGGTTGGCACACTAACCCTAAAGGTTTCATAAATATCTCTTTCTTTTTCATTAGGCATAACTTTTATCATTATAACATATAAACCCATGCTTGCACAACCTCTAGAATACTCCCCTCATGGTCTCTGTTCATTCAATGAACTTGGATCACCTTCCCCTCCAGGGGCTTGGTGCTACCTTAACCTTCCCATCTAGTGGCTTGGCCACCATCACTAAACTTCTAGAGGCAACATAAGGGGTTTGAGTAGGTTATACTCAACCTTTCATTTTCATGTATATATAACTATTGTGTTCATATATTTCTTAAGATATCTTACCTAAGGGTCATGCTCCTCATGCACCCATGCATGGGTGACTAGGTCACCTACACCCATCCCTCTATCATTCTTATTCCTGATTTCAAGTTTTACATGGGTAGTGTCCCATACCACCACACCATGTTCATTATTTAAGATTAAGGTTTTAGGGTTAGGGTTAGGGTTAGTGTTAGGGACTATGCTCTACCTCTCAGAGTTTCTGTATCCCTAGACTCTATAGAGTTTTCATACCCTAATCCAAGTCCTTCCTCTATGAAAGGGCTTACCCATACATATATCTTTCTAGTGTCAACCCTCTCTAGAGGGGCCTACACAAAAGGTTACATCTTTTCACATTTTACTTCTCTAATTAAAAATATCTTTTCAAGGCATTTTAAGCAAAGAGATGAGAAGTAGACAAAAATGTGAGATCAGAAACCTAAAAGATTCATTATGTTTACTAACGTTTTCTCTTTAATTTCTAAGTATGATTGGAAATTATAGACTATTAGGTATTAGTTGATGAATCTGTGTTGTGATACCAAATGTAACGACCCACACTTTCGAGTGTTTAAAAGACCTTACGGTCACAGATCATTAATCATAACTGCCAAGATCAGATTCAAGAAATAATATAGAATAGTAAACAATTTCCATTATTGAACAAATATTTACTTGTTTACATAAAAAGCTCCTTTAAGGAGTTACATAACTTTTAAAAACAATTAACTCTTACATGTGTGAAGATAAACCATTAAGACTAAACCTTCATGATTAAACTGTAGTGTCTTCAACATTTCTATATGTACCCTCATGTCCACGAATCAAGTATATCTGAAGCTGTAGGGCGTCGCCATCCCAGCACCGCCAGTCATCCTAGAACACCCCTCTATGTCTGCCGTCACCACATTCACAAAGGAAGGCTTCTCCTTCCTCCAGTCTTCACCAGTGGCCGACCTAGTTCCAGCCCGTACTCCCTTTCATCCACTGATGAAGTCGTCATCTATACTTTTCGCAAGCACCCACAGTGTGGTTCTCCACGACAACTACCCTACAGCCCCGAGGCCCTGAATGACCATACACTAGTTGCATGTATGACCTAGGTATCCCTGACCGGATGTGATGCCTCCATCGAGAGAGTTGAAGGAGTAGGTTCTAGAGGAGGGAGTCGGGCGTGGAGTACTATCATCCGTCAGGGTTGAAGAAACCTAGAGCAGCTCTCCCAGATCCTTCCTCGGTAATGCTACGGTACACAATGTTGGAATCCTTCACCTACTGCTTTGAAGGAGAGGTTTTTGACTCAGGGTATTGCCTATTACCAGTTTTCTCAGTCAGCATTGTCATCCCTCTTGGACGCTAATCTGATTCACGATATGATGTTGTTGTCCACCATGCACTATGAGAATAAGGGCGTTGAAAAAGGAGAAAAGAGTATCTCTGAGAAACCAATTTTTTGCCCTCTTCACGGAAGTCTAGTCCCATATTTATACTATTCTCATAGAGATCATCCACTTCTGTCATACCTTTAGCCTTTATCTCCATTAAACCATTTCCCTTTCCATAGAGTCCTATCCTCATGTGTATGTGGGTTAATCACAGATTGATGGGTCATGTTCCCAAATGTTTAAGGAAACTATCTTAATATATGTATTCCTTCCTCTTCTTTATTAATAGAAACTCATCATCATTATCTTATATATCCATCTGGAATCACCACTCTCTTATTCTTCTTTGGAAACTTGCATATCTACTTGTATTTCATTTACCATATCAAAAGTCATTAATACCAATTCATTATGAATTCTTTTCATTTTTTTAACTAGTGCTACAAGCACCCATGACACAAAGGCAATTAACACTATTATTTCATCAATAATACGATTAGGGAATTATAAATCAATTCATATTACATAATTCAATATGCGGGTAATTTTACTCAACTCCATCCCCAACCTCGTGTCGCCTCCCTCTTCGCGATGCAACCCGCATGAGATCATCCTTCTGCCGAGTCCTGCTGCTCATGGACTCCTCTTCACATTCGAGACCTAGCTTTCCATAGCACAGAACCAGTGTCCCAGGACCATCTCCTGACATCATTCCTCTAGATCTATCCTCTCCTTCCTCACGACGGGGTTCCACTGTGGCTGCCTCCCGCCAGCGCGCCCACACACAGTAGCGTACCTCCGCTAGCCCTGTACTCCTTCAACTGTCTCGATGGAGGCATCACCTCCTATCTGGGATACCTAGGTCATACATGCGACTAGTGTATGGTCATTTGGGGCCTCGGGGACGCAAGGCAGTTGTCGTGGAGCACCATGATGTGGGTGCTTGCAGTATGTATAGATGATGACTTCATCAGTAGATGAAATGGAGTACGGGTTGGAACTAGGTCGACCACTAGTGAAGACCAGAGGAAGGAAAAGCCTTCCTTTGCGAATGTGGTGACGGTGGATAGACAGCGGTGTTCTAGAATGACTGGCGGTGCTGGGATGGCGGCACCTTACATCTAGGCTAGCAGAGGTGTGTCGTTGTGTGTGGGCGCGCTGGCGGGATGCAGCTGCAGTGGAGCCCCATCGTGAGGAAGGAGAGGACAGATCTGGAGGCACGATGTTGGGAGATGGTGTTGGGATGCTGGCACCATGCTACGGAAAGCTAGGTCTCGAGTGTGAAGAGGAGTCCATGAGTAGTACGACTCAGTAGAAGGATGATCTCATGCAGGTTGCATCATGGAGAGGGAGGTGACGCGAGGTTGGGGATGGAGTTGAGTAAAATTACTCGCATAGACCTGGGTTGCTTCATACCAGGTCAGGGTAAATTAGTCCTTTAGTTATGTTTTTAAGTAACCCACCCGCGTGGCAAATAAGAGTCTGGCAAAAGCAAACGTGTCAGCATGTGATTGGTTCAAATCCAATTAACTTGTAAAATATGTAGTTAATTATTGGTAACTTTGTTTGAAATAAGTTATATATGAAAATTGATCAAGAGAATGAGAGGAATCCAAATAAAATATTGTCAAAACTTGGTTATGATCCATGTTCTAAAAGTATATGAAATACATGTGATAATGTGATTAGTATAAAGAGAAACCTAGATTCTTGTAAACTGATGATTAATTGATTAGAATTGGTTATGTTATGTTCATACCTAATCTAGAATGTATAATGAATAAATCCTTGATAATGATGTATAACCAATGTTTCTACATTAGTAATCTTATATGTGCTGATTTAGGGTTTGAAACCAATGTAGGCATCGTGATATAATCTTAATGTTAGTAATGTGATTTAGGCATCCTAAGTAGTCTTATATGTTTAAGATGATGATTAGGGTTTCAACTAATATGCATAATGGAATTAATAATCTTAGAAACCATAACATGAGGAGTTAGGGTTTGTAACCCTAATCCCTAGTTGAACCACGAGATAACCCTAAACCCTACTTTAGGAGCACATCTAGATCTGTGTAGTACAATGTGAGTACATGGTGACACATATGTAGTATGCTTTGTTTCAGATACTACTTGATTATATGCTTGGTTTCTTGGATGTTTGGATACACTCGTAAAGTATATGATGTTCTGCATGGTTTCTGTGATGGCATAAGGTACGTGGTTACGCTTATGAATACATGTATCGAATTCTGAGATTACTGATGGTTCTCGATGAGATAGAATGACAAATAAACTGCTTGCTTGGTTATTTAGTTCTTGCAAACTATAAAGTTGCTATGAGTATCATGTAAATAAATAATAATATTTTGAACCCCAGTTTGGACTGATCTTAAGGGTAATGCACACGAGCCCAGAGGGACAGTGATTGCACCTGAGGTAGTTGACCAGATATGGGTTAGAATATGAAATAAGTTTATGTTCTTAAATGCAAGATAAAGACATTTGCTTATATGTGTACTTGTGATTATTGGTTCAACCCACATACCAGTATAGCAATATATTGACCGCATATTTGTTTGTCGGCGTTTTAGGTATCAGATATACTTGATTCATGGACATGAGGGTACAGATAGAGATGTTGAAGACACTACAGTTTAATCATGAAGGTTTAGTCTTAAGGGTTTATCTTCACACATGTAAAAGTTAATTATGTTGAAAAGTTATGTAACTCCTTAAAGGAGCTTTTTAAGTAAACATGTAAATATTTGTTCATTAATGGAAATTGTTTCCTATTCTATATTATTTCTTGAATCTGATCCTGGAAGTTATGATTAACGATCTGCGACTTTAAGGTCTTTTAGACACTCAAAAGTGTGGGTCGTTACAACAGGGTAACAACAACAACAACCAAAGAACTAGGAAAGGCCATGATGGTTAAGACAACAATAGGCATGATGTGGTCCTGACACTTGTATAAGGAATAGGTACACTTTAGGGGAACTTGTCCCAACTGTTCTATTCCATGAACCAACAAAGGTAAGTGGATTGAACATTGGCAAGCTCATGTTCTTGCCATTAATGTTGAGGAATCTAATGGAAATGGAAATAATTTGGTTAAGTGTATATTTCATTATGAATCATTACTTTCTTAATAATGATAGAAATTAAAAATTGATTAAATAACTTACACATGTTTTTTTGATCTAGGTGTCATGACCCTTCATGATTACTTGATTGTGTCCATATTAAGTTATGGATCTTCTCATATCCTCATATCCTGAAGTATTTCAATGTTATTTCACCTTAATTGAAAGTACACATATATACGCTTGATTTCCTAATCCCTGGTGGAAGGATTTAAACCTCTTATCAACTGGATGCAAATATTCTCTCTTTTATGGACATTATGAACTTGTGACTGATTTAATTTTGCTTGACATGGAAGAATTTGAAATCATTCTTGAGATAGATTGGTTGTATACTAACCATGACATCATTCACTACCATTTGAAAATACCATCATATATCGACCTAATTCTTCGATAACTACCATTCTCAGTAGTAATACTTAGCCACGAATCTTGTTATCTTTGTCATAAATGTTCAATCCTTGATATCTAAAGGGTGCAGAGTCGACCTTGGTACTGTGACCCTAGTGAAACCTGATACATATACTCCTGACTTGATTGAGGTGGTACATGAGTACCATAATATTTTATTTAAGAACATCCTACTAAACCACAAACTCATGAAATTGAGTTCTCAATTAACATTGCACATAGTATCACACTTATCTCTCGAGCCCCATATCAGAGGGCTCCTTCTAAGATACGTGATCTGAAGAAAAAATTGTAGGAACTTATTGATAAGGGCTTCATTTTCTTGAGTCCATCTCCTTGTGGTGCACATGTCTTGTTAGTTAAATAGAAAGATGGTTCTACTTGGATGTGCATTAACTATCATAAGCTTAAAAACTCACAATAGAAAGCAAATTCCTATTTCTAGAATCAAATACCTCCTTCATTAGCATCATCATGCCCATATCTTCTCAAAGATCAATCTTCGTTCTAGTTATCATCATCTAAGTTCAAGGAAGAATACATTCTACAAATGTCTATCAAAACTCTCTATTGGAATTATTAAATTTTGGTGGTGATGTTGTTTTTAACTAATGCCCCAGTTGTATTCATGATGTTGATGAATAGAGTCACCCAACCATTCCTTGACAACTTCGTGATGGTCTTCATCAACAAAATCCTTGTCTTTTCTATAGATCTTAAGTTACCCTGATCCCATCTTCTTTAGGCGTTGGACATTCTTCAGGCACAAAATTCTATAAGAAGTTGTCTAAGTGTGACAATAGGATTAACAAGGTCATTTCTTGGACACTTCATTTTGGGTGTGAAGATTTTTGTTGATCCTATCAAGGTCTCGGTCATTCTTGAGTGGAAATCCCCAAAGACCATCTATGATATATACAGCTTCCTTGGGATAGTAAGTTACTATCATCGCTTTGTCTCAAACTTTAACAAGGCTACCTTTCCCGTCACAATGTTAACTTGCAAAAGATAATGCTGACATTGTTCAGAAGCTTGTGAGTTTAGCTTCCTAGATCTCAAGAAAAAACTCACTTCTTCTCCAATTTTGACCCTTCCATAAAGGAATAATAGGTTTGTTATCTTCATCAATGCTTCAAGGTTTGGTCTTGTTTATGTGCTGACACAAGAAGGCAAGGTAGTTTCATATGCTTCCAGACAACTCAAATCAAATGAGTTTGAGTAATCCATGTATGACCTTGAGCTTGCAGACATCATCTATGCTTCAGGGATATAGCACCATTATATCTACGATGCCACTTTTAAAATCATCACCAACCATAAAATATTAAAGTACATATTCACTTAGAAGAATCTAAATCTAAGACAAAGGACACTTCTAGAATACCTCAAGGACAATGACTTCACTCTCATTTACCACCATGGTAAGTTCAATGTGGTAGTTGATGCTTTGAGCAGGAAATAGGCTATGTGTGAGGAAATCTTCATCACCAAGTTGCAACATATGGGGTTTCTTTCCAACATGCCCCTGAAGAACTTAGTGAAATGATTAGATTGGATAGCATGAACATGAATCCAACATTCCATATGATAATATCATAGAACAACAAGGTGGTTTCATTCTTGAACATGTGATGAATCTTATGGAAAACCCTTACACACACCTATATCTGGGCATTGATGGTGGTATTCAATACAAGAAACATTTGTGAGTCTCAAAATATTATTCTCTGAGGGACATCATACTAGAGGATGCTCATAAATCAAGGTAAATCATGCATCCTACTTCAAAATAGATGTGTAAGGACTTGCAAATGCACTTACGGTAGAGGCACATGAAGATTAATATACATACCTCTATTTCATAGTGCCTTAGCTACCCGTAGATCAATGTCGAGTAACAGACACCTGGAAGTTGCTATAGCATTTAGCTATCCATAAATTAAAATGGGATAACATCATAATGGAATTTTTTGTGGGTTTACCTTGGACCAAGAATCAAAGTAATTTTATATAGGTCATAGTGGACCTTTTGATGTAATAGTCACACTACATTCTTATCAAGATGACGACAATGGTCACCAAACTTGCTGAGTTGTACATCACAAATATAGTCAGACTACATGGAATTCATGTGTCTACTTTCTTTGACAACAAAGTTCGCTTCTCCTATTTGGTAAAGGTCCAGCAGGAGTTGAGTACTCAATTAAACTTCAGTACTGCATATCATCCTGAAACAAATAGGTAGTCTAAAAGGACGATTGAGGTCTTGGAGGATCTTCTGTAGTCTTGTGTTCTTGATTTAGGTGGTTCACATAACCACTATCTTCCTCTAGTATAATTTTCCTACAACAACTTCTACTCCAATAAAAACATGGCTCCATTTGAAGCCTAGGCCATGAAAGTCACCTCTCTACTGGGGGAAGTTAGTTGAAGATTAATTTAAAATTTTGAAGAGCTATACTTGTATTTTGATAATATTTATCTGACCAAGTAGAGGATGAAAAGGGAACATGATACACATAAATATTATGTTTATTCTCACAGAACTAATTTGTCTTTCAAAGTTGGTGAGAATGTGTTCATGAAGATCCTGCCATTCTAAGTCATTGGAAAGAATAAGGGGAAGTTGACCCTAAATGCATGGGATCTTTTAAGATCTTAACCTATATTGGGCAATGCGCAATTAGACTATCGCTAACTCCATAGTATAGTATGATGCATAATGGCTTTCATGTTTCCAACCTTAAGAGATAGGTGAATGATCTCAGTCATGTTCTGAACTGTGAACCAATTGAGTTGAGAAACTCTTAGGTCTATCATGAGTTTTTGTTGAAGATTATGGACATTCAAACTAATGAGCTAATAAACAAAAAGACAATTATGATGAAGATGTCTTAGAAGCACCAAAGTAGTGATGATTTTACTTGGGAGTTCATGTTTGATATGGAGTCATGCTTTCCCAACCTTTTCAAGGATGACTAATTTTGAGGAAAAAAATATTTTTTCAGAAGGGGAAAATGTGATGATTGGATCTTATCTATCTTCATGTATGTACCTTATGAACTATACCTTACCCCATTTATTTCTCTTACCTTAAATTTCATTAATGAATATGTATTGATTCATAATTGGTTAATATTGTGTACATTTAATATTGGTGATACCCAATTTGACTGATAGCCTAATTTCCAATTACATCACCCCTACCATCTTCGTTTCTAATTTTGACCTTATCTATGTACACAACTATATCCCATTATTCTTTTCCTGATCTAGATCTCTCTCACACCATTATGACACACCTTTTCTTGATTAAATCATATCTCAAATGAGGTTTTTATGATAAATTTGAAAACCCTAGTTCTAATCTTTTTCACATTGTTTTTATACTTTTTCTAGGCCTTGGGCCAACCCATATTGGCCCAAGCTATGTGTGTCCCACACCATGAATCCCTTTCCTCTTTCCCCATTCTTTATTTCTTGTGCCGACACTCCTTTTTGGCCCACACAAGTCATGAGATGCCCATGATGCGAGAATCGTGGATCAATCCAGCAAATGTGGGCTTGATTTGCTTCTCCAACCAACACAATAGTAGAAACAACATAAAATCTTGGGGTATGCTGGTGTCAGAGACCCAACCTCATACCCTTCTCTCTTTCACCCCCTAAACCCAAGCCCTACACCAATATGGTATTTGGGATGGTAGGGTGTGGTAGGTGTGGTACTAGGCACCTCTTTTATGAGATCCAGTGGAAAGGAGTCATGCCCAAAACTCTAACATCACCTATTTTCACTCCCCAGTCCCCATCTCATCCTATAATACATGGTTCTTGTGCTTTTTTGTCCCAACCACTTTTCCTATTTACACACAAGCATCGTCGCAACCCCAAACTCCTCCCTTTTCTTGCATTCACTACCTACTTTAGGTGAGAATCCCTAATGTGAGGTTGGGTATGACCACAATAGTGTTGGATTAATTTCCTAGGCTCATATCACCCTCCCTCACCCACGTTCACCTCTGATCGCCTGTGACCTTGCACACCACTCATGTAAGTGGGCCAACACATCAACTATAGTGACCCACAAACAATTGTGTGCTATCTCTCCATACCATTTGGAGCAGAACTACAACTATGGACTAGAGAAGTACACCTAGTGAATCGACTGTGGGCTAGTCCCCTTTGCCCCTCTTCTTGTCTCACTAAGGTGTTTTTCCCTCAAAATCTCTATTTTAATCCACAAACCTACAAAACCTTGTAACTCCTAGGTCCCTACACCAAATAGAATCATGTAATATTCCAATATGTTCAAATGAAACTCCTCCTATCTGATTATATTAATATCTCATGATAATTATGAAAGTTCCATCCTTGATTTTGGTAAATATGACTCCTTTATGATATTGTTCAGATTAATCAATCTCAAACATGTAAAATATGTACAATTAATGATCTCTAGTTTTGCAAGTCCCTAAAATTGTAATCGTTGGCTCTATTTTACTATGACATTGTTTTGGACCATTGAAATGTGTCCCAATGGGGCCTAGAATACGAAACTTCCCTTTTATAAACCTCTCCTTGAAGTTAATGGAGGCATTAACATTTTTTTTAGAAAGGCTCAGAAGACCTCTTCTTGAAGTTAAGGGAGGCATTAACGTTTTGGTTAGAATGACTATGAAGGCATGGAGACATGACAATTATTATTTGATCCAGAAAATTAACCTTTTACAAACCAACTTTGATGCTCAGTATGATGACATCACTAAAAAAATGTACATCAATAAGCAAATTGAACTTGACATTATCCTAAAAAAGAGGAGGACGATTTGAAACAAATATATCATATCAATAGGATGACGGATACAAACAATAATTTGAGATTCTATCAAGTGTAGGTCATTTAACATAGAAGGTGTCATTTAATCTTTGCCTTAAAGAATCAAATGGAGAATGGATCTCTAATGACCATGATCCGATTAATATGGTGGTTCAACACTTCTGGAAGGGTTATCTGGTCCTGGGGAGGATAGAAAGATCTAGTGTGACGTGATCCTAGGGATATTTGAGAAGCTTCAGCCTGACTATCTTTCCTCAATTGTTGTGCCTCCTCTAAATAAGAAGTATTTCATGACCTTTAGTTCATTTAACCACATAAAGCTTTAGGATTAGACAAAGTTAGTGATAAATTCATTCAGAAAGGATGGAATATTGTTGGTGACTCATTCTTCAACATGTGAGAAATGATATGGTATGGATTCCATTAAATCCTAACCTTTTTAATGTCAGGATCATCCTCATTCCAATGGTTCTAGTGCAAAGACCCAAACTCCATATGAAATATTTACAAAATGTATCAATATATATAAACAAATCTTTTTAGAATCATGCATTACATCTGATTAGTGGATGTTGATTTATTCGTAGGACTACAAAATAAGGATATGAATAAATACTATCTACTCATCAATAGGGGACTCATGCACATATCTTATAGTCATTCTTTATATCACATGTCAATGAGTTCATCGATGGAAGAAACTACATATGTACCACAAGAAGGGAAAATATAGGTCATATAGGTTGGTACTAAATTTAATTATTGAGATATTTAAAAAAATAAGGATTTATGAGATCAAACATAGGCAAGTTTGCATGGTGTACTAAGGTAATAGAAAGAAAATTATATAATTACTATGCTAGTTTCAAAAGGGCAAAACAATTCCATGTAGTAATTAGAAACAATAAGTAGATTATTAAAACTAATATAAATATAATTATTCAAAATGAAACAATTTATCCATCAAAACAATCTATCTAATTTTTTTTCTCCTCTAGTAGCTAGGTGCCTAGTGTTCTCCCTACAATGAGAGAACAACACTTTCTACTGTGAGGGTAACCGATATTGGGGGACCTCTAATTATCCACTATCCATATGCAGGGTTGGGGATTATGACCCATTGAATCTAGTTAGAGAAATCTATTAGCCAATATTTTGAGTATTTGTGCCAATAACAAAATCAACCAATATTTCAATTTCTCAACAATGTTCAACATTTAGTTTAGTCATGGTGACCTTCAACAAGAGGGAAAGGCTAATAACAAAAAAAATTCACCAATATTTTAAATAATATAAATGAAATTCAAGTTGGAAACAAAAATTCAACAACATAGTCAAGAATTTAGTACATGTTCTAGTAAAAAAAATTCAATCTAGACGCCCACACAAATCAAATATGCCACGTTCTCAGGAATCTATCTAGATAAAATGTACTAGGGTTATCTGATACTTCTTAGCATGGGATCAGTTTTTATTCAATTGTTTTATATTTCTATTTTCTTTGTTTCCCACCAAGGTTTTTATAGTTCTCCAATTATCATATAGTATTTCTAATTGGATCGCCCATATAGTTAATTAACTTTTTCACTTATCGTATACTATAAGATATAAAGACCATAATATGTTACTAATCCTTTTATTATACTCTCTCTCTTGGTTTCTAATGTAATTAAGTGAGCATATATCCATAGTATGTATATGTTCATTGGGTTTCGATTTATTTAACCAAGTTTCTTTGCTATCCATTTTTAGCATCTACTCATCCAAACATAACATGCTATAGTAATTTTGGGCTATTTAAGTGATTTTGGGTTATTTAAGTCATTTGATTTTAAAATTATCATTCTACCCTTCATGTATTAAAGTTGAAATACATGTCTTTGGTTGTTATAACTTTTCACTCAGAGCTACTAAATATATTTTATATTCTCAGATCATATTCTTCATTCTCATGGTCACTTATTAAAAATTCATTAATCCACATTACTATATGTGTATATTTACATATTAATCGCATTCCAAATATATCCATTCAATGAGGAAATCATCCTTATTTCATTATTATTGTAATCTTAGAGTTTCAAGGGGACAAGAATCAAGATGGCCACTAGAGAAATCAGAAGTCCACTACATATCATTTTTCCCCAATTTTATTATCTAATATGCATTTAAAAAATTATCACTTTGTAAGTTCTTATGTTTAAGTATTACTTATTTATTATAGATAGAATTGTTAAGGATCAAACAAATATGGTTATAAGTTAGAATATCATTTTAGGAATATCCTACTTTCTCGTCAATTTCTAATTATTTATGGCATTGTTTGTTAATTTTCTAATATCATAACTATATATTTCCATTTATGTACAAGTATTTGATCGATATTATAGAAATTATACCCGTAGGTCTTAGTACATGACAATTAAATATATTAATTTAGTTTTTTCATAATATTACTGATATACTTGATCTACTATGTTAGGGGTTTATTTTTTAATGGAGTTTCCACATGCATATTCTACTAAATCAGATGAAAAGACAGGCATTACGACCTGTGATGGTTGATGTACCATGTATTTTTTTTGTTTAGTTGGACTTGGAAGTTGAACAATTGAGAAGGTGCTCCAACTTGATTGTCGACCTTCTCCTTGCTTGTCCTGATTCAACTCAAGTAGTAGCTTGGTCAATTGTGGTGGAGAGAAATCTATAAAAGTGTTGGGATTTTGGGTTATGGTCATTGGGATCCTACAGTGGCTGTCACAGTTGATCGCACTGGTGCTTGGCTCTACATTATAGTTAGATAGAAATAGTAGTTTGTTAGATGTTTGCAACAACTTGAGTAAGGTTCAAGTAGGATCTATGGTTGAGGAGAAAGGAGACCTACCGACATCACAAAATGGTCAAAGGACTAGTTGTTAGAGTTAGGATCTTCATCAAAGAACAAGGGTTGGTTATTAGGTGTTCTCATGCCTCGTCTAAGTTGGTAAATGTGTTAATTACATCTATAATGTGTCTAGCTGCTATAGCAGCTCATCGGCAACATTGTCAGAGATGAGAGGGGGTCGGGGATAGTTGTAGAGGTTTGTGTAGAGAGAAGTTTTCCATTGATCTATGGTACTTTTAGTTATTGGGATATATATACAGGAGGGAAGATGATTATAGGAATTTACTAAGAGATCTTTGAGTGTCGGTGTAGTGGGGGAAGGAGCTCTAGAGTTTACCAATTTGTGTAATTCATCATTGAGTGAGGTCAGGGAAAAGTAGGCCATGGGGACGCATTGTGTTCTAGGTTTGTAATGGCAATGTTGCCATTTTCTAGATAACCAATGAGAAGGGTGATGGTGACCCTCTACCAGAGTTTTAGGGTATTGATCCATCTGACCATTAGAGAGAAGAAGGAGAGTCTTCGGGGTAGAGGAAGTGAAAGAGAGGGAAGTGACGACAATGTGAGATGAGTTTGATGATGTTTGGGATGTTTTGAATTCATCTGGTCAAGATCAAAGTCTTAAATACAAGACCAGAAATTTGATTTCCTGACACTACTACAGAAATGCCTTTTAGCGTCGGTTGTTTAACCCGCTTTGGCGTCAGTTTCCGAGCGACGCCTATGTGGGCGCCGCTAAAGGTCTAACACTTCGGCGTCAGTTTTTTAACCGACGCCTATTTAACGTACAGGCGTCGGTTGTTTATAGAAAACTGATGCCAAAAGGGTTCGCGCCACAGAAAACGGCGTCATCTAGGACATATTCTGCGTCGGTGTTTAATTGGTAACCGACACAGAAAGTGTCCTAGATGACGTCGTTTTCTGTGGCGCGAATCCATTTAGCGTCAGTTTTCTATAAACAACTGACTCCATACTTCAAGACGACACGGCCGTGCTTCCCTGCACGACCGTGTTTAGTACTATAGGCGTCAGTTTTATATGAATAAGCGACACCTTTTCCACCACGACCGTGCTTTCCTGCACGGTCGGGTTGTTTGTAATATTAGGCATCGATTTTTATCCAATAACCGACGTTGTAGGTCTTTGCTGACGGTTTTCTGTAAATAACCGAAGCCTATATCTTTTTTTTTCATATCAGTTTGCAGGCCTGCTGTGGCTGGTCAGCAGCATGAGAACCTGCAGTTCAGTTTTCTGAACTGCAGGTTTACGACATCCATTGATATCAGCCTACAAACAGGCCACAAACCTGCAAAAGTCCCAAGGAAAATTTCACACAAGTAGATACATTCAGACATCAATTCAATTCTCACATTCACACATATAGAAACATTCAAATACATGTATTAACATTCAGAAATATTCATTTACAAAGTATCATTCATTATCGCTATCAACATCCCAATTATATCTTACAGTTGCCACTGCTTGTATGGCTTTTGCCCATTCTTCTCTTATTTCATCTAATGCTTCCATCGTATATGGATCATGTATATTTTTTAAGCGTTTACCTATAGTGTGGTCAGTTTTAAACACCTGCAAAGAGAATGATGTATATATATAAGTAATAATATAAAAATAAGATTGATATATTTCATACTAACTAATGAGACTATATATAATACCTCATGTATGTTATCGATGTCCAATGCGGCATGTCAGATAATCATCTGCATAAATCGCATCACATAGTATGCGCATGCCCAACCGTTGTCTTGTGTAGCGCACTATAAATTGAAACATACAAAATAATACAACTAAGCACAATTCACATCAATAATATATACATTGGAGTCGGGAACTTACTTGTACGTTCTGCCAATTTATTGGCTGGTTCTTTTTGCTTGGGACCATTCCTCCAACCTTTTTGAATGCATTTAAACCCCTACATGTTAATATAACACAGTAAATTGCATAAGTAAATAGTAATGTAATAACATATGTTAACAGATACAAAAATGGAATATTTCTCACCAGAATAATGGCATTCTCATTACGTGTCCAATTTTAGTGATTAATATACTTCCCGCGGGATCTAGATAATAAACAGTGAATGTCCCGGGGACAATAACTAGTAACTCCCATTGTCTACCGCTAGAGGTAAAAAGTTAACAATTAATAACTCAAAATGCACGATAAAAATGAAATTTTATTAAGTCCAAATTATAAATAAAGTAAACTTACTTGACATTGAATGGAGCTATTATTATCGTCTTCTTTTGCTGACCAAAAATTCTAAAAGCATCTATACAGTATTGTTGAACACTATCAGGGTCTTTAGCTACCATACTAATCAATGATGGAATCAAAAATCCCACATGATCAAATGCAAATTGTTTGCATTGATCTTCGACTAAGTAGCTGCAAAACATGTATTACGTATGCATTAATATATAAGAAACCAGATCACCAGATCTTACACAAGGTATATGGATGTATAAACAAGATCTCACCTTATCCATGTCTCTATCATTCATGTATTCAGCCAAGCATACATAAATAGCTCAATAATATCTTGTATAAATAAAGAGCTATCGTATGATTGACCTGCATAATCTGCATCTAAAGAAACAATTATAGGGCAATGTATATTATGTGCCCATAGCCAACATGCCATTCCCCTACAAGCAGGACCTAACGGGTATGTTAGGTCAGTTGGAACACAACTTGGTAATGCCAGAAGTGGAGGTGGAGGCCTAGGTGCTCCTGGTGTCTTATTTTTAACCTGTATATATAATTTCAGATCAGTTGACCTCATATATACACATTAACAGTCTAAATCAATGTAAATTTATCTTACAATTTCAGTAGTGTAGACGACATCTGCTTTGGGCCACAATATGACCCCGCCTTCTGCCTCAGCAAGTGTATCAATATCCAGGTGGGGATATGGCAATGTAGCTTCCCTCCAATTGGGTAACACACATAATGGGTCCACGCGAACGTAGCCCTGTGGCATTGGAGTCCCGTGAAACCTTTCCCCAGGAAGGGACGGGTAAGCCTGCGCCTCTGCAACAACATAGTCTTGTATTCTTAAGCGGCATGGCTTCAATGCCTACAAATTTACGTAAAGAATGTTATACATATATACATATCATCTTGAAAACATATCATCTTGAAAAGACTAGCTACAATGTCATAAACAATACTTACAACAGACGTGTTAGGTGATGGGTCTCCAGGATTACTCGCAGTCTGTGCATCAGGAGAAGAGTGGGTCGCCATAGGCTGATTGGAAGCCTGAGATGCCTACCACCGCAGCAATTCTTCCTTTACCTTCTCAGCAACTACATCGTTGACCTTTTTAGCAACTATATCCTTGACTCTCTTATTCTCCTATACATGGATAAAAGAAACATTAGCTTCATATTATTGAATTTCCTTTTGCAGTAACATTCTAAAAAAAGAATAGGTTACCTCTTCTTGAGAAAGTCCCGCTCTGGGTTTGCTCTGGGATGGCCCAAAGAATGCTTTGATGCCCACACCAGCGCCTGCACCCCTAACATGTCCAGGATGCTCTGGGTTACCCAGAGAAACTGTCAATTCATCCCTTGTGCCCTGAGGGATGAACGTGCCTTGTTTCCTCTGCTCGTGTAGCTCCCGCTAATCACCATCAACAGAAATTGGTAAGTTAACACCACAAATAATCAATATTCAAACAATTGCTCTAAGAGTTGTATTTTACCATTTTCGCAGCCACCTCAGTAGTTACGGGCTTCTTTATTTCACCCTTCTTGTTTTGCCTCCCAGCTATCCAGATATCATGGTGAGGCATGGGTGTGGCAGACTCCTGAGTAGGAGCAGACTCCTGAGTAGCCATAGACTCCGCCTGTAGTCTTTGGCGAACGCTTGCATAGCCTTTTGGACCCATAGTGTGGTCATGTAAATTCAGTGCACGCCTTGCTTTTTGTGTGTCACTGAGGGCCTAGTTAGTATGCACATTAATGATTTGGTTAGTAGCACGAAATGTTAATCTTGAATAGGTGAATACAATGTATATTAATTAAATTGGGAGTGACGCCTAATACCTTGAATTCTTCATATTTTCTTGAAGCAACAAAATTGTCCCAATCTTCTTTGTCCAAGAAGTTCCATTGTTCAAGGGCTAACTTCTGCTTCTTATCAGCCTCTTTTATGTATTCTCTGTTTAGATTTGTCCTATAATTCCTGAGCATCTTTCCAGCACGTTGCATCACACTTTTACGATGCAACTTCTCATCCAATGCAAACAGATTTTGTAAAATAGAAATGTTATTAACTAGTATCCAAAATAGAATTGCAAATAATAGAATTTGTAATCTACAAAATTGAATTGCAAATAATAATAACTCATGCATAAATCCTTCCATATCAAGTCTTTTTTCCCCTGAGGAACTTTATGCCAATTATCATACTTAACACCACAATGGCTCCGAGTGGTACACCCAAGATAGTTTACAAAATTATTGCGGTTCACTCCAATTGCATTTCCTCCATTATCAAACTCCACAACCAATTTGGATCCACTGCCACTTAGCGCTATTAACTTCTTCAACAGAGTGATGCCCCTTTTTTTGTTAAGTGTTTGGTGCTGCGCATCAAGTTGCTCCAGTGCTTCAGTGGGTACATGTGCATCATTAACCTAAAATTTGACAAAAATAAACACACTGAATTAGCCCAATATAGAAATATAGGATATATGACATAACTAGAAGATAATGAATTTTATAGAAATACAGGATATGTTTTTAGAACTTACATTGGTATCCTCGCCATGCTCATCATGGACAGCATGCTCATCATGGACTTCATGCTCATCATGGACATCATGCTCATCATGGTCAGCCATCTGAAAATGTCATTAAAAAGGCAAACATTTAGCATTTGTATTAACTAGAAAAAGGCAAACATTTAGCATTTGTATTAACTAGAAAAAGGCAAACATTTAGCATTTGTATAAACTAGAAAAAGGCAAACATTTAGCATTTGTATAAATGATTATGAATGGACATCCATGATCTATCCATTCTATGATCAGAGAAAACAAGTATATATTAGGAAACAAGTATATATTAGGAAAAGATTAGGGTATACACTTACATCCTAAGTGTATAATGTGATGTCATTCTTATATATAATAAATGTGTACCACCTATCCCATCCTTGAACACCTAATCTCACTAGTAAGTGTATAATGTGTATTGGGTTTTCAAGAAAATTTCGGCAGCATTTCCCCGCTGTTCTCTAAGTACATATGTACTTAGAGAACAAACAGGGAAATGCTACCGAAATTTTCTCGAAAACCCAATACACATTATACACTTACATCCTAAGTGAGATTAGGTGTTCAAGAACAGTCCCAAACCGGGGACTATCCAAGATTTACTCCTAATGAGTCAATCTTGGACGGGTTTCTTGCCCAACAAACACATTTGATGTCATTCTTATATATAATAAATGTGTACCACCTATCCCATCCTTGAACACCTAATCTCACTAGTAAGTGTATAATGTGTATTGGGTTTTCAAGAAAATTTTGGCAGCATTTCCCCACTGTTCTCTAAGTACATATGTACTTAGAGAACAAACGGGGAAATGCTACCGAAATTTTCTCGAAAACCCAATACACATTATACACTTACATCCTAAGTGAGATTAGGTGTTCAAGAACATTCCCAAACCGGGGACTATCCAAGATTTACTCCTAATGAGTCAATCTTGGACAGGTTTCTAGGCCAACAAACACAATAATAGATATGTACATGTTAGGGTTTCATCACAATTGATGTTAGGGTTTCATCAATGTTAGGGTTTAATCAAATCAAATTAGGATGCTAGAATGGATTTAAATCAAATTAGGGTTTAAATCAAATCAAACACGGCCGTGGTTGTGTTGGCCTACCACGGCCGTGCTGGGCAGCACGACCGTGCTGTCCAGAACGGCCGTGCTGCCTAGCACAGCCGTGGTAGGCCATTCTTCTCAGTTCTCAGTGAAAGAAGTGGTGAAACCTAGATTTAGATGCAATATTAGGCGAGGAGCAACAACTGACCTCCCAGCAGTGGTGGCGGTGACCGGCGAGCTCCAGGCGGCAGGTGCAGCGGTGGCCGGCGAGCTCCAGGCGGTAGGGCAGACAGACCTAGGAGCAGCGGCGTCGGCGGCAAGGAGCAGTGGCGTCGGCGGGCAGCGGCAAGGAGGAAGGCGGCGCGACGGCGAGCTCCAGGGGGCAGGGAAGGAAGACCAAGGAGCAGCAGTGGCTGCGGAGAAGGGGGCACGACAGAGAAGGGGGCGCGGAGAAGGGGAGGAAGGCAGCAGCAGTGGCGGCGGAGAAGGGGGCGCGGCGGCGCTGTCGTGGAGGAAGAAGGAGCTTTCGTGGAGGAGAAATCGACGGCGTGGTCGGGCGACAGCAGAGAAGAAAAGGGAAATCGGCTCGCAATGAAACAGAAGAAAGGGGAAGAGTCGGGCGATCGCGGGATATTAAGTTCCCAAATAGCGTCGGTTGTTTCAAACAACCGACGCCTAAACCTCTTTAGCGTCAGTTGTTTAAACCAACCGACGTCCAATTGGACGATATTTTCACGAAATTGTTTGGCGGGAACCACTTTCAGCGTCGGTTATAAAAGGTTAACCGACGCTGAAAGTGACACTTTTTGCACAAATTTTCATCGCGCATAGGCGTCGGTTTCTATCTACATAACCGACGCTGAAATTGACACTATTTTTTTTGCTCGAAAATTGGATTTCGTAGGCGACTTTAGGCGTCGGTTTGTTATTAACAACCGACGCTGTATTCAAAGCAGTACCCGTGTCTCACTGGTCTTCGAATATAGACGTCGGTTTGACTAAATAACCGACGTCTAATAGTGTAGGCGTCGATTTTCCTAAAGAATCGACGCCCAGAAAAGCGACACTGAATGTTGTTTCTGTAGTAGTGTGACCTATGCTATCCTGGTCGTAGAGATTGGCTCTACCATTTCCCTACATAACCAATAGAGAGGTAGGACCTCACTAGGGAGGATGGAAGGGTTTAATTGCCTATTCTAGTTATTATGGAATATATTTAGCAGCCCCCATTTATTACTTAAATTGCTATATATTATAAATGACACCTTTTGTTGTCCTAGTATTTCAAATAAGGGTCCATGTTAATGTTTTCCAATTTCTAAATATATAATACTTCAATGTTATTTATCTAAGATCCCACATTTACACTCCTTCTTTCTTAATATAAATACTAATAACAAGTAGTTCAACTTATAACTTTGTGTGATTCCAATGCAAATAGTTCATGAATCATTTCAAGCATTCACTTGTGATTCCAAATGGAATGACTTGATTAAAATGAGGAAAATTTCACTTTGGTGATTGAATTTCAAGATAATTCAATGAAGTACAAATATAATGGAAATATAGAAAAAGTGGTTTTTCATTTGAGAGGATTATGAATAATAGCTCAAAAAATATATTTAGTAACTAAATTTAGTATGTCACGATGATCACCTTGAGAAGCACAATGATAGCACAGTAAGTGGTCCACATACATTGTTGAGTGATTCAGATTCACAGTCAGAGACTTCTACATAGGGGAAGCAAGATCATCACTAGGAAGATTCCTCAAAACACCATTTGAGGAAGTTTGATAGAGTTTGACATCCTTTCAAAAAATATCAAATGTATCATTATGTTTTACTTATGGGTTATGGGGAGCCAGATACTTTTTAGAGGGGGCACAAATTTATAGAGACAGAGCATAATGGCAATTGATGATGTAGGATATGTCTTCTTTGTAACAAAAACCTATGAGCTTGTGGTTCTTCTCAAAGACTGGAGAACACTAAAGAAGAAGTGGATCTATAAGATGAAGAGAGATGACAATGACAAGGGTATTAGATAAAAAAACAAACTTGTAGTGAGGGCTTTAGTCAAACAATAAGGGTGGATTTTGATGAGATTTTTGTCCTTTTGTGAAGATGACTTTTATCATATTGCTTCCAGACTTGGTTCCTAGCCTAGATCTAGAGCTTGATCATACGAAAGTGAAGACAATGTTTCTTCATAATGATCTAGCTGAGGAAATCTACAAGGAGCATCTAGAAGTATATTAGGTCAAGGAAAAAGATCACATAGTTTGTAGATTGAAGAAGAATTTGTACGGATTGAAATAGGCTCGCATAATGGTACAAGAGTTTGATTCTTTCATGTAGAGTCATGAGTACAATAAAACAAGTGTGTATCTATATTTCTACATAGGAGGTTTCCCAATTTTAAGTTCATTATTATACTTTTTTTTGTGGATGACATGTTGATTTTGTGACATGATGTCACTTTCATTAGAAAACTAAAGGTAGAGCTTTCCAAATCCTTTGAGATGAAAGAGTTGGGTCCAAAATGGCAATTTCTAGGGATACTGATCACAAGTAATAGGGAGAGGCGTATATATTTTGTGATTGTTATAACAGATTTATGTTGACTAAATTCAAGAGTGGTTCAACATGAGAAAATCCAAAGTTGTGAGTACTCAATTATCAGGTTATTTCAACCTAAGTAAGCAGTCATGCTCATCTAATTGTGAAGAAAAGGAGGTGAAGGTATGGATTCCATAATATTTTTATGTGAGGAGTTTGATGTACACAATGGTGTGTACTCATCCTGATATTTCTCCTATAGTTGGTGTGTAAAGTAGGTTTCTCTCAAACCATAGTAAAGATCACTAGGAGGTAGTCAAGTGAATCTTTAGATATTTCCAAGGCACAAGTAGCATGTTTTTGATGTTTGGTAATTCTGAATGAATTCTGAAAGTCTTCATTGATGCTGACATCAAAGGTGATATTGATCACACAAATTTGATCTCTTGGTATGTTTTTACTTTTGTAGGAGGAGCAATATATCTTGACTGTCTAGGGTGCAAAAGTGTGTTATACTTTCTACGACAATGATAGATTATATTATAATAGTGTAAGCAAGAAAAGAATACCTTTGGGTTGTGATATTTCTAAAATGCTTCAGCATGCATCAGTTTGATCTAACTATATTTTGTGATAGTGAGAAAAATCACAATGCATCATGCACAAAAAAAGTACTTTGATGTGAGTTATCACTGGATTTGTGACATGATTGATGAGAAGTTGTTCACATTGAGGAAAACTGAGACTTGTAAGAATTCTTCTGACATGATGACCATGGTGGTGACATGAGACAAGCTGGAGTTCTACAAAGAGCTCATCCCCATAAATTCCCTATGATCATTATATGAGAACATCTTCCCCTTTAGATAGATGTGAGACTATTGGCCTTGGTTTATTTCCACCCAAGGCACACCCTATGATCATTATATGACAACATCTTCCCCTTTAGATGGATGTGAGACTATTGGGCTTGGTTTATTTCCACCCAAGCCACAAGGCCCTTTAGGGCTTGTTTGCTGGCCCTTGCTGGTCCATTGCAAGCAAGGGATTATGAATCCTTGTCAAAATAGTCACAAAGAAAAAATGCAACTAAGGAATTAGAAGACAGTTGAAATCACCAATTGAAAAGCAAAAAAAGAAAACGACAGTGCCTTGGAGATGGGAGATTAAAGAAAATAAAGGGTCATTAAAGAAAGGAAAGAAGAAAAGAAGTAGGGGTAGACTACATAGGCTTCTGGGTGATTTTTAGGGCCATCTACTATTGTCAATTTTGTCTAAGAGAGCTTCTTTTTGGAAAGTTTTAAATTGCTAGATTTTAGGGATCTCTTCCTATTGTGGCATCTTTTTATATCTTCTTCTGGATGTGTTATCTTGGGTTTGGGGTCAAAACCTAAGACGAACAATTGTATCCTTAATTATAGTGAATATGGTGTCAATTGGCCCCATGTCCTTTCCCTTACACATAGTGAGGGTTTTCTACATAAAATTTGGTATACACCCTCTATCTGCTTGTGATTTTATCCTAAATTTACATACTTGTTAGTAATGTTTCTACAAATATTTTATTTATTTACATAATGGTTGCATAACATACATAAACATATTCCTCAACAACAATAGGTAATAAACGCCTCAAATCCTATGACAAAAAAATGGTTTATCAATAACAACTAGGTTTTGTCAGCCTACCCATCAACAACTAAATAGCTATTTCCTATCTATAAAATTGGCAGCCCAAGTTTAGTTTTCGTCTGTGATGGAGAAGTTATATCATTAAGACTAGCTGCATAGATGTGTATCGAGAGAACAAATAGATGAAATCAAGGCTCACAAAAATAGTGGTCGATCTTGACAATACAGGGGAAACAATATCCGTGTATGGTTAAAAAAATAGAGTTGTCATAATTTCTCTTTTACCTCAATAGTTGAGCTCTTTATTTAGACTAAACTAGTGGCATAACTTATTCTTTGTCTAACTTCATATAAATATAAATTTTCTTCAGTTTTATTATTACCTTAAATATAGAAAAGTAAAATTAAAATATCTTAAAATCATAACACATGTTCTACTCAAATTAATAAAAAATCAAAAATGTCTATTGGTCTAAGTCACAAATGCCTCTTTTTAGCAGCAATCCCCACATGTTTAAGTATGTCATAGAAACATACCTAACATGATCATACTCTTACTTGACATTTGAGATCTCCCTCAAATGAACTACATGCTCCCCTAAAAGTATCTAAGAACTCCTTGTGACAAACTAGACATAACTCATCAACAAGAAATAGAGGGATCTTAAGGTGTAACTTGATAATAGTATGGTACTTCTAGTGACATATGTAGCCTAAAACCATATATAGTATAGAAATAAGAAAATCCTTACCATGCTTAGCTTAAAACACCCCAAAATTTCTTTATATCGCATGATCACATCAAAATTTATATCTGTATCCTTAACAACTACAAACAACACTCACCAGAGTGTTTTGGGATGTCATAGGGACGATGCCCTTGTTTGCAAAATAGCTAAGATCTAAATATTATATTATGACTCATAGAAAATCCAAAGTACAATAATAATCAAAGTCCACATCATGTATCCCACTATGTCAAAAATGTGATCTTGAAACACCAAAGATTGGATCCTACATACTACAATAGTGTATGAAAAAGCCTCCTTTTCCACATATAGTCCCAAACCAATGAGTTTAATGGACAATAAAGTGAACCTCCACATACTACAACATCCTCAATAGAATCATTTAACCCTCTAGTAAACCACATTGTACCTCTACATAAGTCAAACATAAATGTGATGATACCATACCAAGGACTTAGAAAAAGAAGCTCACTTTCTA
Source organism: Alisma plantago-aquatica (assembly GCA_963693085.1). NCBI lineage: Eukaryota > Viridiplantae > Streptophyta > Magnoliopsida > Alismatales > Alismataceae > Alisma > Alisma plantago-aquatica. The sequence continues at coordinate 772,825,088 of OY856413.1, read as the reverse complement.
GATCATGCAAATGTGGGAGAAGATGCAACAATTTCAACATTATTAGTATCCCTTCTCGTGACCAACTCCTCAATAATACCTTTTTTTATACAAATAGATCCTATTAGTAGTTTTACTCCCAATAAAGGCCTCCTAATGTCCATGGGAAACAATCTATTATTATTCTTCCTACCATCCCAAGTTGGCCAAAAAAGCTCGATTTTGATAATATTTGAAATAATACTCAACTCAGGATGCATGAGTTGAATGATGTCAATATCCTTGGACACATTTGTTATGTCACCAATTATGGTTCCATCATCAAGATACTAAGCATTGAGAAGAAGGTTTCATTTGTGTCTAATCTCATTAATTAATGTATGTAATACACGGGAAATAAGAAATGGCCCCAACGGATCATCTTGTTTCACTCTAATGGCTATCCAAATATATTTGCATATGATGTACAACCTAGATTCCTGACAACAAATGAACTCAACCCATAAAAAAATGTATGAGAATATTTCCCTCACCTTGTGGAGCAACATTGATTTTCCATCATGTTCACAATATTACAAAAGTCCAATTTAAGCATAGATAGAGACACACCTCCATGTTTCTCGTTCAACAACCTATTGATACTGTATAAAATTAAGCCCCATCAATGTTCCCTTCTTTATCTCTAATGTATACTACAATGTATAGCGTTCAATTATGAATCAAATTCCACAAAAATCATTTTGATCAAATCAACATATCAAAAGTTGTTGAGTACCCTTTTTGTCATCTTTTTTTTCCTTTTTTCTGGCTTGATGGGATGTCCTACCTTGGGCCCATTAAAGGTGTGGCCCAACCAAGGTTGGTTATCTCCACCATTCATTTGAGAACTAATTCAGCTATCCACCACAATATAATGGGAGGTGAGGATGGAGTGGGCATATATCCTTACCCCATCCAAATATCGCAAGTATTTCTTCAACCTTCATCCGTACACCATAGTTGGATATCATGCCCACTCCAACTATTCCCCTCTACATGCAAATTCAGAAAAATGTAGCCCTACCATTTTCTTTCTTTCTTCTTCCCCTCTATTTTCCCTTTTTTCCATGCCTTGGAGATCCCTTCCTAGAACCACCTTTATCTGTTACTTACATGGGCTCTGCTAGACTTGGGATGTGTAGGTGTTGTCCCTAGAGCCACCCTTGAACTCCCGTTCTCAGCCTCTAAGCCTAATGTGGTCTTGAAGAGGGTGGGAAACCCATTTTTAGACCTCACTGCTACCATTTGTAGCATTGTCGGGCTCATTGTGGTAAGCTCTAAGAGACTATACATTGTATCATGTTTGTCGTTCCAACGGAGGGGAAGAAGAAGCGCCATTGAACAAGGATGTAGAATCCACAATGGACCCAAAGATAAAGACATGTATCTAGGAGGAAACTGCAGTGCCAAACTACATTTGACCTAGTCTTTGACTATGATCTAACATGGGCATGGTTGACCAAGGGGGTGCATCCTCCCACTATTGGAGCCACATCTCTTGACATTCACCATTTAAAAATTATATAGTAATATTCCCTTTATATAGAGTTCTTAATCAAAATGTTCATAAAATGATATCAATGAAGCGTCTTGGCCAACTAATATGGTCCAACATACCATTTTAGCAACTTGACAAGATCTAAAACATAGATATGGTTTCCAGGTCCTAATTCCACCATGTTATCCCGATATCTTTAAAAGTTTTTAACTTTATTTATGCTCAGTTCATTTAGTGTGTGTTGATAATAAAATCTTGAATATGTAATGATCATCTACCCTTCTAATCCTTAAATAAGTTTCTTTATGATAGTACATGGCATAAATATCCACTCTTGTTCCCCTTTTCCACTTCATTAATCCATATGAGATCAAAATGCATGAATGTGACTTGGAATTGGATATCAATGTGAAACTTTAATCAAACTTACTAACCTTGTCCCTTATAACATCAAACCTATCCTAGATCTTCCAAAGGAAAATCTAAGACTCCTTTGAAGTAAATGTTCACCTGAATCACCTTTGTGAATGTGGAAACCCCTTGTGGGCTATATGTGACCTTTATGACCCTGTATATATATATATATATATATATGTTGGTCAAAAGTGTTGACTTAGAACTACAAATGTCTTAAATATCTTGTAAAATCAATTGTATTATGATGTTATGGGACATAAATTCCCAAGACCAACCAATTTTATTTTATAAAGGTGTATGCGACTCTAAACCCATCATTATTGACCTTATGTGACATATATGACTTGAATTATGATCATGTTCCATTAACTTGATATGGATCTAAATATTAACTCCTATCTCTTAATTAAAAGCTTAATATAACCTTTTCTACCCCCTTATTGTGTGTGTCCCACTTATGATCTATGTTGAACCCTAATGGCATAAGTAAACTATGTTGGTAATTACTTGTCTATGGAAATGATTGGAACCAATGCTTGATATGATGCCTAGACTTTGGGGACATCCATCTTTATTTGAATATACTTCTTATCTTCCTATCTTTCTGATATAAATCACCTTGCTTGTTTATATATCATGATCTTGCTAATCATGAACCTTGTTTACCCTATTATGGGTCTTTTGGACTTGAAGGATACCTAAATGACAGAAACCTTATAATAATCATATAATATAGATGAACCTTGGAATTACATGAAACTTGAAACACACCTTTATCATAGATCCTAAATCAATAAAACATCATCAAATATGTACATACCAAACTTGGAGCATGACTGACTGAATGATAATCATGGACCGAACAAGTAACTTGTTGAACCTTACTCAATGATGGGCAATGTACTTAATTAGGTGGTTTATTTTTATCTAGATGGTCAAGGATAGGTTGAGAACCTATAAACTCAAATAAGTGGGATTTAACAACAATATGATTATCGTTTTCTTGATTGAATGCTTTATATGTATGTATGCTTGTTTACTTGAACATAATTCCATGTAGTATTGTAATATGTACTCAATTTTTTTACCAGTTTGATTTTTTAAACTTGAATAATTAATATAGATCCCCATTAAAAAACTTTAAAATTGTTTTTGCTCAATGATTTTTGTCATTTGATGTCCCTAAAGTAGAAAGAGAGTTAGCTAATGCTATCAGGCTTTAGTAACCTCATAAACTCCTTCCAACAGGAAGTTTGTCAAAGGCCTTATGATACATAATTTACTTTGTATAATTCAGTAACATTACTAAAATATGGGTTGTCCATGTTTCTATGTAACTAACTATTATTTTTCTTGTTCATTTACTTATATGAATATTTTCAAATTATAGAAAACAATCCATATATGTATATTTATTCCCTATAGTCAGCATCTTGTATGTTGATATGCTTGTTCCCCATATGTTTTAGGTTCAAAGATAGCTTGATAGAAGTTGTCTTGTGGGAAAGTGTTCAAGTCATAACTTTTGTAAGATGTGACTTTAGTGTACATGATCATAGTTGTATATTTTGCTCTGAAATGTGTACAAAACTATATAATAAAGGATCTTGTTATTAATAATACTATTTGAATGTTGGGAATGTGTGAGTGTATGTCAAGAAACCATTCATTACTCTAATTCCACACTCCTAATGGTTACCAAGCCAAAGGGGAGAGGGCATGGACATCCGTTCCTAGAGTGGCACATAGTACACACAAGTAATATAGATAAAGAGGCAACAATAAAACTAAAAAATAACAAGATACTAATATGGATATAAAGACATGTGTCCATTTCCGTATCAAGAGTATCCCTTGGTGTTTCATTTCAAAGCTTAGAATCTTGAGTATAGTGGATCTTCATTTGGCCATCAAAAAAGATCTATACATGACAATTTAACTAAAGCATTAAGTACACTATGAAAGCGCAAGTAAACACAATTTAAGAGTAATATAAAAGCTGATTGAACAGTAGCATTATAAGAAGCAAGAAGTAGAAACAAGGCAAAAACACTAGTAAATTATTTTATACAAAGCATGCTATAGGTTAATTTATCCATTATATCAAAGTAAGCATTTTGACGACTTCCCAAGGAAGGGTTTATGAGGGACATTTAAGACAAAGCAAAATATGTACCACATATCGTTGTGGGGATTTTCAAGATTGACTTGTCACCAGTTAACATATTCATGTGGGACCTTCCAGACCATCGCCAAGAACTAATCCTTTTAAAACGTGCATTGTTCCATTACCCCAAAAACATTAGGAAGGTAAACAAGGATATATATTGGATTTCTCTATGTTATATTCAAGGTTTGTCAACATAGTATAATCAAACATGATAGTAGTAATCATAGGCCTATTAGCTCAATCAATTAATTATCTATCCAAGCATTCATATGTGTATGACTTAGAACAAGATGATATCATGGTAGGGTAAGGAGATTAAGTGTACCTTATGTGTAGTGAACAAATCATAATCTATGGAGTAGATTATAAATCCTAAGATATAAAAAGATATAGAATGACTTCTTAGATAAGTAGTGTTACGACCCCACCTCCCGATAACCCCCAATTAAGGGAGACCGAGAGGTCGAAGCCGCACCCATAACTTCCGGATCAAAGGTTCGGTAATTAACCAAGAACAATTATCAAATTTTAACAGACTAAATGGGAAAACTGTAAGAAAATAAACTTTTGCATACCTTTTTGAAAACTTGGACCACTAAACTTCTAGCCACTTATGGATTCTATTCTAACTAATCCTCCTTGTATTTTACTTCATGTATTTCATAATATGACGATTTACTATTTGTCCTTTTGGCTTGTACCTAAAACGCCGAAAAACAAAATGTCGGTCAGCTGAAGCTTGTATGTGGGGGATTCACTAATCATGCAATTATCCATAACAATGTATTGCATTCAATTATCAATTACCAAACAATTTTACGTTTTAAGTATAACTACACGATTCATGTGTACCTTATCCCTGCGTTGTCCTTGCAGTGGACCCAGATACTACCTCCCTTATGGTAGATTCCCATTATACCCCTCATGACTTCACCTAATAGGTGAATCAATTTCTAGGGCTGAATCACATGGCACTACCCGTAGGTAGCCCACTATTTAACTCATGGTATGCTAAGAGTCTCATGGCACTACACATGTGTAGCCCAGTTTCTAACTCATGATACCCTAGACCTTGCTCTAGGTTATCCTTAGCCTTTGCATAGCCACAGGGGTAGACTCGGATCTATCCAGTTATACATGTATACTCATAGTTATAGTCATAGTTACTCTATAGTTGCATGAATTAAAACATCAAAAATAGTTATTTCAAGCCATGAGGGAAACGTCGATAAAATCCTCGGAAAACTAATCAGGGTAATCATAAGTGTAACCTCATACCTTTTCCATGCAGATCATTCAATCATACTTCAAGCATATTGTCCAAGCAAGCAAGTAAATCAAGCAATCATCATATAATCTACATTATGTAAATTCTAAAGTGTCACTAAACACATTAAATACATTATACCTTACTCGGCACTAATATAGGGTTTAGGTTTTGGATAAGGAATACGGGTATTAACCCTATTTCCATCACATTTTTAACATTTGGCGAACCATAGTTACTAAAACCATCTTATCCTCTTATTAAGATCACTTAGATCGAATATGTTCATTAACAACATAGAAATTTAAGATCTTTAGCCTGAATTCCACACATTAAAGATTATCTCCCTTAGAGATCCTAAATACCTTGTCATTATTACCATGATTACATTTATTATCATCATGCTCAAAGGAATCAGATAATATCATAAAAGAAAGGATTTTGACATTTTCAATGTCTTAATACCCAAAACTAGGGTTTTCAAGCATTACTCATTACTTTAATCCTTCTTTGCACTACTTTTATAATAGGGATCATATTTAGGTCTCCAACATATTTTATTTATATTCTATGTGTTCTCTTGATCAATTTTCATATATAACTTATTTTAATTCGAGCTACATAGTAATTTCTATGATTTTTGCAAATAAAACTAACTGGGCCAATCCCTGGTTGACACGTTAGTACATCTATATCCTTTCCACTTAAATCGTGAATTGTTTAAGTTTATAATGGAATTACTTCATTGCCCCTCTCACTGATACATGGGCTATAGAGAGCTCGGGGGCAAAGCCATCCAATAGAGGGACGACCTTCTTCTTGCTCGTGGAAGGGCGTCGTCCGCGATCCTGGATGGGCCAACAGGGCTCAGGTCCCTTCTCCCGGCCACCGAGGGACCAGGACCAAATCCCATTGCCTCTGATAGCCCACAACACACACGAAGGTACCTCTGGCTTCGCAGGAGGCGTAAGGGTGAGAGCAAAAGGGTCACACTATGGTTGTAGGTACACGGATTGACAAAACTGGAAGGAGAAGCGAGTAGGCATATCTGGACATTGCTCCAAGGACGGCAGAGTATCCAGGAGTCCTTGACGGATCTCATCACCGTACACCAGACTGCAATTCTTCATTCTGCAACTCCGTCTCCATCAAGAACTAATCAGGCGTTAGCCGTGCTTCAGATGACCTTCACCTGGGTTGTATGCCTCCTCCTGATCTTTCCATGGCCCTCCCATGGAGACGAGATCTCCCAAGGATGAACCCTAGGGTTTTCGCTAAAGCAGGAAGGGAGAGGCTGGGAAGTTGGGTTGTGTGCCACCCATGGGATAGGGTTCGAGGCTCCATCTATGTATATATATATATACATACCTTGGAAGGAAGTCAGCAAGGAAGGGGTTTGACTCATTGTTTCCTTCCCTCACATCTACGATTGAGTGTCCACGTGAGTCATGACTTACTAAGGGAAATATATTAAGCATACACCTTAGCATAACCCCTCTTCCCTTTATTTTTCTTTTAATTATTAAAAGATGCCTTTTTTATTTATGATCCTTGGTTATTAAGGAATCCGAATTTTACCTCTGTTAAGTTCATTGTGCTTGGATTTTAACCCATTGGCACTAAATTCTATTTTCTTTTAATTACTCCCTTTTTAACAAAACATCATAATCATTCATTATGCATCATATTATCTTCTTATTTTACTTTATTGGTATTGTCTCTTTCCTCTTTCTTCATTGGGACTCCTTGGATCCTAAGAAACTCTTATTATTTCGAAATCCTTTTTATTGGATACTTATTATCCTTCTTGATGCATCTACATGCATTATTTCTCCTTACCATGTTTATTTCTCATTAACATATTTCCTTTTGAGGATATCTCTTTATTTCTCTTTTACTTTCCTCATTGGTATTCTTTTTATCTTTAGGAATCCTTGGGATACGAAATTCCACCAAGAATAACTCAATTACACCTCTTTTTACTTGTTTTCCACATTTTACCATTGTTTTCAATTTCTTTCTAAATAAAGAAATACTTAATTAATATTTTCTTTTTCTTATTGCTTTCTTTTTGAAACTTTGGACTCCTTGGTACCCAAGGAACCCAAGAGGCACGGAATCCCTCTTTGGATTTGCCTTCTAGAGGTTTCCACATTTTTCTTTTCTCTATTTTCTTATTTATTCAATAATAGAGTTTCTTTTGTCCTTTCTTTTTATTGGGCCTAATAGCCAATAAAGCCCACAAAACAATCATCAAGGCTATTGTAAACAAAATCCATTTATTACAAACAATTTATATCATTATTTGTTCAAATAACTTTAATATGAGAAATCACATTTCTCACCAAATGAACCCAAAAATTGGGGTTGTAACATCCTTCCCCTCTTATAGGAATTTTGTCCTCAAAATTCTATCAAGCAAACAAACAATTCAGGATAAGACTTTTCCTTGTCCATCATTGGCCCCTATGTGGCTTTACCATACTCATGGTGTCTCCAAAGAACCTTTATCATCACATATTCTTTTCTCTGAGTTGTTTCATCTTGGCGTCTATAAACTGCACAGGTGGACTCAGGCCATTTCATCCTCCCTTGCGGTTCGCTAGGTTCATTGCTCAGCACATGGTCGGGTACCTCACATAGTACTCTAAATTGGACACATGGAACTCATCACACATTACTTTATCCTGAGGGGTAAGGTCAACCATAACCTTCTCTACCATTTCATCTCAAATGGACCCATATATCGGGAACTCAGCTCTCTTATCTATAACTTAGAGGGGTCAGATTTTCATGTCACATATTCCCCCACAGTGAATTGCATGTCAGTCTACTTTGCATCAACTCACGACTCATGTCATCTCTAGGCTCCTTTCAGTCATTTTACGATCAAAGCGACTTCATCTACATACACTATGGCCCTTTTCTGACCTTTGTGAGGTCCATTCACCAACATCATCTTAATGAAGTGGTGACCGACACAACCTCCCTTTAAATCCCGATACTAGCTATGGTGGTTATCATCACATCTTTCATAGGATAAGAACTGTCTCTAGCTATCACCCTGAACGAGAACATATGCTCTCATCAGACCCTTTAGTCTGGATCATATTAACCATTAGTTAGGGGTGATAAACTGTACTAACATCGAGTTCTTCATGTACCTACTTCCACCTTTTGGAAGGGAACCTTTAGGTCAAACTCAAGAACTTTTATACTCAACCTCATCGTGTAGTTGAACCATCTCTCATATGTAGTTCAACCCGATCTGTCCCTTGACAATACTCTTTCTTTCTCATGTCATCTAGGTGAGGTGATCTACCATAACCCATATTGCATCTCGACTTCCCTTGATCTAGGGGAGACTTATAGCATCATAGTGATGAACTCCCTTTCTCTTTCGGGGACTCTTTATCCTTTATATCAATGCATTGGGTTACTGGTGTTCATCCTTCACCCCCGACTTGCATGGTCACATGCCACATGCAACTTCATCTTAAGCATCCAAAGTTCTACCGTCACTTACTATTTTCATAATACCATGATGTATGGTGATCTTAAAATCATGATTTCCTATATGTCATGATTCCTCAAGATCGATTCCTCGGAAACCCTAAACCACTCTAGTTGGGGTTTCATCACCTTCCTTTCCAAAGAAGTGCATCTGAGGTTCTATCATCATTCTTTCATTATATCAAGGACTAGACTGGATAACCAAACAATCATTAACTTGTTCAACATATCTCGTTACATCTAAGTGTTATCCAAACACATCTCCTTTCCAAACTTAGGGTTAGCCTAACAACCTCTTCTAGTCAAACTAGGAAGCTATAACTCAACCAGAGCATCCATTACCACATCCTTAGGTATTAGGTAACATTGAAGACATACACTTCCACGTATTTCACTTATCATCTCAAACTCGAATTCTAGGTCTATCTTTATTGAGAACAATTTGAGCTCATCTTCTTGGTGATCAAACTCAATCTTATATGACTCATATCTCATGATTAAAACATCCTCATAAGGTGATTACCTTAGTACTCTTTAGCGTTTGCAAACCATCCATGTATCATTCACTTTACCAGGGTATGTTGTCTTCTCTGTCCTCATACCTCATAGAAACGTTCCAACTCACATCATCTTTTATCCTTGGTGTATGGTATGCGTACTTCCCTATCTATAACTCCCATAACAAGAGGAAATAAGCATTTGGCTGCAGTCCAAATACAGAGTTCTTCCTATTCCATGAGTAGATATGGTACATCCCACCTTGCCAGTACACCTTTAACTCTATGTTGAAATGTGCCACATATGTCTCAACATCGCAATCATCTCGATATCAAAGTTACCTCCATGGAAAATTAGTCTTGAACCTACTAAGGTTTATATCTTTGGTCATCTCCTCTAGGTCTATAAGGTGCCGGCTCTTTTGAGGTCATCCCTCTTCCATCATGCATCAAGAGAGTGTCCTACTTATCTGCCCTTTGGGTCCCATGAGTTCATGAAGGTGATCAATCTCCTAACCCATGGCCCTCAGACAATGATAGCTGTTACCTCCCGACCCTATGGTCATGTGCAACTGGGGAATTAGGCAACTCCTACTTCCATCGGTCTTATCCCTACCTAACCCTAGGATAGACTTAGGATTCTCCATTTATAGTACATGTCCAACTTAGAACCTTGCCCAAGCCTTCATCATCTCTCTTTGTATACATGGGTTGACATCCATCCTTTCATTGGGGTCATGGTGACCTGCCTACCTTGGTCAGGCCCCTTACCGGTTACCTCCATGGTAACACATCCACATGCACTTAGAGATGGATATCTATGGGTCTGCAGGTTCATTCTCATACCATGTACTTTTCACTTAGCTTCTCAAGATCCTATGAGACCTCTTTAGGTTACCTTAAACCAACAAAACTTATATACACCCTACCAAAGGGGACCCTCTCCCAGGATGGGAGGAAAACTATCTCTTGACAACATGGTCACAAAAGCTCTTAGGTCTAGGGTTTACATCCACATGAGCCTACTTAACCCTAGCAAGCTATTAAGGCATAACAGATCACCTACAGAACCATGCTAGGTCATACTTGTCCTCTCTCCTCCATGTTGGATCAAGATCATACCTTCCTTTATCATCAACCTAGCTGTGAGGGGTTCATCAAACATACCTTAAACATAAGGGGCTTCCCTTTTCCTCTATACATGAGGAGTACCATGCTTGAAACTATAGCAACTTAATTCTCATCATGAGCATTAGGTATACCACTTCCCCTCTTAGGCCTAGGAACCCTAGGTTCACTCTTAGGTGTCCAACTGCATGCTCTATCTCTTAACCATGAATCAAGCTTGCAAAAGGCATGACATGCACTTCCTATCATCCTTCAAATCGAGCAACACTTAGAGTTGGATCCTCCTCAAGGACAAACAATAAGGCACAAGGCCTCATAACCTGTTACAAATCCTCTTCATGGTATACATAACATCTTCTTCCTTTCTCAGAAGGTAAACACTTATACAATAGGCACATAGGTGCCAGAAACTTCATCCTCTCTCTCTAGGGATTGGTTCCTCTCATGGCAAACAAGACATCATCAACCTCTAGGGATCAAGCATGTGGTGACCACTATCATCCACTTAGGTCGCATCATCCTCAACTCCCGACTCCTCCTCATATCTCAGAGTCTAGGATTCCAACCTTCTTGCTGGGTTTCATGCTCTCTCTCTAGAGCTAACCCTACAACCAACCTCACCATTAGAGGTCCTCTCTTCATGAAGGATCAACCTCAAAAGCATGCCCTTTTCTGGATGAAGCCTATGTTCAACTTATGTTCGCTCAAGGTTATCCATAGTTCTTTATGCCTTTTTCATAAGCCATCCTTCATACTCTCCAGGTTAGGGTTTCAACCTATTACTCAAACTACTAACGTACCCTGGGTGCATACTATGCCCTATTCGCATAAGCCCATAGGGTTTCTACAGGTCCTTCACTAACATCATCATCGAAGGATCTATCCTTTACTCTAACATGCACGACCCTTCCCTGGGTTGGGTTGCCAAAGGTGCTAGGTCACCCATGGAGCATATGGCATCCCAAAGGCATGTCCTTTCAAACAACCGATCTATTGTGATATCTATTCACCACTTCATCCCTCTCTAACCAACACTTAGGGTTAGGGTTATCATCATCCTCAGAGGATGTGCTAGGTCTCCACTTGCAATGAAGATCTCTATCCCCAAGACTAACTTTCTTTCCTTATCCTCCTGACAAGAAGGTCTAGCCTCAGGACTCTCCTAAGGGCATGACAACTTATGTCATACGACCTAAGCATGTATCTATTCTTCAGTTTATGCTTACTCTATTAAGCTTATGTCCATGACATCTTAATTACATGCTTTTCATTAATTTGATGGAGGATTCCTTAGACCTTATTAATCTTACCCATACCTCAAGAGGGTGAGGTGAAGAGGGAAAACCATAATCCTTATGGTCCTTAACAGAATTTGTGATGAGAAGGGATGAATAAGATGAGAAATTCCTAAAGGTATCTTATTTCGATTCATACCCTAAGACTTTGGCCAGGCAGTCACATGGATCTGGGTATCCTCATATTCTGACTAGCGGTGTGGAGGAAAATATTGCCAGCCCCCGGGCGTGATCCTCTTCTAGACACCTCCATCTTTCAGATAATCCTCTAATAACTCCCTTGGGTTCTATGGAGTTTGTAAAATTTAATAATTATTAATGGTTAACTAAGGAACCTAGGCTCTGATACCAAATGTTATGACCCCACCACCCGATAACCCCCAATTAAGGGAGATCGAGAGGTCGAAGTCGCACCCATAACTTCTGGATCAAAGGTTCGGCAATTAACCAAGAACAATTATCAAATTTTAACATACTAAATTGGAAAACTGTAAGAAAATAAACTTTTGCATACCTTTTTGAAAACTTGGATCTCTAAACTTCTAGCCACTTATGGATTCTATTCTAACTAATCCTCCTTGTATTTTAATTCATGTATTTCACAATATGACGATTTACTATTTGTCATTTTGGCTTGTACCTAAAATGCCGAAAAACAAAATTTCGGTCAGCCGAAGCTGGTATGTGGGGGATTCACGAATCATGCAATTATCCATAACAATGTATTGCATTCAATTATCAATTAACAAACAATTTTACATTTTAAGTATAACTATGCGATCCATGTGTACCCTATCCCTGCGTTCTCCCTGCAGTGGACCCAGATACTACCTCCCTTATGGTAGATTCCCATTATACCCCTCATGACTTCACCTAATAGGTGAATCAATTTCTAGGGCTGAGTCACATGGCACTACACGTAGGTAGCCCACTCCTTAACTCATGGTATGTTAAGAGTCTCATGGCACTACACATGTGTAGCCCAATTTCTAACTCATGATACCCTAGACCTTGCTCTAGGTTATCCTTAGGCTTTGCATAGCCACAGGGGTAGACTCGGATCTACCCAGTTATACATGTATACTCATAGTGATAGTCATAGTCACTCTATAGTTGCATGAATTAAAACATCCAACAATTATTTCAAGCCATGAGGGAAACATCAATAAAATCCTCGGAAAACTAATTGGGGTAATCATAAGCGTAACCTCATACCTTTGCCATGCAGATCATTCAATCATACTTCAAGCATATTGTCCAAGCAAGCAAGTAAATCAAGCAATCATCATATAATCTACATTATGTAAATTCTAAAGTGTCACTAAACACATTAAATACATTATACCCTACTCGACATTAATCTAGGGTTTAGGTTTTGGATAAGGAATAAGGGTATTAACCCTATTTCCATCACATATTTAACATTTGGTGCACCCTAGTTACTAAAACCATCTTATCCTCTTATTAAGATCACTTAGATCGAATATGTTCATTAACAACATAGCAACTTAAGATCTTTAGCCCTAATTCCGCACATTAAAGATTATCTCCCTTAGAGATCCTAAATACCTTTTCATTATTACCATGATTACATTTATTATCATCATGCTCAAAAGAATCAGATAATATCATAAAAGAAAGGCTTTTGACATTTTCAATGTCTTAATACCCAAAACTAGGGTTTTCAAGCATTACTCATTGCTTTAATCCTTCTTTGCACTACTTTTATAATAGGGATCATATTTAGGTCTCAAATATATTTTATTTAGATTATATTTGTTCTCCTGATCAATTTTCATATATAACTTATTTTCATTCGAGCTACGTAGTAATTTCTATGATTTTTGCAAAATAAAATTAACTGGGCCAATCCCTGGTTGACACGTTAGTACATCTATATCCTTTCCACTTAAATCGTGAACTGTTTAAGTTTATAATGGAATTACTTCATTGCCCCTCCCACAGATACATGGGCTATAGAGAGCTCGGGGGCAAAACCATCCAATAGAGGGACGGCCTTCTTCTTCCTCGCGGAAGGGTGTCATCCGTGATCCTGGACGGGCCAACAGGGATCAGGTCCCTTCTCCTAGCCGTCGAGGGACCAGGACCGAATCCCATTGCCTCCGACTTCCCACCACGCACACGAAGGTACCTCTGGCTTCGCCGGAGGCGTAAGGGTGAGAGCAAAAGGGTCACACTATGGTTGTAGGTACACTGATTGAAAGAACTAGAAGGAGAAGCGAGTAGGCATACCTGGACGTTGCTCCAAGGACAGCAGAGTATCTAGGAGTCCTCGACGGATCTCCTCACCGTACACCAGACCGAAATTCTTCATTTTGCAACTCCGTCTCCATCAAGAACTAAGCAGGCGTTAGCCGTGCTTCAGATGACCTTCACCTGGGTTGTACGCCTCCTCCTAATCCCACCATGGCCCTCCCATGGAGACGAGATCTCGCAAGGATGAACCCTAGGGTTTTTGCTAAAGTAGGAAGGGAGAGGCTGGGAAGTTGGGTTGCGTGCCACCCATGGGATAGGGTTCGAGGCTCCATCTCTCTCTCTCTCTCTCTATATATATATATATATATATATATATATATATATATATACATACCTTGGAAGGAAGTCAGCAAGGAAGGGGTTGGACTCGTTGTTTCCTTCCCTCACATCTACGATTGAGTGTCTACATGAGTCATGACTTACTAAAGGAAATATATTAAGCATACACCTTAGCATAACCCCTCTTTCCTTTATTTTTCTTTTAATTATTAAAAGATGCCTTTTTTATTTATGGTCTTTGGTTATTAAGGAATCCGAATTTTACCTCTCTTAAGTTCATTGTGCTTGGCTTTTAACCCATTGGCACTAAATTCTATTTTCTTTTAATAGAAATTACTCCCTTTTTAACAAAACCTCATAATCGTTCATTATGTATCATATTATCTTCTTATTTGACTTTATTGGTATTTTCTCTTTCCTCTTTCTTCATTGGGAATCCTTGGATCCTAAGAAACTCTTATAATTTCGAAATCCTTTTTATTGGATACTTATTATCCTTCTTGATGCATCTACATGCATTATTTCTCCTTATCATGTTTATTTCTCATTAACATATTTCCTTTTGAGGATTTCTCTTTATTTCTCTTTTATTTTCCTCATTGGTATTCTTTTTATCTTTAGGAATCCTTGGGATATGAAATTCCACCAAGAATAACTCAATTACACTTGTTTTTACTTGTTTTCCACATTTTACCATTGTTTTCAATTTCTTTCTAAATAAAGAAATACATAATTAATATTTTCTTTTTCTTATTGCTTTCTTTTTGCAACTTTGGACTCCTTAGAACCCAAGGAACCCAAGAGGCACGAAATCCCTCTTTGGATTTTCCTTCTAGAGGTTTCCACATTTTTCTTTTCTCTATTTTCTTATTTACTCAATAATAGAGTTTCTTTTGTCCTTTCTTTGTTATTGGGCCTAATAGCCAATAAAGCCCACAAAACAATCATCAAGGCTGTTGTAAACAAAATCCATTTATTACAAACAAATTATATCATTATTTGTTCAAATATCTTTAATATGAGAAATCACATTTCTCACCAAATGAACCCAAAAATTGGGGTTGTAATAAGTAGGGTTTTGATAAGATTTACTTTAATAATGTCATGTGGATGTTCTCCTAAACCAAGGTATCAAATAGTTCAAGAATATTTCAAACATATCAAACGTGCATGCAACCATTTGATATAGTCCAACTGTCAAAATCAAGTCCTAGGTCTAGGTTGACAATGATAGAAGATACATATAATCTCTATTTTAGAATTAGGGAAACATGTGATTTGGATATTATCATGTTTCAACATGCGAGATCATGATTAAGTCATATTAGGTTGATATCTGATGAGTGCATACTCATCATAATTTTCAATTACCTTTTTGGAACAATTTAATATCTTTTCCACATCTTTTCACCCTAATATGAATCATAATGCACAAAACTACTAAGTGATTCAATAATCAAGGTTTTAACTAAATATCTTTCATTTTATGCAGGTACAGCAGGCAACTCCATGCAAACGGTCTCAAGATCGTTTGGATCCATGCGGTCTCAAGATCGTTTGCTGGAATACACAAAGAAACAAGATGAAACCAGTTGCCCAAGAAGTCCATGCGGTCTCAAGACCGTTTGGTCCCATGCGGTCCCAAGACCGTTTGGTCCCATGCGGTCCCAAGACCGTTTGGTCCCATGCGGTCCCAAGACCGTTTGGTCCCATGCGGTTCTAAGACCGTTTGGTCCCATGCGGTCCCAAGACCGTTTGGTCCCATGCGGTCCCAAGACCGTTTGGTCCCATGCGGTCCCAAGACCGTTTGGTCCCATGCGGTCCCAAGACCGTTTGGTCCCATGCGGTCCCAAGACCGTTTGGTCCCATGCGGTCTCAAGACCGTTTGGTCCCATGCGGTCCCAAGACCGTTTGGTCCCATGCGGTCCCAAGACCGTTTGGTCCCATGCGGTCCCAAGACCGTTTGGTCCCATGCGGTCCCAAGACCGTTTGGTCCCATGCGGTCTCAAGACCGTTTGGTCCCATGCGGTCTCAAGACCGTTTGGTCCCATGCGGTCCCAAGACCGTTTGGTCTCGCGCGGTCCCAAGACCGTTCGATGCAAGCACAAGGATCGTTTGAAGAACTAAAGCCGCGCGACCACACCAAAGCCAGACTGATCAAAGCAAGACCGTTTGGCGCTCAAACGACCTCCAAACCGTTTGATGCCCAAACGGTCTCAAGACCGTTTGGTGCCCAAACGGTCTCAATACCGTTTGGCGCCCAAACGGTCTCAAGACCGTTTGGTGCCCAAACGGTCCCCAGACCGTTTGGCGTCAGATCTAAAACTATAAATAGACCCCCAGGGTCCCCATTTGAGGCATCGGTTCCGGACGCCGAAAGGCTGCCTGAGCACCATCCCGATCAAGTTCCACTCCACCTACAGTTGGTGTTGCTTCCAAGGAGGCTAAGAAGGAGAAGAAGACGGAGCAAAGAGCGCATCTTCTTCACCGGGCTGCGTCCACCTTCTGCACCGAGCTCATGGCGGATCTATCTTCTTCTTCTATCCTTCTTGTACCTCACATCATGAGCGAGTAGTCCTCTTTCGCTGGGGTGCGGGGACTAGCCCCGCTGCCCATGCAAACCATGTCCTCTTGTTAAACTTTCCATGGCAATGTATATAACTCTTCATTTTGTCGTTTATCGTTAAGCTTGTGAGTTGGTTATGTGCGTGTTTCCATCTTTGTGCTCCCTATGTTGCGAGAACTTCAATGCATAGGTATGAATGTCGTTTAGCATGTTAGACTCCTTGACGAGAACTTCCGATAGGATTCCTTGAGGTAGTAGGTGTAGGATCCGCGAGGGGACGGTCCGCCTAACCTTCGGTGACACTTGTGTGCGCCTAACGCCCGTAAGGGGGGTTCACAGCCTTAGTTGGATTTTGTATCTTCGTGCTTTTCGTCGATGCTTACACGTACAATAGTCGCTTGTTTGCTTTACGGTTTGCGCGGTTGACTCCCTGATTAGAAATAGGATGGGATTTCATCGAGGTCGTAAGTGTATGATCCGCGAGGGGACGGTCCGCCTAACCTTCGGTGACACTTCTGTGCGCTTAACGCCCGTAAGGGGGGTTCACAGCTTCCGTGGATTTCTGTATCTTCAGAGCCGTAAGACGTATGATCCGGATGGCGATGAGAAATCGGCTGCCTATGGTGACGCTTACGCGGACCTGACGCCCGTAAGGGGGGTTCTGCAGCAGCTCTACTTGGAGTGTTATTTCGTGCCTGGATTGTTCGCGAGAGAGTATGTTTGTGTGTGTAGCGGTGGTCAAACCCGGTACCATCCCAGCGATTTCATATCATTAATCTAAACCCATCTTTTATTCCGCATTTACTTTCTTGCAATTAGTTTAATCAAACCAAAATCAACCTATTGTTCTAAATATTAGTTTTACTTGAGCTAGATCTAACTGACAAGGATTCTTAAAAATGTTGTCCTTTGGGTTCGATCCTAAACTATACTGCGATAAGATCCGTCCGCTTGCGGGTGGTATTGTTGCACTTGGTTTTGGTAAAAGCTCGGGGATATAAACCCCGAGTGAATTTGTTAGTGCATTCAAAAGGCCACATCAAATTCTGGTGCCGTTGCCGGGGACAACGGAATCAGTCAGTCAAATCAAGTTCTTTTAAGACTAATCTAGGATTTTGTTTTTCTTTTTGAAACTATCGCTCATCTACTTGATCTTTATTCTACTCCAAGGATCTCACTTTCAAACCTTTTTAAGTTTCAGGTGCTCTTGACGATTAGTGTATGCACCGTTCGGATAGTCTCGGACTGACTGCGAGCTTTGATCCCGAGATCGATAGAACCTTCCATCGTCAGATCCGAGAGAATCGAGCCAGAATGGCGCAAGAAGAAGAAGTAGCCCGTAGGGTGGCTCAAGCCATCAATGCGCAGAGAGAGAGGTTCATGCAAGAAGCTAGAGTTGCGGTTCAACAGGAGATCTTAGCAGCACAAGCAGCAGCGCAGGCAGCGGAACTTCAGAAGGATCTTAGAGAGTTCTCTATCCCAAAAGCCGCAAATGTATATCATCCGGTGCAGCCTCCTCCCATCGAAGCTGCAAACTTTGAGATTAGAGCACATTGGATAACCTTGCTTCAGAACAACCCATTCTACGGTAAACAAGCTGAAGACAGCCAAGGTCATCTTCTCAGATTCATTGACCTGTGTGCCATGACGAAGCAAAATGGAGTCTCTGATGATGCTATTCGACTCCGTCTCTTCAAGTACTCTCTGGCTGACAAAGCCATTAGTTGGTACAACTCACTGCAGAGTGATGTACCCATCACCACCTGGGAGCAGCTTCAAAACGCCTTTCTGGAAAAATTCTACCCCCCATCTCTTACATACGAAATCAGGGGACGAATCACAAATTTCACTCAAGTCCCAGGTGAAACTCTTTCCGAAGCTTGGGATAGGTACAAGGAGCTCCTACGAAAATGCCCACACCATGGAATTCCTAAGAACCAGCTGATCGAGATATTCTATAGGGGTGTGGAAGATGATGTTAAGATGTTCCTTGATTCCTCGTCCGGAGGGAACTTCATGCGGCAAAGTTACGACAGCGCATGGAGAGTTGTCACCCTGGGAGCAGAAAACCAAGCCAACTGGGGTAGATCTATTGGTAAAGGAGTCCTAAAGGTAGCTATGGCTGATGCTATCCCAAAATACAAATCTACAGCTGAAACTTTGAAAGTCTTGGTCGCAAAGCAAGATCACATAGAATCATCCCTTGCTGCTATTGGAAGAGGACATTCTCCAACTAGGCAACCAGAACAAGTCAAGTCCACTTCTTTGTTTTGTGAAGCGTGCAAAGGCACTGACCATTCAACACTATCATGCAACGTTCTCTATGAGGTTGTTTTAAGCAATGCCTGTGGACAAGGAGATAGTTGCCAGATGGAAAATCTTAATGCTATTAACACCAACCCTGGGCAGAACTTTTACAATCCAAATCAAAATAGGAATCACCCAGGCTTCCAGTACGGAAATCCTTCAGGAGCTATGAACTCACATCAATTTGTTCCAAATAATCAACCAAGAGGCCTATCTGGGTATCAGTTTAATCAGCAACAGAACTTTGGGAATCAAGGAAACTTCAAGGGAAACTTTCAGAACAGAAACTATAACAATTATCAGAACAACTCTCAGTATCAAAACTTGAACCAACAACAGGGTCAAACAGGACCTATCCCTTCTGATGACAAGCTATCTACCATCGAGAAGTTATTGCAAACACAACAAACGATGATAGCCAATCAACAAGCCCAGCAGAAGGCTATTGAAACTCAACTAGCTCAACTTGCTGCTAGTATTAAGCCACAAGCTGGGATCTTCGCTGGACAACCTGAGAACAATCCGAAACATCCGGAGCAGCTGAAGGTTATCGCCACAAGATCAGGGAAAAGTTATTCGGATCCACCAGCGAAAACAACTATGGATATCCCTGAGGAGAATGAACCCTTGACTGATCAAAACTCAACAACATCAGAACCGCAACCGAAGGAGAGAAATAATGATAAGGGGATTTATGAGAAACCTACCAATGAAGAAGTAGAGACTCCTGAACCAGAAATTCCTGTATATAAGCCTCGTGTCCCTTTCCCATCCCGTCTGAGGGAAACCAAGTTTGATACTAGATTCATCAAATTCAAAGAAGCTATGAAGAAGCTCCATGTTGATATACCATTCTTGGATGCTCTTAATGAGATACCAGCCTGGACCAAATATCTAAAGTCGCTTCTCACCAAGAAGTACATCACGGAAGAGTGTGAAACTGTGAAATTGGCTGCAACTACATCAGATATCATATTAAGCAAGATGCCGAAGAAACAAAAAGATCCAGGATCCTTCGGAATCTCATGCCACATTGGTGATTCATCATGTAAGAAAGGATTGGCAGATCTTGGCGCAAGTATTTCTATTATGCTGCTGAGTCTATGCAAGAGATTAGGATTCGAAGAATTGCTTCCAACTGCTATGACAATCCAACTTGCGGACAATTCAGTAAAAAGACCGCTAGGAATTCTCGAAGACATCCCGGTCAAGGTAGGCAAGGACGCATATGTCCCATGTGATTTTGTTATCATGGACATAAAAGAAGACACCAAATACCCTATTATCTTCGGTCGTCCATTTCTCGCTACTGCTAGAGCTCTTATCGATGTTGAAGCCGGAACCTTACTGCTCAGGTTAGGAAAAGAAACTCTGGAATTCAAGGTCTTTGAAAGCATGAGAAGACCAAGTATACAGGAGGAAGTCTATCTGATAGATTGTGTTGAGCAGATGTCACAACTTACTCAAGAATATCACGAGTCATGCGATCCTTTGGAAACTTCTCTATATGACCTTTTTAATGATGAACCTACTGACCAACAAGATAAGGATTGCGCCAAACCTCCCGACTCTACTAAGGAGAATCATGAAGCTACCTATGAGGAATTAAAGGTTACCGAAACCCCAGAAGAAATCAGTAAAAAACCAGAACCTCCTGAAATGAAGCCCCTACCTGAAGGGCTAAAGTATATGTTTTTAGACGATCTCAAAGTTTGTCCTGTCATTATAAACTCTGGTTTAACAACCAAACAAGAAGAGCAACTTCTGGAAATATTAAAGGATAGCAAGAAAGCCATAGGCTACAAAATGAGTGACCTCACAGGGGTCAGTCAAGCCTTGTGCATGCACAGAATTCCCATGATGGAAGACCATAAGCCAACAATCGAGCATCAACGAAAGTTAAACCCGAATATGAAGGAAGTGGTCCGTCGTGAGATCATCAAACTCCTTACAGCTGGAATAATATACCCGATATCGGACTCACCATGGGTGAGCCCAGTTCATGTTGTACCCAAGAAAGGAGGTACCACTGTCACAAGAAATGAAAACAATGAGCTCATCCCCACCCGAACAGTGACTGGGTGGAGGATGTGTATTGATTATAGAAAATTAAACAAGGCCACTCGGAAGGATCATTTTCCTATGCCCTTCCTCGATCAGGTTTTGGAAAGATTGGCTCACCAAGAATACTTCTGTTACCTGGACGGTTACTCTGGATTCTATCAGATCCCCATACATCCAGATGATCAAGAGAAAACAACTTTCACCTGTCCCTTCGGGACATATGCTTTTAAAAGGATGCCATTTGGCTTGTGTAATGCCCCTGCAACTTTTCAACGTTGCATGACTGCCATTTTTGCAGGGCTTACTGAAACAGTTATGGAGGTTTTCATGGACGACTTTTCTGTATATGGTGACTCCTTTGATTCCTGTCTTAAGCACCTCTCCATGGTACTCAAACGCTGTGAAGAAGCACATCTGGTGCTAAATTGGGAGAAATGCCACTTTATGGTAAAGGAAGGCATAGTTTTGGGCCACAAGGTTAGCAACAAAGGAATTGAAGTTGATAAAGCCAAGATAGAAGTCATATCTAAATTGGCAATACCCACAAATGTGAAAGAAGTTCGTGCTTTTCTCGGTCACGCTGGATTCTATAGAAGGTTTATACATGATTTTTCTAAGATAACAAAGCCGATGACCAATTTACTTCTCAAAGATGCTAATTTCAATTTCAATAAGGAATGCATCAAAAGTTTCGATACGCTGAAGAAAGCCCTTACGACTACCCCCATTATTAGAGCTCCAAATTGGGAGCACCCCTTTGAAATTATGTGTGATGCCAGTGACTACGCAGTGGGTGCAGTCTTAGGACAATGCATTGAGAAGAAACATTATGTTATCTATTATGCATCGAAAACCCTCGACGAAGCTCAAAGGAACTATGCCACTACTGAAAAGGAACTTTTGGCAGTCATCTATGCCTTCGATAAATTCAGATCCTACCTTACTGGTTCAAAGGTAATCGTTTACACAGACCATGCTGCCATCCGTTACCTTATGGCAAAGAAGGATGCTAAGCCAAGGCTGATCAGATGGATACTCCTTCTACAAGAATTTGACCTAGAAATACGTGATAAGAAAGGAACGAAGAATGTCGTAGCAGATCACCTGAGTCGCATCCACACTCTGGATGCTGAAGGAATTCTGATAAACGACTCTCTACCAGACGATCAACTTATGAGAGTCTCAGAATCTGAACCATGGTATTCAGACTTAGTAAACTACCTTGCCGCCGGAGTCATCCATCCTCAATACACAGGGAACGGTCTGAAGAAATTTATGCATGATGTGAAGCATTACTATTGGGATGAACCATATCTCTTCAAACTCTGCGCGGATGGATTGTATAGACGTTGCGTCGCCAAAGAAGAAGCCCATTCCATTTTGGAACAATGCCACTCAGGACCCGTGGGTGGGCATACGAGCTCTAAAAAGACTGCCTTAAAAGTTTTGCAATGTGGATTTTTCTGGCCAACTTTATCCAAGGACTGTTATGATTTTGTCATATCATGTGATAAGTGTCAAAGAGCTGGCAATATAACCAAGAGAGATGAAATGCCACTGAATCTATGGCAAGAAGTAGAGATATTTGACGTCTGGGGAGTAGACTATATGGGGCCATTCCCATCTTCTAATGGATTCTCTTACATCCTTGTGGCGGTGGACTACGTCTCCAAATGGGTTGAAGCTATACCAACCGTCACTTGTGATTCGAAACCAGTCATCAAACTATTCAAAGATATTATCTTCCCACGGTTCGGAGTGCCGAGAACCGTGATTTCTGATGGAGGCTCCCATTTCATCGAAAGAAGCTTCGAAGCTCTATTAAAAAAATATGGCGTCTCACACAAGGTAGCTTCTCCTTACCATCCACAGACCAGTGGACAGGTAGAAGTCTCTAATCGACAACTAAAGGCTATCCTTGAGAAAACCGTTGGGCGTAATCGAAAAGATTGGGCGACAAAAATCAACGATGCCCTATGGGCTTATCGCACTGCTTATAAAACTCCCCTTGGTACTACTCCTTTTCGTTTGATATATGGAAAAGCTTGTCACCTTCCGGTCGAATTAGAACATAAGGCATGGTGGGCAATTAAACAATTAAATTTCGATATAAAGGAAGCAGGGCAAGCCAGGATTCTGCAACTCAACGAGCTGGATGAACTTAGAATGACGGCCTATGAAAATGCTCGAATCTACAAGGAACATACAAAACTTTGGCACGATGGACATCTGAAAAGAAAAGACATTCAAGTGGGAGACCAAGTTCTGGTTTTTAACTCAAGATTAAGGATATTCCCAGGAAAACTTCGCTCACGCTGGTCTGGACCATACATTGTCAAAAGCATCTCTCCTCAGGGCACTTTCTCTTTATGGAGTGCAGAGTCGGGTGAATTCATAACCAATGGCCACCACCTGAAGAGATATTTCACCACAACAGACATAGGCACCAAATCAACGCTGGAACTCACCGATCCTAAGGATCCCACATGACGACGAAGGACTCTGTCGAGCCATCGACATAAAACAAAGGCGCTTGTCGGGAGGCAACCCGACCAATAAATCTGTTTTACCTTTCTTTTCCCAATTTTGTTTTATAGTTAATTTTCCTTAAAATAAAATTTGCCTTATGGATAGTTTTCTTTCAGGATACGAGATCGGATTGGTGCTGATCACAACGAATTCATTCTCGGCAGTCATACCTGGTGTTTCCTTTTCCCTCCATCTTGAATTTAGGGTTTGCTCGAGGACGAGCATATCTCTAAGTTCGGGGTGGAGGGTGGGTGGTACGTATTCCACTTCCACATACACACCCTCTTTTATACTCAATATGTCTCTATCATAAAAATTTTCAAATTTGTGAACAGATACTTGATGGAATTTTGTCTTTTATTGATAAAAATGTAACTAACTGTTTGCTATGCATCTTCTATCATAACATCCTCCTTATTCGAAACAAATCCCCAAGAGGACTGACTTTTGAAACTTGCCTGAAATCATCCTGTGAAACTTATGATTCCTAACATCATAATCCTTTTTACATAATGACAAGTATCTGTCAAACTGATAGGGATCAAACACGTTGCGCTTCCTAACTGACTAATGGAACAATGGCTCAGAAACCCCACCGGATCCGCACCAAGTCATTATTTGAGCAGAGTATGACAAAGAGAATAACCCGGTTTTGAATTGTAAATCAAGTTGCATCCTGATCTGAACTCTCTTCTACACTTCTTCTATCATCTTCGTATCCCTCCATCCATAAATACCACCAAAATAGCCAAACTTGTGCCAAATCCCTAAGTTCGGGGTGGCACGCCACTTTCCCCATATCCGCTTCTTCCATACCCCTTCCAATAAGTAGGGGCGTACCACCAAAAATGCAATCTCGAGTCGAATAGAGGAGAGATCCGCAATAAAAAGATGCCAAAGTGCACACAAAATAAATGCAATCTCGAGTCGAATAGAGGAGAGATCTGCAACAAAAGATGCCATAGCGCACACAAAAAAATATGCAATAAATGAAATTGCAAAACAAATAAAAATCTCGAGTCGAATAGAGGAGAGATTTTCTTCTTCCTTTCATACCACCTTTCACTCCTTTTTCTACCTAAGGGCACAATACATGCCCTACCATCCTTAACAATACCAGTGTCAGATCAAATGCATACTTGTTGATTCTGCGGGTATCTCAGAACTCCTACGACACTCTTTGACATGCTTGGTGTTAGAAAAGGCGGGGAGGAAGCGTTGTTGGGAAACGAACTCAGGAACGAAGCTATGGAAAGACGTGTTTAGTGGTCCCAGGAAGTTGAGGTACTCATTCATACTGAGCAGAAAGAAAACACTTGTGATGTGAAGATGAAGAAATCACATGGATCGAAAGTATTTCATTAGGCAACAGTTTCAAATTTTATGTTACTCGAGGATGAGCAACGATTTAAGTTCGGGGTGTTTTGATGAGTGCATACTCATCATAATTTTCAATTACCTTTTTGGAACAATTTAATATCTTTTCCACATCTTTTCACCCTAATATGAATCATAATGCACAAAACTACTAAGTGATTCAATAATCAAGGTTTTAACTAAATATCTTTCATTTTATGCAGGTACAGCAGGCAACTCCATGCAAACGGTCTCAAGATCATTTGGATCCATGCGGTCTCAAGATCGTTTGCTGGAATACACAAAGAAATAAGACGAAACCAGTTGCCCAAGAAGTCCATGCGGTCTCAAGACCGTTTGGTCCCATGCGGTCCCAAGACCGTTTGGTCCCATGCGGTCCCAAGACCGTTTGGTCCCATGCGGTCCCAAGACCGTTTGGTCCCATGCGGTCCCAAGACCGTTTGGTCCCATGCGGTCCCAAGACCGTTTGGTCCCATGCGGTCCCAAGACCGTTTGGTCCCATGCGGTCCCAAGACCGTTTGGTCCCATGCGGTCCCAAGACCGTTTGGTCCCATGCGGTCTCAAGACCGTTTGGTCCCATGCGGTCCCAAGACCGTTTGGTCTCGCACGGTCCCAAGACCGTTCGATGCAAGCACAAGGATCGTTTGAAGAACTAAAGCCGCGCGACCACACCAAAGCCAGACTGATCAAAGCAAGACCGTTTGGCGCTCAAACGACCTCCAAACCGTTTGATGCCCAAACGGTCTCAAGACCGTTTGGTGCCCAAACGGTCTCAATACCGTTTGGCGCCCAAACGGTCTCAAGACCGTTTGGTGCCCAAACGGTCCCCACACCGTTTGGCGTCAGATCTAAAACTATAAATAGACCCCCAGGGTCCCCATTTGAGGCATCGGTTCCGGACGCCGAAAGGCTGCCAGAGCACCATCCCGATCAAGTTCCACTCCACCTACAGTTGGTGTTGCGTCCAAGGAGGCTAAGAAGGAGAAGAAGACGGAGCAAAGAGCGCATCTTCTTCACCGGGCTGCGTCCACCTTCTGCACCGAGCTCATGGCGGATCTATCTTCTTCTTCTATCCTTCTTGTACCTCACATCATGAGCGAGTAGTCCTCTTTCGCTGGGGTGCAAGGACTAGCCCCGCTGCCCATGCAAACCATGTCCTCTTGTTAAACTTTCCATGGCAATGTATATAACTCTTCATTTTGTCGTTTATCGTTAAGCTTGTGAGTTGGTTATGTGCGTGTTTCCATCTTTGTGCTCCCTATGTTGCGAGAACTTCAATGCATAGGTATGAATGTCGTTTAGCATGTTAGACTCCTTGACGAGAACTTCCGATAGGATTCCTTGAGGTAGTAGGTGTAGGATCCGCGAGGGGACGGTCCGCCTAACCTTCGGTGACACTTGTGTGCGCCTAACGCCCGTAAGGGGGGTTCACAGCCTTAGTTGGATTTTGTATCTTCGTGCTTTTCGTCGATGCTTACACGTACAATAGTCGCTTGTTTGCTTTACGGTTTGCGCGGTTGACTCCCTGATTAGAAATAGGATGGGATTTCATCGAGGTCGTAAGTGTATGATCCGCGAGGGGACGGTCCGCCTAACCTTCGGTGACACTTCTGTGCGCCTAACGCCCGTAAGGGGGGTTCACAGCTTCCGTGGATTTCTGTATCTTCAGAGCCGTAAGACGTATGATCCGGATGGCAATGAGAAATCGGCTGCCTATGGTGACGCTTACGCGGACCTGACGCCCGTAAGGGGGGTTCTGCAGCAGCTCTACTTGGAGTGTTATTTCGTGCCTGGATTGTTCGCGAGAGAGTATGTTTGTGTGTATAGCGGTGGTCAAACCCGGTACCATCCCAGCGATTTCATATCATTAATCTAAACCCATCTTTTATTCTGCATTTACTTTCTTGCAATTAGTTTAATCAAACCAAAATCAACCTATTGTTCTAAATATTAGTTTTACTTGAGCTAGATCTAACTGACAAGGATTCTTAAAAACGTTGTCCTTTGGGTTCGATCCTAAACTATACTGCGATAAGATCCGTCCGCTTGCGGGTGGTATTGTTGCACTTGGTTTTGGTAAAAGCTCGGGGATATAAACCCCGAGTGAATTTGTTAGTGCATTCAAAAGGCCACATCAATATCCTACAATATTGTCACATTTCCATGTCATAGAAGCATTAAGTATATCAAGTTAGGATGATAAATCTACTTATTTGAAGTCTTAACATACATTTGTAACATTAGATCATGTTCTTAGCAAGATTAGAGTCCAAACATGAAACATATGTCTTTGAATCTCAATAGGTGTTACATGTAGTCAATAGGGCACATGAGTGTGTTACATTGAAAAAAGGCTAAGATTATAGTCAAACATGTCAGAAGGCATAGCAAGGATTACTGATTTCGAGTTAGGGTAAACATATGATGATCATGTATATTAAGGTTCTAAGATTGAACAAGTTGCATCATGTATATGAATAAAAGGGGCACTTTTAGGTCAAAAGAGTAGCCATAAGTCCATCGAGGTGGCCCATTTTGTGACTCAATACAATAGGTAGATAAAAGTAACTGATATAAAGTTTAAGACTGATATTTGTAGTAGTAATACCAAATAGGAGCAAGATACAACATTTAATATTCAATAAGTACATAAAAGCAATAATTTGTAGGATATCAGAAGAAGAGCAATTAGATATAGGGTCTGAATGTAGTTCCAATAGATAGATCTTGTCAAGAGGATCAAAATTCATAATTTATAATCTATTAATGGAAATAAAATGCATGAGATATTATATATGAAAGATTTATAATGAAAAACATTGGAGGAAGTGAGGGAGTAATCAAATATACTTATTGGATACAAGGTCGTTCCAGATCGTGGATTTACAATCCAATAGTTGACTCGTTCATGTGTGTGCCCAAAGACTGGGCCTCGCGCCATGACCCATGGGAGGGTGTGTGGATCCCGACCCCTCTTGGCCTCCTCCAGGCCGCGTCTAGCTGACACTAGAGAACACTAAGGGAGTTGCTACCAGTGCTTGGTGGACGCCTATCATCAATGTTGACCTCTTTCCTAAGGCGCCATTGTCTCATTGTGGGAGTCTACAACTGCTGCGAAGAACGATCAACAGAGCGAGTCCACCCTAGCATTGTTAGCCACGACACACTCTCCAAACATGACGGTTGGCTTCAGCCTTTAATCGTAGATTCGATGAAGGTAGCATCTGTAGATAAGGGGAATCCAGAAGAATACCCTAGATATAAGCATCGCAGAGGTGGCACTGACAAGGTGGAGGTAGGATACAAAGTATATGGGAGTAGGGCCTTGAAAAAGCCCAAAAAAAGAGAGGGGAAAAGAAGGAAAAGAAGAATGGAAGAGAAAAGTAGAGTCAATTTATCTTTAAATAGGGTGGAGTGAGGGTAGGTTTTGCCGGACGCCATTGTTGTCGGCCAAGGTGTACGAGAGGTAGGGGATACGATCATGAATGTTGGAGGGGAGCTTGGATCTGACGGTGAGTGATCCAAGAGTCCAAATTCTTTGTTCTAGGATTCGAGGCATTTGATTGGTCAAGGGGGAGAGCTTTGGATCGCACAAGAAAATAAAAGGGAGGGAAAGGTGAAGAACCCAGGCGGGCAATGCGCCTTAAAAGGCCGGCTCACATACAAAAAAAATTGTGGATAAAAAGATTACAATTAGGTTTCGAAGGTTGATATCTTCATATAGACATAACTCCCTCATACATGCTACGATTTGGACAAAACAAAGTTAAGTTGGAAATGTGAAAGAGAGCTCTACAACATGAAAATAAGAATATGATACAAAATTTTACATAGATATGATATAAGTTAAAAAAAAAAACTAATGATATGTGACATAAATGTATAATTGATTTTTATCAATTTAAGTATCACTAAAGTAATACATGTATAGACAGTATATGTATATACTCGACATTTTAACCGTTACGTCGAGGTTATACAACATAACGACAAGCAGGTGTATGCCCATACAGTGGTTTTACACCTACAGAAGCTATGATTCATGGATCAATGGCAGGCTTTCGCCGGCCGGCCCACAGCAGTCAAACAAGCTACTTGCTTTGACCTTTCGGTTAAGCATCCATCAATCAATTTCAGCAAGTCTCTCGAATTGAGAAGCATCATCGCGCTAGATATCCTGCACCTATGAATCATAATAATACAGATTTCGGTCATAATTGGGATCCAGTCCTTAACGGGTTAGGTATGAGTCGGTTTCCTTTCATTATTTTTGTATGGGTCAAAATGAGTAGGAGTTTTTCAAATAATGGACACGGTGGGTATGGGTATGGGTTTGCAAATTCCGCCCAATTGATGCGTGTCCAGAATGGTTCAGCGTGTGAATATGATCGCTGGTTCAGCGTGTCCAGAATGGGAGGTGACGATGTGACTGCATGGCAGTAGACATTGCGTATTGCACACGCAGCGGCAGTGGACATGCAACAATGCTGAATGAAGACAAGACGACACTACAATTGTATTGTCAGCGTAGATCGATCGACGACTTTCTACGGGAATAATAAGTGACGCCACCAAGCATAAAGTGTGCTTTGACTTTCCAACTACCAGCTGTTCATACATGCAGGGTGGCAACCCGTCACTACCGCCAGAAAAGTGTATCAACAAGAGTCCTAGAGACAATAGCAGTGATATTTTCATCGTTCCATTCTCCGACGATATAAAAAAAAACCGAGCAGCAATAACAGCCGCAACTGTGATTAATCTCGGGTGAAAAACCAAAATAGCACACTTTAATAAAAATATGAACTGAAATAACACCAAAGCCATTGAAGTAACTCACTTTTTGAGAAAAGTGCCAACAATTTTGGTGTTTTACCGAATCCGGAGCAAAAGCACCAACTGGTATGACGTTTTCAGCTAAAAGCGTCATGATTTTGGCGTTTTTCAAAGAAGTGAGGCAAAAGCACCAAGGTTTTGGCGTTTTCAACTGAAAGCACAAAAAAGTTGGCCTTTTCAACTGAAAGTGCCAGAAAGTTGACGGTTTCCCTCTAAAAGCGCCAAAAAGTTGGCATTTTCAACTGAAAGTGCCAGAAAGTTGACGTTTTCCCTCTAAAAGCGTCAAAAAGTTGGCATTTTTAACTGAAAGTGCCAGAAAGTTGACGTTTTCCCTCTAAAAGCGCCAAAAAGTTGGCATTTTCAACTGAAAGTGCCAGAAAGTTGACGTTTTCCCTCTAAAAGCGCCAGAAAGTTGGCGTTTTCCCTCTACCCCTCTTTGCCTTTCACGCTTCTACCTTCACGCTTCCTCGCCATTAAGGCGGTAGCTGGGCTTCAAAGGGGTGGATTGATCTACAAATATGAACCACCCCCATCTATTCTCTCATTCTTAGTTTCTACTGAACTCTCATTCTTAGTTTCTACTGATCGCAAGTAAGTCTTCTTCTTCGCCTTCCCCTTTTTCTCTGCTCTTCCTCTTCCTCCGGTCGATTTTCCTCTTCTCCTTTTTTCCTTTTCCTCCTACTCTTCCTCTTCCTCACGCTTAGTTGTTTCATAACTTCCGGTTAAGGGCTCCTCCTCCCTTGTCGACGTCCTGGTGATGAGCAGTAGAGCTTGGAGTTGGTTAGTTTCTCAGCCCTGTGGTCTGTGCCTAGGGGCTCGTCTGCGCCTCCTTCAGTTGTTGTCTCCTTTATATGTTGTTGTCTCCTTCCCCTTTCTCCTTCTCACAATAGTTCTCGAATGCCCACAATACTTGTTCTCGTATCACTTGTTCTCGTTTTCCTTTGCTCAGATTAATCTACCCAAATAATAATTATCTTAGGCTGAGTTTGTTTGGCCTATCCTAACTG
The DNA here is from genome assembly GCA_963693085.1 of Alisma plantago-aquatica. NCBI lineage: Eukaryota > Viridiplantae > Streptophyta > Magnoliopsida > Alismatales > Alismataceae > Alisma > Alisma plantago-aquatica. The sequence goes on along the minus strand of OY856413.1, from coordinate 772,794,043 downwards.
ATTTTTTAATACATGGACATAGGGTATTATAGACTCTATTCACTCAACTAATAATTGTTTACTTGTCTACCAAATATTGAACATCTTAATGTTAAGGTCATTATTCCAAACAATAGTTATGTTGTATAAAGTTAACACACCACTCGTCTAGTTATTTGCGGCAACTAAGTTCATCACAATTGTGTACCAAACACAACCTTAGATAAGGTTAATATAACGGTTAATTTCCCATGGCATCTAAACTGATCAGATTTGTACGCCCATAGTTATTTTGTTGTTTACTCATTTTTTATTTTTTGTTTACTCATTTGTTTTTTTTTTGTTTTCTTGCCTTTAGTTTTGTTGTATTTTTATTTTATACCATCTTCTTATCATATTTTTTGTTTATTTGTTACATATTTTGTAGGATTACTTTGATTTTCTTTGAAGACGTCTTTCTCCTCTAAAGGGTAAGTTATATTTTACATAATCATTTTTGGCTAATATTTTTGTAAGAAATATTGTGATTATTTGATGCTTTGGAATTATTGTGATTATTTGGTGCTTTGATACACATGTGATGAGGATTGTAATTAATGTGGACTCTTTATTTTGGACTGTAATTAATGTAGACTCTTTATTTTGGACTGTAATTAAGTTGGACTCTATATTTTGGATTGTAATTAATTTGGACTATAATTAATTTGGATTGTACTTACTTTGCGGATTGTACTTAATATGGACTGTACTTAATTTGGACTGTATTTTATTGGAATTGCACATATTTGTTTATTTTTTTATTTTCTTTTTATCTATATCTTATGTGTGTGATGACTATTTTTAGTCTTCAATGGTGGTTGTGTAGTTTAAACTGTGATTTTATTATCGTGAATGGATTTTTTTGAAAATTGGAAGTCCAAACAACTAGAGGACATGTAACCTGTTGCATAGTAAGAATATGAATAGCAGTGTAACACGACATATAACTCCCTTTTAAAAGTAGAGATGATCGTTTTTAGTCTTGAATGGTGGTTGTGTAGTTAAAACTGTGACTTTATTATCTTGAATGGATATTTTTGAAAATTGGAAATTTTATCCGATTTTTTAGTCTTGATTGGATATTTTTGAAAAATGTGAAATCCAAACAACTAGAGGGCATGTAAACTGTTGCATAGTAGGAGTAGGAATAGCAGTATAACACAACATATAACTCCCTTTCAAAACTAGACATGATCGCGTAATCGTATTGGTTATTCTACTGTTTAACAAATTGGTAAAATTTGGGTACGATAGGAATAGTAGTACAATAGTACCATTCAGTCAGTTGGAACCAAATTCAATGCACTGTGTCAAGTTATTTTTGTAAAAGTTCAAAATAAACTATATTTCAAAACAAACTATTCAGGAAAATAAACTATAATTCAAAATAAACTATATTTCAAAATAAATTATAGGAATTTATTCCATACGAATACATGACTCAATGGGGGTACAAGATGTGATAGAACACATCTTGTTTATCTTATTTATCCCAATGCCAAAATTACTTACCATCTAGACAAAACTATAATAGACATCTTTTTCAAAACTTCATAACATTATAATAATATCTTTTTCAAAACTCCATAACATATTTCAATTCATAATTAACTTGTTTTCAAATAATTGTATCATTATATCTAACATTCACTATTGAAAATATTTAGGAAAGTGGCCAATGTCTCAACCAACTTTGTCATCCGTTATGGTGGCAACTTATTAGCTGATGGGTTGTATTGTAATGAGGTCTGCATGCCTATTCAAATAGCCACAACAACCACTTTTTCTAAAATGATGGCATACACGCATCAGATTCTTGATAAACACTCAATGATGTACGACCTTCGTCTAAGCTATAACTTTCCCAAAGATATACGTCCTAGTTATGACTTATTTCCTATTCATGTAGTTGATGAAGATAGTTGGAAAACCCTTCTTAGTATATCAAAATGGAGGAATACTGACCTTTATGTTGAGAGATATAATCTACCAAATGAGAGAATGAGTCAATTCCAAAATGATCATGATGTTGCTATTGATGATGATGATAATGATGGTGATATTAATGATGATAATGATGGTGACGCTGATAATGATGATAGTGATGGTGAAAGTGATGATGATGAGCGTGAGGATATTGAATGACAGTTAGTCAGTACTTGGTATACTATAACCAAATATCGAATGACATGTGCTCCCCAATTTAGAGGCATTCCTAATAAGAGGTATTGGCCTAATTTTGAGCCATCCATTGGGGTTGTTCCTCTACTACCGCCAATTTTCACTCCACGTGTTGGGCGTCCTAAGATGAAGAGGAGGAAGACTAATATGGATATTGATCCCAATACAGCTACATACAAATGTGGAAAATGTGGGGGTCGTGGCCACAATGAAAGAACTTGTAAAAAAAATGATGCTTATGAATATTAGTAGTAGGATAGGATATTCCGTAAACCTCGTGAATGTAATCCTACTTAGTAGTAGGATGGGGTATTATGTAAAACTCATAAATGTAATCCTACTGAGTAGTAGGATAGGATATTATGTAAAACTCGTGAATGTAATCCTACTTAGTAGTAGGATAGGATATTATCTAAAACCCATGAATGTAATTCTACTTTTATTGCTCGCATGAGGAGGGAAGGATGAATAAAATTGCCTCCTCACTTCCCCTAATAGAGGGAGATGTATGAAATTTAACTTTGCTAATAATATTTATTTGAAATTTATGCTCACTAAAGGTCTCCTTTATTTGACTATTTTCTAGGAATGGTGAAGGACGATGAGACTTTGTGGATCACATGTCATTCCATTGAGGTTGGCAGGTGGGAGTTGACGGATGTAGATGTTTTAGGTTATGTACACACAACTGGATTTGCATATGTCAGGAAATTGTCTAGAGTCATTTTTTATTCTGCCTTGGTCACAACACTTGTTCATAGATGGCATTCAAACACAAACTCGTTCCATTTTCCTCTAGGAGAAGAGTTAACCATCACTCTACAAGATGTCACAGTGTTGTTAGGGGTAAAGGTTAATGATGATACTATTGTAGTGCACTATCCTATAGGGCCAAATGATGACCGATATAGTTCTTAGACGACCCTTTGTGATGACATTCTAGGGTCACATCCAAATGGACTTGATCAAGGTTATGTTCATCTGAGTTGGTTGCGTTCCACATTTTCAAATATGAATTTGGAAAATACAGATGACATGGTCAAGCATCGGCACACCAGTGCATACTTGTTATACCTAATTGGTTGCTTCCTCTTACCAGACGGTACTGGAAATGAAGTCCATCTTAACTACCTTCCACTTCAAGTTAATTTTGAGCAATGCGACATGTACTCATGGGGGAGTGCAGTTTTAGCTAGTCTATACCGTTAGTTGCATATATGTCATCCTGGTTCTAAGCAGAAGCATATCTCAGGGTGTGTCCACCTATTACAGTTGTGGTCTTAGAAAAGATTGTATTTTGGTAGACCAAGTAGAGTGATCATGGATCAAGATCATGAGTGGCCACAAGATGCTCCATTAGGATACAGGTTTGTCGCTACCATCTATATGTTGAATATATTCTATTAAAAGTTTTCATCTCCTAATCATCTTTTCAAACATGATAATACATGGAACCATCTCATGGAGAATGTACATGTTCCAAAAGGGACTGTAAGATTCTACCTTAATGAATTTGATACACAGGAGTCTAGTCAAGCGAGAATTTATATTTTATCTAAAAGTTAACTTTTAGCATTTAATGAAACTTGTATGGTAACGATAACTTATAATGCAGTTAATGTGGACACCATATAGTGAAGAATTGTTGGCAACTTTGCCAGACATATGTCGTGAAGGCAGAGAAATTTGGATGGATCGTGTTCCTATGAGATCATTCACAGTAATGGAATGGCATGTTCCTGATAGAGTACTAAAACAGTTTGGTGCCCGTATCCAACCTCAACCCCAACCTTTTCCAGAATACCAAAGAATTGATGGTAGAGGTCGAAGCACGACTGATTGGTTGAACCAATACAATACAAATTTGAACATATGGAATGATAGGCAACCTCATGTAGTTCATCTTCCTGAACCCTCAGTTGTGCCACAAGTACCTAATTGGTACAATCTTGAGTATCACATACAACGACCAGCTGATCCACAAAATGTTTACTATCCCCGAGGTTATGTGGAGTGAGAATATGTAAGTAATGAGTATCCATTAAGATAAATAACTATACATCTTTGTATATAAAATATGATAAAGTAAACTATGTTATTTGCAGGTCCAGAGTCAAATGGATATCAGGGGATCGGTGCAAACATTAACAGATCAGACACCTGTTGAGGATTGGATGAGAGAGCATGACAAAATATACAATATTCAGAGTGCATGGTTTCAACAAATGTCGAGTCACTTGCAACCCAATTTGAGTTTCTCATATCATGTGACAACTTCAATTAGTGCTTCTCTGATTCCATCTTCCATGGAAGCAAAACACTCCACACCAATAGGACACTCCACGCCAATGGGTCACTCAGCCTCACTGGGACAATCCACACCAGCAGAACACTCCACATCACTAGGACAGTCCACAATAACAGGACACTCTAGGGAATTTTCACCTTCCTCAGTCCCTAGAATGTTTTATTCTTATCCTTCATCATCATCTGATCATTTTGGGGTTCCTTCCAGCTTATCTTGGACCCACCACTACAGCAAAATTGCCCATTAGCGGCATTTATTCTAGTGGCATTTATAAAAAAAAACACTATCTTTCTAATATACAAGCATTTTTAATTCAAATGCCGCTAAACCTCCTATTATAGAGTTTCTAAAAAGGACTTAACATTAAAGGCATTTGTATTTTTAATTAGTGGCAATCCTAAATTGCCATACCCAAATTTGCTAACGCAATATTGACTTTCCCGCTCCAAATTTCACGACTCGCGCTCCAAATCGCTACTCTCTCCCTAATTCAGCCTGACATCTACCGCTCTCTCATTGCGACTTCCTCCCTCTCCAGCTAGCTCTCTCCTAGTGAAGATATCATGTCCTAGCTTTGGTGGATCGCATCTTGCGTCTGTGCAGCTCCAGAGTGCCAAGCTACCGGCCATAGAGTTGCCGGCCGCAGTTTGCAAGTTGTCGGTGCCCACCGGTGAGTCCCAACCGGGAACTGGCATTTGCGAGTGGAGGAGTGAAACTTGTTGGCCGTGTGTGTCAATCGGGAACCGGGAACCTTCATCCGCCGCCTATTTTGACCTAGCCAACCTGAAGCACCGCCAAAGACTGACTCTGCCCCTCAGGCGCCGGTGAGCTCGAGTGAGGGACTCCAATCATCCAATTCATCTAAGCTTTGCAAATTTCTGAAGAGGTATGTTGTCATCATGATATTTCCCTACTTCATCCATTGATGGGGATATGTCTCCAATTATGTAGCATCTATCTTTTAACCTCCCTCTTGTAACCAAGATTTTAGTGGCCACTCACTAGAGAAAATATGACATTTTTATAGCCACCTCAAAGTACAAATCAGTGTGGTTAATCTATTCAGGTTGCTCCTCCTTTGTTCTTGATATTTCTCATGACAATGACACCAAACCAATAGGCTGAGTGAGCATTAAAGGATCTCAAGTGGTTTAGCCACCACATCTACATATTGTTTGTAACCGTGAGTTGGAAAGGAACCATGCTAATTGATTCAGCGTATTCCTTAGGTAGGAGTTGCAAGAATACATCCAGGTCCCATCCTATGTTGTTCTCAAGGATTATCTCACACACATTATTCATATGAGTGGTGATTCAGATAATCTAATACATGGCTTTGAAGTCCTCTAAGATTTACTGATTGGGTATAAAATATTTTCCTAAGGCAAATTATACATGATTTCAATAGAGATTTTAACTTAAGATTTACTGATTTTTTTCCCACGCTTAGCTTTAGTTGTGTTTTTTTATATGGATTGGATTGATATGATTTTTTCCATGGATATGAACCAACACTTTGTTTCATGCCACATTTTCCTCAATTTGGGTCATATTATTCAGGCCAGACCACATTTTGTATGCTTAGTTCATTTTTAGCTAAGTTGTTTGCCAAATTTTGGCCATCAGTAGGATTTAGACCTACCTTTAATAGGGTTTGGTTTCCATTTGAGCCAATGTAGTTGAACATGGCTCTTTTTCATGTGTAAAACAAGTTGCATGACATACTTTGCAGTCATTGATACATGTGTTAGGAGTCTGCAACTGGTCTGTAAATCATGATGAGGCTTTACTATGGTTGTTAATGTGTGTTGACCTTGGCTTAACCTATTTTTTAAACAAGTAGATGTCAATGATAATTTAGTTAACCAATACCTATGGTTGATCCTAATTCAGTTCAGTATTGTTTTGCATTCATACACGATCGTGCTAAAATTTGTATTGTGCATTTCCAGTTTTAGGTTTGACTTTTTTGATGTTACAACTTTATTGTGTGGGGCATGACATTTTCAGTACATCCAATGCAATTAGTTCAGGGAAGACCACAATTTGTATGCCTACTTTAGGTTTAGCCAAACAATTTTCCAAATAGTGCTTGTGAGTCAGATTTAGACCTATCCCTAATAGGGTTTGCTTTCCACTTGGGCCAATACAACTGAACATGTCTCTCTTTCATGTGCCAAGCAAGCTGCATGATAGACTTTGCAGTCATTGATACTTTCTGGCTGTATATGTTCTAAAGGTTTGTAGAAGGTGAGCTTGTAGAAGATGAGGTTGTAGGTTTGGAAACCATGTTGGTGGTTTTAAGGTTTACAAATTCTCCTTTGATACTGGAAGATAGGACCCATGCTCCTGTTCATTTTCTGATTCACTTCAAAATGATCAGAATGCGCCTGGGTCCTTATTATAAGTATGTTCTTTTATCCTTTTAAAAAGTATTTCAAACATAGTGTCATGTACTCATAAAACTAAAGTGGCAGTAATCTATCCCATTTACATATAGGTCAGAGAATAATAACCTCACATAACTCATTTAGAAAATTTACAATTTTTAGATGAATCCTTCTTGTCATAAAATTTGTGGTACTATCAGAATAATAAGATGATAAGATATCTTGTAGTAGTGTTTTGATAAACACAGAAGTACAAGACTATATTAAAAATGTGCAAAGACACCACTAACCTCTTTAAATAGGTCACACACCGTCTATAGTAGTGCATGGATACTCCAAATTAAATAGGTCTCACACCTATACAATATAAGCCAGACACCATTAACCTCTTTGATAATCTAAAATATGAGTGTTGATTAAAAAAATAGATAATAAGTGTCACCTCATTTTATGAAATACCAAGATACATCAAATTATAGAAAATACTAGTTACTTCCTTGAAATTCTCAAAGAAGGGTTAGCGAACATTGGATCGACTGCAAAGATATAGGACATGATCTCCTCTATTAGATTTCTTTTCAAGCTATCATGTCTACCACAATAAAGTTGGTTATGACAAGCAATAAAAGGATAACTGATGTTATACAACTTTTTCTAAAAATATATAACATCGTTATATGTACTTACACTTTGTTAATACTAATATTATGTAGTCCATGTCCACCCACAATAGTCACTATGAACTGGGCCTCTATGGCAATGTTAACGTTCCCTATTGAAGAACAATTGGACATCATCCTAGATGATCGTTCCTTAAACCAATTGACCATACCCAAACATTGGTGTTTTCTAAAAGGAAGACACTACAGGCCTGGTGAAGTGACCCTATATTTTGGCAACTATTCACAAGTTATCGAGGTTGAGTATGATTTGGAGGGAAATCTTGTATCAAAATCTGGTTGGTGTGATTGGATTGGAAAGATGCATGTGGGCCGTAGAGACAGGCTTTTTCTCCATCCAGTTGGCCATAATACCATCAAAGTTTGGATAACCAACATCAACTGCAAGACCCCCGATCATCTACGGCGGTATGAGCGCACGATGGAGGATATCAGCTCGGACGAATCTGATTATGAGGCCCCTGTCAGTTCAGATTCGTCTAAATATAGTGAGGAGCTCTGCGACACAACAAAATCATCAAAAAGGCCACGGTAAGTCCAATTAACAAATATAATTGTCAAGACAAAAAAATTGTGTTTACACTTTTTGTCTGAAACCAATCAATACTCATAGCTGCTTTCTTTTCTGAACTTCAGGAGAAGATCGCCACAATGATAAGTCCTCGAAGTTACTGATGCAGGACCATGTTGGTGTAGTATTTAGTTGTCTATCTATCTAGACTTGTTTGTATTAATAGTTTTTTTAATTATGTGCATGTTTAGGGGTACACCAACCCCTTTGTTTAGTTACTGTTTAGGGGTACACCCCTGTGTGTGGATGTAAAAAAAGATTAATGAATGGAACTGAAAGTTTCTACATGAATGCTTATAACTGAAGTGTGTGTTCCCATGAATGTTCCAAATTCACAAATCTATCCTATCTAACGACACATTCGAAACCAAACAACAAAAAGATATATGCATATCCTATTATGTTACAAATTACTGATAAATTTTATTATAAATGCTCTTTTATCCTTAGTATAACTATGTTCTTTTATCCTTATTATAAGTATTTCAAAAAATGCTTGGGCTCCCGCATAGTCGGATAGGCTCACGCGAACTTCATTTGCATGATTACACTAGTATTTTCTCATATTGTATAGTCTATTTTAATATGACATACTTACTCATATGTTATATGTTTTACTATTTTTATATAATGGATAAGTCTTGGATAGCAGAGGATGACCAAACCAGCAGTAAATACTTATGTGGAGTATCTAAATTTTTGGATTTTGCTATTGAACATTCATCGATTGGAGACAAGATTGTATGCCCATGTAGAAAGTGTGCTAATGTATACCAGGTCACCAGAAAGATTGCATTGATCCATCTACTGTGGCATGGCTTCTTACCGAGCTATATTTCTTGGGCTTTTCATGGTGAAGATGTCGATGTTCAAATGGATGCTCCTACTGATCAGGGAGATTTCCTTAATGCTAAAAATTTACAAGATATGTTGCATGATACTTTTCTGAGTTTCAGTGAAGATGGAAATACAGAAGGAGTGGAGACATCTAGTGATCAACATTTCAATACTAAAAATTTTATATCTTTTTAAAGGATTCTGAGACAGAGTTATATCCAGGGTGTAAGAAATATAGCAAACTTGCTTGCATCCTAGAATTCTATCACCTGGTTTGTCTTAATGGCTTGAGTAAGAAAGCATCCTCTATGTTTCTTACGTTCTTTAAGAAGATGCTACCAGAAGGAGAACAATTACCTAATTCATTTTATGAGCTAAAAAAGACGATTACAGGGTTGGGCTTAGATTATGTGAAGATTCATGTTTGTCCAAATGGTTGCATGTTGTTTTGGAAGGATTCTACTGATAAAGACATATGTGATACATGTGGAGCATCAAGATGGAAACCGATTACAATCCCAGATGATGATGACGATGACGAGCTTGCAAAATAACCCAAGAGAATACCTATCAAAGTGCTCAGACACTTACCACTTATAACCCGCCTAATGCGGTTATTCATGTCATCAAAAACCTCATCCTTAATGAGGTGGCATGCAGAAGAATATGAAAAAGATGACAAGTTAAGACACCCAGTTGATTCACTTGCATGGAAAACATTTGATGTGATGCATCCAGAATTTACTACAGATGCTAGAAACCTTTGATTGGGGCTTGCAACTTACGGATTTAATCCTTTTGGGACAATGAGTACTTCTTACAGTACATGGTCTATTGTGATTATTCCATATAATTTACCTCCTTGGTTGTGCATGAATCAACCATATTTTATGTTGTCCCTACTCATTCCTGGACCAACTTCACCTAAAAATATAGATGTGTACTTGCGTCCATTGATTGATGAGTTGAAAGAACTATGGGATACTGGTGCACATACATATGACGTTGGAACCAAGGAATTCTTTCAGATGTGTGCTTCTTTATTATGAACAATTAGTGATTTTCCAGGATATGCACATCTATCTGGTTGGAGTACTAAAGGCTACAAAGCATGTCCCTATTGTAATAAAGATACTGTCTCACATTGGTTGCCACATAGCCGTAAAGTTTGCTACAGAGGACATCATATGTTTTTGCCAACTAGCCATAGATTCCGAAAAGAAGCAAAGGCATTTGACGGTGAGCAAGAATTTAGGTGTCCACCTAAACCTCCTTCTGGAGCTCAAATCTTGTCACAATTGGAGGACGAAACAACTGTAATTGGTAAGAAAAGGCCAAGAGGTAAGGATTCAACACACAATTGGGAAAGGAAAAGCATATTTTTTGAGCTTCCATATTGGAAAACTAACATTGTAAGGCAAAATCTCGATGTCATGCACATTGAGAAGAATATATGTGAGAGTATTGTTGGAACATTGCTAGGTTTGAAGGATAAAAGTAAGGACAACTTGAATGCAAGGAAGGATTTGGAGGATATGGGAATCAGATTTCTGCTTCATCCAAAAACTGTTGGTAAATATACCATCCTACCTCCAGCTTGCTATACAATGAAAAAAGATGAAAAAATATTATTTTGCAACCTCCTAAAATCTGTCAAACTTCCAGACGGGTATGCGTCTAATATATCTAGATGTGCACGGCCGAAGGATCAGAAGATTCTACCAATGAAAAGTCATGATTATCACGTGCTGATGCAACAACTTTTGCCATTAGTTGTCACTGTGTCCTTGCCCAGTAAGAATGCTAAGTCATGTATTATTAATCATTGTCGCTATTTTCAAAGGTTGTGCACTAAAGTCATAGATCCAATTGATTTTTCTGCATTGGAAAATGCAATAGCTGTTACACTTTGTGAGATGGAGAAGATATTCCCTCCATGTTTTTTTGACATAATGGTGCATCTATCAGTCCATCTCTCTTATGAAGCTAAGATAGCTGGCCTTGTTCAGTATCGTTGGATGTATCCAATTGAAAGGTAACATTTCACACGTCGTGATGACTTTACCTATTAGAATGTAATTTATCATAACATTTTCCTCAACCTTGTTTTCAGGTATCTGATGACCCTAAAAGGATATGTTCATAATAAAAGATATCCAGAAGGGTCAATAGCAGAAGGATATATAGCTGAAGAGTGTCTAACTTTTTGTTCAAGATACTTGGATGGAGTTGAAACAAAATTAAATCGGCCAAATAGAAATGATACCGACGAAGCAAATTTGGAAAACGAGCCAACACTTGACAGTGATGATTGGTCTATTTTCTCGACAGTAGGTCGTGGTATTGGTAAAATGGTAACATGTGTCTTGGACGAACATACATTGAAACAAGCCCATAAGTATGTACTATTCAATTGTGAAGCAATTGAACCCTACATTAAGTAAGTTAGTGTCAACTGTCTTCTATTAATAAAATGCTATAACATATTCCAATAACATATTGCACATATTTTGTATTCAGGATGCACTATGATATCATTAGGAAAAAACATCCTCAGAAGTCCTTAAAGGAGGTTCAGAGAATACATAGTAACTCATTTGATGGATGGTTTAAGGAACATGTAAGTTTAGTTGTGGTAATTAAATTAGTTATGCTTCATGAATAAAGTCTAATAAACTTTTCTTTTGTTAGATTGAGACACTCCTAAGAACATATATGGTAGATGATAAAATCAAGTTTCTTTCTCAAGGTCCACATCAACTGGCCATTAAGTACAAGGGCTATGTTGTCAATGGTCACATATTTCATACCAAGGCAAAAGATGCAAATCGAACAACACAAAATAGTGGAGTCTTTCTGGTAGCTAAGACTGATTGTTATTCTAAAACCACTGACTGCAATCCAATTACTAGAGATGTAACCTACTATGGTGTTTTGAAGGATGTTATTGTGCTCAATTATTATGAACACTTTAAGGTGACATTATTTAAGTGTGATTGGGTGGACATCTACTCAATGAGGGGAATCAAGCATGATGAACATGGGTTGACTCTTGTTAATTTGAGACGCCTTCGAACTACAGGAGAACCGTTTGTAGTGGCATCACAAGTTGGACAAGTATTTTATGTAGAAGATGTCACTACAAAAGGGTGGCATTTTGCTGTAAAGATTGCCCCACATGATATGTTCAACATGGAAGAACAATCTTGTATTGAGAATGTCGAAGCTTATGTCCAAGGTGAAACTGGAGATGGGCCATCAATGACATCAGAGGATGAAGATACTGATTGTGACATAGTTAGATTGGATATGGAAGGAATTACTGTTGCTAGTTCAACAACTGAAAAAGACCAATCCTGAATTCAGCAGGATGATGAAAGTATATCTCAAAGTGATGATGATGACTGTTTTGAATGAGAAGATTACAAAATAGCAGCCAATGTTTCTTTTTGTTTGTCATTAATATTTGACTTAAATAAGCCTTTTTTGGCTCAATGTATCTCTTTAATTTTCTGTCTCACATTGTGCTCTAGCTAGGTGTATCAATTTTGCATGTCTGACATTATTCTTATTCATATTTATCCTTGTCTCTACTGTTGTTTATAATTATATTTGCTTAAATATCTGAGTTTCATTTTTAAATATTATTAATAAAATTGTTATTATGTTGTTTAATATTTTTCTAAATGTGACCATTTTTATGTGACTTGATATACTCAGGATGGGAGAACAGTACAGTGACAACTGCCATAACATGACAGCCACAAGCAATGATAAGAACAACAACAATGACTCCTGTACGGCGACTCATTTGCCTAGCATTACTCGACATACTTGTTGGCAATCTTTGAACATGTCAACCTCAAATCGCTCCAAAAAAAATTTAGCTTCCCTTCCAACTGAAATTCGTAATGATAGAGCAAACAAATTCAATAAAACTACTGCTAGCTCTGCAAAAGATTCCCAATCCGCCACGTCTCCCCAATACTATAATATGGTTGGTGGTTCGAAATCCTATCAAACATGCACAACTGAAAAGGAGATGGGAATAAGGTTTTTAAAATCAGCAAAACAAAGAAAGTTGCGATAAAGTTACAAGATCAAGAATTTCATAGCTACCCCGTGTGCCTAATGTCAATGCTTCTGTGTCTATTCATTCAAGAATTGTAGAGAATAGAGCTGCCAGTAACCAAAATAGCAATGTATTTCCTGATAACATGGACCAAAATAACATATTTGATCACCATGTTGAGTCATTGAATGTTACAACAACACCTTCTGATGGGCTAGGTAATCATTTCATTCATATAATTGTATTTATAGTGCTGCATTTAATCATATATAGTTATGCATATATATATATTTTATCCTTTATGAATGAATGCTTAGGTCAAAAACATCGAGCAAACAAATTCAATAAAACTGCTGCTAGCTCTACCAAAAATGCCCAATCAGCCACGTCTCCCCAAGACTCTAATATGATTGGTGGTTTGAAATCCTCTCAAACATGCACAACTGAAAAGGAGATGGGAACAAGGTTCCAAAATTAGCAAAACAAAGAAAGTGGCGATAAAGTTACAAGATCAAGAATTTCACAGCTACCCCGTGTGCCTAATGTCAATGCTTCTGTGTCTATTCATTCAAGAATTGTAGAGAATAGAGCTGCCAGTAACTAAAATAGCAATGTATTTCCTGATAACATGGACCAAAATAACATCTCTGATCACCATGTTGAGTCATTGAATGTTACAACAACACCTTCTGATGGGCTAGGCAATCATTTCATTCATATCATTGTATTTATAGTGCTGCATTTAATCATATATAATTATGCATATATATATTTTATCCTTTATGAATGAATTCTTAGGTCAAAAACATCGAGCACGTGGCCGAACACAATGTTTGAAAGTTTGGAAAAGAAAGCCTGACGATCCAATTCCCATTGAGAAAAATCAATTTGGACAACCAGTAGGTGAAAACCAAAGTCACTTATCAAGTTTTCTGACAGCCATTGCAAGAGATCCCAATCTTTGTCCACTAAACTATGAGGACTAGAGACAATTTCCAGCAAATAAAAAAGATTCTATATGGAATTTTGTGAAGGTATATTATTAAATTTTATTTTTAAATGGTTAACTGAAGCATCTAATTGATATCCTTTATGTCGGTAGAGTAAATTCACAATGGATTCAGATATGAAGGAGTGGACAATGAAGAGACTAGGAAAGAAATGGAAGGACCACAAATGCAAGTTAAGGAGACTATACTTCATAGAATATAGTCCATATGAATAATAGCTTGAACAAGTTGTTCCCCGCGTGGACAAGTCGCATTGGAAATTTCTTGTCGATTATTGGAGGAGTAATAAAGGAAAGGTAATATTATTTTTTCTATTTGTTGATACTTACAGTACCACATAGATAATTACTATGCACAATACTGCAATATTTTCCATAGAGGAAGTCTATAACTAACAAGACAAGTAGAAAATTTCAAAAGGTTAGCCACACAACAGGAACCAAGTCATTTGCATGTCTGAAATATGATGTAAGTTAGTAGTTTTTGTGATCCATTTAGATAATTTGATGGCATCCGTTAATTTGATGTTTACAATAACCTTGTTTGAATGATAAAGATGGAGAAGGAAATAGGCGGAGAAGTGGATCCCATAATGTTTTTTGAGAAAACTCATTGTAAAAAAGATGGGAGCATAGTTGATGTTGAATCCGCCAAAATTTTGGTACAACACATAATATACTATAGTATTATGTTACATTTACTAATTACATAGAGGTATATATTTGGTATAAATTGCATCTCGTATGATTTGTTGTATGTAGGAAAAAATTTCTGAGGTAGGAGAAGAGCTGCAAAGAAAACAACCTGATGTTACTTCAGATGAAATTTATAGGCATGTTATAGGAGAAGAGAGACCAGGATATGTTCGTGGTTATGGACTTGGACCATCACCTTCTGATATCTGGGGCAAGAACCGTAAATCTCGAGAAGCTGAAGAAGCACAAAGGAAACATTTCTAGGATAAGCTTAAAGAACAACGGTTGGAATTTGATGCACAACTTCAACAACAAAAGGATGAATTCAACCAAAAATTAGAGGAGTTACTTGCCTTAACTAGAGCAGGAAACAGTCAAGCACAACATGTTGGCACTGGCCAAGTATGAATACATTTTATACAAGATGTGTGGTATCAATTATTTTCAATGTTGACTTTTATGGACTTATGACAAAAATAAAATAATTGTGCAGACAAACTTATCAATGCAAACTCCACTCCATATAAGACATTCATCATTTAAGAAGGGACAAGTATGTTTGTATTACTGTGAATTGTACTTCATTTTATGTTTATATAAATTTGTTATGTAAACTGTATTTTTTTTGTAGGATGTGTATCTACTGAGTTTTACAGATCCAAATGCTAGAATTGCATTCGGTCGAGTCTCTGAGGTTGACCCCATGAAAAGGGTGGGAGGTGCAATTTTAGGCTCATCATTTGTTGCTATTTTTGTAGAGGTTGCTTTGTTGGGCAACGATCCTCTAGTTAGACCTTATGATCAATATCAATATGTTGATGATGTTTTTGGCAACGTCATAGCATGGCCAAAAACACATACGTTGCCAAGGTGAGCATAAAGTATTGCTTATACTGTTACATAATTGAAAATAAAAGTAGTATCTAAAGTCGTTTCCATTTGTTGCAGGACATGAAGTTTAAATTTAATTGCATTCTTGGATACTATCTAAAGAGAGGAGAGCTATAGTTGTTTTTATGTAATCCACTTTGTTATTTGTACATGCCGATCCAAAGTAATGTTGTTTCATGTCCATTGTCGTAGACAATGTTGCCAAATAATGAGCAGTGTTTTAGCTTCTTGTTTGTGGGTACGGATGAACAATTTAGTTGAAAATGAGTTACGGTTATTTGATCCATTTCTTTCCATTTTGTAATTACTCAGCTAGTAAATGGATTATTATGGTTTGGATTTTCAAAATTTACAACTAATGTGGATGGGTGATGTGGACTGAATAATTCCTTTTTAATGTAAAAACTACTGTAGTAAAAGGTTAATTGTCCCTTTGTATGGCAGCCACACATCATATACCATGATTTTCTGTTTCCCAACCTATGAAGGTTTGATTCTGTTTGATAATATCTTGGAATGCAATTGCTTATATAAGCAAGAATGCATTTTGCGGGTGCTTCATATTTGTGGGCTTCATATCCAACTTGCATCATGTCCGATCATGAGGTGCGTTACTTCATATCCAACTTGCATCATGTTCTGCTTTTTCACTACATTGTTTTTTAATGTTTTGTTTTTGGTACTAAGTATAATATAGCCTGGTGTTTTTGCATTTTGCAGTGGCACACTAAGTCATTGTCAACATTTTATAGGTCTGCTCTAGTTGAGAAGTCTAGGCAGAAGCATCAAGAAAGAATGGGTGTTCTTAGTAATGTGGGTTCCATCTAAAATAATACCCTTTCTATAACATGTGGTTGTGATGCAGGCCCTAAAAGCCAATAACTATGGTAATGATCCTCTGCTAACTGCAACTCTATACTTGGAGATTAATTAAAGGCCAATCTCAACAGTTGACAACCTCTATATTGATGGCTTGTCCGACTGCCCAGGGCTCCCATGGGACACATCCATTCCTAGTATAATAGTTGGCACTTGGGAGATCTTTGGCATGGATGGAGGATGTTCATGGATGTGGTGAACTTCTCTGTGCAATGTGACACCCGTAGGCATATTCAAGATCTCATTCGCTGTGGAAACATGAAGGGTGTTGTAAGTAAAATCTTTTAATGTATTTCATTTAAATTAGTTAAACGAAATACGTAAATTTTTTTTACTGACAACGCATTTCATGTTTCCACAACGAATGAGATCCTGAATAAGCCTGCGGTTGTCACAGCGTGCAGAGAAGTTCACCACAGCCAACTATTATACTAGGAATGGATGTGTCCCATGGGAGCCCTGGGCAGTCGGACAAGCCATCAATAGCTACTGTAAGTTTTGAATTTTGAAGTGATATTCACTTCCATAGCTTTCCCAAGTTCCTAGATCATTGCTCAAGCTGAACTTCAAGCTATGCTCAGTGGCATCTGAAATGTAGTGTCCTTCATATTCCAAAATGTGATATTTAGATTAAATTTGTTTTGAGGACTTTGTGCCCCTCATTTTTAAAGTATTATACCATGCTTGCGAAGGTGAAAGGCTTGGAACATGCACATCATTCAACGGAATTCGATCAGGTATGTTCTTCCATTCTTTCTCAACACCAATAAGTCATATGAACTAGTGCTTAAATAACACCAATGTACAATATTGCTCACCATATATGTTGTAACAGGAACTACCCCCTAGCATGAATGCTTTTGCTAATTCATTCACTGGTACATAACCATGTTGAACATCAAGTACCAAGCCTATTGTAAATACTAAGGCCTCACAAATATTGTTTCTACTAAACTAAAAAACCATTTTTCCATTTTATATACACATATGGAACTTCTAGATGACTATCAAACAAATAATCACCTCTGAATATATGTTCAACTTTTCTATCAAGCATATTAATTTCATAGCTATAATGTTATAGTAAAGGGGTGAAATTGACCCTTTATAAGCAGTTATATGTAACAAGGATCATCACATTTGTTTCTACACATTTATTAATTGAGCATATGTGGTATATTTCTATGTTAGTGGTGTGATTATCAACAGATTTGTACTGTTCAAGGATGGTTGTAGCGAGTGCAAATACCTCTTGATGAAGTGAACGAAGCTCAAGAATGAGAATGGGGGATGGCCGAGCCCAATAGTTTGATCTATAGGTATGGATTTTTTTGTTTATTTCCTATACATGGTGCTAAATGTGATAATATTGAAATTGATAGTGGCGGTTTGATGTTGTAGGTCTAATGGATTTGTAGGATGAAAATGAGCAAGTTCTTGAGAATGGATGCTTGTTTATTTGTAATCTACCCTTTGCTGCCATGTAAGAATGAAATCTGGGGGGCTAACTACTATTGTGCTCCCTGATAAGCAAAAGTCATTCCAATCAGTAGAGGTATCTTCATGTGCTAGATCCCTTCTTTTTTGCTGCATTTCTAGTTGCTGGTTTTCCAGTTTATTTGTTATTCTAGATGTTGGTTTCCAGCTGATTTGTTATTCTAGATGCTGGTTTACAGCTGATTTGTTATTTCTTTTTCTAAGTCAAGTGGCTATACATCGATCAATTTGTTATTCAGATTTGAATGTTCCAGTTGATGCTTATAATTTCCACTCTTCAGTGACCTTTAGCCGGACAGATCCTGAAGGAAAATTGGTCATGGGCTTCAGAGAGGCTTCCAACTTACAGACCACACAGACAACAGAGATATGCAATAATAAACCCGAAGTTCTATAGGTGAAGTCGATACCATCAGTTTGTCAATCTACCATTTGGCACATAACGTTAGTGTTAATCTGTTATTGACAACAAGTACAATAAAACAATTTTGTCAATTGATATTCCCAATTCATTTCTGTAGGATGGCCATGAGCCTTTTATCACTACATTTTGTTTAAAATAATCTCAACAAGTCTTTATTCTCTAATTTATAGTTTGTAGTTTCTTTTTCCTAATTAATATATATTATCTTCAGCTAGCAGCTGAAGTTAGTGTTGGAATTCCTACTCTGGTACGGTGCTTCACATCTTCTAGCTTCAACCGAAAGTAGAGCAATACAGATCCTTCTACACTTGAAATTGAAGGTAGTGTGCTTATCATAGGCGCCATAGCATGTATGGCATTATTTTGATGGTAAAATGAAGTGGTTGATACTTGTTTTTGTTAATGCTCACTTTGTATTTTGTAGAGGTGCATTATGAAGGGAGGCCATTGAGAAACTTGATTCAGTCCTTTGGTAGGTCTACTTAATCTAGAATGAGAAGGTGCTTGCTGAATGGGCTGCTGAATCAACTGTGCTATACTCAATCCATGTAATTGTTGTTGATTGTTGTTAGCCACAACTCCTTGTACATTTACTAAACTATGCAAAGTAGATGACAACCCTTGAGGAACAATTGTCCAGGAAGAAGGTAACATGATTCCCAAAATGACAAGTTGGCTTGTAGGTGGAGGCTGGGTGGTTGAGGGGAATCCACTAGAAATATACATTTGAAGACGTGGAAGATGTCATGTAGGCTGCAAGTATGGTGGCATATTCTATTTGTTCTATTGAATAAAAGTTCCTTCAATCAAAAGTTATTATACTGTATAGAAAATTGTTGTATGAAAGTATGTCATTGGTGTTGTATTCAATATAAGGGGCAAGGTAAAATGTCCTCCCCATGTAATTGTCAGTTGTTTATAAATAAAAAATATACCTAATTTCAAAAAACGGAGTTTGGTTGCAATTGGCATTCGATTAGAAAACCTGATAATGAATTGAAAACTGAATGACTAAAAGCCATGAAAATGTAGTAATACAGAACTAGTAGTCATTAGTGGCTTTTTTTATACGCCATTAAACTCAATAAGAACATTTTCATACACCAACATAATACAAAATAGTGGCATTTGTATAAAAGCCAATGATGGATAGTGGTTTTTTTATAAATGCCAAATGATGGTTTAGTGGCCTTTATGTGGCATTTATTCGAAGCCACTAAAGACAAACCTTTAGTGGCTTTTACAACTTAAGCCACTGCCATCCTAGTGGCATTGGTGCTAGAGGCATTTTTTTAAATGTCAACAAATGTCGCTAAACCTATTTACTGGATTTTTTTTAGTGGCTTTTCTAAAAGGCCACTAATGAGTATGTTTGTTGTAGTGCACCCAACTTTTAGCCAATACCAACATGCATCTTTTTCTTCATTTTCGGGATCAACTAGTTCTTCATTTTTAGGATCACCTCCAATGTTTACAACTATGCCATCCACTCATCCACTAACACCACCACTCCCTCCAAGTATGTTTACACGTACAAGTCAACATCCATATTTGAGTCCAATTGAGGCTTCTACAGACCCAGGGCGCTCGTCGGGTCCATGAACCCGAGGTAGAGGAACTCGTCCACTAACACCACCACTCCCTCCAAGTAGGTCTACACGTGCAGGTCAACAGTCACAGTTGAGTCCAATTGAGGCTTCTCCAGACCCAGGGAGTTCTTCGGGCCATGAACCTGAGGTAGAGGAAGTAAGAGATGTTAGGTATGCATAATTTTTCCTAGTACTTTACTTATAGAAGAACTATATGTAGTTAAATAATTATTTTTATTTTAATGCCAGAGTTGATGTTATCAGATGCCAGGATTGATGTTATCAGATGCCAAGGTTGATGTTATCATATGCCAGGGTTGATGTTATCATATGCCAGGATTGATGTTATCATATGCCAGGGTTGATGTTATCATATGCCAGGGTTGATGTTATCAGATGCCAGATGCCATCTGCTAACTTCTTTGTTTCTATTTTCATTCAACCGTTGAATGTTTGACAATGTAGAAGAATTTTTTCTTCTTTCTATTAGTGGACTGATTTTGTTAAATGCACACTCCAACTTCTTCTTTATATATTGTGCCAAACTTAATATACATATTTTCAAAGATGTGTTTTTTTGTTAAGTTGTGGATATAAAACGCCATTGTTTAGGTGCTTTCCATCTTAGGTCACTAGGCTTTCAGTTGAAAATGCCAACTTGCTGGCGCTTTCAGCTGAAAATGCCAACCTAATGGCGCTTCAGCTAAAAACACCAACTTGCTGGCGCTTTCAGATGAAAATGTCGACTTCCTGGTGCTTTCAGACTGAAAACCCCACCAGAACAAGTAAAACACAAATTTCATGGCACTTTCACGAGAAACTGGGCTATTTCAGGAAATAAGAAGGCTTTGGTGCTATTTCAGTACATATTTTTATTGAAGTGTGGTATTTTGGTTTTTTTTCCATTAATCTCTCGCGTCCCATCTTCTCGTTAATGTGAAATGGGACAAACAATTTTATCACCATAGCAGTCAAAAGTAGGGCTGTAAATAGGTAGGGTATTATCCGTTTACCCACTACCCATACCCTGTATGGTAAGGTAAGGGTAAACATATTTTTTACCCACCACCCATTTACCTTTGACCCGCTTTGCCCACATATAAAGAGGGTAGGGTAAGGGAGAAGCTTTATCCTACCTGCTTTACCCATTTACCCATTAGTATAAGGTTGAGTTTATAATTTTTTATTCTAATATATGTATTAGTGCCTACTAAAATCCCCAACAAAAGTTATTGTTACTTTCTCAATTTGTACTATTATGATTCCCAAAACTTTAATAGGCAATGGTTAGCATGAAACTATCTTTTATAGTCATATATTTGAGAGAAAAATGGATTCATAATAAGAAATAATATATTAAAAATGCAAGGCCTAGTCTTTAGAAAAATATCTCAATAAATATTACATTTTGTTTTATATAACAGAAAATATAATTTTTACCATCAAAAATTAGTTTTAAGAGTGTCGTGTGTTTGATGTAGGGAATATCATAAGAAATTTTTGTTGAAAATATCGTATACTATCTTCATGCTCTTTGACTCATCTCACCTTTACCCTACCCATGTACCCTGCGGGGAAAAGGGTGTGAATAAGGGTAGGGTAAATGTTTTTAAGTAAAGGGTAATTACCTTACCCACTACCCTCATCTTTGACATGGGTAAAGATAAAGATAAGCCTTTATCCTGCCCATTTACAACCCTAGTAAAAAATTTGAATCATTTAGGCCAGTTTGCACTGGAATAGAGTATGCCCACCACACTTCTTTGCTAAATTATTATCATCTCTCTAAGTAGTCATGGGCTTTGTTTGTATCGTCATTTAGCTGTGCGGGAAATCTTGTACGATGATACATAAAGTAAGGGGTTACGTTCAAGTTTGTTTTTTTTTTTTTGATAAAGGGCGCCTGCCATTTTATTAAGTTATCAAATTTTCTGCAACAAGTACAAGGATCCGATCCTCAAAACCCTCCCTTTTGCAGTGAGCGATAATGAAATGACAGGCAGAAGAGGCCAAGGCATGAGCTACTCTATTACCTTGCCTTCTAACAAAGCAGAAATTAAAAGAAAGAAAACTAAGGGAAAGATTGATAATGTTACAGACGATGATGTCCTCGTAGCCCCGACCACCACTACCCTTCTTGACCGCCTCCACTTGAAGAAAGCAATTCGTCTCCACCACCACGTCCAAAAAACCATTCTTGAGCACAAGCTGCATGCCATTTAGAGCAGCCATACCCTCCGCACTAAGCACTGAGTACGACTGCTCTAGATGGCATTGGAAGGTCCTTAAAAGTTGTCTGTGCTCATTCCTAAAAGCTGCACCGCAACCACTCTCACCCGATGAGGAAAACAATGCATCCGTGTTGATTTTAATGCTGCTCGGTGGTGGTCGACGCCAAGAGATAAGTCCCGAGGCCGAAGAGTACAAATCCGATCTGCTCACTTCAGTATGGTATCATGCATGCTCCTTCACAAGATTGATGATGCTCACTGCTAGACCCAGAAGAAAAGGTGGGTGCTCATAAAAAAAAATTTGTTTCTAGCTGCCCACATAGCCCAAATAAGTGTGCCTCCCTCTTCTTTGCGCCGACTGTCCTCCTCATCCATGAGGCTGCTCACAAAGCTCCACACATCATGTATGCCCAGTTGCCCCAACCAGTCAAAGTCCCCCGTGCCCATATCTTCCTCTCTATATCATAGTGAAGCAACACATGTGAAGTGTCCTCCCACTGTCCACAATGGTGGAAACCATCATCTTGCGTCACCTTCTTCCTCTGTAACTCCACCTTGGTGGGAAATATGTTCCTAAGAGCTCTCCAGATAAAGTGCTTTAATTTTTGTGTCCATCCCTATTTCCATAATTTTTTCCAGGACTCCCCGTCAACTCCATCCACCAAATCAACACCCGCTCTAATAAAGAAATATGCACTCCGGATAGAAAAAATCCCCTTACTCCCTATCTCCCAGAAAAGAATGTCCTCTACAGTCCGCCGGGGTAGTGGGATGTTGAGTACGATCCTGGCAATGTGGTTGGGAAAGCAAGTTTCCACCACCTCCCTACACCACCGTCTCGTCTCGCTAAAAATCAAATCACTCACCCATCTATACTCCACTGGGCCGTTAACCAAATACCTATGCACCGTGCCTCCAAGTTGAGGAATCCATCTGTCCCTATAAATGTGAATCCCTTTTCCATCCCCCACCCTCCAAATAAAGCCATTCTTCACTAGATGAAAAGCTCCCCATATGCTCCTCCAGGGATAGTTGGGATTACCCCCCAACTCGACATGTAAGATAGACGAGGACTTGTAATATTTCGCCTTTAAAATCCGGGCAGCTAGGGACTCTTCATGCACCACCAACCTCGATCCTTGTTTAGCTAGCAACACCTGATTGAAAACCTTTAGATCTCTAAACCCCATCCCTCCTTCCTCTTTGGGCCTATACAACCTCTCCCAACTCATCCAGTGCATCTTCCACTCCCCTTCCTTGGACCCCCACAAAAATTGTGCCATCATCACGTGGATCTCATCAATAAGTCCGTCCGGAATTTTAATGATGCTCATAAGGTACATAGGAATAGCTTGGATGACCGCCTTCATCAAAACCTCTTTTCCTGGATTAGAAAGGAGCTTCTCCTTCCATCCCTACAATTTTTTCCACACTCTATCCTTTATAGAAGCAAAAACAACTTTCTTAGACCTCCCCACCACCGTAAGGAGACCAAGATACTTCTCATGCATGTCTACTTCCCTTACTTGCAGCTGGTTCTTTATCATCTCATGCCTTTCTTTTGTGACATTCACACTGAAAGATACCTCTGTCTTCTCATAGTTAATTTTCTACCCGGATGCCCTCTCATATTGGCTGAAAATATCAACTAAAGCAGAGCATTCTTCTAAGGTAGCTCGTGTGAATACAATGCTATCATCTACAAAAAGGAGGTGAGTAACACGTGGTGCCCATCTGCAAATTCTTATCCCATGGATTCTATTGCCCTATGCTGCTTTAGATAGAGAAAAAGAGAGTGCTTCAACACAAAAAAGAAAGAGATAGGGAGAGATAGGATCACCTTGGCGAAGTCCTCTAGATGGGTTTGAAGATCCCCTCCTACTTCCATTGACGATGAACTTGTGGGAGATGCTATTCACACACTCCATCACTTTATTTCTCCAAATTCAATACACTATGCTAACCCTAAATGTATGTACTTGAATAAAGGGTTGACCTAATCTAATCAAGCTTGATGTAATCAACATCTTAGAGAGGATGAGAGAGAGGAATTCATACATGTACAATAATCATGTAGTGATTAATCCTCAATACTTTCAATATGAATAAAATATGTAATTAGGGTTTGATCCATGAGGATAAGATCTTGATACCCTAGTTAAGAAGGTTGATGAGCTCTAACCCTAATTTAGGGCAAGGTTAGGTGAAACCCTAATCTAGGGTAATGGTGTAACCCTAATCAATGGTGATGACATGTGAAACCCTAATTAAGGGTGATGCTTTGTGAAACCCTAATTAAGGGTGATGACATGTGAAACCCTAATTAAGGGTGATGCCATGTGAAACCCTAATTAAGGGTGATGACATGTGAAACCCTAATCAATGGTAATGACATGTGAAACCCTAATGAAGGGTGATGCCATGTGAAACCCTAATTAAGGGTGATGACATGTGAAACCCTAATCAATGGTGATGACATGTGAAACCCTAATACAAGGTGATGTCATGTGAAACCCTAACATAGGGTGATGTGATGTAAAACCCTAGTTGATAAAGAGAGGAAACCCTATTCCTAATAATGGAATAATGGATAAAATATTGGTAGGTGAATCACCTAAAGTGGTAGATAATGGATAACCTTATATCAATAATGTCTTAATTCAAAATGAGTCCACATTATAGATAATGGTTGAATAAATCAAATCAGTGACTTGTGACCAATACATTAAATGATAATGTGATGAAGAGGTGCATAAAGTATTAGGATGGGAAATACCCTAATACAAGATAAGTTGATTAATTTAAGTAAGTCAAAATTGATGAGGGAAGTGATACATCATGACATAATAGATATCACATTCAATACCTCAAAGTTGATACACCTTGATGTACCCTAAATCCAATATACTTGGATGAATAACACATGAAATGTGCCATGAAAATTGTTACATTGGGATGTAATGATCCTAATGCACTCTAATAAGTGTAGGCTAACATATCTTAAGAAAGGGTTAAGCCAAGATAATAAAGCATGATGTATTTATACTTTGGTAAGGATGAGAGAGAAACTCATACCTTGTGTTGATAATCATTTAATGATAAATGATAAGAATAGTTGTTGCCTAGTGAGAGGTGACAAGATGTTTAATGGCCTTGAGAGCCATGAGAATAGTTGTTGCCTAGTGAGAGGTGACAAGATGTGTGATGGGCCTTGTGAGCTAGGAGAGTAGTTGTTGCCTAGTGAAAGGTAACAAGATGTTTATAAAGTCTCATGTAAGAAATGATAATGTCTAAAATAGACAATGGAAACTTAGTAACATAATAATAATAATAACTAATGGATACAATAATAATAATAATGAAATCGTGATCATACATGCTTCATGTTTATAGCCTAATAAGGGCTATAGTGTTTTGAACAAGCTTAAGGGAGATATGAGGAATAATTGAATTACATAAAGAATGTGAACAAGTATGATGGCGTGATCAAGGTTTAATACCTAGTAAAGGTGATGTGGTATTCGGTGATGATGCACATGATTGACATAGTTCAATACCTGGAATAATGTCACATGATTGGTCATAACCCAATACCTGGAATAATGGCATGGGATTAGTAATAACCCAATACCTGGAATAATGTCACGGGATTGGTCATAACCCAATACCTGGAATAATTGCATGGGATTGATAATAACCTAATACATGGAATAATGTCACGGGATTGGTCATAACCCAATACCTGGAATAATTGCACGAGATTGGTAATAACCCAATACTTGGAATAATGTCATGAGATTGGTCATAACCCAATACCTGGAATAATTTCATGGGATTGGTAATAACTCAATACCTAGAATAATGTCACAGGATTGGTCATAACCCAATACCTGGAATAATTGCACGGGATTGGTAATAATCCAATGACTGGAATGGTTACATAGGATTGGCATAGTCCAATGCCTGGAATGATTACACAAGATTGGCATAGTCTAATGCCCGAATGGAATATGATGATGTATACTCATATGATGGATACAATTCAATATCTGGTTAGCAAATCGGCTGAGGCCAATAGATAGAAATGAGAACGATTCATGGATGACATACCATGATAATGAGTATTATAGTATAAGCTTGAGATGTTGATATAGTATGCTGGATAAATTATATACCTGTTCTTTTTATTCCTTATAAAGATAGTAGATGATTTACTGCTCTATCATAGATAGTTGCAATGCCTTAAGAGAACTGGAAAACCCATTCTTCTCATGACCCTTTCCAGGAATGACCACTCCACCCTATCATATGCCTTGCTCATATCCAGTTTAAGAGCCATCAACCCTTCCTTCCCCTTTCTCCTATGCTTTATAGTATTGAACATCTCATAGGAAACTAAAGAATTATCAGAAATCATTCTCCCGCCAATGAAGGCACTTTGATTTTCAGATATAATCCCATTCATGAATGACTTTATCCTGTTGACCAAGACCTTAGTAATGATTTTGTAAGAAATGTTGCACAGGCTGATTGGGCGGTATTTAGATATTCAGACCGGGATGTTTGTTTTGGGAATGAGGACAATATCAATATCATTAATGTCTTCAAGGCTCTCCTCTCCTTTCCATCATTTAGAAATGAAAGACAACAGGTTGAATTTAATAACCTCCTAAAACTTTTGATAGAAAATAGCTTTCAGAATATCGGGTGAGGCACATGCCTCAGGCCGTCAAGCATCCCTAACGCGACTCCGACATTACCTACATTTGAGGAGACCAGTTCGAGAATACAATAGCGTTTATAACATGGTATGAGTGGTAACATGATATCAATAGGGAAAATTGTATGGTGACACACCCAACCCGTGACGCACCCTAGAAGTGGTGGTTTTCCCGGCGGTTTTGCTTTGGACTGGCTAGTATTGGTGGGATAGTTGAAGTCTGTCCCAGTTTTCTTTCTACACATGCATCTGCACTGTAGCAGGCTCAATTAATGCACTGTAGCAGGCTCAATTAATGCATTGTCATGACTTTGCAACGCCGAATGGGGGGGAAATGGAGTGAGAAATGGAGGGAAATTTTAGGGCATTCATTGGAGAACGTATTGGGGAGGGAAATTTGTGCTTGCACCCCAAGTTAGGTTGAAATGGAGGGAAATTTTCGAAGGGAAATTTGTACTTGCGCCCCAAGTTGTTGTGCTTGCGGCCCAAGTCTTCATCCAAGCCATTGGAGGAAACATAGCATATTCCAACTACATCATTTACTACATACAATTACATCATTTACTACTCGAGCTACTTGGTTGGATGCAAACTGCTGCATATATTGCTAATGTTCATTAATTTATTATGGAGTTTGACGATGATACTTTATTGCTAAAGTTCATTTATTGCAGAAGTTCCCACATTTATATCATCATATTAAACAATATTTGTAATGTTAGAGATAATAGTTCTACATTTTTAACATTGCGTTCCCTCATTGTCGTTAGATGTTGATGTTGATTTCGGAAGTCACTACAAGTTAACATATTCTGATGAAGAGGTCGAAGCTAATTTTGAAGAATTTGAACATGGAAGTCATTGTGAAGAAATTAATGAAGATGTAGATAACCATGGTAGCGAGCAACATGCGAATGCATTTGATCTAAGTGTTCCAATATACCAAGATGAATATGTTCAAGAACTTCCCCCTAATGATCAAGGTAAAAGATTTAAATGGTTTATAATTCGCAGAACATTCGCCTGCGTAGTATTTCAAATTTTATTGTGAATAAGCCTACTTGAGATGTCATAGCACCTACCCGAGTGAGAAATACGCCTAGTTTATTAATATACGCACCTTCTTTTTTGTTCAATGGAACACATCTACTTAATTGTGAAATGTGCTTCATTTAATTAGAAATGTGCCTACTTAAGACGTTAATGCACCTACTTTACTAATATATGTGCTTCTCTTTTAGTAATTAAATATCTAAATGCGCGTACTCTGTAAGACACATTTTTTTGTAAATGCGCCTACTTTAGACGTCAATGTGCCTAGTTGAGATGTCGACGCACCTACTTTAGAAGAATGCGCCTATTTGAGATGCGAATGTGCCTAACTGATTGATATATGTAAATGCGCCTACTTGAGACGTCATAGCACTTACCCGGGTGACAAATGCACCTAGTTTAGTGATATACATGCCTTCTTTTTTGTTCAGTGGAACACGTCTATTAAATTGCAAAATGTGCTTAATTTAATTAGAAATAGCCCTACTTAAGACATCAATGTGCCTACTTTACTGATATATGTGCCTACCTTTTAGTAATTAAATTAGAAATGCGTGTACTCTGTAAGAAACATTTTTTTGTAAATGTGCCTACTTTAGACGTCAATGCGCCTAGTTCAGACGTCGATGCGCCTACTTTAGACGAATGTGCCTATTTGAGATGTGAATGCACATACCTGATTGATATATGCGAATGCGCCTACTTAAGACGTCAATGCGCATACCCAAGTGAGAAATGCACCTACTTTAGTGATATAGGCACCTTCTTTTTTGTTCAATGGAACACGTCTACTTAACTGCAAATTGTGCTTAATTAATTAGAAATGCGCCTACTTAAGACGTCAATGCGCCTACTTTACTGATATATGCGCCTACCTTTTAGTTCAAGCCCTCATAGCGCCTACCCGAGTCAGAAATGCACCTAGTTTAGTGATATACGCGCCTTCTTTTTCGTTCAATGGAACACGTCTACTTAATTGTGAAATGTTCTTCATTTAATTAGAAATGCGCCTACTTAAGACATCAATGCACCTACTTTACTGATATATGCACCTATCTTTTAGTAATTAAATATCTAAATGTGCGTACTCTATAAGACACATTTTTCTATAAATGTGCCTACTTTAGAGGTCAATGTGCCTAGTTGATATGTCGATGCACGTACTTTAGATGAATGCACCTATTTGAGATGTGAATGCGCCTACCTGATTGATACATGCGAATGCGCCTACTTGAGATGTCATAGCAATTACCCAAGTGACAAATGCGCCTAGTTTAGTGATATACGCGCCTTCTTTTTTGTTCAGTGGAACACGTCTACTTAATTGTGAAATGTACTTAATTTAATTAGAAATGTTCCTACTTAAGACGTCAATGCGCCTACTTTACTGATATATGCGCCTACCTTTTAGTAATTAAATTAGAAATGCACGTACTCTGTAAGACACATTTTTCTGTAAATGCACCTACTTTAGATGTCAATGTGCCTACTTTACTTATATATATGCCTACCTTTTAGTTCAAGCCCCCTACCTTTGTCATCAATTTAAAATATATTTTTTCTTTTTTATAGATGCAAGTATCCCCTGCGAAGGAATGATACTTGATTCAATTGATGAAGTCAATGTTTTTTTATAGAAGGTTTGGCATATAAAATGGTTTTGGTGTTAGAGTTTTGTCTTCTGAAAAGAATAGTCATGGTGAAATATCTAGGATGAAGATGGTTTGTGTTAAACAAGGAGTGTGTAATAGGGCCAAGGATAACTTTTCATTCTCCCAAAAAGGTGTAGTGCTAGAGATAAGTGTCTTGCTCATTTAGTTGTTCATCTAAAGAATGACAAATACATTATTGACAATTATTGTAATGATCATAAACATGTTATGCTTGGTGAGGACCATATAAGATTCTTACCTTCCATGAGGAGTGTATCTGCTATGCAGCAGAAAAGGCTTCTTATTAATGACAAGGCTGGTATATCGACATCACAGTCAATGGATGCACTTGCTGTTGAAGCCAGAGGCGTTTCCAACCTAAGTTTTACAGTGACCGATGCACACAATTTTCTAAGCCGAGCTAGGAGATTAAATCTTGCGAAAGGAGATGCCAAAGCAATGCAAGAGTATTTCATAAGAATGTAGAATGTGCACTCGAACATTTTCTATGTCATGGATGTAGATGAGAGTGGTGTATTAAGGAATGTTTTTTGGGATGATTCAAGAGCACGATCTTCATACAAGTACTTTGGTGATGTTGTATCTTTTGACAGTACATATCTCACTAATAAATACAAGATGCCATTTGCACCTTTCGTTGGTGTCAACCAGCATGGGCAAACCATCTTGCTTGGTTGTGGGCTTTTATGTGAAGAGACAACTTAGAATTTTGTACGGCTATTCAAAACCTAGTTGTTATGTATGGAAGGTGTGCATCCAAAAGGCATAATTACAGACCAAGCACAACCAATTATTAATGTTTTAGATGAAGTATTCCCCAACAGTAAACATAGATTGTGTTTGTGGAATATAATGAAGAAGTTACCCCAAAAGTTTGAGAATTCTAAAGGAGCTCGAAAAGCTATTAAAGGAGTTGTGTATAACTCTATTATGCCTGTTGATTTTGAAGCCAAGTGGGCTGAATTGGTAAGTGTCCACAATTTACAGAAAAATAGATGGGTTCAACAGATGTACCCTATCCGTGAGATGTGGGTGCCATGCTATGTCAAAATTTCGTTTTGGGATGGAATGTCTACAACGCAAAGGAGTGAATCACTAAATGCATTTTTCAAAGGATATTTCAAAGAGAGAACCTCACTGAAGGAATTTGTTCAACAATTTGAACTTGTTGTAAGTGCCAAGTTCAAGAAAGAAGCTGAAGCAGACTATGAGTGTATTAACAAAAATCTAGTTATGCGGACTTCATTTGAAATGGAGGGATAGATTGCTAAATGGTATACTCTGGAAATCTTGAATAAATTTCAAAGAGAGCTATAGGGACTTATGTACTGCAACACAACTAAAACATACTCATCTGGGCCATATGCTTTCTTTTGAAGTATTGGAAAAGAAAAGGATACTTTTTGATAGCAATATTTTTTTGCCACAAACTAAGTCTTTTAGTGTTGTCTTTAAGACTCAACTCCAGGTAGCTATTTGCCATTGTTTGATGTTTGAATCCTCAGGCATTGTATCTAGGCACATGCTTTCAATCTATATTTTCTTAGGAATTGACAAATTGAATGAGGAGTACCACTTGATTGATAGATGGAGGAAAGATGTGAAGCGAATTGTAACCAAAACTGATACCATCGAATCTGTTGATTATTCTAACTCTGTCAATCGGTATAATGTTGTTATACAAAATGTTGAGTTGTTAGCCAAATCAAATGTCATTTCTGAAGAAAAAATTGATGAAATTATGAGAGGTTTGGAAAAAGTAAAAAGGGACATTGGTCTAGCAGACACGGTAATTAATGCCAAGTGAATACAAATTTTGTTGTAGTTGATTTACAACTATCATTTTTGGATTATAATAAACAAGTATCATATTTTCTTCCAGGTTGATGAACCAAATATTGATAGGTGCATCAAAAATCCAAATATGGCCGACCAAGTTGGTCGTCCACGTAAGAGAAGGCTCAAGTCTTTTGAAGAAAGAATACACAAAACCTAGAAATGTCAAAACATGTAGCATATTACGAAAAATACAGAGTTTTTTGAGATAGATAGACAGTGATAGTCTTTTGATATAGCTAGATAGTGATAGCTCAACCACATACACTTAAAGATAGATATATAGATTATAGTAAAGAAAAATTATACTTGAGAGAGATACAATGATAGCTCACTAACTTTTGTATGTGGTGCCATTTTGTAATTTTGTAACTAAATCCGATCGCAAAAGTTTATATTTGCAGATCATTTGTTTCTTATGTGGTGCCATTTTGTATTTTCACATATTTCATTTGTTCAAATATTTACGCTCATTGAGTACTAAAGTAGTCGCGTTGACACATTCAACACTCATGTAGGTGTGTGTGTCACTCAAGTCTTTAAAGTATGCGTGTTTAGGATACAAGTGGGTGCACTCAGTAGTAAAGTAGGCACATTCAGTGGTCAAGTAGGCACATCTAGCATTAAATAGGTGCATTCATAAAAAAAGTAGGCACATTCACCTAAAAAGTAGGCACATTTAAAATTTAGCATGTGTCACTCAAGTACGCGCATTGAACACTAAAATAGGCGTGTACACATGTATAAGTAGGCACATCTACATTGCAAGAAGGCGCATGTATAACTAAAGTAGGCGCGTTCATATTGAAAGTAGGCCCATTCAACAGTCAAATAGGCACATTCAACGATCAAGTAGGCGCATATAGCATTAAATAGGCACAATTAGCATTAATGTAGGCACATTTACAAGGCGCATATACATTGCAAGTAGGTGTATTCACCTCAAAAGTAGGCGCGCATAGAAAAAAAGTAGGCTCATTTAGAATTTAGCATCTGTCACTCAAGTACGCACATTGATCACCTAAGTAGGAGTGTACACATGTATAACTAGGCGCATTGAGTAGTCAAATAGGCGCATCTAAATAGCAAGAAGTTGCATGTACAAGTCAAGTAGGCAAATAGGCCCATTCAGTAGTCAAATAGGTGCATTCAACAGTCAAGTAGGCTCATCAAGCATTAAATAGGCGCATTTAGCATTAAAGTAGACGTGCTTACATTGCAAGTAGGCGTATATACATTAAATGAGGCCGGTTAAATGTACAACTACAAATTAGGTCCATTGCCAAAGTTAGGCTTACAAAATATGTTACATTTAGGCGCATATGTTGAATGTTTACATGAATGTTAGGCTCATTCATCATTCCCCTTGAGTATACTACACTTGTCTTTCAATATTTGTATTGCAAATGTCCCTCTCATCCTGTGGATATTGTTGGTTGTAGTTTGATCACCAACAATGTCCTCACCATCCATTATTCTTTTTATACAATGAAGCGTGGAAATACCGCAATCATTGCTATGAGTTGGCTGTTGTGGACAGTTCCTACAGTACTGGACTTTCCAATCTTTGACATTGTGGTCCAAGCTGGTGCTAAAAGTATCTTTCAACCACTTTGTCTTCAAAAAAATAATCAAATAATTCAAACAAATAATTCAAATGTCAGATTGCAAGCAATAGCGCATTAGGCACACTACATCAAGATATAGGCACATTACAGCAAGATGTAGTCACATTACCGATATTTGTAGGTGCAATAATACTTACTATTTGACATGCCAGCTTCTCATGCACGTTCTTTGGTAGATGTGGCATTGTTCTTTTCTTTGCAGCATGTGATAAGGACGCGCTGTTGTAATGAATTATAAGCTTTTCTTTCATGCGAATCTCTATAAAATGCCAATGCCAGTTGGAGTGAAGCACTATAATTACTTTTTCTTTGCATTTTATCTCATCCATTCTTCTTTTGAAGTACATGTTTATGTAATCTTCATGAGAACTAACTATTGCAAAACACATGTTAACATGAAATATTAGAGGCATAGGACAATCTTCAGTTGGCATGTAATTTTTCTGAAAGATATGAATGATGGATTGTATGTACTACGTACACCAAAAAAATAATCAATTGTTAGTAATGCTTATTTCAGATTTGAAATATACAAGTGTAGTTTCATGTTAACATTGTAAATTTCTTATCATTTTAGATACCAGCTCCTGATATTGTAGTGTTGGAAACAAGTCATTCAACACCACTCCAACATCTTCATATGACCATAGTGGTTTACCAATAGTATAATTTGATAATATCTCATGTAGAAAGTTTTGATCTGCATCATCAAGGTGTTCTATTACTATTTTATCTAGCTTGATTTGAAGACGAGTTAAGGAGTTGTCCTTCACTATTGGTGAATCTTCTGATAATTGAATAGGAATGATCTGTTCACTTTGTGAGTTGTATTGCGCTAATCCTTCCAATAGGGCAATATCCATGGTGCTTAGAGTGGGCTTATCGACTGACTTGCCGCATCCTGGTTCATAAAGGTGCACATACTAAGTTTCAAAAAATGCACTACAAGTCAAATATAACTAGGTGCACACCAAGTGAAATATAAGTAGGCACATAGAAATACATGTTGTTTCTACAATTTTTTCTTGATTTTGTGGAGATTCAGCGATATCTATTCCTGATGGTGATTTATGGGGTGACTTCGCGCATTCTATTTCATAACATTGGCATTTAATTTTACAATATATGATTGCCGCACATAAAATACAATATTACACATTTCAAATATAACTAGGTAGGAGCACCCAAATACCTAATGTTTCAATAAATTTTTCTTCATTTTTTTTGGATTCTGGTGATAGCAGGGGATTTTCTCCTTGATGGTTTTCATTGTGATTTGGAGACTCTTCATTCCCTTGATGTAACATAGCCATATCCGTTGTAGTTGGCATATAGGGCGACTTGCCACATTCTATTCCATAAAATTGGCATTCAAATTTATAATAAGCGCAATATTAATTGCAAATAGGCACGCATGAATTGCAATTAGGTGCACAAATTGAAAAAAGGCGCATAGATATACATGATGTTTCATTATCTTTTACTTCTTGTGATGGCTGTGGAGGAGATTCTTCATTCCATATGTATATCTTCTACTTGTTTTTCTCTCTATGGTTGGTATTGTCCTCTACAAATGGCTGCGATTAGTCAATCTCCGCAAGCCTATGCTCCATCACTATTTTGGTAGTGTGCCACTCATCACAATAGTCATGAAGTTCATCGAGATCAGTTTGCATTTTCAAAAACATTTTTTGTACTATTTTTCTTTGTGCTCTGCGATACATTTTTCTATCAGTAGTTCATTCTTAAGTGATGAAATCTCAGCAAGTAGGCTTTGGATTTGGTTATTAGCCTCTGATGCATCTTTGCGGACCTGTTCTGAACTTTTTGAAGTCAGATGTCGTAATTGTTGTTCAAATGTCACAATTGTGGACTTCTGTAAATTTTTAGTCATCATTATAGCTAGTTGTATATTCTTTTTTCATAGTATGGTTGAAAGTCGCGTCTTGTATGACCATTTGTTGATAATCATATCTTTGTCAGGGTAATCTCTTGGAATGAACTTCAACATCTCCAAAAGCCAAGGCTGCGAAAAGAGTTTTCGCATCATAATTCACAACAGTTCAAATTATCAAGCACATTCATAAGAGTTAAAACTTAACATTGAATATTACCGTGAGGATGAGTGTGCATCCTTTCATATATCCTCCTCCATCCTTCCGCTCTTTCAAAATCTCAAATCCTTGACAAAGATGTTCTTGCATAACAACAACCCAATCATAATCGTTTATATGATCCAAATCTTCAGCGTAAGGATATAGACAGTTCATGATTCGACTGGATCCGCTAGGGAACAGGAAGTGGACAAACAATGCCACTAACAACAACTTAACTCTGTCCCTTCACAACTCTTCATTATTTGCTTGAAGGGTGGTGAACTTCTCTACAATTATAGGTAGTCTTGGATCGCCACCATCAAAAAACTTTTGATGTATGTATGAAGTTGGTGCTTTATTCAGGAACCCTTTAAAATGGATCCTCCCAGCTGTAATATTAGGCGCCATTTAAGTAAGTTAGCAAACTATTTAGGTATATGTGCCTACTTCTAATGTATGTTCCTACTTCTAATGTATTCTCCTACTTCTAATTTGAATGCACCTACTTCTGATGCGAAATGCGCCTACTTGTAATGTATATGCACATACTTGTAATGCGCCTACTTGATCCTAGATCGATGCGCCTACTTAATTCATATGCGCCTACTTCTGGTAAAAATGCGCCTACTGTTGTCTACTGGTATGAAATGTGCCTACTTGAGTGATGCACATGCCTACTTAATGCATGCGCCTACTTCTAATTTGGATGCGCCTACTTCTGGTATGAAATGTTCCTACTATTGTCTACTGGTATGAAATGTGCCTACTTAAGTGATGTGCATGCCTACTTAATGCATATGCGTCTACTTCTAATTTGAATGTTCCTACTTCTAATTTGAATGCGCCTACTTCTGGTATGAAATGCACCTATTGTTGTCTACTGGTATGAAATGCGCCTCCTTGAGTGATGTGCACGCCTATTTAATGCATATGCGCCTATTTCTAATTTGAATGCGCCTACTTCTGGTATGAAATGCGCCTACTGTTGTCTACTGGAGTGAAATGAGCCTACTTGAGTGATGTATGTGCCTACTTAATGCATATGCGCCTACTTCTAATTCATAAGCGCCTACTTGTGATGTGAAATGCGCCTACTTGTAATGTATATGCGCATACTTGTAATGCGCCTACTTGGGCCTGGATCGAGGCATGTACTTAATGCATATGTGCCTACTTCTAGTATGAAATGCGCCTACTTCTAGTATGAAATGCGCCTACTATTGTCTACTTGTATGAAATGCACCTACTTGAGTGATGTGCGCGCCTACTTAATGCATATGCGCCTACTTCTAATTTGGATGTGCCTACTTCTGGTATGAAATGCGCCTACTATTGTCTACTGGTATGAAATGTGCCTACTTGAGTGATGCGCGTGCCTACTTAATGCATATGCATCTACTTCTAATTTGAATGTGCCTACTTCTAATTTGAATGGGCCTACTTCTGGTATGAAATGCACCTATTGTTGTTTACTAGAGTGAAATGCGCCTACTTGAGTTATGCGCGCGCCTACTTAATGCATATGCACCTACTTCTAATTTGGATTCTCCTACTTCTGATGTGAAATGTGCCTACTTGTAATGTATATGTGTGTGATGACCCTGATTTTTGGAGTTCCATATATATTACAATATCCGAGGGCGTACCTGTCATATTTGGGATATTGGTTCCCTGGAGAGGGAGAACGAGCCAACTACTTCCTGGCTTTCTCCATTGCGTCTATCCATAGCGGGAAGTCAGATGAGGTCTAGGTTTTGAGAGGCATACTGAGAGTGTAGAGAAAGGAAGGGCACCCTTGCAACCTTGTAAGGGCGAAGGAGGACTGAGAAGGAGTTGACGATGGGTGAAGCTTGCTGGTGAGCCCTATTTCTGTGTGGAGAGGGGGGAGTCGGTGCTGGAAGCCACGACTACTAGACTCGCCACCACCTGCCAACATAGGATTTGTTTTGAGGAAGTCTTGCATATCACCCCATAGTCTCAGGCGCAATCATCGGTTAAGGGAACACCTCCAGGCATCAATGCCCCCTTCCTGATTCATTGCTCCGCCGTGACCCCCAACCCAGGATGGGGAATTGGCCGATTAGCACTTTGGCGCCATGGCTGCCGAAGGGACCTCCCGAGTCGTCTAGAGGAGCCAATGATTCAGGCCATTGATGGCTGAATCCCCGAGAAGAAACCAACGTGACCCGATTCATCTCAGATTACTCCTGCTGGGGCCAAGCGACATCAAGGTGAGGATTTGGAAGCGAGAAGCTCTCCGCCTCGTTTCATCCAACGTGAGGACATGGAAGCCCTGGCGGCGCTCGCTAGAGTCAGTCAAAAAGGCGGCGGCGCACACATGGCTCACAGGGGAGTATGGCAAAGCATCAGGGACCCAGAGCTACATGGAGGGAGAGGGGAGGATGCCGCCTTTTCCTCTTATAAATCCTCCACCTGCGGCGGCCACGGGCGGCGACACCGGTAAGGTTAGCAACCATGGGATCTAAGCACCTCCATGTGGAGCTTGAGTGGATGAGGAGGGACGACGACCTTCCCTATTTGTGAGAATCCCGGAGCCCTGAACTTCTTATTCACGGCAGCAGAGACCTGGGATCGTCTCTGTGAAGAAGACCACCGTCGGACCCGAGAACGCGAGCGCATGCGCTGTGACCCGGCACCACTGCCGTGGCATCTGCCCACGCCCGTGTTGCATCTGCTGGATCACGAGGGTGGAAGAGTGGGCGGTCCAGAGGCAGTGAACCGGCCCAAAAGCTGAACCAAACGGCTAACAAGTGAAGCTTCACCCTCTTAGTGGACACGTGGCAGTCCCAGATAGGCTGAAAAAGGTAAATATACCCAGAAATGCTCAGTTATTGAATAATTCATAATAAATAGCATGTTTATCATAAAAATACAAATAAGGTACCGAAATGCTCAGAAAAATGAGTAGAACATGGAACTATAATATCACGCTTGATATATATATATTAATATTAGTGATATCATGTAAGTTGTGAAATGTTTATTTCATAGATAATAAATACCAAATGATGGACTAAAATTCTGATAAAATGCAAATAAATCTATATTCACGATTATAATGTTTTTAATATCAGAGATGGTAGTATTGATGCACATAATCATGTAATTTGTTCAATATGGCTATTTAGGGCTAATAACCCTAAACAAAATGCAATAAATGCATACCTTCTCAATAAATGATGAAATTCACAAGGTAAGGGCATATCAGTATATGGAACTTCAGTTTTAATTATGAGATCATAATGATGAAGAGAATCCATGTTATATGAATATGAATCTTAATGCATGTTATAAAACCCTAATCTAGGTTAATGTATATAAACTAGGGTTAATATGTGCACAAAAAGAATATGGAACCTAATATTCAGATAATGAATCATAATATGGAAAATGACATCAGTAGGATAAATATAAGACAATACTGCAAGTAAACGTTGAAATATCCTAATGAGATAATATAAACTCTAATGAACACGACTAGGGTTAAGATGATGAGAATCTGATGCTAGTATATGATTTTGTTATTAATCAGGTGCTGACCAGATATGTAGATGATCTAGAATGTAAATAGGAATCTCTGAACTCAGGTACGTGGGATTTATTAAGTATAAGACTAGTTTTCTGGTTGCATTTGATATGTGATATCTTGAATGCTCGTATTTGGATATGATTGCTTGGTTGAACTATTATGAGTTATACTTCGCCAAATCTAATAGAACATAAATGAGTAAGATGGGTTGTAGCTACTAGAGCACATAGCCTGGTGTGGATGTATGTTGCCTAACATGGATGTATGATTCCTTGTCCCATGTTAGATGTATGATGATACTATATTGCCCACACTAGATGTAAGTCAAGTGCAAGTATGAGTAGTACAACCGCATCAAAGTGATAGCAATAAAAGGAATGTTTACCGATTATCGCTTTAAATAATGTGTTCTTTT
The DNA here is from genome assembly GCA_963693085.1 of Alisma plantago-aquatica. NCBI lineage: Eukaryota > Viridiplantae > Streptophyta > Magnoliopsida > Alismatales > Alismataceae > Alisma > Alisma plantago-aquatica. Next base: position 772,754,799 of record OY856413.1, on the reverse strand, counting down.
ACTCTTTCTTTCTCAAGTTATTTCAATTATGCAAACATATTAATATGTATCTTTCTACCCACGTACACAACACCTTGTGTGTTGATTTGTTGTTTCACGTATGTTTTAGGTTCAGAGATAGCATGGGAGAAAAAGTGCAGGATGTGAGCAAGTTGTCCAGGTTGTACCTATTATCTAAGATCTTGTTAGCATACATGTTCAGACTTGTAGAATTTTCATTCAATATGTAAATGTAAATCATTTGTAATAATTCATGTTATTAAAAATATACATGTGAATGCTGATAAATGTTATGGTTGTATGTTCATGTATGCGTATTATGCTTCCGCATCGCTCTCTGGTATGATTGGATGATGTTTTCAGATTCTGACATCTCATTCCCAATAGGGTTTGGAGAAATCAAAATCCGGGGACGTCACAGTTGCTATTAGAGCATGAACAATAGCTACACCTAACAATTGCTCACCATGATACACAAAACTAAACTTCACCTTTCACTTAAAACCCTAGAAACTTAGTAAGTTGTTCAATAGGAATAAGGTTTGACCTAGCCTCTAGGTTAGAACCTAGATGTTTGAGAACTAGGTTTAGACAAGTGTGAGAGACCCTTTCCATATAGAGCTCATATGTATGGGGTAGCTACACTAGTCTACATCTCGTTCTCACCATTTCACTGGGTTACATGACACTAGACTATCTACTGTGTGTGGGACACTCGGTTTTGCTGATTTGGTTTTGTTTTCCAATCGGCTCGAGCCTCGAGTGTTTTCTCTGACGTCTTCTTTCTTGGAGAAAAACTATATAATATTTTATTAGATATATGTAAATATAAAAATGTGTCCCTCACACAGTAGAGTAGTGGGTGTTCATGCAATCTAAGTGAAAGGGAGTGACATCAGTCTAGAAGAGAGAATAGATCTAGATTAGATGTCTAGAGCCTCATAAGGTTATGTGATAGATAGATAGACAAAAGAAAGATGAAGGAAATAAGTATTTAGAATATTACCTAAGTTGATCTATGATGGTATAAGTTTCCTTATTAAGATTTGAGTTGCATATGAGCTGAATCCACTCTTAGAGGATCTACGCTAAGTTATGATGATGATAGTACATTCCCTTTTTCTACTTATGATAAGCTAAGTTAAGATAGAGATGAGTGTGCATGAGCCTCAAGCTCTTATACAAGGAGGATGTCTAGTGGTAGGATGAGATATGTGGTGAACTCTAGAGAGAGTAAGACCCACAAGGAGAAGGTCATAGGACCTAGACTCCAATATATGAGATATGTAGAAAAAAAATGTCCTACACTAGATTACTCTCGAGTGTTGAGTTGAGTCCTTATGCATGATTCAAATCTATATGTGAGAATTGGGTAAAAGAAAGGGATGGGTAGATGACCCATATGATAAAGTCAATCCTTTGGCTGAGTTAGGTCCTAGCTGGAGTGACATTTTTGTGAATCTCATCATTAGTTGCAAGTGAGGTAATATATGAACTCTAGTTATGAGAGTATGATGCTTTGTGCAAAAGATACTCAAGATACATGTTCTCCCTTCTTCTCTCTTTCTTAATATATGATGATAGAAACCTCACTTGAGCTATATAGATGATTTATATATGAGGAGTCACTCGTATAAGCTTGACCTATTCTATATTTCCCCCCCTATATCGTACATGTAGCACCAAAGATTGAAATCATGATAAGTTTGACTTTAAAATATTGTCTTCCCCTCATATGAAACATGAAAGATATGATTCTGAGATCATGGGATAAACTTAGTATATTCTCTTTTCTCCCTTCACATAATACAAAAAAAACGAAGAACTCATGAACTTGATATAAAGATATTTTTGGATCATAGGATATGTGATCAGAAATATAGTATGTAACTTTGATCCTTGTCAATGTATGCTTCTAAGTTGAGTATGAATATCACACCATAGGGTGAAACCCTAATGGTCAAACATGTTACGTAAACCCTTCTTATGTAAAAAAAAATCCTAATATCAAGGATGAAGATAAATCTCCTCTAATGCTGAAATCATTGTAAGATGTTGATCATAAAACACATTAATGATCTTAGATTTGAACGATCTGAATATCATGGCCTATAAACGAATTCCTCCTTAACATTAAAAGTAGGAACAAAACACGTATCCTTAGGGGTGATGTCATCCTAAGATATCATAATGTCATGTTATGGCTAAGACATTAAGTGATGCTTCCACATATATAAGGTGGGGTGGACACACCCAAGAATCTCTAGACCCTAAGCTGAGAAATTAGAGTGTATGCAACTATGGTGGTCTTAGAAACTAAGAAATGATGGTTTATATGAAGTTGACCTCTTATATAGCCTCTTAAGGATGAGATAAGTTGAATTTCAAGGACAAAATTCCTTTTTAAGGTGGGGTGAATGTGATGACCTTGATTTTTGGAGTTCCATATATATTACAATATCCGAGGGCGTACCTGTGACAAAATGTCGAATGATTATTTCGAGGTGTTATGTGGTCAAATGATGCATAGAAATCTTGTTGTTAACCTTTAGTTCATTTTGCTTAGGTCTGTGACAATGCATGTCACGCTACTCAGCTGTAAGTGGGCACCAAGGATCAAAACATATCTCTATCTTGGTCGTCTATTGTTTGTGATCTGATGACTGAGGAGTCTTCACCTACCTCCGAAAATGGAGGAACATAACTTGGGTGAGGTGTATGTTAGATCCGATGTACATGGGATAATCACATGATATTTGTTGGTAAAATCACAATCTCGGCAAAAACCGGAGCATACTGACCTGTCATATTTGGGATATTTGTTCCCTGGAGAGGGAGAACGAGCCAACTACTTCCTGGCTTTCTCCATTGCATCTATCCATAGCGGGTAGTCAGATGAGGTCTAGGTTTTGAGAGGCAGACTGAGAGTGCAGAGAAAGGAAGGGCACCCTTACAACCTTGTAAGGGCGAAGAAGGACTGAGAAGGAGTTGACGATGGGTGAAGCTTGCTGGTGAGCCCTATTTCTGTGTGGAGGGGGGGGGAGTCGGCGCTGGAAGCCACGACTACTAGACTCGCCACCACCTGCCAACATAGGATTTGTTTTGAGGAAGTCTTGCAGATCACCCCATAGTCTCAGGCGCGATCATCGGTTAAGGGAACACCTCCAGCCATCAATGCCCCCTTCCTGATTCATTTCTCCGCCGTGACCCCCAACCCAGGATGGGGAATCGGTCGATTAGCACTTTGGTGCCATGGCTGCCAGCCAGACATGGAGCTCGAAGGGACCTCCCGAGTCATCTGGAGGAGCCAATGATTCAGGCCATTGATGGCTGAATCCCCAACATGAAACCAACATGACCCGGTTCATCTCAGACTACTCCTGCTGGGGACAAGCGGCAGCAAGATGAGGATTTGGAAGCAAGAATCTCTCCGCCTCGTTTCATCCAACTTGAGGACATGGAAGCCCTGGCGGCGCTCGCTAGAGTCAGTCAAAAAGGTGGCGGCACACACATGGCTCACAGGGGAGTATGGCAGAGCATCAGGGACCCAAAGCTTCATGGAGGGAGAGGGGAGGATGCCACCTTTTCCTCTTATAAATCCTCCACCTGCGGCGGCCACGGGCGGCGACACCGGCAAGGTTAGCAACCGTGGGATCTAAGCACCTCCCTGTGGAGCTTAAGTGGATGAAGAGGGACGATGACCTTCCCTATTTGCGAGAATATTAGAGCCCTGAACTTCTTATTCACGACAGCAGAGACCTGGGATCGTCTCTGTGAAGAAGACCACTGTCGGACCTGAGAACGCGAGCGCATGCACTGTGACCCGGCACCACTGTCGTGGCATCTGCCCACGCCCGTGCTGCATCTGCTTGATCACGAGGGTGGAAGAGCGGGCAGTCCAGAGGCAGTGAACCGGCCCAAAAGCTGAACCAGACGGCCAACAAGTGAAGCTGCACCCTCTTAGTGGACACGTGGCAGTCCCAGATAGGCTGAAAAAGGTAAATATACCCAGAAATGCTCAGTTATTGAATAATTCATAATAAATAGCATGTTTATCATAAAAATACAAATAAGGTACCGAAATGCTAAGAAAAATGAGTAGAATAACATGGAACTATAATATCAGGCTTGATATATATATATATATATATATATATATATATTAATATTAGTGATATCATGTAAGTTGTGAAATGTTTATTTCATAGATAATAAATACCAAATGATGGACTAAAATTCTGATAAAATGCAAATAAATCTATATTCACGTTTATAATGCTTTTAATATCATATATGGTAGTATTGATGCACATAATCATGTAATTTGTTCAATATGGCTATTTAGGGCTAATAACCCTAAACAAAATGCAATAAATGCATACCTGCTCAATAAATGATGAAATTTACAAGGTAAGGTCATATCAGTATTTGGAACTTCAATTTTAATTATGAGATCATAATGATGAAGAGAATCCATGTTATATGAATATGAATCTTAATGCATGTTATAAAACCATAATCTAGGTTAATGTATATAAACTAGGGTTAATATGTGCACAAAAAGAATATGGAACCTAATATTCAGATAATGAATCATAATATGGAAAATGACATAAGTAGGATAAATATAAGACAATAATGCAAGTAAATGTTGAAATATCCTAATGAGATAATATAAACTCTAATGAACACGACTAGGGTTAAGATGATGAGAATCTGATGCTAGTATATGATTTTGTTATTAATCAGGTGCTGACCAGATATGTAGATGATCCAGAATGTAAATAGGAATCTCTGACTCAGGTATGTGGGATTTATTAAGTATAAGACTAGTTTTCTAGTTGCATATGATATGTGATATCTTGAATGCTCGTATTTGGATATGATTGCTTGGTTGAACTATTATGAGTTATACTTCGCCAAATCTAATAGAACATAAATGAGTATGATGGGTTGTAGCTACTAGAGCACATAGCCTGGTGTGGATGTATGTTGCCTAACATGGATGTATGATTCCTTGTCCCATGTTAGATGTATGATGATACTATATTGCCCACACTAGATGTAAGTCAAGTGCAAGTATGAGTAGTACAACCGCATCAAAGTGATAGCAATAAAAGGAATGTTTACCGGATTATCGCTTTAAATAATATGTTCTTTTACTCTTTCTTTCTCAATTTATTTCAATTATGCAAACATATTAGTATGTATCTTTCTACCCACGTACACAACACCTTGTGTGTTGATTCGTTGTTTCACATATGTTTTAGGTTCAGAGATAGCATGGGAGAAAAAGTGCAGGATGTGAGCTAGTTGTCCAGGTTGTACCTATTATCTAAGATCTTGTTAGCATACATGTTTAGACTTGTAGAATTTTCATTCAATATGTAAATGTAAATCATTTGTAATAATTCATGTTATTAAAAATATACATGTGAATGCTGAGAAATGTTATGGTTGTATGTTCATGTATGTGTATTATGCTTCCGCATCGCTCTCTGGTATGATTGGATGATGTTTTCAGATTCTGACATCTCATTCCCAATAGGGTTTGGAGAAATCAAAATCCGGGGACGTCACAATGTGCATACTTGTAATGCGCCTACTTGGGCCTGGATCGACGTGCCTACTTAATGCATATGCGCGTATTTGTAATTTGACTGTGCTTACTTCTGGTATGAATGCACCTACTTAAGATGAGTATGTGCCTACTTAATGTGCCGACTTGATCATGAATGGACCTACTTAATGCAGATGCACCTACTTCTAATTTGAACGCGCATACTTCTGATGTGAAATGTGCCTACTTGTAATGTATATGTGCATACTTGTAATGCGCCTACTTGGGCCTAGATCGAAGCACCTACTTCTGGTATGAAATGCGCCTACTGTTGTCTACTGGTATGAAATGCACCTACTTGAGTGATCTACACGCCTACTTAATGCATATGTGTTTACTTCTAATTTGAATGTGCCTACTTCTAGTATGAAATGTGCCTACTTATAATGTATATGTGCATACTTGTAATGTGTCTACTTGGGCCTGGATCGATGTGCCTACTTAATGCATATGCACCTACTTCTAGTATGTAATGCGCCTACTGTTGTTTACTGGTATGAAATGTTCCTACTTGAGTGATGCGCGTGCCTACTTAATGCATATGCATCTACTTCTAATTTGAATGCGCCTACTTCTAGTATGAAATGTGCCTATTGTTGTCTACTAGTATGAAATGCTCCTACTTGAGTGATGCGGACGCCTACTTAATGCATATGCGCCTATTTCAAATTGATTGTGCCTACTTCTGGTATGAATGTGCGTACTTAAGATGAGTATGCACCTACTTAATGCTACGAATTGATCGTGAATGGACCTACTTAATGCATATGCGCCTACTTCTAAATTGAACGTGCTTACTTCTGATGTGAAATGCGCCTTCTTGTAATGTATATGTGCATACTTGTAATGCGCCTACTTGGCCTGGATCGATGCTGTAACATCCCTGACCTGGGTTATGCTTAAACCTAGATTCTTAGCTTAATGAAGTTGATTATATGCTCTCTCTTATCTCTCTAAAAGTAATTAAGGCTCAAGAGGAACTTATATTTCAATTTTAGTCATTTTTGAATAATGTTGAAACAATGTTTTGTTAGTTTTGGACTAAAGTGAAAATTACCCAAGTTGAGGGGTTAACTTGCAAATTGTACATGATACAATGTTCCTCATTTGTTGAAGCATCATGGGAATGATGCAGTGGTATGGCTTCTACAAGCCTGGATAACAAGAAAGAGCATGTTGAGCAATGTTTGTGCATTAAAACCTAGTTTTGGTGTAATGTGCAATTTAACCAAAATCTAGGGTTCGATATGCAAAATACCACTTCAAGAGGGTCCCTCATGATTCTTGGAATCATGTAGAGAAAATAATTTGAGAGGGGTGCCTCATTTGAATCATTTTGAAGGAGAGAGAATCTTGATATTAAAATAATCAAGATTTAAGCATAATTGAAACCCTAATTTAATTTAATGCAAAAATAATTACATTAATTGGATTGCCCTTCAACCATAATTATAATGTTGGAATTTGGTTATGTGTGGACGTCCTTGTGCCTGGAAAAGGCAAAGGAAATATCTACGTGAGTGGAGAACCCACTCACATTAAGAAAAGAAAAAGAAATATTCACTCACTTATGGATATTATTATAATATGATTTAAGGTGCTTAGTTGGTTTTCCTTTAAATCGTGGATAATTGAGAGGAATAGGAGGAAAACAGGATAGCCTCGTCCCTAAGTAAGAGAAGGGGGAATATGGCAAGAAAGTTGAGGAGATAATTCCTAGTTTCTCTCTCTTAAATGAATTTTCAATAAAATTCATATATAAGCTCCTTTATCTTTGAGGTGAAGGGATAATTTCGAATCCACTTTCACTTCTTGCTTGCAAAAATGACCAAGGGATCTTGGAGAAACAGGAGGACGACCCCCAACCTGTTGGTAAGCTTCTTGACCTTCTTTCACCTTGAATTCATGGTGGAAATCACAAAACAATGCATGATTTGTTCTCTATTTCAATCCATCTTCAATCCTAGCCAATCTTTTCACTCCAAAGCTTGAGGACGAGCCTTGGGAGGGTTGCAAAAGCTTATTTCACCATTGTTGATGTGAAGCTCCAAGATTTGAAGCTTAATTGAAGGCAGGTTATATAACTTGAACCCTTGAACTTTGTTATTGATTCCATATCTTCATCAATTGTTGATTCTTTCTTTGTGTCCGAAATTTTATTTGGTTGATTGATGCAATCACCATGGAAATCACAACAATCTTCATGGGTTTATATCTTGATGATGATGAAATCATCATAAGCACACATCTCCACAAATATCTATTGCAAATAGTTTCAACATGTGGTCCAAACGGTTTCACCAAATCGTTTGGTGACCAAACGGTTTGCAAACCGTTTGAAGGTTTGAGTTCCAAACCATTTGGAGTGGTTGACCGAATGGAGAGGGATGACTATTTGAGGGGGGATGCTGATGTGTTGAATAGTGATCTAATAGATTTAATTTAAGAGTTTCTAAAGGTTTCATGATTGGATAATCTACCAATTGCAAACCCTAATCGGGTTGAGTGTTGAATCCTTAAGTGAATTGAATCAATTTTGGGTTGACTAGACCAAATGGTCTCAAGACCGTTTTGAGGTCACCCAAACAGTATCAAGACCATTTGGAGGTCAACCAAGACCGTTTGGAAGTCTATGATGAAGTATGATTGGATGGTTGAAGGCCCAATCATATCAAATTGAAATACAATCAATAGCTAAATTGATGATCAATTCAATGATGCAAACTCTAAGTGAATTTTATAATTTTAATGATGGATGAGTCAAATAGTCTCAAGACCATTTGGAGATTATCCAAATGACCTCAAGACCGTTTGGGGTCAGGTCATGTCATGGTTTGATGATAATCCAATGACTTCAATTGAATTATTTCAACAATGTCAATCATTGATGGTTCTTCGATTTCAATACTCTAATTGATGGTTCCTTGATTATAAAACCTAGTTCAATTGGGTTAAAAAACCTAATTGAATGTCCAATTGAAGGGTGATTCAATGATTCAATTGAAAAACAAATCATTAGTTCAATTGATAGAGGGTTTAATGATTAAAACCCTGAATTGATAAAGTGTTGAAAAACCTTGATTGGTCCATTCAGTTTTGAGAAGGTTTGGACGAAACGGTCTTAAGACTGTTTGAGTCCAAATGGTCTCAAGATTGTTTGGGTCCAAATAGTCTCAAGACCGTTTGAGACCAAACGGTCTCAAACCGTTTGGAGATCCAAGTGGTTTCAAGTAAGAAATGTCCATACATTTTCATTATGGTTTTGCTTAAACGATTTCAAACCATTCAATGTGTGAGTGACTAAGACCATTCGGGGTCTAAGTGACCAAGAATATTTGAGGTTCAATTGGTCAAACCATTTGAACACCTAAGATGACTAAATGTCAATTAACTAATTGATTATTAATGATGTAAATAAAAGGTGATTACAATGGTTGTACCTTTGAGGTACTAGGGTATTTAGTACCTTCATTCAAGTTGTATGGACCTAATCTAATTAAGATTGGAGTAATTGACATCCTAGAGAGGATGAGAGAAGAGGAATCCCTACATGAGTAACAATCATGTAATTGTTAAACCTCAACACTTTCAACATGAACATAATAAGTAATCTGGGTATTATCCTTTATAAAGAGATCATGAATCCTTAATTGAGAAGGTTGATGAAACCCTAATCAAGGGTGTGACATGTGAAACCCTAATTAAGGGTGATGCAAGTGAAAACCTAATTTCAGGTAATGCTATGTGAAACCCTAATGTAGGGTAATGTTATATGAAACCCTGGTATATGAAGATGTTATGTGAAACTCTAAAGTAGAGTAATGTTATGTGAAACCCATATTTATGGGAGATGCTATGTGAAACTTAATTTATAAACTTGGAAAATCCTATTCCTAATAATGGAAAAGTGATTAATATATTGACAAGTGTAACATCTAAAGAGGTTGATAGTGGATATCCTTATATTAATAGTTCCTAACTCAAAGATGAGTCCATATCATTAGCAATGGTTGTATTTTCTAAATACAGTGACTTGAGACCAATACATTACATGATAAATGTGATGAACTGGTGTATAAAGTATTAGGATGGGAAATACCCTAATACAAGTTAAGTGGATGAACTTAAGTAAGATAAAGGTGATGAGGGAAGTGATATATCAAGATATGATACATATCACATCCAACACCTTAAGATTTGATATACCTTCATGTATTTTAAATCCAATATTTTTGGATGAGTGACACATGAAGTGTGTCATGACAGTTGTTACATTCAAATGTAATGCACATTGATAAGTGTAGGCTAGTGTGCCTTATGAAAAGGTTAATCCAAATCAATAGACTATGATGTAATCATATTCTGGTAAAGATGAGAGAGAAACTCATACTTTATGTTGATAATCCATTTAATGATGAATGATGAGAATAAATAAGTATGATTGCATACTTATGTTATTAATGTTGGCTCCTAGCTGTGTGGAGCAATGAGTTAAGGTTTGATCATTAAATAACATGATTTTAAGAACCTAAATGGCTATTTGTGGAAAACACTAATGGTGGGTGATAATATGTAAGGGGAACCTAACCCTAAAATGGGAATAGAGGTAATAGTTTGTGTTTCATGGTGCTGATATGAAAGCATTATAACTGTTATCATAATTACTAATCATGTAGGTATGTTGAGATGATAAGCATAGCCAGGTATGAGCTATGATGCTCTTATATTGAAAATGTATTATAGGCCTTATAAGCCTTCACATCTTTTGTTTCTTAGTGAGAGGTAATCTAAAATTAATGAGCCTTGTGTGCCATATGATGTTTTAATTATTGAAATTGTTTATGGGCTTCATAAGCCATAATATTCCTTGTTGCCTATTAAGAAGTAACAAGAGGGGAGTTAAGCTTTGTGTGTGATGTGGAATGCTTATGTAGTAAGAATCATGCTTATGTTGGTCAAATGACCTGAAGGTATTAAGTTACCTATTATGTGGTAACCAGTTTTCTATGATGAATTAAGGGTTTGAATACCCATATTCTATAATCATGATGATGAACTTGTTAAGAATTGGAAATGTGTTTGATGAGATGAGGGATTAAGATCCCAATACTTTGTTAGAAGAGTATGTCTATAGACCATGACTCCACAAAACAATTCCCAGGCATTAGCTATGTGTTCTAAGCCTGAAGAGAGTATATGTTGTGGCTATAAGTCTATAATGAAGATGTCAATTTACTCTGGCAAGTTAATTGCAGCCTGACACCTGATGTATAAAATATAATCAGCTGTGTAGTGTATTTGCATAAAGTTGAAATGCTAGAAATATTAGTTGATATTATACTGCTCAGTGTAGCGGATAAATGTTCTACATGTTCTTCACATTCCTTATGGGATTAGTGATACAATGTTGTATCAGGTTACAACTGCAATGTTTTAGATAAGACTAATGTTCTAATCTATTAAACAATGAATTAACTATTGTTAAGCAATTATGATTCCTATGTTCAGACTTATCTTATTAATCTGCAATAATAATGTTTCTGGCAGAGAGTTATATCTCTCACTTGGGCAATTTTACAATTGTCTCACCCCCATGGGAGCCACATTTTTAGGTGGACAGGGACGAGGAGGCAGGAATCCTTCAATAGGTGAAGAACAACAACAGCAACAGCAGGAACAGTAGTGAATTCTCAGGTGGAGACACTGGCTGATATGTCTTGTATAGATGTACATAGATTCCTATGTGTTGTCTCTGTACTCTCAGGTCCTTAGATTTCATACTGCTTGTGTTTAGTTTAACAGAGCGGTTGATGCATGTCATCCTCAGAAAAAGATGATACAAGACATGTATTTGTGAACCAGTATGTAATTAAGTTACTCTGGTTCTTTATGAAAGAGTTTTCCTATGTGTGGACCTCTTTGTAAAATGGTTTTAATTTTTAGTGATTTTTGGTAATCCGCTGCTTAGTGATCGCTTCCGCTTAGTTAATAATGTTTTATTCGAACGATGTGTCACAGATGCGCCTACTTAATGCATATGCGCCTACTTCTGGTATGAAATGCGCCTACTGTTGTCTACTGGGATGAAATGTGCCTACTTGAGTGATGTGCACGCCTACTTAATTCATATGCGTCTACTTCTAATTTGAATGTGCCTAATTCTAATTTAAATGTGCCTACATTTGGTATGAAATGCACCTATTGTTGTCTACTGGTATGAAATGCGCATACTGGAGTGATCTGCGTGCCTACTTAATGCATATGCGCCTATTTCTAATTTGAATGTGCCTACTTCTGGTATGAAATGTGCCTACTATTTTCTAAAGTTGATTCACGTACACCTACTTGATCTTGAATGTGCCTACTTAAGATGAGTATGCGCCTACTTAATGCATACACGCCTACTTAATGTGCCTACGTATGCCTACTTGATCTTGAATGCACCTACTTAAGATGAGTACACGCCTACTTAATGCGCTGACTTGATCGTGAATGGCCCTACTTAATGCATATGCGCCTACTTCTAATTTGAATGTGCCTACTACTGATGTGAAATGTGCCTACTTCTACTTAAAGTATTTACACCTACTTGTAATGTGTCTACTTGTGCGTGAATGTGCCAGGATTGATGTGCCTACTTAAAGTATTTGTGCCTACTTGTAATGTGAATGTGCCTAATATAATTGCAAATGAGCCTAATTTAGTCACTAATGCGCCTACTTGCATTTCAAGTGATAAATTAGGCACTATATAGTAGAAAAAGTAGACGATCATTTCATTGAGCAGATGTTGTGCATCATTGAATAGGGCATTACCTTTGACGGGAAGAGGTAGGAGCTCCCTTAAATGGCTTGCCTTGAACTCCACAATCCTTAGACCAAATTTGAATGCAACCTCATCTTTGTTATAACATGAAGCAAGATCGTGTATCAAAATTGCGTCGTTGAGAGGTATCCTCTTGATTTGCAAGAGTGACTGGAATAGGGTCCTTGTGAGAATGAGTTTTTCCTCATAAGTAAGTGTCATGTAACTATTGTGGAAGATCTTCCACGAAAACCTTGACTTGACCAGCTTTTACTTATCCTCAGCTTCATCATCTTCATCATCCTCTTTGTCTATAGTTTGCTTATGTATCTTCGCCTTCTTTTGTCTTTGCTGGGTGACAATTAAGCAGTTGACGACCCTCTTTTTGCAGTAGTTGATGGCCCTCTTTCTTCAGCTTGTGCCCTAATTTGCTCTGTGCCCTTGTTTCTTGTGATCTTCTCAGCATCACAAATAGAAGACCTTGCCCTAATTTCGTTTCCAGTTGCGTTCTTCATCGCTTCCTTCTCAGCAGTAGAAGAGCTAGCCCCCACAGCAGTTGTAGTCTTCCTTCTTACCACTAGCTTTAGTGACCTCCTTGTGCTCACAAGGGTCATCGTGTCTTGGAAGTTGTCATCAGAGTCATCCCTTGTGGTATCGGAGATTGGATCCATGAGTTAGGGCCAGAGAATAGCAGAGGAGACACAGAGGAGGAGGCAGTGTGAGGTGCTTTCCACGATGTGTGAAAGGAGTAGCCACGGGCAGCATGGAAGTGTGTGTGGCGCAATGACGGAAGTGTGTGTGGTGCAATGGTGGAAGTGGGCAGCGCAATGGCGGAAGTGGGCACACTGGTGGTCGGCGCAATGGAGGAAGTCAGATGCCAGTTTTGGGGGGAAAATTGGGGACATGTGGGGCGCTTTTTTGGGGGAGAAAGAGGGACTGCAGGGGGCCCTACCGGTTCACAGTAGTAGTTGAGACCGGCCATTTATTGGATTGGTTCGCTTGGGCCAGTTCAGCTGTCAGACTGCTCAGAAAAAAGCAGGATGTGTGCTGCGGGATAGGTGGCCAGCTGGGCAGTTGGATAGACGGTTTTCCACCGTGTGCGGGACGCATCAAACCGCCAGAGTGTTTCCAAAATTAAGTCCTATCAATAGAAGGTGTCAGTGTAGAGATACTCCTCCATTACCTACATTTGACGACAGTCTAAAATTTGATGACAACTAATGTTTTGTATTAAGTATCTTAGCTCCTTCTAACAAAAGATTAGTCTAGAATATTGTATTTGAAAATTGAGTAGGATGAATTTTGATGTTGGATTTGTGATATAGATATTTTTTGATGTATTTCCAGATAGGTGAGATTTTGACCTATCGAGTCTAGTGCAAAGGAGTGTGAGTCTTATGGTATTTATGAATAATATGGTTTCTAAAAAATGTCTCTTTATTTTGGTTAAAATGGACGTGATCTTGTTGACAAGAAAATGACATGAAACTTAATGTTCCAGCCTCCTTGATATTATCATTTGCATATGGTTTTCCAAATTACAAGGTGTGGTATAGACTTGGCATGAAGATTCTATTGGTATGTATGCCCTGAGAACTAATCATCGGATGATTGGTGGAATACATTAAGATTGATTTGATAAACATCAAAGGCAAGCTTCCAATTCTTTCTGGTTCAGTCATATGAGATAGTGATAGAACATATTGAATGTCTAGAAAATGACAGTACTCAATGACGTATGCCTTCAGGTTCAGGACCTAAATGATGAGATCATACAAATGCTAAGAGTTTGTACATTCTTGTTATGTCCCTAGTCGGATGTCATTTTGGAAGGTAGATAGATAGCAATGACACACAAGACTAGATTGTGGTGTTGGTTGATGACAAAATCTCATTAGTCATGATATAGAGATATCAAACCAAACACATAGGTACTTGTTAGAGAACAAGTGTACCAGACAGACCCACCGTGTGTTTGACACATGGAACCATGACATGGTAGTCACAGTCAGTACTCATAGTGATGGTGGAGAGTGTGATTCTTTGACCTGAAATCACTACACTCAACACATGTCGTTGGGCACACTTTGACATCATCAAACGCAGTCCTGAAACATGGGTTGTTATAAAGGTGATGATTGGGTGGCTTTGACACATGGGGGTTTTGAGGGGTGAGTGATAGATATGGGATTTGTCCCTCCTGAGGGTGTTTGATATCCATGGCCCCTTGATGAGTAGGATTGCGAAAGGCGTGCATGCATGTGTGATTCAGTATGTGATATTGATGACATACATATCTCTTCCAATCTACTCTGAAATCAAGAAAGTGAATGAACATTGACAAGATGACTGTTCCATGCATCGAGTTCATTTGGGATATCAGTGACAAAGGAATTATACATTCACTATAACACCATTCACAGATTGTAGGATTGAAAGTTGTTCTCCAACTTTCTATTTCACTTGGGTAGCACTGATGTGTGACTAGGCACCACTCTTTGCTTGTGAAGTCATCATTGTTATGGACTTTCACTGCCAACGTGAAAAGGACCTGTAGGGTCACACACATAGGATTTAACCTGGAAGAGGAGTTTCATCCACAAAAAATGTTTAGATTGATTACTAAAGGAGTTTAGTAGTTCAATTAAACACTCAATTAATTGATAGCTCAATGTCATAATGTTCAAGGTGTTGGATATATTGATCGGAGTATCAGATTGATTGAAACTGCAATTGACTGATTCTATATAATCTGCACTCCCAACCGATCAGCTCATGTGATGAACCGATCGACTCATCTTGGTGAACCGATCGGCTCAGATGGTGAGTCGATCGGCTCATGGACAGGGTGAAACAATTGCTTCAAGTGTTGAAATGATCAGTTCAACTGATGCAACCGAGTAAGTTGGGAAAGTAGGATTGGTGAGAAATTTCCTTTTGTTTCACTTGCCCAATTT
This sequence comes from Alisma plantago-aquatica, assembly GCA_963693085.1. NCBI lineage: Eukaryota > Viridiplantae > Streptophyta > Magnoliopsida > Alismatales > Alismataceae > Alisma > Alisma plantago-aquatica. The sequence continues at coordinate 772,739,418 of OY856413.1, read as the reverse complement.
GATTGGAACAAGAATTGGTATTTGATACCAATTAGAAACAAAAGAAGGAAAGTCAATCGGGAACTGATCAGGACCACGAACCGACCGGTTCATAAATGAACCGACCATTTCATGGTTCCCAACTGATCGGTTGAGGTGTCAATCTACCGGCTTAGGTCCCCAACTGACCGTTTCAGAAATGAAACGATCGGTTCAGGTTGGGTAGTTGGTTGTTTTTGTGGAAAATCTCGAACCCTTCTACTCCTGCTCTAGTCCCACATTGCCCGGGATAGAGAACCCTATCCCATGACCCTCCTATATATATAGGGGTATTGGGGGCTTCTCAAAGTACAACCCAGTGTAACCTGTTGCTCTGTAAAGTTGTTGTTCTCTCTGGTTTTGGTAATCGAGAGAGCCCGAGCAAGTGCTACCCGAGAAGGGAGGCACAACAAGGGAAAGGCAACTGCAGAAAGCGACTGGTGGTAGGAGAGTGTGTCAGTGACTAGTACGCTGACAGGAGCGTGCGACTCCTTCCAATTCCTTGTGAGACAATGAGATTGGAGTTCCAGGTGGTCCGTGTGGACTACTTCAGAGGCAGGAGATTTTTGCCGCTCGGAGGGCAGCCGTCAATCCCGAAAGTCCCGGTGAGACCAGGAGTCGTCCGTTCTGGTGCGACTAGGAGCTGCGCAGACACCGTCCAAGACTAGAGTTGAAGACCATGCAAGTCGTGCGGTATTGTCTCTGAGCAAGCCTCGGGACAAGGTATGATTCCACAAACCATCCTTTCCTATTGTATAGACGTTGACGCATTTCCTTGTTCTGGGTTTGGGGAGGAGAATTTTTTTTTTATTTCTGCTGCCTTCTCTGCCTCCCCTAAAACCAAACAGTGGTATCAGAGCCACATCAACTGCTCTATACTTTAGGATTATCGATATGATCAATTTTGGTTTGTCGCCTTTATTTATTGCATACAATGCGAATAAAATTGGCTTTATGCATGTCCAATCCTAAATCCACAAATCCCAATTTACATATATGATATGTATTATTAATGCACTCGATACGCGTCGCCCTTAAATGAGTTTTTTGGTGGATGTATAGCGTGGTTATGGCCAATAAACCCTATATGTGTATGGTTGTATGTGGTTGCTTGCATCTCGGTCTGCGCATCGATCTTCCTTCTCCTATTCCTGATGTAACTCGAAATAATTTGAGATTTCTTACCTACCTTTGCTCCCCTCAAATGTAACTCAAGGTTTCTCTTTTTAAAATGTAAAATAGGATAGAATTTTATTTCCTGTTATGTCGAAGAACAGAGGACATCCTGACGACAGCTGAGACGATCGGTTCAAGGCGTGAACTGATCGATTGACGTTCCATACGACCGGTTCAAGGCGTGAACTGATCGGTTGATGACCGATTCGAGGAGCGAGATAAGCGGGTGGCAGCCATGAAGAGATGCACGATGACCAGGCAAACCGATCGGTTGGAGGAGCCAATCGATCGGCTGGTGGCACCCAACCGACCAATCTGATGGTGAGCCGATCATTCATGTGATGAGTTGATCAAACCCAGAAAGGCAAAGCATAGAGTTCATCTTGTAAAGGTTGCATGTGATGTAGACCTAGATGACCGTGATTCCTCTTGGATCGAGGAATCACATTAGGATGGTCATAATCATCATTTTTATCATTTTGCATGTTTTCTATGGGATATAGCATGTATATGATACGTATTATGTATTGTGGTGATTGTATATGTATATGTATATAAAACCAAATCCCTCATTAAATATTAAGTTTTAGATGCCTTCCAAATGTGACACACGTGAAAATCTTGATCGACCAAGTGTGGGCATGCCCTAGCGTGGTGCACCGTCTATCTCATGGAAGCGTGAAGGATGGATATGTGGGTCTGCCCTAGCAGGGTGCATATTCATCATGTTTTCTTTGGGTCGGACTTAACAAGGTGACCTAGAGAGGATCTAGCACCTTGAGTCATGGAGATGATCATGGCAAGGAGTTGCATATGACATCTTATCAAGAGTTGCATATGATGCAATTGGCAAAAGTCGCCTACCTGAGAGATCTAAGTTGTGGGTGACAGCCCTAGCTGGTCCATGACTTAGAGGATTTTAGGATCTTGCCCAGTAGAAGGTTGTACGCTGCAATCTTCCGAATTGATGGTGAGAGCTATCAATTTGAACTAAAATAGTGGGAGCGATAATTAATTAAAGGCCTAATTATATCGTTAACTTTTCAAAATAATCAAATAAGTCAAAAATGAGTTTTTTTACTAAAATTGCATATTTCCTTTTGTAGTACAAATGACAACAAACAACAATCACTTTTCTTTGTGATCCGTCCTGGAAAAGGACAAGTTAAATGGGAATAATTTCCACGATTGGTTAGGACATTGAGAAGAGTTCTCAATCAAAGAGTGAAATATCTAAGTACTAGTTATACCAGAACCAGATGAACTCGATCCCACCACATCAATGGCTGAAAATATGCTTATGGAAGCATACCGAGGAGGACATTGATGAGGAGTGCCTGATGTTGTGTTCTCTAAACTATGAGTTACAAAGACAAAATGATACATATGATGTCTCTAAGACATTGTCCTAGTATGTCATGACAGAAGGAGACCCAGTAAGGTATTCACACACTCAATAGGATTGGGTATGTGGAAAGATCTAACTAAGAAGGATTCCCTCTGAGCCAAGAGTTGGCTATTGGTATGATACTGCAAATGTTGTGAGAATCATACAGTTTATGATAAACTACAACATGAATAACTTTGACAAGCGTTGACAAAGTTGTTGGACATGTTGAGGACAGTAGAGGCAAATATGAAGAAAGACTAACCCTAATCTTTGATGAGATCAATGAAAGGTAAGTCTTAAGGGCAAGGGCAAGGGAAAAGCAAAGAAGTGTTCTGATGCTAGCCAGCAACCCAAGTCGTCTTCAACCTCAAGGCACATAGGGAAAGGGTGTATGAGGGAATTGCTCTCTATATCTGGAAGAACTAAAGAAGATGAAGGAGGGGATGGAGATTTCCACCTAAGGTATCATGAAATAAACCTTTTCTTTATCTGAGGTATATGATACCAAGATATGGATATGTCATATATGATATGCAACATCCACAAAGAAGTGATGGCCTTTGTGAAAGGTCCAAGAAAGGAGTACCCATCATTGGAGCAAGTGTTGCTGCCATAGATAGGAGTACCTTTCAGTTTATTTCAGCCTAAAGGGCACGAAATAGAGTTGAGAACTGCTATTTCATATTTGCCAATAGATAGAAACACTTTATTTTTGCATATTGTATGACAATGATGGCAATCAATAAAGAGATGTTTCAATTTATAAAGATATGATCTTTGTGGCAATGCCTTATTTATCTTGTGGTATTTGATATGCATAAGATAAAATGATACCTAAAAGTTATAGATAATTCAAACAATCAAATTAGCATCAATCATGAGAAATTCATTTCTAGTTTCCATGTGATGGATAAATCTAGATTCTTTTGGTTAGAGAACCAGTAAGAGACATGAATATCTTGGACATGATTAATCAATCTTCACTAAAGGTAGTGGGAGAATGATTATCCTATTAGGTATGATACATGTGATGTATTTACATACCTATTGGACCAAATGCTAATACTTCAAATGGTGTTTAGAGAAATGCCAATATGAATATCTTGAAGTGTTAAAGATTATCATAGATGAAGTGCAAATTTGGTAAAGTGTTAATTCTTGATGAGATCAATGAATTAAATATTTGGACCAAATGTTTGAGATCCTTATGAGTGATTATGATAGTGTATCATAGTGAACTCATGATTAAGGCATGGTGATGTGTAAATCAAGAAGGAATCATACTCTAAGGAGTTAGAGAATGATTATCAAATAACTGAATTCTTCTTAATAAAAGAATACCCCACACTAATAAAGGACATTAAGAATCACAAGGAGTTGTAAGTTCTTATATCCTTGATGGATACACCTCATTTATATATGTGATGAGTTGTTCATGTGATGAGTCAACTATCCAGATAAATATGAGGAAGCGAATTTTGAGTTATGGTTTTTGACCATTACATCCTAAATGACATCCATGTGAACCATAAGGTATGACCTTGATGGTAGCACCCATTGGATGAAATCCATAAGTGCAAATGAATCTTAAGTGTTAAGACACATGGATAACATTTTGAGAAGGATGATGTTGGTTGATTGTAACTTAATGACTAAGACATTTGGCATATGGATATTAAAACCGCATTCCTATGAGGAATAAAACAAGGATGTGTATGTGACACAACCTATAAGGTTTATGAATCCACTAATGCAAATGAAGTCTATAAGTTACAATGGACTAATCAATGTGATTGATTGAGTACAAGCAACTCAAAATTGGATCTTTACTTTGATGATATAGTCAAAGGGTTTGACTGATATGTCAAAGATAAAGAAGGGATCTGTGATTTAGTGGGAGCGTATTCACATTCCACATGTTGATGTGAAATGGAAATGTTCTAGAATGGAAATCCAAAAGTGGAAATTATCTTTAAGGAAGATAGAGATGTTTCCTATGTGATAGGAATAGAGATCTATAAAGATAGTTCTTGAAAAACCTCTTGACCTGAAAAGAGAAAGCATACATTGGCAATCTATATTGAAGGGTTCAGTATGCACATATTCAGTGGGAGAAAACATGTCCATGTTACATGGAGTTAGTATCCCAAGGCCAAGTGTCCAATTCTTATGAAGAATGGGAAAACTAAGAATAGATATGGATCTATCATGTATGTAATCATCCCATTATCTTGCATGTATCGACATGGAAAAAACAAATTGCATTCATCAGCTTGTATGTAGGACATGGCAATATGATGTGCTCATCCTGATAACTCGTATGTGGGACATGATGAGTGGATGTCTGTCTACTTCCAGTAAGGGTTACTGGAATACCATGAGAACTTGATAAGTACTAGTTCTATGGAGATAAGGAAGAGTTCAATGTAAAGAGTTACATTGATGCGAACTTCTGAAAGGACAGAAAATTAATCGCAAAATATATATAGGATATATAAAAGTGAAAGTTTGTTGATAATTGGAAGTGTTCCAATAAAACCATTTAAAGGGAAATGCCGAGTATCTGTGTGTTAGAGAACAGTAGTGGATACGATATGGATCTAGAAGTTCATGAGATGAACTTATAGATATTCCGCTCATTGATGACAAGTATGAAATCCTTGATCATGCAATGTGGCTAAACGTTAGCAAAGGAATACTAGATCGCATATTACGGCAACTCAATCTGATACGTGTGACGTACAGTGAAGAGATGTGAGACATGCAATTTATACTAACTTTGGCAAGGTGTTGCCATAACTCACTATGTTCGCACTAGAGCACAATAACATGTGGGACACTATGAATATGATTCAAGGGTGATTGGCTCGCAGTGCAAGTGGGAGTGGGAGTCTGTTGGTATGTATGCCATGAGAGCCAATCATGGGATGATTGGTGGGATACATTAAGATTGATTTGATAAACATCAAAGGCAAGCTTCCAATTCTTTCTGGTTCAGTCATATGAGATAGTGATAGAACATATTGAATACCTAGAGAATGATAGTACTCAATGACGTATGCCTTCAGGTTCAGGACCTGAACGATGAGATCATACAGATGCTAAGAGTTTGTACATTCTTGTTATGTCCCTAGTCAGATGTCATTGTGGAAGGTAGATAGATAGCAACAACACACAAGACTAGATTGTGGTGTTGGTTGATGACAGAATCTCATTAGTCATGATATAGATATATCAAACCAAACACATAGGTACTTTTTAGAGAACAAGTGTACCGGACATACCCACTGTGAGTTTGACACATGGAAGCATGACATGGTAGTCACAGTTAGTACTCATAGTGATGGTGGTGAGTGTGATTCTTTGACCTGAAATCACTACACTCAACACATGTCGTTGGGCACAATTTGACATCATCAAATGCAGTCCTGAAACATGGGTTGTTATAAAGGTGATGATTGGGTGGCTTTGACACATGGGGGTTTTGAGGGGTGAGTGATAGATATGGGATTTGTCCCTCCTGAGGGAGTTTGATATCCATGGCCACTTGATGAGTAGGATTGAGAAAGGCATGCATGCATGTGTGAATCAATATGTGATATTGATGTCATGCATATCTCTTCCAATCTACTCTGAGATCAAGAAAGTGAATGAACGTTGACAGGATGACTGTTCCATGCCTCGAGTTCATTCGGAATATCAATGACAAAGGAATTATATATTCACTATAACACCTATCACAAATTGTAGGATTGAAAATTGTTCTCCAACTTTCTATTTCACTTGGGTAGCACTGATGTGTGACTAGGCACCGCTCTTTGCTTGTGAAGTCATAAGTGTTATGGACTTTCACTACCAACGTGAAAAGGACCTGTAGGGCCACACACATAGGATTTAGCCTGGAAGAGGAGTTTTGTCCAAAAACAATGTTTAGATTGATTACTAAAGGAGTTTAGTAGTTCAATTAAACACTCAATTAATTGATAGCTCAATGTCATAATGTTCAAGGTGTTGGACATATTGATTGGAATATCAGATTGATTGAAACTACAATTGAATGATTCTGCACAATCTGCACTCCCAACCGATCGGCTCATGTGATGAACCAATCGGCTCAGCTTGGTGAACCGATCGGCTCAGATGGTGAGTCGATCAGCTCATGGACAGGGTGAAATGATTGCTGCAAGTGTTGAAATGATTGGTTCAACTGATGCAACCGAGCAAGTTGGGAAAGTAGGATTGGTGAGAAATTTCCTTTCGTTTCACTTGCCCAATTAGATTGGAACAAGTATTGGTATTTGATACCAATTAGAAACAAAAGAAGGAAAGTCAATGGGGAACTAATCAGGACCACGAACCGACCAGTTCAGAAATGAACCGACAGTTTCATGGGTCCCAACCGATCGGTTGAGGTGTCAACCGACCGACTCAGGTCCCCAACTGACCGTTTTAGAAATGAAATGATCGGTTCAGGTTGCGCAGTTGGTTATTTTTGTGGAAAATCTTGAACCCTTCTACTCCTGCTGTGATGACCCTGATTTTAGGGTTTTGATATCTAACCTAGTATTTGAGGACATAATTGGAGTAAAATGATGTAATTGTGGAATCTGAGGTCTTTTATGGACAACATGAGCAAGTAGATCAACATTTAAGGATTAATTTTCTTATATTCAAGGTTTATGCACCTATTTATAAGTTATTTCTTTCTCAAGAGATTGTTACATGATCATGTTGAGGATTTTTGGTCTAGACATTGGTAGATGAGAGAATATACAATAATAGAAGCGTGTTTAAATTTTTCATGATGATTTGAGGTTCCAATTGAGAGTTATTAGAGTTTAAGATTCTACCCAATTATTATGTGAATATGTGGACTTTGGTTTTTTTTTGTTATTATCAAACTAAGGTTGTGACGTGATATGTCACACATCCTCCTCCTTGGACATTGGGACCCATCCCAGGTACAAATCCAAACATGTTATCCTCATCTGTAGGATGAAAATCGTGTGTCCCCTGGTCCTTCTTCCTTCTCCGAAATGAGCAGAACAGTAGCTTTGACTTGGCTGTGATCCTCAACAATTTGAGAGCATGAGAGCCTGGACCCTACACTCCATCTTGAGTGTTGTTACAGATCCACAGTTCCAGGAGCTACCAGCAACACCTTATACAACAATTCTAATAGAGAGAAGTGAGATATCAGCCCCACATCCCCACCTCTACTCGACGCTTCTTATAGACACAAACTAGGAGCAACCTAGGGGTTGACAAGCTAGAAAGATAACTTCTTGCGCTATAAGAAACACCACCTTAGGCATAATATAAAGTATCAGGGCCGTCTGGGTATCCACCAAGCTATACGGAGCACAGTGAGGACCTCCTCAGACATGTCTTCATCGACCATGAGGGGTGACCTTGAAAATAGGTCTGCAACCTTCGTCACTGCCCCTGGAAACCGTCTACAAGTTCTCAAGAGGTCTGAGGACCTTCCTGGTGCCTCGTTTGGGTAGGGATGGTGTGGAGTAGTAGATCCCCAATCTGGATCTGTGCCGCCCCTCCTCTACCACATCTCCAAGAAGGAATTCAGAGTGGGTCATTAGTTCTTCTCTTGATGCTGTGAATCGCTAATGAGGTGCACCCACATCTAATGATCCTACGACACCATCATCTGAGGATGAGAGAGAGAGGCCATGTGAAGCGGGATTTCTCACCGGTAGTAGACTAAACAGCGCCGCTCACACAAAAGGATCAAAGCGTAGGCTGTGCTGCATGAACCTGCTCATGATCGAGGAAGAGAGATTTGTCGGGCTCAGTTTAGGCAGACCAATCTTTGAGCCACCCTTAATCAACCAGTCTTCTCCGACTCACTATATCTTCATACTGCAGCGATGGTGGATGTAGGCAATGCTTCTAGCCATGAAGCTCCTTGGCTGAGGCGAAGCTTCCAGGTGCATCTGTAGGGGACGGAATGCCCTGTCCATGGCTCACGCTCACCAAAAGAAGGTGCACGACGGTGGCAAATTCACACCCAAGTCGCAGCACATGCAATAGAGTTGCGAAAGAGGGAGAGTGTGGGCTTGGTCTAGGTAGACCAACCGCTGGACCGACCAGCCTGAACCCAGGCATATTTAGAGCGTGACCAGAGGTTGTGGGTGGGCTAGCGTGAACCATTCACAGGCTGCCACATCAGGCAGTGGGACCCGCCACACAAGGTAATTCTTTTTTTAGTGCACAAAAATATACCATATCTCATAAATGCAACTAAAAATAGCTCCCATTACCAACAATTACCCCAAAAATATCTCCAGACACAGAAACATATCCTCTACATTATTGAACCCTTATATTAGGCTTTTATAGAACAATTAATGTCAATATATAATATAGATGATAATGTTTCTTTTTAGGGTAAGTTAATTGAAATAAATAGCAAATCATTGTGATTCAATATGATAAAAATTCTATTGAACCCTAATATTATCTGGAGACATTTAGTTGATCCCGATTTGAAATATATTTCTCAATATTAGGTCTTTTGGTATTAAAATACAATTAAGTGCTTGTAGCCTCATATTAATTCCAGAAAATAGACCAATCATCAGGAAAATATGAAAATTGGAACAGACCTCTAAAATGACCTCATGATCATTAGAAAAATATCAGATACCATCCTAAAATGAGATGAAATCTAGGTTTGGAAAAACCCTAATTTGGACCTAAAAAGCCAATAATATGATGAACAATTATTGACGGTGATTAATTGTTATTAATCAGGTCATGGACAAAGTTCTAGATGATCATGTATGTATAAAGATTCTCTGAACTCAGGTACGTGGGATTTATTAAGTATAAGAGTAGTTTTCTGGTTGCCTATGATATGTAATATCTTGAATGCTTGTATTTGGATATGATTGCTTAGTTGAACTAGTATGAGTTATACTTCGCCAAATCTAATAGAACATAAATGAGTATGATGGGTTGTAGCTACTAGAGCACATAGCCTGGTGTGGATGTATGTTGCCTAACATGGATGTATGATTCCTTGGCCCATGTTAGATGTATGATGATACTATATTTCCCACACTAGATGTAAGTCAAGTGCAAGTATGTGTAGTACAACCGCATCAAAGTGAATGTAATGCAAGGGATGTTTACCTGATTATCACTTTAAACAATGTTTTCTTTTAATCTTTCTTTCTCAAGTTATTTCAATTATGCAAACATATTAGTATGTATCTTTCTACCCACGTACACAACACCTTGTGTGTTGATTCATTTTTTTACGTATGTTTTTGGCTCAAAGCTAGCATGGGAGAAAAAGAAAGGAAGTGAGCAGTTGTCCAGGTTGTACCTATTGTGTAGATCCTGAATTATCATACATGTTCATAGACTTGTAAATCTTCTTTTAATATGTAAATGTAATTCACTTTGTAATATTCATGTTGAATGCTGAGAAATGTTATGGTGTATGTTATAGTTGTATGTTCATGTATGCACATATTGCTTCTGCATCTCTCTCTGATATGATTGGATGATGTTTTCGGATTTTGACCTCTCATTCCTAGTAGGGTTTGGAGAAGCCAAAATCCGGGGACGTCACACCTGCTTTAGTCCCACATTGCCCGGGATAGAGAACCATGTCCCATGACCCTCCTATATATATAGGGGTATTGGGGGCTTCTCAAAGAACAACTCTGTGCAACCAGTTGCTCTGTAAAGTTGTCGTTCTCTCTGGTTTTGGTAACCGAGAGAACCCGAGCAAGTGCTACCCGATAAGGGAGGCACAACAAGGGAAAGACAACTGTAGAAAGCAACTGGTGGCAGGAGAGTGTGTCAGTGACTAGTACGCTGATAGGAGGGTGCGACTCCTTCCAATTCCTTGGGAGACAAGGATATTGGAGTTCCAGGTGGTCCGTGTAGACTACTTTAGAGGCGGGAGATTTCTGCCGCTCAGAGGACAGCTGTCAATCCTGACAGTCCCAGTGAGACTAGGAGTCGCCAGTCCCGGTGCGACCAGGAGCTGCACAGACACCGTCCAAGGCCAGAGTTGAAGACCGCACAAGCCGCGAGGTATTGTCACCGAGCAAGCCTCAGGACAAGGTATGATTCCACAAACCATCCTTTCCTATTGTATATACATTGACGCATTTCCTTGTTCTGGGTTTGGGGAGGAGAATTTTTTTTTGTTTCTGCTACCTTCTCTGCCTCTCCTAAAACCCAACAGTTTCATCTGAATTGAATTCACTGTTTGATGTGATCAAACATAGTACTAATTTTCCACATGAGTGGAATGCATTTGAGATAGTAGGTGATGATGGGAGTGACAAAATAGTTTAGGAGAGTCATAGAACTAGAAAGATTAAGACATTTTGATCTCAACTGTGAAAGATTGATTTATGTTTTCTGTAATATAGGTTTCCATACCGGGCATGTAGACTGAGTGGGGAAAGATGGAACTGGGAAAATTTATTAAGATTTTTCTATAGAATCAACATGTTTCTAGAGAATTTTATGTTTACTAGTCACTAAGAGGAGATTCATTTTGATAGATTGACATCAAGATAGGTTAAAGTGAGGAGACAAATAAAAAATAAGAAAGTTTCTCTCTAAGATGTTAATCTTGTTGTTACCGAAATGTTCTATGTTCCAAGTGATTATTTTTTCTAAAGACCACTAAGGTTCTTTTGAATGATAAAACATGGTCAATGTCATATTTTTTGTGTCTATGTAGTAGTTATCAGAATAGAGAATGATTTATGTTGTGTCAAAGATCTTATTAAGTGAAAAGGTCTTAGTCCACAAGGAATAAGGTGGGTGTTGAGTATAATAGGGAAATGATCAAATATAGGTCGACGAGTAGCATTACTGAAGGTAAGAAGGAATTGGGAATCTCAATCTTGAGATAAAAGAAATTAATCCATGCAAGACCATGAGTTGCTTATATTCCACTTAAAATTAATAGTTGAGGTGGAAATAACTATTGATTGATTGTTGAGTATAACATTGTCGAACTAGTTGTTATTGGAATCCTGAGGATTAGAATTGTTTTTTATAGAACTTTTATCCATGATAGAATGAGTAATATTGAAGTATCTGTCTAGAATCTAGATGAACAATTTGTCAATGTATGCTAAATTTATGAGGTCTAAAAAGTAAATGTGTTTACCATTATATGATTCAGAAAGAATACTCAAAATAACCCAATGAGTTTATCATATATATTGTAAAATATAATGGTGATAGTGTGTGATCCTCAATGGGTATTGATCTGTTTAATGGATTTGCATCCCCCCTACAATTATCCCACCAATAAAGCTCAACTTGTGAATTTGGGTCCAAGATGTGATGAAGTTCCCTCCATATTGTTTACTTGGATGTTTTGGAGTTGAGTTTTAGTTTCTTGTATAGTAATGCAAGTTGTTTTGTGGAATCAGATGAAGTGTCTGGTTCTACAACTTCTACTAGAAGTGGCAACACCAGATGTGTTCCAAGATGCAAGGATCATAAGCAAAGTAGGTAATGCAATATAAAGAAAAAGATGAAACTAGCATGCATCAAATGTAAAGGTCAATCATCAATCAATTGTGAGTAGGACTTGTTGGTTATTACACAATCCAAGTTTGGTATAAATTTCCTAGCAGCAAATTATAGCATGTAAATGATTTTTGAATTCAATACATACTTTATTTGAGAAGTATATAAAGTCAATTTTAGTAGCCCATGCACCAATGGAGTGATGAGATGGTGTTCAAAGTGAAAAAAAATGGATAATTGTAATTAGAAGAGAGAGGATTACCTATTTTAGAACTTTCAAATATGGTGTCGTGTTTGTTTTTCCAGTGTAAGAGAGTATGCATCATCTTCTAGTCCTCCACTGGTCATGGATGTCCATTTAGTGACTAATTGTTTTGTCAACTTTATTGTTTTTCCCTATCTCACTTGGACTTTGTCTTTGATTTGAGCATTGAAAATTCATTCATGGTGATCTTCTTGTCTAGATGACTATCACCCTTTTCCAATGGAGCACCCTTTCATGCAAGGAATCTTGTCATGAAGTGATCCAAAAATTCTCTCATTGCATAGATATTGATTAGTTTATGGAATGTCTGAGTTTATGATACACTTTAAATGAGGTTTGTAGAGATAACTCATCTTCTTATTGGGATGGAACACATTATTTTTGATATCAAGATGATTGATATTGTTGAAGGGGGGGAGTTAATTAGGCTTGTTGTTAATATGATGAGTATCTTTTCAGATTCAACAAGTCCTTTGTTATTTTGTAAAGATGATATAGTGGCTTCTCATGTAGAATTTTTGTTTTATAATATGGGATATATCATGATGTGGTGTAAATAGACATGTCAGAGAAGACAGAAGGAAATTCATGAGGATGTTCACAATTCAAATTGATGGTATATGGAATACTTTTGAATGGGTTTTCAATGTACTAGGATTTGATGGGCCTTGAGGCACACTGGGATAAAAAAGTATTCATAATTTCTCAATTTTGATACTCAAGAGCATGTTTTGGGATGTAGTATAAAGAATGCATTAAGTTAGGGTTCATCCACATCGCGAGATAGGAGAACTAGATATCAATATCTTTTTTCTAGGTTCCTAATGTGAAGTGTAGGGCTTCAAGGGTTTAAACATTGGATGTGACTTAAGCTAATGTGAACATGGAAGAAGGTAATATAAGAATTATGCCTAGATTAATCAAACACACTTGAGACTTACTTACTAATCAAGGACGGAAATTATACAAAATTAAGAAGCTAAACACAATCAATTAATACTATGCAAAGTAAGGTAAGAGAGAGGGAACAAATATCTACAATACTCTAACAATTACACAAAGAACAAAATCAAAGACTAATCTAACCAATTGAGTAGAAAAACATGTCAATCATAATAAATATTAAATTCTCAATGGAAACTAATCATCAACTATGGAAATTGTACTAAAGAAGCAAGAAAGGAATCTAAGTAAATTAAGACTATCAAATGAGTGAGAAATTATGATTTTATTCAAGACATTAAGAGTAGTTGGTTGTTTGGGGGTAAGTAAGCTTCAACCATGTTATGGGTCATATTGATGCAATCACTTCCAAGAAGCATGTAGTCAAACTAAAAAACAAAAGGTAATGAGGATAGAGTGTGTTATGCTACTAGTTGGACATTAGTAGCATAGGGTGTACATAAGTGAACTAATAACATTCTTTCTGTATACAACTTTTCAAGGCTCGATTAACTAGGTAACTGATGAAGTAATATCAATACTACCCCAATTTAGGGCTTTGTTGGTTGTCCGAGTACACTTAGTGGAAAGGGGTGGCATGGGGTGTAGGAGAAGGGTATTTCGCCTCCCATTATCCCCCATCCAACAAAAACACATGCTTTTTTATGTGCATATAGAGGGTCATTTGTAGACTTAAATATCACACCTACAGCTAGTTGAGTAAAGGGATAGGCGGGGAAAAAGGGAAACCACCTAAGTATCCAATAGTTTGACTTAGGATATTTCTATTCCTAATTTCCTGTTTTCTTATCTCTCTATTCCTTAGATTTTTCGATACATTGACTACTAGAAATAGCTATGAGAAGATAAAAAATGAATAATATAACATTAACTGATGAAATCTAAGTTTTTACATAAATATTTTTTCATCATGGTATCAAATTTACAAATTTTATCCCAAATTCCATACTATGGGGGCATAACTACTCATCGTACAAGAAAATGCAAAATTTAGGAAGAAATGGGCATGGAACTAGAAATGGCTAGGGAACTTGAACTAAATATTGTCTCCTTCTTCTCTAGTAGTAGCAAGGACGTTCTCCTCCCACATTGGAGGTGGGATGACATGAAAAATTTAGGTGGAATGGTCAAAACACTAGAAACCTAGGATTTTAGGGTGGAAGATGAAAGAAATGTGGGAGGTCGGAGTAGATGGTGACCTTGAATACTATTTGAAGATAACCTCTTGTTACCAGCCACCCCTTATGTTTATACAATGGCATAAAAATAATGGGGTTTAGTGGGAGTACATTGTTGGCTAAATGGACATCTATAAATCCCTTTGTTTTGATTATGACAAACATTTCATTCTTATTAATCTAACGAGCTACTTGAGTGTGCAGGATGACAAAGCAACAAGGGAAAATCTACAAGCTTATATATTTATATTTTCATGCAATGTAATCACTGTTGTAAAAACTTGTACAAAAATATAATGTACAAGTAATTAGAATTGCATGTAAATCAAGCGTTAGATTCTCCCTAGCTAAACACCACAGTTAGACAAGTCATCCCATTCAAATAGGAATTTTTTTGCACACTCACACACATAATTAGTGCCTAAATTGAAACCTTGAAACAGGATCAATCTCGGTCGACAAACTCCTCGACCGAGACACTCTCGGTCGACAATCTTCTCGACCGAGAAAGATCCAAAGTAGCCGTTAGACACAACAGACAAGTTAGTTGGTAGTTGAAGAAAGACGTTGCAAATCACTTGTTCCAGAGAGCCTGTCGGTCGACAAATGTTTGACCGAGTAGGTGTCTCGGTCGACCATTTATCGACCGAGATGGTCTCTGACAGCAACTGCAGAATTAATTAATTAGCCGTTGTTAAAGCAACAACTTTGTACCTAACGGCTAGTTAAGCACTTAGAAACCCCTAGAAGTTGTCTAGAATGTCCTTAAGCTTCCTTAGGCCATTCCTATAAATAGGACAAGCCATAGGACACCTAAACTCACTTGTTTTACACTTGCTACACTTGAGAAATACTTGAGCATACTTGAGCAATCTGTTGCAAGCAAATTGAGCACTGTGATCATTGGCCTACTTTCTCCTTAGCTCAAATTCGTGTCCTATAGGATAGAATCTCCTACCCACAGCAATCACAAGTTCACACATTTGGTTAGGAGATCTATACGCTTGATCTAGGCATATCAAGCCTTGGGCTTTAAAGGATAAGTTGTAATTTCCTTTTTCTTTCTTATTCCCTATTATTGTTTGTACTCTCCTTGCTACTCCTAGGTTGGAGGCTGCGGATTGGAGAGGGTGAAGATCTTCTTGGCGAAGAAGGAGACTTTGAGCTACTTCAGAAGGCTGGTGCAACGGGAGGTTACTTCTAGAGAGGAAGGCTACTTCAAGGGGGAGCTTGGAGTTACTTCAAGAAGGCTACCTCAGGGTTGGTGCACCTACTTCAAGTGAAGGCTGTTCAAAGGGTGTGGTTGAAAGTATTGTATTTTGTATAAATCCTCGAGAGGTAATAAAATAAATACTTTCAAATCCCGGTTGGGTAAGCAACCGGGTAGTGGACTGACAACTATAGTATTTGCTATAGTTGGAACCACTCTAAACGCCTGTCTCCTTCTTCTAATCTCAATTTTGGTTGTTTGAGTTAAATAATTATTAAAATCACTATAAAACTCTATTCACCCCCCCTCTAGTAGTTTTCATACATTAATAAAACCAAAGTGAGCATCACTAAGGTTAGGTGGATTGTACGGTCATGATGGTCACCACAGCTATGGTGGGTAGGCATATGAATGGTTGTGATGGTGGACAATGGAGTTGGTGTTGAAGGGAAAAAATAGAAAAATTATGGGCATTTGCAAGTGTGCTAGCATAACTGCGGTAGACACCAAGGTGGTGGTGGCTCGAGGGTATCATGACTTTGGTTGGTGTCATACCATGATGGATGAGGACATGAAAGGTTGTGGCCCTGGGAACAACTATCATGGGAGTTGGTTGTGCGTTGATTACACAACAAATTCACCAGAGTGATTATTCACTACATTTTACCCTGTAAAGTTGCATTTAACTCACTCGCAAACAAATAAGTTACTTGTAGTACTAGAAAGGGTCTAATCCCATAGAACAACATATTTAAGAGTTTTTATTCGAAGCAATTTTCAGAGTAATATTGAAATCAAATTTTGGAAGGAAGTGATTAAAGATAAAATAAGAATCAAAATTGCAAAAGTACAATTAATTAAGTTGGGTTTTAATTCAAATGTTAAGAGATATTAGGGGTCCTGTGATTACCACCATAGATTGTGTATTTGATTTAACTGATTCAATTCCTTAATCATTAATACTTAGATGATGACCATGTGAATTGTGTCCTTGCGGAACACAATCTCAAAAGGGCCAGACTTCTCATAAACCTAGGATTTTGATGTTTGAAGATCATTATTCAACTATATAGTAAGTTCTATTAGGGATCTCATGTAGAGCTTACATTTTCCAACTGGTGTTCCATCCCATAGAAAAGGTGAACTCACCATCATGGATTATAACTGATAAGTTAAAATGGATAGATTGACCATAGAGATCCATCAGTTGATTTTGTCAGGAGTCAACATGTTTGTACTATGTTAACATCCAAATTTCATTACCTGACAAGGATAAAATCAATCTTAACAAATAACAAGTATATAAAATTGGAAGGAAAAAAATTAATATATAGAATCTTAGAGTTGAATACAATGAAAGTAAGAAACATTCTATGGGGAAACTCCCCGTGCCTCCATATAGAAGATACTTAGATATAATAAGAATTAGCACAAAGAAACATGTAAGAATGGAAAGAGTCATGTTTTTTAATCTAGAAATAAGATGGAATCTTCCGTGAGGAATACGACAACTCCTTCTTTCTATTCTTGCCTTATGCACCTAGAGGATCAAAGCTATGTGGTCCTAAAATATGAGATGGGTTTGGTATTTGGACTCTCCCTCCTTTTATAGGGAGGGTATGGGACCCCAAAACCTAAAATTGGACCTAGAGATTACTGGGAAGACTTGGTTTGAGATATCATTCAGTCGACTAGAAGCCCAATTGGTCGATTGTCTTGAGTTTTTGGTTTGGCCCAAAGACCAATCAGTCAAATGGTTGGAGAGCAATCGATTGGTTTGTCTATTTTAATGAGCCTTCTTAATTTGGATTTAATCGGTCCACAACTAGTTGATTCGTTGGCGATATTGACTCTACTTAATTCTTGCTAGTGAGTCAACCAAGTGAAATGTCACTCAATCGACTGGCTTTTCTGGGCTTAATAAATTCTTATATGTGAGTCCACCCACTAGGTTTGTCGATCGACCAAGTGGAAAGAGTTTAAATGTGAAACTAAAGCCACCAATCTCTTGGGCTTTTAGGCTTGGGAGTGATTGGGTAATTTTACTAAAAAATCAAGGAAAATCTAATAAAAAAATAATTAATGAGAGAAAAACTGAAGTAATACAATTCAATCTAAAATTAGGCAGTAATAAACCAATTGGTATTAAAGAATGATCTAAAAGATGTTATAAAAATAGATAAATATGCATTTACCAAATATCCCAAACTTAAAATGTCTCGTCCTTGAGATACACCAAATCATAAGCATACATCAATTGATACTAACATATTTTCCTCCTCACTTGCATAGAACTACTTTGTCCTTACCACCATTTATGTCCAAGTGACCCCGATTTCATGATGTCACAAAACATGTTTTTCACACATTCTTCAATCGAAACTATTTCACATTTCCACTTCAAGACATGTAAGAAATAGATGACATATCCCTTCTATTTTTGATACACCCTCATACTCTTATGAGCTTTTCACTAGAATGGGCTTATTCATTTAGTAAATTGGGGATATGTAGATTCCCCAAGGTAGAAAAGTGGAGTTAATTGAGATATGGAAGAAGGAGATCTTTCCTCTATTCAAATTTAGATCTTTTTATTTTCTTTGTTGCAATTATATTGATTTTATCTTTTGTGTCTGCATTGGCATTTTTTTTTATTTGTGGTACGCCCCTATGAAATATGAAGGGTATGGAAGAAGAGGTAGAGGGAGAAGGGATGTTCACACTGAACTTAGAGTTTGACATACTTTTTGGCTTTTAAATGTTTTTGGTGAGTGGAGAGATAAGAAGGTGATTAGAAGAAATTGTAGAAGAGGTTAAACCTGTACCTCTCATAATTTTTAATTTACCACATTAAGAGTATCATAACATCAGTTTATATCATTCTATAACAAGCAAAAATAAAAAAATGACAAGCTGTTATATAGACCAAGTGGAGACACTATGTTTGATTCCTATCTATCCATTATGGATTGCCATTGATTCCAAGAAATAGTGCTACTTAAGAGCCTATGTAATAGATGATTTCTAACAATGGCAATTTATGAAAATGTTGCATAAAAATTCACTCATTCAGGGGGTTCATTAAATTACATACATATGGAAACTAGATAAAGACAAAATTTTAAGTAAGGTAGGGAAATTTTGAAATTTTTAAAAGTACACTACGTAACAAAATGAAAAATGTTTAAAAGGGAAGATACAGTGGGTACAATAGGTATGTACCACCCACCTCTACCCCAAACATAAAATTTTTTTAGTGTTGTGCAAAAAATAAGTATAGGATGGAGAAGAATTTAATTGAGATCTCCAGGTTGTCCTGGTAACTCAAAGAATGCCCAGTTGAAGGGAATCTTGAGGAGGTATGGGGCCTTTAAGAAAGGAGCTTCATGGTGTATCAAGCGATTTGTTGATCGTAGAAGCTGAGAGAGGCTTTTTGATTGATTAGAATGATATTGCTTCTCAAATCACAATCCCTCTAGTAAGATTCACAAGTCTTCCTTCATCAATAAATGAAGTGTTGTCAATGTGTGTGGATTAAGTCTTCCTTCCTTCATCACACAATTGGAGTAGCACTCATTGTGTGTCTTCTTGTTTGACTTTCCAAAAAGACCCAAAGCAGTTCACCTTTTTAAAGATAAAAGTTTGTGTTAGATGGATCCACTTTTTGTAATGTCATCAGGTGGAGGATCCAGCTCAGGTTTCTCCTTGTCACCTGGATTTTCATGTAGTAGACATGATATTGATATGGGAGAAACTATCTTATCAGCTTGATACAACTTTGTATGTGGCTGTGTGTCCTCCCCATCTATCATCTCATCAATGTTAAGGTTAATTGAGGAATCCATATCCTTTACCATGTCCATGTGTTGCTCTGATTCGTTCATGAATAATATGCCCAACTCAATGGGATCAGAAGGAACCACATCCCAATCTAACAATAGAGGCATGCTGACTTCTTGTTGAGGTGGAATCACCTCATTGGATTTCATCTGATATAAAATAAGAGGTGGTTGAGGTGGAGTGTAGGGCTCTTGATCAAAAAGCCTTTCTATAGAAGAATCCACTAATTAATCATCAGAAGGTGATGTTACATTATCCAAAATAGGTTCAAACATAGTTGGTTGGTCATTGATATAATGCTTGGAACTTGGTCTAAAACAGTGGTTTTTGGTGGAACTTTAGGTTCTAGAGTTGTTTATGCTAGATCCAACATAGATGATAGGAGTATGGTGTCATCACCATCATCATTTTCAATTAAAATCATTCTTGGCTGCTCCAGCTTCCATGGGAGCTTTCTGATTGCCCCTCAAGGGACGTGAGTGGCTAAGAGAGTTCTTCTTTTCATCCAACTACCATCATCTCTTTGGTAACATGTTGCACCTTGGCATATTGGACCTTCTATTCAACAACCATGACTGCTCTTTCCTCATCCAGTAGGGTTTCTCTCTATATGTCAAGGGCATGTTCAATATGATGGTTGGTTGGTTCCTCATCTATATAGCATGACGCCTTATAGCATCCAAAATTTTGCTAGTTGTAATCTGCCTTATATCTCCCCATAGGGATTCTAATACTATGCACGAGGTAGAGCCCTCACATGTCCATTTTATGTGGGGTCATCTTTAGGCACACTCATATATCATGATTGAAGGATCCACATCTCTCACATCATTCATTCCACGGTGCTAGCCATTCCATTGAAAATTAATGCTTAGAAAATAGAAAATGTGAATATTAGGCTCAACAGAAAAATTTCCAATCAATGAAGAGAAGAACTTATTTTTTTAAAATCTAAGATAGAAAGGTTTACAAAAATACAAGATAGAAAGGGAAAATCTAGACTAAAAGGAATTATGAAACAAAACTAGAAGTTATAAAACAAAACTAAAAATTACAAACCAAACTAAAATTTCAAAAACAAACTAGAAAGAAGAAATCCTAATTATTCAAAGCAATGTTGTTAAAAACAATTTTTGTTGTCCTTGGAAACAACATAAAATTTTGGTTGCACATAGATTACACAACTAATTCACAAGAGAAATTATTCCCTAGAGTTTAGACTTTCATGTGGAAATCACCTTACCTACAAACTAATAGGATAATCGTAGTACTAGAAAGGCTCAATCCCATGGAACAACATGTTTAAGAGTTTTTATTCAAACCAATTGCTAAGAGTAATATTAAATATCTAGTTTTCAAGAGAGTGATTAACGGTAAAATATGAATGAAAATTGTAGAAGTAAAACTTATTAATTTGGGTTTTAATTAAATTGTTAAGAGATATTGGGGGTCGGGGGATTACCACCATAGATCACATATCTACTTTAACCTATTCAATGCCTTAATCTTAATTAATTAGTTCACCACCATGTGAATTATGTCCTTGTGTAGAACAATAACACAAGAGTTAAACTTCTCACAAAATTAGGATGTCGGCGTTTGAGGATCATTGTTCAACTATCTAGTAAGCTCTATCAGGGATCTCATCAAGAACATAAGTTTCAATCAATGTCCCAACCTATGGATCAGTGATCTCATCACCATAGATTATAACTGACAAGATAAAATGGATAGATTGATCATAGAGCTTTGTCAATTGATCTCATCAGGAGTCTATGGGCTCTTACAATATTGAGATCCAAATCTCAAAACCCAATAAAGATATAATAAATCTAAACAAAAAGAATGAGTATATAGAATTAGAAGGAAAACATCATATATATTAAATCTTGGAGTTGAATACAATTAAAGTAAGAAATGAGATATGGGTATATTGCCCATGCTCCACTATAGAAACTATGCAGACATGATATACATAAGCACAAAGAAAAAAGTAATAATGGTAAGAGTGATGTTGTCGAATATGGAAACAAGATGATCTCATGTGTGAGGAAAATGATGGGTCCTTTCTTCCCTTTTGTCTTTGTGCACCCACAAGATGATTTGAGGTCTTGGAAAATGAGATGGGTTTTGTGCTTGGACTCCCCTCCATTTATAGGGATGGAATGGGACCCTATACCCTAAACGCTACTCCTGGTGGAGGTTGGGAAGACTTAGTCTATGATGCCATTTAGTCAAATGGAATCCCAACCAATAAATTGGCTTGAGTTGTTACTTCGACTCGAAGTTAGGTTAGTCAACCCATTGGAGATCAATTGGGTAGTTAGTTTGTGATAATGAGCCTTCTTGATTCTGATTCACCTCGTCAATCAGTTGGTGATTTTGATTCTGACTCATTCTTACTAGAGAGTCGACCAACTGGGATGTCATTTGATTAATTGGAGATTTTGGGGTAGATGATTCTTGTATGTCAGTCATGAAATTGGGTTTGCCAATTGACTGACTGGAAATTTTGGGAGTTGGAATGTACAATTAAAGGTTATGATCTATTAGGCTTTTGGGATTTGGAGTGCTTGGACCATTTTCCTACAAAATCCAGCTAAACCTAATTAAAACTTGAATTAAATAGAGAAAAGATAAAATGAGACAATTGAATTCAAAACTAGGAAGTAATCAACCAAATGCTCCTAAGAATGTTATAAAATATTTAATAAAATGGATAAATATGTATTTATCTGGAGTCTACTACCATCGCCATGTTGGGCAACACAACTATTCAAGGTTGTACAAACCAACACCATTTTATGAACACATCTAAAGTTGTTAAGTTTCTTGTATTATTTCCAATCTAATTCCAATATGTGGTTTTAGCTCTATACTATGTCTGTGACTGGATACCATGTCTGTTTTGGGGTTTTCTATATCACTTTGGTTTTTTAGGTTTTCATTCGTAGTGGTCTTTTCTCAACTTGGACTCTTGGACACTTTTGGTAGGTTGGAGTTTTCCTTAGACTCCCCCATGTGTGTTGGAGCCCTTGGTATGATCTATCTCTCCTCCTTCCATTAATTAGGCTCTAAGATACCATAAAAACATGCAAAAAACTTTAATACCGCATATCATATAAAACATTTTTTTTAGGAAATACATGCATTATAAAACATCACAATGTAATTAATGGAGGAAACAGACAAGATGGAGATACATATAGAGATACATCACCATTTGAGTGTCCTTGTCCATTGAGTAATAACATAAGTCCTTGATATGATTGGTAGGTATTAATGTCTCTTTGTTTAGGCATTGCGGTATAACACCCACAATAGAGTCTATAATTTTTATGACTTTAAATCCCATAAATGTGGCAGAAGGTCACTAATTGAATTGCTTCCCCCATCGCCATCCATGAAAGTCAATCCTTAAGTCAATAGACTATTAGGAAATGAGGCTTGCAAAAGCTTTTGGATGTGTGGGTTAGAGAAAACTAGTACATCCCAATGGACAATCTTGGTTCCTTTCATAACTAACTACTAAATTTTTGGCTAGTAACATCACTTCCCATAACGTCATTTTTACTAGAATAACCGACCTAATAGACTATTGAATTGGTTTTATCAGAAAAACCGACCTTACAAGTTTCCTTCGGTGAAAATTCACGTGATTTTGGCTTCACGCCTCGATCTAAAGGGTCGGTTTTTCTAAATAACCGATGTTATAGGGTCAATAAAAATGCGGGCACCACTTTTGAACTGTAGAGTTGGTTTTTATAGATAATAGACCTTATAGATACTGACCTCTAGGGTCGGTTTTACTATAAAATCATCCTTATAGATAACCAGACTTCTAGGGTCGGTTTTTTAAGATAACCGACCTTAGAGTCCTGACTTATAGGGTCAGTTATATATCAAAAACTGACACTATAGGTAAAATTCAGGCACTGTTTGATAACCAGACTTCTAGGGTCGGTTATTTACCAAAAACTAACACTAGAGGTCCTTAACTTAGCTGATACCAGCCCGATCGAAAGCTTAGGTTGCCATTTTCTATTGCTGCTACTCCCCATTCCCGCTCCCACGCACGAAGATAAGTAAATTTCCGCCACTACAAAGCTCACCTCCCCAAACATCTATGTGCCCGAAGAGAGGAAAATCAGCGCCGCTTTCCTTCGACGACGACGCCCAGCCACATTTTTCTTCTTTGGACGGCGATGACGCCTCCAGATCGACCACCATCTCCTGTGCCAATTTCTTTGGATGATGATGCCCAACCGCCACTTTCTTCCTTGAATGGTGACGACACCTATGACATTGCAAGGGCCGCACACCTTCTCTCTCCAGTTCTTCTCCCACACAAGCTCCCCCACCATCTGATTCTTCTCAAGGTAGCACGGTTGTCTCTACTGCCTCACTCCTCTATTTTCTTCTTACTGTCATGCAACTGACCAGGGAGCACAGCCGTGCTGGCTGAGTTACATAAACTTTAAAATTTGTCAATTTTGAATTTGTTAATTCTTACTGCTCCTCTAAAATTGATATATATTGACCCCCAATTAATACATTATAATAGAATTGAATCGTGCATTTGTGTTGTTGCAGGTACTATTGAATTTTTGTTGACTTGCATATATTTTTTCTTCATCATACAAGTGAGGTATAATATTCTCACTCTCCCAATGTGCTATTTTATTTGACTAGTGAATCAACCAATAATAAAAATATGTATTCTTTCATATCTACATGATGTTATCAATCACATATGTAATCATTAGATACATGCCAGAAATATGAGGGTAGACATTGTGTAGTCTCTGATTGACAATTTAGGGTTTATAGATGAGATCATCGATGCATGATGTTTAACTTAATATATAAATATGACAATAATACATTTATGCATGTATCGACTTAGAAACCCATTCAAAATTTACTCATTAGGAGTAAATTTTGGATAGTCCCCGGTCTGGGACTATTTTTGGATATTTAATCTGACTTAGGATGTAACTGTATAATGTATGTTTAGTTTTGAAGAAAATTTTAGTAGTATTTCCTCATTTGTTCTCTGGGTACATATGTGGGTGGTTATTTTCCATTTACATCGATATACTTGGAGAATGTAGGGGAAATACTGCTGAATTTTTCTTCAAAACTAAACATACATTATACATTTACTAGTGAGATTAAATATTCAAAAATGGGATATGTGGTACAATTTAGTATAAAAGTAATTAACTTCCTATCAATTAAAACTTACAACTTATAGTATCAATATTAAACGCTTAGTTTTATAATTAATTTTAACATGATATAGAAAATGAATCAAAGTTGGATGTCTATCAAGAACCATTGAAGTCCAGAGTTTGCCAAAGGTCTTGATGAATTTATCAGATTTGCTGAGGAACATAGGAAACTACCTACAGATAGGTTATATTGTCCATGTAGAAATTGTGGTAACATTTTGAAAGTTGATCCTGCTGAGGAAATTAAGAATCATGTCATATGCAATGAGATCATACAAGGTTATAATGAATGGTATTGGCATGGAGAGAAATTTAATTATGGATCAGAAAATTTCGATACTAATAGTTGTGGCATAGAAGATATAAACAATGATGATAATTTCAATGATGAAGCGATTCAGGATGATATGGTTGATGAGATGCTACGTAGTTGTCACGACAATGTCATTGATCCACCTTCTTCATTTGCAAACATTGTCCATGATGCTGAAAAACCATTATATAAGGATTGTACTAAGTTCATGAGGTTGAGTGATGTGATGTGATTATATACTCTTAAAGCTCAAAACCGGTGGAGTGATAAGAGTTTCACTTCACTATTGTCTTTGTTAAAGGAAATTCTTCCTGAAGGCAATAAGCTTCCAATTTCAACATATCAAGCAAAGAAAATAATATGCCCAATGGGAATGGAGGTTAAGAAGATTCATGCATGTCCAAATGATTGTGTGTTATTTCAGAAGGATTATAATAATTTAATAAATTTTCCAAAATGTGGTGCATCAAGATATAAGTCCACAAATTCAGCTAAGGCTAAAAATGGCTCTCCTTTCAAGGTGATGTGGTATCTACCAATAATACCATGATTTCAATACTTATTTGCTAATACAGAAGACGCACAAAATTTGTCTTGGCATGGGGAGTTAAAGGACAATGATGATGGCGTCCTTCGACATGCATCTGATTTACTACAATGGAAGAAAATTGTTTTATTATACCCTCAATTTGGTACAGAATGAAGAAACATAAGACTTGGACTCTATATAGATGGAATGAATCCCTATGGTACATTAAGTAGACAACCTAGCACATGGCCTGTTATGATTGTTATATACAATCTTCCTCCTTGGTTGTGTATGAAAAATAAGTATGTGATGTTTTCAATATTGATATCATGGCCCAAGCAACCTCGAAATGATATTGATGTTTACCTTCAACCTCTAATTGATGACCTAATGAAACTATGGGAAGAAGGTCTTATGACATATGATGCTTCACGTAAAGATATCTTTAGTTTGTGTGCTCTATTGTTTTCCACGATTAATGGCTTTCCACCTTATGGAAATTTGTCTGGATATAGCATAAAAGGATACAAAGCATGTCCTATTTGTGAGGAAAATACTGATTCAATCCGACTGAAACATGGTGGTAAAATCATATATCTTGGTCATCAGAGATTTCTCCCACCATTGCATCCTTATCAAAGGCAACACAAAACCTTTAATGGGTCAACCGAGGAACAAAGTGCTCCTAAAACTATACCAGGAAATGTTGTATATGATCGGGTGAAACATATTGTTAATGAATTTGGAAAGAGTTCAAGTAGTCATACTCTCACATGTGACAAATCTCTATACAAGAAGAGGTCAATATTCTGGAATCTTCCTTATTGGAGATCTTTGGCAATTAGACACTGCATTGACATCATGCATGTTGAAAAAAATGTTTGTGATAGCATCATTGGTACACTATTGAACATACTAGGAAAGACTAAAGATGACATCAAATCAAGAAAATATTTAGAGTCAATGCGTATAAGAAAAGAATTATCAGTGGAGATCAGGGGTCACCACATATATTTACCTCCATCTTATTACAATTTGTCAAAGCAGGAGAAAAAGACTTTCTGTGAGTGCTTGTATAATATTAGTGTTCCACAAAGATACTCTTCTAATATTCATAGATTGGTATCAAAGAAGGATCTGAAGTTGATAGGTCTCAATTCTCACGATTGTCACACCTTAATGCTACAAATTTTACCTGTGGCTATTCGATCTATATTGTCGAAGCATGTAAGCTTTGCAATCACAAGACTTTGTTTCTTCTTCAATGAAATATGCAACAAAGTGATACACCTGGATACTCTCGATAAATTATAGAAAGATGTAATTATTACCATGTGTTAGCTTGAAATGTATTTTATTCCTTCATTTCTTGATATCATGGTTCATCTTGTAGTACATATTACAAGGGAGGTGAAGATGTTGGGTCCAATTTTTTTACACTGGATGTATCCATTTGAACGCTACATGAGTGTTTTTAAAGGTGATGTTCAAAATCGTTATCGTCCTGAAGGGAGTATTATTGAGGGTTACGTGGCTAGGGAGGTGATGGACTTTTGCAATGATTTTTTGAATTGCAATGAAACTTCTAGCAATCTAAAAATTCCCATGACATTGAATCTTATTGTAGCAAAGGAACTCTGGGAGGACGAGTGAAAGGAATCAGTCGTGAGTTGTTGGAACAAGCACATTTGTATATTTTACACAACATCGATGAAGTTAGTAGCTACATCACAGAACACAATGATCTTATCAAGAGAAATCATCTGTGATCTAGTTCAATGTGGCTTGCAAGAAAGCATAATCGAACATTTATTAGGTGGTTTGAAGAGAAAGTCTTTAATCAACTATCTGAATCACTGAATAATGTTTCTGAGAACATAAAATGGCTCGTCTTTAAGCCAAAAATGGATGTCATGTCATATGAAGGTTATGACATAAATGGATTTTCATACTACACAAAGTGTCAAGATGAAAGTAGTGTAGTTCAAAGTAGTGGGGTCACTATTCAAGCTTATTTGTTGTATTTTGTTAGTTCCAAAGATAAAAGACCACGTGAAGCTGAGTTGTCATATTACGACGTCATTGAGGACGTATGGGAATTGAACTATACAAATTTCACAGTTCCTATCTTTAAGTGTAATTGGGTTGACAACAATAAAGGAGTTTTATCGGATGAGTTGGGTTTCAAATTGGTGAATTTTGAAAAGATTGGTAAGAAAGATGAGCCATTCATCATGGCAGACTAAACAAAACAAGTATTCTATATTGGTGACCCGGAAAATAAAAATTGGTTTGTCGTTCTTCATGGAAAAAGACAGTTTACTGTAGATCCTATAAATGAAGATGAATACTACGAAAAGTATGATGATTCCAGCCCATTCTCAGTTGGTTTGCTAAGTGTAAATGTTGAAGATAATACCAATGAAAATTATAAACGTTAAGACCATGTTGAAGGAATTTTACTTGACTGACAACTCAACCAATACTAGAAGCATGTGTTCTTTGAATTATTTATTTTATTATCATTCAAGCACATAATATTTTAAACATACATCAGATATCATGTATTATCATGTATACTTTTATCACTTGTGCTTTTATTATCACTTATGTTTCTTTTATCATGTATACTTGCATGTTCTAAAATGGCGAGTGAAGATGAACATTCTGAGCATGAGCACCATGAGGATGGTAGTGGTGATGCTAAGAAAACTAGAGGTCCCACACCGATGGGTAGGCTGTAGGAGCTCAGGGCCAAAGGGGAGAAATTACCAGTCCAATTTGATGTCACTGGAGCACCTATTGGGGAACATGCTAGTGCTTCAAGCATTACGTAGGGGTGATCTCACACAATAAGGTGGCAATAGATATAGAAAATTGGCATGATGTTTCTAATGCCTTAAAAGACCTCCTATGGAAAGATATATATGTGAGTGGAAGTGATATTATTTTAATATTTTTTTTATTGATTCTAATTTAGTTTGCTTGGAATTAATTCCTTTTCAAGACAACATTATTGCTTCTTTTGTATGTATAGGGTGTTTTTCATCTAAATGAAAAAGATCACAAGACAAAAGTGCTAAAACATTGTGGTGTACGATGGAGGGCTTTTAAGACATATCTCACAAGGGAATTTATAGATAATCCTAAACAAAAGAAGAAAACAATAGATGTATATGCTTTTATAGATCTTGAGGTGTCAGAAAGATTTGTTGCAGCTAGGAAATTGGAAAGTTTCAGTTAATAAAGATTGTTATGTATTGTATGAATCTTTAATTTTTTATAATTAAGGACGTGAATCTTTTTATATATGTTTGCCAAATCTAAATTGTAATACCTTATTTTAAATGATCAGGCTATTCACCAGGCCCAAAAGGAAAGACGGGCCAAAAATGTGCATGACCATCACTTGGGGCCATGTGTTTATGTCTTCCTCCGCCAACTACAAGAGAAGCAATCCTCTTCTAGAGAAGAGTCTAGTACAACTCAAGTTGAGCGTCCACCCCGACACTTGACATGGATTGATGCTAGAAAGAGTCGAGTAGGTGAAATTGTCAACCCTGCAACTAAGGAGGTGGCACAAAAGATGGTAGGTTTATCCCAACTACGTAAAGTGTAACTCCCACAAACATAGATTTATTTATATCTATTTGATATTGTGATTTAATATTTTTATTAACTATGAATAGATTGATCTCCATGAGAAAAGAAAGGAAGGAAAGTTCATCCCAACTGGCCACATGGATGAACTATCAGTTGCTCTTGGTACGAAGGAGCATCCTGGTTGTGTTAGGGGATTAGGAGTTGGCATAGGATTCAAGTCTTATTTTGGCCCTTTGCAATCTAAAGGAGGTCATGTAGGAGGTCTTACAAAAGAGGAGGTTGAAACATTAGTAGCATAGAAAGTAAAAGAAATAATGTCTTTATTTCAGCCTACTCAACCTTCTCAACCTATTCATATTGTGTGTCTCTCAAGTGATGAGGTACAAGCCCATGCTCCAATTGTAGAAGGTCATGGCAGCACTCCCAATGACCCACCACAACAATCTGCAGTAAGTTTTTGTTCTATATGTTGTGTTATATATATATATATATATATATATATATATATATATATATATATATATATATATATATATAGTTGTAGTAGGTATCTGGTTTACCTCTTCGTATATAACTTATATTATTTCAATTCTAGGTTGGTATGAACTGTAAACTTGTAGTGGAGGTTCCAGAATTTAATGTTGTGGCAGCGGGCAATGTATACAACCTTGGTGGTACATTGCATTGCCAACAAATTATTGATGACATTTTGGTGTGTCCATCCATCTTGTGTATGACAGAATGGGGGACAAATCACTACCCATACCTAATCCTGAATATAATACAATTGAAGAAGAAGAGGGTGCTATGGTGGGTTGGCCTAGATACTTGGTTATCAATGGCAAGGTATCCTTGAATTCTACCATGTTTTTCATATTTTATTGCATATATGAACTCATGTAATATAAGAATGTAATTTAATTAACAGGTTTGCAAACCAAAAACTAAAAATTCTACTATTCATCCTCCTATGCCCAAGCCATCTTTCATTCCCGAAGCTACATTTGACGAATTGGGAAGAAAATGTAAATGTTTGTGTCGATACTTAGCCAACCAAAGCTCGGGATCAAATATGTTGGCCAATTTAACAGAAGATGCAGCTGGGAGGGACTTTGAGAATTTTATTTTTGATGATATTAAAGATTTGTTCAGGTATGATTGGATAAATACTTCAATATTAGAAATATGGATAAGGTAAGTTATAATCAACATAGAAAACTCCAGTATACATTTTTAGCTTATTTCTAATAAATGAAATGATTACAAGTGTTTTACATCATTTTATATACCGAGAATACAAACTTTGATATAAGGAATGTTGGATTCTTAGTTCCTTCAATCACTAGTCAAGTGGAGACACACATTGAGGATGTGAATGAGTACTTCTGTACCGCAATCAAATATTTTGCTAGTGTGGGAAAAGAAATTATCCTGATTCCTTTTAACGTCAAGTAAGTATTATTATTCAATATAATTCTAATATTGACTAAATTTATAATTCTAATATTTGTTTTCAATATGCATTTTACTCAGATCTAGACATTGGGAACTAGTGGTAGTTGTCCCAAAATTGATGACTTTCTATTATCTTGACCCAATGAGAATAACAACAAGGAGTCACAAACTAAAATTGCCAACTATGGAGTAAGCATAATTTAGTTTCTACCACATCAATTGTTATGCTTCAATATGATATTTCTACTTAGAATTTCTATTTTGACAACTATCGTAATCAATTAATTGATAGGGGTATAAAGGCTTTTCGTGTAGGTGGAGGAATAATTGTTGACTCATGGTCAATAAGGCCAATGTTGACTCACGTCTAAATTGACTAAACCCATGTTTTGATGATGACTAACCATTCCACATATTGGTGTCTAATGTCTCTACTTGAGTGATTTCAGATTAGGTATTGACACACTCCAAATGCCCTATTGTGCGCATCTCAAATTGGATAAAAGACAAGTCAAAGTCAATACAAGAACACACTTTTGTAATATGATGTAAATCCATTAGAATCATGTTGTAAATCACTTGTAATGATTGTATGACTTGTAATTAAGCTTAAAAAAAATCAGCATCACATAGATTGGATGTTTAAGCACTCAAAAGCCATTTCCAAAATTCACATTAGGATGTTCATCGGTCGAGTTCTGTGAGGTGCAAACTCGAACGATCCTGATTGGATCTTGAAAATGACTTTTGATCGGTTGATTTTACACTACATAGAACTCAACCGATGGACTACCCGACCAATTCGATTTTGATTGGTCGATCGAGTTTCCCCAGGACAAACTCGACTGATGGTCTGAATATCAACTTTGTCTTTTACTCTATCGGTCGAGTTACCCTTATAGAAATTCGACTGATTGCACTGTACGGAAAAGTGCAGAAAAGTGCTTCTAGCCATTCTAGAGTTGCAACAAGTGAAAATATATCCGTTGCAAGCCACAAAATGGCTAGTTTTCATTCTCAAGTGTTCCCAAAGGCTAAGTGGCATCCCCAGCTATAAATAGGACCCCTTGGGATTCATTCCAAGGTTGAGCATTCATTGCAAACTCTATGTGAGGTTCCTATTATATAGTTGAGTGCTTCCTATAGCTTCCTTTCTCTCTCTAAGATTAATCACTTACTTCATCCATTAGAGTGAGTAGAAAATATATAAGAGAGCTAGTCCTACATATATATCTTGTGATGCTCTCACTTCCACCACCTCTCCTTTCTCTCATTCCAATCATGAAGATGAAGGTTCTCTCTCTTGGTTAAGAGAGGTGAAGAAGAACAAGGGAAGGCATCCGTTGGTGAAGATCAAGGTTGAAGACTTGGAGCTAGAGTGGGTAAGCCCTTAGTGAAGGCAGAAGACTCCTTGCTCAAGTGGGTAAGTCCTTGGTGGAAGCTTCTCCAAGTGAAGGTGAAGTCAAAGGAGGAAGATCCAAGAAGAGTGGGTAATTCCTACAAGGCTGAAGACTTGTGCAAGAGTAGGTAAGTCCTTGGAAGAAGGCAAAAGACTCCTTGCAAAGTGGGTAAGTCCTTGGTAAGGTTGAAGACTCTTTGTACTGGATAGGTAAGTCCTTTGTTTGGTCATGTATTGTAAGTCTTATGAATGAATATAAGAATGCAATCGTTAGGAAATCCTAGAGGTTGACCTCTCTAGGTAAGTGGACTAATATACTTCTAGTTTGAAGTGTGGAACCGCTCTAAATAGCTTGTCTACTTGTGTTTGCTCAATCTCTCTCATCCTTGCTATGCATATTTTAGTTGCACTCAAATTACCTATTTAGCAACCTTATTTTATCATATATCTTGAAGGTCTAATGAATTTTGTTTAAGTGCATTCAGCTCTATTCACCCCACTCTAGAGCATCTAATCACCCATCTAGGATCCAAAAATTGGTATCAGAGTGGGCTTCTCCAAGCATACTTCAACAAGTAGGAGAAAATGGGTGACTACCAAGGAGGGAGATACTTGATCAGCCTAACAATATTTGATGGGATAAATTTCCTCTATGGGAGAAAAGGCTTCAATTCTACATCCAAGGATCAAGTCTTGAGATGTGGAAAATGGTGAACAACCCATACATGCTACCAAAGACAAATATTGAAGAATGGGATGAAGCTACCTTGAAGAAAGCAACCTTGAATGCTAGAGCCATGCACATCCTCTATGCCTCCATGACCCCCACTGAGTTCAACCGTATTTCTTCATGTGAAACATCCTATGAGGTATGGAGAAAACTATGCATCACTTATGAAGGTACAAATCAAGTGAAGGAAAGCAAAGTCTACATGCTCAAAGGGCTGCTTGAGAACTTCAAGATGGGAAAGGAGGAGAGGATAGCCAACATGTACTCAAGGATCAACACCATTGTGAATGTTCTTGCTGTTCTAGGACATCCTATGTCTAGTGGAGAGATCAACTCAAAGATCCTTAGAACTCTCCCGAAGAGATGGGAACCCAAGGTGACTTCCATTGAAGAAGCAAGGTCTATTAAGGATATTACTATTGAAGAGCTCATTGGAAATCTACAAGCACATGAAGCCACACTTGACAAGAGGGAGGAAGTAGAAAGACAAGAGGAGAAAGAACTCAAGAGAATGAAGAAGGCTGAAATGAAGGCTCAAATCAAGGCTATTGTTGGTCAAGCCTCTCTATCCTCTCAAGTTTAAGAATATGCCATGTACTCCAAGGGTAGATTCTACAAAGGTAAGTACTCCACCATCCAGTGCTTCACATGTGGAAAGAAGGGTCACTACAAGGAAGATTGCCCACAAGGCAAAAAGACCCATCTTCATAAGAAGAAGGAGAAATGGCACTCAAGCTCAAGTGGCTCCTCCAACTCAAGCTCAAGTGAAGATTCAAGTGAAGGATCAAGCTCAAGCTTTAGTGATGAAGGAGAATGTCATGTTGCTCTTATGGCATCAACAAGTAAGGACTCAAGTGAGGTAAATCTAAATGCCTTAGATAAAGAATCTTTGATTGCTATTATTCATGATACGTATGCCTCTCTTAAGTCTTCTAAAAGGAAAAGGAAAAAGCTTGCTAGAATTATTGATAATTTGCATGTAAAATTAAATGATCTTGAACATGCTAATTCTTTCTTTCTTGATGATAAAAATGCTTGTCTTAGCCAAGTAGACTCTCTTAAATTTGCAAATGCTAGTTTGCTTGATAAGATTATATTTCTAGAAGCTCAACCTCTTATGCCTAGTTCTAATGAAGAGCATACTTTAATTGTTGATTTTGTCATGCATGATATTGATGTTCTTAAATCTGAAAACAAGGACAAAGATTTTGTTTTGCAAAAATTAGAAATAGAAAATGCCTCCTTGCTTGCTAAAATCAATGTGTATGAATCTTGTTCTAGTTCTACTAGTAGAGAAAATGATGTTGTTTCTCTTCATATTGATAGAGATTCTTATTTAACTAAAGCTCTTTGCTTAGAAAATGATATTTTGCATGCTAGAGATAATATCAATCATTTGTCTTCTACTATTACTTCTCTTATGCATGATAATGATAGTTTGAGATCTTCTTTGCAAGTATTCTTAGTTGGTAAGAAGAGCCTTAATGATATCCTACACCATACTACAAAACAAATTGGTAGACATGGTCTAGGGTATGATGGTAGTCAAAGGAACAACAAAGGTAAAGGACCTCCAATATTACATGGAGAATCATCTAGTTCCAAGACTATGGGCACATGCAACTATTGCAATGATTTTGGTCACTATTCTAATTGTTGTCCTTTTAGGAAATCACCGAAGAGTAATAGTACTTGGGTTGCTAAACTAACCCCTCCGGACCCAAAAACATGATTGGGGACCATTTCATCTTTCTTCTTGTAGGTACTTGAAAATGGATTGACTTGAGTTATTGAATTGCAAATTAACTTCTCAAGCCACATGAAAGAAGAAAGGTGAGATGTGTAGAGGGTGATAACAAGTGGAA
The DNA here is from genome assembly GCA_963693085.1 of Alisma plantago-aquatica. Classification (NCBI taxonomy): domain Eukaryota; kingdom Viridiplantae; phylum Streptophyta; class Magnoliopsida; order Alismatales; family Alismataceae; genus Alisma; species Alisma plantago-aquatica. Next base: position 772,704,719 of record OY856413.1, on the reverse strand, counting down.
AAAGGAATGGTAAGAATAAAGGTAAAGTTTTCTTGCTTATAACCATTTCTAACTTGTTTTTGTCAAGTTAGTGTGCACTATACATATGGTTTTTGAGTCAAAAGTGGTATTTTGTGTTTCTCTTCATACTCTTGCTCAAAAACTGTTTCTAATTCTTTCATAGTGCATTACTAACTTGCTTAGACATGTTTATATATGGTTTGTATTTTTAGCAAAGTTTTAATATGTTTTTATGAAATATATGTGCTCTTTGACAACTGCTCTTTCGGTCGAGTTTGTCCTGATAGAAACTCAACCGATAGGCACCAATGGGTGTTTCCAACAGCTGTCATCGGTCAAGTTGACAATGCACAAAACTCGACCGATAACACTATGCACAGAATATACATTTGGCTTATTGAATGAGAATTTCCCTCTCAACTAGATTTTCTCAGCCAATAGCCTTATTCTTTGGCACTCTCATTTGGTACCTTTATATATGCATATTGCCATGTTCTAAATATTGCCTATCTTGCTTACAATGCTATCTCTCTAATTGCTCTAAATTGGTATATCTATATGTTGCAATTACTTTGAGTTGTTTTCCAGGTTTTGATAATGATCTCTTTGGATCTCTTGGTTGTGTCAAAAAATTACTTCCATTATACTCTAACTTGCTACATCTATCTAGGTGTATATATTGTTTAGATACAACCTTGAGGTTCTTAGTTGTGATCATCTTTTGGTAATGATGCATATTTGTATTTGAGCTATATCCTTTCATGATTCTAAAATTGCTTATCTCTTTGTTTGGATATAACTCTTCATCTACTCATATCCATGATTTATCTTATGTATCTTTTAGTATCTCTTTCTATGATCCAGATCCTACTAGTAGTCCTAACTTATGATATCATCTACTAGTAGTTCACTATATGTAGTTCTAACCTTGTTTATATTTGGCATCTTTGCTCATCTATATGCTATGCTTGTATATTCTCTCATACATGCTCAAGCTTGTTCCTTGAATTGCATATCTACTATCTTGAGTTGCTTGTATAACATTGTGATGCAGGGTACATAGATCAACATTATATGTAGAAATTGGAGTATTTTTGGATTTTATGAAGATTCTACTCCAGTTTCAGTTTTTGATGCAAGACTAGTGTTTTTTACGCAGAAATGACCTTCTGAGCAAGGCTCATTGCTAAGCCATGAGCCCTGGTACTTTTTGGGCAAATTTTGTCATCTTGAGGGTCAAAATTGTGATTTATTGTTTTTCTGTAGCACCTTATCTTGTGTTTGTGGGTTGTTCAAGTATATACTTTAACTTGCTTTTCTTTCAATGCTTGGACAAGCCCCTATCTGTGCTCTTCGACTGTCCTTATATATATTTGTGTTATTTCCTTTCTCTTAAACAAGTGATGTTTCTTATTTCTTCATAACCCCACTTTTTGAAATGACAAAGGGGGAGAAAGGCATGTCTTCTTTTAAAAGAGGAAGAAGGCATGTCTTACATGAAGAAGAGAAATATATTCATATAAAGGGAGTAGGTAAAGGGGAGAAGATATATATGTGTAGAACATATATGATTAGAAGACATAGTTTCTATAAATGTTATGAAAGCTAACCATGCATGAAAAATAGCATCAATTGAGGGGGAGTATGAGAACTCCATGCCCATCAATTGAGGGAGAGCATATGAGCTCAATCACATTGAAACCCCTAGGTTTCTCCGAAGGTATGATTTTACTTAAAAGCTTTCAATATATTTATGGAATGGTTTGTCATCTTCAAAAAGTGGGAGAATGTTGACTCAAGGTCAATTAGGTCAATGTTGACTCACGTCTAAATTGACTAAACCCATGTTTTGAAGATGACTAATCATTCCACATATTGTTGTCTAATATCTCTACTTGAGTGATTTCAGATTAGGTATAAACACACTCCAAATGACCTATCTTGCGCATCTCAAATTGGAGAAAAGACAAGTCAAAGTCAATACAAGTGCACATTTTTGTAATATGATGTAAATCCATTAGAATCATGTTGTAAATCACTTGTAATGATTGTATGACTTGTAATTAAGCTTAAAAAATTCAGGAGCACTTAGATTGAATGTTTAAGCACTCAAAAGCCTTTTTCCAAAATTCACTCCAGGCTATTCATCGATCGAGTTCTGTGAGGTGCAAACTCGACCGATCCTGATTGGATCCTGAAAATGACTTTTGATCGGTCGAGTTTACACTACATAGAACTCGACCGATGGAGTACCAGACCAATTCAATTTTCATTGGTCAGTCAAGTTTCCCCAGGACAAACTCGATCGATGGTATGAATATCGACTTTGTCTTTTACTCTATCGGTCGAGTTACCCTTATAAAAACTCAACCGATTGCACTATTTTGAAAAGTACAGAAAAGTGCTTCTAGCCGTTGTGGAGTTGCAACAAGTGAAAATATATTTGTTGCAAGCCACAAAATGGCTAGTTTTGTTCTCAAGTATTCCCAAAGGCTAAGAGGCATCCCCAGCTGTAAATAAGACCCCTTGGGCTTCATTCCAAGGTTGAGCATTCATTGCAAACTCTATGTGAGGTTCCTATTCTATAGTTGACTTCTTCCTACAACCTCCTCTCTCTCTAAGCTTAATCACTTGCTACATCCATTAGAGTGAGTAGGAAATCTATAAGAGATCTAGTCCTATATGTATATCTTGTGAAGATCTCACTTCCACCACCTCTCCTTTCTCTCATTCCAATCACGAAGATGAAGGTTCTCTCTCTTGGCTAAGAGAGGTGAAGAAGAATAAGGGAAGGCATCCCTTGGTGAAGATTAAGGCTAAAGACTTGGAGCTAGAGTGGGTAAGCCCTTGGTGAAGGCAGAAGACTCCTTTCTCAAGTGGGTAAGTCCTTAGTGGAAGCTTCTCCGAGTGAAGGTGAAGTCAAAGGTGGAAGATCCAAGAAGAGTGGGTAATTCCTACAAGGCTGAAGACTTGTGCAAGAGTAGGTAAGTCCTTGGAAGAAGGTAGAAGACTCCTTGAAAAGTGTGTAAGTCCTTGGTAAGGTTTAAGACTCTTTGTATTGGATAGGTAAGTCCTTTATTTGGTCATTTATTGTAAGTCTTATGAATGAATATAAGAATGCAATGGTTAGGAAATCCTAGAGGTTGACATCTCTAGGTACGTGTACTGACATACTTCTAGTTTGAAGTGTGGAACCACTATGAATAGCTTGTCTACTTGTGTTTGCTCAATCTCTCTCATCCTTGCTATGCATGTTTTAGTTGCACGCAAAATACCTATTTAGCAACCTTATCTTATCATATGTCTTGAAGGTCTAATGAATTTTGTTTAAGTCCATTCAGCTCTATTCACCCCCCCTCTAGAGCATCTAATCACCCATCTAGCATCTAACAATAACACCCACCAAATTAAAGACATTGACTTTGAAAAATATCAAGGTAACTTTTTTGACGGCTTAGTCTTATATATGTACAACTCTTATAGTAATGTATATGTAAACTCTTATATGTCAACCCTTATAGTCTTATCTCAACTCTACTTATAGTAGTTTACTAACATTAAGTATAATTCTTTATTTTTAGTGTCATATAAAAAATAATGATTGGGCTTGTTGCTACTACGTAATGAAATATATACAAGCTATTATGAAAAGAGAATCAAATGACATTCAGACTATAGATCAGGTAATAAAGTATAACATCATTAATTTGCAAGTGAGATGTACACATTTTATAAAATATTAACATGTGCATTTTTTGTTGCAAATCTTTACAACTCAGCCTCACACACTTGATGAGTTAAATGAATTTTGAGAAGAGTGGTCAGAGGTTTTTCTTAATGAAGTGACTATAGCATTGGATTCAATGCATAGATTCATTTGTGTATGTTGTTTTAAACTCTATCAAATTTACTTTTATATCTGACATAAATTTTAATATCATCTTAGACTTATAATCTATCATTGTTGTTAGTATGTGCTATGTGTATGAATGTTAGTATGTGCTATGTCTCAACTAAATGAATCTATCTTAGACTTGCATGAATGTTAGTATATGCTATGTGTATGAGTATGTTTGAACTGAATATGTGATTTACTGTTGTAATAAATGTGTGTGGTTTGGAGATTTACACATCAATTCAAACAAGATTGGACATAAAAGCTAGCAAATTGATTTGGAATGCATTTTGTGGCTTGCATCATTGCATTTGCAAGTCTATTTCTATTGTAGGTTTTGAACTGTGTAAAGTAGATTTGTGTTCTATAGGTTTCTATTGTGAAGATTTCTATTATGTAGAATTTTTCTTTAAAAAAATGTGGCATCTAGGGTCAGTTATTTTAAAAAAAATGACCTTAGAGACCTACTACGTCATTGTTTTTAAATAACTGACCCTAGAAGTAAATGTGACTTCTACATGTACCCTTTTGGGTCCGTTTTCTTCATATAACTGACCTTAGAGATCTCTAGGGTTAGGTTTTTTTCATAACCGACCTTAGAGATGTCGAGATCAGTAGCTCATTTTATGTAAAACTGTAGGGTCAGTTTTTGTACCTCTCTTGGGTCGGTTTTTGTACCTCTCAAGGGTTGATTTTTGTACCTCTCTTGGGTCAGTTTTTGTACCTATTTAGGGTTGGTTTTCAAATATAACTGACCTAATAGCTTCACAAATTCTCTCCAAGTACCTGGTTGACCCTTTTGGGTCAGTTTTCTTCATATAACCGACCTTAGAAATCTCTAGGGTCAGGTTTCTTACATAACTGACCTTAGAGATGTCGGAATCAACAACTCATTTTTTGTAAACCTCTAGGGTCGATTTTGTACCTCTCTAGGGTCAGTTTGTGTACCTATCTAGGGTCGGTTTTTGTACCTCTTTTGGGTCGGTTTTTATACCTCTCTAAGGTCGATTTTCTTAGATTTAAAAACCAACCCTATAGAGTAAATTCTCTAGCGATGGTCACTAAGGCGTCGGTTAAAAAGTGACGCTAGAGGCTTAAAAAAACCGACGCTATAGACCAATCATGTGCTAGTTACTATATACAATAATTGGTTTTCATACATATTTTGTGGACAAATAAGAATGCATCCTGGGATAAGGAAGGAAGGAGTGTAGGTGATGTCCAAGAAATTAATTATGTTGTTGTGTTTATCATTATGGGTGGTAACGAGGAGGCTTTTTCCTTCCAGGATCGTGATATGTCTCATGAGTTAACATGATGATCAGGAACAAGTTCATCTTGTATTGTATTTATGGATGCCATGAGAAGGCTATCATAGACCAAAGATGAGGATTGATTGTCAGGGAAAGGGAAAACAATGTCAAAATTGCTTAGTGATGGCATGGGACCAAAAATGACTTCATATATGTTTTTCTTAGGAGTGTTTTTATTTTATGTGATGGGTATCCATGCATGTTTAGTGAATTGCAAATCTAGTATCATCGATAGATAATAAGATGGGCGTCGAAGAGGCACAAAATAGTTGTGTAGGGGAACTATTTGCTATTGTTCTATAGGGTGGAAAATCACTGGATAAGTCCTTTAGTAATAAACTATTCAATGTTATGGAAATCATTTCTATTATTTAGTACATTGAATTGGTATTTGTAAAAAAATTTCTAGTCATTTTATAGTTGAAAGACATCCATGGCCTCTATCATTTTGAAATTTTTATGTCCATACTACAAGTATCTCTTGCATTTGTACAAAAAAGTATGATGTGGTATTTTGTATTTCTTGACAAATTTATCAAAGATTTATGGTAATCAAGATAATCTTGCTTAATATCATTGATTGTGAAAAAGTTAGCATATGAAACATCAATAAACGTCTTTAGAAGCATATTAGTTTCAGTATCATTATGAATAATTGATTGAAATGTAAGATCAGATTCATAAAGGGGATCTGAATGTAAACTTAGATTATTGTTGTTATGTAATGACAATATTATTTCTGAGAAGGTGATGTTGGTTCAAGAGACGAAGGATCCATTAGTGGTGCATCTAGAGAAAGAAAGTGAACTTTCCAAAGAACCTAATCCAATTGATAGAACCATGGTTTTAGTGAATCTTTATTGACTTCTTAGGGGGAACAACATGTGGATTATCATTCATGAAGTAGTTGGTTGGAGGAATATGGTGCATATTATTGTCAATGAAATATAAAGGTTTCTCTTTTATATAATTGTAAAAATCACAATGGCCCAACCCTTGAGCATTATGAGGTCTCTCATTAGTAGGCAGATCTCCAAATAGAACACAAACACTAACCATCAATTCATATGAAAAATACATAAGGAATCTACCATGCTTGTTGAATCTAACCCATCTAGGACCCACATCAAGTTGAAAATATCTTCATTGAATTGTAGGGTGAGATTGTGGAGAATAGGCCATCACACCCTAATGAAGGAATTGTATGGTTGATTTCCTATTGATTTGGTACTCTTGTTACCATTATTTCTCATCAAACAATTGATTGTCAGATATAAAAAATATCAAATTATGATGGTATATGATGGAATCATAAATTATCAAAGTTATGAAGCAACTGGATACTATTATTTAACATTATACATGTAATTTGGTAAATGTTTTAGTCAATTCTTAATTTTCCATATATGAGATGAATAAAAAGTTTTATTCTATATTTATACAAAATGTGTCATAATGTTGATTAATTATTTATTAAAAAATTTTATTATCAAGAATTATTAACATGCAATGTCAAATTTGTTAATATTAGTGAATATTTTTTCTGGTGAAACTTATTATAGAATATGGATCTATTTGTCCATTGAACGTCATTTCAACAAATAATATTGTTATATATATGCCAAAACTATAGAAACATATATATTACTTATATTGACACTCAAATGGAATTTGGTTTGTATAACATATTGTTTGGAAGGCTAGTTATCCAACTATAAACTATATACTTCAAAATGTATAAGAACAATATGATTGGGGAACATACTTGGGTTTCCATATTAAAATTTGGACATAACAGTGAATCCTTTGGGTGATGCTTTTACTCTACTTGTCTAGACATTGAAGACTATCTTCTAATTCCTATCAAAATATTTTGATATGTTTATCTCAATGGTCATGAGTTTCTTTTATCCTTTCTTGGTTATCATTGAGTACATACATTCTTTCTTGAGCATGATGTTGGTATTTATTTGTTTACCTATTACAAAGTTTATTTGGGTGTATTACATTTGAATGTTTTGTTAATGTTGGATCCTTTCCAACGTAATTATCGTAATTAACTCCAAACATGTATTGTATATTAAAATTAGTTCAACTCACTACAAAGTTGTTGAACCTTCACATTAATAATTAACACCATATAAAAATGTTGGTGGAATCCAAATCTGATAACTAGAATTTAAGCTTGTCAAGATGAGATTAATATAACAGTTTCCTTTCTAAGTAAAAAACCAACCATAATTTTTTTCATCATACATATGACACTATGATAAAACATCTCTCTAAGGACATTCTATGCATTCTCTTGAAACTAAATTTCACACAAGTGAGTTAGATGTGTACAAAACAATTGGAAATATATGTAAAATTTACTATGGCATTAATATACACCATTTACAAGTTTGTATGACATTAATCGTATCCTCACTCATACATCCTCAAAAACTGTTGGGTTTTAGAGGAGGTAGAGAAGCAGCGGAAACAAAAAATTTCTCCCCAAAACCCATCACGAAAGGAATCGCGTCAACGTCTATATAATAGGAAAGATGGTTTGTGACTCATACCTTGTCCCGAGGCTTGCTCGGTGACAGTACCTCACTTCTTGTGTGGTATTCACCTCTGGTCTTGGACAGTGTCTGTGCAGCTCCTGGTCGCACTGGGACTGACGACTCCTCCTCCTACCGGACTGTCAGATGACATGTGTCCTCCTGAGCGGCAGTGACCTCCCACCTCTGAAGTAGTCCACACGGACCACCTGGAACTCCACACTCCTTGTCCCACAAGGAAGTGGAAGGAGTTGCACCCTCCTATTGACGTACTAGTCGCCAACACACTCTCCTGCTGTCAATTGCAACTGTAGTTGTCCTTCCCTTGCTGCACCTCCCTTTGCGGGAAGCACTTTCTCGGGCTCTCTCTCGGTTACCAAAACCAGAGAGAACGACAACTTTGCAGAGCAATCAACTTGCACTGAGTTGTACTCTGAGAAGCCCCCAATACCCCTATATATAGGCAGGTCATGGTACAGGGTTCTCTGTCCCATACAATATGGGACTAAAAGAAGGAGTAGAAGGGTTCGAGATTTTCCACAAAAGAAACCAACTCGCAACCTGAACCGATCGATTCACAAGTGAACTGGTCGGTTGGGGACCTGAACCGGTCGGTTGGAACACCAACCGATCGGTTGGGACACCTCAACCGGTCGGTTCACAAGTGAACGGATCGGTTGGTGGTCTTGTTCGATCCCGGATTGACTTTCTTTCTTTTGTTTCTAATTGGTATCGAATACCAATCCTTGTTCCAATCAAATTGGGCAAGTGAAACGCAAGGAAAATTCTCACCAATCCTACTTTCCCAAGTTGCTCGGTTGCACCAGTTGAACCGATTGGTTCAACACTTGAACCGCTCGTTTCGCTCTGTGCACGAGCCGATCGGTTCAACAATTGAGCCGACCGGTTCAGCAACCTCAGCCGACCGGTTCATCACATGAACCGATCGGTTGGGAGTGCAGGTTGTGCAGAATCAGTCAAATGCGATTTCAATCAATCTGATACTCCAATCAATGCATCCAACACCTTGAACATTATGATATTGAGCTATTGATTAATTGAGTGTTTAATTGAACTACTAAACTCCTTTAGTAATCAATCTAAACATTTCTTATGGACAAAACTCCTCTTCCAGGTTAAATCCTATGTGTGTGACCCTGCAGGTCCATTTCACGTTGGCAGTGAAAGTCCATAACACTTATGAGTTCACAAGCAAAGAGCGGTGCCTAGTCACACATAATTGCTACCCAAGTGAAATAGAAAGTTGGAGAACAACTTTCATCCCTACAATCCGTGAATGGTGTTACAGTGAACGTATAATTCCGTTGTCACTAATATCTAGAATGAACTCGAGGCATGGAACAGTCATCCTATCAATGTTCATTCATTTCCTTGATCTCAGAGTAGACCGAGTGAGATGTGTATGACATCAATATCACATATTGATTCACATGTGCATGTGCATGCCTTTTCTCAATCCTACTCATCAAGTGGCCAAGGATATCAAACTCCCTTAGGAGGGACAAATCCCATATCTATCACTCGCCCCTCAAAAGCCCCATGTGTCAAAGCCACCCAATCATCACCTTAATAACAACCCATGTTTCAGGACTGTGTTTGATGATGTCAAAGTGTACCCAACGACATGTGTTGAGTGTAGTGATTTCAGGTCTAATAATCACACTCACCACCATCACTGTGAGAGATGACTGTGACTACCAAGTCATGGTTCCATGTGTCACTCTCACGGTGGGTCTGTCCGGAACCATGTTCTCTAACATGTACCTATGTGCTTGGTTTGATATCACTATATCATGACTAATGAGATTTTGTCATCAACCAACACACAATCTAGTCTTCAGTGTTATTGATGTCTATGGTTATTTCCACAATAACAACTGACTAGGGACTAAACAAGAATGTATACTCTTAACATCCATATGATCTCATCGTTTAGGTCATGAACCTCAAATCATACGTCATTGAGTAAAACCATTCTTTAGACATATATCATGTTACACCATCATCTCAGAAACAGTTTAAACATATAGATTGGAAATTGCCTTTATTATTATTCAAATCATTTACAAAGTATCCCATTACAATCATCACATGACTTGCTCTAAGGGCATACATACCAACAGACTCCCACTTGCACTTAGAGCCAGTCACTAAGGAAACACAGTCCTTGTGACCTAGCATGACCATCATGCTTCTGCTGAGAAAGGGCCTTAGTCAGTGGATCAACTATGTTGTCTTCAGTTGGTACTTTGCAAATCTTCACATCTCCTTGATGTACAATCTCTCGTATGAGATGGAAGCGCCGCAGTATGTGCTTGGACAGCTGATGTGATCTGGGCTCCTTAGCTTGTACAATAGCTCCATTATTGTCACAATAAAGCTCAATTGCATCACAGCTACTAGGAACTACACCAAGTTAAAAAATGAACTTCCTGATCCACACAGCCTCCTTTACTGCATGCGAAGCAGCAATATACTCAACCTCTGTAGTAGAATCGACAATTGTTTCTTGCTTGGAACTCTTCCAGCTCACAGCTCCATTATTAAGGCAAAACACAAATCCTGACTGCGATCTATAATCATCTTTATCGGTTTGGAAGCTTGCATCGGTGTAACCCTTTACAACCAGCTCTTCCTCGCCGCTGTAAACAAGAAACTAATCCTTAGTCCTTTGCAAGTACTTGAGGATGTTCTTTACGGCTGTCCAGTGAGCATCCCCGGGATCTGACTGGTACCTGCTCGTCATGCTGAGAGCATACGAGACATCTGGGCGTGTGCACAACATAGCGTACATGATGGATCCAATGGCTGATGCATATGGGATCTCATTCATACGCTCCCTCTCTTCACAAGATTGGGGACATTGAGCTCTAGAGACGGCGACTCCATGTAGCATGCAGATGTTGCCTCTCTTTGAGTTCTCCATGATGAACCGCTTCAGCACCTTGTCAATGTACGTGCTCTTACTTAGTCTGAGAAGCCTTCTAGATCTATCTCTATAGATCTTAATTCCTAGAATATAGGATGCTTCTCCTAAGTCCTTCATTGAGAAAGTTTTCCCAAGCCAAGTCTTTACCTTCTCTAAGGCTAATACATCATTCCCCATCAAAAGTATGTCATCCACATACAATATGAGGAATGTGGTCGAGCTCCCACTAACTTTCTTGTACACACAAGGTTCATCTTCATTTTGAATAAATCCAAACACTTTGACTTCCTCATCAAATCAAAGATTCCAACTCCGAGATGCTTGCTTCAATCCATAGATTGACCTTTGCAGTTTACAGACTTTATTGGCATTCTTTGCATCTACAAAACCTTCAGGCTGTGTCATGTACACATCCTCATGTATATTCCCGTTAAGGAATGCAGTTTTAACATCCATCTGCCAAATCTCATAGTCATAGTAAGCTGCAATAGCAAGCATGATCCTGATGGACTTAATCATGGCAACTGGAGAAAAGATTTCGTCATAGTCAACACCTTGAACTTGTCGAAATCCCTTTGCAACCAATCTACCTTTATAAGTTTTCACATTGCCATCCATGTCGGTCTTTTTCTTTAAGACCCACTTGCACCCTATGGGTTTTACCCCTTCGGGTGGTTCCACCAAAGTCCATACTTTGTTGGAGTACATGGATTCCATCTCGGATCTCATGACTTCATGCCATTTCTCAGAATTTGTTCCCTCCATATCCTCTACGTATGTAGTTGGATCATCATCTATGATCAATTCACCACCTTCCTGAGTGACAAGGTATCCAAACCTCTCAGGTTCAAGGCGGGTCCTACTAGATCTACGAGGTCCTTGTGTTACTTGAGGAGACTGAGATTCCACAACACCTTGTGAATCTGCATTTTCCTCTGGTACATCTACCGTTTCAATTTTTTCTTATTGGGCTTGAACCTCTTCAAGCTCTATATTCCTCCCACTGCTTCCTTTGGAAATAAATTCCTTCGCTAGGAACACAGTTGTCATGGCAACAAACACTTTGTTGTCAATAGGGTGGTATAAGTAATATCCCCTCATTTCCTTGGGGTATCCAACAAAATAACATTTATCGGATTTGGGTCCAAGCTTATCAGGAAACATTTTCTTGACGTAAGCTTCACAACCCCAAATCTTCAGAAAAGACAAATCAGGACGCTTCCCGTACCATATCTCATATGGTGTCTTCTGAATCGATTTAGAAGGTACACGATTAAGTGTAAACGCGGTGGTTTCAAGAGCATGGCCCCAGAAGGAAACTGGAAGATCAGCAAAACTCATAATTGATCGCACCATATCTAACACTGTGTGATTCCTTCTTTCAGACACACCATTATGTTGTGGTGTTCCAGGCAGAGTCCACTGTGATACAATACCACGGGCTCACAGAAGGTCCTCAAACTCCTGGCTCAAGTATTCTCCACCTCGATCGGAATGAAGTGCCTTAATACTTTTACCAAGCTGGTTCTGTACTTCATTCATGAAATCCTTGAACCTTTCAAGGGTTTCTGACTTATGTTTCATCAGGTACACATAGCCATACCTATTGAAGTCATCAGTGAAGGTAATGAAGTACTGACACCCATTTCTGGCATTAGATCTAAAAGGCCCACATACATCAGTATGTATGAGTCCTAAAAGATCACTAGCTCTCTCACCTTTACCTGAAAAGGGAGTCTTGGTCATCTTGCCCAATAAACAAGATTCACATGTCTCTATTGATTCATAATCAAAAGAGTCTAGATAACCATCTTTATGGAGTCTAGAAATGCGCTTCTCATTTATGTGCCCTAGACAACAATGCCAGAGATATGTTTTGTTCGAGTCGTTGAGTTTTTGCTTTTTGGTGTTTATGTTGTACGCACTAGTCTCTAAGTCTATCAAGTATAGACCATAAGACATAGGGGCACTGCCATAAAAGATCCCATCTTTAGATATGGAACACTTTCCATTCTTAATAAGAAATTCAAATCCATCTTAGTCCAAACAAGAGACGGAAATGATATTCCTATTTATGGCAGGTACATAATAGCATTTCTTCAACTCTATTATTAGCCCACTAGGTAGAGTTAACTCATAGGTTCCTATGACACTGGCGGCAACTCTTGCCCCATTGGCAACACGTAGTTCAACCTCGCCTTTCACCAAAGGCCTACTTCTCTTAAGATCCTTCACATTTGAACAAATGTGGGATCCGCATCCGGTATCAAGTACCCAGAATGAAGAAGTAGTAAAGTTAATCTCTATCACATATACACCAGAAGTAGAGATCTCTATCTCTGACTTCTTCTTCCATTGTTCCTTCCATCCTCTCCATGTAGAAGAAATTGGTTTGGCGAGAGAACACTTCTCTCCCTTACCTACTTTCTTCTTCACCAACCCATTAAGCGTACATAGAGTGAATTCTAAGGCTCGTGGTATAACTGGATTGTGCAGAACACTTCTCACAGTCCTCAACTAGTTATGGAATTTATTCTCAATTAATTTTCCCATTTTAAAAGATGATTCTTTTGCCATTCTACACGAGAAAATTTGCATTTGTCAAAACCTTTTTGATTTGATTTGAATAAATTTGACGATAGTTAATTAGGCCTTTAATTAATTACCACTCCCACTATTTTGACTCAAATTGATAGCCCTCACCATCAATTCGGAAGATTGCAACGTACAATCTTCTAGCGGGTCAAGATCCTGAAATCCTCTGCGCCATGGACCAGCTAGGGATGTGACCCACAACTCAGATCTCTCAGGTAGGCAACACTTGCCAATTGCATCATATGCAACTCTTGAAAGATGTCATATGCAACTCCTTGCAATGCTCATCTCCATGCCTCAAGGCGCTAGATCCTATCTAGGTCACCTTGTTAATTCTGACCCAAAGCCAACACGATGAACATGCACCCTGCTAGGGCAGACCCACACATTCATCCTTCACGCTTCCACGAGATAGACGGTGCACCACGCTAGGGCGTGCCCACACTTGGTCGATCAAGTTTTTCACATGTGTCACATTTGGAAGGCATCTAAAACTTAATATTTAATGAGGGATTTGGTTTTATATACACATAGATATCCAATCACCACAATATATAGTAAGTGTCATATACATGCTATATCCCACAGAAAACATGCAAAACTGATAAAAAGCAATGATTATGGCCATCCTATTTGTGATTCCTTGATCCAAGAGGAATCACGGTCATCTAGGTCTACATCACATGCAACCTGTACAAGATGAAATATGTGCCTGCCTTTCTGGGTTTGATCATCTCATCTCCATGACTGATCGGCTCGCCATCAGGTAGGTTGTCCAGGTGCCACCAGCCGATCGACTGGCGCCTCCAGTCGATCAGTTCACCGGTCATCGTGCATCTCCTCAGGTCGCCACCCGCTCGTCTCGTTCCTCGAACCAGTCGTCTGAATCACCAACCGATCGGTTCACACCTTGAACCGATTGTCTTCAGGTCGTCCACCGTTCTTTGACATAACAGGAAATACAATCTATCCTATTTACAATTGAATTGTGAAACCCCGAGTTACATTCAGGGGGAGAAAAGGTAGGAAAAGAATTCTCGAATTATTTCGAGTTACATCAGGAATAGGAGAAGGGAATCGGTGCACAGATAGAGATGCAAGCAACCACACAAACAACCACACACAGATATAGGGGTTTATAGGCCATAATCATGCTACACATCCACCACAAAACTCGTTTAAGGGCAACGCGTATCGAGTGCATTAATATTACATATCATATATGTATATTAGGGATTTGTGGATTGGACATGTATAAAGTCGATATTATTCGCATCACATGCAATAAATAAAGGCGACAAACCAAAAACGATCATATCGATAATCCTAAAATATAGAGCGGTTGACGTGGCTCTGATACTACTGTTGGGTTTTAGAGGAGGCAGAGAAGAAGCAGAAACAAAAATTTTCTCCCCAAAACCCAGCACGAAAGCAATCCCGTCAACGTCTATATAATAGGAAAGATGGTTTGTGAATCATACCTTGGCCCGAGGCTTGCTCGAAGACAGTACCTCGCGCCTTGTGCGGTCTTCACCTCCGATCTTGGACGGTGTCTGTGCAGCTCCTGGTCGCACCGGGACTGACGACTCTTCCTCCTACCGGACTGTCAGATGACAGTTGTCCTCCTGAGCGGCAGTGACCTCCCACCTCTGAAGTAGTCCACACGGACCACCTGGAACTCCACACTCCTTATCTTACAAGGAAGTGGAAGGAGTCGCACCCTCCTGTTGACGTACTAGTCGCCAACACACTCTCCTGTGGTCAATAGCAACTGCAGTTGTCCTTCCCTTGCTGCACCTCCCTTTGCGGGAAGCACTTGCTCGGGCTCTCTCTCGGTTACCAAAACCAGAGAGAACGACAACTTTGCAGAGCAATCAACTTGCACTGAGTTGTACTCTGAGAAACCCCCAATACCCCTATATATAGGCGGGTCATGGGATAGGGTTCTCTATCCCCGGCAATATGGGACTAAAAGCAGGAGTAGAAGGGTTCAAGATTTTCCACAAAAGCAACCAACTCGCAACCTGAACCGATCGGTTCACAAGTGAACCGGTCGGTTGAAACACCAACCGATCGGTTGGGACACCTCAATCGGTCGGTTGGTGGTCCTGGTCGATCCCAGATTGACTTTTTTTCTTTTGTTTCTAATTGGTATCGAATACCAATCCTTGTTCCAATCAAATTGGGCAAGTGAAACGCAAGGAAAATTCTCACCAATCCTACTTTCCCAAGTTGCTCAGTTGCACCAGTTGAACCGATTGGTTTAACACTTGAACCGCTCATTTCACTTTGTGCACGAGCCGATCGGTTCAACAATTGAGCCGACCGGTTCAGCAACCTCAACCGACTGGTTCATCACATGAACCGATCAATTGGGAGTGCATGTTGTGCAGAATCAGTCAAATGTGATTTCAATCAATCTGATACTCCAATCAATGCATCCAACACCTTGAACATTATGATATTGAGCTATCGATTAATTGAGTGTTTAATTGAACTACTAAACTCCTTTAGTAATCAATCTAAACATTTCTTGTGGACAAAACTCCTCTTCCAGGTTAAATACTATGTGTGTGACCCTGCATGTCCATTTCACGTTGGCAGTGAAAGTCCATAACACTTATGACTTCACAAGCAAAGAGCGGTGCCTAGTCACACATCATTGCTACCCAAGTGAAATAAAAAGTTGGAGAACAACTTTCATCCCTACAATCCGTGAATGGTGTTACAGTGAATGCATAATTCCTTTGTCACTGATATCCAAAATGAACTCGAGGCATGGAACAGTCATCCTGTCAATGTTCATTCATTTCCTTGATCTTAGAGTAGACCGAGTGAGATGTGTATGACATCAATATCACATATTGATTCACACGTGCATGCGCATGCCTTTTCTCAATCCTACTCATCAAGTGGCCAAGGATATCAAACTCCCTTAGGAGGGACAAATCGCATATCTATCACTCAGCCCTCAAAAGCCCCATGTGTAAAAGCCACCCAATCATCACCTTTATAACAACCCATGTTTCAGGACTACGTTTGATGATGTCAAAGTGTACCCAACGACATGTGTTGAGTGCAGTGATTTCAGGTCTAATAATCACACTCACCACCATCACTGTGAGAGCTGACTGTGACTACCAAGTCATGGTTCCATGTGTCACTCTCACGGTGGGTCTGTCTGGTACCTTGTTCTCTAACAAGTACCTATGTGCTTGGTTTGATATCACTATATCTTGACTAATGAGATTTTGTCATCAACCAACACACAATCTAGTCTTCAGTGTTATTGATGTCTATGGTTATTTCCACAATAACAACCGACTAGGGACTAAACAAGAATGTATACTCTTAACATCCATATGATCTCATCGTTTAGGTCATGAACCTAAAAGCATACGTCATTGAGTAAAACCATTCTTTAGACATCTATCATGTTACACCATCATCTCAGAAACAGTTTAAACATATAGATTGGAAATTGCCTTTATTATTATTCAAATCATTTACAAAGTATCCCATTACAATCATGTAACATACTGAATCTCAGGGTCTTCCTTGCAATTTACCCATTCTTGAGCTTTTCTTTGCCTTTTAGTCCATTTGGACCTTTTCCATAAATTTCCCTTGTTTTATAATCATTTTTGGGCTCCTTGTGCATTTTGAGCACAATTTGATGTTGAAATCACTATTTACCCTCTTTTATGTAAAATGAGGGGTGTTTGCACAAATAACCCACATTAGGGATAAGTTAGGGTTAATTATGTAATTTGGTCTTTAATGAGATTATATAGTAGATTATATTTAGTTGGAGCTTTTTGGATAAATATATTATTATTAATATGTATTTGAATTCATATATGTGTATATTAACCTTTATTGTTTCTCTCTCCTCGAAATATGATTTTAATTCATAATAATATGTTATTTTGTTAAGTAATGATTATTTGTACCCTAATGTGTTTTATATGTCGAATTTACTCACATGTTTCTTATTAATAGCCTTTTCATATAATTCCTTGATTTTAATATATTATTATACTCTTTTATGAGCCATGTATTTATTTATGGCCTTATTATGCATTAAACGAGATTCTTATTATATAGCATCGTTCTATATGTTATTATCAGCCTTTGGTTAAAATTTGGTGTTGTTTGGAGTTGATTTGACCTCTCTAATGCATTTTATTAGCTTTTAATATAGTGTTACTATAGTTATTGCTTTGATTTCATTTATATCATTTGGTAACGCCTAAGTCTGCTGTCACGCGCCCCAGGTCCATAGTGGACTCGCATCCAACGGCCCTAATTAATCTAGGTCCGATCCAACGGTTCGCGCTTTATCTTCTTCCTCCAGCTGGCCGACCGTTTCACAGCAAAACGGCGCCCCTACACTCCCGATCTCTTTCTCCCTCTACACTCAATGGTTTCACTTGATTCCTCTTCCGTTGGCTCCGTCTCTCGCCACCGGTTTGTTTGAGCCCTAGCTCGTTACCCTCTGTGGCCTATGGGCGAAACGCCCAACTCACCCCTTATGCCCTTCTCCGCCGTCAGTTCCCTGAGGGGCCTCAGCCTTTTCTCCCACCTATTTAAGGAGCTCTAGAGGACTCTCAGGCCCCGAACCTTCCTTCCTCCTCGTTCAATCAGAGCCCTAGCCTCCTGTTCTCCCCCGACTTACTTGTTTTCTCTTCTCCGGTATCGTCATCAACCTGCTCGCACCCAGGCAACCTTCGGGTCAATTGAGCCATCGGTAAGCAACTAGGGGCTTTGCTCTTCCTCCCCGTACTCTCCTTTAGTCTTGAGGTAGCCCTAAATTCTTAGTCCTATAGGCCGCCGTAGAGTGCCGCTGCCACCAAGTGGGTATTGAGTTCCGGGGACTTCTCCATCTGTGTTAAGACTCAGCCTCGAATCGCTTTGGCTTGGCTAACTCGCTCGCAGCTTCATTTGTGTTTTTTTTGTGATGCTTTCGTGGTGTTTTCTCGATTTATCTTTCCCCTGTTTCCGGCCATCTCGGGCCTCCTTTCTTGGCGCCTGTGCATGCCTCTATGTGTTCTTGAGCTCGCTGTGTCCGCGAGACATCGGGGAACAATTTCCCAGTCTCGGTTAGGGCCAACTCACGGAGAGACAGTCTGGAGTCATGGACCCAGAGCCTCAGCCAAGGTGCTCGACCTTGGTCGACACCATGCCTGGCGAGGAAGCAATCCAGGTAGTCTAATGACTCGGGAGCCCCTGTGCCCATGCTTAGCCGATTTAACAGCTAGGGGCATTATCGTAATTTGGCCTGAGCCTTGTTTCTCTCTAACAAAGGTTGTGCCTCCAGATGACCGCTTTGCCCTCGAAGTTTCAATTGGTTTGTTTTAACGAGCAAGGGCAGTCTGGTCCTTTCCTCTAATATTTACATCAAGTTGCATTTTTATTTAAATATATGTCACGCTATAGTTTTCTTAATTTCTGATTGGTCGGATTTATTTAATCCATAGTAAATCGATCCTTTATCAGAAAAATATGAATAAATAGTCGTTGGAAAGGATTTTTAATGTAGAATCTGTTTTTGTGGTTTTTGAGACCTGATTCTCAATGGTTTTATGAAGTTTGCTTTTATTAGCCTTTTTAATATGTAATTGTTTTAAAATACATAATTAATTCATTTTAACTCTGTTTTATATAATAAAATATGTTTTCTTAATCAGGAGATTATGAGTAATCGTTTGGACTTGGTTTTGAACTCTAAATCGTAGTTTTGTAAAATTAGGGCTTTCTATGCTTTATGTGTTTATATATATTAATACATGTGTTATGTTTATAACTAGGATATTATGGGATGGTGATACTATCTGTTTGGTGGATATGATGGTAATGTATTTAATCTAAGGTATGTGAAACTTATTTAGTATGTGATTCCTATGTATGTGAAAACCTATTTTGTATGTGAAGTCTATTTTATGTATGTGACATCTATGATGAATGTGTGGAATATATATTGTGCAAATCATACCTATCTTTCAGTTGGGCTTTTATCCAATCCCACTCATTATTGTGCTAGCCTTGTTATCCTTCTATTTACATTTATTGGCTCTTTACTTAGTTTATGCCATTGTGGCTTAATCATTGGAATCATGTGAATCATTCTTCTTCATATGTTGCCTCCTTTACTTGGAAATGATTTAATCTTGTTGTTGGCTCATCTTTTGAAATACTTGGAAATCTTATACATGTTGTGGTTGTTCTTGTGGCTCATTTGAATGTAATTCCTTAATCTTGTCATTTACTATGTGGCTCATTCTTTTGGAATGATTTGGAACATTATATATTGTTGATGCTCATTGACTATTCTTGGAACTCTTGGATATGGTTGTGACCTATGATGGTCTTATTACTTATTTGTTTGGGTTTTATTCCCAATGCTTGTTGCATCTTATTATACTTTTCACTATGCTGCCAAGTGAATGTTTATGCATGATATAGTTATTGGCCAATTGACAATGTAGTGTACATGAGTACAAACCACCCACAGGGCACTGAGGTTTTAGTCCTCCTGCCGGGCACTGGGGTTTTAGTCCCCCTGCCATTTTATATATTAGGCACTGGGGTTTTATTCCCCCTGCCACTTTTTAGGCACTGGGGTTTTAGTCCCCCTGCCATTGGTGAGGTCCGGTAGGTGCCTCACCCTACATTGATAGGACGTTGTGTCATAATTTATATTCATGCAAATGTGATAATTGTTGATATTTAAATGTGGCAGTTTCTCTCTCTCATATTCATATATTTGCTTCATTTCTTTTGAAATCTCTTATTGTGGAGAATCTTTTATATTGTAAAGCTTTTTATTATTATTTGTCCTATTCCTTTTGATTGACACATAACTTTTTATCCTTCTCTTGCTGGATGACCCCAACCATCCAGGATAGGAATCAGAGTGCGCATGGAAGCTTGGTGAACCCAAGGCTAAGGATAGGATAAGAAGACGGAGAACATATAGTATATGATCATAGTTGCTTTTATGTTATATAGTTGTTTTGTTTGGAGACAATGTTGCATTAGTCTAAGTCTTCCTCTACCTAGATCCTTGTAGTTGCTTGTATAAAGTTGTACTCCCATTTGGGGAAATTTTATAATGTACTCTTTATACATTTTTGAATAATGTCAAGATTTAATTCTTCCGCTGCCATACTTTTGGTGTTTTTGTTTATCATGTTTTTAGTAGAGACTTGGGTCTTTACAGCATGGTATCAGAGCATCAAGGTAGTCGGATTCTTGACTAGTTCAAAATTGTCTCCTAGATAGAACCTCTCACCTCATATAGTTTCCTTTAGTTAGTTTTTCACCTTAGAGTTGACCTAGCATGAAAGTTAGATTTAGTATCCTAATAATAATTAATTAAAAATAAAATTTGTCAACTTTTTGGTGAATTGTCTAACTGAGTAACTATTAGAGCAAGAAGTTGAAGTGATGGTGTCTAGAAAGGGTCAGAGCTTAGGGGCTGGCAATATTTTCCTCCGCCCCACTAGCTTGGTCACGAGGACTCCTGAGCTCATATGACCTGGCCTGGCCTGATCTGAAACGGACAGCTCGAAATAGTCTACCTTTAGACATATTGCCTTATTGTTGAATAACCTTAGAATCCTTATATGATGATTTGATTTCTTTTCTCAAACAAAAATCATCTAGTAATCCCTAAGTATCTTATATGAGCCTTAGATTTCCATGTTAGGGTTTAGTGTGCCCTATGTTACACCTTGAGTTGGAAGATAGAGTTTAGTAAGGCTTTTATGTTGGATCTTATACCCTTAAAATAGTTTGACTTAGTCAACCCTTTGAGTGAAGAGGTAGTGTTAGTACCTTGTAGATTTTTGGAGTTCTTGATTTCGAGGACGAAATCCTCTTTAGGGGGTTGGAGTCCCTCAATGCCTTGAAATCAAGTAACCTTAACTCCTTAGACATGGGAATAGAGAGCTTATGTGTTTAGAGTTTAATAAACCTAATATGTTTGTAATTCATCTTGTTTGATTGTAAATAATGAATAAGTCACATAATCCTTATGCTTGAACCTTAATATACTCTTGATGCACATAATCATTAATTGTTCATATGTAGATATACATAGTTTGGATTAAGTCACCCTAATGATAAAATGTGTATGATAAAATACACCCTAAGGATGCTTTATCATGTTAGGGTCATGTTGACCTAAACCCTAGGATGTAATCATCTAGCCTTGACAATACATATATACCCTTCATGCCTTTCTTGACACATTAGTGACATTAGGTGTCATCACATAGTATGCCTTAATACATGTAAATGGATTATAATCCCTTAATCATAGTTGTGACCTAATTATCAACACATGTTAGGCATAGCACCTTGTTGACTAAAATATATCTCATTGATCATCTTATTGGTTTATGAACCAAATCAGTAATAAGATGATGAGTAATTAGATTCACATAATGTGAGGTTAATTCATAGTAATTAGTGTTGTGAGATAATATGATTAGTGATGGCATGGATATGAGTATGTTAGATGTTGTGACCATATGTTCCTTGGAGATAAGCCATATACCCTTAGACCTGTTATTAGGGTAATAATGGGTTGGATGATATTAGATGGCATAATTCCACATGATGTAGTTGTTGGGTAATAATGTTGAGTTATTTAGGTTTTGACCTAATGCATTAATTGTTGTTAGGAATGGTTTAGTATAAATGGCTTAGTAAACCCTAATCGTGCTTAAAACCCTTAATGAGGGAGATACCCATGATATATAGTTGAGATATAATTGTTTCGCAATAAAATGTGACACAAGTGTTAGTATAATAGATATGCTGCCTTTTCATGATAGAGTTTATGCAACAAGATGTTAGGTTAAGTTTAATAAAAGGCTATAGGTTTTGTGGAAACCTTAGTAACACCTCACCTATGTAGATTTTATGTTGTACCCTATATTAAGGGTTATAACCTAGTTGTTTATGGTTGGGATGTTACACACTCACCCTCTCTTTTCTCTTGTTGTGATTTCGGGGACGAAATCCTCTTTAAGGGGTGGTGTGCTGTAACATACTGAATCTCAGGGTCTTCCCTGCAATTTACCCATTCTTGAGCTTTTCTTTGCCTTTTAGTCCATTTGGACCTTTTCCATAAATTTCCCTTGTTTTATAATCATTTTTGGGCTCCTTGTGCATTTTGAGCACAATTTGATGTTGAAATCACTATTTACCCTCTTTTATGTAAAATGAGGGGTGTTTGCACAAATAACCCACATTAGGGATAAGTTAGGGTTAATTATGTAATTTGGTCTTTAATGAGATTATATAGTAGATTATATTTAGTTGGAGCTTTTTGGATAAATATATTATTATTAATATGTATTTGAATTCATATATGTGTATATTAACCTTTATTGTTTCTCTCTCCTCGAAATATGATTTTAATTCATAATAATATGTTATTTTGTTAAGTAATGATTATTTGTACCCTAATGTGTTTTATATGTCGAATTTACTCACATGTTTCTTATTAATAGCCTTTTCATATAATTCCTTGATTTTAATATATTATTATACTCTTTTATGAGCCATGTATTTATTTATGGCCTTATTATGCATTAAACGAGATTCTTATTATATAGCATCGTTCTATATGTTATTATCAGCCTTTGGTTAAAATTTGGTGTTGTTTGGAGTTGATTTGACCTCTCTAATGCATTTTATTAGCTTTTAATATAGTGTTACTATAGTTATTGCTTTGATTTCATTTATATCATTTGGTAACGCCTAAGTCTGCTGTCACGCGCCCCAGGTCCATAGTGGACTCGCATCCAACGGCCCTAATTAATCTAGGTCCGATCCAACGGTTCGCGCTTTATCTTCTTCCTCCAGCTGGCCGACCGTTTCACAGCAAAACGGCGCCCCTACACTCCCGATCTCTTTCTCCCTCTACACTCAATGGTTTCACTTGATTCCTCTTCCGTTGGCTCCGTCTCTCGCCACCGGTTTGTTTGAGCCCTAGCTCGTTACCCTCTGTGGCCTATGGGCGAAACGCCCAACTCACCCCTTATGCCCTTCTCCGCCGTCAGTTCCCTGAGGGGCCTCAGCCTTTTCTCCCACCTATTTAAGGAGCTCTAGAGGACTCTCAGGCCCCGAACCTTCCTTCCTCCTCGTTCAATCAGAGCCCTAGCCTCCTGTTCTCCCCCGACTTACTTGTTTTCTCTTCTCCGGTATCGTCATCAACCTGCTCGCACCCAGGCAACCTTCGGGTCAATTGAGCCATCGGTAAGCAACTAGGGGCTTTGCTCTTCCTCCCCGTACTCTCCTTTAGTCTTGAGGTAGCCCTAAATTCTTAGTCCTATAGGCCGCCGTAGAGTGCCGCTGCCACCAAGTGGGTATTGAGTTCCGGGGACTTCTCCATCTGTGTTAAGACTCAGCCTCGAATCGCTTTGGCTTGGCTAACTCGCTCGCAGCTTCATTTGTGTTTTTTTTGTGATGCTTTCGTGGTGTTTTCTCGATTTATCTTTCCCCTGTTTCCGGCCATCTCGGGCCTCCTTTCTTGGCGCCTGTGCATGCCTCTATGTGTTCTTGAGCTCGCTGTGTCCGCGAGACATCGGGGAACAATTTCCCAGTCTCGGTTAGGGCCAACTCACGGAGAGACAGTCTGGAGTCATGGACCCAGAGCCTCAGCCAAGGTGCTCGACCTTGGTCGACACCATGCCTGGCGAGGAAGCAATCCAGGTAGTCTAATGACTCGGGAGCCCCTGTGCCCATGCTTAGCCGATTTAACAGCTAGGGGCATTATCGTAATTTGGCCTGAGCCTTGTTTCTCTCTAACAAAGGTTGTGCCTCCAGATGACCGCTTTGCCCTCGAAGTTTCAATTGGTTTGTTTTAACGAGCAAGGGCAGTCTGGTCCTTTCCTCTAATATTTACATCAAGTTGCATTTTTATTTAAATATATGTCACGCTATAGTTTTCTTAATTTCTGATTGGTCGGATTTATTTAATCCATAGTAAATCGATCCTTTATCAGAAAAATATGAATAAATAGTCGTTGGAAAGGATTTTTAATGTAGAATCTGTTTTTGTGGTTTTTGAGACCTGATTCTCAATGGTTTTATGAAGTTTGCTTTTATTAGCCTTTTTAATATGTAATTGTTTTAAAATACATAATTAATTCATTTTAACTCTGTTTTATATAATAAAATATGTTTTCTTAATCAGGAGATTATGAGTAATCGTTTGGACTTGGTTTTGAACTCTAAATCGTAGTTTTGTAAAATTAGGGCTTTCTATGCTTTATGTGTTTATATATATTAATACATGTGTTATGTTTATAACTAGGATATTATGGGATGGTGATACTATCTGTTTGGTGGATATGATGGTAATGTATTTAATCTAAGGTATGTGAAACTTATTTAGTATGTGATTCCTATGTATGTGAAAACCTATTTTGTATGTGAAGTCTATTTTATGTATGTGACATCTATGATGAATGTGTGGAATATATATTGTGCAAATCATACCTATCTTTCAGTTGGGCTTTTATCCAATCCCACTCATTATTGTGCTAGCCTTGTTATCCTTCTATTTACATTTATTGGCTCTTTACTTAGTTTATGCCATTGTGGCTTAATCATTGGAATCATGTGAATCATTCTTCTTCATATGTTGCCTCCTTTACTTGGAAATGATTTAATCTTGTTGTTGGCTCATCTTTTGAAATACTTGGAAATCTTATACATATTGTGGTTGTTCTTGTGGCTCATTTGAATGTAATTCCTTAATCTTGTCATTTACTATGTGGCTCATTCTTTTGGAATGATTTGGAACATTATATATTGTTGATGCTCATTGACTATTCTTGGAACTCTTGGATATGGTTGTGACCTATGATGGTCTTATTACTTATTTGTTTGGGTTTTATTCCCAATGCTTGTTGCATCTTATTATACTTTTCACTATGCTGCCAAGTGAATGTTTATGCATGATATAGTTATTGGCCAATTGACAATGTAGTGTACATGAGTACAAACCACCCACAGGGCACTGAGGTTTTAGTCCTCCTGCCGGGCACTGGGGTTTTAGTCCCCCTGCCATTTTATATATTAGGCACTGGGGTTTTATTCCCCCTGCCACTTTTTAGGCACTGGGGTTTTAGTCCCCCTGCCATTGGTGAGGTCCGGTAGGTGCCTCACCCTACATTGATAGGACGTTGTGTCATAATTTATATTCATGCAAATGTGATAATTGTTGATATTTAAATGTGGCAGTTTCTCTCTCTCATATTCATATATTTGCTTCATTTCTTTTGAAATCTCTTATTGTGGAGAATCTTTTATATTGTAAAGCTTTTTATTATTATTTGTCCTATTCCTTTTGATTGACACATACCTTTTTATCCTTCTCTTGCTGGATGACCCCAACCATCCAGGATAGGAATCAGAGTGCGCATGGAAGCTTGGTGAACCCAAGGCTAAGGATAGGATAAGAAGACGGAGAACATATAGTATATGATCATAGTTGCTTTTATGTTATATAGTTGTTTTGTTTGGAGACAATGTTGCATTAGTCTAAGTCTTCCTCTACCTAGATCCTTGTAGTTGCTTGTATAAAGTTGTACTCCCATTTGGGGAAATTTTATAATGTACTCTTTATACATTTTTGAATAATGTCAAGATTTAATTCTTCCGCTGCCATACTTTTGGTGTTTTTGTTTATCATGTTTTTAGTAGAGACTTGGGTCTTTACAAATCATCACATGACTTGCTCTATGGGCATACATACCAACAAAATCAAAGGAAGAAAATAGACTATAAAAAATATCTATAAAATCCTTTCTACATCTCTTCATATCTATCAACTTGGTATCTAATTTTAGGATATTCCTATTGAATTGAACACTTACCAAAAAAGTTCCTTAGTAGAATGCAAGCTATGGGCTCAATGTATGGAAAGTCACAAAAAAGTTATGATAATCCATATATCATTTGTTTATTTAGTTACATGCATAGAGAAATTCAACCATGGATGTAAAGTAGAAAATTATAAAACATGACACATATAGACTCATGGTGGCATCCTTTCATCCTCTAATTATAAAAGGTGGATAACATGACCTCTCCATTCTTGTTTTCTTTTCCCTATAGTCTATTTTTTCTTGATAGTTAAATAGCCAATCCATTCCTATTAAGACGTCAAAATCATTCATATTAAGGAGGATAAATTTGGAGAGAGTTCATTATCCATATACTTAACATGGATGATTGATGTCTTTAGGAGGGTTGAGAAGATACAACTACTACGGGTAGTGATGTCCAAAACATATCCTAAGTCCTTAAATCCAAACAAAGCATAGTTGTGAGATTTGTCAAAATGAAAATTTTGGTAGAACCAAAATTGAATAAAGTTATTATTGTATGTGCCATGATATCAAGCAGTCATGCATTTTACTCATAGAATCAAACTATTTATATTTCTTGGTGAGGGATAGAAAATGGAGTTCTAGGGATTATTGACTTCTATAAGATGGTAGGTATCAGTTTTTGCTTTCTCAATATTATTGTCAAAGACACAGGCATGTTGGCATTCTCTATCAATTGGGGCAGCCCCTGGTTGTGTTGTAGCTATTAGTTTGTCCACCATTTGTCCTAAACCCTAAGGGGTAGGGAGAAGTTAGTCAGCCTAGAAGTGTCCTTCTTATAGGTAGTGATAACACACTTGTTCTCAAAGAGGACTTTACTAGGGTGTCCCCTCCCATTGTTGTGGCGTCTTAGGTGTGATCTGAGACGATGACCCTATTATGGGGTTTTCCTCTTCCTCTACTTCTACCTCTGCCATTGTTACAACCTTGTGCACTTCTATTATCATTTCTTAGGGTAGAAATTCCTATAGTGAAACACATATACCCCTTAGACAGATTTTGGGTAGGCATGATACTCTTCTACATCTCTAAGGTGAATTTCAGGCCTCAATGAAGTGGATATTTGCTAGATATTGCATGGGGTTTCAGTTGGGGGTGTAGGTTCTCAATGAAGTGATTACTCAATCATTTTGTAGGAAACGTGCACCAGGAGTAAGAATTTCTAAGCATAATCCACCACTGACATGTTGTCTTGATAGAGCAGAATGAACTGCTTCTCCTTTACCTTCTTGGTAAAGCTGGGGAAAAACCTTGCAGTGATGATGGTGTACAAATCTACCCAGGCCATAGGCTCCATTGTTAGATCTCAATCGGCAATGTAGTTTTCCCACCATTGCTTTTCCACTACTTTGAGGAGGTGAGTTTCAAATAGGAATTTCTTGTTGGGTTGCACCTCTAGGATGCGAAAGATGTTCTCCAAATCTAGGTTCCAGGTGTCCATCTCATGGATGACTTTTGTTTTGTCTTCTCCCCAATACTTTTGTATGTTTATCTTGACGAAGTCAATGATGGTATGTTCGAGATGAGGTTGGATAGATTGGAGTTAACAATTCTCATATCTAGTGATGTCTCTAAGGGATATGGCAATAATGACCACAATGAGTTTATTCTATTTTTCTAGACAAAGCATCTCAGGGGTCTAGATCTCCACTTTCCCGACTATTGTTACAAAACTAGGGCCAACAACATGGATAGGGTCATCCTTAGACTTGGGCTCATCTTATGAAATGGGTTCATCCTTGGGGACTGGATCATTTTCTTGTTTTGGGATTAAAATTAGGTTGGCCTCAAGTTTGGTTCCATTCTCAGCGTTGCCCCCCTATGGCCTCTTATTCTTCGTAGAAAACATGACATCTATGGATCTCCTTCTCTTCTCTAAGGAAATCTTATTTTGTGGGAAAATTTCTTATCTGTATTGTCTTGTGGTGTGTCATCAACAAAAATGGTGGTCTTGATGCAAGACATACTGTTTCACATAATAAATTAATCTCAATTTTAGGGTTAGGGCATTAAAAGAATTGTAAATGATGTCCATAACATTTTGGTTACATGCAAGAATTATGATTTGGTGGAGGATATCATAACCCTTTATAATCATAACCATAATTTCCCTAAAGGGTAGAAATAAGCAGTTATTGGCTCTATATGTTTTTGTGAGGGAAGCAGTGAGTAGATAAAGGGATGACCAACAAGATGAGAAGAAAAACCTAGATGTATTATACTTCTGGAGAAACATTCTAACTTTGTCCAGGAAGGATTCACAGAGGCATGGGAGACCTCGTAAGTTGACAAGTAGTCCAGAGCAAAACATTTCTAGAGCATGGGTCACGATACCTTCTTGACACCATCATCTTGGATAATTTTCTAATAATACCCTTGGGTTGTACAAATATTTAAAATTTACTTAATATTAAGGGGTAAATGGAATAACTAGGATCTAATACCAAATGCAACACCCCTTCCTCTATTATCCCCATTGAAGGAAGACTAAGAGGGAAAAAGCAATTATCATAATTCCAAGATCTATGTTTAGATAATAACCATTAATAATTAGAAATTCCATTGGGATAGTAACAAGTTTGATAACATTATGAAAATAGAATCTCCTATAGGGAGTTACATGGAAAGGGAAACTAAGGTTGAAACATAAAGTAAATCTATCTATAAATCCTCAAGTAGACTTTAATCATCTTTTATTTTGGTGTCATCTTCTCTAAATGTCCATAGCTTTAGATAATGTGCATATTAACCCAAAATGGCATGAAACAATGTGATCAATATATCACTATACTGAGTATGTGGTTCAAGAAAAAAATGTGCATGTAAGTGTAACAACATAAACAAACATAGTAGTAATTATTATTACATAATAAAGCATATATTTTCTATTATAACTTCTCAACCCTTAATCGATCAATCTCAGTGGTATACACTCTTATGTAGTTTTGTCCCTATAGTGGACTTGAGCCACCTTCCTATTCTGGGGCTTGGTCACAATCATCTTCACATTGAATTTCCTTCTATTTTTCTTATGGGGTCACTGCCTCATAATTAATCCTCTAGAGATAACATTTTGGGTTTAGTCAAGTTATGTTCATATAAGGTTATATCAATAGGGCCTTATAGTTTGTACAAAATAAATAAACAACAATGTAGGTTAATGGAAACACATTCGTGAAACTCCAGGAAACATCAAAATTCAATAATGGCAGTTAACCATAAGTAACCACATATCTTTCTTTAGATATGACTTAGTTTCCAAGCAAACAAGAGAAGAATTAACCAACCAATCAATCAACTTGTAATTAATGTTTAACACCAATGTATTACTTCCATATTTACAAAATATCACTTGAGACTGACTTCGGCCCTAAGTTAGGGTGGGGTCAAACTAGGGTTACATTAGGGTTAGGCTTCCTGAATCCTAATTATTACTAATTAAAACCTTTCAACATTAGAAACCCTTGTATGATATCATGTGAACCCTTTATTATAGATTAGATCCTGGGACACAATTTTTCAAATCAGATGAAGCTTTATTCATTAGAATTAAATAATCAAGAGATGATTATTTTCATGAAATTAGTGTTTATATGTATTAAATTTTACCAAAGTATGCATCTTTATATACGTTTTGAAATTGAGACAAAATTAGGTAATGAAACCTACTCTGTTGGATTCTGCACATTTTTTCTGACGAAAATCATATATATATATATATATATTTATATGATATTATTTGACCTACCTATAAATTACTAGAATTATTTCAAGATAATTCTATTTGAGCCAATCAGTGCTTTCCATGTCAGAAACCAACTAGATAAATCATGTGTTGTCGGGATGAGTTTGAGCCAATGGCTTGTCCATTATGTCAATTTGACCTGTGTGGCTCAATTTTAAAACAAAGGTAAGAGACTAGTGTACCCCTTACCTTACAATAGTATACTTGGGAGTAGAGGAGTAAATTTGTTTGGTCTTATCTTCAACCTCTGCACACAAACCAAGCTCCTTGTGTGAGTCAAACTAGTAGTTGAATATGAGAATCTAGGATCCTAGGAGGTAGGCGAGGATATCGACTTATTCTTCATGTCTCGCCAAACTTGCTTTTGACCGCTAATTTATTGGAGAAGGCAAGGACAAAGAGGAAAGGAGGTGTGGTTCTTCAATAGGGTAGAGAAAGAAAGAAGAGAAGAAGGCATGGGCTTGCTTTGGATTTTGAGGTGAGGGATGATCCCTTGAGATCCAAGGGGTCTCGTAGTAAATGATTTGGTGTCTCTTAGAGTCCCATATGCCTTATATAAGCATGTCTTGAAACGCTGGTCACCAATGGAGTATACCACCTAATGGAAATTGGGAAAAGTCCCAATCTTGCTCTAAAACAAGAATATCTAGAGACAGTTAGATTCAAAATCCCCTCTTGAATTCATTGGGAGTAATTTTGTGGGATATTGGGATCAAGAGAGGGAGACAAAACCAAAGGAGGAAAAACAAATTATTGTTGTCGAGTTTCCTTTCTGATTAGAGGTAGGAGACGATCTAGGCATCGTCGGGTACCTGATCTATGACTATGGTGATTGTGTGCAATATACAAGGGACGCAGCCCACCTAGCCTAAGTTGGCGCTTAATTAATAGATTCCAACTTTGGCAAGCAATTTGATTATTTCATTTAGTTCCCTCTACCTTCTGGATTTTCTATAGGCCAATAGAGACATCATGTTTCTATGAAACTTGGAGGGAAACTCCTTTACATCTTTCCCACCTTAATATCTAATTTTTGGGATTTATTGGAATAACACTTCTAAATGAAACTTTCTCTTTTAAATTTTTTGCTTATTTAATTATTTAATTCATATAATAACTCTTTTCCTACTCAAACTTGGCAAGAAATCCTAGATTGATATATTCTTTCCTTGGGTGCAAGAAAGGTCCAGAAAAAAAGTTTGTTTGTCGCCTCTAATTTTTCTTTTAAGAAATCCAAGATATTTCCATATTTTAACTATCAACTATTCATTACTCTTGGAAATTCTTATATTAATGAGTTTTCCACTATTTCTTTAACAATAATTAATAATGGATTATTGAAAAAACCAAAATACACAAAATATTGTCTATATGAAGAATTTAATTCACAATCCAAATTATTGAGAAAGACATAGAAAATGCAAGTTTTCGAATATGTCCTAAGGAATCCATTATCTATATACAAATATATCTAAAAATACACAGAAATTCATGTTATAACATTATGCATATAAATTGTCCCTATACTAGGAAGTCTTGGGAGGGTGTGAATAGTGTTGAACTTTATCCTTATCGATGATCAAGTATGAAAATATAGTAGTATGAATTTCTACTTCTTATTGAAATATAATTTTATTTAAAGAGATGGTTAGATTTATGGTTTTCTCATGTATGACTTGATGAAAATGGCTAAATATTATTCCTTATATTAAATTTCAATACAATAAAATTTATATGTTTTTCTTACTTACATAAATGATATGGTTTATTTAAGTAATTGTTGATGTTCTAATTTTTCTAGATGCTTTTTTTGGTCCGCAAAACTCCTATTTCTTTTTGTATTTTTTGAAAAGTATATGTACATAATAGAACTACGCACAAAAAGAAAAAGGAGAAATTAGGTCTAAGACATAAGGTATTTGTCTCCTAGAATAAGGTCCTAGGAAAAAAGAAAAAAAATTCAAGCAACTTTAGAACAACCGAGCCCTTCAGAAGAATGTATTCCAAAGAAACACTACCAAACTCCAGAAAAAAAGAGGAACATGAATTTCTAGTCAACCAACATAGGCCAACTTCAGAATATTCAAACAAGTAGAACTAGAGGAACACAAGGCATAACAACTATTGAGAAGCATCATTACAAGCATTAAGACAAGAGGTTATTAACAAATCCCCATACATACTTACATCCTCATGCTCCCAAAGTATCGAGCCAGTCAGACCCTTCAACAGGGAGTACTATAGAACTGACTCTAGAAAATATGAAAAAAAATCATGAACTCCTGCTCAACTAAACAACATGTCACTAATAGAAAATACAACCAAGAAGGTACTCAACGAATGCCATGCATAATAGCTACAGAGATGAACCAAGTCCAATTAAGAGATAAATCCCAGGAAATCTTGAAGTATAAACCTCCAAAGTTCATCCCTAGGTATCCTTCTATCCTCATGTACCCTAAGATTTCTTTCACTTCAATCACTATAACATATAGACATCATAAGGGTCTTCTCATTCTTAACAAAAAATAACAAGAGATCATCCTAATATTTTATGTTTATGGTTTTTTTGAGGTGAGTACTAGCTTTGAAGAACAAATCCTCATCATAAAAACATTCAAATGTGACATGATTCATATCCTCATACACGTTCCTGCATATAAAACATATTGAGGCAGTTTGAAAACATCTTTTTCTAGTGTAGTCACTAGTAGGAAACTTGCTTAACAAAATTTTCCATATATGGGTATGGAATCTTCTGGGGACACCATCTTTCTAGATCCACTAAGCATAAGCATCCTCTTGATCAGAATTCCTAATGGTGTTCACACAAGTTTAGCACTAGGAAACCTAATTCCTTTGATGAGTATAACATCTCTACTACCATAGGGAGCCTCTAGTGATTGAAGAAAGTTGAAAAGCATTAGACTAACCCTGTTATGAAGGCAAAACCAAACACCTTCTTTGATAAAAGAACCGGAAAAAAAAAATCCAAGAGAGAGCCTAATTTAAGAACAACATCTTTGCCTAACATTGTCACAAGACGAGTACTATTGTACTAGGGGTATAACCAAAATATCATGCATATGTCATCAATACTACACTTCATAAACCTCAACATCTTTTCTTTCTATTTGATAATTTTAACAAAACACCAAGATATTTTGGATGTCGGGACAACCGACTAAAAGGAAATCTTCTTCAGATACACTTCATTTACCCATTTGACCCAAAAGGTGTCCTTCTTTCTTGAAACATTCCATGAATTGATAATTAGGCATCTATAAACCACATCTCTGACCTTCTTGATACCTAGACCCTTCCATTTTTTTGGTATAGTGATGTTATCCCACTTCAATTAATGAATATTATTATTGTTATCAGTTTGGCCCCATAAGAAATTCCTACATAGTTTTTAATCAAATCACAAATAGATTTAGGAAGAGGAAAACTTTGAGTTTAGTATAAATGAAGAGTAGTAAGGGTAGATTTAATTAGTTACCTTCTCAAGCTAATGAAATCATCCTTGCCTTCCAACCTTCAAGTCTTCTTTTCATACGGTCAACAATAGGAGAACAACATCCTTTGAAAATTTTCATGTAGACAATGGGACTCCAAGATAATTTTACAACTTAAACTCTAGAAATTTAACAAACACTTTTACTTCCATTTTCTTTGCACCTTTACTAAAAATGATATCACTCTTATCAGGGTTGAATCTAAGGCCCGAATAGTTAATAAAATTCCTCAAAGATATTAAGAATAACAATGGCATGACAAGCATCAGCCTCAGAGAACACCTTCAGATGGTCTACAAAGATAAGACAAGAAATCAAGAGATTATCATAAGCCATAATATTAGTCATATGATTTACTCTTGTCTTATCATTGATCAGTTCAAATAAACTGAACATCATGATAACAAAATGATATGGATTTATTGGATCTCCTTGATGAATTCCATTAGAAGGATGAAAACTATCTGATGATTCCCCA
Source organism: Alisma plantago-aquatica (assembly GCA_963693085.1). NCBI lineage: Eukaryota > Viridiplantae > Streptophyta > Magnoliopsida > Alismatales > Alismataceae > Alisma > Alisma plantago-aquatica. The sequence continues at coordinate 772,670,765 of OY856413.1, read as the reverse complement.
TTAAACAAAACATGGTAGGAAGTTGTATAAGAAATTTTTGAGATCCAATTAATCCAAATTTTAGGAAACCCCATATTAAACATAATAGAAATGAGATAGTTCTAATTCACTAAGTCGTAGGCTTTAGTGATATCCACTTTCACACACATGCTTCCTCCTGCAGTACTCCTATTAAAATCATAAATCACCTCATTTGTTAATAAAAGAAAATATTTTATACTACAAACTTTGATGAAAGCATACTTCTCTAAATCAATAATATATGGTAAAACCACCTGCAACCTATTAGCCATAATTTTGGAAATGATCTTGTAGACAATGTTATATACAGCGATCGGTCTCCAATTCTTCAAATCACTTGTATCCAAAGAAGCCTTAGGAATGAGAGTAATAAAACCTGATTGGATTCCTTCAAGAGCCTACCACTATGAAATAAATGCCAAATAGAAATGATCACATCTGGAATAATGATGCTCCATGCCTTTTTTGATGAACACGGCGTTAAACCCATATGGACCAAGATCCTTGTCAACATTAAGATAGTCAACCATATTATTGATTTCAATTTGCAAAACAGGAGTAATTAAGGATGATTTCTGAGTCAAATTGAGTCTTACACCATTCCTTGGACCTTGGAATCCACCACTTGCGTGAACTGGAGAATTGAACAAATTAAAATAATAATTTCACACATATATCCTTAACTCATCAGGGTTGTGACTGATACAACCATTAATTTTCAACACTCTTATAATTTTCCTTTTCCTCCTGGTTCTCAGAGAAGAAAAAAAGAAGCATGTATTAGAGTCACAGCTTCAAGACATTGAATGTGTGATTTCTGTCTATTAAGTTTCTCTATAAGAAGACAAGATTCAGTTGATTTTCCCCTTGTAACTTTAGCTTCATTTTGAAGAACAAAGTTAGTTGGATTTGGATCTGAAATGCTTTCAATCATGTGGTCTTCTTTTTTTAAAATTGTAGCATTATCCATTAGGTTAGCCATAATAGAAAAGTTCCACTTCTTTGATCTTGTTCTTAGAATGGCTAACATTCTATACATAATAAATGTAGAATAGCCTGCAAAACTTCACTCCAACTTTCTTTAACAATATCAAGGTAGTCCTCATGAAAAGCCCAACAATTGATAAATCAAAAGGGAAATTTAACACATATACTCTCTGCAATATTGAGGAAAACGAGTCTGTGATCACTCACACTATTAGAAATAACCTTGACACAAAAGTCAGGGAATGTAATAAGAAAATTTAAATTTCAGAGAATATGATCAATCCTACTAGTACTAGAGTCATCCCCATCTTGGTGGTTGTCCCATGTAAAATTGGGACCTTTCATATCTACCTCAAATGATCTGTAGTGAAGAACACAGTCATTGAATTCTCCATAGACTTCAAAGTAGGAGGACGCCTTCCAATTTTTTCACATACCTTTCTCATGACATTAAAATCTCCAAGAGTCAGCCAAGGATTACCCATACTAAATGAAATAGAGAACAACATATTCCCACAAATTAGTTCTATCAATATCGACATTGTGACCATATACAACAAAAACATGACAAACAAAATCATCAATCATAACATTAAGATGAATCAAATGATCGGTTTCAAAAACCTTATTTACAACATAGAAGTCTGACTTTCAAAGAACACAAATCTTTCCAAGCACATGAGATTTTTTATTAGAAACATAACTATACCCTTGAAAATGCAAGAACATGAAGTTTAGAACCTTCTTGAGTCTCAATCACATCTCATTTAGAATAATAAAATGACAAGAGAGTCTGGATAACTACTCCTGGACACCTCTAACCTTATTACTAAGGCCTCTCACATTCCAAAAGGTGATCTTAAATTTGTTATTAATTTGATAACTTGAGTCATTGAGGTGACAACTTCAGCTAAAGATTTCTCAACAAAAACTTCTAAATCATTGAGTCTATTAGTCATCAAGGAAAACTTGGAGTTACTCATTATTAGTTTTAAGCTGATAACATGCTTAGACGTAACTTGGGGGGTAGCTGAATTTCCATCATTCTCTATTAGTCCAAAAGATCCAAAATCTTTGGTAAAACCCTTATGGAACCTTTCATTTCTTTTATCAAAAACTTGGAAAGAGGTTGAATGAACATACCTCGATAAAACTATTGTCCCACTAGGAGGCTCACCTACTGACATAGAGTTCACAAGAACAACACCAACCCCTTCAACTGTATCAGATATATCCATGTTGAAAAAACATAGATTTGAATCATGACCAAAGAGCTTGCATCTATTGTAGACTTTAGGAAGCCATTCATGTTTGAACAAAACTCGATGAGAAACACCTTTATCATTTTGAATCACCATAGAAGTAGGGAACATAGAATTCAACCTCATAAGTACCTACATTCTAGCATAATCAATCTGAGAGAAATCTTTTGTGGATTTATTAGTGAGAATCACATACCCAAGAAAGTAACTAATCCTTTCCCACACCCTAGAATCCCACAGTTCCATAGGAAGATCAAAGAATTGAACCCATATAGGAATGGATTTTAGACCAATCTTTTTTATCGTTATACCAAGATGCCATTTCATCACAATAAGAGGCATACACTTAGCATACCAAAGTCCTTTTTCAAGAACAAAATTCAGAATAGAAGCATTAGCAAACCAAAATATAATCATACCATGTTCTTTCATGATAATCTCAAACTCTTATAACAAGAACATACCGACGTCAGGATAGAAAACAAGAACATAACTAATAAGACAACGATTCTAGCACATTTCATTTTAGTAGTGTAACAATCAAGATATATAATCTTGTCATCTTCAGCACAGATAAGATTTTCCCTTGAGAAGCAACTTTCCTTCAATTATACACCTTGAAGATATCACACCACTCTTTAGGAGACTCCAGAGATGCATCTAGGTTGCTCGCGGGTGTTCGCTTCCTCCATATCTGATGATGGTTCATATGGTGGTGGTGCTTCTCCATCACCAAAGATCTCATGTGGCTTTTTTACACAGTGTGATTTAGTTTTATTACATTAGTGCAATCTAGAGGTGTAATATCATAGTTGGAGAGACTTACCCTAGTTCTACATGAGCCCTCACTAACATCATTCTTTTTTATATACTATAGAGAGGATTAGTAGTTGATAAGGTAGTCACTATAGTGTGTTCATCCATTCCTTCTATAGGAGGCTTTTCATACATGGGTCCTACCCTAGAACCACTTGTTAAAGTTTTTTTTTTGAAAACTCTGCCTTTCATTCATATCAAATTACAACACAAAAAATACATCATCTTCAGCTATTGTTTTCCAACTTAGAGGCATTGAAGACCAATGCCTAACATGACTAGATAAATCTAATGCCTCCTTTGCAATCAGGTAAGCAAAGGGATTTCAACTCCTAGTTACATGAACAAACAAAATAGATTTAAAAGAAGCAACAAGAGAGCATATGTCCTCAGCTAGCATCCCTAAATAGGCTGGCCTTTTCCTCACGTCCCTCAAGGCGTTGATCAAATGTAACGAGTCCGAGCATATAACCAGCTTGGTTTCTTTCTCCAGTAATCTACCCGCAAGCTGCACTCCTTCTGTAGCTGCCATGGATTCCGCTATATCTGACGTCCACTCCGCCTGCACCTTCCTTTGAGTTGCACCCACAAACATTCCCCTTCCATCCCTTATAACAGTGCCCAGACAAAAACCGCCCTCTCCCCTCACTACAACATCAACATGGAACCATATCCAGCTGGTATCAATGCCCATGTTTCCCAGTTCATTCGCCTTTGTCACCCTCACACCAACCTTGTCTGTCCGGTCTACAGTCCCATGGTTGCTATGTGTTAATCTGTCACCCGCATTTGCCTTCCAGTAGTCAGCAAGCATGGTCGTGTACGACTGGAGGATTGGGCGGAGATAGGGTGCTTCATCCTTGAAGATCTTGTTGTTTCGGCACATCCAGATCATCCACCAAATAGCCATAAGTTCATCTAATTCCTCCCCCGTACAACTATCCCAAAGAGTAAGCAAGTCATCATGCATGTTTCCTCCCGAGTCGAGGTATATCGAGCTATCCAACCAGCTTATATGTCTTACAATTTCTGCTCCTGTACACTATCCAAGTATGTGCTGAATGGGTTCTTCATTGGTTACACATAATGGGAAAGTTCCATCTGTCGTGACATATCTATCCTGGAGTCTTCCTTTTGTATCCAGGCTGCCCGTATCCAGCCTCCATAGAAAGTGATATAGCTTAGGAGGCCACTTCATGTTCCATACAACTTTCCATACCTCGTGTGGAACCTATCTTTCCCACCTACACATTTCCCTACTTCCCAATATCCCCAACCAATATGCAGATCGGACCGTGAAAGTCCCATCTTTGCTTGGCCACCAAAAAACACTATCCTCAACATCCCTTTTTGACAAAGGGATATTCATAATCCTTGCAACCACCTCCCTAGGAAATACCTCCAACATCTTATCCACATCCCATTCTCGACTATTATCCCCAATCAAGTCGCTTACCATGCGTACCCACAGATCACCACCAGCTCTCACTGTCTCCATGTCAGCATATTCTTCCTCCAACCACTTTTCAGTCCAGATATTTGTGCTCTTTCCATTCCCCACTCGCCTCATGATTCCTTCTCTAAATAGTGCTTTTGCTCCCCATATGCTGCGCTAAGTGTAGCTCGGGATTAGACTAAGGTGTGACTCCATGATAGTACTATTCAGATAGTACTTTGCTTTTAAGACCCTTGCCGCCAGGGACTCCAGTTTTGTATATAGCCTCCATATCTGTCTGGCAAGCAATGCCTGGTTAAAACCACCATGTCTCTAAAGCCCATACCTCCTTCTCTTTTAGATTTTCATAAACTCTTCCAAAAAACCCATGAAATCTTCCTCTCCCCCTCCCTTGCCCCCCACCAGAAACGTGCCACCATAGAATTAAGCTCATCAATAAGACCCCCCAGTAATTGGAAAATGCTCATAACGTACGTTGGTATTGCCTGGATCACTGCCTTTATGAGGACTTCCTTTCATGGCTTTGATAGTAATTGCTCCTTCCACCCTTGTAGCTTGATGCCCACCCTCTCTTTTATATACCTGAACACCTTCTTTTTTGACCTCCCCATAGCCGTAGGGAGCCCAAATAAGATGCTTGCCTATCCACCTCCTTTACCACTAATATATACTACAGCTCGTCTCTTTTGCTTCTTTGTATCTTCTTGTTAAATGCAATTTCAGACTTGGATAGATTGACTTTTTGACCCAATGTCTGCTCGTATTAGCTGACAATTTCAGCAATCTTCAGGCATTCATTCCTTGTCCCTCTAGCAAACAAGATACTATCGTCTGCAAAAAACATGTGTGAGATCCGGGCCCCCCCTGGGTAGATGCTCATACCATGAATGGTATTCACATTCATCGCAAGGTTGAGGAGAGTGGAGAAAGCATCAACACAAAAAATAAAAAGGTAGGGAGAGAGTGGGTCACCCTGTCGTAGTCCTCGTGAAGGCTGGAAGGCGTTTGATCTTTCCCTATTGGCTGTAAAAGTGTGAGAGACTGAGGAAACACAATCAATCACTCTATCTCTCCATTTTCTGTTGAAGCCAAACTTTTCCATCACTCCTTCCAAAAAACCCCATTCAACTCTGTCATACGCTTTCATCATATCCAGTTTTAAAGCAACATGCCCCTTTCCCCCCATGTCCCCCCTTCATGGCATGGAAACTCTCATAAGCAATAAGACCATTATCAGTAATCATTCTCCCGACACAAAGGCACTTTGATTTTCAGATATAATCTCATTCATATGTGGATTTAATTTGTTTGTCAACACCTTTGTAGCAATTTTGTATATGACATTACACAAACTTATAGGCCTGAAATCAACAACAACTCTCGGTTTTTTTATCTGTGGAATTAAAATAACTAGTGTATCATTGAAACCCTGAATCGAGTACTCTCCTTTCCACCATCCTTTAATGTAGTTGGCCACATCTTTCCCTATCACATTCCAGAAATTTTGGTAGAACATAGGCTTTAATCCATCTGGTTCCGGTGCCTTATTTGGATGCATCTGGAAGACCGCCTTTTTTATTTCTTCCTCGCTCAGCTCCACCTCAAGAGTCTCTACCATGACTTCATTAATTTTCTTTTCAATCCCAACTATAGCTACCTCCAAACCCACCATTTGTCCAGCCTAAAAAAGCTTCTAAAAAAACTCTCAATCATGCCAAGAATATCTTTGTCTTCCATTTTCCATATGCCTCTCTCATCCTTCAGCCCTCTAATGTTATTCTTCTTCTGTGTCTGGGATGCTTTGTGATGAAAATAAGAGGTGTTCTTGTCGCCTTCCTTCATTTCTTTTATTCTTGCTCTAGCACACCAGTAGGACTCATCTTGACGGTGTAGTTGTTCCAGTTCCTTACATTTTTGCAGTGTTATCCCATTTGGCCATTTCTTCTGTTCATTCCCAATGAGTCTTTCTGTCTTCTTAATTTTATCTTTTACTGAACCAAACTTCACTGAAGCCCATTTATTTAACTCCCCACTCAATCTACTCAATTTGCCTTTCGGGTCTGTTGTTTTCGATGCATTCCAAGCTGATATCACTGTCTTCTTGCAGCCCTCATCTGAGAGCCACATGGGTTCAAAATGGAACCTTTTCTGACTCCTCTTTCTCTTCTCTTCACCCACCACTGCATGTAAAATGATAGGAGCATGATTCGACTGGTAGAACGGAAGATGATGCACCCATCTGCCCTTGTACGTACTGCGCCAACACTCACTAACAAGAAATCTATCTAACCTTTCATCCACCAACGTACCTTCTGTAACCCCTCTCTGCCAAGTGTATGTATTACCAGAGAAACCAATGTCAATAAGAGCATAATTGTTAATGACATCCTGAAAAGCTTTCATGTATCTATCAGGCTTCTTTAAACCACCTATTTTCTCATCATTTTTTATCTCATTGACGTCACCAAAGAACACTGCCTTGTCCACTCCTTTACCCGCCACCTGTCTCATGAACTCCCATGTCCTGTGTTTTTCTACTTGTGCTGACCAACCATATATGCCGCACGCCAGCCACCTTGTGTTTGTCTTATCATCCTCAATAGTGCATTCCACATGACTCACGGAGTAAGATGTAACATCCACATTGACCCCCTCCACCATAGTCCCATTCCATCTGCTCTTCCATTACTAGACACACACAAACCATCCACGAACCTACACTTTCTTTTTATTTTTTCCAGCAACTTATCAGCTAACATAGTCTCCATATGGAACACTATTTCGGGCCTTTCACCCCAACAAAATGATCGGAGTTCCTCTACCACTGCCGGGCGACCCAGACCCTGGCAGTTCCAACTTAGGATTTTCATGGCTGTTCACGGGGTTGGGATTGTCCAACGCCTGCTACTTGGTGGTGTACACCCAAAGAAGAAACCTCATCGCCCTTGCTAATCGCAGTACCCCTCTTTGCTTTCTTTTTCTGCTTTATTGATATGTACCTTTGCCCCTCAGAATTTATCAACACCTCAGCATGTGCGTCCATCTCTTCTAAATCTCTGCATCTCTTAGATGCCCCCTCCTCATAGTCACCTGACCTCCCCCATCAGTATGGGTCTTCTTGGACATTGGAGGACCCCCTCTTGCAAATTTTGCACCCTTCACCCTATTCCTCAGTCTCTTCTCCTCCTTCTCTTTCTTCCATTGCTGCTCCACCTCCACCCCTTCCTTAACTAGGAACCATTTAAGATCATCAGGCAAGAGCACCTTCATCACCTTCATCCCTGGTCTAAACGGTAGTCCATGAACCCCTCCTTCCTCCATGCACAGTGCCTCCTGCTGCACCTCACCATGCCCCTCTCCCCCTCCCTTGGAAACTCCATCGCTCCCTCGCCACCCCCCTCTCACCCTCTTCCTTCCCACAACTCCCCCTCCTTCCCACTCATGCCATGTTTCTTCCCCACTTCCAGATATGTGTGTGGCTCTTGCGACGATGACCTGGGCACTGTCGATATTCCCTCCTCCACCGCATCCTGCCTCCCTCCACTGTGTAACTGTTGTTCTCATGGTGTGATAACCTAGATTTTTGATTTTTAATAACTAATACAATAATTGAGAGACAAGCATTCTATGTAAGATGTCAAATACCAAATTGAGGAATTGGTAATACAATCATGGATTCCTTCACCCAAATTAGGTGATTTGAGATATGATAGAGGACTATGATGCCTAATTGAATTCTATTGTAAATGAATACCCTTACTAATTGATTAAGCTCTCATGAGACCAATCATTCATTTAGTGATCCAGTGAGTAGTGAACTAATTACTTTTGAGGAATTGTGTACATATGAACCAATGTTAGAGTTTTGGTGTCAACTTTGACTAAATGGCGTATCATTTTCATATAAGGTAATACCCTATGTGTCACATGAAGGTGAACTTTAGGTTTTAATGTGATTAGTCAATAAAAATGCCTAACCTTCAAATTTCATTCCCAAACCTATGACACAGCTACATCATGTCATTATAAAGCTACACCTAAAATTTTCTGGCAATTGGATCATCCAATTAAGATATATGAGCAGTTGAAATTGATGTATATATTTCATAAATTGCCAACCTAGGACCTAAGAGTTCGATTTAATTGGTCAAATATGTGTCACGCAACCCTTTGAAGCTTAGGCGCGGACCTTGGTTTAGGCCAACATTTTATGGCCATTGATCAGCGATCCAACGGGGGAGACTTCGTCTCCTACCTTTTGCCTTTCCCGACCCTGATCCCAATAGAATCTGCCTAACCCAAAGCTACCTCGCACGCCTAGCTCCCACAACGATTGCATGAGATTTTTTGGAGGACAAATTCTACTCCTCAAACCGAACTCAACAAACCGTACTATGTCTCCTACTATGCCCTGAGCAGAGATAACAAACCTCTGCCATCTCACACTTCTCACTGGCGGCAGGACTCATTTAGGGATTTCCCTCCCACACATCCTCATGCCTATTTAAGGACACCATTTTCTCCGCCAGACCCCCCTTAGACTCCCACTCAACCCAATTTGAAGCAACTGATCTCCGAGCACCTCGCCCAAGTCGACCTTCCATCCGTCACTGTACCACCTCGGCAGCACCCTCACAGGTCTTGCCCCACTAAATACAACCCGCCATCCCCACCACCTCAATCCCGAGGTGCTTCTCGGATAGGAAAGACTACCCCAGAACACCTCTTCGTCCCTGACCTCCACCTCACTGGCGACCTCGCCGTCACTACAGTGGCGTTGAGATCTATGGGGAGCCACAGATTAGAAACCTCACCCCTCCCATCGAGGTGGCCTCACAAAGGTGAGGGCACTCTCATCCAGACTCCAACGCCACCCAAGAGCGACCAGAGCCCCGCCAGAGTAGTCATCTTGCTGCTTGAGCAAGTAGCAGTAGAGACAGAGAGGTGCCGGTCTGAACCAAACCAACTTTTAGAACCGGACCCAGACTTCTGAACCAGATGGCTTGAAGCCAAACCAGGCGGGTCCAGGAGAAAGAACAACGCTACACTGAGAAGCCACGTGGCTGCTTCTGATAGGCCATACGAGGTAAATGTCTTAGTTAATTCACAGTTCTTACATAACTCATAGAAATTAACATGCTTATCAGAAAAATATGTATAACATACCAAAATTCTCATAAAAATGAGTAGAATAGTTTATAATCATGGTATTAGGTTTTTGATGCACTAATATCAGTGATATCATGTAAAATGTATTATGCTTGTTTCATGAGTAATAAATATCAAATGATGATATAAAATTATGGAAAAATGTCAGTAATTCTATAATAATGTTTATAATGCATACGATGTCAAATATGGTCATGATGATGCATGAAAGTATATGATTTGATTAATATTGATATTTATGGCAAATAACCCTAAATTAAAGTTAGAAAATACATATATGGTTATTAAATGTTGAAATTTTCATTATAGATACATATCAATATGTGAAACCTCACATTTAATTTTGATATCATAGATATGCATATAAATAATGTTACATGTTAAATTATCCTAAAATGATGAGAAATCCTAACATGATTAATACATGTAACCTAAGGCTAATATGTGCACACATTTATATGCAATGAAATAATCAAGTTATGTATCTTAATCTGGAATAAAAGATCAGTAAATATTCTAATAAGTCAAGAGGAGTAATGATGGGAATAACATCATGAACTAAGCTAAACCCTAAAATGATCATGTCTAGGATTAAGAGGATGCAAATCTGATAATAGTACATGATTTTGTTATTAATCAGGTGATGACCAGATTGTCTAGATGATCAAAGATATCTATGAATCTCTAAACTCAGGTACCTGGGTTTTTATTAAGTATATGACTAGTTTTCGTGGATGCATAATGATATGATGTACCTTGAATGCTCGTATTTGGATATGATTTCTTGGTTGAACTAGTATGAGTTATACTTCGCCAAATCTAATAGAACATAAATGAGTATGATGGGTTGGAGCTACTAGAGCGCATAGCCTGGTGTGGATGTATGTTGCCTAACATGGATGTATGATTCCTTGGCCCATGTTAGATGTATGATGATAGTATATTTCCCACACTAGATGTAAGTCAAGTGCAAGTATGTGTAGTACAACCGCATCAAAGTGAATGTAATGCAAGCGATGTTTACCTGATTATCACTTTAAACAATGTTTTCTTTTAATCTTTCTTTCTCAAGTTATTTCAATTATGCAAACATATTAGTATGTATATTTCTACCCACGTGCACAACACCTTGTGTGTTGATTCATTGTTTCACGTATGTTTTAGGTTCAGAGATAGCATGGGAGGAAAAAGATGGGAGTGAGAAGTTGTTTAGGTTTACCTATTGTGTTAAGATCATATTAGCATACATGTTCATAAACTTGTAAATCTTCTTTTAATATGTAAATGTAATTCATATTGTAATAAGTCAACTTGTATTAATATACATGTTAATTGTTGAGATTGTTATGGTGTATGCCTATGGTTGTATGTTCATGCATGCGTATTTTTCTTCTTCATTGCTCTCTGATATGATTGGATGATGTTTTCTGATTTTGACATCTCATTCCCAATAGGGTTTGGAGAAATCAAAATCTGGGGACGTCAGAGTTGGTATCAGAGCATGAATAATAGCTACACCTAACAATTGCTCACCATGAAATATAAAAAACTAAATTTCACCTTTCACATTAAACCCTAGAAACTTAGCTAGTTGTTCTTTAGGAATAAGGTTTGACTTAGCCTCTCAGTTAGAACCTAGATGTTCGAGAACTAGGTTTAGACAAGTGTCTAAAACCCTTTTCATATAGAGCTCATATGTATTGGGTATCTACACTAATCTACACCATTTTCTCACCATTTCATGAGGTGGCATAGCACTAGACTATCTACTGTGTGTGGGGACACTCGTTTTTCTGATTTGGTTTTGTTTTTCCAATTGGCTCGAGCCTCGACAGTTTTCTCTAACGTCTTCTTTCTCGGAGAAAAACTATATAATATTTTATTAAATATATGTAAATATAAAATGTGTCCCTCACACCAGAGAGTAGTTAGTGTTCATGCAATCTAATTGAAAGGGAGTGACATCAGTCTAGAAGAGAGAATAGATCTAGATTTGATGTCTAGAGCCTCATAAGGTTATGTGATAGATAGATAGACAAAAGAAAGATGAAGGAAATAAGTATATAAAATCCTATCTAAGTTGATCTATGATGGTATAAGTTCCTTATTAATATTTGAGTTTTATATGAGCCGAATCCACTCTTAGAGGATCTATGCTAAGTCGTAATGAAGAAATTACATTCCCTTTTCCTACTTAAGATAATCTAAGTTAAGATAGAGATGAATGTGCATGAGCCTCAAGCTCTTATACAAGGAGGATGTCTAGTGGTAGGATGAGATATGTGGTGAACTCTAGAGAGAGTAAGACCCACAGGGAGAAGGTCATAGGACCTAGCCTCCAATATATGAGATATGTGTTAAAAAAATGTCTTACACTAGATTACTCTTGAGTGTTGAGTTGAGTCCTTATGCATGATTCAAATTTATATGTGAGAATCGGGTAAAAGAAAAGGATGGGTAGATGACCCATATGATAAAGTCAATCCTTTGGCTGAGTTAGGTCCTAGATAGAGTGACATATTTTGTGAATCTCATCATTAGTTGCAAGTGAGGTAATATATGAACTCTAGTTATGAGAGTATGATGCTTTGTGCAAAAGATACTCAAAATACATGTTCTCCCTTCTTCTTCTCTTTCTTAATATACGATGATAGAAACCTCACTTGAGCTATATAGATGATTTATATATGAGGAGTCACTCGTATAGGCTTGACCTATTCTATATTCTCCCCCTATATCATACATGTAGCACCAAGATTGAAATCATGATAAGTTTGACTTTAAAATATTCTCTTCCCCTTCATATGGAACATGAAAGATATGATGCTGAGATCATGGGATAAACTTAGTATATTCTCTTTTTCCCTTCACATAATACATGCAAGACATAAAAAGTTGAACTCGTGAACTTGATATAAAGATATTTTTGGATCATAGGATATATGGCCATAAATATAGTTCATAACTTTGATCCTTCTCTATGTATGCTTCTAAGTTGAGTATGAATATCACACCATAGGGTGAAACCCTAATGGTCAAACATGTTACGTAAGCCCTTCTTAAGTAGAAAAATCTAATATCAAGGATGAAGATAAATCTCCTCTAATGCTGAAATCATTGTAAGATGTTGATCATAAAACATATTAATGATGTTAGATTTGAATGATTTGAATATCATGGCATATAAATGAATACCTCCTAAGCATTAAAAATCTGAACAAAACTCGTACCCTTAGAGGTGATGTAACCCTAAGATATCATAATGCCATGCTATGGCTAAGACATTAATTGATGTTTCCACATATATAAGGTGGGGTGGACACACACAAGAATCGCTAGACCCTAAGCTGACAACTTAGAGTGCATGCAACTATGGTGGTCTTAGAACCTAAGCAATGATGATGTATATGAATTTGAACTCCTAAATAGCCTTTAAGAATGAGATTAGTTGAATTTCGAGAATGAAATTCCAAATAAGGTGGGGTAAATGTGATAACCTATATTTTTGAGTTTTAATAACTAATACAATAATTGAGAGACAAGCATTCTATGTAAGATGTCAAATACCAAATTGAGGAATTGGTAATACAATCATGGATTCCTTCACCCAAATTAGGTGATTTGAGATATGATAGAGGACTATGATGCCTAATTGAATTCTATTGTGAATGAATACCCTTACTAATTGATTAAGCTCTCATGAGACCAATCATTCATTTAGTGATCCAGTGAGTAGTGAACTAATTACTTTTGAGGAATTGTGTACATATGAACCAATGTTAGAGTTCTGGTGTCAACTTTGACTAAATGGAATATCATTTTCACATAAGGTAATACCCTAAGTGTTACATGAAGGTGAACTTTAGGTTTTAATGTGATTAGTCAATAAACATGCATAACCATCGAATTTCATTCCCAAACCTATGACACAGCTACATCATGACATTATAAAGCTACACCTAAAATTTTGTGGCAATTGGATCATCCAATTAAGAGATATGAGCAGTTGAAATTGATGTATATATTTCATAAATCACCAACCTAGGACCTAAGATTTCGATTTAATTGGTCAAATATGTGTCACACATCCCTTTGAAGCTTGGGTGCGGACCTTGGTTTAGGCCAACATTTTATGGCTGTTGATCAGCGATCGAACGGGGGAGACTTCGTCTCCTACCTTCCGCCTTTCCCGGCCCCGATCGCAACAGAATCTGCCTAACCCAAAGATACCTCGCACGCCTAGCTCCGACAACGATTGCACGAGATTTTTTGGAGGACAAATTCTACTCCTCAAACCGAACTCAACAAACCCGACTATGTCTCCTACTATGCCCTGAGTAGAGATAACAAACCTCCGCCATCTCGCGCTTCTCACTGGCAGCAGGAATCATTTAGGGCTTTCCCTCCCACACATCCTAATGCCTATTTAAGGACACCATTAGCTCCGCCAGAACCCCCCTTAGACTCCCACTCAACCCAATTTGAAGCAACTGATCTCCGAGCACCTCCCCCAAGTCGACCTTCCATCCGTCGCTGCACCACCTCGGCAGCACCCTCACAGGTCTTGCCCCACTGAATACAACCCGCCATCACCACCACCTCAATCTGGAGGTGCTTCTCGGCTAGGACAGACTACCCCAGAACACCTCTTCGTCCCTGACCTCCACCTCACCGGTGACCTCGCTGTCACTACAGTGGCATTGAGATTTAGGGGGAGCCACATATCAGAAACCTCACCCCTCCGATCGAGGCGACCTCGTGAAGGTGAGGGCACTCTCATCCAGACTCCAGCACCACCCAAGAGTGATCAGATCCCCGCCGGAGTAGTCATCTTGCTGCTCGAGCAAGCAGCAGTAGAGACAGAGAGGTTCCAGTCTGAACCAAACCAACTTTCAGAACCAGACCCAGACTTCTGAACCGGTCGGCTTGAAGCCAAACCAGGCGGGTCCAGGAGAGAGAACAACGCTACCCTGAGAAGCCACATGGCAGCTTCAGATAGGCCATACGAGGTAAATGTCTTAGTTAATTCACAGTTCTTACATAATTCATAGAAATTAACATGCTTATTAGAAAAATATATATGATATACTGAAATTCTCAGAAAAATGAGTAGAACAGTTTATAATCATGATATTAGGTTTTTGATGCACTAATATGAGTGATATCATGTAAAATGTATTATGCTTGTTTCATGAGTAATAAATATCAAATGATGATATAAAATTATGGAAAAATGTCAGTAATTCGATAATAATGTTTATAATGCATATGATGTCAGATATGGTCATGATGATGCATGCAAGTATATGATTTCATTAATGTGGATATTTAGGGCAAATAACCCTAAATGAAAGTTAGAAAATACATATATGGTTATTAAATGTTGAAATTTTCAGTATAGATTCATATCAGTATGTGAAACCACACATTTAATTTTGATATCATAGATATGCATATAAATAATGTTACATGTTAAATTATTCTAAAATTATGAGAAATTCTAACATGATTAATACATGTAACCTAAGGTTAATATGTGCACACATTTATATGCAATGAAATAATCAAGTTATGTATCTTAATCTAGAATATAAGATCAGTAAATATTCTAATAAGTCAAAAGGAGTAATGATGGAAATAACATCATGAACTAAGCTAACCCCTAAAATGATCATGTCTAGGATTAAGAGGATGAGAATATGATAATAGTACATGATTTTGTTATTAATCAGGTGATGACCAGATTGTCTAGATGATCAAAGATATCTATGAATCTCTGACTCAGGTACGTGGGTTTTTATTAAGTATATGACTAGTTTTTGTGGATGCATAATGATATGATGTACCTTGAATGATCGTATTTGGATATGATTTCTTGGTTGAACTAGTATGAGTTATACTTCGCCAAATCTAATAGAACATAAATGTGTATGATGGGTTGTATCTACTAGAGCACATAGCCTAGTGTGGATGTATGTTGCCTAACATGGATGTATGATTCCTTGGCCCATGTTAGATGTATGGTGATACTATATTGCCCACACTAGATGCAAGTCAAGTGCAAGTATGTGTAGTACAACCACATCAAAGTGAATGTAATGCAAGGGATGTTTACCTGATTATCGATTTAAACAATGTTTTCTTTTAATCTTTCTTTCTCAAGTTATTTCAATTATGCAAACATATTAGTATGTATCTTTCTACCCACGTGCACAACACCTTGTGTGTTGATTCACTGTTTCACGTATGTTTTAGGTTCAGAGATAACGTGGGAGGAAAACGATGGGAGTGAGTAGTTGTTTAGGTTTACCTATTGTGTTAAGATCCTATTAGCATACATGTTCATAAACTTGTAAATCTTCTTTTAATATGTAAATGTAATTCATGTTGTAATAAGTCAACTTGTATTAATATACATGTTAATTGTTGAGATTGTTATGGTGTATGTCTATGGTTGTATGTT
The DNA here is from genome assembly GCA_963693085.1 of Alisma plantago-aquatica. Taxonomy (NCBI): domain Eukaryota; kingdom Viridiplantae; phylum Streptophyta; class Magnoliopsida; order Alismatales; family Alismataceae; genus Alisma; species Alisma plantago-aquatica. Next base: position 772,654,591 of record OY856413.1, on the reverse strand, counting down.
CATGCATGCATATTTCGCTTCCACATTGCTCTCTGATGTGATTGGATGATGTTTTCGGATTCTAACATCTCATTCCCAATAGGGTTTGGAGAAATCAAAATCTGGGGATGTCACACATGGTTTCATGCTCAAGATGCCTCCTTATTGTACATGTATCCCTTTGCCCAAAAGGACCACTGGACATCAGTCACTAGTGGCGTCTCGCCACTTCCTTCACCTCCGACTCATGCCTCTTTCTACCCTAACACCTCCATCGGTTGAGCTTCTTTCTAATGCATTTTGGTTACACTATCCACAAAGTTTACTCCATCTTCCCGATGTGCCTTCGATTGTGAATCCGCCACTGACGCTGCATTGGGTGATGCTAATTTTGGTCCCCTATGTGTGTAGAAAAGTACCTTCCGTGTCCTTAGATTTGAGCCCCCTAACAGTTCTTCCTATATCATCGTTCTTGGCCATCTTGGCGAGGCTTTTAGCCAAGACCCCCATCCATGTTGGTTTGTTCCTTCTTCATCAAGTTCCCCACAGTCTTTTTCCATGTGGCCAATCTAGTCGTAGATGTAGCAGAATGACGGTAATCTCTCTTACTTCAGTTCAATCTCCAAAGTTGCACCATCACTCCCTCTGACCTTCTGTAATCACTTTAAAGGCTTGTTAATATCCATCCCTACTCGGACTCTCACTGACGTCTCCCATCCAAACTCATCACAGTCAAGTTTGATCACCCGCCCGACCTTCATTGCCATTGCTTAGATTGTCTTCTCCGTACGAAACCCTAGAGGGATGTTGTATAACCTGACCCAAATCTGACACTCATTGAAACATATATTTCCCCGTTGATCCATCAGGTCCACTTCCTTCATAAGCAGCATTCTATTATCAAAGTTCCATGGACCTCCATCAATAACTTTTTGTTTATCTTTCGAATGGGTGAACTATATTGCGAACGTGATGGTATCAATCGATCGGAACATGACTCCTCCTGTAAGACCCCATGCTTGTGCTAGGGTTCTCTTCATTGCCCCAAAATTGAAGGAGCGATCAGTATGAAGCCGTCCAATCAGAGCCAATTCGACATGGTTCGGGACTCCTCATCCCTCCTCCTCACCAATCTCTACATCCTCTTGGTCTTCTTCTGTAATCCAGAGTCTCTCACACTATTCAGCCAAAGACTCAGCCATGTTGAGAACCCTAACCGTAGCCCTGAGTGTAATCAAACAGCCACAGCCGCACTTGGACCCTGTAAGAGAAAGAAAATGGGAGCCCTTCTTAGAGGTTTAACTACCACAACCGCCAACCCTAATCGTCTTCAGCGTCGCTGCAGAGACGACAGGGAGCGCGCAGGGTAGAGATTACATGAGAATGATTAATACCACTTGTTAAAGTTACCACATAGTGACTATGTGTCTTTTCTTTACTTATACCAGACATGATCTGAAAGAATGAAAATATGCCTTACACCAATTGATAATTTGAAGAACCTGGTAAATTGTCCCACTACGTGGACACTGAAAAAAGATGACGGATCAAATACCAACTCCATGTGTACATATAATGAAAGTATTAGAAAGATGTGTGGTTATGACTTATAGGGAATTGTTGATCTTGTTGAAGAGTATGCTTGGTTATGTTGAATTAGAAAATTGTTTAAAATAGCTTGTGCATGATGTAGAAAAGGTGAATCATGATTCTTATCCTAGAATAGGTAGTGCAAGTCATTATGGATCATTGAATAGACACACATGAGAGAGCATAGACTAGCATGAACTAAATTCATTAAGAGCTTTGATCCATGCTCTATCAATCCAAAGGAATATATGATACAATCCATCAATATGGGACTCTGATTTAGATCAAGATGGAATTAACAAAATATGAGTTTGTTCTTCAATATTAGATTAGGTATTGTTCTCATGTGTATATTAAAACGGTGGATATGATCATGCTATTCAAATATGTTTTGAAATATGACTTTCTAAAGAGGATAGTCATAATGAAATCTAGGATCAATTCCATGTCTTTGTAATGTGTTTAGGTGAGTAGAACATGTTTTTTAGTAGTAGAGAGAGTTTGAAACCAATAAGAGGGTAGTTGAAGAGTTGAGCAAGAAATGATCTAGTGTACAAGAAAGGATGACTAAAACACACACCTATCTAGCTTGGAGGCCATGCATAGCAGCTAGTCCACCACCATAAACTCCACATGGTAGGGGTTATTCTACTCTTTATATAGAGGATCAAAACTACCAAGGACACAAAGTATAGAAATTATAACAGGTTCGGTGAGAATGAAATTTCATTTAGTACAACCATGATGTAAATCTTGTGATGGATGATGTAAATGTCCATGTTGGGGTTCTTTTTTCAAGGGTTGTTTTATATGGTTAGGAAGGACATTCTGGAAGTGATAGTCCAAAAATAACTCAATAATAGTTGATGACTCAGGGTTGATTCTGATAACATCATGGAGTTTAGGAAGATGGTGTGAAACACTTGTAGGTTCCAACCTTGGGGTGCCATAGTAAAACATCATAGCATGAGGTTAAGATAGGCAATAGGAGATAGCATGTGCTAACACTTTGACCCTACTAGAGGGAGTCATTTCTTCGAATTTTGTGAAAGGTTAGATTTCTTTTTTCTTATACATGCTACATTGTTGATTGACCGTAGTTCTATAATTTCTTTTGGGATTAAGGATATGATAGCTAGAGGTCATCTTTATGTTGAGGAACTACCTTATGATTATTTCCACATATACCTTTTCTATGGGCTACAATTGATATTGAGTTTTTTCCCGAGTGTGTTATTAATTTAATGAAACATGTATTCAAGTGAATATTATACCACCTAAAGTACATAACATTAATACTATTACTTTCATGAATTACTTATAGAAGTATTGATTTTAGCTATATTGTTTTATCTAGGAAGTTATCTTTTTTGATGGATATCTTTCTTGGATCATTCAAGGGGACAAAGTACTTCCTACTTGTTCAATATTTGCTATAGTTGTTGAAAAGATGATGAGGAAGGAATTTATAGGTTGTCTTGAAAATGGGATGGATAGTAGGGTTGAGAACCCCACCCTATATTATTTACCTATATTTAAGGAGTATGGCGATGTTTTTCCCAATTAACTACTAGGATTGCCTCAAGTTTGAAAGATCAATCTAACTCCTGGTACTAATATATTTCACAAGCATCGTACCACATGATTGCACATAAATTGAGAGAGATAAAGAATAAATTGGTGAAATTTATTGATAAAGGCATTATACAGCCTAGCACATCACCATGTGGAGAATCAATGTTCTATTTTAGAAAAAAAGAACAATATGACGTGTCTATGCTTTGATGAGAAGAAAATTAAAAAAAAAACTATAAAAAATAAATATACTTTCCCTAGAATCAATGTCCATTTTTATCATTTAAGATGGGAAACTATCTTTTCAATGACCAATTTGTGATGAAGTTCACATCAACATAGGATCAAGTCTGAAGATATTCCAAAGACAACTTTCTAGACCATATATATCCACTACGAGCTCTTAGTCATTCTATTTGAACTAATCAATGCATCACTAGATTCAATGGACCTAATTAATACAGTTTTTCATTTGTTCCTTAATCAGTTCAATGTCATTTTCATTAATTATATATTTACATATTCTACAAATAGAGAATAACATGAAGAACATTTATTCTTGTATTTACATTTATTTATATAAAATAAACTATGTGCCAAATTTAGTAAATGTGATTTTTTTCTATCTAAGGTAGTATTTATAGGCCACATAATTTCCACTAAAGGGATTTGTGCAGATCCAAAACAAGTAGAATCTATACTCATATGAAAGTAAACCTATCCACCCACTAAAGTGGGGAGATTTGTTGACTTAGTTGGTTATTATGTACGTTTCATATGTGACTTCAAAACTATAGCTATGTATTTGACTCATTACATAAGGAATGAAGTCCAATTCATATGGTTAGATCAGTGTGGGAACAATTTTCAACAATTTAAGAAACTATTGAAATATGTAGTTGTCCATATTCTTCCTGAGAATGGGAGTTGTATCTTTTGATTCTTCTAGGAATGATTTATGTTTTGTTCTTATGTAGGTTATCAAGGTAGTAAAAAATTCTTCTTGGAAATTGAATAAGCAGAAAGATAAGTACTCACTGCATTATCTGGAACTTGCTTTCAAATTAAGAAAATACATGGAGACAATGAAACAGTTCCAATATTTAGGATACATGTCCAACATAGATGATTCATCCTTTTGAACCCACAATAGAAGGAAAAATCTTCATTGATCTTCCTCATATCCCTATGAAAAGGGGACATGTCATACTTTTTGTGCTTCATCCCTATGATCCTTTGTTGTCTTAGAATTAAATACTTGCCGACATTATCTTTATGGAGAGTCTGTCCATGCATAACTTATAAAAAACCCTGCATCTTCACACAACAAGATCTAAATATGAGGCATTGTAGATGTCTTGAATTTATTAAATAATATTCCTATACCATTTGTTATGATCCCCAAAAGGAAAATGTGGTAGTAGATGAATTGAGTAGAAAGTGATAATCTTGGATGACTTCTATTGGGTTGAATTCTATCTCATGCATTAGAGACATGAAGCCTTTATCTCTTAGAGAGTGAATGTACATTTGGATTTGACATTAATAGGTCTTCTTGTGGTCATTAATCACAATTCCATGTAAAACTTATGTTAGGGAACCCAATGTAAAAGATGCAATGCACAAATCCTTATTTTTAAACTTTGATCATAGAGATTCAAGAAGGTATGAAAGAATATTTACACTTTAGAGATGAAAATCTTTCATTTTGTGATGGTAGGTTATGTCTTATGTCAGATAAAGTTGAGACATTTTTTGATTTGGGAGGTATATCATTCTATGTATACCATGTATTTAGATAAGTCCGAAATGTATAAAATCGTAAGGAATTTGTCTGGAATGAAGTAGTATGTTGCTGAGTGTTTTAAAAAGATGTAGTGTACATCAACAAATAGGCAAAACATTATAGATTCTCTAAGGTTTTGCAACATTTTCCTATATCATAATGGAAATTGGATCATATTACCATGGACGATGTATTTGGTATACCATATCATTATAGGGAACACAATTTCATCAGTGTTGTTGTTGATAGATTGACAAAGACACATCATTTTTTCTAGTCAAGACAACTTCTTATATCGAAGGACTACCTCTGATATGTGTAGATGAGAAAGTCATACTTCATGGAGTGAACTTTGTATTGTACTGGGTAAATGTTTGGAGTTCACATTATGTTTTGGGATAGAGTTCATGAAGCAATGGGGCTCAATCAAAGTTCACTATCATTTTCTATGCCCAAATAGGAAAAAGGTCAGAGAGAATAATAAAAACCCTAGAAGGCATGCCTAGGTGATACATTCTATAGTTTTGTGGTAGTTGGGGCTTACATGTATTCTTGATAGAATTTTCATTTAATAAAGGTTATAAATCTAGTCTAGGAATGTAACCTTATGAAGCACAATATGGTCAGTGATGTGGATGTCTAGTATTCTTGTATGAGAGCAAAAAGAGATAGATGTTGAACAGGGATAGTACATCAGACATGTGAGTAGTGCCCTTTGTTATATGCGAACAATGAAAAGCCACATAGGATAAATATACAAGTATGCAGAAAGGAGGTATACACTTGCTACGTTCCAAAATGGGGATGTAGTAGATATCAAAGTCTCTCGTTGGAAAGTTGTTCCTAGTTTTTAGAAGTAGGAAAATTTAGGACCTAGATAGATCACCATAGCATATTATGAAAAGAGTTGGCAAAGTAGTTTTATAATTTGAGATACCTCCTTAGTTATAAAATATAAAATGTGCATCCTATGTATCTATGCTTAGGAAGTGTCATCCTAATATTTAGAATAGCTTCTATTCAAAGGATCTACATTTAATAGCTGACATAAAAAATGTGGAAGTCTCAATTCATATTATATATAGGAAGATCCAAAAGCTTTTTACTCATGAGATATCTATGTTGAAGGTCATATGGAGACATCATTGCGTCAAGGAAGCTATAATAGAACTTGAGGATGAGATGTGGAGATGCCATTCCAACATCTTTTAGAGTTTTGTATGAAACTCTAAAAGGAGGGGAGACTTGCAACAACCTATTAAAACATTATCTAGAATCCTAGATTAAATTTATGTTTGAAGTATTCAAATTTTGATTAACTTTCTCTTGATTGTATTAAATGTTACTTGAAACCCAAAATTCTGATTGTTAATTTATTGCTTGATATGATTAGGTTTGTAGGATTAGATTCAAAACCCTACTCACATGAATAAAGGTTTTTTAGAAAATATTAATATGAATGCATATATGAGTATGAATGAATTTAAAAGCCTCAACCAGATTTACTTGATGCGGGAAATGAGATGATTAGATTCTAAACAAACTATTATAATACATATTAATTATAATAAAGTTTGATCTAATGAGAATATACTACTTGTCAAGTTTAGACATGGTACACTATATATATTTATACAAAATTGTAATATTTAGATTGCACTATTTGTGGATTTTATCACTTGGCTGGCCATGAAATTGTTACCATCATGCAAGATGATAAGTCAACCAAATCACCATTTGTGTAAAATAAAAAATAGAATGTTTTAACATAGTTATCCTAAGCACCAAAATGTGTATATATGAAATAAGCTCAAGGCAAAGACCTTATATTTATGTCTGTCACTCCAGAACTTCAAATTTCTTGATAGAGAATGAGATTTTAAAGGATTTTTAATTCTTGAATTTGGAATATTATATTTAAAATTTAGCTTCCCAATTATGTTTAATTCATGTTATATCATTAATTTTTCTATCTAACTATAGATTCTATTTCCTCTTATGTCTAAAGTTCATCACTCTTCTTGTTTGGATCAAAATATCTCAAAATTTGTCTCTCTTTCTCATTCTTTATCGTTGTTTTATTCTATATAAGGTTTCATGATGAGATGCAATCTTAATTTGTTTGTTGTTGACCAATAATGAGATCTAACATTGTTATTTCAAAGTTTTCAATAGGGCATGATTCCATAGTTTGACATGTATTTCATTTAGCTTATCTCATGTACCTAAGGTGAGATCTGTAAGGAAGAGAATCTTTATGGATTTAATTAGAGAGTGTTTGGCAACAATGACTTAGGACATAGCCTATAACTTTTCATAAGCTTTCTAGCTTCCACGAAGACATAAAGAGTGATTTGTTTCCATGAGAACTCAATTTGGTGATGTTTACTTGATCAATTTAGATGAAGTAATTTTATGGAAAAAACCATAATAAACCTTGAGAAGTTGAGATATAAGATTTGTATTTTTATCCAAATACATGTTAGTATCTATTGGTTTTTATTCATGTTCACTCTGCATATTTTATATCCATCAATACATGTAGAGAGATATTTATTTGTTTGATATGAATTAATATATACTCATTCTTAATCTATATGAAAATTATTAGTTTAATTCTAGTATTCTCCTGCACCTATTCCAGTAACTCTATTTTGCTTATAACCAGTGGTTTATAAATTTTACATGTTTACGACTCATCTTTAGTCCACTCAGGATATTCTCAACCACAAGGATTGTTTCTTCACCATCTGTTGTACAGAATTATCTTCTTGTTGTAGGTTTCACATATAGGTTGTCCCTATACTACATATTTCTAGGAGGTTGTGTGTGGATGTATTATTGTACTTTATCCCTATCTATGGACATGAATGGAAATGTAATAGTATATCTTTCTACTTCTCGTTGTACTAGTGTTTTTACTTTAAAAATGCTCACATCTAGTGTTTGCTTATATATGATATGATGAAAATGGTTCCATCTTAATTGTATGCTTAAAATATGAAAATGCAAAAACATTATTCTTCTTCCTGTATGAATGGATGATATGTATTCTTGATCGATTGTAAATTTGAGGATTCGTGTGAACATTTTTTTAAATTTTCAAACACCCACCACGTTCCATATGTGGGACCCCACACCAGCAAATGTTCCCATATAAGAAGCGACAATATGTATGGTGATCTTGACAGAGAGACAACTAGGATTTTGATTTTTTTGTGCATGAGCTTCATTATATCTTTTATTACTATAATCCATTAAGCATTAAAACTTTTGAATAAGGATAGTTTTTTTTGTAGGTGTCTCTCTTTAACATCAAAGTAAAAAAGAAAGTGTTACAATCAAAATTTTGAAACCAAATCATGTTAGATTTTTGTTCCAATTGTTTTCTATAAGTAGATAAATGTGATTTATATAATGATTGACTCTTATATTATTAAAAATGTAATTGTGGGTGTTGAATTGTGTCTTTCATATGTTGAACTCAAGAAAAGTAGTCAACATTACTATATATTGCTTCTTTATTCTAGAAATTACTCATTTCATAGAAATAGGTTGGAACGTCAACAATGGTTTAGCAAATGGTCTATACTTGACAAAGAGTGTCTTTATTTTTGTCAGGGGTGAGGTTCAAGCTATTTTTTTGGAAAATACTTTTTATTTACAAAAGCATACCTATAGAACATGATGGGGTTGTGATCAGAAGAAAATTTTGATATAATAGATATCATGGATCCATATTTGGTGTTTGGTATTTTTAGGTATAGATTTTCATAAAGTATTAATAAGTCCATCCACTTGAATTTGCACAATTATTCATTATCTTCCATGTGAAATAGCCTTTTGTTCAAGATGAGATCATTGAATTTGGTAGTTGATCTAGAATCAATGTAATTGCTTCCACTTTTCTCAAAAACATTTTGGAGGGGTGTCAAGGAACCTTATAACTTCTCATTCTTCATTGGAGTTTATAAGGGTACAAATAATATTGGGATGAAAATCACATTAGTTTGGTTTAAGGTTTCTATAAACCCCACTAGGGGCCAACTATAATTGACTTTATAGTATTGATGTGTTGGTGGTGACTTACAACCTTGATTTTTCTATTTTTCATAACACTATAACTAGACACCCCAAGAAAATCTAATTACATACTATAATTTGGATTAGTTGAACCCAATGATCTTGATGATACCATATTCTCTGTTCAACTATGATGCAGTTCTAGCCTATGTAATATTTCCAATTATTGAGTCCTCTTTAATTTTTACAAGAATCTAATCTTATCTATGGATCAAGATCATTAAATGTTTGACCTTGAAGTAAAAACACTACTAAATAGTATGGTTGGTGGTGACACCTAAAGGAACACTTCTCACAGACCAGAAACTTATTCTTTATCTATAAAGTTCAAATATCTAGTAGCATGGTCCTAAAATCTAAAGCCTATGATATTTGTTGCATCTCATGTGGGGGAATGCTCCTTCATTCCTCTATTCAGGTATAACAATGACTTTTCTATTTTTTATCATTACATGCATGATAGGACCTCTAACACACATGTGGTAGGCTTCCTTAGATTTTTAAGGTTTTAGTTTTTAAATCCTTCCATGAAGTTGAAGGGTATTTGTAGTTCATATGTTTTTTCTTGATCCACTCATATCATTATTCTCTAACTTCACCACTAGGTTGGCTTGTTCCAACTCATTCCTCTATCCTAATTTCCTAATTTTTTTTGCTTTTCATGGTCATTGTTTCTTGGTTTACTTAATCTAATAATATGGATTTTTTTTCTCATTTCCACCATATGCCATTCCTCTCCATCATTGGTTTGTGATATTTTTCCTTATTCATTAGTTTTTTCTATGTTGTATGCACTCTCTAATATTAACCTTCCATTTTTGTTTCATATTATATCTCCCTAATTTCCTTCATTTCTTTTCCATTATTGTTGCCCCTTTAGTTTCTTAGCATGAATATCCTCATGTAACCCACATTGGGGATAAGGATTTCATGTTCTTGTGATTACTTCTCTCCATAAGTGATTTTGAAAATAGTTTTTAGCATTCATCTGAGTTTGCCACTTGTGCACAATATGAATGTATGATTGTGAGATGTCTTAACTCTACATTAAACATCTCTCCTGTAAGGTATATGGCTAGTATGAGAAACAAGAAGGTATCTACTTTTATTAATACCCTTGCAAATTCTTCTAAGTTGAATCAAGGTGTGTGTGTCGACCTTGATTTCCTTTTTCAATCAAGTCCACATTCATTGAAGAAGTTGGTTTGAAATGCATAAACCCAAACTTTGGGAACTATAAACAACTCCACCAATTATTAGGAACATGTTCAAATGGTTAGAAAAAGATATTTTAAGATTACAATAAAAGTAATCCCTAATGATAGTCCTTGGAATTTTGATAATCATGCAAAAAAAATGTCTTTATTAGAAAGTTGGACTATGTAACATCCAAATCACCAGTTGATTAAGTTGCATTTCTTTACAGGCTATCAATGAATTTTTATCTTATCAGCCAATGCTTGAACTGCTAAATCCATTCTAGTGGATTTTAGAGACACAAAGTACTTCCATGGATCCAAAAGTGGAGGAAGACTAACCTAGTTGATGGTGGTTATCAGAAGCATTCTTCTTCCTCATTTATGTTAGTTGGGTTTCATCAAGTTCATGGAGATTGGATTTAGATTGATAAATCTCACAAATATCCTTTCTATCATCAAGAATCACAAATGTTATTTTTTTAGTCATCACTTCATCATTGGATGTAATCTTTTCTTATTCCTATCAAATGTTCTTACACCACGGTCATGACAATATTTATCAAGCAACAAATGTTGTCAGTTTTTGTTTTTACTTCCTTATGGGTGGTGATCATGGCTCTGGTGCATACCTTCTACCATATTACCATCTTCCTAGCCTCCCCCACACCCTATCAATGTTGGTTTCTTAGTTAAATCCACTCTTTTCACTCATAGAATCAAATTCCTTTTTCCTTTCTCTTTAGGACTAGATTTAGTCTTTTTGTACAAGGTGTTGGATCCTAGATATGTATTTGGTAGGAAAATGCCTAATGATGGGTTATAATATAGTTTTCCTATGAAACACTTAGAGCTTCAAATAGAATGGTCGATCAATATGATGATAAGATCATATTTGAATGGTTGGAGAACTAGACCACTTGGATAGTTTCTATTGTGAAAAATATATCAATCTATTATTCTAATCTTATGCTAAGTAATAAAATGAGAACATTTCATTGAGCATCTATACTTTTATAATCCTCATTCCAATTTTTTCGATTTGACTTATATCTTGTACATTTCTTGGAGGAAATATAAATCATCTTTTCCTTCCATCAACTTAAAAATTTAGACATGAAAAATAATTAAAACAACCAATAAAATAATTGAACTTGTTAAAACAATAAGAAATAAGTGAAAACACAAGTGACAAGTTATATAAACATGTAACACTAAATATAAAATGCTACTAAAAACATGATAAGAAAACATTCATTACATAGAATACAATTCTAGATTCCCTAACCCACTCCACCAACTATTAGAAACTATTTCAAATGGATAGAAAATGGTCTATAATGGAAGCAGTTCCAATGATCGTCCTTGAGATACTAGTGCAATATATATTCCCATACAACTTACGATTACATGAATATTGTTATTATCTCTTCCTAACAGGTGGTGATCATGAAAATTGCATTTAATCATAAGTCATATTGCAATGAATAGTATATTTCATGCCTTGGTCAATATGTAGTGTCTTGAGCATGGACACACCTTCCGCCACCCCTCATCTTCCTATGAATCTCTCAAACCCTATCATTATTTGTTTTTCAATTAAATCTTGTCTTGTTACTCATGAAATGTGTATGCCTCCTTTCTTTATCTTTCCAGACCATGTTTAGTCTTTTCTAGACAAGATGTTGGCTCCTAGGTATATATTGGGCAAGCAAGTGCCTAATACTGAGTAGATGGTAAATTTCCCTATTAGGAAAAAGAAAGATTCCATCATTAATGGTCTGTTGATAAGATGATAAGACCATATTTGAATTGTTGGAGAAATGGACCACATCATCAAATTGCGTTGAAAAGTAGACCAATGCATTTTTGTATATTTAACCATGATTAATAATTAGGATCATGGGAATCTCAAATCTTACAACCAACTTATGTCTTCTAAAATTAGTTGATTTGGAAAAAAAGGAGTTTGTGAGATAGGAAGTACCAAGTCTATTCTAATATTGGGTCCCCAGGGAAGTTTGGTTGGTCACGAACACATAGGGTTTCAAAGAAATATAGAAATAGATCTACAAACTCTAGCTAGCATGTGGCTAGAGTTAACATCTCACATTCTTATCATTGGTCCATACACATGTATTCACATTTATGATAGTATCCTTTGTTAGAGGGGGCCATGTCCAAGTTTCCTATTCCTCTTGTCTGTGACAACGATGTGCTCAATTGCATTTCTCCATGTCACAGTAGATTGAAAGTACCAAAGTGCACAACTACAACAATAACAACAAGGTTTTTGACATTATTACTTCAATCTATAGGTCATCGACATATAACTCAATAGTTGTCTCTTTTCCAAAACCTACTACTAATAACTAGAAATGTAGAAAAGCTAATGACATACCTTCCCATACTCTTGGAAAGTTCATTCTTTCTTCATATATAAAATTGAAGAAACTCTGCTCCAACTCTATGTATGTGAATGACGTCCATTTTCCCCACCTTGAAAATCCAAATTATAGCAGTGATGAACTATATGTAGTACCCTTCACTCTTAGTGCATGTGTAATACACAATACCCACTTGAGCATTGTAGGATTCCAGATGAACATGCCCATGTATACCACACCAACACTGGGCATAGCTTGATGTGGAAAATGTTACATGCTACTACCATCTTAAGGATGATCCAAGATGGAGAAAGGAACCAACCACACCCCAAAAGTTTCCTAACTGATAGTCCTTAAAAAAACCATATAACATACATGGCTTGTGATTGATCTAGTGTGACCATGTTGTTGGAAGTGATGACAAGTGGTGTCATTTGGTACTATGTGAGGTAGTAGATATAAAAAGCCATGTAGAACTTCACCAGTGAGGGACCACAACAATATGGTAGACATGGTTGTTAGATCATGTACTAGTATGGTGGTAGTCTTCACCAATCACATGTAAAATGTTTTTGATTTGTTGCTTATGATTAGGATGATAAAAAATTAACAACATTGATTATAAAAAATTAAAATATTTACTATAAAAAACTAATATCCTTTGCCTAGAATCAATGAACCTTTTATCATATGAGATGGGAAACAAAGACCAATTTGAGATCAAGTTCTCATCAAGATAAATTAAGTCTGAAGATGTTCTTAAGGTAGCTTTTAGGATCGGATGTGGCCACTATGAACTCTTGGTTATGTTATTGTATTAACTAATCTACAATTAGATTTGATGGACCTAATTAATAGAATCTTATGTAAGTTCCTTGATCAGTTCAATGTTGTTTTCATTGATGATATATTGATATATACTACGAATGGATAATTACACAAAGAACATTTATTCTTGCCATTATATTCATTGAGATAAAACAAGCTACATGCCAAAGTTTGGTAATTGTGAGTTCGTGTTGTCTAAGGTGGCATTTAAAGGCCATATAATTTTCATTGAAGGGATTTTTGTAGATCCAAAACAAGTGGAATATATACTCATGTTGGAGTATCCCAAGACACCCACTATAGTGATTAGTTTTCTTGGCTTATTTGGTTATTGTATAAGTTTCATACATGATTTCAAAATTGTATCTATGCATTTGACTTGTTTAAGGAAAGAAGTCCAGTTTTTTATGGTTAGAAAATTGTGAGAACAATCTTCAAAAATTGAACAATCTATTAACATATGCATGAATCTCTACCCTTCCTGAGAATGAGAAATGTATGATGTATATTTTGACTTTTATAGGAAAGGTATGGGTTTTGGTCTTATTCAAGTTATCATGGTAGTGGGAAATTCTTCTAGCAAGTTAAACAAGCACCAAAAGAAATACCCAATGTATTATCCAGAACTTACTTTCACAATAAGATAAGAAATGGATAAATTGAGATGATTCCAATCTTTAGGATACATTTCTAGTGTCGAAGATTAATCCTTATATACCTGTAATAGAAGGACAAATATATATTTAATCATCCTCCTGTCCTCGAGAAAAGGGGACATGATTTTAGTGTGTTCCATCTAAATAAATACTTGGACACCATCTTTGTAGAGAGTCTTTCCATGTATAATTGATAATAAAAGCCAAGAATAAATTATCAAATAATAAAATCTAAATACTATGACTATACCATTTATTATGCCCTAGAATGGAAAATGTGGAAGAAAATGCATTAAGTAGAAAGTAATCATTTTGTATGCTTTCTATAGAGTTTAATTCCATCTCATGCATTGGGAACATGAGCCTTTCTCTCTTGCAGAGATGGATGTACAAATGGATTTTACATCATATGGTATTATAGTAGTCATTTAGCATAATTACATGTAAAACTTTTGTTGAGGAAACTAATCTAATAGATGTAAGACACTGATACCTATATTTGACCTTTAATCAAAGAGATGCAAGAAGATAAGAGAGACTGCTTCAAATTCATAGATGATGATCTTTGATGTTGTCATGGTAGGTTATGTGTCTCATATTAGTCATAATTGAGAAACATAGTGCATCAAGTGGCACATAATCTATATATACCATGCATCAAAATATATAAAATCATAAGGAATTATAATGGTTGCTTGGAATGAAGAAATATGTTATTGGTTTTTTTTTTGCAAGAGGTCTGATTTGTCAGTAAATAGGAAGAACATCAGAGACCCATGAGGTATTGGAAACATTTTCCTATACTATAATGGAAATAAAATCATGTTACCATGGATGTTGTATTTGGTATGCCCTGCTATTATAAGGAACATTTTCCATATGGGTTGGATAGATTGGCAAAGGCATCTCATTTGTTTTAGTTAAGACAACTTTTACTATCAAAGGACTAGATCAATATGTATCTGAGATAGTCAAACTTCATGGAGTGGTATTTGTTGATATGTATGCCCAGAGAGCCAATCATATGATGATTGGAGTGTGGCATTAAATACCTAATTTGATACTATAAAGGTAATTTCATCTATTATGTTTGTCTCACTCAATGAGATGATGACACAAACATAGTAGATGTATAAAGAATGATGTCACTCAATGACATATGTCTTCAAGTACGTGACTTGAACCATGAGATCATACAAATGATAAGAGTACATACATTCTTATAATGTCCCTAGTCAGATATAACTATGGAAGAAAAATAGACAATAATAATACATGAGATTAGAGTGTATGTTGACTGATGACATAATCTCACTAGTCATGATATGTGATATCAAGTCATGCACATAGTTACATGTTAGAGAACAATGTATCAGACAAACCCTCCTTGAGAGTGATACTTAGATACCATGGAATGGTAGTCAGAATCATGTCTAATAGTGATAAGTGTTGATTGTGGTTCTTAGACCCGATGTCACTACATTCATCCATGTCATTCATGTACTTTGACATCACCCACTCAAATACAAAATAAGGGTTTCCATAAAGGTGGTACTTGGGTGCATTGTCACACATGGGATAGAATGTGAGTGATGTAGATGGGATTTGTTCCTCATATAGGAGATTGATATCCAAGGCCTCTTCATAAGTGAGTTCTGATAAATGTATGACTATAATCAGGTGACTCAATATGTGATATGTGAGCTCACATGCATCACATACAGTATGCTCTAGTGCAAGGAGCATGATTGAATGTTGAGAGGATTATGATTCCATGCCTCAAGTTGAATCTGAATATCAAAGACAAAGAAACTATATGATCATGGTAACACTGATCACAGATTGTAGGTTGAAGTTGTTCTCCAACTTTCTGAATTACTTGGGTAGCAATGATATGTTGCAAGATACCACTCATTACTTGTGATGTCATAATTAGTTATGGACATTCACTTCCAACGTAATTTTTGACCTAAAGGGTCAAACTCATACAATACACTTAGATTAGAGGAGTATATTCATGAATGATGTTTAGATTAATTACTAAATGTGTTTAGGTATTCAATTAAATAAATTAGGTTTGAATTTGACTGACTGGACTTTGAACAGATGTATTAAAGTGTTGAACGCATCGGTTGGAATGTCAGGTCAATTAGATTCAATATTGACTGATCAATGGCTGAACAAGGGTGTAAAATGATCAGTTCACATTGTGAACCAATTGGTTCATGGGATGAATCACTTGGTTCAATGGTCAATTTAATTGGATCAAGGATTGTTTTTGACATCATGTTGTGCAATAATTGTACATTAAATACTGATATCATTCAGAATAGAAAATTGTGCAAACTGACCAGTTTGTGACACGAACCAACCGATTTGCGCACCAGATGACTTGTTGGGTGCGTGAGATGACCAGTTTGACTTGTACAAGATCTAGAAAATTTGAGTATGGGAACACTTGCTCTGACAATTGTTGTCCTCCCTTGTTGTGGTAACCAATAGAAATCCCAAGCGAGTCCTACCCAATATAGGGAGGGATAGAAAGGGAGAGACAATTGTGGGACATCGTATCACTCTAGAAGGTTGATGTTTACGATAGAAAACTACTTCCCAATGGCTTTTGTAGCACTATGTGGAGTTCCCAATGGTCTACGTGTACTACGCCAGAGGTGGGAGACCATTGTCTACCACTAGGAGGACACTGTCAACCGCTACCTGTGATACTGCACCAGGAGGTCACTAGAGACAATTGTTCGAGTGTTGCTGCTAAAGAAGGAGCAAGTTGCATCCTAAAGAAGAACCATGATGCTACTGCAAGGGTAATCTCGTTGAACGTTCTCTAGGACTAGGTATAACCTTGCAACCTTTCCTTCCTAAATATATTGTTGTTGATATGACCTTACTGTTAAGGGAATTAGGTTTTAAATTTTTTTGTTTACACTGCCTTATCTGTAGCCCCAATTTTCCTACAGTGGTATCAAAGCCACATCAATTTAAGGTGTATATGTATTCAAGATATGATTAGAATTAATTTATTTCATCTGATGTGAATATTAAACTGGTTAATATACATATATGTTAATTTACCATTCAATTCTCTCTCTCTCTCTCTCTCTCTCTCTATATATATATATATATATATATATATATATATAAATATATGTATATGCACTTGTGTTGCCTAAAATCAGTTTTGATGGTGGATGTGAAGCATGGTTAAGTCCAATAAACCTAGATTTGTGTGTGCATGGTTGTGGTTTTTTATATTTGTTTATATATTGGTTGGTATACCGAGCCTCTCTCTCCCTTCCAAATGTAAATTAATGTTCTTCTTCTTATTTCCCCTCAAATGTAACTGGAGGTTTTCTCTTATACAATGTAATAAGAAATAGGATAGTTTTAATTTATATTTCATCATGAGAAGATGTTCTGCACAAGACAAACCAAAAGGTTTGTGAGAGGAATGGATCAACTAGAGGTCAAAGTTGGCCAGATGATGGGAGGATGAATCGATTGACTAGTGGCCCAAACAATTGGCTAGAGGAGTCTAGACATCGATAGAACATGAACACTAGATGACCATTTTAAGAGCCCAACTGAGTGACCAAGAGGCGAGTTGATCAGTTGAAGTGTTGAACCGACAACCCAGATTGTGCTAAGCATGGATCTTCATCGACAATAGGTTTCATATGATGTGGACCTTAGGTGGTAGTAATTCTTTGTGGCTCCAGGGAATTGTAGTAGAATGGCCATAAACATCACTTGTATGTTTTATATTGTGAGTTATCATTTGTGGATATAGCATGTATATGATACATACTAAGTATGTGGTGATTGGATATGAATATGTACATAAAATACATCAATAGAATATTATGTCTTAGATTCTTTCCATAAGTAACACACATGCAAAGTTTGATTGACCAAGCATTGGTTACACCCAAACCTAATGCTCCGTCCTTCTCGTGGAAGTGTGATGGTAGATATGTAGGTTCTACCCAAGAAGGGTGCATATTCTGTCATGTTGGCTTTTAGGTCAGGCTTAAATAAATTTACTTAATGGAATTAAGCACTAGAGGCATGCATATGACAATGTCAAAGAATTGTGCATATCATCTATCCAAGAATTTCATATGATACAATTAGCAAAAGCTGCCTACCTTATATTTGACTACAAACACTGGCATGGATCGGGTAATAGTTTAATTGTTTAGGATCTTGGCTCGCTAGAACATTACACGTTGCAATCTTCCAAATTGATATATGAGGGTTATCAATTTGAATAAAATAGTTGGAGTGATAATTAATTGAAGACCTAATTAATATTGTTAACATATCAAATCAAACAAATCAAGAATGTTTTGAAAAGTTGCAATTTTTCTTTATAGAATCTAATGGAAAACACAAACACGTTATTATTGTGATTATTCCTTGAATAGAAAAAAACTAAACGAGATTCTCTTCCACATTTGGTTTAGGATTTTGAGAAGTATTCTCATAAATGAGCGGAAGCTCTATGTCCTTAAAAGACCAGAGCCAGTGGAAGCCGCTCCAAATGTGCTCAAGGTTGAAATGGATACTTACTTGAAGCATGCCAATGATCCTGTAAACATTGAGTACCTTATGTTATACTGTATGAACTATGAGCTTCATGAACAAGATGAAAATATGAACATTCTTGAAATGGTATCACATCTTAAGAATTATGTATAGTAAGAAAGGTATAATGGGTTGAAATCATTATTTGAGTGCAAACAGATCGAGGGAGATCTAGTAGAGCCTCATGTGCTCAATATGATTGGGAATATGGAACACCAAAAGTGACTGGGATTTCTTTTAGGTCAAGAGTTGACCATGGATATGAATCTACAAATCATTGTATGAATCATATAGTCGGCTTATGGAGTACCATCACTTGAGAAACTTGGCCAAACCACTATATAAATGGCTTGTCATGTTGATGCCAAAGAAAGGGTGAAGAAGGACAAATCTATGATGGTGATCAATAGAAGTGAGTCCAAAGGCAAAGGCAAGGTCAAGAAGAGTTTTGAGGTTGAGCTAAAGTCCAATTCTTCTGCACTCAAGATAAGGAGAAGGGTAAGTCAAAAAGGAATTTGTCCTTTTTACTTAAAGAACAAAGCAAGAAGAAAGAGATAGAGATCTCTACTTTATGACCCAATAAGAAATAAGCTAGAACTGTATGGAGCAAGTGTCGCTACCACTACAATTGGAATCTATCATTCATGGGCATGTAATAGAATTAGTGAATTGCTATTATATACCTGCCATTAATGCAAACATCATGTATCTTTTATGGACAAGAATTTATGATTCATGGTGATGCCTATGTCTCACAAAAAATACTTGATAGTTCTAAAGATATATATGTGTATGACACATATACTGAATAACTTGATGAATCAAATAATGAATACCTATAGCATTATCATCTATAGCACATAAATGAGAAATACACTTCTAGAATCCGTATGATGGTTATCTAGACTCTTTTGGTTATTGAACCGGTAGAGACATGCAAGTATTATTTAAGGGGTAAAATGACCAAGGCATCTACACTAGATGTAGTGGAAGAGAAACTATTCTAATAGGGCTCATACATACTGATGTATGTAGACCTTTTTGAATAAATGCTAAATGTAGTTACTAATACCTCATTTTCTTTACTGATTCTATCAGTAGATATGGAAGTTTGTACTTAATGAAATACAATCATAAGATGTCTTGAAGTGTTCAACGAGATTATGAATGAAGTATGTAACTAACTTAATAAAACTATTCAGATACTTCAAATCATCGATGTTGAAATATTTTAAACCAAGAGTATGGAGAACCTTCTGGGCGATCATGTTAATGTATCATGATGAATTCCAACTAAAAAAAATTATTGTGTATCATGAGAGTGTATCATAAATAAGGAGTCCCTCCTTGTTAGTCATGGTGTGACTATCACTAAATCTAGCTAATCTTCCATTTTCCTTTTGGCACATGATTTACACTAAAACTATGAACCGTCTAAAATGGTTTAAAGACACCATATGAGATATGGCATAGGGGTGTCCTGATGTGTCTTTTATAGTGATTAGGGATGAATGATTATATAAGAAAATAGTTTCTTTAAAAGATTTATACACAAATCACATAAATGTTATTTTATTAATATATTACCCTTATCCCAATCCAACAACAAAGTTGTTTGTTGATCTGGATGAGTGTATTATTGAAGTGGAAGTTAGTTCCAAAGGAATCAGTGGGAGTAAAAGTAGAACTAGAAATGTTCCAGACAAACAAGAAAACATTGAACCTAAAGAGGTACAATAGGAATAAAGAGAATCACACGTTGTTGTGGAAATCTCAAGTTCTGTATGTAACACAAAACTCATAGCTCTAGTAGAACACGCCTTGAGTTTGAAAGATTATGATAACTCAGAATGTGGTAAGTTGATCATAGAGGAAGAGTCAACAACCTACCTAGAAGCTATTGAGCGACCAGAGTCTAAGAAATGGCATGAGGCCATGGGTCCAAAGATGGACTCCATGTAAACCAACAAAGTATGACTTTGGTGGATCCACCTGAAGGGGTAAAACCCATAGGGTGCAATTGGGTGTTCAGGAAGAAGACCAACATGGAAGGGTAGATTGGTTGCAAAGATTTTCAAAAAAGTTCATGTTGTTGAACATGAAGAAATCTTTTCACCAATTTCCGTGGTTAGATCCATCAAGATCATGCTTTTTGTTGCATCTTGTTATGACTAATGAGATTTAACACATGCATGTTAAAGTTGTATTCCTTAATTGGAATTAATGATAGGGATGTGTATGTGACACTAGATTTTATAAATCCAACAACACAAATAAAGTATATAAGCTACAATGGTCAATTTTTGGATGAAGCAAGAATCTTAGAGTTGGAATTTTCTATTTGACAAGACAGTAAAAGGGTTTGAATCGAGTAAGAATGAAGATGGAATCTATGATTAAAAAAGATTTAGTGGGAGCATAATTATATTCCTCATAATGATGAGGAATAACATCCTTATCCTACAAATATTAAAACTTGGATAGGAAAGCACATTATTTATGAAGGGTTTAGGTGAAGCATACTATGTGATAGGAATTGAGATCTATAGATAGATTTGAAAAGCTTCTTTACCTAAGTAATAGAACATACATTGCCAAGATGTTGAAAGGGTTCAACAAGCATGACTCAATGGGAGAGAACTTGTCCATGTTCCATGGAGTTAGTCTTTCAAGCGCCTAGTGTCCCAGTTCTTATAAAGAATAGGAACACATGAGTAGATGCCACATGCATTTGCAATTGGATCTATCATGTATGTAATAATCTCATTTACTCATATGTATTGGACATGATGAGAGGATATATATACTTATCTAGCAATCTCGTATGTATTCAACATGACGAGAGAGAATATCTTTCAGATCCTATTGAAAGTCACTGGACTACCATAAAGAAAATCCTTAAGTACTTGAGAAGCACTAAAAGGATCGTTTCCTTGATTATGGTAAGGAAGCGTTGGGTGTAAAAGTTACAAAAATGCAAGCTTCCAAAATGAAAAATAAAATTATTGATCGCAATCTAAATAGTGTGGCAAGTCAACCATAAATTCTTCTAAGTTCAATTATTTATCCTAAAAATAAATTGATCTGACTGTACTTCGTGCTCTGAATTTTTCTTTATTTTTTCAATACTTATTTTTTAAATTCAATATTTTAATTCCATTATCAAATTATCAAAAATGATAAAATGAACATGACAAGAGAGAATATCTTTCAGATCCTATTGAAAGTCATTGGACTACCATAAAGAAAATCCTTAAGTACTTGAGAAGCACTAAAAGGATCGTTTCCTTGATTATGGTAAGGAAGAGTTGGGTGTAAAAGTTACAAAAATGCAAGCTTCCAATATGAAAAATAAAATTATTGATCGCAATCTAAATTGTGTTTTCCCTTAAATCAATAACTGCATGATGGAAAAGTTTCGACAAGACACTATTGTTATACAATAGAAGTTGAGTATCTCTGTGTTATGTGAACAATAGAAGATATTGTACAGATCAAGAAGTTCATGTGAATGAACTTATGGGAGGCTCCAACCATTGCTGACATAGTATAAATATAGATGACAACAATGGAGCTATATGTTAGTCAAGGAATCAAAGATAGCATACTAAGGCACTTCCATCTCATGTGTAAAGTCATACAGTGAAAAGATGTGAAACTTGCAATATTTTGACTTGAAGCAAATGTTGCTAACCCAATATAAAGGGCTTACTCAGTAGACACATGATGGATGTTAAGATCACTTGGAATAAGATTTGAAGGTGATTGGCTCTATGTGCAAGTGGGATTCTCTTGGTTTGTACATAGATCCAATCATATGATGATTGGAGTGTGGAATTAGATACCTTATTTGATAATAATAAAGTTAATTTCATCTATTATGTTTGACTCACTCATGAGATGATGACACAAATATAGTGAATGTCTAAAAACTGATGTTACTCGATGATGCATGTTTTTAAGTGTGTGACTTGAACAATTAGATCATATGAATGTTAGGAGTGTGTACAATCTTGTTATTACCCTAGCCGGATATTACTATGGAAGAAAAATAGACAAGAGTAATACATAAGACTTGAGTGTGTGGATTTATGACAAAATCTCATTAGTAATGATATCTGATATCAAGTCAAGCACACAGGTACATGATAGAGAACAGTGTATCAAACAGACCCACCTTGAGAGTGATACATGGATACCATGGAATGGTAGACAAAATCATCTCTCAAAGTGATAAGTGGTGATTGTGGTTCTCATACTAGAAGTGACTACATCCATCACATGTTGTTAATGTACTTTGACATCATCCACTATGATCCTAGATAAGGGTTTCCATAAAGGTGGTGCTTTGGTGCATTTCCACACATGGAGATAGAATGTGAGTGATATAGATGGGATTTTTCCCTCATACATGAGATTGATGTATATGGCCTCTTGTTAAGTGAGACTAAGAAATGTATGGCCATACTGTTGGGAAATATAGGAATAGAGTATAGCAGTGGAAACAAATTCTTTTTATCTATCTATAATCCCATAACATTAAGATCACTTCAACTACTATGAAATAGGAAGGATGATTTAACGAGTTATAAATAGTCCTAGAGTAAGTCCAGTGACGAAAATTCACTTCAATGCAATTGTCAGCTATTTATTCTTGGATGGTGGTTGTGCAACTAATATTCTTTACCATGAACAATGAGTAGAACAAATAGTACAATGACTCATGTGATCACACCACAGACTGCATGCTGACTTTACTCTCCTAGAACTAAAGGACGCATGCCTCTAGAGTAGTCCACAAGGATCAAATACAACTCTTATTGTTCAACTAGAATAGATAGGAAGGAGTTTTCCCTCATGTTGGTGTGCTAGTCACCAACTTGCTCTCCCACAACAACAATCATCAGTTATTCTCTCCCGTAGATATCCCTCCCTAGTCAGGTAGGACATGCTTGGTCTCTCTCAGTTACCACAACAAGAGAGGACAACAATTGTCAGAACAATGGATTCTCAGTTGATGGTTTTGTAGCTGTACTCTGGGAAGCCCCCAATACCCGTCTATTTATAGGTGGGGTTAGGTCCAGGGTTCCCAGTCTGTTCATGATCTATGTGGAAGTGGAAAGGACTAGAAGATCTTTAATTTTCACAACATGCACACCAAGAGACGGTCATATGGTGACCCAGATGGTCATGTGGTCATACAAGATAGTCATCTTACACTGCCAAATGGTCTTTTGTAGTTTCCCAACCGCATACAAAATTGGAAATTTGATTCCATTAATGTTAGACATTAATTCTTGCACCGCAAGCAATGTGCAATCGAAATGAGTTTAGGAAACATCGAAAACCTTTGTTTGGCCCCAATTGAGCCATCTCACCCATGCAAGATGACCATCTCACTCACCCAGACAGTCGTCTAGTGAGTCTGAGTCGAGCTGATCAATTCATCATAATGTATCGGTAGGTTCACATAGAAGAATTTATCCAATTTGATTTCTCATCAGCCTGATGTCCCAAACGGCTATCTCAACTCTTGAGTGGTCATTTGGTACCCCAAACACTCATCTCCCCCTGTGAGACAGTCGTATGACAGTATAGACATTTATAGTTTCCTAATTTGTTGCTTAAATTGAGTACCTAAACACTCTAGTAATCAAACCAACCATCATTCATGATAAAACTCCTCTTCTAGATGAGTTCCTTTGTGTGTGACCATATTGGCAATGAATGTCCATAACTAACTTATGATATCACAAGTAGAGAGCCATGCCTAGTCGCACATCAGTTCTACCCAAGTGAATGGAAAGTTAGAGAACAAGTTCAACTCACAATCTGTGTAAGGTGTTGTAATGATTGTATAATTCCTTTGTCGCTGATATCTAGAGTGAACTCAAGGCATGGATCGTCATCCTCTCAACACTCAAATCATGTTCCTTGAACCAAGAGTAGACTATATGAGATAATGTGACCTTAATATCATATATTGATTCACATGTGCATGTGTGTGTGCGTGTGCGTGTGCGTGTGTTTCTCAGTATCACTTATCAAGTGTCTGTGATATCAATCTCCAATAGAAGGGACAAATCCCATATCTATCACTCATAGTCTATCCCCATGTGTCAATGTCACCAAATCATCACCTTTGTAACAACTTATGTTTTAGGACTAGTTTTGATGTTGTGAAGGCATACCCAATGACATGTGATGAGTGTAGAGATTTCAGGTCTAAGAATCACAATCACCAGCTTCATTGTGACATATGACTATGACCACCAATGATGGCTTCCATGTGTCACTCTCAAGGTGGGTTTGTCTGATGCACTTTTATCTAACATGTATCTGTGTGCTTAGTTTGATATAGCCATATCATGACAAATGAGAATCTATCATCAACTAACCAACACTCTAATCTTATGTGTTATTGTTGTCTATCAACCTTCCACAATAACAACCTATTAGGGACTCAATGGGAATAAGTATATGTACTCTTAATATCCATATGATCTCATTTCCCCAAGGTTAATACTTGAAGACATATGTTATTGAGTAATATTATTTTGTAGACATTCATAACATTTCCTCATTATCTTGTAACTCAGTGTAAAAAAATGAGTTGGAAGCTTTCCTTTATAAGTATTAATCAAATCCTTTATGGTATATACCATGTCAATCATCACATGATATGCTATGTGGGCATACCTTACCAACAAACTCCCACTTGCACTTAGAGACAACCACCCATGAATCACATTCTTAGTGATTCAAACATGTCCACCATGCTTCTGTTGTGCAAGTGTTAATTTAGTGGGTTAGCAACACTTTGCTTATAGCCAGTATATTGCATGTTTCCTTCTCTCTTCATTCTACAATTTATCATATGAGACATGACTACCACAATATGGTATCTGATATTCCTTGTCTAACAAATATCTCCATGGTTGTCACAATATTGCTACTGAGTCATTAATGGTTAGAACATCTATAAGTTCATCAAATGAACTTCTAGATCCATATAGTATCACTTTGTGTTCTTAACACAAGTATACTCGACTACTATTGTAGAATAGAATTAATGTCTATTCATTTAGAACCCTTCCAACTAACAACATTTCTCCTTTTAAAACAAACATATTTTAATTTGCGATCACTTTTGTCATTTATGGAAGCTTGCATCGATGTAACCCTTTATATCTGACTCTTCCTTTATTGCTATCCTAATTGACTAGCAATGTATCTTTAAGTACTCTTCATGTACCAATGGATATCTTCATTGACATTCTAATAACCCTTATTGGAATTTAGAATCATCTTGTCATGTCCAATACTTACAAAATTATTTGGGATAAGTACATATATTGCATTCATGATAGATCCATTGCTATAGCCTAAGGCATCTAAATCATTTCATTTCCATTCTTCACAAGCATTTGAACATAAGGTTCATGAGAGACTAATTCGAATTCTCTCTCATTGAATCCTTTCTGTGTTGAACTCCTTCAACACATTGCTATTGTTTGTGCTCAAACTTCCATTGTGAAACATTCAAGAACTATCTCATAGGTCTTGATCCTTATCTCATAAGATGTTTCATCTTATCCTTCATTACTGAAGGAGTTTTTGTGCCAGATCTCAATATTCACAATATTGAGATTCTATTCCTCATCACATGTGGAATGTTCTTATATGCTCCCACTAAATCTTTTGTAATCATAGTTTTCATCATTATCTTGATTCAAGTCAAACTCTTTGACTATCTTGTCAAGTCAAACCATTCTTCCTCTAAATTTCTTGTTTCAATCCTTTGATCGAACTTTGTAGTCCATAGACTTTATTTGCTTCCATGAATTTATAAAACCCTTTAGGTTGTGTCGCGTGCACATCCTCTGATATATTTCTTTGAGGAATCTGGTTTATATCTTCATATGCCAAATCTCTAAGTCTATTCTAATTACAACAACATGCTTGACAATTGGTAAAGTAATTTTTGTCATGCTCAACAACTTGAACTGATTTGATAATCTTATTCAACCAATATGTCCTTTTATGTCATCCATGTAGGTAATTTTCCACAAGACCCTATTGCACCCTTTAGGTATTACCCCTTTAGGTGGCGCTATCAAGTCCCTACCTTGTTAGCTTATATAGATCTGTGATAGAGTGCTCTTTTGAACCTTTAATCTTCAATAACATATTGGGATTCATATGATGTGTTACATTGAGAGTTCTAAGTGTTTTGGTAAAGTTTGAGTGTTGATTGAGGTTTATATCATAATTAAGATCCCTATATTTAATATACTTTGAGGAATTTAGTTGGCAAGTCAAATATCTTAGTTTTGTCACCAAATTTTATTATGATGTAGCTTGAGTGATGATAGAGCAATGGTTAAAAATTTGGTGGAAATCGGATATTCCTAGAAGAAGTTATGTAGGGTTGAATATAATAAAATAATGCATATATTGATGTCTTATTTACCAAAGTTCAGATTATTTATCGTAAAATTTGATATAAGGTAGTTTCACGCAGCTGTAGTCCAAGTTTCACTATGGATAAGTGACGTGGAGTCATGTTGGACCTAGGATGGTCTGATCTAATGGTTGGCCTTTATCCCCAAACACTAGGCTGAGTAGAGTCAAGGATCAGGGTGAACGATGATCCACCATACAGCCATGACCACTGAGCGTGGGCTGAGGACGTGCATTGATGAGGAAAATTGACGGAGATGTTAGCATCACGTAGATGAAAACCACTACCCGACCCTTTCATCAGGGTTTTTCGATTAGAAACAACTGAGAACCAGTGATCGCCCTTGCTTCTCTTGCCATCTCCATTGTATATCACAAATGAATTTAGGAGGAGGTCTACAGATGTTCGTTACTATAATTGGATGTACAACTATGCTTCATGGACATTTGTAGACACTTCAACCTACACTAATCAGGAGCTTGAGCGGGGAAACGATGTCCCATTTTGACCGCTGCTGAAGCAGCAACAACTCCTGGCAAGCTCCTTGAGTATGCGAGGAGGAGGATCTAGAAGCAAGGATCAAGGTTGATAGTGTAGAGAGATACTCACCAAGGATCTATGATACTTCTGAGTAGAGGAATCACCGCAACCTAATTCACACCGGAGGAGAGCCCTAGCGGAAGCAATTTAAGGACAAGTTGTGGAGGGTAGTAGGTTGTGATGAGGCAATGGTGTCGAAGAAGGATCTCATCGCCGAAACCATAGCCATGGCATCAACTGGAGCTTAGAAGAATGAAATCTCAAAGATAGAGGAGATTTTCTCACCGGCACCCATGCAACACAAACGAAGAGTGTGGTGGGCGTCAGACAGGCTCATGTTCACGCAAGGGGATGAGGCAGAGGGAGGTCAAGTTCCTAGACCGGCCAACCTCAGATCAAACTAGGTCCGGGTCAAAGAACCGACTGGCCCACCTCAAGTAGAGAAAGCAAAAGATCAGTGCCACATCAAGGACATGTGGCAATGCCCAATTGGCCCGATAGAGGATAAATCCCAGAAATACCTAGATCATAGAAAATGCATAGAAATTTGTATGTTTATCAGAAAAATATGAACAAGGTATCAAAATGTTCAAAAAAATGTGTAGAACAACATGAAATAATAATATCAAGATTTTCAAACACTAATATAAGTGATACCACGTAAGTTGTGAAATTCTTATTTCATGGATAATAAATATCAAACAATGGCCTAAAATTATGATAATATGTTAGTAAATCCATATTCATGTTTATAATCCATATAAGGTTAGTGATTATGATGTTGATGCATGAAATTATGTGATTTTCTTCATATGGCTAATTAGGGCTAATAACCCTAAATAAAATGCAATATATACATACATGCTCAATAAATGATGGAATAAATGGAACACCCTCATATATGTAACTAGAAGTTAATATGAAACTTTGATATCAGTTACATGCATATAATTCATGTTACATGAAGATGACCCTTGATACATGTTATGAAACCCTAATTTAGGTTAATGATGTGACATAAGGTTGATATGTGCACACATAAAACATAATCACAAGTTAATGAACCCTAATCTATAACATAATTGGAAAGTAACGTCAGTGAGACAATTCCAAGACAAGAATGTGAGTGATAATTGAAATATCATAAGACTAAGTGAAACCCTAATGAATCAATTAGGGTTAAGATAATGAGAATATGATGATATCATGTGATCTTTTCTTGATCAGGGGTTGACCAAGGATATAGTTGACCTTAGGGATATGTGATGATTAGAATGTCTTGATCAAGGTACACCCTTACCTCCTAGTTGGCCTAATATTCAGTATGGATGTATTATATGTGTAATAAAATACTTGGCATATGATATTGGATGAAAGGATTGTTCTTCTATGATATGTTGTTTGATTTTGCATATTTACTAATATGAACACATGAAACAGAATATATAAGTTCAATTTTATGAAAGCACTAGTTCTCTTTGGTAGCATAGTGCTAGAAAGTGATCATTCTCTTTGGTAGCAGATCACATTGTACAATGATCTAACTCTTTGGTATTAGATCATAAGGTCTTGCATCTCAAAATCATTGGAAGCTGAGAGGATGCATTATTCCCTCAGATGGAAAATGCATGGATGATATAATGGAAAATCTATTTAAAATATGTATTCTCTTTTGTTAATAAACATCCTCATTCAAGTATATGTCTTATGTTACATTTGTTTATTATTGCCAAGTAGTAGTTTTATCTTATTGCCAAGCTTAGTAATTAGAGGTATATAAAAGACATGTAGGCGTACTCAGTACAATATTCTTGAATATTGTGATGATGTGTACCACATGTAATCTTTTGTTTAGGTTGTGGACATATCTTGAATATCCTGGATAGTTGAGAGTTGTGTGTTGAGCTGATGTACAAGTGGACCTATTGTCTTAAGATCTTGTTTTTAGTGGTAATACATGTATATGTAAGAGTTTTTTGTTCAATGTGTAATATCAAATGTTGTGACAATTCATTACGAACATGTGTTGTATGGTTTTATTATTGTTCATGTACATGTGCTACTATTGTTTCCTTCTGAGTTCCTTTGATTTTCTTCTTCTTAGCCTAGTGTATGGTGTCTAAATTGGGATTCTCACTGAGGTGAGGTTTCAATTTATATGTCATACATTTAATTAAGTTTTAGAATCTCCGGGGATGTTACAACATCCCATAATGGTCGTGAGCCACTACTCAAATTACAGTGCTCAATAACATCTAGTTAACTAATTGGCTCATCCTATTATGGCCAACCCATCTAAATCATTGGATTCACAATCATTCAATCTCATATGTATTCTACTAGAATTATTTTATTTTGTGTTATATGACGAACTTGAGATTCCACAAAAACTTGTCTGATTCTCTTAGTCCATTGTACCTATTCGTTGACCTCGAACATTTTAAGATCTACTTTTAATCCTTTTGTTTCTTTAGGAACTAAATTATACAATCAAAAAAACACTTTTGTTATTGGATTGGGATTTATAGTAATATTCAACAATTATGGTATATGGATAAACATTTTTCAAGAAACTACTTTCTTAATGTAGGTTTTAATTCTTTAGACATATTGGGACATTCCCAATTCATATCAAATATGATGTCTAATAAACCATTCAGAATGATACATTACTTAGTGATAGGTATATATTTATGAAGATATAAGAAGATTCGATTAAGTGA
Organism: Alisma plantago-aquatica; assembly: GCA_963693085.1. Taxonomy (NCBI): domain Eukaryota; kingdom Viridiplantae; phylum Streptophyta; class Magnoliopsida; order Alismatales; family Alismataceae; genus Alisma; species Alisma plantago-aquatica. Next base: position 772,624,185 of record OY856413.1, on the reverse strand, counting down.
TAATTATATCATGACTCAGCATGGTATAATTCTTTCATTTTGACACATTGTCATTCTCACATGGATTTGACTTGTGATACATTATCACAGTTCTTTCCTGAAGGTTCTTAGATAATGATGCAAAGTATTTCAACATTTGATGTCATCAAAGTTTTTATCAAAGTTATGCTTCATTTATAATCTCCTTGAACACTTCAATATATTCTATTTTCCTGAATACATAACATCATATTACCATTAAATGAAATGAAGTATATGATTTATCTATAGAATTCATTCCATAAGATCTCCATGCATCATAAGTATGAGATTTGATGGAACCTATCCTCCCACTCCATCTAGTGAAGGATGTTATGTAATGTTGTGTATATGCAAGAATTGCATACTTCCTTAGGTTTGATAACTAAGGGAGTCTAGATTAACATCAATATGTATTCTAGATATGCATTTCTTATTTATATATCCAAGGTGACTATTGCTAATGATAATCTTGTGTTATCAATTATAATCCTTTGGTATTAACGTTGAAAAAATTATCCAAGATTCTTTAAAAGTAAAGATCATTAGATATTTGAGCTGTAAGGAGGTGGGATCACCTCCTTACTAAAGATTTGAAGAATAAAACATCCATTCCAAACACACTCAAAGGTATGCTGGAATAGCTGTAAAATTTTCAAACTTCAATAAATGGTATTTAAAACAACCAAAGTATAACAGAAAAATAAAAATAATGACTATATTCAATTTTCACAAAAGATTACAAAAGTACATCACAATATCCCATAAGGGTTTACATGTATGATACAACATAAGGATTTAAGTAGAGGGAAATCTAAACCATAACAACTTTGTCTCCAAGCTTTAACTCATTAAGCTAGTCCAAAACTTCATGCCTTCTCATCCAAGTCCTTCACCTAGGGTTGGAAGCATAACCCAGCAAGAAGAGAAAATAGATGACATCAATAAAGGTTGGTATGTGCATACCAAATAGGAAATTGAGCAATATATGGAATAAAGGACATCAAATATAAAAGGCTTCCCATATAAAGGATACAAACCACCCAAATGGGTATCAAGAGAAAAGGAATGGAAATTATATGATAACAAAAGAATACTTTCCGTTAATAAAACATAAAGATTGTGCCACACAAGCACATGTAGAGAATTAGGACACACACCTCATATCATGAACCTGCATGAATGTGAGATAAGCATAACCCTAGAACAATATAAACACAAAGGGATCCAAGTATCATAAACTTGAAACCTGATAGAGAAAGGAATAATGCCAATCTCCCAAATATATAAAACATGGGCCAAGAATCACACATCTTGCCCTGGGTATGAGGTTCCTTTCCATCCCAAAAGAGCAGGAAAGATCACATCTTCTCGACAAGAAATAACACATCTGCCATAAAAACTAATGCAATTACACTACTCTAGTGCTACTGAATCACATAGCATGTTAAATGTAGAGGAAAGAAGAAAGTATAGTCAAAATCTATAAACTAGTCACCACATAAGTGACAAACATATACATCCACCTTGCAAAGGCTACACTTAAATGTATATAACTAATTTTTGAGAATTCTTATATGTTACCTCGTAATGGAAGGTCAATCCATTTTTGGGATGATGCTTGGGTTGGACCGAGAGTCATCCTCGCTACTCAGGCACGACAAGCAGCACCAAAGACATTACGAGACCTTCTTGTAGCTAGCACAGTTCTGGACAATGGTCAATGGGACTGTGATTTCTTAAATCATTAGTTGCCACTGATGCTGGTTAACGATATCTTAAATATTGAGCCTGCGAGTAGCACTAATACTCCAGATACGAGGGTATGGGAAGGAACCATAGATGGGACCTTTACCACAAGTTCAACCTACCAGTTATTGTGAGGAACACAGGTGAACATGGCAGATAAATGCTGGAACATCATGTGGGGTACTAAAGCCCCTGCCAAGGTAAAATATTTTGCATGGCTACCTATACACGGAGCTCTATTGACTAATATCCATCGGGTCTGACGAAAGCTAACCAATGACAATATATGTGAACGCTGCCAAGAACCAAAGGAAACATGCACCCATGCCCTTCGGGACTGTCCATACTCAAAAGATGTGTGGACCACTATTCTGAAGATCAATACCACAAATGAATTCTTTCATAACAATGATGAAGGATGGTTCAAGGAACAAGTAATAAATGTGGGACCAAATCTTCCCATGTTCCTTATTACATGATGGAACTTATGGAATGCTCATAACAAACAAGTATTCAACAAAGACATCCTGCCAATGCAGGCCCTGGTGCAACACATTCAAAAGGAGATCCAATTAAACAACATAGCGTGGAAGGCAGAGGTTTCAGAGCACAAATCAGGAATACCAGAAGAACCTGGATGGTCCACCCCAGCCGCTGGGTATATCAAAATCAATACTGATGCAGCATGGACTAAAAGGAAGGCTACAATAGCCGTGGTGGCAAGGGACCAGGAGGGACGTTAGATCCATGGGCATGCTAGAACAATGACAACAGAGTTTGCACTCATAGTAGAAGCTATGGCAGTCAATCTGGCTATAGAGATTGTAGGAAGAAACAATATCCAAAGAGTCATATTCGAAACTGATTGCAAGGTCTTAGTAGATCTATTGAAATGCCAGCCTGAAAGTAAACCTAAGCTTGTGAGGCTCATTGATAGAATGCAAAAAAGGTTAAAGGACATGTCTAAATGGAGTGTATGATTCACTCTAAGGAACTGTAATAAAGCTGCATATGTGCTAGCAAAGCACCACCAACAGAGATTCAATGGGTATTTCGACTATACCTGACCGCCTGATTGTATTGATAATGTTTTACTGGAAGATAGATGTAATGGTAGTAGTACTACCGCACTTCCTTTTCCACTTCATGAAATTTTGATGCCCTGTAATGTCTTTCCATATTTCCTTGCATGAGGAGGGCGAGATGAATAAATAGCCTCCTGGCTTCCACCAATATATATATATATATATATATATATATACATCCACCTCATAAGTTGGAAAAAGACAACACATGTCATCTTTTAGAGTTCCATCATGAACAAAGCATAAGATAAGAGTTCAAAAGAATATCCATGATCACATGATCAATATAAAATAAGGTAGTTCACATGAACCATGATTTTCAAAAGAAAAGACGTTGTGTATAGGCTAATGTTCATAGGACAAAGAGAATGAATAAGCATAGGTGAATTTCTCAACAGAGAAGAATAGGGGATACATCATACATTTAGAGTCAAGAATTAGAAATTGTTCAAAATATAAATAATGGGGGATGCAATCATACCTCAACTTTAGAGTCTAAACACTCCAAGTCAAGCCTAGGCCTCTAAAGAATCTCTAGGGAAGGCGGATAGGTCCAATAAGTAAGGTTCCCAAGCTTAGAGACGTTGGTTTCTCCAAAAAAGCTCCTATCTCGAGCAAGAAGCACCTTCTTCACTTTAGCAGTGAAGAACCCTAATAAAAGAACATGGAGATGAGGTGTTTATGGGTTATAGGTGGGGTTTCACCATGGAAGGCCATGGTTCTGACCTGGATGAAGGTGGAAGGAAGACTAACAACATGAAAATAGGGAAGTAAAGGAGGATACTTACTAGTTTTGGTTAAAATTGCCAAGGAGGAGCTTAAGAAATCCTAAATTGAGAAATTTGGAACCCTAGGATCCTTCTTCACCAAGGTAGGTACCCTCTTTTATCTTGGGATAGCAGCTTCGTTGAAAAAATAGAAGGGATGATGCTCCAAGATGGGGGGAAGAGAAGGAGAGGATTGATTCTTGGATTTGGAGATGCAAAGGGGTAGGCTTGGCTTTATAAAGAAGGGGGAAAGCATGAGGTGTCTATGGGACTTTCCATGTGTCCTTAGGCTAAGGCCTCATGGCCATGTAAGAGGATAGCTCATAGAGACTTATTGTATATCCAAGGTCGGTCCTAAAATCCCATGGAGGCTTCTAGGCCATCCCCACTGTCTTCCAATTAAAGAAATAACCCCATTGGTTGATAGCTTTTAAAGATAAGCTCATTTATAAAGAGGGTAATCCCTATAATGCCCTTGGAAAGAAACACCTTCAAACCAAGGTGCAACCAGGTGCCCCATGGTTCAAAATCTCGAGAATGGTAAGGGAATATTTAATGATTAAAATTCAGGTGATTATTTGCAAAGAAAACCTTCCAATTGAGTATATTGCATTAAAGTCCAGAATGTACTTAAAATTGCTTAACTTGCACAAAAAACATCCAAATCGAACCAAATTTGAAAATTAGGCTCATTTTATGTTTTCAAATCATATAAAAATAATAGATTAAGTTTTAGAGCACTTAATTATGGTAATTAAGCTTTCACTGAGGTATTTATGCATAAATCCTTATATTGGTACAATTAGTGAATAAATGTTCACTAAAGCACTATAAATTCCACTAATTAAACATGAATGACATAAGGGACAAAATTGATAGGGAAACTTGTGAAAAAGGTTTACATGGAGATTACATCTAAGATTCCTTATGTTACATGAGAAATGTCAAGCAAGATCGTATATTTTCAAATAGAAATAACAATTTCTCACTTTCTTGATATATCATCCTTGTAATACAAGTTTCTTTAAAGTAAAATGTTTATGCTTGATGGAATCATGAAATAGCAGTTCTACTAACTCAATTACATGCATGTTGGGCTAAGATAAATTTAAATGTAGACTAAATATTCCGCAACGCCTTCTCTACCTTGTCCATCTTTATCCTTCCATGAAGGCTTTACTTCTTATCAGATCATGCACATCAGTATGTCAGATCTGTCTTTGGTATCAGATACTAAAATGAAGAAGTAATCAAATTTGTCTTATAATGTTTATAAATAAAGTGGAGTCCTCAATTCCTTCCTTCTTCTTCTTTAATTCATCTGACCATAGTGGGTAATTTCTTTTCCAATATCTAGGGTGGTGAAAATGGTGATAATCTCCTCTTATTTTCTTCATTCCTCACTACTACAGAAAATACTTCTTACAACAGTTCCTTTTCTCAATTTACAACAGGTGTTAACCGTTGTATTAGATCGCATGGTCTTATGGGGGGGTGCTTTACAGAACATGTGATCACCTGTTGTAATAGATGTAATTTATACAACAGTTGAAACATGTTGTCTTTTAAGGAATGGCATGTTGTAATATGGGTATTTTACACAACATGTGGTGCACCTATTGTAATATATATTATACAACAGTTGAACGACGTTGTCTTTCGCTAAACACACCCATTGTAATAGGGGTATTTTTTACAACATACAGTTCACCCTTTATAATATATATTATACAACAGTCGAAGCATGTTGTCTTTCACTAAACACACCCATTGTAATAGGTAGGTCTATTACAACATGCAGTGCACCTGTTGTAATATACATGTTTATACAAAAATTGGAGTATGTTGTCTTTCCATACATTTAACCGTTGTAATAGGATTGTTTAGACAACATGGTGTGTGTCTGTTGTAATATACACAATTTATACAACAGGTTATGCATGTTGTAGTTCACTAGAAATAGATGTTGTAATAGGTGTATTTTTTCCTGACAAACCAGTTGTAATAGGTGTGGATAACACAACATGTGTTGTTTGTTGTAGAACGATACATTTTATAACATATCATAAACTGTTGTCTTTGATTAGAGTTTGATAGGTCATATATCAAACTAATTGTATTGATCAAATTAATCATATTATTAAATTATAATAAATATGTAATTATACTTTTTCATTTCACAAACAAACACATAGTTGAACAAAATTTCCATCAAACCTTGAAAGAAACTCGTACTAAATTTAATTAATATTAAATCATCCATACAACGATTCAATAATACAAAGTACTGAGTATCCACTCTAGAATCGAACTGAAAACTAACTAAAAAAGTTTCACACATTGGTCTATGCTAAAGAACAAATGTCTCCCACACATGTCACATAATCTTATGTGTGCTCAAGAACACATGTCGCCCACTCATTTCAGACCTCATCAATTTCTTCTTGGTTGAAGCAACGACCAATATACTTCGAATAATACTGCAACCATATGACAAATATATCAACATATTGTGATTTTTTCAATTTATTTAGAAATTTGAACAAACTAAAAGAATATAATGTTAAGTAGCTTACACATTTAGGAATATTTCTATTTCTCACATCAAAGATGTCTTTCATATACTTCAGCACATAATACCCGCAATCTGTATTGTTCGGCTACTTTGGACACTGTACAAAATAAATATTAATTTGTTATCCAAATAATTGTGAGAACTTGTTTGCAAATAAGAGGATGGAAAGGTATAAATAGCCAGAAAACTTAATAAAGGGTATGTGTAAACAAAATCAAAAATGCTATAAGAGTGAAAAAGGCATGGTTTATTGTTGTAGAAGTCGTGGTTTATATGCCATACTGGATGATGCAAAACTTGCTCTTGCAAGAGGGGGATTTTGTAAGAGTGAAGAATACCACCCTTCTAAAAGGAACCTTTGTTAAACTACAGCCTCACTCGAAAGATTTTTTAGATATATCAAACCCCAAAGCTATTTTGGAAACAACTCTCAGGAACTACTCGTGTTTTACAACTAACGACAGTATCATGGTAGCTTATAACAATAAAAAATACTACATAGACATTATAGAAATCAAGCACATTATATAACTTGAGCGTCTTGTTGCTCCCGCTACTGTTACAATGATATTATATGACTGGTCTTATAATTAGTTTTTCCAGTGTCTGCAGACTTTCAGCCATTGTATGACAAGGACAAATGGATGGATTTTAACTAAAAACTTGTTGCATTGATGACCTCAAGCATACAATCCGATGCAGAGGGTTGGATAAAGTACAATCCACAAGAAATCCAACTATAAGCATACACACAGCCTGGGAATATACATCGAGTTAATATCACATATTTTCTTTCATTGTGTTGAAGATCCCTTAGTTGGTCAGTGTTTTTTTTGGGGAAAACACTTTCATCAGTTAGTAGCCAGACAGGACATTCATCTTGTTTGTCACCGAAAAACAGGAATTAACCAACATAGCTATAATCCCATCAAGATAACTATTGCACAGACAAATCATGCAGGATTTACTTGGTATGTTTATTTATGTGAGAATGTATATGAAAAAAGTGGTTGTCTGTTACGTGTATGGTCAGTCATGTGGTCTGTATTTGAGCAGAATTGGATCACCCGTGCACGCAAATACTTCACTAACAGACTATACTATATCTAAATTAATTAAAAATGCATGGGGGCATGGCATCCCTGGTCCTAATTAGCATTCATCATTACATCTAGGCTAGGTTGCCATAATTGGGCTATTATTGTACTTTGATCCATTTAGAATATTAATCTTTCAATAAAGCATGGATGTGCCTGTCTTTCCTTCTATGTTAATTACTTATTTGGATGATCTCTTCCATGCATGAATTCCCCAGCTAATCTATGATTCTAGAGAATACATCCAAGTGAGGAGGGAAGCTAGTACGGAGCCAAAACTGTGAGAGGATGCTTGGACCATTAGTAGATATTGCAGAACTCTACTCGAGAGAGGATTTGTGTTCTGACCACATTGCAATTGGTGCTAAGTACAGACTACAAAGTTTACTTGTATTTGAGAAGAATTGGATGCACCTATGCAAGCAAATGCTTTGAAAATAGACTGTAATATATCTAAATAAATTAAAAATGTTTGGGGCCCATGGCACCCCCTAGTCCTAACTCACATACATATTTGTGCCTAGGCTAGGTTTCCATACTTGGGTTATTCATGTACTTAGATCCATGTTGAATATTAATCTTTCAATTATGCATGAATATGTTTATCTTTTCTTCACATTGTGATTACTTGGTTGGATTATCTCTTTCATGCATGAATTCCCAACCTGATCCATGATTGTAGAGAATACATCTGAGTGAGGAGGGAAGCTAGTATGGAGCCGAAACTCCGAGAGGATACTTGGACCATTGGAAGATGTGCATTATGACTCTACTCGAGAGAGGATTTGAGTTCTGAATGCATCGGAAGTGGTTCCAAGTACAATGCACTTAGACCTTGAGAAGCAATTCTAAGTTCATTTAGCCCAGAATCCTCGAGAGAGGTGCGTAGGGTTTCAGTTCTAGTAGGACATCCCGTAACAGCTACCACAATAATGTTAGGTTGAATGCTAGTTAATACATGGGTCTGAGGGTTGTTTATGCCCAAGGTCAAAGTGCATGAATAGTCTAATTAGCGGTAAACTAGCATGGAACTCTTCTCCTCTTGTTTGTGGAACTTGGAACCTACAATTAGATAGTTTAGTTTTATTCTTGTTTCTCTACTTAGTTTAGCTCCCATCTCTCTTTACACATTAATTTTCACTTAGCTAACCAATAGGACTAAGTGATGTACATCTAAGGGACTAAAGAAGAAAAGCGGCTAAAAGAATAGTTCTCATTCATCAAATGTGTTTAAACAAAGACGTGATAGAGCCTTTATATAGGCTTCTAAAAGTAATACTAAAAAGGAGCTAGCCAATGTGGGACTAAACCATGTGACTTTACAAAAGCCCTAAATAAAGAAAAGGCATAATAAAATAATGCAAGCTAGAAAAAAAGCCTAACTAATGACATGACGACGTCTACACTCGTAAGTGCGTAAAGGTAGAGCCTATCTTACATCACTATGTCTTTAACGGCCTACCTCCAAGTCCATGTGTTTGGCCCCAGTTACTAAGAAAAACCTCGTATAGTTGCAAGGGTCCTATTTAGTGTCGTGTTTTATAAATATAAAACCCAATAGGGATCTAGGGTTTTGTGGCCGGGTAGGATTGTCTCTTATTACTGAATCCAGATCCACTTGGTTGATAGATATACATATTTGATTTCTCCAATCACTAAATCGACATTGCATGTCTATGCGGTCACATGGTCCCATTTGTTTGCCTCATGTTTTGTGCTTTATGTAACGTTCAATTTGAAAGATACAAACTGGTTGAAGGATGGTTCATGGTTATCGATGTATAAGCACTAAGCAGTAGGCCCATGCAACAAATTGGGTTTTTTTCGAGAAAAATGTATTGTCGTGCAATTTCAGTCTAAGCCTGACAATCTTGTGCAATATTCTTTGTGCAAACTTTCTATTAACTAACCCTAAATGCAGGTAACAGCAGGGAGTGGTTGCTAAGCATCTCATAAGAAAGCTCAAGATTGTTAATGCTATAACTTTCAGTTGCACAGAGAAGAAAGCCTAAATGTTTAGTGCATGTCAGTCTGGAAAGGAAGCTTGAAGATCAACCACATAAGAAATTTCATCTTGGAAATTCCAAGGTTCATTTACTGGAATTTGCAAGGTTCGTACCAAGGAAACACAGACATGTTTCTAGACACAGACACTGACACAAACATGGACACGGGACACGAAAAATTTCGAAAATGTAGGACACAAACATGGCATTGGATGAGGGGGATTTTTTTTAATATATACACATATGTGGATGTATGACATATGAACTGGAATTTATCTTAAAATTTGTCAATATTAATGTATCTATGTATGTATAATCTTAAATGCAGATAAATGTGTTTTTATGTGTATGATAAAAATAATATGGAGTAGAAACCTAAATGTATGTTTCTTGTAAATATATATGAGTTCATATTACTCATTGAACCAACTCATTAGACTATAATTTGACTTGTAATATCTGATTAGAATTTGCATATTGGTTCTTTTCAACAGATTTATTTGTAGTTGTGATTAGATCTCAACTCTATGTTAGACTTTCTCAATAATAAAGCATAAACATTAGTTGTATATTCAACATTTGCACTCTGAATTAGGCTATTGCAGCAGCAACAGCTGCAGTGATGTGTCCAGGAAGTGTGTGGGCAGTGTCCAGCTGTGTCCGGAGTGCAAAAAAAAAGACCAAAATGAACTGGACACATCCCAACCGTGTCCAAAAGGTTTTGTGCCATGTCTGAGAAGTGTCTGTGTCCAAAACGTGTCTGACGCGGACACAGGGGCTGTCTACAAATTTCTGTGCTCCCTAGGTTCGTACTAAAAATATCCAAGAGGATTCAAAAGGGTAGATCGCCCAATGAAACAAAAACCCTGGTGTGGCCGTTTAAAACATAAATGTCTTTCTTTCATTGTAGGTCCAACAAACCACGACAAAATTCTATGTGTGGTTTACTTTCTTCAGATCAACCAAGATTTGAATGACAAATTTTTTTAAAGGAGATTAATTACGATCATTTTGAAATGATTGAAATTGTAGAGTGAAAGAAAAACATACACATGCAGGAAAGAACATACCTCACTGGCTATAGGTACCCACCCTTGGACGGTTGTCACTGTAGACCAGACCAATGTGGACATGTTAAGAACAAGTGTCACAGAAACCCCTGCAAGAAAATATATTATGAGGATAGAGAAAGGAGATAGAAAATGAGGTGCATACCCTTCTTTTCCTAAATGGATTCCAGCTGCTAAACACGCTTTTGACAAAATATCATATAAGAATTTGTTCATTTTTTTTATTTACTGTTTCACATGCAACCTACTTACATCATCTCACACTTCTTAATCACATCATAGGTCTAGAAAACAACTTACATATACAAGTGCAGGATATATATAATGCCAATTTCAAAATCGAGAGGATCGTGACATTAATTGTCTGGAGAGCACTATCCTATTTCTTGTTATTTTCGAGCCGATAACTAAGGAATAGAAAGTAGCTTTTAAAGTGAGTAAGCTTCTGTGATTACTAGGAAAAATTAATAAACCCCTTGTCATTTTGCCTAGTTTATTTCTTACAACGTCACTTAAGTAACTGATGTCTACGACTTATTTCTATGTACAATTTTGTATACAGTGACAAAGTCAAACAGTTTAACATTTAATATAATAGATGTTGTTGTAGGCCTTTGATAGATATTTTCCTACTATTCCAGATCAATTTATGATAAGGTCTGATTCACTAAGGAGAGGACTATCTACATTTTGTCCTTGGCTACATAATAAATTCAATATCACAGTGTTGATGATCTTAATTATTAGCAGTCTTGTGGACTAAGAAAGGCTTATAAAGAAAATTCTACCAATCCATTCTCATTTATAGTGAGTGACAAATACTGTTAATAAATCGACCAGGGCTCAACAATAATGTCCTATTGTTGACCAAATGTTCTTTCATTGATTGCTCACATAAAGAAATCAAGCAATGCAACGAGATAGATCCTCTGGCTTAAAAAAAACAAAAAAAAACAAAAAAAAAACAAAAAAAGCAATGCAACGAGATCATGCAATGGATAGTTTCACATATCCCACTATGCCTTCAAATATCAAAAAGTGAACCAAGACAACTTCAACATACCACTCTTGTTGTCGCCTCCACCAACAATAAACCAATTCTCACCAACTGTGACACCAGCATGACCAGCTCTAGGTGTGGGTATAACACCCTGAGGTGTCGGCCTAGACCATTCCATCTATAGTAAATAATGGCAGTCTTGAGCAAAGATCCAACACATCAGAAATTTCATCGAAACTTAAAAGAAAAATGAATCTCAATGAGAAAGAATACATACAGTTTGTAAGTCTAGAACGTGTAAATCATTGAAACATGTAGAATGTGAACCCCCACCAAAAATCAGAAGATAGGGCTCAGCATGTACAACAGCCACATGGTCAAACCTTGGTGAAGGAGCAACTCCTCTGGACTAGAGTAATAAAGGAATTCAAATGTCAACAAAATGTTTGCTTAAAGCAACTATAACAAAATATATATATGAACAAATATATATCATTACAAAATCTATAGCTTCCATTATAAGATATATATTTGTTGTTGTCTGCATCAGTTATTTCTGATGTAACTCAAGGCTTAATTCATCTACATTTTAGTTAGGTTGTAAACAATGCATGTACAGTGTGGGTATGACCATATCCAGAACCATATATGTTTATTTTAGCGGGTATTGGTACGAGTCTAGACCCACATTACTTAAAACCAAACCCACATTGTATACTATGTGGGTCTATGGATATACAATTCAGTTGAATGATTAATTTACTTTCACATATTTTAACCATTAACAAAAGCTAATTAGAGCTGTTATTGTAGTTCAGTAAAAAAAAAATTGATTAACCAAATTAAGTACCAATCCAAACCAAAAGTAAAATCTACAATGTGCACTTTAAAATAATTTAACAAGACTAACGAATTTTCATTTATGGAAGCCACCTAGGCCAACTATTGGTTACACATGATTCCATATAGAAGGGTGGTTGATGATCTACTTTATGTTGCTTTTCCTTTATTTTTCTTCAGTGATTGATCAATTGATGTGTTGTGTGATGAATATGTCGAAACCCATTTAACAGGGAACAAAGGAGTTGGATGAGGATGCAGTTAGATCTATAAAGTAAATTTTTTTGACATATTGTTCATTGACAAGTATCCACTTCTTTCCTTGGTTCCTCACTCTAGCAGAATCAATTTTCTCCTCTCGCCCCACTTCACCTGCAACTAGTCGACAAAAAACACCAGTAGAGGGTGTATCGATCATTGACAAGGGTGCCATATTGGCAAGCCTGCATGCATGAAGAGAATGATGTTAAGATAGTGCTTTTGTATCTACAAGCGAGGCTCGTCCATTTGGGATTTTTAAGATTTCAAGGTAATCTACTTTCACCATGACTCAGGAAATTCCATCGATGCTCATGAGGACTGTCAAATCAGCCTCAAGTGTGTCTAAGTGGAATACAAGGTAGTCAAACTCCCTGCTAGGTCTAGTGAAACCACCTACAACTATGCCCTCATGGTTCCTTAGTATACCTCATATCATTTTTCCTCTAGGACCTTTTTTTGTACCCTCCAATTTGCTATCCAACTATTTAGCTTGAGCTCTCTGAATACATGATTTTTCTACCTGACTTGTATACGATCTATCTCCCCAATCTCACTCATAAGACTTAATTCCTTCCATTTTTATTCTAACTCGTTGGATACCTAAAATCTCTTTAGAGTAGCATTTTCCATTGTGGTTTTAAAAATGTTTTGGTTGTTTCCTAGATCCTTGAGTTGTCCAACCTCTTCAATCTAGATGGTCGGGGAGGGCATTGAAGTACACCCCTTGGGGTGATAAAGACAAACACTCCCCTGGAAACACGAAGCAAAAAGGATGAAAAAAATGCAAACTTGTCCGATTTGCCATCAACGCAATAATGAATTGTGTGTTAACATTAGATACTTCAAGCCAACACTACTCACTTGATCTCACTCATATGTTGCTAATTGTGTTAATGTTGTCCTTTTCTTTGAAGACTCTCTATGATGCTAGTATATTCTTCCAATGTCCTTTCTCAAAAAAATATTAGAAATATTCTTTGCATGGACATTACCCTGCCTTCATCCCAATGAAGTGACTTATCGTTATAAAGTTGGTGGGGGTTGTTGAGGTGCGTCTTCTTCCTTCCGACTCCCATAGAAGTCTTTCCTTTGGTGGCTACTCCATGTTGTATTGGTTGTGTAGTTGTTGTTGTGGATCTTCCTTGTCTAGCATGTCGCCAAACACTAGCATTTGTAGTCTTCGAGCTTGATTTGTGTTCCATCATCGTTGTACTCCATCGTGGGTGATCGATTGTTGATTTGTGATACACTATTGGTTGGCATGGGCGTCGTTCCCCCTCTACCACAAGAACAACTACCTTGGCCTCGACGGACGCCTCATCTCCCGAGCATTCCACACATCGCACCTGGTGGTGGATTGAAACTCCTTGCATCTTTGGATCATCGCATGGGTAGTACTTGCGGATCTAGGCTAGAAACATGTTTGGTTCACCAAATAGTATTAGAACATGTTGGAGAGAAGGATAGCATGTGAAGGTATAGGTGGAGGATGGGTTGTTGAGTTTACTATCCCATGTTTGAATATAATAGATGATAGGATTAGTGACTCATAGTTCTAGCGGCAACAAACAACATTGTAAAGGAGGTAACAACACATGCCATCAATGAGGTAGCCATGGAGGTTTGAAGATGGGGTGTTGGCAGTCCGAGGAATAGCATTTTGCATGAGGAAGAAAGATGTGGTTCCAGTTGATGCTCTATGGGAGGAAGACGTGAGTCATCATACCATATGGAGTTTCCTGAGAAGATGTCATGCATGAGGGAGAAGCAACGTCGCATAAAACATAAGATGTTTATGAGGCAAGAGAGTGCATTGTCAGACTGTACAAGATCATAGCCAATGGGAAATAGACAGTGGCACCAGGGGGAGGTAGAAACATAGGTATGAGAAAGGTAGAGGCGGAGGCTTGAAGAGGGGTGTTCACATCAGAGATGTAGCAATAAATGAGGTTGTTGTAGTGCCTTTGTAGTGAGAGAGAAATAGCATGTCAGGTCGTGAGCCAGCTGGAGTAGAGGTTAGAATACAAGTGTCATCCCACAAAGATATAACACTATGAGAGTGCCTTTATGATGACAAAGCAACAACGCCGCATGGTAGAATGGTAGATAGTAGGTAGCAGGAGACACTCCCATGGGGAGGCAGGAGTAGAGCTTGTGAGCTTAGGTAAAAGTGGAGACTTGAAGATGGGGTGTCGACAGGAGGAGGTGTAGCACCACATGAGGTTGTCATAAAGATGATTTTGTAGTGAAAGAGAAATAGCCTCACACAACAAAAGGGTATCATGAATTTAGACGAGGGTCTAGACAATTTTATCGACCATTGGGGTAATCCCAAGAAAATACTTGGGGGGAGCACAGGACTGAAAATCTTAGATGTGTATGACTTAACTCTCACTAGTTGACCATCCTAAAGTAGTTTAAACGGAACCAAACATATGATTCCACATTTTTATGGATATCGAGTTCCATCCCTATCAATATCTAATGAACTAAATATTGTGTAGGTAGATGGAGCATAGGGGTTGGTGGCTATGGAGTAGCAACCCACCTGAGATATTTGGGTGGGCCTTGGTGGAAATTGCCTCCTCTAGGGTTAGTTTGATCCCTAACTCCCACTAAAGAGAATGAGGAGCCCCATGTTTAGAGAGAGAAAATCAAGATATTCGATCAAATTGGCCTCCTTCCTTTAGAGAAGCTTAATTATTGACCCAAAAATGCTACCTCAGCTCACAAGAAAAAAGAAAGTAAAGAGTCACAGACAATAATAATGAACACCATGGCATAAAATGCATGCTCAAAACAACCAAATCTGAGACACCAAATAAGAAAACTAATCATTAGAGAAAAAGGTAGAAAATAACCACAAGCATTGGATCAATAACACTTATTTAAAAAAATTGACGGACAACCAAGCAATTGGCTTTGTGGAAAAGTATAGACAAGCTACAACGGATTAAGATGAGAAAGAGAAAATGATATAAAAAACACATTAAGTCAAGTCAATTTAATAAAGAATGGATAGCCAACAAATGCAATACATATCATTTTCATTTAGGAAATGTATGGATATCACTTTCTAGGGGACAAGGAAATACTAGCAAGTTTCAATGTTAGTTCAACATGTATATATTTCAATGCCATAAGGCATTTACTTAAAAAGGGAACAAATATTTTATGTCTCTAAGTGTGTGCGGTCACGCACACATGTGCACATGGATGGGATGCATGGCTAGGTGCTAGTATGACACAATGTGTAAGCACAATGTACATATAAAGACAAAGCAAAAGAATTTCCATGAGAATAACAAAGATGAACACAACAACCTATTAGTTAATCAACATAAGAATTAGTTAATAACCTATGATTTAGTGTATAAACATTATTTTAAATTTGGTGAATCTAGTCTGAATCAAGAAAAAACTCATTCTCGACTAGATTGGATGATTGTTTATATATGGAACTTATTAGGTCAAGTGGAAAGTGATTGATCTCAAGAAGTGGAGACGAAAGAATCTGATTTGTATCAAAATACATAATATTGCCTGGTGTTAAAATAAGACGGGGGTAATGTCATGAGATATCTTTTTACCCTTAGATAAAAATTAGAGAGAAGAGAAATAGCCCTAAACAAGTTATATTTGCATAATATATTTGTAAGACCCATACAAACAATGAATAAGATAGAAATCCAGACCAAGGGTTAAGCCAAACTAATAAATAGTTAGATCTGGGTCGAAGGGCTTAGGCCTTCCATACAGGAATATTGTATTCTACGCCATCCTCATGGAAACAATAATGAATTTCCTTTGCATATCATTAATATATGGCAGTTGGCAACAAATAGTTTTAGAGTAGTTTTGACAACTTTGTGCAATACTATATACACCATAAACAAGTGTTCCATGTTATATATAAAAGCCCAAAAAATGCTAATAACAAAAGAGGTTAAATTATGGAAAATGAAAGCCGGAAGGTGCATTAGAAATTGCAAGTATCATCGACGAGTTTCTCTGAACTTTCAAAAGGGGCATACATTGTGTCCTATAGCTCATAACATTGTGTCCAATACATCACATTTCTAACTTATAAAAAGAAGATTGATCATGGGCCTTAGTTTTCTTATTACAGTTATTCCCTACCCGTGGTAGAAATTGCAAGTCTAAGTCGAAGACAGAATCAAAACATCGAGTTGGATCTAACTATGCAGTAAGGTAGGTTGATTAATTGATGATGCCGCAGAGTTTAATGCAAGGATTTGACAATATTTGTTCTGAATATGGAAAAGATTGAAAAAGGGGAACATTGAAAAGGGGGGAAACGTTGCCAAGGGTTAAGGATCATCTATTAACGTATCAGTTGGCTCTCATCTACTTGGATGATCAGAAACCTCCATCCACCAACCTTCGCCTTGCTCACCTTCGCCACAAAGCACTGAGAAATTCTAGCAAGTTAACGATCTCATAGCCTAAGCCGCCAATCCCGTCACATGAGGAGCCGCCGCCACCATGGCACATCAACCAGAGGAGGAAGGAAGAGACTGGATGGGATGTTGTTTGAGAACATATTTTTGCATATGCCGTTTGCATTCGCTATTTGCCGGGTTCGAGTTGGCAGAGACTGAGTAAGAGAAGTATCTGGAAGAAAAATTGGGAAAGAGGTGACATTTGAGGAAGCGTGGGGTTTGTGGAGGGAGAGGAGGCAGAGTCTGCGGCCTATGAAATGTGTGCCACACTTTTTAATGAGTGAAAAAAAAGCGTGGCCCTAGACCTCAACGCACGCGAACGGCGAAGCAGGGAGTATCGGGGGAGGAGGACAAAGAGTAGCCGCTTGGGGGGTTTTTTTCCTGTAAAAGAGGTGGTTCAACACGGTTTTAGTTTTAGTAAATACCCTAACGGTTAAGCAAAACCGTGACCGGTTCTCCGGGTACCACTTGGGCAGTTGGTTTAACCCTTTCCGGACCTCAAAAATGGATTTTGAAGGGACCCGGCCCGCCCAGCCTTTCGAGTGACGGTTCAACCAGTTGAACCGGCCGGGTCGGGTCGGGTTGGGTTTCAGAACTCTGGTTTTAACGGCGGAAAATTTGTACATTTTACGTCAGGCAAATATTTTTGTCGCTTAAACATGTACCGATAGCGGCCATAAAAATTTATTGTCATTGTTAGTGTAGCAATTACGACAACCTAATAAAGTTGTCGTAATCTTTGACGTTAATACCCCAGTTTCTTGTAGTGACATCTACCCATAGTGAAAAAGTATTATTCTGATAAATCCCAAAAGGAACTCGGACATATATTTGATAATAATATTATACGAAAAAATTATTATCAGATTACATGTTCCTGATAAAATTCTCTGATAAGAAATTGGGTTCAGCTCGGTTCTGGCTATATAACATCAAGTCAGAGTCTGTTGTATAATCTTGGCATGTAACAACTGGTTATAGCATGTTGTGTGACTATGTTCTATTACAACATGTAGCTATTACAACAGGTCATCACATGTTGTGTGATAATGGTATATTACAATGGGTTAGTTAATGTGGTGTAATGGTGGTCTATTACAACGATTTATTATGTGTGGATATTACAACAGGTCACAACATGTTGTGTAAATATAATATATAACAACAAGTTGGAATTTGTTGTGTTATCTTGGTATATAACAACGAGTTTCAATATGTTGTATTATCGTGGTCTATTACAACATGTACCAAATACAACAAGTGAAGGCATGTTGTGTAATTAATACATATTACAACGAGTCAGTCTAAGTTGTGTAATGATGGTCTATTACACCATGTGACTATTACAACGAGTCATAATATGTAGTGTAATTAATATCTTTTACAACAGGTTTGATTATGTTGTGATACTACAACCTATTACAACACTTTAGCACTTGTTGTAGTATCCCCCTATACTACAACGGGTTTGGCATGTTGTAAATGACTTGTGTTGTATAAAATATACAATATACAACATGAAAACAGACTTGTTGTGTTAAGTATGCTAACTACAACACAATCATCAAGACGGTTGTCTATCTCCCGTTGTAAAAAGCATTTTCTGTAGTAGTGCCTCATTTCTCTTTGAGATCTGAAGACTTGGGCTTCTGGCTAGCTTTAGAACCCTTCATAGATTTGCCTTTGCCTTTAGACTTCCCCTTTATCTTACTAACCATCATCACAAACTTGGGCTTTTGTTTATTCATCTGTGTCTCAACTGTTATCAACATCCCTGACAACTCTATCAATGGTTTGTCAACGTCATTCATGTTGTAGTCCATGACAAACTAACTATATAATTCTGGTAGGGATGACAAAATCATGTTAGTGGAAAACTCTTGGCCCAATTGGAATCCTAGAATAGCTAGGTTCTCCACTTACCCAATAATCTTGAGTACATGGAGACCTACTTGATCACCTTATGCAATGATAGATTTGAACATTTCCTTGGAGACATCATATCTCTCTTGCCTTGCCTAATATTGGTACATGTTGTTGAGATGTGTGACCATATCTGTCAGACCCATGTTCTCATGTTACCTCTGCAACTCATAGTTCATGGAGCATAGCATCAGACACTTGACATCCACGACGTCTTCAGTATGCTTCTTATTATCATCCTTTTCAACCCTTGGTGCGATTTGATATGGTTCATCTAGTTCTTACATCTCCAGGACTAAAAGCTTGCGCTCCTATGTGAGAATGATTCTCAATGTCCTGAACCAGTTGTGTAAGATGTTCTGAGTTAGTTTGTCCTTCTCAAGGACTGATCGCACAGAAAAGTGATTGTTGTTCATTGCCATTTAATTCTACAAAAGAATTTGCAATTTTGTCAAAAACTTATTTTGATTTGATTTGATTATAATTTTGGGTGATAATAATTTGGTCTTTAATTCATTACCATTCCCATTATTTTGTTCAAATTGACAACCCTCAAATATCAACTCAGAAAATTGCAGTGAATCTATTTTCTAATGAAAAAAATCCAATATAATTCAACTATGGCCCGACCAAAACCTCAAAACACAGTTAATTACCAAGGTAGGCAACTTTTTCCAATTGCATCATATGCAACTCTTGATAGATAATATGGGCAACTCCTTCCAATAATTATCTATATGTTTTTAGACCCAGATGCACTGAGAATCACCAATTAAGCCTGACCCAATAGACAATATGTTAATAATGCAACCCACGGAGATGGAACCTACATTATTACCATCACACTTAGACAAGGTAGACGGCACACCAAGCTTTGGTGTAACCTATGCTAGGTTGAACAAGTTTTTCATGAGTATTGCTATTGGAAAGGATCTTAGACTTAATATGTATGATTGAGGGATTTATATATATCATATATACATACATATAGTGCATCCAATCACCACATATATGGTATATATCATATACATGCTATATCCCACAATATAAACATACAACAAAAAGTGATGTTTATGGCCATGTGTACCTGCAATTCCTTGGAGCCATAAGGAATTACTACCACCCAGGTCAAGCAACAGATCACATGTATGAACATGTTGTTGGTGTAGATCTTTGCTTACCAATTTGGGTAGATCGATCCAATCCTTGAACCGGTCATCTCACCTCTTGGACGGTTGGTTGGTCATCATGGACAGACGTCTGGCTTCCAGTCCAACCTATTGTTTGAATCCTTCCAAATGGTCATTTGAATTCACCAGTCAGTCATCTGGCTCCATTGTTTTGTTGTCCATGGTCCTCTAGACGCTTAGCTCATCTCACAAACTGGTTGTCTCATTTGAAGATGATCATCTTCCATGTCATTGCAAGAAAAGAAGATATCCTATTGCTATTAAACTATTACATTATAAAGAGAAACCTCGAGTTACATTTGAAAAGAGAAAAGGTAGGAAAGAATTAACTTTACATTGGGAAAAGGGAGGTAGAGGATTGGCACATAGATCAAGATAAACAAGAATAAAACCAAACCATCCAACCACACACAAAAATTGGGTATTGTCCATAACCACACTACACATCCACCATCAAAACTACTTTTAGAGGAACGAGTGTCAATTGCATAAGTATCATATATGTATGTATATATATTAGTTTGGATTATGTGGTATTTGATCGGATACACATATGAGACCGTTTACATATATACATTTTATGCAATAAATAAACAATTAAGCCAAAAATCTGATCTTATAGATTATCATAAAACATAGTAAATTGATGTGGCTCTGATACCACTATAAGGAAATACGAGCACAGAATGTAGCAGTAGAAACAAATTTTTTTATATACTTATATTCCAATAACATCAAGATTGTGTCAAATACTATGAAATAGGAAGGATGGTTTAACGAGTTACACCTGGTTGTGGAGCAACTCCAGCGACAACCACTCGCTTCAATGCAACTATCAACTAGTTTCTTTTGGATAGTGGTTGTACATTTGCTGCTCTTCACCACAAACAATAAACAAAATAGATTCTATAGTGAATCCTATGATCTCACCACAAACTGTATCCTGAGGACTCCTCCTTATATATTAGTCCACATGAACCAACTAGAACTCATGCCATTCAACTAGAATAGATAGGAAGGAGTTGTCCCTCCCGTTGGCATACTGGTCACCCACTTGCTCTCCCACAATAGCGATCTTAGTTGTTCTCTACCATAGATATCCCTCCCTAGGTAGGTAGGTCTTTCTTGGGCTCTCCTGATTACCAAAACTAGAGAGAACAACAATTGTCAGAGCAATTGACTATCGGTTGATGTTGTTGTTGCAGTAGTACTCTAAGAAGCCCCCAGTACCCCTCTATTTATAGGTGGGGTTCGGGCCATGGTTCCCAGTCTATTCGGGATATGTGTGGGAGTGGAAAGGACCAGAAAATCTTGAATTGTCACAACCTAGATACCATAAGATGGTTGTCTTGCACAATCAAATGACTTTTTGGAAGTTTCTCAATCAAATAGGAAATTGGCAATTCAATTCAACTTTAGACATTAATTCTTTCACCACAAGAAATGTGCAATCAAAATGAGTTCAAGAAACATTCAAAACCTTCATTTGGCCCCAACTGAGCCATATCACCCATGCAAAACACCTATCTCACTCACCCAGATGATCATCTGGTCAGGCCTAAGATCAGCTAATCGATTCAACAGAATGAACTGATAGATTCATAGAGCAGAATTTAGCCAATTAGATTTCTCATCAGCCTGATGTCTTAAATGATTGTCTCAACTCTTGATCTAGTCCTATGGTACCCAAATAGTCATCTCACCCTGTGATACGGTCATCTGGCAGTATAGACATTTATGTTTAGCTAATATGTTGTGTGAATTGAGTACCTAAATAGTTTAGTAATTAATCCAATCATCATTCATGATCAAACTCCTCTTCTAGATGAGTTCCTTTGTGTGTGACCATATAGGTCCCATACAAAGTTTGAATTGAATGTACATAACTAACTTACGACATCACAAGTAGAGAGCGGAGCCTAGTCACACATTAGTGCTACCCAAGTAAATGGAAAGCTGGAGAACAGCTTCAATCTACAATCTGTGAAAGGTGTTGTCATGATTGTATAATTCCTTTTTTGTTGATATCTAGAGAGAAATCAAGGCATGGATCATGTAACGACCCCACCTCCTGGTAACCCCCAATTAAGGGAGACCAAGAGGTCGGAGCCATTATCCCAATTAACAGGATCAAAGGTTCGACAAATAATAAATGATAATTATGAAATTCTACTATCTAAACTGAAATTTGGTATTGAAATAAAAGTTTACATACCTTTTAAAAACTTTGGAAATCTATCTATCCATAGATTGGATTATTCTATCTAATCCCCTTCCACTTTATTTCTTCTTTTCACAATGTGTCACTTTACTATTTGTGCTTTGAGGGTTATACTGAAAATGCTGAAAAACAAATACGCGATTAGCATATGGGAATATGTTGGTTTGTGGGGACAACCAAAATTTCACAATTATGGCTAAAAATTTAATTATCACAGTTGGGGTAATTTAGCAAACCAATTTACATTTTCAATGTGTCATTCTCCACCACTTTTGCCCTAACCCTGGAATACCCTTCTAGGGTTTCTCTTTTGTCATTGACTTAAGGCCACCTTCTCAATCCCAAGCTTGGTGCCTGGGGGTCACCTCTCATGGTGCCCCATCGTCATGCAACATAGACCACCTTCTCATTCCCGAGCTTGGTGTCTGGGGTCACCTCTCGTGGTGCCGATTGGTCTACCCTCCTGGGCCTGACCTTTATGGCATCTTCCATCAGGGTGGCATGTAGGTGCTAGAATACACATGTATTTATAATTGTGATAACCATAGTGACTTTATAATTGCAGTATGAACATCCAAACTATTTAGTTTCAATCAATGCGATCAACCATCCTGGAAACCTTCAGGAAAACTAATGCGATTAATCGTAATTAACCACATACCTATCAAGCTGTCTTGAATGCAGAATTAATCCAATCGAGCAAGTAATCTAGAATCAACCAAGCTAGCACACAATTTGGCCCTGAAATATACATCCAATATTCTCTATCATGGATCATGGTATCCAAGTCTAATAGGCCTAATTATGCCCTAGGGTTACTAGCCCTTTTTAGAGTTTTGACCATAATTAGGATTTCACTTCCTTTTTACCACTTTTACTTTACTTTTATCAAAATATCCATCAAACCCTAATTATCTTATCTTATTTTTCGTTAAGATCTTAAGATCAGCTTTGGACCACAAAACCCTAATTTTCGGATTAACTATATCTTTTCTTCCCCTTTTTCCCTCACTTAGAGTTTCTAAGGGTATTAATTACAATATTAGGTTTAAAACCCTAATTCTTGAAATTTCCTTTTCAAAATAGGTTAATATCCCTCTATATCATTAAACAAGTTAATAATGCTCGAATTTATTCACTTGCAAGATTAAATCCATCCTTTATTAACAATTAGGGTTTCTAACCACATATTAATACTTTTCCCATCCAAATTATACACTTTTACAACAATATACTGATTTAGGCTTCCAAACCATTTTTAATTTACTCCTCATATTTTTTAGATCAATTTTCATGTATAAACATTCCTCATCCGAGTTTTCTAGCTCAAGATATGATTTTTGTAAGAAAATCCCTTTCTATTGCTTTGTTAGAAATTTCTAGAAAAGCATGGATCGTTAGATCAATGGTCCGTTGGTCTACTCAGGATCCAACGACCCGGGACACGTGTGCCTAATTTTCATTTTAAGTTGTGAAGGACAATATTGCCTTTACATTGACTAAATGTGCGGAGGGGTAGCCAGGTAATTTCACTGGATCTCCTTCGTCTTCAACCTTGCGATCTCGCAGCTGCTACGATGGTCAACTGTGTGGTTGACTTCTCGATCCAGTCATCGTGCGAGCACGCTAAATGTCTAGGGAGCTCTGCCTCCCTCCTTTGAACCTACCTACAACCTCAATTTCTCGCCCGTGACTTGCCAAGACCGCCCCCTACTCGCTGGACTCTGGCAAGGTTTTCCAAGAGTACAAGGGTGCAAGTCAGGTTAGATCTCCAAATTGATCGCACAGGAACACTCCCCTCGCTCTTCCGCAGTGTTTGGGGTAGCAAATGGATATGCCGGTATCCCCCTTCACCCACCCCTATATATAGGATCAGAGGCAGTGCTGCGAGGATTGGGTATTTCCCCAATAGGCGGACAACCCTCGACAAACTAGGGATGATCCTCTATGGTTTCCTCTCCCGAGTCCAAAGAAGCTATCAACAGGATGGCATACTCTCCAGATCACGAGGAATCCAAGATGGAAAATTCCTCTTGTAACTCGCAGAGTCCCAGTCCGTGTGGGACTTAGACAATAAGTGATCAACATTAGATCGAGATCCAACGGTTCTCATTGCACGTGATCATCCAAAAGGGAAATACCTTTTTCAATTCCCAAAGCAATGCCTTATTTTGGAGATAACTTGAGAAATTGATATCTCCAAAACCATAACTCCTTTTTGTCTCAAATTTTAAGGGAACGTTTGTCTTTACATTATCTAGCTATGTACGCAATTTTTGAAACAAATTACAATGGATGAGAAGGCTTCCTTCTCTCCCAAGATATCCATTAATTAATTCAAAATTAATTAGTAATTCTTATCCCTTTGCCATTATCTTATTATTTTGGGTCCCTTGGACCTCAAGAAATACTAAAGGCATAGATTCCTATATTGGGGAATATCTATTTGCCTTTATCCTCTTTTAAAAGTCTACTTCTCATATTTCGCTTTTATTAATTAAATCCTTTTCCTTTTTATTTCTCTTTTCTTTTCAATTGGGCTCAATGGCCAATAAAGCCCACAAAACAACCAACAAGGCTATTGTAAACAAAACTCATCTATTCAAAACAAATTATATCATTATTTGTTCCAACATCTTTTATATTAGAAATTTTATTTCTCACCAAATGAACCCAAAAGTTGGGGTTGTAACATCCTTCCCCTCTTATAGGAATTTTGCCCTCAAAATTCCCTCAAGAAAACAAACAAACAGGATAAGCCTTTCTTATGTCCATTAGGGCTCCCATGTGGCTTCACCCTTTCCATGGTGCTTCCCAAGAACCTTCATCATCTCATATTCTTTCGTATGAGTTCTTCCTTACCTTGGTATATCATACCCTCATAGGTGACTCAGGACATTTCAGCCTCTCAAAAGCTAAATAGGTTCAGGGCTCAACACATGGCTTGGGTACCTCACATAGTGGTCTAGATCGGACTCACATGGCACACATCATGTTATCCTAAGGGGTAAGGCTAAACACAACCATCTCCACCAATACATCTTAAATGGATCATATAGCCGAGACTTAGCTCTCTCTCTTAGCTATAACTTAGAGGGGTCGGATTTTCACATCACATATTCTCCCGCAGTGAACTGTATGTCAGTCTACTTTGCATTAGCTCATGACACATGTTTCCCCTGGGCTCTCTTTCAGCCATTGCACGATCAAATCGACTTCATCTACACACATTGTAGTTATGTTTTGACCTTCGTGAGGCCCCTTCACCAACATCATCTCAATGAAGCGGTGACTGACACAACCTCCCTTACAAAGCTTCTTTACATCCTAATACATGCTATGGTGGTTATCATTATATCTTACATAAGACAAGAATTATCTCCATGTATCACCCTGAACGAGCACACATGCTCTCATCAGACCCTCTAGTCTGGATCATACTAACCATTAGTTAGGGGTGCTAAACTATACCAACATCAAGTTCGTTATGTATCTACTTCCACCTTATGGAAGTATACCTTTAGGTTATACTCAAGAACCTTTGAACTCGCATCATGGTGTAGTTTAACCATCTCTCTCATATGTAGTTCAACTGGATATGTCCCTTGACAATACTCTTTCTTTCTCATGTCATATAGGTAAGGTGATCTACCATAACCCATATTGCATCTTGACCCTCCTTGATCTAGGGGAGACTTACCATAACATTCATAGAGATGAACTCTCATTCTCTCTCAAGGACTTTTTATCCTCTATATCAACTCATTGGGTTACTGGTGTTCATCCTCCACCTCCTGTCATGCATGGCAACATGCCACATGCAACATTATTTTAGGCATCCAAAGTACTATTGGTACTTACTATCTTTGTAGTACGGTGTATCATGATCTCTTGTATATCATGATTCCTCAAGATTGCTTCCTCAAAAACCCTAAACCACTCAAGTCAGGGTTTCATCTCCTTTTCTCCAGAGAAGTGCATGTGAGGTTCTACAACTATCCTTTTATCATGATAAGCCCTAGGCTGGCCAAAAAACCATTAACTTGATTAACCAACTTCGTTAGTGTTAACCAAACATATCTCCCTTTTCAAACTTAGGGTTAGCCTAACAGCCTCTTCTACCCACTAGCTAACTAGGCAGTTGTATCTCATCTAGAGTATCCATTACCACTTCACATCCTTAGGTTGTTGAAGACATACACCTCCATGTATTTCACTTTTTATCTCATCTCAGCTCTAAGTCTATCTTCATCAAGAAAACGCTGAGCTTATTCTCTTGGTTTTTCAAACTCAAACTTGTATAACTCAAATCTCATGATAAAAACATCCTCATAAGATGACTACCTTATTTCTCTTAGTGTTTGTAAACCATCCATGTATCATGCACTCTACTAGGGTATGTTATCATCTTTGCCCTCATATCTCATGGCAACGTTCCAACTCACATCACCTATTATCCTTGGTGTATGGCATGTGTATTGTTCTATCTCTCACTCCCATAACAAGAGGAAATAAGCATTTGGCTACAGTCCAAATACAAAGTTCTTCCTATTCCATGAGTAGAGATGGTACATCCCACCTTGCCAGTACACCTATAAATCTAAGTTGAAACGTGCCACATATGTCTCTACTTCACAAACATTTCGATATCAAAGTTACTTCCATGGAAAACTAGTTTCGAACTTACTTGGGTCCACACACATTCCTTGGTCATCTCCTCTAGGTCTTATAGGATGCCGACACTTTAGGGGTCATCCCTCTTCCCTAATGCATCCAGAGAGTGCCCTACTCATCAACCTTTTGGGTCCCATCAGTTCACGAAGGGGATCAATCTCCTAACCCATGGCCCTTAGACAATGATAGTTGTTACCTCCCAACCCTATGGTCATGTGCAACTAACGAATTAGGCAACTCCTACTTCCATCAGTATTATCCCTACCTGGCCCTAGGATAGACATAGGATTCTATTATAGTACATGTCCAGCTTAGAACCTTACCCAATCCTTCACCATCTCTCTCTCTTCATTCATGGGTTGACTTTCATCCTTTCATAGGGGTCATGGCAACCTGCCTACCTTGGTTAAGCCCCATACCAGTTACCTCCATGGTAACACATCCACATGCATTTAGAGATGGTTATCTATGGGTGATGAGATGATTTTGAGTCGCATTTATAGACTTGTTTCACTCGGGTTTTATGCGTTTATTGGTCATTTTGGTGGTTAATATTGCGTAATTCACTTACTTTAGTCTATGACCCTTCTAAGCATCAATTCTCCCTTATTTTATTGTTTTGACCATAAATGATTACCATAATATGTTTTATTTTGGCTTATGTGGTTTTGTGTTGCAATTTTAGGAAAAATGCATATTTGCAGTTGTCGATACCATAGACAGCTGTCGATACTATCGACACAGCTACAGGCAGCCAGCCGCAAGGAGCAGCATAGAGTCGATACCATCGACATGGAAGTCGATGGTAGAAACATACCATCAGGTTGTTGGCGAGAAGACAGTTGATACTATCGACCATAAAGTCGATACTATCGACCCCAGAAGATTCAACGATGGAAAATGAAAAAACTGACGCCTTAGGGTGTCGATACCATCGACCCGCGTCGATGGTATCGAGTCAACATCAGGCGCATTGAAGAAAGAAAATAAGACTTGCCGATATCGCGCAGGGTCGATACCATCGACTCGCGTCGATGGTATCGACACCATTAGATGCAAGTTTGTTTCAGATTGATCTAAATCTGACGGCCATGATATTTTTGCAACCTAACTCATTGATTATACCTAATGACGGCGGCCAGGAGCAATCTATCACGTCATTAGCCATTGCACACGTCCCGAGAAGGTGTGGAGAGAAGAACAGAGCCCAGAAGCATGCCCCAGCCATTCCGGAAGCCGAAGAAGATGTTTTCCACCTCTGAAAGGCTATAGAGTGTGCATTCCACGTCGAGGAACGCTTGGATCTTCTCCGTTCAGGGGTTTCTTTACTTATTCACATTTTTCTCCATGTTTCCCCTTTTCTCTACCATGTTTTGCTCTGAGATGAACATGCGGGGCTAATCCCCTTTGCCTTTAGGACTGGGAGTAGTCCGGGGAAGCATTATATGACATTTTTATCATAGTAATTCATCATTTATCTTTTAAATACGTGGCATGATTTCATTTTCTCAATTATATTGTTATGCTTGATCACCATAATGATAATCTAATGCCCTTAATTGCTTTGAAAGAAGAATTAATAGTTGAAAAGAGAAGAAATTCACATTAATTAACAAATCCCTTGAACAAGGTGATGTACGGTTAATGGTGGACACCCAGAGGTCGATTTTAATGCATCTAGTTTAGGGTATAGGTTGCTACGATGGTGGAGCCAACCTAGACATAGGTAGTGAATTGTACCATGACAGTGGGCAATTCTGACTACAGGCCACTACCCAGATCGACAGATGAACCTGAATTATTATATGGAAATTCATACGATAAAAACCCACGGTGAAACCGCAATCCTAAAGATTCCCATATGAATTTATTAAATTAAATACTTAATCGATTGCTTTATTTTATTTTGTTTTCTTTTATTTTGATAACAACTCTCAAACTCTTTTAACCGGTTTAGCTGATCGCAACCAGTTAGTAGTAGTCTATCAATAATTCAGTGTCCCTGAGTTCGACTCGGGCCTCACAAGGGCCTATACTACATTGATGCGTACACTTGCGTTCTATGCACGGTAAAAGCATGTCAAGTTTTTGGCGCCGTTGTCGGGGACACAAAAATTGTCGGCACTACGAGTGTTGCAAGCGGCCATTCTAGGACACTTTTTAATTTTTATTATTCATAAATCATTTTAAAATTTATAGTTTATCTTGCACATTGTGTAATCATCTAGCACGATACTGAACTGAAATTATTATTTTTGCAGGTACTGTGCATGGTGAGGACGTGTAACACTGACTACACACAGCCTACACCAGCGGTTCCACTGTCGGGACCTGACGAAGAGGAGGATTACAATCACGACCAACCAGAAGATATAGATTCTGGCTCAGAACAAGAAGCCATGGCCGAAGAGCAGACGATATGGGAGAAGACAAAAGCTTCTTCCTCATCCGCTTCAAAGGGGCCAATCAAGAAGCAGGAAATCAACATTCCAACTTATAAGATTGATCTTGCATTAATCAACTTGGTCAAGTCAAATGCATTCCATGGGCTAAAGAACAAAGACCCGGTGACTCACATTAGCCAGTTTGTGGAGAACTGTGATATGATAAAAATCGACAGGTTTCCGTAGGAGACACTATACCTGAAGCACGAGAATGGCTACACAATCTTGATGATGAGTATGTGGAATCATGGAACCACATGGTGGAAGTGTTCTTTGAAAGGTTCTTTCTGCCCGAGAAGACAAATGATATGATCACAAAAATTCATAACTTTAGTCAGAAAGCAGGAGAAACCTATTCGGAGACCTGGGAGCGTTTTGAGATTATGCTGAGGAGGTGCCCACACCATGGTTTGGGCAAGGAGAAACAAGTTAAAATCTTCTATTTTGCTCTTTTGGAACATGATAGAAGTAATGTGGATTCAGCAGGTTCATGGTTCTTCCTAAACAACAAAGGTACGAGGTGTTGGGAGATTCTGAAAAATATGGCAAAGAAGCAATCTTGGGGCGACAGGGATGCACCAGAACAAGTGAAAGTTGCAGGTGAGTCCAGGGCCATCAAGGAGCTGAATGATAAATTAGACCTTTTAGCCAAGAAATTGCTTTCCAAAGAAGATGCAGAATCCGATGAGGAAGCCCAGGTAAAATTTATGCAACAACAGGGCTATAGAAACAATGATTATGCTTGGAGGAAGGATATAAAATTCTCATGGAAGGATCCAAACAACTTCCTACAAGATCCAGATGCAAAGCCACAACCAAGGTCTGAAGACAAAAGCACCGAGTTGCTTAGTCAAGTGGTGTAGCAAAATCAAGAGATGATGAGTATGTTTAGTAAGCAGTTGTAGTCCCAAGGTGAGATCTTGACTAAGTTTGGGAAAACGTTGCAAAGCCATGGAGCACAGATGAGGGCATTAGAGACGACTGTGACCCAGATTTCCAATGAAGTGGCGGCCATGAAGCATGCCAATCAACAAAGACAGGCTGGGAATGCAGAGGTTGTTCAAGAACATCATCAAGTTAAGTACATATCTGTGATTACTGAGGCAGAGCCCCTGGTGGTGGAAGTCCAGGATAAAGGAAAAATGATTTTTGATATGGAGGCTACACCAAAAATATTGTATCCTCGCAGTCATTATGGTCTACCAGGCGGATATGTTCCATTCAGAAAAACCCACCAAGAGCCCATCACGGTCGCGCCCACACCTAGGCAAGAAGAGCAGGTGAAGGTCATGCGTCATGGTGAAGCTACATTCCCTGTGAGGGAGGAGCCGACACAAGTTGCACCTATTGCAAATGATGTACCAAAGCATACGCCAGAGGGTGACATTGAAGCAAGCTTAGGGGAGGAGACCCTGAAAAGCCCATATGTGCTACCTCATAAGCGTCTAAATGAGGCAGTCGTGTCTTTTCCAGATAGCCCGAGGCCGAAGAAAGAGCATCGGCACTATAGGAAGTTCTTGGAGATGTTCAGGAAACTCCATATCAATATTCCGTTAGTGGAAATGATAGAGAAAATTCCAACTTACGGAAGGTTTATTAAAGAAATCATCACTAAGAAAAGGTGGATCAAAGACACAGATGTTTGTCGGGTGAACCAGATGGTGAGCTCAATTATCCATGGGAGTCTACCACAGAATAGGAAAGATCCGAGAGGTTTCTACATCCCATGTTCTATAGGCGGTCAACATTTTTTTACAAGCACAATGTGACTCAGGGGCCAGTATTAATTTTATGCCTCTGTCCACGTTTCAAAAGCTTGGGTTGAAGGAACTAATGAAATCTAGTATGACTATCGAGCTGGTGGATGGGTTCATTGTGAAGCCTTACGGAGTGTGTGAGGATGTACTTGTCAAAGTAGACAAGTTTATCTTTCCGATGGATTTCATCGTCATGGATATGCCACAGCTTAAAGGTTGTGAGATGCTATTAGGTAGGCCGTTTCAAGCAACGGCCGATGTTGTTACTGCCATTGGAAAAGGTAATTTGATGTTGGGGATTGTCCAGGATCGAGTTGAGTTCAAACTGCCGCATGACCCCTGGGCATACACTCCAAAGCTCCAAAGTGATGAAGCTTGATTCGTCCAGCCTAAGACGTTAAATAAGGGCACTTGTTGGGAGGCAATTGAACCATCGGTAGTTTTGTTTAGTTTCTTTCACATTTGTAGGTTAGTTTGATTTAATTTTGCTTTTAGTATAAAAATGATACCTTGATCGTTTGTTCAATGTGTAGAACTGAGGCAAGGTCGATACCATCAACCCTTGTGTCGATGGTATCGAGATAGGAATAGGTAGGAGGCTGCAAAAATCGCTCAGTGAATTCGATATTATCGACGGCCTCATCGATGGTAACTCGCAAGATCTCTGGATATATTCAGATGAAAATTTTCTCAGTGAAGTCGATACTATCGACGGCCTCGTCGATGGTATCAACCCAGTTACAGGCAAAAAGCGGCGGCCGGGCCTCGTGAGGGTGTTTGCTCTAAGCAGAGTCGATACTATCAACTTGCGTCGATGGTATCGACGCGACATGTCACCGATCCGCGAGAGGAAATCAACGGAGATCGCAGCATCAAGAGAGTCAATCCATGGGAAGGGTCGATACCATCGACCCTCGTCGATGGTATCAACGCGTCATCGATCCGGGCCCCCAAATTAGGCTATCGACAAGCGTCGATACTAGAGGAAGACGGATTGTGCTACAGGAGTCGATACCATCGACTCACGTCAATGGTATCGACGGTCATACAGCAGTGCCGACCATGGTTATAAAAGGGATGGATTGTCGTCATATGACGTCATACCTTTAAAGCTTTCTTCCTCCACTTGTGTTGATCTTCTTGTTGAGCGATCGAAGCCCGGCTACGAGCATCCAAGGAGCGTGTTCTTCCACGAGCCTTCACCGAGCAGAGATTGTTTTCTCTGACCTCCCCCAAGCTCTGTCTTCTATCCCTTCTTCTTCGACAATGGTGCATACCGCCGGCGCATCTTCTTCACACGCGACCCCAATGGAGATCCCAGTGTTCATTCCTCCACCAACTGCATCTATTCCGCATCCGTGGATTGTCCATACTTCTACGGAGGTCAAGAAGGTCTATGAGGAATTGATGAAGAGAAAGATCGAGCCCACGCGCTACGTCGACCAGGACATGATCTGCAATCTGGGGTTCATGGCCAATCTTGCCTACGTTCTCAAGGGATAGGCAAGGCATACGGGCAGGAGGCCCAATGAGATGGAATTCCATGCCGACGGCCAGCCATTCTTCGGTGAATGGCCCACATACAAAGATCTAGTGGCGGAGTTCATGGCGTCGCTAGATATATGTGTCGTTCCAAACGACATCATCACCACTGATCGGGAATGGATCAAAGGATGTGTTTCTTTCCTGTTGTACAACAATGATTACACTCTCACCCTGCGGCAGTTCAATTCCATCTACAACTGGAATCATGGGTGAGATCAGTACCGGCGACCAGACAACAGGACATACTACGATGCCATTTTTGCTGAGTTAGTGATTGCGCTGCCCGAAAAATCTGTGAGCCACCACAATGCGGTGGTGACAGATTTCAAACATCCATTCATGCAGATTCTTCACCGCATGCTCTGCACTGCCTTGTTCACTCATGGTGATCTGTCTCTCAGCAAGTTTCAAGAGACAGACTTATTTTTCCTACGCAAGTTGCTGAAGCAAGAAGAATGTAATTGGGGTGTGTTTTTCTTGGCGCGCGTGTTGGCTATAAAGAGGAGTGCACGGAAGGCTCCAATCCACTTTGGAGGGCTCATCACACCGATGGCCTCCTATCTTGGGTTAAATTTCTCCCAGCTTACTCTCCTCTCCAACCGGAGCAAAGTCAACCTACAGCATCTGCATCGCTCCAGCCTCATCTTGCTTCGTGATGGCCTGGCATATGCACATTGCCATGTTAATCATGCCTATCAAGAGTGTTCACTTCCAGATCATGTCCTCCACATCGTGGGCCCTCAACATTTTCGATGGCCTATCATCGCCATCGAGAGCTCGGATGAAGACGGCGGCAATGACGACAACGACAATGACGACGATGAGAATGAAGAGGAAGAGGAGGCTTTCACTCCTCTTCGGGCACGAGTAGCACCCAGAAAGCATCCCCGCATGCATCCGGGTGCATCTTCTTCTTCGCAGCCTCCACCACCATAGCCCTCGCACCAAAGCGAGGATGTCTACTCCATGCAGGGTATGTATACGATGCTGCAAGAGATCTGGCACACCCAGCTGCAGCACACAGCTTAATATGTCGATATTCAGGATACAAACAACCTGCTGCTAGATAACCAGAGGGCTATTTTTTAAAATGAGCGCCTGACCGGCCTAAATCACGCGTCCTAAAATTGGAGGCGGATTTGAGGTAGTCGAGCTTTTACATTTATAAACCCGAATCCTTCTAGGCTCCCGCAACATTGTTTACGGGGTCGAAGTAGATATACGGGGTCGAACACAGGGACAAGGGGGGTAGTGTTGAGAACCCAGAATCGACACGCTACACTCTGGCAGGTATAAAGAGAGATAAATTCCCAAAAAGGGAAGCAGTAAGATGTCACAAATAAAACGAAGAAAACTATCTCCAACTGGAGCTACAAGAAAGATTTAAGGTTTTAGTCATTTAGCAGTTTTTAGGGGTTTTCATGCAACAGAAGCAGAAAGATATTGCTCGAGCTAAAGCGAGGTACGAAGGATAAAACTCTGGGAAACAAGCGGCGGTAGAACCAGTCTTGTACCCCTTGTCTCGAAGCGGGTACCTCTAACAAGGCATCAACACCCCTCTCGAGGTCACTGGACTAAAATTAGAGTGGAAAGGTCACTAAAGCAACTCCGTTCCAGGCACTCTCGTACTCCAGAATCGGACCAAACACTAGATCCACAACACAACTCTCGAAGTTGTTGCGACGGGAAAACATGATTTGTTAGCTAAGCGAAACGCGATCCAAACATGCAAGCTAGAGTTCAGATATCAAACATAGCAGTCATCCAACAGATTGTACCAAGCACAGAGCAGCAAGTAATTAAGCATCTTCTATTTCCATAGACAAATAAATGGACTTAATTACAATGCATAAGTAAGGAATTTAAATGACAGAAAGTAAAGATAGGTATCTCCTTCTTGATGTAGAAGGACGACAGACTACTACGGCTCTCCAGCTGATATCGGTCAGGGGCCTAGCCCGATATAGCCGTGTCGAGCGGCACACCCTCTCGAGCGGCACGCCTGACGGGCAACTGTATCGCTCAAGGATCCTGGCCGATACGCTCATGTCTGGTGATGGACCCTCTCGAGCGGCACGCATGACGGCGAAGCGTATCGGGTTCGATATCGTGTCGGGCATGGATGTCGGGCACTCGTGTCGGGCATGGATGTCGGGCACTCGTGTCGCGTATCTACATCAGCCGATATCGACCCTTAGTGTCGCCCGGTGCAGTCCTAGGTGAACCAGTCCCCTCCCTCTCGGGATGAGGAAGAGCTTACCTAGTGTCGCCCGGTACGAGCACTGGGGCACGATATGCTTGCTCTCACGATTCTCCTCGAAGATAGCCCAAGTTCCCTCTTGTCCCAACTGACCGACCTAACCAAGTTGTCTTTCGGCTCCCTATAGCTGCTATTTATAGGCAGCGGTTGGGGAAAGTTATGGTGCTCGAAGCGCCACGTGTCCTCCTCATTCGCGGGTCAGTGGACGATCGATATCTGTATCGCTCGGCTCAGGGATGTCGGTCGTTGGTCACGTGACGGGCGACGGAGCCTGTCGGTGGGTGGTTGTATCGCCCGACATACTTGGGTTGTCGTGGAGACTATGGCTCCTTATCGGGTAAGAGGTGTGTCGTCCGTCAGTTCCTCCTTGCGCGGCACCCCTTGTCGCGCGTCGTTGTGTCGTTCCACCCTACCGGGCAGGGCGTGTATCGGGCGTCGGGAAGGTCGGTACAGACTTGGGTTAATTTTGTGAGTCGGGACAGCCTTCTTGCACCAAAATGAGGAGAAACTCTGCAAAAGATGGAAATATAGGGTTAAGAGCATTGCTTGGCCAATTATTGCGAAAGTGAATACAAAAGAGAGGAAAATAGCTAAAAATGGCAGTTTTGATAACAGAAAAATAGTCTAAAATATCAAAAAAATTGGTGTTATCAACTCCCCCAAACTTAGCATTTTGATTGTCCTCAATCAATATTTAAACTTTATTTTGTGATGCTTCTTCTTGTTTGGTACAACTTTCAGGCCAAGAGGTAAAGCAAGTATAGTAATGCCTTTAGAGATAATGTTGTCTCATTACGAATAGAAGACCTTGCGTTTCCTGCCTTATTGTTTCAGTAGAATTTTTTTCTAACAGCTTCAGTGAGACTTTAGTGTATGATTCCAAAGTTAGCTTACACACCAAACAGCTTTATTTTTGGGGCAGAAAGTTGTGTAAAGGGTAGGTTAAGGCTTTTTGGATTTTTCATCTTTGTTTTCCATCAGTCCATCCAGGTAAGGGTCTGTTAGCAGGCAAGTGGTCCCTGCAGTCCAAGTTAGTTGGCTTTAGAGCAGTGATTTCACATCCTACGTACCACTGCCCTGGATCTACCATGCCTAAAGATGGGTACTTTTGGAAAACAAGCGGGTATATATATATATATATATATATATATATACATTTTTTTCTTTTCTTTTATTGGGCACAACTCTCATGCTTTTATTCACACTCATAAGGCTTCTCTCTCTTTTTTGGATTTTCGTTGGCTAAAAGGGCAAAAAAGAGATTTCTGCTGTTCGGGCAGCTTTTTCCTTCTCCATACTCGTCTCTTGGCTGTTTTTGAGATTAATTTTTTGAAATTTTTGGCGTGGAAAAATGTAATCTTCTGTTCGTTTGAAGATAGCATTATCAGAAAGATATAACGGAACTTGTATCTCTTTAAGCACAAAGAAAACTAACTTTGCAAGCAGTTGCATCAGGTTTTTACTAACATAAACTTTGTACATATGTAGGGGAATTATATGAGCATATATATGTACACATGATACATGAAGGAACAAAATAATAAAGGATTGGAGACAAAATTTTGTACCTCCCTCACTGGTACATGGTACCCCC
This sequence comes from Alisma plantago-aquatica, assembly GCA_963693085.1. NCBI lineage: Eukaryota > Viridiplantae > Streptophyta > Magnoliopsida > Alismatales > Alismataceae > Alisma > Alisma plantago-aquatica. Next base: position 772,587,646 of record OY856413.1, on the reverse strand, counting down.
CCAAACTTAGTCCGCACTCTGTCCCAAAGTTGTGGAGTAGATAAGGTAGGGTAATGTTGATCCAGTGAGGGTTAGCCAATGAGCGCGCCTGTGTCAGATAGAAGCCCCCACACGTACTCTCCTCTCTTGCCGTGATAATCAATGTGTTGGAGCAGGTCAGGCGTTGCTTTGTTTGCTATCCATTCCAGGACATGGATGTTGCAGTCGTTAGATAGGGGAAACTGTTGCGGTTTGCAGTAGCAGAACTGGAGTTCGTGCCATTTGCTTGCTTGCATGTCCAGGAATGGTTGTATCATCTTTGCCACCTCGTCGTAGTATTTTCGAGTTAAGCATTTGACGGATGTCAACAGTTCTGATGTACACGACATTGGATGGTTCTTGTTGCTGTCCGAGCTGTTGTAAAAGATCCCTGCTCGTTTCGAGTGTACACCGTCAGGAGCGTCCAATGGTTAGAATGCAATATTGGCAGAAAAATTTGGCTAGGGACCCCGCTTTCCAGCTCTTCCAGAAAAAACTGCTTTGCTCCTGTTTCATCGGCTAGGCAGACGTCATTGAACAACATCGGATGGGCTATGTATGCATGTTTGAACTTTGACTGTAATATTTAGATGCAAGCGGTAAACACAGATATCGCCAGGCATCCTCCTTCTTTAACCACGTCCCTCAGATCAACTATTGGGACTACCACATTGCCTGCCTTGTAAATGACATCTCCAGCGTTAACAGCTGCTAACTTCAGAAGGATTTCATCTACCTGCTCCTGTGTGAGCGTAGCGCACGAGAAGCGATCGAAGTTTGAGATCATTCCTTCTGTACCTATAGGCGAAGCAGCGTCTTCCATCCCGTGCACTTTCCGTAGGGTCTCTAGCTGCTTGCCTACCCCATGGGTGTCAGTCTCTAGCTCTGCTTCTTTCTCTACGGAGCTACTGGATTGTGAAGATTCTTCCTCTTGGTCTTCGTTCAGCAGCTTATCATGTACCCCTTCGTCTTGAAAATAACGCCCGTCTTTGATCATTAGCATGGCGTATGTGCCCCTGCGTTGATAGAAACATTTGCCCCTAAGGGCCCTCAAATTGCCAAAAGTACTGAGCACTTCAATTGCACTTAAGACGAGTAAGGCGTTGTTTCTACTTCCCTCTTCAGCCTGGACGGGGAAGTTTTGAATAGAATAGAAGTTCCAAACGCCGCCGTGATGTTTGGCTCCTTTCTTGATAGCTCGTAGAAGACGCAGCGGTAGAAGCCTCAGCTTTTGGTCCTCTGGGTGGCTGAAAGTAGTTCCGGCGTGCGGCACCTCGTTGTAATTGCAGTTCAGCAGCCGGGCGTCGTGGTTCTTTAAGTCTGCTATGCAGAGGAACCAAAAGTCGTGGTGCTTGTACGGTGCCAACACGAGGTTAGGGTTGTGCTCGTCAATGTGTCGCAGCATGTTGGTCACTGCATTGGAGTCTTGTTCCCCCTTCATTATTCTTCTTGCCAAGGTTGGGGTGGCAGCATATATTTTCTTCCGCCCTGTCCTGCTATCAATATTTTCTATTATCGCATTTTCGAGGACTCTAAACAGTCTTTTTCCGATGACGGCCGTCGAGCAGAACATGCCACAGAGTGTTCCCCGTCGTACAGAGAAGTAGTTGTCGCTTCAGACGACGTCTTCTTCATCCGCCCGCGATCTTAGGACCTTGTTCAGCAGTTTCTGGTCTCTGATCGACAGGTAGCCGATGGCTCTTCTGACGAAGTCGGCCATCTCGAAGGAAGGTATCTCAGATGGCTCACGGAACCTGTCCGCCATCGAGCATTTTCCTCGGGGGAGGTGTCTTTCATTAGCTGCATACACGTCCCCTTTTTCTCCCTCTGATTCGTCAGAAGAGTCTCCCCCGATGCTGATATCTGCGTTATCATCTTCAACTTCATCCAGGGAGACTGAGGGATTTTCTTCCTCTAGACCTAAGGAGCTTTCCTATCATGTTGGAGCTCCGTCGATTGACTTGGGCTGCGTCCCCTCCTCGGGCGTTGTGGATCGCTCGCTGGAGGCGGAGGCGGACCCTGCTGCGGAGGCAGATGTTGACGAAGAAGAAGGAGAGCTACGGCTAGGGGGCGATGGCAATCTTCTCGGCTGCCTTCGGCGTGGATGATCGTCCCCTCTATCCAACCTCTCCTCGATCTTGTCGAGGCATTGGAGAACTTGCTGTAGTGTCGCATTCAGGGTCTCTAGCCCGCCGGGAAGGCCAGCTAGAGTCAGCAGTTCTTGTTCTTGGCTATTCAGCTTGTCTTGGAAAGACACAAACTTGCGGGTTAGGGAAATACAGGTAGCTGAGTTGTTGTTTGTTACCTCCCACAATTAGTCAAGCTCGCACCCTAGCATCATCCCGAATGACGGAGGGGTTCCTGCTATCCTCCCTTCTGTCCTTGCGACCCCCTGCTCGCGCTCTAGTCTACCATACGAGGCAGAGTTTATCTCTATTGTTTGCGTGGTAGATGTCTCTGGGTGAGGTGTCGGCCTTCTTGCGGCTATCTCCTCCCCGCCTTCATGTCCCTGTGAAGATGGTCGTGGTGTGGGCGGATGCTGCTCCACCTCTACATCCTCGGTGATCCTTTCAATAGCTCTGACGGGAGACACTGGTGGTGGTGTCAGTGTCAGCTGCACGCCTTTGAGTCTCATCTGGAGGATCGCGGCGAACACCTCATTACTGGCGTCAGACTGCGGTTCTTCTCTGCCTCTACTGGCATTACAGGGATGTCAGGAACTGTGGCCGTCTTTTCTGCGACAGCTCCCGTCATCATTGCCTCGGTGACCTCAGTGATCACCGATTCTTTTTCGGCCATTTCGGCCGTCGTCGTGGCTGTAGCTGGTATGGGTAGGAGTGACGACAGCCCTATTAGTAGTCGTCGTCTGAAGCTCTGAATTTGTCCTTTCTCAGACACTTGTGGGGGTGGCGTGGGTCATATTTGCAGCCACGAGTTCAATCTCCGCAGTAGTGAAGACCAGCTTTTTTGTGTCGTAAGTGGCACAGCGAGGGAGTGGAAGGAGTATGTTCGTCCTTGCAAACTTGTACGAGTAGCCTCCCTCCTCCTTCCTTATGATGCCGGTCCTCATCAGGTATTTGAGGTCAATCACCTCATCGCCTTGTGTCCTTGACAGACTTCGTGGCTCCTTAGGGTACCCGAGCCCTACTGCAATTAGGTTAACGATGCTCCCCATGCAATATTCCTTGGTGGCATCCCTTATCGGGTGTAGCCTGTTCAGCACGAACCGTCTGAGGTTTATCACTCTTCCCTCCATCAGGTGCCATATGACGTGGATTTCTTCTGTGTAAATGTTGCTGGACTCGTTTTTGCTGAACAACAGGCATGCCACCAACTTGTGTATGATTCTCCAGAAACAGGAGTGCATCGCTGCCACGTTGACTCCCGGCTTAAAGGATGACTCACCGGTCAGCTTATTCCAGAGCTCCATGGGTTTGAACCCGTCTCCTTCGGTGATAGTCTCACCATTATTCATCAAATCTTCCTCCTCCTCGCTGGAAGAGAAGATCTTGTTCAGCAGCTTCTCGGAGATTGTGTACTCTGAGTTGTACAGCCTGGCTTGGAGCCTATCAGCTCTGTCGTATTCTTTCTTTTCAGCTGCAGAATTCTTTACTCAGTGGAGAGACGACATGAACTCTTTTGTGAGCTCGGTGTAGGAGGAAGACCAGCCGAGGCAGATCTTCTTCAACCCAGCCGCGACGAGGATGCCCTTCAATCTTTCAAAAATGCCCATCTCCACAAAAGAAGTCTGATGGCAGAACCTGCTCGACCTGTAGATCTTGGTTGACAGCTAAGTGTAACGGTGTGCATGCTCGTCGTCCCTTGGCAGGAACCTTCATGGGGTGTATTCCAAGGGTTCCTGGGGTGTATTCCTTGTCGTTGGTGAGGGTGGTGCCGCCACCTCTCCAACCGTATCCCTCTTTCCTGATGTCGACGTCCCAGCTGGCCCTGGGTTTGGGCGCTTAGGCCTGGTCGACTGCCCTTCAGCAGCAGTCTCTGGGTAGACTCTCCTGCCTTGCTCGTCAACTGGGACAGCAGTCGTCTTGATGTGGGCCATTTCTGGAAGACAATAAGAGAAATACCTTCATTAAATGTATTCATTTTTGGAAGAAGTATATATTAAAGAATAAACGTGTGACTAGGCATTTCACTGTACAAAGATTGTCCGGTACCCTCGTATCGGGCGACACACTGGTTTCAGAGGTGCAGCCTTGTGCGCGATACAAAAAGGTAGTTATCGCCTGATATGGTAATCAAACGCGCGTTAGGTCTGTCGCTCAAAACGGGTGTGTCGGGCGATACGAAGGTGATAGGGTGATACGCCCGATACGGTCCTCCCGAATGCAGAGCGACGTGTCGCCCGATAACAAAAGCAAGAGAGGTAATGCAAAAATAGGCGACACGGCTATCGCCTGTCATGAGTATCAGGCAAACGTAAATTAAAGGTACATCGCGTGACATCCATATCGGGTGATAAAAAACCTCTCAACTGAGAAATCATAAGGTCGATAAGCTATATGCTTGAAAGAAATGTATCGGGCGACACAACCTGCCAGGTGATAAGGTCTGTCGGGTGATAGGGTCTGTCGGGCGTTACCTTCCTGAACTTTCACACGATACGTGAGCAGGGCAAACTTGCGTGCTGCGGGAGCAACAACACAAGGTCTTAGCACGATATGGAAGCGAGAGAACAGTAAGGCAAGGAGCCCGACACGGTAAAACTCGTACCTCCTTATATAGCAAACTCAACCGGGGTGAAACAGGTAAAACTGGGGCAGTTTGTTGGCTGATAGGGCAACTCGTAAGAAAGGCAAGCCCATTCGTTGGCCTAAGGGTGATCAGTCCTTTGGTGCGACGGTCACAGGTGCATGTCGTCTAAGTGTGTAATCCATCACGACCCTTGTGATGCCCGAAATTCCACTGCCCGATATGGGCACACTCATAACTCCGGTTGGGTTGCTTCCGTTATATCATGAAAACAAAAGCGATTTAAACTTCGGTTGATGAGTAAAACATCATTGGCCGAAGACTGAGGTCCCGGCCTCAGATGGTGTTACCCATCCCGGTCTATAAAACTAAGGCGGTGACCCATAAGGGTCAACGCATGTGGCGCATGCGCTGACTCGGGCCTTATTACATGCCATAATGTTCATAATGTTCATCTTGTTTGAAAGTAAATGTGCCCTATTCTTGGAATTTAAAAATAGCTCGGGTTGCCTCCCGAGAAGCGCTGTAGTCTTTCGTCTCCAGCTTGACGGTTCCAGCTTTTCCATCCTCTAGCCTTTAGTATCATCCATCCTTTGCAACTCCATCCCTTTTTTCTTCTTGATCACATCCCTGCCTTCTTGGCAGCCTCGGTATTGGACGGTATTCTGCCAGAAGGATTCTTCATTAATTCGGCCATTTGAGCTAACTGCTGATCGATTTGGCGTTGATGCGTCTGCATATCCGCCAGCTGGACCTACAATGAGTTCAAAACGCCCGAATTTGATAGTGCGCTCTGCGCTAGCTGGTTATTAATCGTGTCCTCCTTCTTTGCGAAGTCGAAAAGCTGCCCAATTACATCTGATTGGCTCGAGCCCTTGTCCTGATCTTTGTTCGGCCCTTAATATTTACCTTGTGCCTGAAAGTTTCCTTTCGCTGACTGGAACTGACTGTTCTTGGTATATTGACGAGACCCCCCTCTCCTCTCAAAGGCTTGTATCGGCTTAGATATAGCATGCAGCTAGTGAGAACTCTCAGCTGCATCTTTGTTGTCGTAGTTAAACCCGGGATGATCTGGCCTTTTGAAGTTCACGAAGGAGACATTTTCAGTCTGTTTGTCTTCCGAGTCAGAATCACTATCTGCGTTCGGTCGGGTGTAAACGCAGTTGTCTACTCCATGCCCCCCTTCGCCGCATGTGACGCATTTCATCACCTTCTCGACTGGCTTCTTACCTTTCCCACCAGCTTCTCGCAGTTGTTTAACATCAGTGGTGATTCTCTGTATCTGCAAGGTGATGGACTCCAGCGCCTTAGACTCAAGGGTAGACCCTTCACCGCCCTTCTTGACCTGTCCTCGGTCAGATCGATCAAAGTCAGCGCCGGCCATCAGCTCGGCCATATTCTTGATGATCTTTTCAGACTTGTTTGGTTTCTTCCCAAGGAAGTCACTGCCTGCTGCCACATTTAGTGACACCCTTTCATCGGGAATCAGGCCATTATAGAAGGTGGTGATAAGGAAGCCCTTCTTGTAATTATGATGGGGGCAATCCCTCAGGTACTCCTGGAACCTTTCCCAGGCGTCATGGAGGCTTTCACTCGGCTTTTGCATGAAGGATGTTATTTTCTGCCTGTTTCTGACCGTTCTTTCGGTGGGGTAGAACTTGTTTACGAAAGCATCGTCCAAAGCTCCCCATCCGTTCAAAGACTGGTGGGGTAACCCAAGATACCAGGACAAGGCCTTGTCTTCTAGGGAGAAGATGAAGCCCTTACAGTAGATAACCTCTTGAGGGACCCCCCGCATTTTTATCGTATCACATATGTTTTTGAATGCATCGAGATGGTGGTAAGGATTGTTGTTTTTCGAACTTCCCCTGAAGCTTTTGTTTTGAATCATAGAGATCACGAACGGCTTAAGCTCAAAATTTGTCATGTTGAACTGCGGCGTGATGACAGGACATCTGGGGTTGTTGGCTTTTGTGGACGCCAACTCTCTTAGCGTCTTCCCCTCCTCTTCGGAGTCATTGTTGTCACTTTCTCCCCAACGTTGTTCCTGATCGTTCCAATTTCTTCTTTGCCTCTGACGGTGACGGCGTCTGTGTCGGTAAGGGTCTTCCTCGTACTCTCCTGAGTCTGGATCTTCTTGTTGATGGTCACTGTCGTACCTGTCGTTGTCTTCAGGCGGGGGCGAATCAGGCCTCCTCCCTTGGCGTTCGCCTTCAGAATGGGGTGGCTCAATGTGAGGCGGCATGATGGTTGGAGTTGGTGCTCAGTGGAATAGATCACCATTCTTCTGAGTTCCTATTAGTGGCACGAGGAATCAAGTTTAGAAGATAGATTTATTAATTTCAAGCAAAGAATAATAGAAAAGGAAAAAAGAAAAAGAAAAAGAGTGTTGTCAAACTCATTGCTAAGCTTGAGGCAAAGGAGTGTAGTTAGTGGATTCAGATTCGTCAACAGTACCGTTTTTGCCTTGTCCCCGGCAAAGGCGCCAAAAAGTTGACCGGCCTAAATCGCGCGTCCTAAAATTGGAGGCAGATTTGAGGTAGTCGAGCTTTTACATTTATGAACCTGAATCCTTCTAGGCCCCCGCAACTTTGTTTACGGGATCGAACATAGGGACAAGGGGGGTAGTGTTGAGAACCCAGAATCGACACACTACACTCCAGCAGGTATAAAGAGAGATAAATTCCCAAAAAGGGAAGCAGTAAGATGTCACAAATAAAACGAAGAAAACTATCTCCAACTGGAGCTAAAAGAAAGATTTAAGGTTTTAGTCATTTAGCAGTTTTTAGGGGTTTTCATGCAACAAAAGCATAAAGATATTGCTCGAGCTAAAGCGAGGTATGAAGGATAAAACTCTAGTAAACAAGCGGCGGTAGAACCAGTTCTGTACTGTTATGACCCACACTTCGTTTTACCAGTAAGTACCTTGGTTAATGCATAATCAAGCTTATATGTGAGTTGAATACTCATTTGTGTTTTGAACTTTGGACCAGTGTTAATGTATCTTTAGCATTTTTTTCTTGTTCTGAGATTGAGGACAAGTTTGTGCTTAATCCGTTGCCAGAGATATCATGCGAAACCGACCTACGAGTAAAAAGATATGAGCTTTTTAGTGTGCAGGGACCTATGTGTAATTTCGGAAAGTTCTTGGGAATTTTACGATTCGGCCCCTGGGCCCCCTTCCTTATCCTTTCTTTTCCTTTTCCCTTATTAGCTCCGTTAGTCGACTCTGAATGAACGATAGTTCATTCTCTTGTTGCCCGTTCAAGAGAGAGTAGAGCGAGAAGGAAAAGGGATAGTGAGAGAGAGAGCTAGAGGAGAAAGTTGGGCGATCTTGAGCTCCCCAACTGCATTCTCATTAGATTCTTCAACTTTTCCAGCCGAATCAGCCAGCCACTTCACCTTCTTCTCCTTCCCCTTCTTCTTCCCCGTTCCTACTGCCCGGCCAAGATAGCCGGCGGCCAAAGAAGGTGCTAGGAGCGGCCAAAGGTGTGAAAAACACCATCTTCCAGTTGCTCTAGGGTCGTCTTGAAGTTCCCAAGGTATTTCGTGCGGAGATTCGCCGCGAATCGACCCCGAATCCACCTTCTTCCTCGGCGTTTTCCATTTCTGCACAGTTTGAACGGGGTGCAAATTGGTTTGAACGGCGTGCAAAAAGTGCAGAAAAATATCCAGTTCACTACCCAGATTGAACGGCGTTCAAGCCAGATTGAATGGCGTTCAAGCCAGTTGAACGGCATTCAAATCAGTTGAACGGGGTGCAAAGTTGCAGAAAATCAGGACAGAAGTGCACTGAAGGTGCACGGCGTACAGCCCAGGTGCACGGCGTGCACGCTGCTGTAAAGGGCAGGATTAGGCGTGGTTGTGGACATTTTTCGGTGTATACGAACACACCGAAGTGGGTGAGTAGTATTTCATTCATTTATCACCATTGAACTCGATTTCATTGTATATATTGCTTCGGTATAATTAGAGTAACTTCTAAACAGTATAAATGAGATTAAAGAAATGTGTTTAATTCTATAGAGCCTAAATTACTTAGTGTAACTAAAGAAAATAGTGAATGTTGTCTGTACTGATACTGCTGTGAATATGTTGAGATCTAAATGAATGTCTGTTGTTATGATAAGTTTAGAATGATGTGGAATCATGTATGAAGTTGAAAGAGATAGAAGTGTTCTTAAATATACTCAGTGTGCAATTAAGATTGAGTTATGACAAATTTATATTTACTGCTTTAATAATGATGATAGACTTAGGTGCCCTAACACCGTAGAACCCCTTTGAGAGGTCTGCACCTTAGGGGTGAAACTCGTGTCCAACATCAACCAGTTGAGTAATTCTGGTGGCACGAGGGTTGATAGACAGTGTCCAACACCAACCGATTGAGTAATTTCGGTGGCACTGGGGAAAAATAATAAATAAAGTAAAGGGTTATCCAACACCAACTGGTTGAGTAATTCTGGTGGTAACCCAGTGTTGACTCCCTGCGCCTGTGTGCTCAGGTTAGAGGAGGAGTCCAGAGCACTCATGGTGAGTGCAGAGGAGGCCAGAGAGCGTATGGTTCCTGTAGCAGACCAGGACGAGAAGTTAGACTTAGCATTTCCTGGGTGTGTCGCTAAGTCTTGTACGGTGAGATCGTAGTTTGCTACAGATCTTCGTATGCAGAGTACACTGCATATGATTAGGGCATAATAATATAAATATGTAATCATATAAGATCACAGTAAATTTAATATGTTAAGAGTTTAGACCTTCTGTGTTAATTCTCAATAATTGTTTATTTGTTTAAGATATTTGTTGTTGTATAAAAATGTGATTAATATCTGTAAATTATGCTATGTCATTAGAACTGCCCTGCTTAGTACTGCACTTATGTTTTATTTCAATTTTATATATCTGATGAGTTGTTTAGTGATAGCTAAATGAAATGCTATTCACTGAGCGAGTAGGCTCACTCCTCTACTCAAACATTTTCAGGTCAACAACAGCATCAGGAATCTGAAGGATCTTTTCATCCTAACGCTTAGTCTGTAGAAGGTATATATGTAGCTAGTATAGTTAGAGGTCTCTTAGTCCTTTCCCCTCAGTCCTTGGGACATGGTGTGGGTGAGAGAGAGTATGTATGGCGAATGTGTAAAAGATGTAAATTAACTGTTATGTTTACTTTCTGTTAAACAATGTTACATGTTGTAAACTCTATTTATGTTCTCTAGCTAGGTTAATTGAAATGCTTCCGCAATAGTTTATTATGTTTTAGTTTACAGCAATAATCCGGATATCAATAAGAGGTTTTAAAAAGAAAAAGTTCTCAGTGATTTGTTTATGTGATAATCCCTTCGCCGTGCCCTAATCTCGTGATTAGTGGTTAGTGTGAGATCGGGGTGTGACATCTTGGTATCAGAGCATAGGTTGAGTACATGGTTACTCTAAGTCAAGGTCAGGGGACGACAAGAGACCAATAGGATTAGGACTTAAGTGTCTTCCTTCTAAATGCAATTTTCTAACAGGAAGTGTTCTGTTATACTATTGCAGAAGGCAGGAAGAGGACGTGGTCATGAGAACCAAGTAAAGAGTTTATGTTGAATCGTCAGGGATCATTAGGGTCGAAAGATAGAGTTATAAGTGAGAAAGATAAGAAGTGATGTGTCTTTAGCTCTGGGAAGTATGAGTATTTAGGTACCCTGGCCAGGTATCTGAGTACTTAGATTGACCAGTATCGAGCTACTCTGTCCATTCTTCTCTGGATGCCCTGGCCAGGTATGCAGAGGAAGGATGGGCTAGAGACAAACCCTAGAAATCTTAGGGTTAAGAAATCTGAAATTAATACAGGAGTAAGAGATTAAACATAGGATGCAATGCAAATCTTGCTTTATATTGCTTATTTGATTGGAAATCATTAGAAATGTTCTTATATGTATGGATTTAGATTTTCAGTTTATAGAATAAATATGATTCTTTAATATTGTTGTGTGTCATGAAGTGATTTATTTATTGTTTATATTCTTTGTATTAAGTATACCAGAAGTTATGTTTAAATGAGTTTGCCTTAAGTGGATATTCTTTCCACATGTTTGAGATTAATAGGAGTTGGTTAATCCTGAGTAGCTCTTGGCTTCAGGACTACATGTTCGGCCTGGTCCGGCTGGCAGGATGCGTTACTGAGATCTAATGACTTCTATTAACAGTATAATAAGAGTAGACTCTAGATAATTTAGACTCACATCATAGTAAGAATGTACATACACTAAGATGTTGAGATATAAGAGAAAGATTAGAACAACTAAGAATTAGTTGGAACTGATATCAGAGACCCAACATTGGGACCTCATATGAGCAATCCTTAATTAGAAATAAAGGAACACAATAAGGTTCAAATTAAATTTAATGATTTGGTGAGAAATACCCTTAATGGTACTAATCAATAATGCATAACAAATGCATGGATCCAATACATGATTAGTAAACCCTAGTGGAGGGTGTATCATTGTGAACCCTGGTTGAGGGTGTATCCTTGTGAAACCCTAGTTGAGGGTGTATCATTGCGATTGTTTATAGGCAACTTTATAATAAAGTTATGCCTTAAACTAAGATAAGTCCATATCATGTGAGATAGCTGGACAATTATAATGTGTGGCCTATGCATTATATGCTAAGGGTGAGTATTCTATGATGGAATGCATTAAGAGGGGAAATACCTTAATACAAGATAAAGTTGGTTAACTCAAGAGGGTCTGAATTAATGAGAAATGGGGAACCCTAACCCTAATTTGGGGAAAAGGGAATGATAAGCCCTGTTTGATAGTGAACCCTAATTCCTGGTTAAGGAATTATGGTATTACTATTGTATCACATGATGTGATGAATATCTTGTATGACTGTTATCATGCCTAATAACCATGCAGGTATGATGAGATGACGAATATAGCCAAGTTTGGGCTGTGACATTTATATAATAAAATGTTGATTGGCTTTTTGTGTGTTGATGTTGTTGTTGCTTAATAAAAGTAATAATGTGTACGGATTTTATGAGCCATGTGAATAAGTTGTTGCCTAGTGAGAGGTGACAAGATGTGAATGGCCTTGTGAGCAATTTGAATAAGTTGTTGCCTAGTGAGAGGTGACAAGATATGAATGGCCTTGTGAGCCATGTGTGATGCTTGGGTAACAAGTATCATGTTTATTTGTAGCATTTGTGTTAATAAGTTATGCTAGAGAATTTGGCTGATGTTACATTTCTGTTATATATCTATAGTTCATTGATGATTATTCATATCTGTTGTATTCATTACAAGTAGATGGATGAACTTATGAGATCTAAAGTTTGATATCAAACTAAGGAAGCAAAGTCACATCACAATAATGCTATGTTACTGATAAGGACCAAACCCTAGAATGTTTAGAGTTGTAGTAGTTCAAGGGATGTCACTAGTGATTTGACTTTGAATACTAGTATCTTTATAAAACAAGATCATACGATTTGCACTATGAAAGGTAACCTAGCACTAAAAAAATCTAGGGTTTAAAGTTAGCTAATCTGGAAGGTAGATACACAATATGAAAATGACTCGGAGAAAAGAGTAAGATAAAATTTTGAAATAAATTCTTACAGTAGTAATAAGAAGTAAGTAGCATAGAATGAGGAGTATTACTCGTCACATGATCTGGAATTAGTTGTTGTAGTTCATGCTCATAAGACATGACGTTACTATCTTTATGGTGAGGTGTGCCAGGTGTTTATAGATCATAAGAGCTTGAAATATATCTTTACCTAGAAGGATCTGAATCTTAGATAGCAGAGATGATTAGAATTGATTAAGGATTATGATATAATGATAGATTATCATCCTGGAAAAGGCGAATGTAGTAGCTGATGCCCTCAACAGGAAGTTAAGTTCAACAACTAATGCATTCTCTATGGCATGTTTCGAGAGAGACATGCTAGTAGAAATGTGAAAGTTGAACTTATACTTAAGGGTGACATAACATAGTGGTTTGATTGCATAGATGCAAGTCAAGCCTACTTTTTATGATCAGATCAAGGAACTTCAGCAGAATGATAGTGAGTTACAACAGATTATGCATGATATGACAAAGGGAAAAAGACCAAAGTTTAGGTTTTCAGATGATGGTTTGTTGTATCCACATGATAGGTTGTGTACCTCAAGGCATTGATTTGAAAGAAAAGATTCTTGAGGAAGCACATGCATCGATGTACGCTATACTTCTAGGTAACACTAAGATGTACATGAATCTCAAGGAGTTGTATTGGTGGTCTGGTATGAAGAGGATGTAGCTGAGTATGTGACTAGGTGCGGTGTGTGCTAGTAGGATAAGGCTGAGCATCAGAATCGTGCAGGTATTATGTAGTCTCTTCCTATACCAGAGTGGAAATGGGAACATATCATGATGGATTTCGTGATAGGGTTACGCAAGACACCTAGAGGTTATGACTCGATCTGGGTGATAGTGGATAGACTAACTAAGTCTACTCACTTTCTTCCTGTTAAGTCAACCTTTGATGTTCCAAAGCTGGCCAAGATTTATGTGGATGAGGTAATCAGATTACATGGGATCCTAGTTTCCATTATTTCTGACAGAGATCCTAAGTTTACATCTAGGTTCTGGAATCAGTTACATCATGCGTTGGGCACAAGGCTGAGGTTCAGTACAGCTTTTCACCCGCAGACAGCTGGTCAGTCTGAGAGAACCATTCAGACTCTCAAGGACATGCTGAGAGCATGTGTTCTGCAGTTCAGAGGTAACTGGGAAGAACACTTAAGCCTGATGGAGTTTGCATATAACAATAGCTACCATTCTAGTCTTGGAATGGCCCCATATGAAGCTCTATATGGAAGAAAGTGTAAATCACCAGTTTGTTGGTACGAGGTTGGTGAGAAAGAAATTCTTGGACCTGAGATAGTCGATATAACTACAGAGAAGACTGTGATCAGGGAGCAGTTGAAAGCTGCTCAGGACAGGAAGAAAAGCTATGCAGAGAGACGACGTCGACCTCTTGAGTTTGAGGTTGGTGACGAGGTTTATCTAAAGGTTTCACCGTGGAAGGGAGTGCTAAGGTTTGGAAGGAGAGGCAAATTGACCCCTAGGTTTATGGGCCCATATCCTATCATAGAAAGGATTGGACATGTAGCCTACAGGTTGGATTTGTCATCTGAGTTGGCAAATCTTTATGATGTGTTTCATGTGTCTATGTTGAAGAAGTGCCATCTAGGTACAGAAAAGGTCATAGATCCAGAACCGGCGCAGCTTAGGACAGAGGTGTCCTATGTGGAAGGACCAGTGCATATAGTGGATCAACGGATCAAGAAGCTTAAGAACTGTGAGATACCGTTAGTAAAAGTTCTATGGAGGAATCACAACCTAAAGGAAGCTACGTGGGAGCTTGAATCAGAAATGCGTAACAAGTTTCCTTTTCTCTTTTCGGAATTTTGGGATGAAATTCTTATAAGGGAGGGAGATTGTTATGACCCACACTTCGTTTTACCAGTAAGTACCTTGGTTAATGCATAATCAAGCTTATATGTGAGTTGAATACTCATTGGTGTTTTGAACTTTGGACCAATGTTAATGTATCTTTAGCATTTTTTCTTGTTCTGAGATTGAGGACAAGTTTGTGCTTAATCCGTTGCCAGAGATATCATGTGAAACCGACCTACGAGTAAAACGATATGAGCTTTTTAGTGTGCAGGGACCTATGTGTAATTTTGGAAAGTTCTTGGGCATTTTACAATTCGGCCCCTGGGCGCCCTTCCTTATCCTTTCTTTGCCTTTTCCCTTATTAGCTCTGTTAGCCGACTCTGAATGAACGATAGTTCATTCTCCTGTTGCCCGTTCAAGAGAGAGCAGAGCGAGAGGGAAAAGGGAGAGTGAGAGAGAGAGCTAGAGGAGAAAGTTGGGCGATCTTGAGCTCCCCAACTGCGTTCTCATTCGATTCTTCAACTTTTCCAGCCGAATCAGCCAGCCACTTCACCTTCTTCTCCTTCCCCTTCTTCTTCCCCGTTCCTGCTGCCCGGCCAAGATAGCCGGCGGCCAAAGAAGGTGCTAGGAGCGGCCAAAGGTGTGAAAAACACCATCTTCCAGTTGCTCTAGGGTCGTCTTGAAGTTCCCAAGGTATTTCATGCAGAGATTGGCCACGAATCGACCCCGAATCTACCTTCTTCCTCGGCATTTTCCGTTTCTGCACAGTTTGAACGGGGTGCAAATCGGTTTGAACGGTGTGCAAAAAGTGCAGAAAAATATCCAGTTCACTGCCCAGATTGAACGGCGTTCAAGCCAGTTGAACGGCGTTCAAATCAGTTGAATGGGGTGCAAAGTTGCAGAAAATTAGGACAGAAGTGCATTGAAGGTGCACGGCGTATAGCCCAGGTGCACGGTGTGCACGCTGCTGTAAAGGGCAGGATTAGGCGTGGTTGTGGACGTTTT
Source organism: Alisma plantago-aquatica (assembly GCA_963693085.1). Taxonomy (NCBI): domain Eukaryota; kingdom Viridiplantae; phylum Streptophyta; class Magnoliopsida; order Alismatales; family Alismataceae; genus Alisma; species Alisma plantago-aquatica. The sequence continues at coordinate 772,572,478 of OY856413.1, read as the reverse complement.
TCGGTGTATACGAACACACCGAAGTGGGTGAGTAGTATTTCATTCATTTATCACCATCGAACTCGATTTCATTGTATATATTGCTTCGGTATAATTAGAGTAACTTCTAAACAGTATAAATGAGATTAAAGAAATGTGTTTAATTCTATAGAGCCTAAATTACTTAGTGTAACTGAAGAAAATAGCGAATGTTGTCTGTAATGATACTGCTGTGAATATGTTGAGCTCTAAATGAATGTCTATTGTTATGACAAGTTTAGAATGATGTGGAATTATGTATAAAGTTGAAAGAAATAGAAGTGTTCTTAAATATACTTAGTGTGCAATTAAGATTGAGTTATGACAAATTTATATTTACTGCTTTAATAATGATGATAGACTTAGGTGCCCTAACACCGTAGAACCCCTTTGAGAGGTCTGCACCTTAGGGGTGAAACTCGTGTCCAACATCAACCGGTTGAGTAATTCTGGTGGCACGAGGGTTGATAGACAGTGTCCAACACCAACTGATTGAGTAATTTCGGTGGCACTGGGGAAAAATAATAAATAAAGTAAAGGGTTATCCAACACCAACCGGTTGAGTAATTCTGGTGGTAACCCAGTGTTGACTCCCTGCGCCTGTGTGCTCAGGTTAGAGGAGGAGTCCAGAGCACTCATGGTGAGTGCAGAGGAGGCCAGAGAGCCTGTGGGTCCTGTAGCAGACCAGGACGAGAAGTTAGACTTAGCATTTCCCAGGTGTGTCGCTAAGTCTTGTACGGTGAGATCGTAGCTTGCTACAGATCTTCGTATGCAGAGTACACTGCATATGATTAGGGCATAATAATATAAATATGTAATCATATAAGATCACAGTAAATTTAATATGTTAAGAGTTTAGACCTTCTGTGTTAATTCTCAATAACTGTTTATTAGTTTAAGATATCGGTTGTTGTATAAAAATGTGATTAATATCTGTAAATTATGCTATGTCATTAGAACTGCCCTGCTTAGTACTGCACTTATGTTTTATTTCAATTTTATATATTTGATGAGTTGTTTAGTGATATCTAAATGAAATGTTATTCACTGAGTGAGTAGGCTCACTCCTCTACTCAAACATTTTCAGGTCAACAACAGCATCAGGAATATGAAGGATCTTTTCATCCTAACGCTTAGTTTGTAGAAGGTATATATGTAGCTAGTATAGTTAGAGGTCTCTTAGTCCTTTCCCCTCAGTTCTTGGGACATGGTGTGGGTGAGAGAGAGTATGTATGGCGAATGTGTAAAAGATGTAAATTAACTGTTATGTTTACTTTCTGTTAAACAATGTTACATGTTGTAAACTCTGTTTATGTTCTCTAGCCAGGTTAATTGAAATGCTTCTGCAATAGTTTATTATGTTTTAGTTTACAGCAATAATCCAGATATCATTATGAGGTTTTAAAAAGAAAAAGTTCTCAGTGATTTGTTTATGTGATAATCCCTCCTTCGCGCCCTAATCTCGTGATTAGTGGTTAGTGTGAGATCGGGGTGTGACATGTACCCCTCCTCTCAAAGCGGGTACCTCTAACAAGGCATTAGCGCCCCTCTCAAGGTCACTGGACTAAAATTAGAGTGGAAAGGTCACTAAAGCAACTCTGTTCCAGGAACTCTCGTACTCTAGAATCGAACCAAACACTAGAGCCAAAACACAACTCTCAAAGTTGTTGCGACGGGAAAACACGATTCATTAGCTAAGAGAAACGCGATCCAAACATGCAAGCTAGAGTTTGGATATCAAACATAGCAGTCATCCAACAGATTATACCAAGCACAGAGCAACAAGTAATTAAGCATCTTCTATTTCCATAGACAAATAAAGGGTCTTAATTACAATGCATAAGTAAGGAATTTAAATGACAGAAAGTAAAGATAGGTGTCGCCTTCTTAATGTAGAAGGACGACAGACTACTACGGCTCTCCAGCCGATATCGGTCAGGGGCCTAGCCTGATACAGCCGTGTCGGGCGGCACACCCTCTCGAGCGACACGCCTGACGGGCAACTGTATCGCTTAAGGATCCTGGCTGATACGCTCATGTCTGGCGATGGACCCTCTCGGGCGGCATGCATGACAGCGAAGCGTATCGGGTTCGATATCGTGTCGGGCATGGATGTCGGGCACTCGTGTCGCGTATCTACATCGGCCGATATTGACCCTCAGTGTCGGCCGGTGCAGTCCTAGGTGAACCGGTCCCCTCCCTCTCGGGATGAGGAAGAGCTCACCTAGTGTCACCCGGTACGAGCACTGGGGCACGATACACCTGCTCTCACGATTCTCCTCAAAGATAGCCCAAGTTCCCTCTTGTCCCAACTGACCGACCTGACCAAGTTGTCTTTTCGGCTTCCTGTAGCTGCTATTTATAGGCAGCAGTTGGGGAAAGTTATGGTGCTCGAAGCACCACGTGTCCTCCTCATTCGCGGGTCAGTGGACGGTCGATACCCTATCGCTCGGCTCAGGGATGTCTGTTGTTGGTCACGTGACGGGCGACAGAGCATGCCGGTGGGTGGCTGTATCGCCCGACATACTTGGATTGTCGTGGCGACTATGGCTCCCTGTCGGGTAAGAGGCGTGTCGTCCGTCAGTTCCTCCTTGTGTGGCACCCCTTGTCGCGCGTCGTGGTGTCGTTCCGCCCTACTGGGCAGGGCGTGTATCGGGCGTCGGGAAGGCCGGTACAGACTTGGGTTTATTTTGTGAGCCGGGACGGCCTTCTTGCACCAAAATGAGGAGAAACTCTGCAAAAGATGGAAATATAGGGTTAAGAGTATTGCTTGGCCAATTATTGCGAAAGTGAATACAAAAGAGAGGAAAATAGCTAAAAATGGCAGTTTTGATAACAGAAACATAGTCTAAAATATCACAAAAATTGGTGTTATCAGCGCCTCCTCCTCGACAACCAACAATGCATCCACGACATGTTGTATAGGATGGAGATGCAGCACCAGCCCTTCTACGATCATTACTGGAGTCAGAATTACTTTGGGGGGTATCCAGAACCTCCACCAATGCCTCAGTATGATCCGATCTTTCAGGGGCAGTACCCATCTTGGGACCCCACAGCTCTGCAGTACCTGCCTCCTCCGGAAGAATGATCGGTATCTCTGTTCCACATTTTAAGGTTGTTTTTGACTATGAGGCCATAGTCGGATTCAAGCTTAGGGGGGGATTGGAACAACTCTATCCTTTAGTTTTTAGTTTTTATTATTTTGTCTTGTGTCTTTTAGTTCTTGCAATTTTTAGTTTGTTTGTAAAACATCCACACTCTATCTAGTGTAATGGTGGATGTCTTAAGTCATGTGTCATCTTGTTGCTTATACATGGGAATCAGGGGCAAATTTAAAATTTTTTAGTGTTTTGCAAGCTTGTGTTGTTCAACTTTGAGCACATAACTTAAGGAAGTAATTGGGTTTGTCAACTCTAAAATAGAAAATCACAACTGTGTATTCTCATGATTCATGAAAGGTGCACATAACTGGTTGTTTGAGCCTAAACTGATCAAATGATAATGAGACTCTAATTTGAAGTAAGAGAGAGAAACCTCTTAATTACTACACATGTCAATAAGGAGGGACACATAATAATTTACAAAGTTTCAGTCAATTAGTCTTGTGATCTATCCACCTCATTGTTTTCATACTCCACCTTAAGAACTGGAAGTACATTACGGTTTTAATCTCTTTGATTGCATCTCATGTAGATAGGACTTGCACTGCAACTATTTTCACATATTTAAAAAAAAAAGAATAGATTAGCTATACATGCACAATATCCTTAGGTGCGTGTCATTTAGTTGCATAATCATCATTTTGTAGCTGCATTCACATCGTTTGTGCATATAGTACATCATGCATCTTATGTCTTCTGAAACACTAAAGGTGGTGAACTTGTTCCATATCTTCTGAATGCTTCAAATGTATAAGTTATGTAACAAGAAGTGAGCCCGACAAATAATTCATTGTCATCTATGAAAATAAGGGCTTGAAAAAAACAATTGAAAAAATTGAAAAAATGAGTATTGAGAAGCAAGTAGTAATGAGAGGGAGAAAGGAACATAGTCTCACCTGCATTTTAAGAAGAATAAGTACATGATGTAGTTCTCTTAGATATTCCATCTCACCTTGAGATGGAATGATAGTGCATGCATCATCCCACCCAAATGTAGGCATTAGGGCATTTTCACTTGCATATGCATCATTTAGGTCTTTTTGGCTTTGTGCATGCTAAAACCGTGTAATGCTTCCATTTCTTCCATGAGCCACCCATTCCATCCACCCGTTGCTCGAATTGGTAGGCCACCGTGATTTTCTCCTCATTTGTGAATATCAGGAGAACTGCTTCCATGTAGATGGTAGTTAGGGCGAGCAATGTGGAATAAGAGATCACAAGATGCACTGAGTCTGAACCGGAGAATTTTATTATGTCAACTGCCTTATGTGATAGTGTACATTATTTTTGAGGTAGATATCTTTTATGGATGATTATTGTCGCCTTTAGGGTAATTATCATTCTGTGGTTAGTAAGGGCCGGTATGTGAATGTCTGGTGGGAATCATATAGTGATGTTTGTTGTGATGATCTGTTCTTTAGTTGACCCTCGCAATTTTATTCTAAAGTTTAGTTGCTTGAGGGCGAGCAATGTTCAAGCTTAGGGGAGTTTGATGTGATGATTTTGAGTCGCATTTATAGACTTGTTTCACTCGCATTTTATGTGTTTATTGGTCATTTTGGTGGTTAATATTGCATAATTCACTTACTTTAGTCTATGACCCTTCTAAGCATCAATTCTCCCTTATTTTATTGTTTTGAGCATAAATGATTACCATAATATGTTTTATTTTGGCTTATGTGGTTTTGTGTTGCAATTTCAGGAAAAACGCATATCTGCAGTTGTCGATACCATCGACAGCTGCCCATACCATCGACACAGCTACAGGTAACCATCCGCAAGGAGCAGCACAGAGTCGATACCATTGACATGGAAGTCGATGGTAGCGACATACCATCAGGTTTCTGGCGAGAAGATAGTCGATACTATCGACCATAAAGTCAATACTATCGACCCCAGCATATTTAGCGACGAAAAATGACAAAACGGACGCATTAGGGTGTCGATACCATCGACCCGCGTCGATGGTATTGAGTTAGCATCAGGCGCAACGAAGAAAGAAAAGAAGACTTGCCGATATCGCGCAGGGTCGATACCATCGACTCGCGTCGATGGTATCGACACTGTCAGATGCAAGTTTGTTTCAGATTGATCTAAATCTGATGGCCATGATATTTTTGCAAGCTATCTCTGTGATTATACCTAATGACGGCGGCCAGGAGCAATCTATCACGTCATTAGCCACTGCACACGTCGCGAGAAGGTGTGGAGAGAAGAACGGAGCCCAGAAGCATGCCCCAGCCATTCCGGAAGCTGAAGAAGACTTTTCCACCGCTGAAAGGTTGTAGAGCGCGCATTCCACGCCGAGGAATGCTTGGATCTTCTCCATTCAGGGGTTTATTTACTTATTCACGTTTTTATCCATGTTTTCCCTTTTCTCTACCATGTTTTGATCTGAGATGAACATGCAGGGCTAATCCCCTTTGTCTTTAGGACCGGGAGTAGCCCGGGGAAGCATTGTATGACATTTTTATCATAGTAATTCATCATTTATCTCTTAAATCCGTGGTATGATTTCATTTTCTCAATTATATTGTTATGTTTGATCACCATAATGATAATCTAATGCCCTTAATTGCTTTGAAAGAAGAATTAATGGTTGAAAAGAGATGAAATTCACATTAATTAACAAATCCCTTGAACAATGCAATGTACGGTTAATGGTGGACACCCAGAGGTCAATTTAAATGCACCTAGTTTAGGGTATAGGTTGCTACGACGGTGGAACCGACCTAGACATAGGTAGTGAATTGTACCACGACAGTGGGCAATTCTTACTACAGGCCACTAGCCGAATCGAGAGATGAACCTGAATTATTATATGGAAATTCATATGATGAAAACCCACGGTGAAATAGCAATCCTAAAGATTCCCATCTGAATTGATTAAATTAAACACTTAATTGATTGCTTTATTTTATTTTTTTTCTTTTATTTTGACAACAACTCTCAAACTCTTTTAACCGATTTAGCTGATCGCAACTAGTTAGTAGTAGTCTACCGATAATTTAGTGTCCCTGAGTTCGACTCGGGCCTCAGAAGGGCCTATACTACATTGACACGTACACTTGCATTCTACGCACGGTAAAAGCGTGTCAATGGGTCTACAGGTTCATTCTCATACCATGTACTTTTCACTTAGCTTCTCAAGATCCTATGAGACCTCTTTAGGTTTCCTCAAAACCCACAAAATTGGTATACACCCTACCAAAGGGTTCCTCTCCCAGGATGGGAGGAAACTACAACTCTTGATAACAAGGTCACAAAAATCCTTAGAGTTTATATTCTCATGAGCATGCTTAACCTAGCAGCTACCAAGGCACAAGCAGACCACCTACTAAACCATGCTAGGTCACACTTGTTCTCATCCTCAACATTAGACCAACTTAGTTGTGAGGGGTTCATCAAACGTACCTTTAACTTAAGGGGTTTCCTTTTCCTCTACACATGATGAGTACCATGCTCGAAACTATAGAGACTCAAATCTCATCATGAGCATCAGGTACACTACTTCCCCTCTTAGGTCTAGGAACCCTAGGTTCACCTTTGGGTATCCAAGTGCATGCTCAATCTCTTAACCACGAATCCATCATGTCCAAGGCATGTCATGTACTCCCATGATCCTTTTATTCAAGCAGCACCTTAGAGTTGAGTCTTCCTCAAGGGCAACCAACAAGGTACGAGGCCTCACAACTTTCTACTTTAACCTCCCAGGGTCAAAGGCACTCTTTGTTTCATCTCAGCAGGTAAACTCCTATACCATAGGCACATAGGTTCCATATGCAACATCCTCTCTTTAGGGTTTGGTTCCTCTAAAGGCCACCAAGATATCATCAGCCTTCAGGGATCAAGCACGAGGCAACCACTATCATTCACTTACATCACATCATCCTCAACTCCTCACTATTTCTCATGTCTCAGAATCTAAGCTTCCATCTTCTTGCATGGGTCCTTCTCTCTCTCTAGAGCTAACCCTATAAACAACCTTACTACCCAAGATCCTCGCTTCATGAAGGTGGGTCAATCTTACAAGCATACCCTTACATGGTGAAGCTTACGTTCAAGCTTATGCTTGCTGAAGGTTATCCATAACGCTCTATGCTGAAGGTTATCCATAACGCTCTATGCTCATCTCATAGCCTAATGTCAGCACTACTGACGTATTCTGGGTGCATATTATGCCCTACTTGCATAAGCCCATAGGGTTTCTATAGGTCCTTCGCTAACCTCATCAAAGAAGGTGCTATCCTTTACTCTAACATGCACAACCCTTCCCAGGATTAGGTCGCCAAGGTACTCGGTCATCCAACCTCTCATGGCTCATATGACATGTAAGGCATGTCTATCCAAACACCTGGTCTACCATGACATCTAACTCATCATGTCATCTCTCTCTAACCTTCACTTTTAGGGTTAGGGTTAACATCATCCTCAGAGGATGTGCCATGTCTCTACTTGTAATGGAGATCTCTACCGTCAGGACCAGCTCTCTCTACTCATCCTCCTGATAAGAAGGTCTAACCTCAGTTCTCTCCTGAGGGTAATGACAACTCATGTCATACGACCTAATCATGTATCTATTCTTTAGTTTACGCTTAACCTATTAAGCTTATGTCCATGACATCTTATTTACATGCTTTTCATTAACTTGGTGGAGGAATTCTTAATTCTTATCAACCTTACCCATCCCTCAGGAAGGTGAGGAAAAGAGAGAAAACCCTAATCCTTAAGGTCCTTAACAACATTTGAGTTGAGAAGTGATGAACAAGATAAGAGAGTCCTAAAGGTATCTTATTTCGAGTCAAATCCTAAGACATTGGCCAGGCAGTCACACTAATCCGGGAGTCCTCGTATTTTGACTAGTGGTGCAGAGGAAAATCTTGACAGCCCCCGTACGTGATCCTTTTCTAGACACCTCTGTCTTTCAGAAAATCCTCTAATAACTCCCTTGGTTTCTATGGAGTTTGTAAATTTAATAATTATTAAAGATTAAATGAGGAACCTATGCTCTGATACCAATTGTAACGACCCCGCCTCCCGGTAACCCCCAATTAAGGGAGACCTAGAGGTCAGAGCCATTATCCCAATTAACAAGATCAAAGGTTCAACAAATAACCAATGATAATTATGAAATTCTACTATCTAAACTAAAATTTGGTATTAAAATAAAACTTTGCATACCTTTTAAAAACTTTGGAAATCTATCTATCCACACCTTGGATTATTCTATCTAATCCCCTTGCACTTTATTTCTTATTTTCACAATGTTTCGCTTTACTATTTGTGCTTTGAGTGTTATACCTACAATGCCAACAAACAAATATGCGATGAGCATACGGGAATATGCTGGTATGTGAGGACAACCAAAATTTCACAATTATGGCTAACAATTTAATTATCACAATCAAGGTAATTTAGCAAACTAATTTACATTTTCAATGTGTCATTCTCCACCGCTTTTGCCCTAACCCTGGAATACCCTTCTAGGGTTTCTCTTTTTCCATTGACTTAAGGCCACCTTCTCAATCCCGAGCTTGGTGCCTGGGGGTCACCTCTCATGGTGCCCCATAGTCATGCAACATAGACCACCTTCTCATTCCTGAGCTTGGTGTTTGGGGTCACCTCTTGTGGTGCCCATTGGTCTACCCTATTGGGCCTGACCTTTATGGCATCATCCATCAGGGTGGCATGTAGGTGCGAGAATACACATGTATTTATAATTGTGATAACCATAGTGACTTTATAAATGCAGTATGAACATCCAAACTGTTTAGTTTCAACCAATGCGATCAACCATCTGGGAAACCTTTGGGAAAACTAATGCGATTAATCATAATTAACCACATACCTGCAAAGCTATCTTGAATGCAGAATTAATCCAAACAAGCAAGTAATCCATAATAAAGCAAGCAAGCACACAATTTGGCCCTGAAATATACATCCAATATTCTCTATCATGGATCATGGTATCCAAGTCTAAAGGCATAATCGTGCCCTAGGGTTACTAGCCCTTTTTAGGGTTTTGACCATAATTAGGGTTTCACTTCCTTTTTACCACTTTTACTTTACTTTTATCAAATTATCCATCAAACCCTAATTATCTTATCTTATTTTTCATTAAGATCTTAAGATCAGGTTTGGACCACAAAACCCTAATTTTCATATTAACTATATCTTTTCTTCCCTTTTTTCCCTCACTTAGAGTTTCTAAGGGTATTAATTACAATATTAGGTTTAAAACCCTAATTCTTGCAATTTCCTTTTCAAAATAGGTTAATATCCATCTATATCATTAAACAAGTTAATAATGCTCGAATCTATTCACTTGCAAGATTAAATCCATACTTTATTAACAATTAGGGTTTCTAACCACAAATTTATACTTTTCCCATCCAAATTATACACTTTTATAAAAGTATAGATTCCCTCCTTGGACACCCTCTTGGGTTTACAAAGAAAGAGGTAAGACACAACCTACTCAACCAATTGTTGGATGTTTCATTTCTAAATCACATTGTTCAGTAAAGTGTCAGTGTCGCTAACTTGGGAGACAATCTCACTAACATGCCTATATAACTCAACTAGGGCTTGCAGTCTTTATCCCACTGTGTTGACTATCGTTGGTACCGAGATTCCACTGATGCTTCGTGGATCTTCTTGTTGGTTCTATTGAGTTGATCGTCAGTGGAACTGACTTACATCTCAGACTTATTAAATCATGTCTAGATGGTACCGAGAGAACTCTACAATGAAGATTTCTCTTTTTTCATTTTGTCGGTGTTGACTTGATTCATATTGCGCTTGATTTTTCTATAATAAAGAAAAAAATGTATTAGGCAAAAAGTTTAAAAAAAATTGAGCCAAATGTATGAAAAATAGATAAAAGAAGAATTAAGGATATGCATATAGAAGGATTTTCTACAAAGACATGCCTAAAATAGCCCAAAGTGTGTTGTGAAATCATGTGCATCAAAATTCTCTAAGCTTAAATATTTCTCGTCCTTGAGTAACAATGCTTTGAATGCATTTTAAATAGTCAAAAGATAAATACATATGTGAATTAAATCATTCTAATAATCCTTGACTTATCTATCTAAATCGACCCTCTCCAACCACACAACAAACAACTAGTATACAAGTAGCCAATTATGGACAAACAACATTGATATTATACCTCTTAATGCATAAGTTGAAGTGCAAAGGTATCATGGAAATAGCAAACTATGATGAATGTGTTACAAGATCTCCTTATCTACACTTCCGTATTCATAATATCCTTTAAAATGGATGCAATTCCTTGAATATGAATAAAAAGAATTGAATAAATCTTATTTGTGGCCTATCTTATGGAATAATGGGTGGATGGAATGAGTTGTACAAAATAGAAATCATACATAATTTAAATTATTTATGTAGGAAGCTAAAGTCATGCTCTTAAATGATGGATGCAGTTCTTCCAACCGTTGGTGGAGACAATATAGTTTTATTATTTGCACAACCTGAGAAGCTCTTACATAGGAGATTCAGGCAACTGAGCCCAAAGACGCACTCCACATAGGTGTAAATGGTAAAGAACTTTTCAATATACAAGCATCTTCCAGGGGAGAAGGCATAGAAGAATGGGAGCATGGTGCAGACTGTAGGGAAAATGTCTCTTACCCTATATTTTAAGATATTAATTGTTATTTAGCAACATTAAAAATGACTAGATTTGATAGTCTTGGAGTCTAAAATAATATTTAGTAGTGCCCTCTTATTCTACCTAGTGAACAACAATTCTTGTAATCATGTCAAGTTTTTGCTTAATAAAACTTATGGTCTTATTAACCAAAATCGTTTTGTCATTGGTTATTTGTTAGGCAGTTACTAACTTTGGTGATGTTGTGTGTTATTGTTCTTGTTGTGCATGTCCTGGCTGTTTCTTGGATTTCTTTTTACTTGAATTTTTTACATAAATTACTTCATTAATGTTTTATAAAAAATATAGTGTTGGAAACCCTTCTGCATTGAATCTGGATGTCATATGAATAGTATGTCACACATAAGTCATAATTGAGAGGCTAATCCGGATTCAATTGCATCATCTTGCCCAAAGGACATGTTTGAACGGCTGACGTGGAGGGGCCGACGTCCAAACCTGGAAAAATGAGCCTTATTAGTCCGAACGTTCAAAGTTATTCTCTCTCTACATTTATTTATAATTGGCCGATCTCATTAATTCCTATCCCATACCAAACGCAAATTAGCACCCAGTCAACAACATTTAGCATGAGATTGGTCTAGACCACCACCACACAAGTACATGGTCGTGGCGGCTTTACCCACCATATTGTTGCGGTCCCTCAATGGGGAAGTTCTACATGGGTTTCTGTATCTACTACCTCAAATAGGAGCAAACGACAAGGAACAAACGACAAACAACCAGCCATCACCACCAACGGCATGCTCGTGAAAGATCTCGAGCTGGCCTGGTATGTGAGGCTTCTTGCGAGGACTACCGGTCTCTGAATGATTGGGGTGTGGCTGGCTGGCTCCTTTCTCGTTCGCGGCCGGTCCCGGTCCCTAACCTGGCAGTATGTTGTAGCGTTTCCCACGTCAAGTCATGCCGGCACCTACGTCTGTTGCCATCGGCATTGCTGGGTGGAAACGGACAATGCCGACTGCCAAGCAGTTCCGGCAGTATGCACCGATAATCAACGACGTCTATCGTTGCGATTTCAAGGAGGATGAAATGGAGTTCGTCGACATCCATAGACTTGGAGCAGAGTGGCTTCCATTTCAGATATGAAGCGACAGTGAACCGTAAAGAACATCGGAATTCTACATGGCTATAAGCTATCGATAGCAGGTGTCGGAGACGAATTAACTACCTAGGTGTCAATGACGTACTGGTCGACGGCACAATATCAAAAACCTTGCCGCACGACCGAAGGACGAAGTGAAACAAAATCCGAATGGGCCATCTGGGCAGGTCCCCTCTAAAAAATGATACCGTCCTAAAAGCGACGACGTCGTGTGGAAAGAACGACGACACGAATGCGAGATGTTAACTACGGCCACATGCTCGCTGGAGTTGGTAGATCTAGTGCTCTGTTTCCTTCAAACCCCGCGTGTCCGTGACCGACCAAACTTCCCCGGGGACCCAAGATTGGAATAGACATGGTACTACCATGCCTCAGAAACCTTTTTTTTTGCAAATAAGGTAATTTTAGAAGCAACAAATTGGCTGTCGGATTCGAGACTCCCATGCTGGTAATCATTAATTGGGGATAAGAATAGGACAATGCGTTGGTATACTTCTCCACGCAAGTCGACCAGGTGGTCCATTTATCCAACCATTCAAATACGATCTTATCATCTTATTGACCGACCATTACTATTTGAAGCTCTTAGTTTTTTCATAGGAAAACTATACCATCAACCAAACGTTAGGCATTTGCATGCTCAATATATATATCCAGAAGCCAACACCTTGTACAAAAACATAACACGTGGTCCTGATGAGAAAGGAAGAAGGGATACTGATTCTCTGAGTAAAAAGAGTGGATTTAACTGAGAAATCAACATTGATAGGGTGTGGGAGAGGTTAGGAAGAAGGGAAGAGGGTGGAAGGTGTGAGAAATCAACACCTTGCTTGATAGAGTTTGTCATGATAGTGGTGGAAGAACATTCCACAACAATAACAAAACCGGATATCCAATGATTAAATGATGACCATAAATAAATAAAAATGTGATTCTTGATGATCATACAATAAACCAGATGGCAAAAAAGGATATTGGTCAGTTTTACCAATATATATCCGATCTCCATGTACTTATTGAAAACAACTGACATAAATGTAGAAGCATGAAGCTTCACACAACCACCATGACTAGGGTAGTCTTCCACCCCTATTGGATCCATGGAAGTACTTTGTGGCCCTAACATCCACTAGAATGAATGCGGTATTTCAAGCATTCGTTAATAAGATACAAATTGTTTGGAAGCCTCTAGAGAAATACCATGTCATCGACTAGTAATCTAGATGTAAGATAGTTTGACTTTCCAATAAATAAGTTATCTTTTGTGGGATTACTTGAAGTCCAAGGACTATCATTGGGGAGTACTTTTTTCTTTACCTTGGATTCTCTTTTTCTAGTAATTTGAACATATTCTTAATAGTTGGTGGAGTTGGTTAGGGTTCCCAAAATTTGGGTCTATGCATACCAAACAAACTTCTTGGAGGAGGATGGACTTGATCAAAAAAGGAAATCAATGTTGACACCCAAACCTTGATTCGACATTTGAAGAATTTTCCAGGGTAGTAAATGAAGTAGATACCTCCTTCTTTCTCATACTAGACAACTAACTTAAAGAGATACAATTAATGTAGAGTAATGAAATCGCACAATCATACGTCTGGATTGTGCATATTCGTCATACTTAGAGGACTACTACACACAATTTCAAAATCACTAATGGAAAATAGTAGTCGCATAAACAAAAAGTTTTTTTATCCTCAAGGTGAGTTACATGATGGCTATTATTGCTAATAAACTAAAATGTAAACAACAATGGAAAAGAAATGAAGGAAACTAGGGAGATATAACATGAAATAAAATTTGAATATTAAAAATAAAGATTGCATTCCACATAGCCAAAACTAATACGCAAGAAAAAATTAGAGTAACTAATTGTAAGACCCCTGACCTAGCTTTATGCTTGGTTGTGTTTAACTTGTATAATGACATGCTTAAACCTTAATTTAATCTTGTGAGATGACTTCATATCATGTGATAGGCTTTTATTTTTATTTTGGTCGAATTTGATTGATGTTTGAGCTATCTTTGCTATATATGTGCTTGTTTTGAACCAGGTTACAATTTACCCGAATGTCAAGGTTATCTTGCAAATTGTCACATGTTGACAATGTTTCTTGTGGTTTAGCATCCTAAGGGAGGGGATGATACAATGGGGCACCTTGTTTGAATCATGGTTGGTGAAGTGACATCTTATGGTGATTCTAGGGTTAACATGGTTTGCTTAGTTGATATGGTGACTAAGCTAGGGTTTGAGTGTTGCAACCACTACACCACTTTTGGGTGACTGTAGCGACCACAACACATGCCTTAGGTAGTGTTTCCTCGATCGAGATGACCTAGAGGTGAGGATGGTTGAAACACCTAGTCCTCTAGTGGAGTGTCTAGATCATATATATGGGGCTTAGGTTTTTAGTCGATACCAAGTGTGCATGAGATGTTTCTCGACCGAGACAAGGTGGTAGCCAACCTTGGAGGTCTCTACAATGTGCCTAGATAAACATTAACTTTTTTATTTTTTTCATGTGAGTGTGGATAAGGTTGTTTATTTGAAGGACATGTGCCTTTTGATACCCTTATATGTTGACACCTCATAAACCTTTACTTCCCTCCTCCTTTGGGTATATAACTCCTTCTCTTAACATGTGAGCAACCTTTTTAGCCCTATTCTCTTTCTTCTTCCTTGCTACTAACCTTATAGCTTTGGGTTCAAGGAAGATATGTTCTAGAATCTTGGGTGACCGATCCATCTTGCATGTTGAAAATTTTGTGCTAGAATCAAGATTTAGAGGTGATTCTTGGAGATTCCTTCTCTTGGTAAGTGATCTTAACTCTTGATCATGTCTTCCTCTTCTAAAATATCCTTCTTCTTCTTCCTTGGTCGTAGATTGTGGATCATACAAGATGGCTTTCTTGAGAGGAACTCCATCATAAGGGGTCATAGACTATGTATTGACATGGTGAAACCCGAGTGAGAGGATGATTTCTTCTCCTTCTTCTTTCTTCCTTTGTTTGGCCTAGGACTGTTTTCTCTTTTTCTTGAGATCTTTCATGATCAAGGTTTTCTTCTCTTTTGAGTTGATCCCTTGGTCGAAGGTTGAAGCTTGGTTGGAGTTCTTGGAAGTTGTGATCTTGCGAGATTGGTTCTCTCCAAAATAGGTGAATAATATAGCTTTTTCCTACATCTATTATGTGCATATCAATCCTAACATTATGTTTCTATTTTATATCTTAAAAATATGTTCCTTATCATAGAAAGAATGATAATGTTTAGGGTTTAAATCTTGTAATATTATTGAAAGGATTATTCCATTTGATAAACCCTAAATCTTTATACCCAATTTTGTAGTGGTTGAGATATTGGTGTGTTTCTTTGGATCATCATCTATGGAACATTAATATCTAATATATGGTTCATTTACTATAGATAACAATAGGGTTTGAGTATGATAATATGCATAACAATCTTGGTTTTCTCTCTTTATACATATATCTTTTGATAAAGTTCCATGAAAAAGTTCTAGGGTTTGATAAGTACCATGGTATAGGGTGTTATTCTCCCTATTGATGTTTAATATTCCATGATGTAAATCATCTATCTTGACCTGGTTTGGAGCTATTATATATTGGGCATATGTCTATCTTATGGTTAAGACAACCCTTGGACTTCCTTATGGTCGAGACATGATGTTAGAAGGTGGTCGCTACACCTTACCGGTCATGACGCATCACGTTTGCAACACACCTTGAAGCGTCACAGTCGTGACATCTCATTTGAGTGTACCTAGTGCCACAATCATAATACCAAGTTGCTATGTCTTGGTCGTGACCATGATGTTAGGCTTAGGTTATGACCCATGGATGGGTGGTGGGTCGACATACTTTGTTGAGTGTTACCCTATGTCTTGGTCATGATGTGACATTTCAGGTATAGGTCACGACAGACCTTCATGTGTTTTGGTTGTGACACCTCATTGATGAATATGGTCAACACTCTTGTGTATGTATATTGTTGATACATAGCACAAATCACTACACATACTCTTCTATTGCTCGCACCCTATGATAATGGTATGCACATGGTGATGAAGTTATGAATACTTAGTCATCATCAATAATGTTTAACATTAGTATTCTCTGAACATGTAGGAAGTGGTGGAATCAAGGTTTAGTGGTTGCATGATATTATGAAACCCTAATCGACTGCATATGAGCCCGCACCCTAATCTTATGAGAATGTAATGTATGAGATCATTCTACTTAAAGAGTATTATCATTCAATAATGTTTTCTATCTCCTACTTGTGTAACTCTAACTTGCAGGTGAGATGAATGGTTAGCTATGAGAATGCTATGTTGATCCCTATGAAATACAAGATGGTGATTAGGATTATTGTTGAGGCAGAAGGTGATATTGAATGTGCAAGAATTATATGAATTGGTCTAATGACCTAGAAATTGTCTTATGAATAAATTGAGGGATTGATATCCCATAGTGATGTGTTATTGTCGATGACCTTGTAATGGCTATGATACAAGTGTCATGTGATGATGAGACAAGTTCTCACTTTGTAAGTTTTATATCTTCTGAAGTTGTATCTTATCCTTAATTGTATAGAATTTGTTTAGGGTTTATACATTGTAAGTTTATTAACGCATTAAAAGATACCCAATTGAAATATCTAATCAAGTGAAACCCTAATCATGTAGTTTCCCTAGACCATAGATCCATCTTCAACGTCAATATCTAGTAGGATGGTGAAATGAGTAACACCTATGGGAAACTTAGAGCACATATTATTGAATACGTGGGGTGCAAGTGGAGACATATCCTTGTATCCTTAAATTGTTGATATATAGTTGTATAATGCTTTATTATGGAATGGACATGCATGGTCATGTTCTCTATTGTTGTGCCAAGTATAATGGTGGACTAGTTGTTTTTTAGGACCATAGCTTTGACCATGAGTTGTTATCTCTAAAGGACTATATCTTTGACTATAAGTTGTTGTTTAGCTGTTTGACTATTATTTCACTGCATTATAGTCTCGAACTGATCGAGTAGTGATGGTGATGATCATGGAGTTTTTCTTTTCCATTGATCTTGTATGGGACTTATTTCAACTTAGCAATGGTCAGATGGAGTTGAGTCGTATGCCTCAAATCCTCAGGACATAATAATAAAAGTGATAATACAACCAAGTAGTATTTTTTCTTAGGGTCAAACACGAATCACATTGGAAGAAGCCATACCTTATTTCTTGAAATGTTTAGTTTATAACAATTATACATGTTCATCATATTCCTTTCAAAAGCATAAGATGTTCTACCCCTCAATTGTAACTTCTTAAAGTGCTCAAATAGTAAAACCTACTCTATTAGCTTCTTTATTATATTATTGTACTTATAATAGTTGGAGGTGAAGAGTTAAATCTCTCACTGGGATGTTTTCTCTCACTATGTGGGTTCCATAAATTTTTAGGTGCTCGTGGACAAGGAGGTCGAGGTCATGGTGTAGGTGTTGAGCAGCAAGAAGAGCAATAACTATTAGAGATTGGATATGTTGCCAAGGTTTTTCAGTAGAGTCCTATTTGTCGTTCATATACTCTCAAGTCTTTGGGGAATTTTATTGTTTGTATATTGACATGTAGGTTTTGGTTGTATGTCATGATTGTATAGAAATGGCATGTACATATAAATAGGTTGTAATATATAACAATTGTGGTTTGACATCCTTTGAAAATGATATGTATCATCTTTTGGTATATATGGAATATAGATGGCTTGAGTTGAAGGCATGTTTATAAAATACTTCCACTTGAAATAATACATGGAAAATGGTTTTAGTTTACATTGTTTTGTGGTAATGTTGTGATTAATGACAATTTCATGTTTTGTTTTGAGTAATCTCTCTTTGTGTGGCAAAGGGCATCACAATTTGGTTGGTATCAGAGCTATAGGTTTGCTGAGTTTATAGGGACATAAGACTAGGGTTTGGGTCTATTCTAGTGTCCTCCAATATATCTTATTCTCACTTCTACTTATGCAGAAGAAGAAGAAGAGAAGAAAAGATGTCTGGAGAACATGAAGAACATGTTGTCTAGATCAGTGTTATTGCACCAAGAGGTGGTGCAAGGAGAAAAGAGAGGACTAATGTTGTGACATAAGTGCCTTAAGGTGACCCAGCCAATGTAGCCAACCCAACATTCCAATCCATGTTTTGATAGTTCATGGCTAAAATGACACACATGGAGGATGGGATGCCTACAACTCAACCTAGGGTAACTGTTCCAAGTGCTAAAATACATGGTTCTGGGAAAACTTTTGAAAGACTTTGATGTGTAGGAGAATTGGAGTATGTCAGTACATCTGATCCAACAGATGTAGATATGTGGCTCACTGAGCTAGAAAAGGCCTTCAAGATCCCTACTATCCATGAAGAAGATAAGGTGAAACATGTTCTGTATTTGTTTAAGGGGAGTGTTGGCCACTGGTGGGTCATAGAGGAGTAGAAAAGGGTAGGTGTTGTGATTACTTGGGAAGAATTCTGACAGGAGTTTGTAAGTCAGTACTTATAGGAGACTCATCCGGATGAGAAGATTGTACAGTTTGAGAATATCCAGTAAGGATATATGTCAATCAGTTATTATGAAGCTAAGTTCTTGGAGCTTCTATGATTTTATCCACACATGGCTGCAACAGAAAATGAGATGATCATGTGCTTTGAGAAGGGTCTGAATATTGAGCTAACAAGTCCAGTGTTATCTTTAGAGAACATAGAGAGGTTTACCACTTTTGTTGAATCAGTTAGGAGAGTGGAGATGTATGTTCTAGAGAAGAGTGAGATGAAGGCCAAGAAGAGGCCTACACAGTACTAAGGACAATGTTCTATACGCTTTAAGAATCATAGGTCCTTGACACCTCAGTCTTAGTAGAGGGCAGTGACTTGATCGCAGTGGACACAGAGTAGAGGTACAAGCCATAGTTTTCTTCCTATAGGAGCTTGCAGTGCAACATCATTGTCTGTGAAGGTCCGTCTAGGCCATGGTATGAGGGAAAAACCTATTTTAAGTGTGGATAGGTGGGCATACTAAGTGGTACTACCCTATGAAGGATGAAGAGGTGACTCAATAGTCTAGGTGGTCTTTAAGGGTTGTAGTTGCGACAATAGCACAGTGGAAGAGGACACAGACAGGTGTCACAGGTTGGTTCTTTAGGATTTGCTGGTAGAGGAAGAGGGCGACAACAGGAGACGACTCAATTCTATGTGATGAGTCAGCCAGAAGAAGTCGTTAACATTTGAGTTGTGATAGGTCAGATGGAATTATTTCATTCTAATTTGTCTTCTTCCTATTTTATATCTATTTTCATTGACCTGAGTGCGACACACTCTTTTATCGCTAGAGATGTGATTGCTAGTTGTTCCTTACCTGTTAGTCATAGACAAGATAGTCTTCATTTAGAAACTTCTTTAGTTTTCTCTGTAGAGCTACGAAAAGTGTGTCCCTCATGCATCTTTCCATTTCAGAATGTATCATATAAGTGGATCTCATACAAGTTGATATGCACGAATTCAATGTGATTCTTGGGATGTATACTTTGGAAAAGTATCAGGTCGATGATGATGGACTGTAGTGCCAAATGGCAATGTTTGTGGATGGTGATGCTTCATAGGTCTTCCAGTGTGATAGGAATATTCTTCTGACATGTCTCATTTCATCTATGATAGCAGAGAAGTGGACGAGACATGGTTGTGTTGCGTTCATGGCACATGGGTGGATATAAAGGCAAAGGGTCCTAGCTTTCAGAAGGTGCAGTTGTATATGAATTTGGGGATGTGTTCATTAACTAGTTTCCAGGTGTTCCTCCTCCTAGAGATATTGATTTTGAGATCAATCTAGTTCCAATTACCCAACCTATAACACAGACAATGTAACACTCGGGCCCAATGCGCAAGGCTCTAGTAGAGTTTTAGGAATGATGACTGGCCCACATACCACCACTAGCCTTATCTATGCGCTTTAATCTCACTCACTCGCAAGCCAAGATCAACTTCCTGAATGGTCACCCATCCTAGTACTACTTCACATTGAGCACGCTTAACTATGGAGTTTTTTAGTGATGGGCTCCTGAAAAAGGAGGTGCACCTTGGTAATATGGGTAGTCCAATCATTTCTTTTAAGATCATTATATTTGAGGCCTCAAATCCTAGGACGTTACAATCTCCCCCACTTAGACTCTTGACGTCCTCACCAAGGCTCAACTATACAGCCTCATAATCTATCCCCATTTCAGTGAAGACCCAAATGGCCCATGTACACCCAGCTCCTGATCACAAAATACTAGTAAAAGGGTGGCTACATCACCATGGATAGCCATTTCCAACTTGCTTGGACAACACGACTCAAGACTGGGATGCTACATGCCCATGTGGGTGTTGGTATGTATGCCCTGAGAGACAATCATGGGGTGATTGGTGGGATACATTAAGATTGATTTGATAAACATCAAAGGCAAGCTTCCAATTCTTTGTGGTTCAGTCATATGAGATAGTGATAGAACAGATTGAATGTCTAGAGAATGACAATACTCAATGACGTATGCTTTCAGGTTGAGGACCTGAACGATGAGATCATACGGATGCTAAGAGTTTGTACATTCTTGTTATGTCCCTAGTCGGATGTCATTGTGGAAGGTAGATAGACAGCAATGACACACAAGACTAGATTGTGGTGTTGGTTGATGACAGAATCTCATTAGTCATGATATAAAGATATCAAACCAAACACATAGGTACTTGTTAGAGAACAAGTGTACCACAAAGACCCACTGTGATTTTGACACATGGAACCATGACATGGTAGTCACAGTCAGTACTCACAGTGATGGTGGTGAGTGTGATTCTTTGACCTGAAATCACTACATTCAACACATGTCGTTGGGCACACTTTGACATCATCAAACACAGTCCTAAAACATGGGTTGTTATAAAGGTGATGATTGGGTGGCTTTGACACATGGGGCTTTTGAGGGGTGAGTGATAGATATGGGATTTGTCCCTCCTAAGGGAGTTTGATATCCAAGGCCACTTGATGAGTAGGATTGAAATGGGCATGCGCATGCATGTGTGAATCAATATGTGATATTGATGTCATACATGTCTCTTCCAATCTACTCTGAGATCAAGAAAGTGAATGAACATTGATAGGATGATTCTTACATGCCTTGAGTTCATTCAGGATATCAGTGACAAAGGAATTATACATTCACTGTAACACCATTCATGGATTGTAGGATTGAAGGTTGTTCTCCAACTTTCTCTTTCACTTGGGTAGCATTGTTGTGTGACTAGGCACCGCTCTTTACTTGTGAAGTCATAAGTGTTATGGACTTTCACTACCAACGTGAAAAGGACCTGCATGGTCACACACATAGGATTTAACCTGGAAGAGGAGTTTTATCCACAAACAATGTTTAGATTGATTACTAAAGGAGTTTAGTAGTTCAATTAAACACTCAATTAATTGATAGCTCAAAATCATAGTGTTTAAGGTATTGGACTAATTGATTAGAGTATCGGATTGATTGAAACAACAATTGACTGATTCTGCACAATCTGCACTCCCAACCGATCGACTCATGAGATGAACCGATCGGCTCAGCTTGGTGAACTGATCGGCTCAGGTGGTGAGTCGATCGGCTCATGGACAAGGTGAAATGATTGCTTCAAGTTTTGAAATGATCGATTCAACTGGTGCAACCGAGCAAGTTGGGAAAGTAGGATTGGTGAGAATTTTCCTTTCGTTTCACTTTCCCAATTTGATTGGAACAAGGATTGGTATTTGATACCAATTAGAAAAAAAAAGATGGAAAGTCAATCGGGAACTGACCAGGGCCACAAACCAACTGGTTCAGAAGTGAACCGACCGGTTGAGGTGTCCCAACCGATCAGTTGAGGTGTCAACCGACCGGCTCAGGTCCCCAACCGACCGTTTCAGTTGTGAAACGATCGGTTCAAGTTGCGAGTTGGTTGTTTTGTGGAAAATCGCAAACCCTTCTACTCCTACTTTTAGTCCCGCATTGCTCAGGATGGAGAACCCTATCCCATGACCCTCCTATATATAGGGGTATTGGGGGCTTCTCAAAGTACAACTCAGTGCAACCAGTTCCTCTGTGAAGTTGTTGTTCTCTCTAGTTTTGGTAACCGAGAGAGCCTGAGCAAGTGCTACCCGATAAGGGAGGCACAGCAAGGGAAAGACAACTGCAGTTGCGACTGGTGGCAGGAGAGTGTGTTGGCGACTAGTACGCTGACAGGAGGGTGTGACTCCTTCCAATTCCTTGTGGGACAAGGAGATTGGAGTTCCAGGTGGTCTGTGTGGACTACATCAGAGGTGGGAGGTTTCTGTCGCTCAGAGGAGAACTGTCAATCTCGACAGTCCCGGTGCGACCAGGAGCTGCACAGACACCATCTAAGACCGGAGGTGAAGACCGCGCAAGGCGCGAGGTATTGTCGCTGAGCAAGCCTCGGGACAAGGTACGATTCCACAAACCATCGTTTCCTATTGTATAGACGTTGACGTGTTTCCTTGTACTGGGTTTGGGGAGGAAAATTTTTGTTTCCACTACCTTATCTGCCTCCCCTAAAACCCAACAGTGGTATCAGAGCCACGTCAACTGCTCTATACTTTAGGGATTATCGATATGATCGGTTTTGGTTTGTCGCCTTTATTTATTGCATACGATGCGAATAAAATTGGCTTTATGCATGTCCAATCCTAAATCCACAAATCCCAATTTACATATATGATATGTATTATGAATGCACTTGATATGCGTCGCCCTTAAACGAGTTTTGTGGTGGATGTATAGCGTGGTTATGGCCAATAAACCCTATCTGTGTATGGTTGTATGTGGTTGCTTGCATCTCGGTCTGTGCACTGATCTTCCTTCTCCTATTCCTGATGTAACTCAAAATAATTCGAGATTTCTCTCCTACCTTTACTCCCCTCGAATGTAACTCGAGGTTTCTCTTTTACAATGTAAAATAGGATAGATTTTATTTCGTATTATGTCGAAGAACGGCGGACATCCTGACGACAACTGAGACGATCAGTTCAAGGCATGAACCGATCGGTTGACGTTTAAGATGATCGGTTCAAGGAGTGAGTTGATCGGTTGATGACCGGTTCGAGGAGCGAGACGAGCGGGTGGTGGCCATGAAGAGATGCATGATGACCAGGTGAACTGATCGGTTGGAGGAGCCAACCGATCGGCTGGTGGCACCCAGCCGACCAGTCTGATGGCGAGTCGATCATTCATGTGATGAGTTGATCAAACCCAAAAATACAAAGCACAGAGTTCATCTTGTACAGGTTGCATGTGATGTAGACCTAGATGACCGTGATTCCTCTTGGCTCGAGGAATCACATTAGGATGGCCATAATCATCACTTTTATCGTTTCACATGTTTTCTGTGGGATATAGCATGTATACGATATGTACTATGTATTACAGTGATTGGATATGTATATGTATATAAAAACCAAATCCCTCATTAAATATTAAGTTTTAGATGCCTTCCAAATGCGACACACGTGAAAAGCTTGATCGACCAAGTGTGGGCACACCCTAGCGTGGTGCACCATCTATCTCGTGGAAGCATGAAGGATGAATGTGTGGGTCTGCCCTAGCAGGGTGCATATTCATCGTGTTTGCTTTGGGTCAGACTTAACAAGGTGATCTAGATGGGATCTAGTACCTTGAGGCATGGAGATGATCATGGCAAGGAGTTGCATATGACATCTTATCAAGAGTTTCATATGATGCAATTGGCAATAGTTGCCTACCTGAGAGATCTAAGTTGTGGGTGACAGCCCTAGCTGGTCCATGACTTAGAGGATTTCATGATCTTACCCACTAGAAGGTTGTACGCTGCAATCTTCCGAATTGATGGTGAGGGCTATCAATTTGAACTAAAATAGTGGGAGCAATAATTAATTAAAGGCCTAATTTTATCGTCAACTTTTCCAATCAATCAAAAAAGTCAAAAAGAGTTTTGGACTAAAATTGTATATATTTCCTTTTGTTAAAATAAATGGTTAATCAACAATAATCACTTTATTTGCGATCAGTCTTTGAGACCAACAAATTAAATGGGAATAATTCCACGACTGGTTAGGATGATGAGAAGTGTTCTCAAAGAGCGAAAGATCTACGTCCTAGTTATACCAAGACCGGATAAACTCAATCCCACCACATCAATGGCTGAAAGTATGCTTATGGAAGCATACCGAGGAAGACATTGATGAGGAGTGCTTGATGTTGTGTTCTCTGAACTATGAGTTGCAGAGACAACATGAGACATATGATGTCTCCAAGACACTGTCCTAGTATGTCATGACAGAAGGAGATCCAGTAAGGTATTCACACATTCAATGTGATTGGGTATGTGAAAAACCTAACTAAGAAGGATTGCCTCTGAACCAAGGGTTGGCTATTGGTATGATACTACAAATGTTGTGAGAATCATACAATTCATGATAAGCTACAACATGAACAACTTTGACAAGCATTGATAGAGTTGTTGGACATGTTGAGGATCGTAGAGGCAAAGATGAAGAAAGACAAACCATAATCTTTGATGTGATCAAAGAGAAAGGTAATTCTTAAGGGCAAGGATAAGGGCAAAGAAAATAAGTGTTATGATGCTAGCCAGCAATCCAAGCCGTCTTCAGCCTCAAGGCACATGGGGAAAGGGTGTATGAGGGATTTCCCTCTATATCTAGAAGAACAAAAGAAGATGAAGGAGGGGATGGAGATCTCCACCTAAGGTATCAGGAAATGAACCGCTTCTTTATCTGAGGTATATGATACCAAGATATGGATATGTTATATATAATATGCAATATCCACAAAGAAGTGATGGCCTTTGTGAAAGGACCAAGAAAGGAGTACCCATCATTGGAGCAAGTGTTGCTGCCATAGATAGGAGTACTTTAGTTTATTTTCAGCCTAAAAGGCATGTAATACAGTTATGAACTGCTATTTTGTATTTGCTAATAGATAGAAACACTTTATTTTTGCATATTGTATGACAATGATGGAAATCAATAAAGAGATGTTTCAATTTCTAAAGATATGATCTTTGTGGCAATGCCTTGTTTATCTTGTGATATTTGATATGCATAAGATAAAATGATACCTAATAATTATAGATAACTCAAACAATCAAATTAGCATCAATCATGAGAAATTCATCTCTAGTGTCCATGTGATGGATAAATCTAGACTCTTTTGGTTAGAGAACCAGTAAGAGACATGAATATCTTGGACATGATTAATCAATCTTCACTAATGGTAGTGGGAGGATGATTATCCTATTAGGTATGATGCATGTGATGTATTTACATACCTATTGGAACAAATGCTAATACTTCAAATGGTGTTTAGAGAAATACCAATATGAATATCTTGAAGTGTTCAAGATTATCATAGATGAAGTGCAAATTTGGTAAAGTGTTAATTCTTGATGAGACCAATGAATGAAATATGTGGAACAAATGTTTGAGATCCTTATGAGTGATTATGATAGTGTATCATAGTGAACTCATGATTAAGTCATGGTGATGTCTAAATAAAGAAGGAATCATACTCTGAGTTAGAGAATGATTATCAAATAACTGAATTCTTCTTAGTAAAAGAATACCCCTCACTAATAAAGGACATTAAGAATCACAAGGAGTTGTAAATTCTTATATCCTTAATAGATACACCTCAATTATCTATGTGATGAGTTGTTCATGTGATGAGTCAACTATCTAGATGAATATGAGGAACCGGATTTTGAGTTATGGTAGATGACAATTACATCCTAAATGACTTACATGTAAACCATAAGGTATGACCTTGATGGTAGCACTCATTGGGATGAAATCCATAAGTGTGAATAAGTCTTAAGTGTTAAGACACATGGATAACATTTTGAGAAGGATGATGCTTGTTGATTGCAACCTAATGACTAAGACATTTGGCATATGGATACTAAAACTGCATTCCTTTGAGGAATAAAAAAAGGATGTGTACGTGACACAACCTATAAGGTTTATGAATCCACTAATGCAAATGAAGTCTATAAGTTACAATGGACTAATCAATGTGATTGATTGAGTACAAGAAACTCAGAATTAGATCTTTACTTTGATGATATAGTCACAGGGTTTGACTGATATGTCAAAGATAAAGAAGGGATCTGTGATTTAGTGGGAGCGTGTTCACATTCCACATGTTGATGTGAAATGGAAATGTTCTAGAATGGAAATCCAAAAGTGGAAATTATCTTTAAGGAAGATAGAGATGTTTCCTATGTAATAGGAATAGAGATCTATAGAGATAGTTCTCGAAAACCTCTTGACCTGAAAAAGGAAAGCATACATTGGCAATTTGTACTGAAGGGTTCGGTATGCACAGATTCAGTGGGAGAAAACTTGTCCATGATACATGGAGTTAGTATCCCAAGGCCAAGTGTCCAATTCTTATGAAGATTGGGAACACTAAGAATAGATATGGATCTATCATGTATGTAATCATCCCATTATCTTGCATGTATCGAGATGGCAAGAACAAAATGCATTCATCATCTTGTATGTAGGACATGGAAATATGATGTGCTCATCCTGATAACTCGTATGTGAGACATGATGAGTGGATGTCTGTCTACTTCCAGTAAGGGTTAATGGAACACCATGAGAACTTGATAAGTACTTGTGAAGTACTAGATCTATGGAGATAAGGAAGAGTTCAATGCAAAGAGTGACATTGATGCAAACTTCCGAAAGGATAGAAAATTAATCGCAAAATATATATAGGATATATAAAAGTGAAAGTTTGTTGATAATTGGAAGTGTTCCAATAAAACCATTTAAAAGGAAATGCCGAGTATCTATGTGTTAGAGAACAGTATTGGATACTACATGGATCTGGAAGTTCATGAAATGAACTTAGAGATATTCCGATCATTGATGACAAGTATGGAATCCTTTATCATACAATGTGGCTAAAGGTTAGAAAAGGAATATTGGATCGCATATTACAACAGCTCCATCTCATACGTATGACGTACAATGAAGAGATGTGAGACATGCAATTTATACTGACTTTGGCAAGGTGTTGCCATTACTCACTATGTTCGCACTAGAGCACAGTAACATGTGGGACATGTTTGAAATCACTATGAATATGATTCAAGGGTGATTGGCTCGCAGTGCAAGTGGGAGTCTGTTGGTATGTATTCCCTGAGAGCCAATCATGGGATGATTGGTGGGATACATTAAGATTGATTTGATAAACATCAAAGGCAAGCTTCTAATTCTTTCTGGTTCAGTCATATGAGATGGTGATAGAACAGATTGAATGTCTAGAGAATGACAGTACTCAATCACGTATGCTTTCAGGTTTAGGACCTAAACGATGAGATCATAAAGATGTTAAGAGTTTGTACATTCTTGTTATGTCCCTAGTCAAATGTCATTGTGGAAGGTAGATAGACAGCAATGACACACAAGACTAGATTGTGGTGTTGGTTGATGACAGAATCTCATTAGTCATGATATAGAGATATCAAACCAAACACATAGGTACTTGTTAGAGAACAAGTGTACCGAACAGACCCACTGTGAGTTTGACACATGGAACGATGACATGGTAGTCACAGTCAGTACTCACAGTGATGGTGGTGAGTGTGATTCTTTGACCTAAAATCACTACACTCAACACATGTCGTTGGGCACACTTTGACATCATCAAACACAGTCCTAAAACATGGGTTGTTATAAAGGTGATGATTGGGTGGCTTTGACACATGGGGCTTTTGAGGGGTGAGTGATAGATATGGGATTTGTCCCTCCTGAGGGAGTTTGATATCCAAGGCCACTTGATGAGTAGTATTGAAATAGGCGTGCACACGCATGTGTGAATCAATATGTGATATTGATGTCATACATATCTGTTCCAATCTACTCTGAGATCAAGAAAGTGAATGAACGTTGACAGGATGATTGTTCCATGCCTTGAGTTCATTCGGGATATTAGTGAAAAAGGAATTATACATTCGTTGTAACACCATTCACGGATTGTAGGATTGAAGGTTGTTCTCCAACTTTCTCTTTCACTTGGGAGGCACTGATGTGTGACTAGGCACCGCTCTTTGCTTGTGAAGTCATAAGTGTTATGGACTTTCACTGCCAACGTGAAAAGGACCTGCAGGTTCACACACAAAGGATTTAACTTGGAAGAGGAGTTTTGTCCACAAAAAATGTTTAGATTGATTACTAAAGGAGTTTAGTAGTTCAATTAAACACTCAATTAATTGATAGCTCAAAGTCATAGTGTTCAAGGTGTTGGACTGATTGATTAGAGTATCAGATTCATTGAAACTGCAATTGACTGATTCTGCACAATCTGCACTCCCAACCGATCGTCTCATTAGATGAACCGATCGGCTCATCTTGGTGAACCGATCGGCTCAGGTGGTGAGTCGATCGGGTCATGGACAGGGTGAAACGATTGCTTCAAGTGTTGAAATGATCGATTCAACTAGTGCAACCGAGCAAGTTGGGAAAGTAGGATTGGTGAGAATTTTCCTTTCATTTCACTTGCCCAATTTGATTGGAACAAGGATTGGTATTTGATACCAATTAGAAGAAAAAAAGATGGAAAGTCAATCGGGAACTGACCAGGGCCATGAACTGACCGGTTCAGAAGTGAACTGACCGGTTCAGAAGTGAACCTACCAGTTGAGGTGTCCCAATCGATCAGTTGAGGTGTCAACTGACTGGCTCAGGTCCCCAACTGACCGTTTCTGTTGTGAAACGATCGGTTCAAGTTGTGACTTGGTTGTTTTGTGGAAAATCTTGAACCCTTCTACTCCTGCTTTTAGTCCCGCATTGCCCAGGATGGAGAACCATGTCCCATGACCCTCCTATATATAGGGGTATTGGGGGCTTCTCAAAGTACAACTCAGTGCAACCAGTTGCTCTGTGAAGTTGTCATTCTCTTTGGTTTTGGTAATCGAGAGAGCCCGAGAAAGTGCTACCCGATAAGGGAGGCACATCAAGGGAAAGACAACTGTAGTTGTGACTGGTGGCAGGAGAGTGTGTTGGTGACTAGTACGCTGATAGGAGGGTGTGACTCCTTCCAATTCCTTGTGGGACAAGGAGATTGGAGTTCCAGGTGGTCCGTGTGGACTACTTCAGAGGCGGGAGGTTTTTGCCACTCGGAGTACAACTGTCAATCCCGACAGTCCCAGTGAGACCAGGAGTCATCAGTCCCGGTGAGACCAGGAGTCATCAGTCTCGGTGTGACCAGGAGCTGCACAGACACCGTCCAAGACTGGAGGTGAAGACCGTGCAAGGCGTGAGGTATTGTCGCCGAGAAAGCCTCGGGACAAGGTATGATTCCACAAACCATCCTTTCCTATTGTATAGACATTGATGTGTTTCATTGTTCTGGGTTTGGGGAGGAAAATATTTGTTTCCGCTGCCTTATCTGCCTCCCCTAAAACCCAACAGTGGGCCCCACCTACTAGAGGGGAATTGGCTCTGATACCATTTGTAACACTCGGCCTAACTACCCAAGGCTCTAGTAGAGTTTCAGGAATGATGACTGGCCCACAGACCACCACTAGCCTTAACTGCACAATCTAATCTCACTCACTCGCAAGCCAAGATCAACTTCCCGACTGGTCACCCATCCTAGTACTACTCCAAGCTGAGCATGCTTAACTATGGAGTTCTTTAGTGATGGGCTCCCGAAAAAGGAGGTGCACCTTGGTAATTTGGGTAGTCCAATCATTCCTTTTAAGATAATTATATATGAGGCCTCAAATCCTGGGACGTTATAGACACCATATAGGATGGCGCCAGCTGATATGTAGGAATTAAAGAAATAGTTGCAAGAACTTCTTGAGAAAGGTTTCATTAGGTCGAGCATGTCTCCTTGGGGTGTTCCCTTTCTATTTGTTAAGAAAAAGGATGGATCAATGAGGTTGTGTATTGACTATCAAGAGTTGAATAAGATGATAATTAAGAATAAGTATACATTGCCACATATAGATGATTTGTTTGATCAGTTATGAGGTTCCATAGTCATCTCTAAGATAGACTTGAGGTTGGATTATCACCAATTGTGGATTAAGGCTAATGACATTCCTATGTCAGCTTTTATGACAAGGTATGGTCATTATGAGTTTTTGGTTATGTCGTTTGGGCTAACCAAATCACCAATAGTGTTATGGACCTGATGAATAGGGTGTTTAGTCCCTATCTAGACATGTTTGTGGTAGTGTTTATAGATGATATCTTGATCTACTCTATAGACAGCTAGTAGCATGAGCAATACCTACATCAGGCTATGTTTTTGTTGAGGTAACACAAGTTATATGCAAAATTTAGTTAGTGCGTGTTCTGGTTAAAGGAAGTGTCTTTCTTAGGACATGTAATATCTGGTAAAGAAGTCTGTGTAGATCTAAAGAAAGTGGAGTCAGTGCTGGAGTCGGATCATCAAAGACACCTATGGAGGTTTACAGTTTACTAGGTTTATCATGATATTATAGGAGGTTCATTAACAACTTCAGTGTGGTGGCATTACCCCTAACAAAGTTAATAAGAAAGGATGTGCCATTTGTTTGGGATGACAGATTTCAACAATCTTTTATGATCTTGAAGGAGAGATTGACCAGTGCACCAGTGTTAGTATTGTAAGAACAAGGAAAGGGTTATATTATTTCTATGATGCATCCAAGAATGCTCTAGGTTGTGTGTAATGTAAGATAAAAACATGATTTCTTTCCTTCACGACATCTTAAGAAACATGAGGAGAACTATCCAACACACAATCTAGAGTTGGCTGATGTGGTCCATGCCTTGAAGATATGAAGATACTACTTGTATGGCGAGAAGTGTCAGATCTTCACCGACCACAAAAACTTGCAATATATCTTTTCGAAACAGGAATTGAACATGCAACAACAACACTGGGCAGAGTTAATCAAGAACTATGATTGTGCCATATATCACCATCCAAGGAAGGTGAATGTAGTGGCCGATTCTTTGAGAGTAGGAAATCTTTTTCATCATCATCATCTGCTGAGAGGGCACAATTGAGTGCTTTCGTATGTCATAAAAAAGGCATGTTGGTGTCTTTACAACAAATGACTATTTAGTTAGAGGTGCCTATGCTAGCAGGTCCGTTGGCATAGTTACAAGTGAAGCCGACATTGTGTCAACAGATCAAAGATGCACAACAGGTTGTGGTACAACAAATCTGGGCAGAGTTGTGGAATGAGAAGCATGATGCTTCATGAATCTGATGATGGGCAGTGTGTTATCATGGTAGGACAGTTGTGCTAGATGTAGATAATATAAGAACATTACTTCTATAAGAGTCTCACTCTTCTATGTATGCTATGCATCCATGTAGCACTAAGATGTATCAGAATTTGAAAGATTTATACAGGTGGCCATGATTAAAATTTGATTTCACCGAGTTTGTGGGTAAATGTGCAGTGTGTCAATAGGTTAAAGACGAGCATTAGAAGATTGCTAGAACTTTGCAACCATTGCCTATAACATAGTCAAAATGGGATCATATCATGATGTACTTTTTGGTTGGACTTCCAAGGACATCCAAAGGTCATGATTCCATTTGGGTAATAGTGGACAGTTTGACTAAGTCAATGCACTTTTTTCCAGTAAAGATGACATATAAAGCTGAGAAGCTTGCATATGTGTATTTCGATGAGACAATATATCTACATGGTATCCCAACAACTATAGTTTCAGATAGATGTCCTCTATTCAATAGTCTCTTTTGGGAACGTTCACATGTAGAGATAGGTACATAGTTGAGGTTCAACACTATCTTCCATCTCCAAATAGATGGATAGTCTGAGAGGAAAATATAGCATTAGAGGATCTGTTGAGAGCCCGTTTTTTGCAATTTTTGGGCAGTTGGGATATACACCTTAGTCTGATAGAGTTTACCTACAATAATAGCTATCAGAGGAGCATCTACATGGCACCATATGAAGCATTGTATGTGAGACATTGTAGATCTCCTTTATGTTGGTTTGAGATGGGAGAATGACAACTTCTAGGTCCCAAGAAAGTGCAACAAATGAAAACAAAGATCAAAGTAATTATGTAGCAGCTACAGGAAGCACGTCATAGGAAAAAGTCTTATGATGATAATCATTTTTCGACCTTTAGAATTCCATGTGGGAGACACAGTGTACCTTAAATTCTCTCCTAGGAAAGGTGTTCTAAGGTTTAGGAAAAAGTGTAAGTTAGCTCCCAGATATATGGGACCTTATCCTATGGGTGCACATTTTGGGAAGGTGGCCTATAAGCTAGAATGGCCACCTGAGTTATACAAGTTACGTCATGTGTTTCATATATCTATGTTGAGGAAGTGTTACCCTGATACAGAGTTGACTCTTCAACCTATTGAGGTGGAGCAGGATAGTGATATATCTTATGTGGAAGGTCAAATTCTGATCCTAGATAGAAGGGTCAAGAAGTTGAAGAATAAGGACATTGTGTTAGTCAAGGATTTGTGGCATCATCATGGCATAGAAGAAGCCACGTGGGATCTTGAAGATGAGATGATGAAGAAGTATTCGTTTCTTTTCACATTGGATTTCAGGGGTGAAATCCCTATTAGGGGTTTATGGTTGTAAAACCCCTGACCTAGCTTTATGCTTGGTTGTATTTACCTTGTATAATTATATGCTTAAACCTTAATTTAATCTTGTGAGATGTCTTAATATCATGTGACAAGATTATATTTTCATTTTGGTCCATTTTGATTAATGTTTGAGATGTCTTTGCTATATATGTGCTTGTTTTAGACCAGGTTACAATTTACCCATAAGTGATGGTTATCTTGCAAATTGTCACATGTTGAGAATGTTTCTTGTACTTTAGCATCATGAGAGAGAGTATGTTGCAATGAGGCACTTTGTTTGAATCATGGTTGGCAATGTGACATCTTATGGTGACTTTAGGGTTTGCTTAGTTGATATGGTGACTAGGCTAGGGTTTGAGTGTTGCAACCACTACACCACTTTTGAGTGTGTGTAGCGACCACAACACATGACTTGGGTAGTTTTGTCACAATCGAGATGACCTAGAGGTGAGGATGGTCAAAACACCTTTTCCTCTAGTGGAGTGTCATGACCATATATATGATGCTTAGGGTCTTGGTTGATGCCAAGTGTGCATGAGATGTGTCTCGACTGAGACAAGGTGGTAGACAGCCATGGAATTTGCTACACTTTTGCTGGATAAACATTAAGTTTTTTGATTTTGCATTTGAGTGGGGATAATGTTGTTTCTTTTAAGGACATGTGCCTTTTGATTCCCTTATATTTTGACACCTCGTAAACCTTTACTTCCCTCCTCCTTTGGGTATATAACCCCCTCTTTTCACATGTGATCAACCTTTTTGGCCCTACTCTCTTTCTACTTCTTTGTGACTGACATTGGAGCTTTGGGAGTAAGGATGATCTATTCTTAAAGCTTGGGTGGCCAATCCATCTTGCAAGTTGAAAATCTAGTGCTAGAATCATGCTTTCGAGGTGATTCTTAGAGATTCCTTCACTTGGTAAGTGATCTTAACTCTTAATCATGTTTTCCTATTTTGAAATCTCCATCTTATTCTTACTCATTGGTCATAGACTATGGATCATCCCTGGTGGCGTTCTTGAGAGGAACTCATCATTGTAAGGGGTCATAGACTATGTCTTAACATGGTGAAACTTGAGTGAGAGGATGATTTCTTCTCCTTCCACTTTCTTCCTTGGTTCATCGTAGGACTATTTTCTAACAACTCCAGTGTCTTCTTTAGAGATCAGAGAGAGGTTTCCCACTTTTGTGGAATCAATTAGGAGAGTGGAGAAGTATGTGATAGAGAAGCATGGGATGAAGGCCAAGAAGAGGCATGCATAGTATCGAGGACAATCTTCTGGAGGCTTTAAGAAGCACAGGTCCTCGACACCTTAGTCTCAATAGAGGTTTTGATAACACCAATTTTTGTGATATTTTAGACTATTTTTCTGTTATCAAAACTGCCATTTTAGCTATTTTCCTCTCTTTTGTATTCACTTTCACAATAATTGGCTAAGCAATGCTCTTAACCCTATATTTCCATCTTTTGTAGAGTTTCTCCTCATTTTGGTGCAAGAAGGCCGTCCTGGCTCACAAAATAAACCCAAGTCTGTATCGGCCTTCCAGACACCCGATACACGCCCTGCCCGGTAGGGCGGAACGACACCATGACGCGCGACAAGGGGTGTCGTGCAAGGAGGAACTGACAGACGACACGCCTCTTACCCGACAGGGAGCCATAGTCACCACGACAACCCAAGTATGTCGGGCGATACAGCCACCCACCGGCAGGCTCCGTCGCCCGTCACGTGACCAACGACTGACATCCTTGAGCCGAGCGATAGGGTATCGACCGTCCACCGACCCGCGAATGAGGAGGACACGTGGCGCTTCGAGCACCATAACTTTCCCCAACCGCTGCCTATAAATAGAAACTACAGGGAGTCGAAAAGACAGCTTGGTCAGGTCGGTCAGTTAGGACAATAGGGAACTTGGGCTATCTTCGAGGAGAATCACGAGAGCAGGCGTATCTTTCCCCAGTGCTCGTACTGGGAGACACTAGGTGAGCTCTTTCTCATCCCGAGAGGGAGGGGACTGGTTCACCTAGGACTACACCGGGCGACACTGAGGGTCGATATCGGCCGATGTAGATACGCGACACGAGTGCCCGACATCCATTCCCAACACGATATCGAACCCGATACGCTTCGCCGTCATGCGTGCCGCCTGAGAGGGTCCATCGCCAGACATGAGCGTATCGGCCAGGATCCTTGAGCAATACAGTTGCCCGTCAAGCGTGCCGCTCGAGAGGGTGTGCCGCCCGACACGGCTGTATCGAGCTAGGCCCCTGACCGATATCGGCTGGAGAGCCGTAGTAGTCTGTCATCCTTCTACATCAAGAAGGCGACACCTATCTTTACTTTCTGTCATTTAAATTCCTTACTTATGCATTGTAATTAAGACCCTTTATTTGTCTATGGAAATAGAAGATGTTTAATTACTTGCTGCTCTGTTCTTGGTACAATCTGTTGGATGAGTGCTATGTTTGATATCCGAACTCTAGCTTGCATGTTTGGATCGCGTTTCTCTTAGCTAACGAATCGTGTTTTCCCGTCGCAACAACTTCGAGAGTTGTGTTGTGGCTCTAGTGTTTGGTTTGATTCTGGAGTATGAGAGTTCCTATAACGGAGTTGCTTTAGTGACCTTTCCACTCTAATTTTAGTCCAGTGACCTCGAGAGGGGCGCTGATGCCTTGTTAGAGGTACCCGCTTCGAGAGGAGGGGTACATGATTGGTTCTACCGCCGCTTGTTTACTGGAGTTTTATCCTTCGTACCTCGCTTTAGCTCAAGCAATATCTTTCTGCTTTTGTTGCATGAAAACCCCTAAAAACTACTAAATGACTAAAACCTTAAATCTTTCTTGTAGCTCCAGTTGGAGATAGTTTTCTTCATTTTATTTGTGACATCTTACTGCTTCCCATTTTGGGAATTTATCTCTCTTTATACCTGCCGGAGTGTAGCATGTCGATTCTGGGTTCTCAACACTACCCCCCTTGTCCCTGTGTTCGACCTCGTATATCTACTTCGACCCCGTAAACAAAGTTGCGGGGGCCTAGAAGGATTCGGGTTTATAAATATAAAAGCTCGACTACCTCAAATCCACCTCCAATTTTAGGATGCGCGATTTAGGCCGGTCAACTTTTTGGCGCCGTTGCCGGGGACAAGGCAAAAACAGTACTGTTGACGAATCCGAATCCACTAACTACAATCCTGTGCCTCAAGCTTAGCAATGAGTTTGACAACACTCTTTTTCTTTTTATTTTTTCCTTTACTATTATTCTTTGATTGAAATTAATAAATCTATCTTCTAAACTTGATTCCTCGTGCCACTAATAGGAACTCAGAAGAACGGTGATCTGTTCCACTCAGCACCAACTCCAACCATCATGCCGCCTCCCATTGAGCCACCCCATTCTGAAGGAGAATGCCAAGGGAGGAGGCCTGATTCGTCCCCGCCTGTAGGCAACGACAAGTACGACGGTGACCATCAACAAGAAGATCCAGACTCAGGAGAGTACAAGGAAGACCCTCACCGACACAGATGTCGTCACCGTTAGAGGCAAAGAAGAAATCGGAACGATCAGGAACAATGTCGGGGAGAAAGCGACAACAATGACTCTGAAGAGGAGGGGAAGACGCTAAGAGAGTTGGCGTCCACAAAAGCCAACAACCCCAGATGTCCCGTCATCATGCCCCGGTTCAACGTGGCAAATTTTGAGCTTAAGCCGTTCGTGATCTCTATGATTCAAAACAAAAGCTTCAGGGGAAGTTCAAGAAACGACAATCCTTACCACCATCTCGATGCATTCAAAAACATATGTGATACGATAAAAATGCGGGGGGTCCCTCAAGAGGTTATCTATTGTAAGGGCTTCATCTTCTCCCTAGAAGACAAGGTCCTGTCCTGGTATCTTGGGTTACCCCACCAGTCTTTGAATGGATGGGGAGCTTTGGCTGATGTGTTCGTAAACAAGTTCTACCCCACCGAATGAACGGTCAGAAACATGCAGAAAGTAACATCCTTCATGCAAAAGCCGAGTGAAAGCCTTTATGACGCTTGGGAACGATTCCAGGAGTACCTGAGGGACTGCCCCCATCATAATTACAAGAAGGGCTTCCTTATCACCACCTTCTATAATGGCCTGCTCCCGATGAAAGGGTGTCACTAAATGCGGCAGCATGTAGTG
Organism: Alisma plantago-aquatica; assembly: GCA_963693085.1. Lineage (NCBI taxonomy): Eukaryota > Viridiplantae > Streptophyta > Magnoliopsida > Alismatales > Alismataceae > Alisma > Alisma plantago-aquatica. The sequence goes on along the minus strand of OY856413.1, from coordinate 772,535,589 downwards.
ACTTCCTTGGGAAGAAACCAAACAAGTCTGAAAAAATCATCAAGAATATGGCCGAGCTGATGGCCGGTGCTGACTTTGATCGATCTGACCGAGGACAGGTCAAGAAGGGCGGTGAAGGGTCTACCCTTGAGTCTAAGGTGCTGGAGTCTATCACCTCACAGATACAGAGAATCACCACTGATGTTAAACAACTGCGAGAAGCTGGTGGGAAAGGTAAGAAGCCATTCGAGAAGGTGATGAAATGTGTCACATGCAGCGAAGGGGGGCATGGAGTAGACAACTGCGTTTACACCCGACCGAACGCAGACAGTGATTCTGACTCGGAAGACGAATAGACTGAAAATGTCTCCTTCGTGAACTTCAAAAGGCCAGATCATCCCGGGTTTAACTACGGCAACAAAGATGCAGCTGAGAATTCTCACCAGCTGCATGCTATATCTAAGCCAATACAAGCCTTTGAGAGGAGAGGGGGGTCTGGTCAATATACCAAGAACAGCTAGTTCCAGTCAGCGAAAGGAAACTTTCAGGCACAAGGTAAATATCAAGGGCCGAACAAAGATCAGGACAAGGGCTCGAGCCAATCAGATGTAATTGGGCAGCTTTTCGACTTCGCAAAGAAGCAGGACACGATTAATAACCAGCTAGCACAGAGCGCGCTATCAAATTCAGGCGTTTTGAACTCATTGTAGGTCCAGCTGGCGGATATGCAGACGCATCAATGCCAAATCGATCAGCAATTAGCTCAAATGGCCGAATTAATGAAGAATCCTTCTGGCAGAATACCGTCCAATACCGAGGCTTCCAAGAAGGCAGGGATGTGATCAAGAAGAAAAAAGGGATGGAGTTGCAAAGGATGGACGATACTAAAGGCTAGAGGATGGAAAAGTTGGAATCGTCAAGCTGGAGACGAAAGACTTCAGCGCTCCTCGGGAGGCAACCCGAGTTCTTCTTTCTTTCATAGAATAGGTTGCATTTTTCATATAACAAGTAAAAACAAACTTTATGAGTTGTGATAAGGCCCGAGTCAGAGCACGCGCCGAGCATGCCGACTCTTTCGTTTTATGGGTCATCGCTGAATTTTACGAGCTATGGGGAGTAATGGTTTCTGTGTCGGGCAGAATCTCAGCTGGCGCGCAGTCACGCTTGTATTGGGCCGAAGTTTCTTGGGCGCCGCAAGCGCCGCGACGGTTGGCATCCCCGAGCGACAGCCGTCTCATGTATAGGGAGTAAATGCCCTTGATTTGACTGACGGGACCGTCGTCTCGGGAACGACATATTGACGCGCGCGCCCAGATCTTCCCGTTTGCCCCCGAACGAGTTTGCTATATATAGCAATGTGGGCTCAATGTGTCGGGGTGCCTCACTTCTCTTTTCAGCCACCTGTAACACATGCAGTGATCCACCTTTGCTCGCGTGTCGTCCATCTTGCCTTCACCCTTATATCGGGCGATGGCTCCTATGAGCAAAGGTATCGCCCGACATGCTTATCGCCCGACACGAGTTTTCATATCGCGCTGCTTATCGGGTTTTATGAACCTTACCGATTTTTGTATCGCCCAACGCAGTTAGGCACGAAGTAATGGCCGATGGTGCTCGCCTGATACACCCTATCGGGCGACACGTTCTCTTTTGAACAATCCTATCGGGCAGTTGCTTTTTGACAGCCTTATCGCCCGATATACCCCTATCAGGCAGTCTGTCGTGCCGCGCCTTCCTTGTGTCGCCCAATTTTGTATCGACTTGAGTTTTCTTTTGATGGACGATACCCATAGCTTAAAATAAGTTTATTGAGTTTCTACCTAACATATAAATGGTCAATAATCTTGATAACAGGAAGAATGGTGGCCGCAGCTGAAGCAACAACTATCGGGCAGAAACGTAGAAATCCCAAGGCAGCTAGCCGTCGATTACCACAGATAGAGAGCGGGAGAATTTTTCCTGATATGGTAGCTTCAGAGGAAGGTCACTTTCTTATAATAGTCTATCTTCTGCGATGGTTTAGAACCATCTACAGAGACAGCACGAGTCTTTTGCGGGTGACTTCCGGATGGAATCTGGGCATTCCGGTTCCATCTTCTTGAGGAGGAAGCAGCCACAAGTGTTTTCAAGAGCTCTTGAGAGCTTTGCACTTGTTCCAGTTGTTTCCAAATAAGAAAAGAAGGAGGCTGCAGCAAAGAAGCATATTGCAGCTTCTCCAAGGCACAAGTGAACCTACTAGATAACCTTCACTGGGCTGACATGAACTCACCCTGTTTTCTTCGATACTCTGGGACAGAGTGCGGAGTAAGTTTGGGGGGGGTACCCATGTGCCAGTGAAGGAGGTATAAAAATTCTCTTGTGCCATTTTTTTCTCCTCCTATATCATGTATTTGTACCCTTGCTCATATAAAAATTTTGAAAAATTTGCATATTTTTTTCCCATGCATATGTACAAAGTTTATGTTAGTAAAAACCTGATGCAACTGTTTGCAAAGTTAGTTTTCTTTGTGCTTAAAGAGATACAAGTTCTGTTATATCTTTCTGATAATGTTGTCTTCAAACGAACAGAAGATTACGTTTTTCCACGCCAAAAAATTCGAAAAATTTATCTCGAAAACAACCAAGAGACGAGTATGGAAAAGGAGAAAGCTGCCCGAACAGCAGAAATCTCTTTGTTGCCCCTTTACCCAACGAAAATCCCAAAAAGAGAGAGAAGCCTTAGGAGTGTGAATAAAAGCATGAGAGTTGTGCCCAATAAAAGAAAATAAATATATATATATATATATATATATATATATATATATATATGTATATATCCGCTTGTTTTCCAAAAGTACCCATCTTTAGGCATAGTAGATCCGGGGCAGTGGTACGTAGGATGTGAAATCACTGCTCTAAAGCCAACTGGCTTGGACTGCAGGGACCACTTGCCCGCTAACGGACCCTTACCTGGATGGACTGATGGAAAACAAAGATGAAAAACCCAAAAACCTTAACCTACCCTTTACACAACTTTCTGCCCCGAAAATAAAGTTGTTTGGTGTGTAAGCTAACTTCGGAATCATACACTAAAGTCTCACTGAAGCTGTAAAAAAAAAATTCTACTGAAACAATAAGGCAGGAAACGCAAGGTCTTCTATTCGTAATGAGACAGCATTATATCTAAAGGCATTACTATACTTGCTTTACCTCTTGGCCTAAAAGGTGTACGAAACAAGAAGAAGCATCACAAAATAAAGTTTAAATATTGATTGAGGACAATCAAAATGCTAAGTTTGGGGGAGTTGATAACACCAATTTTTGTGATATTTTAGACTGTTTTTCTGTTATCAAAACTGCCATTTTTAGCTATTTTCCTCTCTTTTGTATTCACTTTCGCAATAATTGGCCAAGCAATGCTCTTAACCCTATATTTCCATCTTTTGCAGAGTTTCTCCTCATTTTCGTGCAAGAAGGCCGTCCCGGCTCACAAAATAAGCCCAAGTCTGTACCGGCCTTCCTGACGCCCGATACACGCCCTGCCCGGTAGGGCGGAACGACACCACGACGCGCGACAAGGGGTGTCGCGCAAGGAGGAACTGATGGACGACACACCTCTTACCCGACAGGGAGCCATAGTCACCACGACAACCCAAGTATGTCGGGCGATACAGCCACCCACCGGCAGGCTCCGTCGCCCGTCACGTGACCAACAACCAACATCCCTAAGCCGAGCGATACGAGTATCGACCGTCCACCGACCCGCGAATGAGGAGGACACGTGGCGCTTCGAGCACCATAACTTTCCCCAAATGCTGCCTATAAATAGCAGCTACAGGGAGCCGAAAAGATAGCTTGGTCAGGTCGGTCAGTTGGGACAAGAGGGAACTTGGGCTATCTTCGAGGAGAATCGTGAGAGCAGGCGTATCGTGCCCGAGTGCTCGTACCGGGCGACACTAGGTGAGCTCTTCCTCATCCCGAGAGGGAGGGGACAGGTTCGCCTAGGACTGCACCGGGCGACACTGAGGGTCGATATCGGCCGATGTAGATACGCGACACGAATGCCCGACATCCATGCCCGACACGATATTGAACCCGATACGCTTCGTCGTCATGCGTGCCGCCTGAGAGGGTCCATCGCCAGACATGAGCGTATCATCCAGGATCCTTGAGCGATACAGTTGCCCGTCAGGCGTGTCGCTCGAGAGGGTGTGCCGTCCGACACGGCTGTATCGGGCTAGGCCCCTGACCGATATCGGCTGGAGAGCCGTAGTAGTCTGTCGTCCTTCTACATCAAGAAGGCGACACCTATCTTTACAATCTGTCATTTAAATTCCTTACTTATGCATTGTAATTAAGACCCTTTATTTGTCTATGGAAATAGAAGATGCTTAATTACTTGCTGCTTTGTGCTTGGTACAATCTGTTGGATGACTGCTATGTTTGATATCCGAACTCTAGCTTGCATGTTTGGATCGCATTTCTCTTAGCTAATGAATCGTGTTTTCCCGTCGCAACAACTTCGAGAGTTGTGTTGTGGCTCTAGTGTTTGGTCCGATTCTGGAGTACGAGAGTGACTGGAACAGAGTTGCTTTAGTGACCTTTCCACTCTAATTTTAGTCCAGTGACCTCGAGAGGGGCGCTGATGCCTTGTTAGAGGTACCCGCTTCGAGAGGAGGGGTACAGGACTGGTTCTACCGCCGCTTATTTACCGGAGTTTTATCCTTCGTACCTCGCTTTAGCTCGAGCAATATCTTTCTACTTCTGTTGCATGAAAACCCCTAAAAACTGTTAAATGACTAAAACCTTAAATCTTTCTTGTAGCTCCAGTTGGAGATAGTTTTCTTCATTTTATTTGTGACATCTTACTGCTTCCCTTTTTGGGAATTTATCTCTCTTTTTACCTGCCGGAGTGCAGCATGTCGATTCTGGGTTCTCAACACTACCCCCCTTGTCCCTGTGTTCGACCCCGTATATCTACTTCGACCCCGTAAACAAAGTTGCGGGGGCCTAGAAGGATTTGGGTTTATACATGTAAAAGCTCAACTACCTCAAATCCGCCTCCAATTTTAGGATGCGCGATTTAGGCCGGTCAGGTTTGTCACTCAATTGTAGTGGACATAGAGAAGAGATATAAGCCATAGTTTTTCATCTGTGGGAGCTTGCAGTGCAACATCACAATCAATGACAGTGATGTCTAAAACATGGTACGAGGTCAAAGCCTGGTTCAAGTGGGTAAAGGTGAGGCATACTAAGTGGTACTTCCCCATGAAGGATGAAGAGGTGACTCAATAGTCCACGAAGAGTCAACAGGGGTTGCAACAATGACAAGAACACAATGGCAAATGATAGAAACAAGTGTTACACGTTGGTTCTTCTGGACTTGCTAGTCGAGGAAGAGGGCAACAACATGTGATTGATCGATTCTATGTGATGAGTCATCCATAAGGAGTTGTTAACCCTCGAGTCGTGTCAGGTGAGATGGAATTATATCTTTTTGATTCATTTTCTTCCTATTTTATATCTATTTTGATTGACCCTGGTGTGACACACTCTTTTATCACTACAGAAGTGATTTCTAGTTATTCCTTACTTGTTAGTCGTAGACAAGATAGTCTTCATTTATAAACTCCTTTAGTTGGCTCCGTAGAACTGTGGGAAGTGTGTCCATCCTCTGATCTTTCCTTTCAAAATGTAGCATTCAAGTGGATCTCCTACCACTTGATATGCACAGATCCGATGTGACACATCAATAAAGTATCAAGTGATCATGGACTGTAGTGGCAATATGGCAACGTTTGTCGATGGTAATGCTTTGTGGGTCTTCTAGGGTGATAGGATGATTCTTATGACATGTCTAGTTTCATCTATGATAGTAGAGAAGTGGATGAGATAGGGCTATGATGTGTTCTTGGCACATGTGCTAGATACAAAGACAAAGGATCCTAGTATTTAGGAAGTGCTAGTTGTACATGAATTCGAGGATGTTTTTCCTGACGAGTTTCCAGGTGTACCTCCTCCAAGAGAGATTTATTTTGAGATCAATCTAGTTCTAGGTACCCAACCTACATCACATACACCGTATAGGATGACACTAGCTAAGATGTTGGAATTGAAGAAATAGTTGCAAGAACTTCTTGAGAAAGGTTTCATTAGGCTGAGAATATCTGCTTAGTGTGCTCTCGTTCTATTTGTAAAGAAAAAAGATGTATCAATGAGGTTGTGTATTGACTACCAACAGTTGAATACAATGTCGATTAAGAACAAGTATTTGTTGCCATGTATAGATGACTTGTTTGATTAGTTATGAGGTTCCATAGTCTTCTCTAATCTAGACTTGAGGTTGGGCTATCACCAATGGAATATTAAGGATAATGGCATGCCTAAGTCATCTTTTAGGACAAGGTATGGTCATTCTGAGTTTAAGGATATCTTATTTGGGATAAACAATGCACCAGCAACATTTATGGACCTGATGAATAGGGTGTTGAGGCCCTATCTAGACCAGTTCATGGTATGTTTATAGATGATATCATAATCTACTCAGGAGATAGCCAACAACACGAGAAACACTTACATTAGGCTTTGTATTTGTTGAGGCAACACCAGTTATATGCAAAATTCAATAAGTGTGAGTTCTAGTTAAAGGAATTATCTTTCCTAGGACATGTAATATCTGCTAAAGGAGTCTGTGTAGATCCAAAGAAATTTGAGTGAATGCTCAAGTGGGATCAATTGAAGACCCCTACAGATGCTTGTAGTTTTCTAGGTTTGGCAGGATATTATAGGAGGTTCATTGAGAACTTAAGTGTGGTGGTGTTACCCCTAACAAAGTTAACAAGAAAGGATGTGCCATTTGTTTGGGATGACAGATGTCAATGATCTTTTATGATCACGAAGGAGAGATTAACCAGTGCACCAGTGTTAGTACTTCTATAACAAGGAAAGTGTTATATTGTATTCTATGATGCATCCAAGAATGGTCTAGGTTGTGTGTTAATGCAAGATAAAAATGTGATTTCTTTTGATTTCGACAACTTAAAAAACACGAGGAGACCTACCCAACACATGATTTAGAGTTGGTCATTGTGGTCCATGCCTTGAAGATATAGATATACTACTTGTATGGTGAGAAGTGTCAGATCTTCACTGACCACAAGAACTTGCAATATATCTTTTCGAAAAAGGAGTTGAACATGTGACAATGATGTTGGATCGAGTTAATCAAGGACTATGATTGTGCCGTAGATTACCATTTAGGGAAGGTGAATGTAGTGGCAGATGCTTTGAGTAGGAAGTCTTTTTTATCATCGTCCACTAAGAAGGTGTAATTGAGTGATTTTGCATGTCATATGGGAGAATATTGATCTCCTTACGACAAATGAATGTTCAGTTAGAGGTGTCCATGCTAGCATGACTGTTGGCATAGTTACAAGAGATGTCGACATTGAGTCAATAGATCAGAGATGCACAATAGAATTATATTGTGACACCATAGATTCAGGCAGAGTTGGGTAGTGAGAAAAGTGATAGATTCCATAAATCTGATGATGGGATAGTGTGTTATCATGGTAGGATAGTTGTTCCAGATATAGATAATCTAAGAATGTTAGTTCTAGAAGAGGCTCACTCTTCCATGTACACTATGCATCCATGTATCACCAAGATGTATCAAAATCTAAAAGATCGATATTGGTGGACAAGATTAAAACATGATGTCATCGAGTGTGTGGATAAGTGTGTAGTGTGTCAGCAGGTTAAAGTCAAGCATGAGAAGCCTAAAGGAACTTTGCAACCATTTCCTATAACATAGCAGAAATGGGATCATATAATGATGAACTTTGTGGTTGGACTTCCAAGGACAACCAAAGGTCATGATACCATTTGGGTAATAGTGGAATGTTTGACTATGTCAGTGTACTTTATTCCAGTAAAGATGACATATACAACTAAGAAGCTTGCACAGTTGTATGTCAATGAGATAATACGTCTACATGGTATCTCAACTACTATAGTGTCAGACAGAGGTCCTTTGTTCTCTAGTCGCTTTTGGGAACATTTGCATGCGGCGATGGGTATGTAATTGAGGTTCAACACTATGTTCCATCCACAAACCTTTGGACGATCTACTGAGAGCATGTGTGTTGTAATTTTTGGGTAGTTGGGATATGCACCTTAGTCTAATAGAATTGCCTACAACAATAGCTATCATAGGATCATCGACATGACACCATACGAAGCTTTGTATGGGAGACATTGCAAATCTCCTTTATGTTAGTATGAGATGGTAGAATATCGGCTTCTAGGCCATGAGATATTGCAGCAAATGACAATCAAAGTCATTCAACAACAACTGAAGGCATCAATAGATAAAAATATTACACTGATAATCATTGTAGACCTTTAGAGTTCCAAGTGAGAGACAAGGTGTACCTCAAAATCTCTCCTTGGAAAGGTGATCTAAGGTTTTGGACCATATTTGTGGTTACACATGTTGTGAAGGTGGGCCTATAAGCTAGAATTGCCACTTGAGTTTTACAAGTTACATCATGTGTTTCATATCTCTATGTTGAGTAAGTGTCACCCTAAGACATAGTTTACTGTTCAACCTATTGAGGTGGAGCTGGATAATGATATATCTTATGTGGAAGGTCATTTTCTGATCTAGGATAGAAGGATTAGGAAGTTAAAGAAGAAGGACATTGTGTTAGTCAAGGTTTTGTGGCATCATCATGGTGTAGAAAAAACTATGTGGGATCTTGAAAATGAGATGCATAAGAAGTATTCGTCTCTTTTTGCTTAGAATTTTGGGGGTAAAATTCCTATTAGGGATTTATGGTTGTAAGACGCCTAACCTAGCTTTTTACTTGGTTGTGTTTACCCTAAATAATGAAATGTTTAAACTTTAATTTAATTTTATGATATGTATTAATATTTTCATTTTGGTCCAATTTGATCGATGTCTGAGCTATCTTTTCTATATATGTGCTTATTTTGGACCATGTTACAATTTACCCATAAGTGAGGGTTATTTTGCAAATTGTCACATGTTGAGAATGTTTCTCGTGCTTTAGCATCATGAGAGAGAGGATGATACAATGGGACACCTTGTTTGAATCATGGTTGGTGATGTCAGATATCTTATGGTGATTTTAGGGTTTCTAGGGTTTGCTTAGTTGTTATGGTGACTAAGTTAGGGTTTGAGTGTTGCAACCACTACACCACTTTAGGGTAAGTGTAATGACCTTGGATTGGGCAGTGTTGTCTCGACCGAGATGACCTAGGGGTGAGGATGGTCAAAACATATTGTCCTCTAGTGGAGTGTCTCGGTCGAGACATGGTGGCTAGGGTTTTGATCAATACCTAGTGTGCATGAGATGTGTCTCAGTCGAGACATGGTGGAATTAGACCTTAGAGGTCACTACACTTTTTCTGGATAAACATTAAATTTTTTATTTTTGCATGTGAGTGGGGATAAGGTTGTTTCTTTGAAGGACATGTGTCATTAAACACCCTTATATGTTGACACCTCATAAACCTTTACTTCCCTCCTCCTTTGGGTATATAACCTCCTCTCTTCACATGTGAGCAACTTTTTGGCCCTACTCTCTTTCTCCTTCCTTGTGACCAACCTTGGATCTTTGGGAGCAAGGAAGATCTATTCTTGAATCTTGCCGATCTATCTTGCATGTTGAAAATCTTGTGTTAGAACCAAGATTTGGAGGTGATTCTTGGAGATTCCTTCTCTTGGTAAGTGATCTTAACTCTTGATCACATTTTCCTCTTTCGAAATTTCCATGTTCTTCTTCCTCCTTGACTCTAGATTGTGGATCATCCATGGACACTTTCTTGAGAGGAACTCCTTATCATAAGGGGTGATAGACTATGCATTGACATGGTGAAACTGGAGTGAGAGGATGGTTTCTTCTCCTTCCCCTTTCTTCCTTGATTTGGCCTAGGACTATTTAATCTTTTTCTTGAGCTCTTTTGTGATCATGGTTTTCTTATATTTTGAGGTGGTCCCTTGTTCGAAGTTTGAATCTTGGTTGGAGTTCTTGGAGCTTGTGATCTTGCAAGATTGGTTCTCTCCAAAACATGTGGGTTATATAACTTTTTCCTACATCTATTATGTGCATCTTAAACCTGATATAATATCACAGTTTTAGATCTTAAAAACATGTTCCTTATATTAGAAAGAACGATAATTTTTAGGGTTTAAATCTTGTAGTATTCTTTAAAGGATTATTCTTCTTATATACCCTAAAGCTTTATACTTGATTTTGTAGTGGTTGAGATATTGGTGTGTTTCTTTGGATCATCATCTATGGAACATTAATATCTTATATATGGTTTGTTTACTATTGATAATAGTAGGTTTTGAGTATGATAATAATCATAAGAATCTTGGTTTTCTCTCTCTATACTCTTTTGATAATGTTCCATAAACAAGTTCTAGGATTTAGTAAACACCATGGTTTAGGGTGTTATTCACCCTGTTGACATTTGGTATTCCCTAATGTTAATCTTCTATCTCGACCAGGTTTGGACCTATTTAGATGTTGGGCATATATCCATCTTGTGGTCGAGATCACCCTTAGACTTCCTTATGGTCGAGACACCATGTCAAAAGGTGGTCGCTACACCTTAATGGTCGTGACACAATGTTGTTGCTTGGTCACTTAGCCTGTTGGTTGTTGTTACTCTTGAGATGATGAGTTGTAATGATCAAACACCTTCCAGGTAGTGTTATGGCCATAATAGATTAAGGTGGAGATGGTTTCGAACATAATACTATGATTGGTGTTTTGGGTCGAGGCATCTATACACCTTCATGTATATGGTCGTTACACCTTGTGAAGAGTCACAGTCTCAACATCTTGTTTGACTGTACCTAGTGTCACGGTCATAACACCATGTTGTTATGTCTCAGTCATAACCATGATGTTAGGCTTCAGTCGTGACCCATGTATGAGTGTTGGGTCAAGATACTTTGTTGAGTGTTACCCTACGTTTCGATCACGACGTGATGTTGCAGGTGTAGGTGGTGACACACCTTGATTTATCTCAGTTGTGACACCTGCTGAATATGGTTGACACACCTATGTGGATTTATCTCAGTTGTGACACCTGCTGAATATGGTTGACACACCTATGTATGTATATGGTTGATACATAGCATAGATCGCTACACATGCTCTTCTATTTCCCACAACCCATGATAATGATCTGCACATGGTGATGAAGTTATGAATGCTTATTCATCAGCAATAGTGCTTAACCTTAGTGTTCTCCAAACATGTGGGAAGTGGTAGAATTACGGTTTAGTCATTGCATGTTATTATGAAACCCTAACCAGATACATCTGAACCCGCACCTTAATATTGTGATAATGTGATGTATGATTCCATTTTACTTAAAAGAGTATTATTATTCAATAATTTTCTCTCTCTTGTACTTGTGTAACTCTGAATTGCACGTGAGATGAATGCCATAGCTATGAGAATGCTATGTTGATCCCTATGTAACAATGGGTGGTGATTAGGAGTATTGTTGAGGCATAAGGTGATATTGAATGTGTAAGAATTATATGAATTGGTCTAATGGCCTAGCAAGTGCCTTCTGAATAAATTGAGGGATTGATATCCCATAGTGATGTGTTATTGTTGATGACCATTTAATGGATGTGATACAAGTGTCATGTGATGATGAGACAAGTTCTCACTTTGTACGTTTTATATCTTCTGAAGTTGTATCTTATCCTTAATTTTGTAGAATTTGTTTAGGGTTTATATGTTGTAACTTGATTGATGAATTAAAAGATACCAAATTGGATTATCATCAAGTGAAACCCTAATCATGTAGTTTCCCTACACCATAGATCCATCTTCAACTTCAATAATTAGTTGGTTGGTGAAACGAGCAACTCCTATGGGAAACTCAGAGCGCATATTGTTGAATATGCGGGGTGCAAGTGGAGACATGTGCTTGTATCCTTAAACTTTTGATATATAGTGGTATAATGCTTTATTATGGAACGACCATGCATGAGCCTGTTCTCTAGTGTTGTGCCTTGTAACAAGGAAGAGTAATTGTTTTTCAGGACCATAGCTTTGACTATGAGTTTTTGTATCCACAACACTATAGCTTTGACTATAATTTGTTGTTTAGTAGTTTGACTATTATGTCATTGCATTGTAGACTCAAACTGATCGAGTAGTGTTGGTGATGATCATGGAGTTTGACTCTTCCATTGATCTTGTATGGTACTAATTTTGACTTAGCAGTGGTCAGTTAGATTTGGGTGTATGCCTCAAATCCTCATGGCATAATAGTAAAAGTGTTATACATTCAAGTAGTATATTTGCTTAGGGTCCCTTAGGAATCACATTGGATGACCCCATGCCTTATTTATTGTGTTGTTTAGTTTATAACAGTTATACATGTTCTTCATATTCCTTTTAAAAGTATAAGATGCTCTACTTCTCAGTTGTAACTACTTAAACTCCTCAAACAGTAATACCTACTCTATTAACCATTTTATTATATTAATGTGCTTGTAATAGATGGTGGCAAAGAGTTATAACTCTTACGGGGACGTTCAGTCTCACCCTGTGGGTTCCACAACTTTTTAGGTGGTCGTAGACAAGGAGGTCGAGGTCATGGTGCAAGTGTTTAACAGCAAGGAGAGGTGTAACTATTAGAGGTTGGATATGATGCAAAAGTTTTGTAGTAGAGTCCTATGTGTCATCCATGTACTCTCAAGTCTTTAAGGAGATTTTGTTCTTTATATATTGACACATAGATTTTGGCTTTATGCCATGAGTGTATATAAATAGCATGTACTTATAAAAATGTTGTAATATGTAATAGTTGTAGTTTGACTACATTTGAACATGATATGTATCATCTTTTAGTATATATGAAATACATATGGCCTGATTTGAAGGCTTGTTTATAAAATACTTTTTCTTGAGACATTACATGGTAAATGGTTTTTATTTACCCCATTTTGTGGTAATGTTGTCACTAGTGATAATTTCATTTTAGTTTTTAGTAATCTCACTTTTTCTGGTGAAGAGCGTCACACCAATGATGAAGAGGAGTAACATGTGGTATACAAAAATGAGCATGTTAATGAATCAAGTAAACCAAGAAACAATGACCATGCAAAGAAAAACAAAGCAAGAAATGAGGAAAGAGGACTAGAACATGAACATTACAACCTATTGTTGTAGTTGGAGCATAATGATATGAGTGGACCAAGAAAAATCATATGAACTACAAAAACCCTTCAAGTTCATGGAAGGATTTGAAATCTAAAAAATTAACATTCTAAGGAAACCTACCACATGTGTTGTATAGGTGGAATCATTTATGTTATGCTAACAAATAGAAAAGTCATTATCAAATCTTACCTTTTAGTCTAGAAAATATTTGGAAAAGGTGGAAGAAGGTGCATTCCACCACATGAGATGTAATAAAGATTCTAGGTTTCAAATTATAGGACCATGCAACTATTTTTCTAAACTTTGAAGATAATGGATAAGTTCTTGGTCTATGAGAAGGTTTCCTCTAGGGCTTCACAACCAACCCTACTATTTACTTAAGATGTTTTTTCAAGGTAAGAGATTGAATGATATCGATGCATATGTAAGATTTTATTCTTGTAATAAGTAAAGAGGACCCATCAAATTATAGATATGATGTAGAACCACATTGCAGTGGAACTAGAGTAGATGATGTCATCAAGATTTTTGGGTTCAACTCGTCCTAGTTAGAGTATGCAATTGGATTTTCTTGGGGTATCTAGTTGTAGTGTACTTCCAACATAGAAAAATCAAGGTTATAAGTAACCACCAACACATCATCACTGTAAAGTACATTATAGTTGACCACCCGATGTGGTTTATATCACCCATAAACCAAACTAATAGGATATTTTATTCCAAGATTGTTTGAACCATTATAAAATTCTAATGAAGAAACAAATGTTATAAGGGTATTTCACACCGCACCAAAATATTTGTGAGAAAAATGGAAGCTAATGCATTGATTCCAGTTCAACTTGAAAATTCAATGATCTCATCTTAAACACAAGACTATTTGACATGGAAGCAACCAAATACTTGTTCACATTCAAGTGATGAACGTACTAAATTTTGGGCCAAACAATACCCAAAAAATAATAAACACCAAAGTTGGCTCCATGATATCTATTGCATCAAAGATTGCTTCAGATAATAACCTCATTACGGTACATAGCTATGCTTTCTCACATAAGAAAGACTTCTTTTTAAAATGAAAATCCAATTGCAAACTCACTCCTGAAAAAAATATGAACATTTGTTTGTCAAGTACAAGACTTTTTCTAAACCATTGTTGACTTTCCAACCAATTTTTATGAATTGAGTTATTTCTATACCAAAGATACGAATATATAGAAAAGTTGACTATTCTACTCAACATATGCAAGAAAGGACTCAACATCCATGATTAAATTTTTAATCATCCAAGAACCATTCATTTATAGGAACCACGTCCATTTACACAAGGAAAACAATTAGTAACAAAATCAGATATTATTCAGCTTCAACAAGTTGATAGTACCACTTTCTTTTTTACTTTAATTTTAAAGCAAGTTACCTACACAAAAAGAAATCTATTCTCAGAAACTTTATTATTTAATAGATTACAGTAATCAAAGGCATAATGGATCTCCAATGTAGCTACTTCAAAATCGTAATGGTCTCTCTATCAACCTCCCAACACACAATGTTACCTCTTATTTGTGAATTTTTTCTAGTGTGGGACCCAACCTTGGGGACGTGATGGATGTTCAACATTATAAACAAAAGTATTCACACCAACCCTTAAATTAACAAAAGATCAAGAATCCATATCATCCATCATACATGAAGAACTACTAAACCTTTTCATTTTCATATTTTCAACATATAATTAATATGTTACCATTTTCACCACATCATCTATAATAAAACCCTAGATGTAAGTATATTTCAAGAAAAAAACTAGTACAAGAAGAGATAGAAAGGTATACTATTACATTTCCATACATGTCCATATATAAGGTAAAAGTACAATAATACATCCATACACACCTTCCTAGAGCTTTGTAATATTGGGACTACCTATTTAAAACCTACAATAAGAAGAGAATTTTCCACCTCAAAAGGTGAATAAACAATCATTGCAGGTGAACATCTCCTATTTGGACTAAAGTTGAGTCGTAGAAGTGTAAAATATGTAAAGCACCACTTATAAGAAACATATAGTGAATGGAATAGGTGCAAGAGAATACTTTAATCAAACAATAATCAAGAATTCGTATTTAGCAGATTATATCAAACAAATAGGTATTTGTTTACATGTATTGATCAATCTAAATTACATTGGAAAACATTAATTATACAAATATATACCGACATGTATTTGGATGCAAAAAATCAAATATTATATCTCGACATCTTGAGGTTTATTATTGATTCTTTTCCTAAAATTACTTCATCTGAACTTGATCAATTAAAAGTCACCATATTGAGTTCTCGTGTCAACTAATCACTCTCTATCTTAGGTGAAACAAAAACCTTAAGAAAGGATACATGGTCTAGCCCCATTCATTGTTTCGAAATATTGGCTAGCTAAGACCATAATGGCTGTATTTTTTATAGATCTCACCTTATGTACATGATATAGGGAAAATTGCATATACATCAAACTATGGTGTCATGCCATAGTGAACCCCTTGAAAAAATAACTATAACTCTTATAACTATTTAGTAACAAAGAATTTGGGTATGCATCTCATCATGAAATCTTATTTGGAAAGAAAGGAAGATAAAGAAGAAGAAACATATATGAATATGATATATTTTGATCAAAATAAAAGAGTGCTAAACTTTATACATAAGAGATAAAGAAGTCATGAAAAGATGGAAAAATTAATGAAATCATTTGAATGGAACATACTTGGGAAGCTAGAATTCTGGACTTACTTTTTAAACCTCAAGATCTCAAAAACCCTTAAAATCTCATCCTCTACCATGAAATTTGAAGCTCTGAAGTGATAGAAATAAATGAAAGGTGTTTGGGTTGAGTTTATTTCATATATACACATTTAGGTGCTTTGGATAACTATTTTAAAACATTTTTATTGATCATTTTTTAAAAATGGTTGGTTGACCAATTTTTCATCTTGGAGGATGGTAACATTTTCATGTCCAGTTGAGTAGTTAACTCCACAAGTTGTTGAATAAAAATATTACTAGATTTATACCAACATATATAGTGATTCCATGTAAAAACTTGGCAACTTGTATCTTCTAAATATATCATAATTTCCTATAATGAATATGTATACTTTCAATATTTGTGAAATCCAATCAATTTACTTCGCTCATCAAGTTAATTAGGTTGACAATTTCAAATCCATTCATAATCATGTATGCATTCATATTCAAATTCCTAAAAACCTTAATTCATGCGAGTAAGGTTTGAATCTAACCTTACAAACCTAATCATCTCAAGCAACAAATGAACAATCAATATTTAGGGTTTTGACTAACATCTAATGGGATTAAGAGAAATTTAATCATATTTTATTAACTCCAAATATGGTTTTAAACTAGGAGTTTTGATAAGTTAGGAATGGGTTGTTGCTAATCTCCCTTCCTTTAGAGTTTTATCCAAAACTCTAGAAAATGTTGGATTGGCATATTCACATGTCCTCCTCAAGTTGCAATGTAGCTTAATCAAATGATGATGTCTCCAGATGACCATTAACATAGGTGTATCATGTGTAAAAATCTTTAGAATCTTCCTATCAATAGTATGAATTGGGCCTTCCTTGGCAAGCTAATAGTGTAAGGAAATCGGGGTGACATATAAGGCAGCAGAACCAAAAACATTAAAGCTTGATTCCCCTTAACAACAAAATTGTGTCAACAACAATATATATAGGAAGGAAAGGTTGCAAGGTTATACCTAGTCCTTCCATAGAATCATGCTTCTCCGTCAGGCAATAGCTCATTCCTTCTTCAGTATCAGTTCTTGAATAGTCATCTCCATCAACTTCTTTGTTTAGTATCACTGATAGCGGTTGGTGATGTCCTCCTAGCGGCAAACAATGGCCACTTTCATCTAGAGTAGTCCATGCAGACTGTTGGGAGTTGCATGTTGTGCTACCACAACCAACAGGAAGGAGTTTTCCCTCTCGAACGTCAACCTACTAGAGTTGATATGCTCTCCCACAATTGTCTCTCCCTTGCTATCCCTCCCTTTATCGAGTAGTACTTGCTCAAACTCTCTGTTGGTTACCACAACTATAGAGGACAACAATTGTTAGAGCAAGTGTTGTGTTCTGAGAAGCCCCCACTCCTCTATTTATAGGAAAGGATAGGGTTAGGATTCCCAGTCTGTACGGGAGATACTAAAAGGGTTGAATTCACAAATTTTCTACAACTTGTGCACAACAAACTAGTCGATTCACATACCCAACTTGTCAATTTGTGCATCAATCGGTCAGTTCATGCCTCGAATCGGTCGGTTCATGCAATTTCCTATTCTAAATCACATTGGTATTCAATGTATGATTAATGCATAACATGATTTTAGAACCAATCCTTGATCCAATTGAATTAACCATTGAATTGAGTGATTCATCCCATGAACTAGTCGGTTAGGACATGTGAAGCGATTAGTTCACTATGTGAACCAGTCTTTTCACACCCTACTTCAACCATTGATAAACCATTGTTGATTCTAATTGACCTGACACTCCTACGTATTGATTAAACACTTCAACTGGTTGGTTCAGAGTTCAGTCAATTTTTAACCTCATTTTTTTAATTGAATACCTGAACACATTTAACAATCAATCTAAACATCATTCATGGACATACTCTTTTAATCCAAGTGTATCATATGTGTGTGAACATATAGGTACAAATTTGTGTTGGTAGTAATGTTCATAACCAATTATGACATCACAAGCAATGAACAATTTCTAGAAACACATCATTTCTACCCAAGTACTTCAGAATGTTGGAGAACAACTTGAACCTACAATCCATAATCAGTGTTAACGTGATCGTATAGTCCCTTTATCTATGACATCCATAATTAACTTGAGGTATGGAATCGTCATCCTCTCAATGCTCAATCCATGTTCTTTGAACTATAGCAGACTGTATATGAGATGAATGTGAGCTCACATATCACATATTGAGTCACATAAGTATGTGTTAGTAAGATATGCCCATAGAACCTATCATGTGATGATTGACATGCCATATACTATAAAGGATTTGATTAATACTTATAAAGTTAAGCTTCCCATTCATTTTGTTTCAGTTAGTTATGAGATAATGAGGAAATATTATGAATGTTTTGAGAATAATATTACTCAATGACGTATGTCTTCAAGTATTAGACTTAGAGAAATGAGATCATTTGGAAATTAGGAGTACATATACTTATTCTCATTATGTCCATGATCAGTTGTTATTGTGGAAGGTTGATAGACAATAATAACACATAAGATCAAAGTGTGGGTTAGTTAATGACAAAATATCATTAGTCATTATATGGCTACATCAAAAAGCACACAAATGCATGTGAGAGAATATTGTATCAGACAGACCCACCTTGAGAGTGACACATGCAAACCACCATTGGTGGTCATAATCATCTCTCATAGGAAAGGTGGCGATTGGGATTCTTAGACCTGAAATCACTACAATCATCACATGTCATTGGGTATGATTTGACATCATTAAACATAGTCCTGAAACATGGGTTGTTACAAAGGTGATGATTGAGTGACTTTGGCACATGGGGATAGACTTGGAGTGATAGATATGGGATTTATCCCTCCTACTGGAGGTTGATATGCTAGACACTTGATAAGTGAGAGTGAGACACACATGCACATGCACATGTGAATTGATATATGATATTGAGGTCAAATTATCTCAGAAGTCTCCTCTTGGTTCATGGATCATGAGTAGAGTGTTGAGAGGATGACGATCTGTTACAACCCCAACTTTTGGGTTCGTTTGGTGAGAAATATAATTTCTCATATAAAAGATGTTGGAACAAATAATGATATAATTTGTTTTGAATAGATGAGTTTCTTTTACAATAGCTTTGTTGGTTGTTTTGTGGGATTTATTGGCCATTGAGCCCAATTTAAAAGAAAAGAGAAATAAAAAGGAAAAGGATTTAATTAATAAAAGGCCAATATGAGAAGTTGACTTTTAAAAGAGGATAAAGGCAAATAGATATTCCCCAATTTGGGAATCCGTGCCTTTATTATTTCTTGAGGTCCAAGGGACCCAAAATAATAAGATAATGGCAAAGGGAAAAGAATTACTAATTAATTTTGAATTAATTAATGGATATTTTGGGAAAGAAGGAAGCCTTCTCATCCATTGTAATTTCTTTACCAAATTTCGTACATAGCTAGAAAATGTAAAGACAAACGTTCCCTTACAATTTGAGACAAAAAGGAGTTATGGTTTGGGAGATATCAATTTCTCAAGTTATCTCCAAAATGAGGCATTAATTTGGGAATTGAAAAAGGTAGTTCCCTTTTGGATGATCGTGTGCAATGAGAACCATTGGATCTTGATCCAATGCTGATCGCTTATCATCTAAGTCCCACACGGACTGGGACTCTGTGAGTTACAGGAGGAATTTTCCATCTTCGATTCCTCGTGATCTAGAGAGTATGCCAGCCTGTTGATAGCTTCTTTGGACTCGGGAGAGGAAACCACAGAGGATCATCAATAGTTTGTCGAGGGTTGGCCGCCTATTGGGGAAATACCCAATCCGTGCAACACTGCCTCTGACCCTATATATAGGGGTGGGTGAAGGGGGATACCAACATATCCTTTTGCTACCCCAAACGCTACGGAAGAGCGAGGGGAGTGTTCCTGTGCGTTCAATTTGGAGATCCAACCGGACATGCACCCTTGTACTCTTGGAAAACCTTGCCAGAGTCTGGCGAGTAGGGGGCGGTCTTGGCGAGTCTCGGGCGAGCAATTGAAGCTGTAGGCAGGTTCGACGGAGGGAGGTGGTGCTCCCTGGAGGTTTGGCGTGCTCGCACGACGACTGGATCGAGAAGTCAACCACACAGTTGACCATCACAGTAGCTGTGAGATCGCAATGTTGAAGACGAAGGAGATCCAATGAAATTACCCAGCTACCCCTCCGCGCCTTCAGTCAAGGTAAGGGCAATATTGTCCTTTGCAACTTAAAACAAAAATTTGGCACGCGTGTCCCTCGTCGTTGGATCCTGAGTGGACCAACGGACCATTGATCTAATGATCCGTGTTTTTCTAGAAATTGCTAATAAATCAATAGAAAGGGATTTTCTTACAAAAATCATATCTTGAGCTAGAAAACTCAGATGAGGAAAGTTTATACATGAAAATTGATCAGGAAAATATGAGGAAAAAATGGTTTGGAGAGGGACCAAAGTTTGAGGAAAGAAAGGCTAAGAAATGTGGAGCAAGGTGCATCATGACACCTCTAAGGAGTAGTTTGACTGGCATAATGTCATTTCATTATAAGAATCTTCAGAGGGGACCAAATTTGTATCATGTTATAGGAGATTTCTATGGCTATCTTCTCCTCCTTTCCTTCTTTGGATCTCTTATTTCTTTAGGCCTCAAGAGTAGCCCATTGTTGACTAGGGTTGTAAACGCGTAAATGTAGGACACCATTTCTCTACATGGTAGGCCACCAACAAGGTTTATTCCCTTGATTCAGTCATATTCATGAAAACTTAGATCTGTTTTAGAACATATTTTGAATAGAGTTGTGTAGATAAGTAGATCTTGTGACACACTCAATATAGCTCAGGATTTCCATGATATCTCTCTATTTTGAATTACTTAAAAGTTAACCAATCTATTTTTTATGTTTTTAACTCATAGTTGGTAACTTGCATAGTAGTTATTTCCTCTATGGCTGCACATGATCGTTTTGGGTTTTCAAGTGAAGGATGGTTGGAATGATTTAGTTCAGATATCTACCTCTCTTTTGATTATTTCAACCAAATCCAAAGCATTGATACTTGAGGATGAGTAACATTCTAGTTTAGCAAATTTTGATGCACATGATTTTCATACCAAATTTTGGGATAATGAAGGCATGTTTTAGATGAAATTCTTCAATATGTATATGATTTATGATGTTTTTCCCTAAATGCCCTAAAATTACTCTTGTACATCCATTTTATTTATTTTTGATGCATTTGGTTCCAAATCATTGTAATTTTACTATTGCTTAATGCATTATTAACTTTGTTGGAGACAAAGAACATAAAATAGCATCAAGTTGGTACCACTGACATGAAAGAAGTGAAATCTTCATCATAGAGTTGTCTCTATACCACAAAGGCACAACTCGATACCTCTGTGATGTAAGTCTGTACCCCCTACAGTCAACTCGATAGCACCAACAGGATGATCAAAAAAGCATCAGATAAATATCAATACCACCAATGCTTAGCTTTGTGGCAATAAGATCACATTCCATAGTCGAATTAAATAGGAAAGTCGATGGAACTGACATTTTCATGTAAATTACAGTTTAGAAAGGCATCATCTAATAGCTAGTTGGATAAGTTGTGTCTCGCCTCTTTCTTTATAAATCCATGAGGGTGGTCAAAAAGGGGTATCCAACCATTTTACAAGGGACCAGAGTCCAAGGAAAAGGAGACAAAGAGAGAAAGGTGCATCACGCGACCTCTGAGGAATAGTTTGATAGTTGTAACACAGTTTGATTGCATCAGTCTTCAGAGGGGACCAACCTTGCATCGTGTTACAAAAGTTTTCTATGGCCTTCTTCTCCTGATTTCCTCCTTTTGAAATCATGTTGAGCATGAGGGTTTAAACCTCATGTTCTTTAGGACAGGGGAGTACCCTAGTCTTGACTCAATTTATGTTTATGTTTGATTTTATATAGATTTTCTTTTATTTATATTATAAAAATGCTTCATTGCCTTATTTATGCTTGATCACCATGAATATGTCATAGATTGTTAAATATTTTGACAACAAGTTTAATAAATAGTGAAGTTATTTTCAACTCAGTCAACAATGCACTGTGAGAGCAGGATAACTATTGTGAGTTAGATTTTTGAGAGAGAGATCACATCATTTGACTTACAATGTTAACACTATGAGAATGGGTTAGTAATTAGGTTGAACATTGTACTACACTATGAGAGAGGGTAGTGCAAGCTACAGATGCATAATCCCAATAAGCAAGATAATTTGTGTTGATTAGGTAAAATGAATGCATAGGTCAACATCCTGGTGAAACCGGTATCCTAAAGAATCTATAAATTTTATCTTCAATCCATTTTAATTCTTTATTATTTAATTGGAATTCTTAGTTTAATCGCCAAACCAACTCTTTTCTTAGGCCTAGCTGATCTATTTTAGTTACTAGTGATTTCTAGTTGTCCCAACTTCCTGAAATTAACATTTGGACCTCTTTGAGTCCCTTTAATACTCTTAAACTTACATTGTTGTTTAATACACACTCGTAATTCATCTTAGTAGGTCAAATTTAAAGTATAACTCCATTGGTATGGATTCTAGGACCACTACAACTAACGTGACTCAACCTCATCCGAATATACATAGTTGGACACGATTTCAAATATGGATCTTCATATACCTTGTAAAATCATAGGCATGAAAGGCTTTGTCTTCCAAGGACGGTCTTCTCTAGCTCAAGAACAACTCATCCAACTCTAAAATGATCTCATGGATGTGTCATAGTTGTTGGGGTTCTAACTATATAGGTAGGTTGGATTACTAATTGTATTTTTCCTAAAGACACACTATAAAAACTTACATCTACTAGACCTTCCCTATAGTCACCTCACATTCCTCAACATTTACAACATCGATGTTAACATGGCGTGTCAATCCAAAACCTAGTTGAGTGACCTACAATGACCAATATGGACCAGAAACAGACCATCATCAACTATTGAAAACTTTCAATGTTACCTGGGTCGATCCATGTCAACCACCAATAAAAATTGATGCAACACAAGCGATCCACATTGAACCACTCATGATAGATAATGAAACCCAACCTAGTTCATTGCAGTACTGACTCTTGAAAACTATCAAGTTTAGTGCTCTAACCACATTGATTGTTGTGAAGATATTGATGACACTCATAACCTCTTTTATAAGTACACAAATTTAAATGTTACATTGAACTAAAGTACAACCAAAGCATATTCTAAACATATATAGCAAGTGTGTAGACCATTCCACAAAAATATTATTAACAATTGCACCCATCCAAATTAAACCATATAAGTAGAAGATAAAACTTGATGAAAGGTGAAAATAGGAACGTAATCTCATAAAAATCTTATAGCTAATTCATTTTTATGATAATAACCCTAATATATTCACTATATGACTAAACTCCAATTTGACTATATATTGTGCATGCCTATTGATGAACTAATGTGCATCTTATATAGTATATTTTGTTATTCATATTGGGATGGGGTTTATGACCCACACCATGATTATGTACCCAACAAGTTATATTGATATGCATGTGTTTTTGTGCTAAACGGGGAAGGATTTATTTTTTCATACTCTATTAAGTCTATTTTATGTGCCTATCCCATTCAATTTTAGTATATTTCACCAACATTGTATTTGTATTAATCACACTTTCCAATTATTGATAAGTTGTATGCCATCACAATATAAAATGTTCTTTTGTGGTATACATTGAAATTGTGACATTATAAGTACATTTAGAATTGTCTTCGATTATTGTGATCTTTTTAAATAATATAATGCCTCTAAATTTTATGTTTGCTAAATTTAGTATTTGTATTAAGGAACTAAATTTTTCAATAATTAATTACATATCAGTCTTAATTCATCCTCTCAAATGATGGGGACCTTGATAGTTTACTTTGTTATACTTTTATTATACCCTCAATTCTCAATTAATTAGTTGATATGCACACACTCATGCAAGTCCAAGCTTTTCTTATCCCTTCTTTTTTTGTCTATGTTTTGAAACAAATTATATGAAGGAGAAATTGGAAGAATTAAATTTGTTATCCCATGATCTAAACTTGATTCAGATGGCCTTTTTAAGATAAGAATTTAGATGTCTAGGTTTCCCGCTATGAAAATTCCAGTTCGTTTAGTGATCAATTTTTTTATGTATCCTTCATGTCAGTGTACTCTTGGAAAATTTAATAATTATTTATTTCCTTGTTTCTACTATTCTTTTGGTGTTTTGAAAAGTTCCTAAGACATTTAAAACTAGAATGATCGTCCTATTTTGATAACTTATAGTGGTGTTTTGATGTGTGTTGTTCCATTAATTTGATCGAGTTATAAGTGATGTCCCTTTTTTCCTCTAATAGTGAATGTCCACAATGGCTTTGTTTCCATAGTAGCTTCCCCCATATGAGTAGTGTTAAAGGGTGTGGAAAGAACTAGATATAAATCTTATTTGGTGTTTTTCATCTCTATCTTCTACACCCCAAATTCCTAGACCATTCTATATACCTTCAATGTTTTTCCCTCTTATTCTCTTTATATTCATTGTGATAAAAATATGCTATAGTAAAATGAAATTGATGCACCAAATCCCCCATGTCTTGAGCATATGCATGTGTAGCATGTTGGAGGTTCCATGATTTTGGTTTACATTATAGATCATCACACATATATAGGTTGTTATTTTCAAGGACCAACAATTATGCTTAATCAAATACCCCTCCAACATCGTTAATTTGTTTCCCTTATATATATATATGAAGAATGTTTTCACTCAAGATTGTATAACCTGACCAATGACATTCCTTCTGTCCATTATAGTTTTGTTTGAAAAGATCTCACATAGTTCGTGGATGACTTAAGTAAACCTTTTCTATGAGTGTTCATAGTTTATCAAATATGAAGTACCTCTTATTTTCCGATTATCATGAGTGTTATCTACTACAATCTTGATGGGAACATAGTCAACACATTAGATTTCTATATGTTTTTCCTTAAGGAGTGTAATGATCAGCAATACTTCACTTGATTGGTAGTTGTTTTTCTTTAAAGTTTGTAATGATCACTGTGCATACTAAGAATGATATTTTCATTATCTAGAAAGTAAACTTCACAAAATTAAATTTGAGTTATAAAACATAAATGATAACTAAAGTAAAAATTAGTTGTTTCATATATATTACCGACATGCATGTACGATATTCTTCTCATCCTATCTCGTACATATGTATGACTAAGAAACTAAACCCTCTATATAATCCTATCTTTACCTTTTTGTATTAATTCCTACATGTAGTTTATTTTAGATGTCCATGGCGAGTTAAATTTTGCCTAAAATATTCCAATAATGTGTGAGATATGATCTCATCGGGTGAAAGTCACAAATAATCTATGATAATCCATGCATTTCTTTCTTTATTTATTTACATGTAGACAGGAATACAAACAATGTTGTGAAAGTTATAAAGCATTCAACATGGCAAATATGCTAGATATAAGAATAATTAATAATAAAATAAATAGATCATTAATTGATATCTTATGCATTTTATTATTCCATGGACCCATATTAAGTGTATCACAACATGTGAAAGAACCACAACAAGGTACAATCTTACTTTACTGACTTAAAATATGTTTGAGACTTTAAGCTTATTGCTCCATTTATCTTCCCATAATAAGACTCATCATGCATGGCCATATCAACAACATCATCTATCCAAATAAACTAGACTACTCCTCTAAAAATGGGTTCTTAGGTGGAGAGTCAAAATACTAGAACTACTACCTACATTAGTGGTGCCATAGAGTCTGACAAACTAATTAGTAATATCTAAATATATAGTATAAGGTAACTCTAGAATTTCCAATTATTGATGGAGACCTCCCTACATTAAGGATATAGTCCTTGGTAGACATAGTTCCCCATACACCATTTGTATGCTTAGGCTAACTTATTTAAAATTCTTCTAGTCGCTATGCATATTTACTCCTTCATTGTGTAGACCTATGTGATGATTGTTTGATTCATAGGTAAACTAGAGTCTAATATATTATTTAGATTCACTTGACATATATATATATATATATATATATATATATATATATATATATATATATAGATATATATATATATATTGTACAAATTCTTAGCTGAAGTTTGTATTCATAAGTAATCACTTTCATTTTACGAGTATTCTACTATAACTCATTTGTAACCATTTTATACTAAATAGCTTCTTGAAGAAATTAAACTGAGTATAGAAAATAAACTTGAAATATTTATACATTTACTATCTTAAATTCATAACTCGGGGTAGTTCAAATAATCTAATTACATATTAAGGAAGTTATTTGATTTTTTTTATAATTAGGGAAAATGTATAAATCGTTCATGCCTATAAATTTTACCATTTTGAGTCACTATGATATTTTTTTAAAAACATTACATTTTTTTACCATTCAAACTAGCTACTTGTATCTACCTCGTTTATATCTAGAAATACAAGTTAGGGCTTAATGAGCCCAAATGAGTAAAATAGGAAAATAAGAAAAACATTTACTTCATGTTCCAGGCTAAAATCTATAAAATCATATCTAAACAATGATTTTCTATCATCTCAACTCCAATTGTAGGTACATGTCATAATTCTAGGTTTCTTCTACCAAGATATCAATGAACTCATCCCAAATTTGGGTCAACAACCTCATCATGTTATCTCAACATGGTGTTTTATGTCCTACTTGTAAGCAAAACCTATAGGAGAGAGGAGGAAGAAGAAGATAAAATGCTTGAATCAACTTGAGAACTATGATCTTCCAAGAAAAGAGACACTAAAGAAAATAAAACATGATAGTAAATGAGTCACCTAGATCTATTTACAACTAGATTTTCAATTCATCAAGGGTTCATCACGTTCTTCCCATAAATGACCTAAAATCTCCCCTTGTGATTGCCATAGATTGGGTTTGAGGGTTTGTATGTTGGCTTCTAGTAACACAAGGTTAGGTTAAAAATTTCAGCACTTCTAATATTTTTTTTTTTGGGATATATCATGTTTTTGTGATTGTCAAGGATGACATTGTCATGTAGAAGCCCCATTGACCTCTAGTCAAAGATTTTTTTTTTAGCTATATTGATTCATGCAAAAAAAAAATCCAAGGTTTCCCCACATTGGGCAGTGGAGGGAGGTCCAAAATGTGTAGATTGTAAGCAAAGTGTCTCCATCAGGCATGTTGGACATGCATGATGCAGCTTTATAGAATGCACTACATTGACTGAAGTAGAAGACTAAGATGGTCCTACCTTTTTTGATGATCCTTGCTTGATGAGATAACAAATATTACAAAATCTCAATCCTTGTAGTGGGGATCCAACTGGATGTCTCTAGCTTTCATCCTTTTTGACTGGTCTAAATGTAGTCACTAATTGATGCAACTTCCGATATATATATATATATATATATATATATATATATATATATACATATATATATATATATATATATATATATATATATATATATTTGTCCAAGACAAATAAAATATTCAAATATAGTTAAGAATAAATTAATCTAAAAATCATTCAACTATACTAGTAAAGATCCAAATGAGATTTGAGTTTTCCATAACCTTACGATTACCATAGAATTTAGAAATAGGGGTATAACAAAAATACTAATATGGGATATATAGAGACTAGAATTTAGGATGACTTGTACCTTCTTAATGACCAAGTATTCCATGTGCTTCCAATTGGTATATAGATATTAATTGTCAACTCCATTTGACCTATCAATTCTATAGGAGTTACCATGAATTCAATGCAAAGTATTTCATCAACATATTCATTAGGTGACTTTTCATTGTATGTCTTGTGTTGAGACTAGGGAACGTACCCATATGAGAAGTGATATTTTGTATGGTAATAATCATAGATTGAAGATTGGGATTTAGAAGTATATCTTGATGAGCTCCTTTATGTCTTCTATGATTCTGATACATCGGCCACTAAAGTCTTGAGCTAGGAGATCATTCATTAATAGGGTAAGGCTTTAACATTACAACAAAAAATTTGTTATTATCAACTTTTGCAGCTAAAATGATAGGGTATTTTTTATTGAGTGGAGATTTTTCCAATAAATTAGTGCCTCTTTGTGGATTTGAAATTTAATCATTGGTGTTCAATTGTGTCATGTATTAATTTAACTATAGGAGGATATTCAAGTTTTTAATATATTAGGTTGTAAGGCCAATAAATTCTTTGTAAAGAAAATATCATGGTCCAAGAGAGAATGCATCATTGTGTTTATTTCTGTGTTGAGATTCCAATTATATTTTATTATGAAAAAGAAGCTCTTTTGATGTGAGGAAGGATAACTTAATTCCATCATGATCAAAGGATATTTTTGGTACAATACATATCTTGGAGCCATCTTTGGTGTTTAGTCAGTTGTTATTAACCAATGCATTCAAAAATCTTAATAACTTTATTGAATTGAATGTGCATAATCATTCTTTATCTCCTATGTCACTAATTTGTGTTTAATAGGAGATAATTTATTTTGATAGTTAATGTATTATTGATTTAATTATATCCACTTTCCTCAGAGGAATTTGGCAAGGGTATTAAAGACCTTTGTAACACCACATGACTCATTGAAGTTTTTATAATAGTTCTTTTACACATTTTAAGATATAATCTGGTTTTTTTGTTGTGAGGTTGATATAGAACATCATGATGGCAAAACCATAATTCCTTTTATATTGTATGATGTGGTGGCTAGCACATATAACATAGATTTTTTTATGTTTTGAAAAACTACAGTAAGATACCCCAGGAAACTCCAATTGGCTCCACTTAATGGGATGATTCAAACCCAAGGTGGAGCCACACTTATGTTTGTAGTAGGAATTGGAGTTAGTTGTACATGGGACTTCCTAGGTCTACATTGAAATGAGGGAGACTTATGAGACCATATAGTTTAGCTTTGACAACGACATCAAGAGTTTGAGTTGCAGAGATCATAAAATCTCAAGATTCTAGGCCTCATTATGAAATTAACATAAAAGGAACAATATGACCACACATATTTACAAGTTACCTCTTTTTTAGAAAACCTACTGATCATTCTAGTTAAGTACCCTTGGACTAGAGTAACACTTGGATGGGTGTTAGGAACTTTTCTTGGGTTGTTTTTAAGTGAGGACAAAGCATGCAATCAAGGGAAATGTCTTCCTATAGAGAAAGTCATCATTCTCAAAACATTATTAGAGACTAAGATTATGGGACCAAACATGACACTTACCTTGAAAAACTAGAGAAGATGATGAAAATTTACCACACTCTATGTCTTCGCTAACTAACCAACTCTACAATGACATTCTTCTCTAGTAGGCATGGTGGAAACTAGTGACCATAATTCTGGTAAGAAAATTTACACTATCAGTATGGTCCAACGTGCCACTTCCTAGAGGGTCTTCTTAACACTAAAAAGTATATACCCACTAATAAAATTCATACCATGCTTGACTTCATTAACTTATAGACACATTAGTTAGGTATAAAGTTACAAGACAAGCCATGACCTCCAAGCATGTCTCAAACTTTTTATCATCACTCATCTATGTAAAACCCTATGGAATTCTGTATTTACATCCTTTACTTCTTGACACCCCTCAAATTCACTTCCACAAAGTTTGTACTCAACCTCCCCATTGTAACTCTTACAACTCAGCTTTATCTTACATGGTGTTCCTAGGACTAAGGAAAACACTCATTATAGTTACAAACTAATTTATACCTTGCATGGAGAAACTTTGGTTGGTCCTTTAACAGTCAAATTTATTTATGGATCAAGTTCAATGAATATTTTACCTTCAATAAATCATCAAACTAAACAACATGGTGGGTGGGGAAGCCCTAGTGGAAGGCGTCTCATAAACCACAAACTTAGTCATCATCCCCAGAGTTGAAATTTCCAACTGCATGATCCATCAAATGGAAATCTAGATTCTTTACTATGTCTCATGTGGTGGAGTTGTCCTTCTTCCTTTTTTTTCTAATTTTGTCTAGACTAAAGTAATGTTTGATAGTGAATTCTATTTTTTTTCAACATAATGACTCAATGTCGTGTCACCCTACCTTTTTAGAGTTTTAACTTCCACAATCTTCCATCGAATTGGAATGGGCTTTGTAGTATATTTTTTTCCTATCTCCAGTCATAACATTCCCCTATAACATCACAAGTAGGTTCTCTTGTTCCTCACTTGGGTCCTCCTTCCTCATTTCCTAAAATTGTTTTTGCAGTCACTCTCATTGTTTCTTGCATTTCTTGATTTTGTGATCGTAATATTTCTTTCTTGTTTTGCATCACATGTCACCCCTTCACCATTGTTTTCTCTTATGTTTTCTTATTTACTCCTATGTTGTTTTCGTGACTACTTCTCTTCATGCATGTTTTGAAGAGTTTTTCTGACAATCCTATGAGCGTGCCACTTGAACATATGATGGTGATTTTTTTTACCTTGGAATAAATGTCATCTTTAAGGTAAATTGTTGGTTTGAGAAAAAAAGGAGTTATTTATTTTGGTTACTACTATGTAAAATCCCCTCACTATGCATTAAGGTGCTTGCATTTTCCAATCAAGATTGCGTGCCTCCTTGAAGTTGGGTTTGACAAGAAAAATCCAAAATTTTGGAAACCTTAACCTACTCAAGATTAAATTATGAACCGGTTAGAATGGTTGGGGAAAAGGTGTCAAAGACTATAACGAAAGTAGCTCCTGGTGGCCTTTGCTTGGCTTCTAGTCATGACATAAATGAAATCTTCTTGATTTGAATGACTATGTAACAACCAATTACCACGTCGACGATATGGAAATTCCCATAAGGCTTTCAAGAAATTTGTATTCTATTGGCTAGGGTTTGAAATTCCAGTTCATTCCTAAAGATTTTATGACTATAGCGTACTTCCATGGATTCAAATGGAGTGGAAGATTAGCATGATCCATGGGGCAAGACGGAAGCATCTTGATACAATTTATGTTAATGCAAGTCAGTTTCAACAAGTTCACAGAGATAGAATTCAGAATCGTGAATCTGCTTCATATATTATTTTATTATAGGAAAAAAAACTAAAATATCACAATTTGTTAAAAATAATACTCTCTATAACACCTTATTGAAAATAATTTCAAATATAGCCCACTTTGCAGTGAAAACGTCATTTCATTTGACGTTTTCAGAGGGCGCCGGTCCATTTGGTGTTTTTATAAAAAAATCAAATAAAAAGAAAAGAAATGAAAAAATGCCAACTCAATTGACGTTTTGACTTTGAATCAAAGAGTGACTTGGCGTATTCTCACTTTTTTTTAATTGAAAAATGCCAAATAATCTCACACCTTTGAACTTAGACTAGAAAAATACTAAATAAAATGGCGTTTTCACTACAAAGTGGGTTATATCTGGAATTATTTTCGTTGAGGTGCTATAATGGGTATAATTTTTCATAAAGTGTGCTATTTTGGTTTTTATTCCTTTATTATATATGCTTCTTTGTTCGATCATCACGATTCACAATTGTTTCATGTTCAGTAATCACTTATTTATACTACTATAAAAAGAGCGAGTTTGATGCTGCAATCTCCTTGATTCACTCTATTCTCTCATTTTTTCAAGGAATTTTACTCTTACAAATATTTATTCCCACACTCTCCTATTAACTTATATGATCTTTAATTCTGTATTTCTCTTTCCATCCCACGGAAACGATTCCTTGATTCTCTCCTTTCAAACAACCAACACAAATATCTTTTACGTAGAGACCCTTTTACGGACGAGTCCCCTCCTCGTACATTTCCAACAAATTTTAAATGTCACGTGCATGTGCACGTGTGCGTTCACTAGTAATATTAAATGTTGAGCTCTCTTGTCCCTAGTCTGTGTTTTGTCGCGGCTGTCACTTGGCCTCTATCGGGCGGTTCATGCTCATTTGTTATTCTCACTTCCATCCGGGTGGTGATCATGGCAGCCCTCCAATCTTCCTAAGCCTCTCCCAAGCCCTATCACTCGGTAAAATCCACTCTTTTTACTTGTAAAATACGTATCCCTCCTTTATTTTCTCTTTAGGACCACATTTGGTCTTTCGTATACAAGGTGTTGGCTCCTAGTTATATATTGTGCAAAAAAAAATGCCAAATGTTAAGATGGTATAATTTTCCTATAAAAGACTTGAGAGCTTCAAACAGTTATAGAGGGTCAATTAGAAGATAAGATCAAATTTGAATGATTGGAGAAATGGACCACCTGCGTGGAAAAGTAGGCCATTGCATTGTTCTGCTGGTACCCCCATTTAATGATTAGGAGCATGGGAATCTCAAATCCGACAACCAACTTATTGCTTCTGAAATTACCTGATTCGCTACAAGCGGGCTGGCGAGATATGGTACTATTGGGTCCAAGAGGAAGTTTGGTCGGTCACGGACACGGGGGGTTTGAAGGAAACAGAGCACGATCTACCAGACTACCAATTCTTGCGAGCATGTCGCCAGTGTTAACATCGGGCATTCGTGTCATCGGTGTGTTCACACGCGCCGGTATCATCTTCTAGAGGGGACCATATCCAGATGGCCCAATCGGCCTTCGTTCCATGTTGTCCATGTAAAACATAAGGACTCGTTGGGTTCATCAGCTGAAAACGAAAACGGCAGCTTGAACTGCACTTGTTTTAGAACTGCTCGTGTTCGGTTGGGTGTCCTATGAACCCGCAGCGTGAAAGTTAACTGTACCTTGGAGTTCATTCGTGTAGAAATTTGCGGAAACCAACTGCGCCCAGATGGGGCGCAGTTCATATTCAATTGCTGGCAACCGGCTCAGATATGCCTGGGTGCTAACAAATCACACAGATATCACAAGGCATGCAGAACGTGAGGTCGTCATAATTCATACCACAAACTGCTCGCAGCTTGGAATTGTATTATACCAAACGAAAATAAAACAAAACAGTGAGCTTCATCTGTATATAACCAAACAAAATCGTTCCAACTCTCTACAATTGATTTCCTGTTTTCCAATTACAAATGTGGGTTGGTTTTACATCCAACCAAAATAGCCCTAAGCCGGTATCTGCGCAATCAAAACTACAACTGCATGAAGCAGCAGCAGCAGCAAGGTTTTTGACATTGTGCCGCTAGGTCATTGACAACCCAGGAGTTGTTTCGGCTCGGGCACCTGCTTCTACCTTCCCACAAACTGTCGCTTCAGATTTTAAAATTATAGCCAATCTGCTCCAACTCTGTGGATGTCGACGACGTCCATTTCACCCACCTTGAAATGACAACTACGCTCCAACTCTGCAGTCTTACACTCCTCGTCCACTATCATTGCTTATGTAATACTCGCTGCCTGTACTGCTTGGCAGTCGACATTGTCCGTTTCGGCGCAGCATTGCCGGTGCCAACAGACGTAGCCATCACTGGCCATACTTTGACGTGGGAAGCGCTACAGATTACTGCCAATCTAGGGACCGGCTGTGAAGGAGAAAGGAGGCAGCCACACCCCAATAACTCAAGAGGCCTGTAGTCCTCGCAACAAGCTTATCACATAGAGTTAAGATTCTAAGAAGCTCACGCCCTTCACGGCTTTACGCGCGGGGCAAACCAGCCCCCTTAATTGCCGCCACGTGGCGGATGCTGATTGGATGATATTTTTGGAATTATGTAATAGGTAAATAAATTTATTTCACTTATAACTTTTGAACCATAATAATTTTTTTAATAAAACAAAAATTTTTGGTTTCGTTAGGAAAATGCAATCTAACAAGCCTAATATTGGCATATTTTTTAGACAAAAGAATATAAACATGATATATATATATATATATATATATATATATATATATATATATATATATATATATATATATGTTAATTGACAATCAACTATGGTGTTCATAAATGATTATTGACATCCAAAAATACCCAAAATGATTCATTGACACCCAGAAGTTTTAAATGACGTCCAAATAAGGCATTGGATGCTATGGCACTCATAAATAGTTATTGACACCCAAAAATGTTTAGTCGACGCACAAAATAGTTCGTTGACACTCACAAGTATGAAGATGGCGCCCAAATAAGGTAACTGGCGTCTAAAATAGTTTATTGACACCCAGAAGTTTAAAATGACGCCCAAATAAGGCATTTTGGATACTATGACGCCCATAAACATTTATTGACACCCAAAAATGGTTAATTGACTCTCAAAATGGTGCATTGACACCCAAAGTATAAAAATGGAGCCCAAATAAGGTAATTGACGCCCAAAATAGTTAATTAACGTCCATAAATTTAAAATGGCACCAAATTAAGGCATTTTGGTTATTTTACACCCAAAAATAGTTGAATTGACACCATTGACGCCCAAGCTTGACCGCATTCTATGGAGGGGCGACAAGTAAAGCGGAATAGGAAAGGGGCCGAGGAGGATGAGTTTTGAAATGGAAAAAGGGTCTCATTTGGAGTGGATGGTTCATTGACACCCAAAGGATAAAAATGACGCTCAAATAAGGCATTTTGGATGCTATGTCACCCATAAATGGTTATTTACACCCAAAAATAGTTGAATAGACGCCCAAAATGGTTCATTGACACCCAAAAATATAAAGATGACACAAATAAGGTAATTGATGCCCAAAATAGTTTATTGACACCCATAAGTTTAAAATGACGCCCAAAATGGTTCATTGACACCTAGAATTATAACGACGGCCATAAATGGCTAATGACACCCAAATATGATTGATTGACGCCTAAAATAGTTCATTGGCACCCATAATATGATATTCATATCATTTTTATATTTTTTTGTTAAAAATATATCAATATTAGTCTGGTTAGATTGCATTTTTCATAACAAATCCAATGATTTTTGTTTTGTCAAAAAATTCATCACGATTCAAAAATTATAAACAAAATAAATTTATTTACATATTACACAACATCTACCAACTCATCCAATTAAAAGCCGCCATGTCATCACCTCCAAACCAGCCTCCACCCTACCAAACTACATTTTCCATGCGTGTGAGGTGGGCTTGCAAACCACCGCGCGTGACCAAATCATTTCCGTATCACATACCCGAGCAGCGACGGATCTAGCGTGTGCATACCGTTGGTGGTGATGGCTGCTTGTGTCATTTCGTCCTATTTGAGGTAGTAGATATAGAAAAACCCATGTAGAACTTCCCTAGCGAGGGACCGCAAGAATATTGTGGCCAAAGCTACAACAACAATGTACCTGTGTGGTGGTGGTAGTCTAATCCGATCTTATGCCAAATTCTGTTGACTGCGTGCATATGATCTAACTTGTGATTGACAAGGTATTGAACTCAAATATGTCTTTTCTTAATAAATGTAGTGACTGAACAACTTTGAACGTTGGGACTAATAAGACCCATTATTCAGGCTCAACCCTTCCACATCAGCGATTCAAATCTGTACCTTGGGCAAGACGTCATATGTATTGTTCAGCAACACGATTTATTGGTTGCCGGGCAGAAGTGCTATAGGATTTCTGATCTCGGGCAGGAACTTAATTATGTAACTAAAACGTCAGATATACGGAAACTTTTATGCATTGTTTCTATCATCCTGCGTTTGCTAGTCCCAAATGAGTCCCATTTTCGCATTGCATCAAAAAGACGCGGTGAATACTCTGCGTCCAGATATCCACAAGAGGGTCTGACGCTCTCCCGAACGAGGCCATAATCTATGAAATGGGTGTGACGTAAGATTCACACCACAGACAGATTGAAAACAGAAAGAGTTTTCAAAAACAACAATTTATCGGAACTAACACTATTCCAGTCCCAATCTCAAGACAACCCAATCAAAATTTTATAATTCCATTTCGATTCAAAGTTGAGGCTGTAGAGTTTTTGGTATGTGCAGAGGTGCTTTATCTCACCAACACACCAAACACAATTCTATGATGCTTAGGACAATAAAGAGTTCGACTCTAACGACCCACACTTTTGATTGTCTGAAAGACCTTAAAGTCGCAGATCATTAATCATATACTCCAGGATCAGATTCAAAAAATAATACAGAATAGTAAATACTTTCCATTAATGAGAAAATATTTACATGTTTACCTAAAAAACTCCTCTAAGGAGTTACATAATTGTTAAATAGAATTCACAATTTACAGGTATGAAGATAAACCATTAAAACTAAACCATCAGGAATAACTCTACTGTCTTCAACCTCTTTATATGTACCCTCATGTCAACGCTATTAAGTATATATGATACCTAAAAAGTCGACAAACAAATACGCGATCAGTATATTTCTAGAGTGGTACGTGGGTTCAAACAATAATCACAAATAACATATAAGAAAACATCTTTATCTTGCATATAAGAACATAAACTTGTTTTCATATTCTAACCGATATCTGGTCAACTACCTCAGGTGTAATCACTGTCTCTCTGGTGCTCGTGTACATTACCCTTAAGATAAGTCTAACCCATGGTTCAGAATACTATTATTTACTTTACATGATACTCATAGGAACTTTATAGTTTGCAAGAAGTAAATAAACAACCAAGCAATTTATTTGTCATTCAATCTCATTGAGAAACATCGACAATCTCGAAATTCGATACATGTAATCATAAGTGTAACCACGTACCTTATGCCATTGCAAAACTGTGCAGAACAACATATTACTTTAAGAATACATCTGATCGTCCAAGCAACAACGTATTCAATCTAAAATATACATACTACATATGTGTCACCATGTATTCATATTACATTATTCAGATCTAGATGCGCTTCTAAACTAGGGTTTAGGACTATCTCATATTTGGACCAGGGATTAGGGATACCAACCCTAATTCCATCATATCATGGTTTCTCATATTACAATTTCAGTTATACATATTAGGTGAAACCCTAATCATCAACTTAAGCATATTAGATTACCCGTGACACCTAAATCATATTACTAACATTATGATCATAACAAGATGTCCACATTGATTTCAAAACCCTAACTGAACAGGAATAAGATTATTAATCTACAACATCCGTTACACATCATTATCAAGGATTTCTTCATTATACATGTCTAGATCAGGTATTTGCTCAACATAACTGAATCTACGTAATTAAGCACTATGTTAAAGAAAATCTAAGCTTTCCTTTATATTAATCACATTACAACACATATTTCCTATACTTTTAGAACATGAAGCATAATTAGCTTCTGATAGTATTTTATTTGGATTCCTCTCATTTTTCTGAGCAAGTTTCATATATAACTTATTACAAACAGGGTTACCAATTATTTACTATGATTTTTGTAAGATTAAATCTAACCGGACCAATCCTAGCATGATACATCAACAAAACCTTGCCTTATTCCTTTGGTTCATGTGGCGGCGTCGACCAATGGGTGCCCTGCTGGCCGACGCTTTAAGCAATCCTTCAAAAGACCTTTTTATCCCTTCCTTGCTGATCACAATCTGCAAATGCACAAGGGCTGATTTCATCTTTTTGGCGCGGGCTCATCTTCTTTCTCAGGACACCGCTGATCCGCCTGACGCCTGGGCTTGAGACGCCTGTGTTTTCACTTCCTACTTCCTGTCAGGCATCCCTCGACCAACGTCATTTGTAAAGCCTGACCTAGAGCTTTTTGCCCCGCACCCTCATTTTAGGGCGACTCGTCCCTCCCGCTCGCAAGGGAACGTCGTCGACGCCCCGTGCGTGGCCTTGGTCATTGGGTTTGGAAAAGGCGGCTCTGTGCCAGTGCTGCCGCAGGTGCCTGGCGGCACCCGCCCTCTCTCACACATTGTTGGGACTGTATCCCCCCTGCACACGATGGTGCTATGGGGCGTCGCTACCGGAGCAGCGAGGCTACTACTTTTCGGCTCTATTGGCCCTTACCACCACCATAGTGGCCTCCTGGACCCCCCACCATCTACTAGTTGTGCCCACCCTCGTTGTCCTATGTGAACCAGTTTGGTCGATCACAGCGGGTTCCTGACGATGCTCTCCTTCATTCATGCACATCGTTGTGGTGATTCTTGGTGCCATGCTTCTCAGTTGAGGGCATCGCTCCCAGAGCTCAACGTCCGGTGTCCCTGACCTCCTCCAGCCATCCCTAGTTTGCTGGCCTTGACCTCTACTGGCGGAAGTCCATGCAACAAGTCTGAGTGCATCCCCCTTGGTGGAACTTCCCTCTACAGACACAACCTTGGCTGCTGCGGCCATCACCTCTGCACCCAACTCTCACGGCTGCACCCTACTAGAGCCCAGCCATGGTCACACGAAGGAAGAACGTGGTAAGGATGACACCTCCTGATGCCCTGGGGTTTCCCTCAGACATGTAGGCCAAGAACTTCTTCCACCTAGGAGAAGAGAGTTCTACGGTCCATGCATGTGTCCTAGGCAAACCCTAAGTTAGGATCAAGAAAGACAACGAAAGAGAGGAACATGGGTGCGGGTTGGATGTCGAGAGGGACAATATGGTTGGGTTGTGCGTGGGACTTCTTACCCATATATATATATATATATATATATATATATATATATATATCCTTTCTCACAAGTCTCCCGGTTATACCAAAGAAATCTCCTTTTTCTTTTTATTCCAAACTCTTCCTTTGTGTACAAGCAATATGTGAAGAGGCAAGGCATATCATGACTCTCTTTCCAATTATCCTTTCATTATCTTATATTCAGCTTACCCATCCTCCATGACTATTTTGGATACCTATTATGATTACGAATATCCACATTATCCCAAAGTCATGTCTCATGGGCCCATATGTACACTTTGATCATCTAATTGGGCCAAGAAGTGACCGTGAGGCCCATGAACCACATCTTGGGCCTTCAAAAGGCTCCATGATATTAATCACATTCTTTTGTTACCAACCTAAAGCTCTGATCATCATAGCATCTTGTATTAGCCTCATATGATCTCATATATTTAATGTTCATTGTTAACCTACATTGAACATTTATTATGAATATTGGGCTTTGATTCATCAACCAATACCCTTCAAAACTCCTCATTATTATATATTCCCTAATTTCATTTTGACTTAAAATCCACAAATTTCAAGGATGTAATATTCACCCCTCCTTAAAAGGAATTTTGTCCTCAAAATTCAGGCCGACTAAGCCTAGGTGAATGATAACTCATCTTATTTTCAAAACTTAGGGTTAATACCCTACTTAATAAATTTTCATTTTATTACTAAGATTGGCACTTGAATTGAAATTCGAGTATATCCATATCTCTAGTAGTCCCATCATCTCTTGATGATTTCATTATTACTTGCTGATTTCTCTTTTCACTTAGGTTTCCAACCTATTATTCATTACTTTTAACACAAGGGTGAGGTAACACCTTTAACCCTAGTTCATGTCATTACACATTCAACTTAAGAAATTTATTCTCAATTTTAAGCATAATGTGTGTCTACCCAATCTCCCTCCCTTATAATGAAATGAAATAAGCATTTGGTTGCAGCCCAAACACAAAGTTTATTCCATTCTAAAAGCAGAGATAGTACATCCACACATTACCTTTTAATTTCACATATTAATTTCAATCATACTCTATATGACTCTAAACTTACTTGTTCTCAATTTCACATCATTCTTATATCCCATGAAGTCAAGTGTCCCTTGTCTTACTCTTAAGTTAGCGCACAACTTCTATCAAGTTTTCATGACTTCCTTATATCTTTATATTTACATCTCATGTATCATTATGAGCCTTAGCCAAATCCTCAAGGTCTCTAGGGGTATAGGTACTTTTGGAGTGATCTCATCCTTATGCATCAAGAGAGTGCCTTTCACATTCACCCATTAGGCTACATGATCCTCATGGACTTAGCTAATTTCTTGAGTCATGTACCTTGGATAAACCTAGTTGTTACCTCTCGACCACATGGTCATGTGCATTCAGGGCATATCAACTCCCAACCCATCGGTCCTATGTACCTCTAATACACCCTACTTGACCATATGATTGCATTAGGACTCTACCCTCCTTAAGGGTTTCTTTTGAGATATCACATCTTATAAGCACATTATTCTCTTATTTAATTCTTTAACCCAGATCGCCTTCATCTCTCTCTTTTGAGTACACATAATGCAGTGTCATCCCATCATTGGGATCGGGCCACCTTCCCTCCAGGGCTTGGTGCCATGTCAGTCTTCCCTCCTGGGATTGACCTCTATGATCTTCCCCTCCAGGGGCTTGATCCGAAACAACAACATTGTGGACTTAGGCCACCTTCCCTCTTGGGCTTGGTGCTTTTCTGGTCTTCCCTCCTAGGCTTGACTAGTTGTGTCACTCAGAGTTGGCATCCTTGGGTTCAAAGAATTTAAGTACTTTCATTTTTTTTATCTTTAACTCTTCACTCCTCTAGGTGAGGATTAAGGTTATCTCAATACTTAAATATAATTATTCACTTACCTTATAAGGGAAAGTCCTAGCCTAGGGTGCCTTCTTGGCTCATAGGAGGGGGTTAGGCTCGCTAGCCACAACCTGATCCCAAGATCTAGGTTTTGCCTCCCTCATAGGTCATCTTCCCACTTTTTGGATTGACCCACCCCAGGTTGGCACACTAACCCTAAAGGTTTCATAGATACCTCCTTTTTTCATTAGGCATAACTTTTATCATTATAACATATAAACCCCTGCTTGCTCAACCTCTGGAATACCCCCCTCATGGTCTCTGTCCATTCAATGAACTTGGGTCACCTTCCCCTCCAAGGGCTTGGTGCTACGTCGACCTTCCCTTCAAGGGGCTTGGCCACTATCACTAAACTTCTAGAGACAACATGAGGAGTTTGAGCAAGTTATATAAACTTTCATTTTTCTCATATATATATAGCTATTGGGTTCATAAAATTCTTAAGACCTCGTACATTAGCATTATGCTTCTCATGCACACTTGTATGGGAGACTGGGT
Source organism: Alisma plantago-aquatica (assembly GCA_963693085.1). Taxonomy (NCBI): domain Eukaryota; kingdom Viridiplantae; phylum Streptophyta; class Magnoliopsida; order Alismatales; family Alismataceae; genus Alisma; species Alisma plantago-aquatica. The sequence goes on along the minus strand of OY856413.1, from coordinate 772,494,545 downwards.
TACCCAAAACCATCCCTTTATCTTTCTTATCTCCGATTTCAAGTTTCACATGGGTAGTGTCCCATACCTCCACACCATGTTCATTATTTAAGATTAAGGTTTTTAGGGTTTGGGTTAGGGACTATACTCTACCTCTCAGAGTTTCTATATTTCTTGACTCTATAGAGTTTTCATACCCTAATCCAAGTCCTTCCTCTATGAAAGGGCTTACCCATACATGTATCTTTCTAGTGTCTACCCTCTCTAGAGGGACCTACACAAAAGGTTACATCTTTTCACATTTTACTTCTTTAATTAACAATTTCTTTTCAAGGCTTTTTAAGAAAAGAAATGAGAAGTAAACAAAAATGTGAAATGAAGAACTTAATTTTTCCCTTAAATTTTCTAAGGATAATTTGAAATTAGAAACTATTAAGTATTAGTTGATGAATTTGTGCTCGGATACCAAATGTAACGACCCACACTTTTGAGTGTCTGAAAGACCTTAAAGTCATAGATCATTAATCATATACTCCAGGATTTGATTGAAGAAATAATACAGAATAGTAAACAATTTCCATTAATGAGAAAATATTTACATGTTTACCTAAAAAGCTCCTCTATGGAGTTACATAATTTTTAAATAGAATTAACAATTTACAGGTGTGAAGATAAACCATTAAAACTAAACCATCAGGAATAACTCTAGTGTCTTCAACATCTTTATCTATACCCTCATGTCCACACTATCAAGTATATCTGATACCTAAAAAGCCGACAAACGAATATGCGATCAGTATATTTCTATATTGGTATGTGGGTTCAAACAATAATCACAAGTAACATATAAGAAAACATCTTTATCTTGCATATAAGAACATAAACTTGTTTTCATATTCTAACCCATATCTGGTCAACTACCTTAAGTGTAATCACGGGTCCCTCCAGGGCTCGTGTACATTACCCTTAAGATTAGTCTAACCCATGGTTCAGAATACTATTATTTACTTTACATGATAATCATAGGAACTTTAAAGTTTGGAAGAAGTAAATAAACAACCAAGCAGTTTATTTGTCATTCAATCTCACCGAGAAACATTGACAATCTTGGAATTCGATACATGTAATCATAAGTGTAACCACATACCTTATGCCATTGCAGAATTGTGCAGAACATCATATGTACTTTAAGAATGCATCCAAACATCAAAGAAACAACATATTCAACCTGAAATATACATACTACATATGTGTCACCATGTATTTATGTTACATTATTCAGATCTAGATGCGCTCCTAAACTAGGGTTTAGGACTATCTCATGTTTGGACCAGGGATTAGGGATACCAACCCTAATTCCATCATATCGTGGTTTCGCAGATTACAATTTCAGTTATGCATATTAGGTGAGACCCTAATCATCAACTTAAGCATATTAGATTAACCGTGACACCTAAATCATATTACTAACATTATGATCATAACAAGATGTCCACATTGGTTTCAAAACCCTAAATGAACATGAATAAGATTATTAATCTACAACATCTGTTACACATCATTATCAAGGATTTGTTCATTATACATGTCTAGATCAGGTATTTTCTCAACATAACCGAATATATTTAATTAAGCACCATGTAAAAGCAAATCTAAGCTTTCTTTTATATTAATCACATTACAACACATATTGCCTATAATTTTAGAACAGGAAGCATAATGAGGTTCTGATAGTATTTTATTTGGATTCCACTAATTTTTCTGACCAAGTTTCATATATAACTTATTACGAACAGAGTTACCAATTATTTACTATGATTTTTGCAAGATTAAATATAATCAGACCAATCCTAGCATGACATGTCAACAAAACCTTACCTTATTCCTTTGGTCCATGTGGAGGGGTTGACCAATGGGTGCCCTGTTGGGTGCTTTAAGCAAACCTTCAAAATACCTTTTTGCCCTTCCTTGCTGATCACAATCTACAGATGCACAAGGGCTGATTTCATCTTTTTGGCGCGGGCTCATCTTCTTTCTTGGGACGCCGCTGATCCGCCCGATGCCTGGGCTTGAGATGCCTGCGTTGTCACTTCCAACTGCATGTCAAGCATCTAGTGACCAACGTCATTTGTAAAGCCTGACCTAGAGATTTTTGCCCCACACCCTCATTTTGGGATGACTCGTCCATCCCGCTCGCAAGGGAACATCGTTGATGCGCCGTGTGTGGCCTTGGTCATTGGGTTCGGCAAAGGCGGCTCCATGCGAGTGCCTGGCGGCGTCCTCCCTCTCTCACATGTTGTTGGGACCGTGTCCCCCCTGTACATGATAGTGCTATGGGGCTTCGCTACCGGAGCAGTGAGGCCGCTACTTTTCAGCTATGTCGACCCTTTCCACCACCATAGTGGCCTCCTGGACCCCCCACCGTCTACTAGTTGTGCCGACCCTCATTGTCCTATGCGAACCAGTTTGGTAGATCACAGTGGGTTCTTGACGATGCTCTCCTTTAGTCATGGACATCATTGTGGTGATTCTTGGTGCCATGCTTCTTAGTTGAGGGCGCCGCTGCCAGAGCTCGACGTCCGGGGTCCTTGACCTCCACCAGCCATCCCAGGTCTGTTGGCCTTGACCTCTACTGGAAGAAGTTCGTGCAACATATCTGAGTGCAGCCCCCTTGGTGGAACTACCCTCTATAGAGATCTCCTTGGCTGCTGCGGCCATCACCTTTGCACCCAACTCTCACGGTGACACCCAACTAGATCCCAACCATGGTCACATGAAGGAAGAATGTGGTAAGGAGGACATCTCCTGATGTCCCTGGGGTTTCCCTCATACCTATAGGCCAGGAACTTCTGCCACCTAGGAGAAGAGAGTTCGGCGGTCACAAGTCTCCCAATTATACCAAAGAATTCTCCTTTTTCTTTTTATTCCAAACTCTTCCTTTGCGTACAAGCAATATGTGAAGAGGCATGGCACATCATGACACTCTTTCCAATTATCCTTTTGTTATTTTATATTCATCTTACCCATCCTCCATGACTATTTTGGATACCTATTATGATTACAAATATCCACATTATCCCAAAGTCATGTCTCATGGGCCCATATGTACACTTCGATTATCTAATTGGGCCATACAGTGACTGTAAGGCCCATGAACCACATCGTGGGCCTTCAAAAGGCTCCATGATATTAATCACATTCTTTTGTTACCAACCTACAACTCTGATCATCATTGCATCTTGTATAGCCTCATATGATCACATATATTTAATGTTCATTATTAACTTACATTGAACATTTATTATGAATCTTGGGCTCAGATTCATCAACCAAGACCCCTCAAAACTCCTCATTATTATATGTTCCCTAATTTCATTTTGACTTGAAATCCACAAATTTCAAGGATGTAACATCGACCATCTGAATTGTGCAGATGTATTGTGCATTAGCAATTCCTGTAACATATAAATCTACCATGAATGACATTATCCTTGATGTGTTCTTTCTTCTCAAGATGTGAATGGAGTCATACATAAGAAATGTACATTGGTAAAGAGACATACCTTCAGTGATTACACGAAACTTCTGGAATCAAGTTGATCGTGAAGTTGTACATATAGATTTCTTTTTCAAAGTAAGGGATAGTTTGGATATTGTGCATAATATCAAAAATGCTAAAAGAGGATTAAATGAGAACACCTACATAAACACATTCACAGAGGTACATGATACAAATTGGGCTGACAATCCTTTTTGTGTGGCATAATCTAAAAATATAAAAATAAAATCAGAGGACAATGAGGATGGCACCATCATATTTCTATTGGTGATATATTGGATGCATCGTAAGAGAGAGACAGAATCATCAGCTAGCACCCCAAAGTTATCAAATGCAAAGGGAAGGAAATGATAATGGTTTACCTCAAACATTGTCGTGAGCTTATGTTTTTTTTTGTGGTTGCATAAAAGTAAGATTGATCTACCATGAAGTTATCAGAAATGATAGTAGTCAAAGAGAGGCCTTTATAAGATCAACACATGTGTGTTTACCATCAGCCTAATAAATAATAGGATGTTTACATGTCTCTTATAGTGTAAACCATTTTTACGGGTGCCAAGAAAAGAAATTGGATATTCTTTAACAACTTTATTTAGGGAATGAGAAACAATATCAAAGAGGGAATCTCGAACAAGATCAGGACAAAATTTATATTCTGGACATGTGTGAAAATGTAGAACATGGTCATTATAAGAATCAAACTTTGTAGAGTGACAAAGTAGACATATCTAATTTCTATGATATAGGGGGATCATGAGTTGGTAACATAGGATGGCTTGACATTCGATTGATGTCATGGATAATCAAAGGCCATCAATAGGAATAAGGAGAAGAAAATATTGTGCATGATCTTCTTGTAGAAAAGCAAGAACAACTTGTTGTGAATGTGAAAAGTTAAAAGTATTGAAGTGTTGGAAGACCATGTTATAGTATGAGAAAATGCCACTACCTTGGGCTCTTAGACCATGTTGTAGTATGAGAAAATGCCCCTACCTTGGGCTCTTATAGGATCTTCATAAGGCCAAAAAAATTCTATCTTTGCTGTATCGAAATGGAGGCCAAAATTAGGGCCCAATGTTTGAAGAAGAGATAAGGCCTTAGACACCTCAACAATTTGACCAATGATAGTTCCATCATCTAGGTAGAAAGCCAATATGTCAAGGTGGTTTTCAAAAATTTTGGTGCAAAATAAGGGGATGAGGACAAAAAGCAAAAACAAGAGGTCCAAAAGGATTGCCTTGTTGGACCCCAACAATAGACATAAAAGGCACACCCTAATCCAAGTACATATGAGTATGCAAATAATATAAAAATGGAAAATTTTCCTTGCACATTATATTATATGATCTAGATGAATAAGATAATAACCATCTCAAGATTGTTTTGAAGAAAGCATTCATCTACAATATTGGGCCCATGTATATATAGGTCTACTTGAGAATTTCACAAGGTCATAACATCTTTTATATTCCAAGACAACAAAAATTGATGTGAACCAACCTCATCCTTGTCAAAAAGGATGGGATGATGAGTCCAATCTTATATCTCCATAATCCTTGTAAAATCACAAACATAGAAGGTTCTCTCTCCAAGTTCAAACGTCACTGGCTCAACAAAAGTTTTTCTAGCTCTAGAATGATCTAATGAAGGTCGAAGAGTAGTTGGAGTTCTTTTTATTTAGCTAGGTAATAGTAAAATTTTCATTTTAGCCTAAAAACACACCATTCTATCCACTAGACAAAATTGTAGCACCAAATACTACCAGTACAACACCTCATTGCTCAAGTCGACCTCAACATGCCTAACATCGATCTTCACATGACCCACATTGATGCAAACCTAGTGGACAATGACCTATAACATTTTTTATCAACCCACTTGAAAATTATATTAACTATCAACAACAATGAGTGAGAAAAAATTTTGTCTATGTCAACTACCCAGAGTGACTGATGATTTCTGAACTTCTCACAACATTCCATGTGACCCATCCTGACTCCCCTGGACACCATCACATTGTAAACATCGCACACAACAATCCAACCACGTCAAATGTTGGGGAGTGATTGAAGATGCCCAACAACCTCTTTCTTAAGTACACAATTTTTAGACATCAATCAAATGTAAATTCAACTAAAGCATATTATCAACATATAAGACAACTATGTGGTTTATTAAACAAAAATACTTCTAATGTCTATATTAGTCTAGATTAAGCCATATGGTTGGTCAGTAATTTGTTCTTTAAGGTTAAAATAGTAATATAATCTCAAAGGAGTCTTATATTTATTCCATTTAGGGTGTACCACTAATAGCTTTACTATATGACAAACATGAAACTTGATCTGTGTTTACAATGAAAATTGATGCAGTTGTGTTAGAATTGTATGATATCTTTGGTTAGTGAGTGTTGAATGACTTATTTCCAGGTTATGTTCTAATATATTACATTTATCGATAGGTATTTATGTACAACATTGTGGGGATTTTAGTTTTATGTCATCCTCTATCAAGTTTAGGTTATGTACCCATCCATACATTGTTATAATATTTCACCAATATTATATTTGTATCAATCATGTTGATTGAAGATTGATGGATTGTATGCCCTAAGTATATGCAATATGGTTCTATGAAATACATTGAAATTGTGGAATAACAGGATTATTATGGGCTAACTTTGGTCATTACAATCTCATATTTAAATACAATTCATCTACTTTGAATCAATTATATACTTTTCAAGGAACCAAATCTCCTGGATAACTTATAAGGCGGTTACATTTCATCCTTACTTATGATGTGAACCTTAATACCTTATCTTGTTATCCTTTCCATTTTTATTTTTCAATTAATTGATTAGTATGCACACAGGAGAGAACGATTTTGTTGTCTATTATCCTTTTACTTGGGGTTTTGTTCCCCAACCATTAGGTGAAGAAAATGTTATAAGAATTTACCTTGTTGTCCTAAGTTCCACAAACGAGGTATCTTTGCTTTTTGGAAATACAATTGAGATGGAAATTTTGTCATCTATTGCAATTCAAACTTCACTCAAGTATGTAGTTTTTATTATGCCAAATTGTGTCAGTGTTGAAACATGTTGGACTTGGGAAATTGTAATATTTCTTTGTTTCCTACTTGTTAGTATACTTTTGGTGGTTTGAAATAAACATGTTGTTCAAATACTAGAATAATCATACCTTTGTGAAACATTATTATAGTATTTAAATGTGGGTTGTTTCATTTATTAAATTTAATAGTGAGTGATGCCCCACACTTGTTCCACTCCTAATAATAAGTTGTCATCATGTACCTCTTGCTTGTAGTAACTTCCTCTATATGACTTGGGTAATAGAGTGTAAGTAGAGCCAGATAAAAATATATGACAATGATTTCTAGATCTTCATCTTTTGTTCTTCATATTTCTAGATCATCCTTTAGACCTTCATTTCTTTCATATGCTTCTTCTCCAATGCCTTATGATAGAAATATTTTATATTACACTCACATTCACATATTTCATGTTTAGTGGCTTGAGAACATCATTATTGATCTTTTTATAGGTTCCATGATTGATTGGTATCCCATCAATACTTTCTCTTATCGAGATTGTTTATTTCAAGGTCAATGTCTATTTTCATCCAATTTCTTCCCCACAACTTTGGTTTGTTATGTTTATATATTCAAAGTGTGTTGTAGCCTCATGATTTGATACCCTCACAAATATATAATAATTTGTTATGATTCTTAATTGCTGAAATTTTAATTATCTCCCCCACAGTTTTTCTTGCAATGATCTCATGCTATTCTCTTATGACCTTACTACACTTCTTGTTTGATTATCTATTTTTTTTTAATATGTAGTACCTCTTCTATGTTCATAGCATGCCTCTATTATTTTGTAGTCACAACGGGACATGTACATACTAGTATATTGCTAGGTATTTAATTTTGCAATTATGCATTGACCACTTAAGACTTTGCTAGGTCACTACTACAGAAACAACGTTCAACGTCGCTTTTAGAGGCGTCAGTTTTTTTGTAAAACTGACGTTGTTCACATTCAACGTCGGTTAATACGGACATCCAACATCTATATTTGAAGACCAGCCAGACACAGGTATCACTTTTCATTCAGTGTCAGTGGAAGAAAAGAAATCGACGCTTAAAGTAGCCCACATAATCCAATTTTTTCGAGAAAAAAAAAATTACGCCGAAAGTATTAGATACAACGTCGGTGTTTTACCTAATAACCAATGTTGAATGAAGATAAAATTTGCACCAAAAGTTCCAATATGGGCGTCGGTTTTCTTAGAATAACCGAAACTGATAAGGGTGCGCGTGCCGTCCCCACCAAAAAAATTAGGGTAAAGGAATGTCCAATTGACGTCAGTTGTCTTTGGATAACCGACACTTAATAACAAAGGTGTCGGTTGTTATGGATAACCGATGCCTTTTAGTAACTTAATAGCCCCCACGCAAAGCAGACTCTTCCCCTTTCTTCTATTTCATCGATCAATTTTGCTCTGGTTCCCGACCCCTGCTGTGTCACCACCGCCTGCTGCTGCTGCGTCACCTGCCGCCTGCCTCCGCACCACCGCCTACTTCTGCTGTAGTTGCTCGCCACTGCCACTGCTGCCTCTCCTTCTCTGCTCAGCGCTGGCGCCTCTCCTTCTCTGCTTGACTCCCTTCTCCTGCCGCTGCTGTGCTCGACACCCTTCTCCTCACACTGCAACCTCCGTCTCCACGCTGCTACCAACAGTAGGCCCTCCTCTTCTTCATCACCATTTCTCCTACTCTTCTTCTTCCTTCTACCTCCTTACCAACAACAACCATGACTGTGTGGGCTGGCACGTCCGTGGCTGTGTTGGTCGACCACACGGTCGTGCTGCCCAACACGGCCGTGTGGTTGGCCAACACAGCCACGGCCGTGCCAGCCCACACGACCGTGGTTGTTGTTGGTAAGGAGGGAGAAGGAAGAATAAGAGAGTATATATTCAAATGAAATCAATTATGAATTTGTGATGAAATCAATTATATGATGAAATCCCTATTGCATGATGAAACCCTAACATCTACATGTATCCCTATTGCATGATGAAACCCTAACATCTACATGAATCCCTATTGCATGATGAAACCCTAACATCTACATGAATCCCTATTGCATGATGAAACTGTAACATCTACATACTCTATATGATACCTAAAATTGTGATGAAACCCTAACATCAATTGTGATGAAACTAGGATTGTAGGTATTGGAATGACAACATACATGTATTTCTTGGCCTAGAAACCCGTCCAAGATTTACTCATTAGGAGTAAATCTTGGATAGTCCCCGATTTGGGAATGTTCTTGAACACCTAATCTCACTTAGGATGTAAGTTGTATAATGTGTATTGGGTTTTCAAGAAAATTTTGGTAGCATATCCCCGTTGTTCTCCAAGTACATATGTACTTAGAGAACAAACGAGGAAATGCTGCCAAAATTTTCTTGAAAACCCAATGCACATTATACACTTACTAGTAAGATTAGGTGTTCAAGGATGGGATAGGTGGTACATGTACATTTATTATATATAAGAATGACATCACATGTGTAATCTTTATCTTGATGATGAACACGTATGGACACTCAAAATGTTGAAATCAATGTTATAGAATATGATACCTAGATTAAATGATGTTACATGAAACCTAGGATATGAATGATGAAACTAGGATTGTAGGTATTGGAATGACAACATACATGTATTTGTTGGCCTAGAAACCCGTCCAAGATTTACTCATTAGGAGTATTCTTGAATACCTAATCTCACTTAGTATGTAAGTATATAATGTGTATTGGGTTTTCAAGAAAAGTTTGGCAGCATTTCCCCATTTGTTCTCTAAGTACATATGTACTTGGAGAACAACGGGGAAATGCTGCCGAAATTTTCTTTAAAACCTAGTACACATTATACACTTACTAGTGAGATTAGGTGTTCAAGGATAGGATAGGTGGTACATGTACATTTATTATATATAAGAATGACATCACATGGATTTGTTAACCCTAGACCCTAATCTTGTTGTAATATATACTTGTTTTTTCTTTGATCATAGAATGGATAGATCATGGATGTCCATTCGCAATCGTTGCACCCTAGAGTTTATTTCTGGTCTTGACCAATTTATTAGATTTGCTGAGGAACATAGGAAACAACCTGGAGATAGGTTCTACTATCCATGTAGGCATTGCAGTAATATCTTGAAAGTCAGCACTGGTGAAGAAATCAAAAGACATGTCATGTGCAACGATGTTATACAAGTCTATACATAATGGCACTAGCATGGAGAGATCAAACCCGAAACCATTGGATGTCGGTAATTTGCAAAGAGAAGTGGTTGTTACCCTATGTCAGCTTGAGATGTATTTTCCTCCATCGTTCTTTGATATCATGGTACATCTTGTTGTCCACTTGACTAGGGAAGTAAAAATGTTGGGACCAGTTTTCTTGCATTAGATGTATCCCTTTGAATGATACATGAGCGTTTTTAAAAGTGATGTTCGAAACCGTTATCGGCCTGAAGGGAGTATTATTGAGGGTTATGTTGCGAGAGAGGTTATGGATTTTTACAATGACTTTCTTAGTGGTAATGACAATCTTGGTAGTGACAAGAATATTGCAGAGCAATTTGGAAAAGGAATTTTGGGATCACGGGTGAAAGTAATCAGCCGTGAGTAGTTGGAACAAGGTCACTTGTATATTTTACACAACATGGATGAAGTGAGTGTTTATATCGAGGAACATACCAATTTCATCAAGAGACAATATCCTCGAGACAATACAATGTGGTTTGCTAGAGAGCATAACAAGACATTTATTAAGTGGTTTGAAGATAATGTCTTACATCAACTATCTCAAACACCAGATGATATTACTGAAACTATCAAATGCCTCTCCTTTAAACCAAAATTGAATGTTACGTCTTATGAAGGGTATGCCATTAATGGATTCACATATTACACAAAGTGCCAAGATGATAAGAGTGTCGTCCAAAATAGTGGGGTCACCCTTCAAGCGTTGACAATGTTTTTTGCAAGTGCAAATGATAAGAGTCCATGTGAAGCTAAAATGCAATATTACGGTGTCATTGAAGACATATGGGAGTTTGACTACATACATTTCAGAATTCTGCTCTTCAAATGTAATTGGGTTGATAACACCAAAGGAGTTATAGTGGATGAATTGGGTTTTACTTTAGTGAACTTTGAAAAGATTGGCGAGAAGGGTGAACCATTCATATTGGCATCACATGTGAAACAAGTATTTTATATCGATGATCCTGTAAATGATAAATGGTCGGTTGTTCTTCATGGTAAAATACAGTTCATTGAAGATCCTATAGATGAAGAAGAGTACTATGATAAGTATGATGACTCTAATCCATTCTCAGTTGGGTTGCCAACACCAGCAAATATTGAAGCTAATGATGACTTGTATGTGCGCGAAGATCACAATGAAGGATTGTTAATTGATAAAAAATCGCAATATTAGAGGCATGTTTATATTTTTTTATATGTTATATTTTTCTGAATGTGAAGTTTACAATGTGAATTACTTTACAATGTGAATTACTTTACAATGTGAATGTGAACTTTACAATGTGAATTTTACAATGTGAATTACTTTACAATGTGAACTTTACAATGTGAAATACTTTACAATGTGAATATGAACTTTACAATGTGAATTACTTTACAATGTGAACTTTACAATGTAGAACTTTTAGATGGCTGAGCATTCTCCTAATGACCGTGTTGATGATTACCGTGAGGGTGAGAACATCAATGCGTCGCCTCAAAATGTAAGTTTTAAAAATATATCATATATTTATATCTACATGTCCATTTATAGCTATATCCTATAAGTGTGTTTATTTTGTCAATTTTTAGGTTGATGATACACATGTACCCTCTGAAGCACTTGAGGAACTTGATGAGCAACACCAAAAAGTTGATAAGAGCAGGGGCATCACTGTGATGAAGAAGTTAATAGCGCAAAGGGGCAATGGACCCAAACTTGTTGTGGATTTTGATAATGTAGGAAATACAATTGGAGTGAATCGCAATTCGTTTGTTTCATATCTTGGGTATGTTACTTGTAGCCATTGCGGTTGTAAGATAAATTCTTGGCATAAAGTTCCTAAGGGGAAGAAAGACGTAATATGGAAGGATTTATGCGTGAGTTATTATTAATTTGCAATTCTATTTTGTAGATTACTAATTTTTTGGATACTAGTTAATAGCAATTCTATTTTGCAGAGTGTATTTGAATTGGATGAAAAACTGCATTGTAAATGCGTGATGCAACACTATGGGAGAGTCCTAAGGAACTATAGGACAAATCTCACCCGAGAATACATAAAAGAAGGTGACAAGAGGAAGAAGATAGCCACTGAACAGTGGAACTTCCTGGACCAAGAAGAATGGGACGCATTTGTTGCTTCAAGAAAAACTGATGAATTCAAGGTATTAGGTGTCACTCCCAATTTAATTAATATATGTTGTATTCACCTATTCAAGATTAACATTTAGTGTTACTAACCAAATCATTAATGTACATACTGACTAGGCCCTCAGTGAGGCACAAAAAGTAAGGCGTGCACTAAATGGGCATGACCACACAATGGGTCCAAAGGGGTATGCAAGCATTCACCAAAGACTACAGGCTGAGTCTACTGCTCAATCTACTGCTACTCAGGAGTCCTCTACTATAGGTACCACACCTCTACCTTGCCATGATGTCTGGATAGCTGGGAGGCAAAATAAGAAGGGAGAAATAAGGAAGCCCACAACTACTGAGGCGGCTGCAAAAATGGTAAAATACAACTCTTAGAGTAATCGTTCGAATATTGATTATTTGTGGTGTTTATTTAATTACAAATTTTTGTTTTGGGGATTAGAGGGAGCTACACGAGCTGAGGAAACAAGGCAAGTTCATCCCTGAGAGCACACATGATGAATTGACAGTTGCTCTGGGTAACCCAGAGCATCCTGGACGTGTTAGGGCTGCAGGCGCTGGTGTGGGCATCAAAGCGTTCTTTAGGCCATCCCAGTACAAACATGTCCCAAAAGCGGGAATTTCACAAGAAGAGGTAACCTATTCTTTCTTTATAATGTTTTTGTAAAAGAGAATTCAATAATCAGAAGCTAACGTTTCTTTTATCCATGTATAGGTAGATAAGATAGTTGATAGGAAAATTGAAGAAGCAATGAGCAAGTGGCAGGCATCGCTTACTTCCACTCAGCAGACAGTAGCTATGGTGTCCCGCTCTACTCCTACTGTAGAGGTTGGGAGTAATCCTGTAGACCCAACACCTAGCACATCCGCTCTAAGTATTTTTATGACATAGTAACTAGTCTTTTCAAGGTGATATGTTTTCAAGATGATATGTATATATGTATATAACATTCTTCACACAAAAATTTGTAGGGTTTGAAGCCATGCCGTCTAAAAAGTAAAGAATTTATCGTTGCAGAGGCGTCAGCTTACCCATCCCTACTAGGGGAAATGTTTCATGGATCTCCATTACTAGCTGGTTGGGTTTGTGTGAGCCCAGTATATATATTCCCCAATTAGATGGATCTTCCATTGCCATATGCCCACCCAGATTGTGAAATGCTTGTTGAGGCAGAAGGCGGAGTGATATTGTGGCCAAAAGTGGATGTCCTCTATACTGAAACTGTATGGTAAATTTACATTACGTTAAATTTTTAGTGTGTGTATATGATGTCAATTGATCTGAAATTATATATATATATATATATATATATATATATATATATATATATATATATATATATATATATATATATATATATATATATATATATATATATATACAGGTTAAAAAGAAGACACCCAGAGTATCTAGGCCTCCACCTCCACCACCTACATTACCAAGTTGGGTTCCACAGGACCTACCTGTCCCGTTAGGTCCTAATTGTAGGGATATGGCAATATGGTTAGGCGAACATGATATAAATTTCCCTATAACTGTTTCTAAAGATGTGGATGTTGCAGGTCAATCATACAAAAGCAAAATATTTATACAAGATATTTTGGAGTTGTTTCCATATGATTGGATGAATACATCTGTGATAGAGCTATGGATAAGGTGAGATCTTCTTTATACATCCATATACCTTGTATAACATCTGTTGATCTGGTTTCTTATTTATTAATGCATACGTAATACATGTTTTGCAACTACTTAAACAAGATATGTGCAGATTTTTCATTCGAACATGTAGGATTTTTGATTCCATCATTGCTTAGTCTAGTCGCTAAAGACCCTTTGACAGTTCAACAATACTTTTGTGATTCTTTTACAAGTTTTGGTCAAAATAAGAAGACGATGATAATAACTCCATTCAATGTGGAGTAAGTTTACTTTGCTTATAATTTGGACTTAAGAAAATTACATTTTTATTGTGGATTTTAAGTTATTAATTTTGAACTTTTTTACCTCTAGTGGTATGCATTTTGAGTTACTAGTTATTGTCCCCGAGACGTTCACTGTTTATTATCTAGATCCTAAGGGAACTAAATTGAATTCAAAATATGGACACACAATGAAAATGACATTATTCCGGTGAGAAATATTTCATTTTCATATCCGTTAACATATGTTATTACATTACTATTTAATTATGCAATGTATTGTGTTACATTAACATGTAGGGGTTTAGATGAGATCAAAAAGGCTGGAGGAAAGGTCCCCAGGAAAAAGAACCAGCCAATAATTTGGAAGAATGTGGAAGTAAGTTCCCGACTGCAATGTATATATTATTTATGTGAACAATGCTTCATTAGTTGTATTTTTTAATATTTTGTACGTTTCAATTTATAGTGTACTACACAAGACAACGGATGGGCATGTGCATCCTATGTGATGTGATTTATGCACATGATTATCAAATATGCCACAGTGGACATCGATACCATTCCTGAGGTATTATATATAGTCTCTTTAGATAATATGAAATATATCAATCTTATTTATATATTATTAATTATATATATACATCATTCTCTTTGCAGGTGTTTAAAACTGGCCACACTACATGAAAGGCCTTACCAGATGTACATGCTCCCTATAAGACGGAAGAATTAAATGATGTAAGAGAAGAATGGGCAACAACCATACAAGTAAGGGGGTTTTAAAATATAATTGGGATGTTGATAGTGAATAATGACTAAAGAATGATATTTTGTAAATGAATTTTTGAATTATAATATGTGTGAATGTTTCTACATGTGTCTGAATGTTTATACATGTGTGAATGTGAAAATGAATGAAACTGCAAATTTCTACATGAATGTTTCTACATGTGTGAAAATTGAATGGAACTGCAGGTTGCTAAATGTGTGAAAATTAATGTTGTTAATTTTGTAGGTTTGTGGCCTATTGTTGGATGATATTAATGGATGTCGTAAAACCTATTGTTCATAACTGAACTGTAGATTTCTCATCCTACGACCAGCCACAGCATGCCTACAGACTGATAAGAAAAAAAACATGAAATAGGCGTAAGTTATTTGTTTAAAACTGACCACAAATAATTACAGTGTCAGATAAATAATTATAAACGACGCCTAATGCATGTGATGTGGCATCGGTTATCAATAATAAACTAACGCTGATGGTTCTGGCATCGGTTTCCCTACTAGTAACTGATGTCGATTTCCCTAATGAGGCCAGACACCACGGCCGTGCTGGCCAGCAGGGCCGTGGTAGCGGACCAGACAACACAACCATGCTGTCCAGTACGACCGTGGTAGCGGGTGAGATGGCGTCGGTTATCACTAATAAACCGACGCTGATAGTGCCCCAGATGGTGCCCTTTCTGTGGCGCGAAGGTTTATGGTGTCGGTTTCAAAACTAATAATCGACGCCTATACCCCCATGCTGGCACATTTTCGGTGGCGCGCGAAGGGTTGTGGCGTCAGTTTGAAAACCGACGCTTGGACTTTTAGCAGCACCCACATAGGTGTCGTATTAAAACTGACGCTAAAGGCCTTAAATAACCGACACTAAAGGTCGGTTATGTACTAGTGGCTATTGTGCCATCCAAGCATTGTTGGTAAAGATATTCCCTACTTATTGCTTGCTTCCAAGTGAATTGATGTAAGATCCTCAAATTTGGTAAATTTATATTCCATGATAATGAATTGAGATTCACTTTGAGGAAATCATAGTAATATTAGAATGATAAAATCAATAGCATGGCACTAGTAGTAGGATGATGAATTTAAGCTTTAGACTTAATTTCAGTCTTCAATTCTAGTAAATAATGAGAATGAGGCTTCAATTGAGGTACCATGATAAGATCAAGCAATTCTTTATTTAATTAAGAGAATAATTAGGTTGTGGATCAATTGGATGCCTAGGTTTGAGACATGGGCATTAGAATACAATTTAAGACCAATTGAGTTATTTATTTGGCAAATAGGCCTATCAGTTGATAGAATAAAGAAATTATAAATGCATGATATGATGTCAATAATCTTGATAAATGATTAATACTGATTATGAGATAATTTCCAAATTACTAGAAGATTTTAAGATGATAAATGACCTAGGAAATTAAGGGAGTGATTATCTACTCTTTACTTGCATTCTAAGTATTTGCACATCAAATAAACATAACACAAACTAATAGTTTGTCCAATACTAGATAATCACTACATGAATAGAAATCCATGTTTCAAAGTATATGATTATCAGATACCATTAAATAAGGTAAATACTTGGATAACAAGAAATAACTATATATATTTAGTATTTTGGTCCCAAACATGGTATAGTCCAAAATAAATCTATTAGGGAGAATCCTTAAGGTTTGGTAAAAGATGAGTACTCCTAGTGATCTAAATGATATTGCAAACATTGAGATAATATGGTGGTATGTTAGAGTCCTTTGGAATTTATTGGATAAATGTAATCTATTTAACTGTCAAAAAATATGACCAGGGCTAAGGTCGGGCCTCTAACATAGATGTAGTGCCCTATCAGATTCATTCGATGATAATCCGACATAGATGTAGTCATCATCAACCTCATGGAAAAAGACCAAAAAGTGATAAACGCCAATCTAGAACTCATTCTCTCTCCTCCCTCCACCATTCTCCACAAAAAAGGACCACAAGACTTAGGAGGTTATAACTATCACAAATATTGTTAATAAGATTATTATCTCCTAGAGATGATACAATACCCAAAACTAGTGTCTAGAGACTAAGGCTTAGTTTGACTTACGGAATTATAGTGATTCCTACCTATATAAAGAGGGTCATATAGCTTTTTCATGGAGTGTAGAACCTAACCAAACCTAAAATTGTTTGGAAATACATCAATAATCTTGCATCAACACCTTCATACATCATCAGTATTATGATCTCGCTCTACCTATGTCAGGATGCCTCAAGACAATTGAATGGGCCTGAAGCATATTTGGGGTATCTCAAAGAGGACTCACCCCCTTAAAACAAGCAAGGTATTGTGTTTGATGTATCCATAAGACTATGTCACATGTTGAAGGAACTTCATTGCATGATGATGTCCAACCCACCGCATGATCCCTCAGATGGTGGGAAAGAATCATTGAGGATCCATCAACATGCTTTAAACCTATATTCTTAGGTACCAAAGTTAAAATCCTAGTTCCCAATCTTTGGTTCCTTCTCTATAAAAGTCCCTCAAGCTAGCTCTCAAACCTTTACTAGATGACCCTTGATGTTGTTGATGTGTTCAACATAACTTCTCAGTCTCAAGGATGGTTTTCGAGGCAATAGTTTCATCTAACAACTCGGAGTGAACCTCTGATTTGGCTCCATGGTGTGATGTATCTAGTGCAAGCCATGGCTTGTAATGAAGAAGGGATAAGAAATCCCACTAGCTATTTTACCCCAATACCTTAACCTATGCGATCAACCTTGAACACTGCACAAGGGACATAGGGTCATTTACCACTTTACCCCATGCCTTGCCTGTGTGGAGAAACCTACTAATGTGGCATGAGTCCATTACTCGGGGGCCCAATGTGGAAAATATATAGTTGCTCTTAATTGTTGATATGGAAAATATATAGAATCATAGATCCGGTCAGGATTAGTCAGACACATTCATCTTTAACTGAACCCGATCAGATTCACTTATACCTACCATGTTCCACAGTCTCTGTTATGTAAAGATTTTCTATTTGTTCCTAAAATCTATGAATATTCTTGACCTAAGAAGGTATCTAAAATTTTCAGAGGTGTTGGTCTGTTATCTCTGAGAGCGGTTTAGGATCATTTATGTGGTTTTAGTCATCATGTGCGAGAGCAAGTGTGATGTCCTCAATAGGGATAGCTACCACAATACATACGAATTTTGGAGGATAAATGCTTGATAGGATGTTCAAGGGTTGTCTACGCCCGAGAATGGGTGTATAGACTGTCCAAATGGTGGTTACATAGACAGAAACTCCTTCTACTGATTAGTAAGATTTGAGGACTCTATTTTCTTTACTTTGTTTTGTTTTGTTTGGTATTATTTTTTTGATACTAGTTGTAGTACTTTACATATATCAACTACCAATTTGGCTTAACTGACATACGAGTAGGATCGCAAGCATCCTAAATGTCCCAACGTCTCTGTCTTTGACCTCGTATATCTACTTCAACTCTGTATTGAGTTGTGAGGTTCTTTGAAGGATTCACTTTATAAATATAAAAGTTTGATTCACCATTGGCATCACACCTCCACTTTTGCGAGTGTTGTCTCAGGGCTGATCATGTATCCTGATTTTGGGTCCCCAGTGAAGTTATTTATGTCACGAACACGCAGTGTTTGTAGAAACACAACACTTGATCTACCAACACTAGTGGCAGTGCTATATCAAGGAATGGTGAGACTTGTGCCACCCCCATATTTAGAGCATACTATTAGCATTAGGGTAAAGTTATTGGTCTCGGGATGTTAGATGACAGTATACTAATTACAAATGGTATTGAATTTCAATAGTAATGTCCAAAATAAGAATTCATGTGACACGACCCTAGAAGCAAAATCTTATACCAATATCTTAATCACCAAGTGTCTTATAGTGGTGGGTACCACCAATATTTTTATGTCATCTGGAATTGATAGGTAATATGTAATGACCTCACTTTTCAGCATCCCCCAATTAGGGAAAAACCTTAAAGTTGAGAGTCATTAACTAAAATGCCCAAGATACATATTTCACAAATTATAAAAAAATAGCAAATAATTTTTATTATTTCACAAATATTATTTACAAGATAGTCCTCTAAGGAGTTACATAAGTTTCCAACATGGAACTAATACATATGAGAAGAAGTATCTAACTAATCCTCCTATAATATCTTCATATAAAATATCATCTACTTTATCATGTCTTAATGTCTTCATATTTTGCATGTACCTTAAACGGAATGAAACAAAATTCGGATTAGTATAACCCTATATTGTGTCTGTGGGGCATATGTAAAAGTATACAAATACTATAATAACATATAATCAATCAATTACTTACAAATAGGAACTGACAATTTGATTACATATGCTAACCCACACATGACATGCTATCTTGGGCATGATCAGGACTCGTGTGCATCACCTCTTGATACATGTCGGCCTAGGATTCAAAATGAAATATCTTACTTTATGTGATACTCATAGTTGCATTAAACATCCAACAACTTATTTCATTAATCCTCAAGAAATCCTCGACAAACAATTGTAATCTATATTGCATGTAGTCATAATCATAACCTTGTATATCAACGTAGAACCATGCAAACAATTCATTCATACTTCAAGTCTTTTATCATATCATCAAATCAAGCAAGCAAGGATGGACCCAAACAATCAACATTTAATATTTTTTATCACCTTTCTTTCCTGGGCTCACGGATCATGCCTTGGATGCATTTATTTATCTGATCACCCAGATTAGGTTGCTTACTTCTTCTTTCTCATGTGTTTGTGCTCCTATGTGTGCAAGTGTCACAACCACCAATCCTGGCTGGACCTCAATTCCATCCATGAAAATCACTGCCTAGCATCCAAGCTCTGGGACATCTTCCTCCATCAGACCTTGCCAACAATAGGATGTGGGGTCCGTGATGGAAGGAGTGGCTCCACCATGATGCAGACATCCAGCTCGTCCGACCTCCTTCCTCCTCTTGTCTTACATCATCAAAAAACCCAAGTGTCTTGACTCGTTGGTCCTGTACAATGACGTAGTGTGGCTATCACTCAACTCTCTTGCAAGATGCCAAGGACCAAGGACGATGGTTACTCACAAGAGAACCTAGAAAGCTTCTATGATCTTCATTCATCTCCATGTTAGATAACAACCAGGAATGACTTTGAAGTCTTCCTCCCCAGATCCTCTAGGATTACCCAAGGCAAGGGTGAAGCAACTTCCTCCCCATCCTCTCAAGGTTATTAAGTCGGTAGACATCATGCCAGGAGAGAAAGGCTAGCATACTATATATGGACATAGCCATAATGCAAAAGGAGGCACGTCCATGATTGAGGGCATTGGGGTATTCCATCCATTATATATATATATATATATGATCGTTCATTGATTGCTCACATGGGTAGCCTGGATTTTCGCTACCCGTCAGCCAAAAAACTAACTCTCCTGGTAAAAAAAGTAACTCCGCTATCAAAAAAGTAACTATGGTGATAAGAAAGTAACTACATGAATAAAAGAGTAACTCTGTACAAAATATACAACAAATATATATAAGAACGGGTTTTTTTTATTTTGGTGGGGCAAATGATATTATTTTTGGATTAAATTTTTTGGGGAGCTTGACAAAATGGTCCTCTACAATTGTGAGGAAAAAAATTGAAAAAAGGCGGTCGGAAGGGTGGGCGGGTAGCTACCCGCACGGGCAATAAAGATGGGCCACACACACACACACACACATATATATATATATATATATATATATATATATATATATATATATATATATATATATATATATATATATATATATATATATATATATATATATATATATATATATATATATATGAAAGGCTAGCATACTATAAATAGACATAGCCATAATGCATAAGGAGGTGCTTACATGATTGAGGGCATTGGGGTATTCCATCCTTTCTCTCTCTCTCTCTCTCTATATATATATATATATATATATAAATATATATATATATATATATATATATATATATATATATATATATATATATTTATAGGGCGTTCATTCATTGCCCGCGCGGGTAGCCTAGATTTTTGCTACCCGACAGCCAAAAAAGTAACTCTCCTGGTCAAAAAAGTAACTCCGCGGTAAAAAAAGTAACTATGTTGATATGAAAGTAACTACACGAATAAAAGAGTAACTCTGTACAAAATATACAACTGATATATATAAGGACGTGTTTTTTTATTTTGGTGGGGCAAATGATATTATTTTTGGATGAAATTTTTTGGGGAATTTGACAAAATGGTCCTCTGCAATTGTGATTTTTTTTTGAAAAAAGGTGGTCGGAAGGGTGGGCGGGTTGCTACCCACGCGGACAATAAAGATGAGCCCATATATATATATATATATATAGAGAGAGAGAGAGAGAGAGAGAGAGAGAGAGAGTCAGGCTAGAATACACTCGAGTGTATCCGGAGCGGAATACACTCAAGTAGTTTTCCATGATGCAATATTTTTTTTGAAAATTTAATCCGTTGATCTTCTTAAACATCTCGTGAATAACTCATACGCAAAATTTGAGCACATTTGGATATGTATAGCTCATGTTATGAAGACCACAAAAATTATGCATTTCAAATTAGTTTCACGCGTTGATTTTGTTGCCTTTGGATGAGTGACTTACACTCATCCAAATGAGTTCAAATTTTGTATGTAGCCTAGTGATAGTATGACAGTGAAGATCAATGGTTTACATTTTGCAAAAAATAGTCTTGATATGCAAACACACTTGAGTGTATTCGTGTGATCCATACACTCGAGTGTATTCTAGCCTGACTCTCTCTCTCTCTCTCTCTCTCTCTCTCTCTATATATATATATATATATATATATATATATATATGGCGTTCATTCATTACTCACGTGGGTAGCTTGGATTTTCACTACCTGACAGCCAAAAAAGTAACTCTGTTGTCAAAAAAGTAACTATGGTGATAAGAAAGTAACTACAGGAATAAAAAAGTAACTCTGTACAAAATATACAATAGATATATGTAAGGACGGGTTTTTTAATTTTGGTGGGGCAAATGATATTAATTTTGGATGAATTTTTTTGGGCAGCTAGACAAAATGGTCCTCTGCAATAGCAATTTTTTTTTTGAAAAAAGGTGGTCAGAAGGGTGGGTGGGTAGCTACCCGCGCGGGAAATAAAGATGGGCCCAAATATATATATATATATATATATATATATATATATATATATATATCTGTGTGTGTGTGGGGATTAGTGAATTTATTTCCCTACTTGTACATAATTTGTAAGGCATCTCATTTGGAAGTAGTTACATATATTCTCCTTACTTTTCCTTATATGTGAATTCCTTAGCTTTTTATTTTTATAAATCTAGGGGTCATAAAATAACCTACCACTTTCGTATTAATACTTGATTTGGAAAACCAAAAGTCATTAAAGAAGGCATATAACTATATGACACACATTAGATAATTGGATCACTAAACTATCAAGAAACTTTTTATGACTTCAAATCTAGATTATTCTATACCTCTCATTATAATATATTCCTTAAATCAATTATACTTGTTTCATAAAAACTCACTAGTGTGTTTCCAAATATATATCTAGATTATGTGATTTATTGGGATGTCCTTCTTATATAAAATTTGGTCTTTTCAATATTTCATTAAATCAATTATCATTATCTCATTGAACTTTTGTTTTATTTTCAATTCCTAGAATTCTCTTTTTTTATTATTATCATTAAGTACATCAAAAGTTAGATCAAAATAATACTATTTGGTTTCTTAAAACTTTTGCTGCCAATCTGGATTAGATAAAAATTGATTAATTAACTTAATTATCATGTATCTTATTTTATTTTGGAAACTTACTTATCATCTCATATTTCTATTACCTAACAAACTTAAAATTAATTATCCTTTATTTATTTCTTTAACATGTACCACAAAGACTTGTTTGCAAAATAAATAGTCTCATTAGCCTCATTTGAGCCATGGGCTGATCCCATACCACAAGGATAACATTATAATTTCATCAATTAGAAAATTTACTTATCAATTCAAGCCTTATATGAATATTTAAATCTACCAAATTTGAGGATATTACATAGTGTGACCGGAACTACATAAGAACTCAACAGAGGTAGTCACCAACTAGGTGCCCCACGTCATTGTGAGTGACGACGTGTTAACTTAAACCTTCCTCATTGTTGGTATGATAGACAGTTTTACTATCTTTGGTTTTGATTTTTTCTAAATTATGGACGTGTAGTGCGTACACTGGTGTTATGAATTGAATGTGAATCTGAATTTGCACAAACATCTACTATTACCATACTAAGAACCAAGGTGTAAAAACTCATTTCCACCCTTCCATATGTTTATCACGTGAGATATTGACAATAGGAGAACTATCATCGCTAGAACCCACTTCCTCCATGGATTCCGCAGTTATGACGGTAATAGCTAGGACTCCTACCACCGTACCCTAAAAATACAAGCTTCTGCATCTATGCTGGCCTCATCTTCCATGCTTCCGCACATCTACGCCCGACTCCTCTGACCAGAAGACGCCATGTATAGGAAGATGATGAAACTATCAACACTGTGGCAGAAAGCATAAGTGATTAAAATACTAGGACTGTGGTAGTGAGCATGGTGGATGGACATTACTTACATGGAGTTGAACTACAACACAAAGTGATGTGTACATACCTTGTTTAATTGTATGGGGTTCCACTACACCAAAGAAAAGGAAGACCTCATATCCACAATCAAGAAGGAACTTTGCCAGCAAAATTTGGTGAAAGGATTCATCTCATAGTTAATCGTGAATCATGACAGCTGCACGCAGAAGAAGATATCTCACACAGTGAAACTCAGAACCCATCATATCTGTACAAATTACTACTCGTGAAGCTTTTACTAAGGCAAGATTCTTTCACCATTGTGGTTGGTATATAAAAGTATTACTGCACAGTTTATTTCACCTTGTAAATCTAGATATAGAATAGAATTGTAGTTGCTATATAAAAGTATATTTTGTCACTATAACTATTACACATGAGTACTTTGGAAATGATGAAGGCAAGTGGGGGTCATCTATACTAGGTGAGTTCAAGATGCACATTTAAGGAAATTCAGATATAATGACCACATCTACAACAACAAGCCAGTGACTGTTCATGCATAAAATTAACCGAGAGGGGCATTATGCCATTGGAAGAGGAACGCTTCAAGCGTACAACCAATGAGACCATATGCAATTATATACAATATCTGCAATTATCAGAACCTTAGTGCTGATTTCTCAGTAGGGGACTACAATAACAAGAATAATAATGTTTATGTGTATGCATAATATAATTTTACATGTATGTCACAAATGTTTAGACACATCACAATAATAGAGGGTAGAGTCTCCAACACATAGAGACCGTCCAGATGCTATCTGGATATATAATCAACATAATACAATTAACACCAATTAATAAGGACGGTTGATTGTCATTTCTAAGACTATGATCAAGGGAGAAGTACTGTATATATTTCACTCCTAACGGCTGATGGTTTGTCTGTTTTACCTTCAAATTCATAGTTGATTTTATTTCAAACATGTTTTAATTGAATCACCTTTTTACCGGCTTCTCTTCTCCAATTTGTACTACTCCTCATCTTCTTCTTTACCAAAACACTCATGCGGTTTCCTTTGTTAGAGAACACTTGAAGAAGGAGAAAAGTGTGCCATTTACCATCTATATACTCCTTTCATTGTATCTTTTCTCGATCATCACCAACCATATGATATGCGTATTCGGCAATTGTTGTTCCTTCTATAATTGAAAAATTGGATATGACGATGTCTTGTAGGCCTTTCCAATAACTCTAGGATTCATTTATTTATCTTTCTTTTGTTATTGCTTTGATACCTATCCAACTTGTGTGTGTATGGATTTTAGATACATCCTACGGTTTAGGTGATCGTATAAATTCCCATGCTAGATTTTTAAAACCGTACCACTATATTTCCGACGTTGCATGTCTTATAGAAATTTGGTAGGATCCAATAAAATTGTGGCATACCGTATAGGTAACGTTCCTCTCTACTTGTTTTTTAGGGCGTTAGGTTTTGAAGAGGAGTGAGAAAGAAAATAATATATTTCGGTCGGTTGTCCTATAGTATAAGTATAGGACGTCCTATACTACCGGCTACCCTATTTTTCCTAAAGAGCCAAAGCAGCACCTTAACTAAGAAATCACATGTTGATGTTTGTTTTGCTTTTACATTTACTACCTCATATACATATCTTCTAATATCATATAAGGAAACCACTTATTTTTAATTAAACACTCTTTTCTTAATTTATCTCTTCATTCCATAATAGCAAAATGCTTTTTTAGTGCTATCCAAAATCTTAAACTATCATTAGTTTGAATTATGACAAAAATAAGGTGAAATGTTATTTGTAATATATGATGAGAACCCCCCCCCCCATGTAGGACACAACATATTCATATTTTCAAGATGGACAAATTGAAAACATTCATCTAACATTTCTAAAGTGGGATTCAAATATTGCTTACTTATGTTATAGTTTTTAACATTAATGTATTATGTTTAGTGGATTCTTTTGAAGCTAATGACAATATTAAATATCTCTTATATACTGTAACATCCACAATCAATTTTATTGTTAACATAGTACAAATGTAAAAATAATTCTAAATGTTTTTACTAGACTCTTGTCCATTGAATTTTAAAGAGTATTGAAGACATTTTGTTCTAAAATGCATACCAAAAATCTTATTAAATTACAATAAGGATGGTTTAAATCAAAATAAACTACACAATTTAAATACATCCATTTTGAGAGAATTATATATGGATTATTTTAGACTATAGTGTCAAAATCTATATGTATGTTTGTGATCATGGTACATATATCTAATGAATAAAATATAATATGATTAAATGAGGACTCATTTTACAGTGCCACTTTTAGTTGCATATCGTTCTTTATAAGCTTAAAACTACAAACATAAAATCTTCAAGTATTCATCGTATTAACACCAAATCGCCATCATTTCAAATGCAAACATATGAAATAGATATATTGAAGGTTAAATATCCTTATTGTCTAAGGCAACTTCTTATCATGTAAAACTAATTCAAAAACTCCACTTTTATATTTTTGAATTAATAAGATTCTTGAAATTATTTTCAATGTATAATAATTATAAGTTGGATTTTTTGGACTTTCAAACATTGTAACAAATACAATCAATTGTATTTCCTTGAAAGTTCAATTATCCATTTGGTTTACTAAACTTTTTGAAAAAATTAGATCGATCCATTTGATTTACTAAAGTTTTGACGAGTTATTATGCTATTTTTTATGTTGTTGGTTTATATGACTTAATATCTTTAGAGAATGATAATTTTTGTCTTTAGTTTACATTTTTATCTCACACCATTATCGATCAATAGAAATAATTTTAAAGCTTTCACATTAAAATAATAAATGCATATGTGTCTTTCAGTAACAAGGGATATGTAAAGATATTGTTGTAGAAGTAAAAATATATATGTTAGAGATGCATTGATGTGGTCTTGGTAGAAAAAGTGTATTAACTTTGATTATCAACGTATAGATGCACACAACTATGTGCACAATTCTCACATAAAAAGTGTATTCATTTTGATAATAAACAATTATAGATGCACACAACTACGTGCACACACATGCGCACACACACTTACAACACACACACATGTATAAAGATAAAAACAAATGTCATGTGTTGTTTGTGACAACTTCTAAAAAGTGTCTTAATAACATGGTAAATGTTATTTATGCCATCCTTTTAAATATAAGCATGAAAATATTTTTGCATTGCTATAGGTTAATTACACTTATAGAATTAACTTCCATCAATGATAAGCTAATTTGATTTTTGCAATTTTTACCAACTAATATGAGTAATATTATATGCTAGGACAAAGATAATATACTATATATGTGGTCTTATTTTCATATATAGACTAACATCTGACTTTTTTATTAAGTCATTGATTATAAATATGACAATACCTAAAGGGAAGAGTAAGAAGAGAAAATGTTGAAAGGTATATACTTAGGATCATAACTAATTAAATCCATCTACGGACATGTTCCTTTGGAAAATGGCAAAGTAATACCACTCATATATCTTTGATCCCAGATTAATCATCTTTGAAATTCATATCTTGTTTGTTATATCTAACAACCATATAATTTCAAACTTGTCATACAAAAATAATAGAATAGCTTGTACTTTTATCTATTACAAAGAGAAGTTCAATAATGATAAAAATATTTTTATGAGAGAGATAAACTATAAAATTTAATATAGCAAAGAATTGTGTTTTGGATGCCTAGCATGTGGTATATCCCAATACCACTACCTTATACAAGTTTTTTTTACTTTTAGTTATTTGGGTAAAATAACATTCTCATGGTGGAAAATTTTCATGTAACTCTAACTTCACAAATAAATAATGAAAAAATAACATACACTTAAACACTATATAATTTAGCACCTATATTACAACTTGATAAATTATATTTATGCACAAACATAAAATAAATTACAAAAAAAAATTGTACATAATATTCAAAAACATATAATGTTGTCCGTTACAAATTTCACTCTTCTCTCTTCTAAATGTTGGTTGTGTGGGACCTTCCTTCACACAAAACCTTGGTCCAAAGCCTGCCCCCACCGAGCTTGAGATGGCTCTGATGCTACTACCACTCTACCTCATAGCCCTGGCTTGACAGCTGTTGATGTAATAGTCAGCATGCCTACCCCTATCATGTCTGGTTTCCTGACTTCTATTCAGTGCACCCTGACAACTCATTAGTATATTGAACCACCACCTCCTGCTTAGCACATATATTGTTGATTTTATTTTTCATGCAAGTGTCCCTACAACAAAGATATACCACTACTTTACCATCATCCCATTGCTGACACCCTGTGCATCACCTTGTGTCAGGTAGCTTTCTTCCCATCCTCCATTGATGCTTGGGTCTGTCTTTTGTTGCTTCCAGCATGTGTCCTCTACCACTTCACCCTGGAGTGTATGCAAAAATGCTCTACTTGGAAGCATGCCTCACTCCTACGACTTATGATCCTTAAGGCATGGGAAGCATGGTCTTGATGTCATTCAATGGCTACTCGCTCAGATCTTGACCCACCAATGACCTTTTATTCATGAACAATCTATTGAAGCTAGAGTTTCTTGAACCAAATCTAAGATTAAGGATGGGCATTTTTCTGCAAAAATTTGTGTTCTATCCTCTGCCGGTGTTTCCCTGACCAACATTGCTACTCACTTGGATCTTGAAGCTAAGCACCCTCAACTGCATCCACTTATGGTGCAACCTCCTTCTAATATTTCTTACTCTTATTTTGTGGCTTCTCATGTTATCGTTGAAGATGCCATCTTATCTTTCCAGAAAGGGAATGCTTGTGCTCATGATGGACTCCACGCACAATACCTTCTTGATTCCATGTGTGGGGGCAACAACAACAACTAAAGATGAGTTCTTGAATGCAATCTCATCTATGGTCAATCTTTGGCTTGCTGGTCACTATGCTATCTCCCTAGCACGCTACATTGCCAATGCTCCTTTGACTCCTCTTCTTAAGCCAGACAATAACATTCATCCCATAATGGTGAGAATGATTTTGCATCAACGTATTTCTAAGGTCGCGTCAAAGGGTGTCGTGTCAGACACAATCTCTTATCTTAAGGACTATCAGTTTGGTGTTCGTATTTCTGGGGGCACCGAAGCCTGCCTACATGCAGTCACTCACGTTGTCCTTGACTAACAACGTTCCACCACCCTCAGTATGACTCTTGTTGATTTGAGAAATTCCTTTAATATGGTTGATAGATCTATCATATTTCATAAGGTTTGCCTTCATTGTCCCACTATTGCACACCAGGTGGAGTTTTGCTATAGATCCCCTACTCTCCTCTATAAGGATCAAGCTGAGCCTCTTTTCTTTGTAGCTGGAGTCCAACAAGGAGATACATTAGCTCCTCTTCTTTTTATGTAGGCTCTCCATCCTCTAATTTTGCAACTAAAGGATGAATGTCGCCTTAATCTTCGGACTTTCTATCTTGATGATGGCACCCTCATTAGTGATATTGAAGAAGTTTTTAAGGCATTATCTTTAATCCAATCTCATGGAATTCACCCATCCTTTGGTCTTCATCTGAATACTAAGAAGTCAAAAATCTTTTGTCATTCTATTGTACCTAGGTGAAACTCAGGGGTGGGTATGTTTCCTACAGACATATCTCAATATGAGCAAGGAGTGAAGATTCTAGGTGGTCAAGTTTCCATTGACCCACCTTTTGCTAAGGATCTTCTACAGAAATGTGTGGTCAAAACTCTTTCTATGATGGATCAATTGGCCTTACTTCAGGATCCACAATGTGATCTTCTTCTTCTTCCACTACTATAGAAATGGCTTATAACGTCACATTTATAGGCATCCGTTATATACAAGAAACCGACGCCTAAATCCTACAACATCGATTGAATACAAAAACTGACATCTATCTGTGAAAAGCGGCCAGACACGGGTATTGCTTTTTATTTAGTGTCTGTTCCTTAATAAGAAATCAACGCCTAATATCGACTGCCAAATTCAAATTTTCTAGTGAAAAAAATTACCTCCAAAATGTAACATACGACGTCGGTTGTTAACAAAGAAACCGACTACTAAAGGTTTTTCGCAAGACAGAAATTTGGCCCATTTTTATCATCGGTTATCTTACAATAACCGACGCCGATGTGTTTTCACGCACTATCCCCTCAAAAATTTTCACCCCCTTTGATGTCGATTTTCCTATGGAAACTGACGACTATGGTCATAATTTGAGAACATTTTTTTTGTCGGCATATGTAGATAGACATCAATTTTTCTAGTTGGAACCAACGACTATTATTGAACATAGGTGTCGGTTTTTTGGTGGCAACCGACACCTATTGTCTTAAGAGTCAGTTATTTTAATAACTGGTGCCTATGATTAACTTAATAACACCTGTGTGAGCCAGACTCTTCCCCTTTCTCTGTTTCATTCCTGATATCATCTGTTTTGGAAATTTTGCTCCGCCACTGCGGAAACCTCCGCCTCTACTTCTGCTCCGTCATAGTTGGTCCACCGCTGTCGCCACTCCTCTGAAGCTAGCCTACTGTCGCTCGCCGCTGCTGTCCTTTACTCCTCTGCCGCTGACCTAAGCAAGGTATACCCTCCTTGCCGCTTATGTCCTTTTCTCCTCCGCCACCGACTTAAGCAAGGTATACCCTCCTCCGCAGCTGCTATCCTTTCCTCCTCCATTATTGTTGTCCTTTCCTCCTCTACCGCCGACATGGACCTCGCCTAGGCGGCTCCTAGGCGCATCTAGGTGGCCCATGCGTTCACCTAGGGTCCCAAGCCCAGGTGCCCAGCCTAGTTAGGCCTCTGGGTGGCCTAGGCAGATGCATGGGCGGTGCTAAGGCAACGCCTAGGCTACTGCTAGGTATTTTTTATTTTTTATTAAGTTATTTACTGATTTTTGTTTATTTATGTATTTATTTTGTTATGATTTAATCATCTACATAATTAACTTTATTTATAAACTTATTTAACTTTATTTTTAAATTTATCTGCATGTATTCATCTACTGTTTGTATTTATTTATATACTAATTTAGGAATTAATTGATCATCTACTGATTTATATTAGTTTATCAACATATTTGTATTAATTCATCTACTTATTTGTATTTTTTTGTCTACTATTTTTTATTTAGTTATCTATTCATTTGAATTTATTTGTGTACTGCTTTTGAAATTATATAATCATATCTAGGGATGTAACTTTATCACAGGCTCATTATGAACCATTAGATCTAGATCTTAGGGTATCTCTACCATCCTAACTATGAAATTGGTAATTAACTTGTTTCCTTGTTTAGTATATTGAGAATCCTAATCACCCTTCTTGCTTAATGATGAACTCTAATGCACTCACATGACATGCTTGGAATGTAAATGATGAAACTTTTCCCTAGATTGCCAGTCATGCTTCTAAAGACATCAATAATCACCCTAACTTAAAGAACTAGTATATGGATGATGAAACTAGGATTGTAGGTATAAGAATGACAACATACATGTATTTGTTGGCCTAGAAACCCGTCTAAGATTTACTCATTAGGAGTAAATCTTGGATAATCTCCGGTATGGGACTATTCTTGAACACCTAATCTCACTTAGGATGTAAGTGTATAATGTGTATTTTCAAGAAAATTTTGGTAGCACTTCCCCGTTTGTTCTCTAAGTACATATGTACTTGGAGAACATCAGGGAAATACTGCCGAAATTTTCTTGAAAACCCAATACGCATTATACACTTACTAGTGAGATAAGGTGTTCAAGAATGGGATAGGTGGTACACATTTATTATATATAAGAATGACATCACATGTATTTGTTGGCCTAGAAGGAGTAAATCTTGGATAATCCCCAGTTTGGGACTATTCTTGAACACCTAATCTCACTTAGGATGTAAGTGTATAATGTGTATTTAGTTTTTAAGAAAATTTCGGTAGCATTTCCCTGTTTGTTCTCTAAGTACATATGTACTTGGAGAACCATGGGGAAATGCTACCAAAATTTTCTTGAAAACCCAATACACATTATACACTTACTAGTGAGATTAGGTGTTAAAGAATGGAATATTTGGTAAACATTTATTATATATAAGACCTTAAACCCTAAAGTTTTAACCATAAACCCTAAAGTTCTAATATATACTTGTTTTCTCTTTGATCATAGAATGGATAGTTCATGGATGTCCATTCCAAATCGTTGCACCCTAGAGTTTATTTTTGGTCTTGATCAGTTTATTAGATTTGTCGAGGAACATAGGAAACAACCTCAAGATAGGTTCTAATGTCCATGTAGACATTGCAGTAACAACTTGAAAGTCAGCACTTGTTACAAAATCAAAAGTCATGTCATGTGCAATGGGATTGTACAAGAATATACAGAATGTCATTAACATGGAGAGATTTCAAACTTGAAATCAGTGGATGTCGATAGCAGCGCTTGTGTGGAAGAAGAAATTATCTCTGATGATGTAGATGTGAACGAACCAGTTCCAGTAGACATCGTTGATGCGATGTTGGATAGTTGTGGGGTAAAGCACACTGATCCACCTCCCATGTTTAGAAACATTGTGCATGATGCTGAGAAAACATTATACACAGGTTGTAAGTTGACGAAGCTTAGCGGTGTGTTGAGATTGTATAAGCTGAAAGCTAACAATAGATGGAGCGACAAAAGCTTCACGTCATTGTTTTCTTTGTTGAAAGAAATTCTTCCTGAAAGAAAAGAGCTACCAATCTCAGCATACCGGTTAAAGAAATTGTTGTGCCCAATGGGAATGGAGGCCAAGAAGATACACACATACCTGAATGATTGTGTATTATTTCAAAAGGACTGTGTGAATTTGAAAGATTGTCCCAAATGTGATGCGTCAAGGTATAAATTGATGACTTCGAGGGTGTCCAAAACTAGTTCTCCTGCCAAGGTGTTGTGGTATCTACCTATAATACCACGGTTTCAACGCTTGTTTGCCAATCTGATAGATGCAAAGAATTTGTGGTGGCATGCAGATGTTAAGAAAAATAATGATGGGATCCTATAACATGTGTTTGATTCCCCACAGTGGAAGAAGATTGATTTATGGTACCCTGAATTCGGTGAAGAAGTTAGGAATCTAAGACTTGGGCTTTGTACAGATGGGTTGAATCTGTAAAGGACATTGAGCAGCCAACATAGCACTTGGCCAGTTATGCTTGTTATATACAATCTTCCGACTTGGTTGTGTATGAAAAATAAGTACGTTATGCCGTCGTTGTTGATACTAGGCCCTAAACAACCTAGAAATGATATCAATGTTTATCTTGAACCTATGATTGATGACTTGAAGAAACTCTAGGGTGAAGGTGTGATGACCAATGATGCTTCATGAAGAGAGACATTTCGTTTGCATGCTATGTTGTTTTGCACTATGAACGACTTTCCAGCATATGGGAATTTGTCTGGATATAGTGTCAAAGGATCTAACGTGTGTCCTATATGTGAAGAGACCACTGATTCAATACGACTAAAACATGGCGACAATACTATATATCTTGGTCATTGAAGGTTTCTTCCAAAATTCCATCTATATCACAGGTTGCGTAAATCATTCAATGCACGGAATGAGGAACATAGTCCACCTAAACCTATACCAGGGGAGGATGTTTATGAAAGAGTAAAAGACTTTGCCAATGAATTTGGTAAGAGATCACAATGTACGATGGCCACACAGAGTGACAAATCTTTATTTAAGAAGAAGTTAATATTTTGGGATCTTCCTTATTGGAGTTCTTTGGCACTCAGGCATTGTATCGATGTCATGCACATTGAGAAAAATGTCTGTGATAGTGTCATCGGTACTCTGTTGAATATATCAGGTAAGACTAAAGGTGGGATAAAATCCAGGATGGACCTATGTGAAATGGGAATAAGGATAGAATTAATAGAAGTAGTTAGTAGCGATCAGAGAACATACTTACCTCCCGCTTATTACACATTGTCGAGAAAGGAGAAGAAAGCTTTTGTGAATGCTTGGTAAATGTTAAGGTGCCACAAGGTTACTCATCCAACATTCGTACATTGGTATCAATGAAAGATCTAAAGTTGATAGGTCTTAAATCTCATGATTGTCATACTTTAATGCAACAAATATTGCCCATGGCAATTTGATCTATATTACCGAAGCATGTATGGGTTGCAATCACCAGACTTTGTTTCTTTTTTAACAGTCTGTGCAGTAAAGTTATTGACCTTGATACTCTCGATAAATTGCAAAGAGAAGTGGTTGTTACCCTATGTCAGCTTGAGATGTATTTTCCTCATTCATTCTTTGATATCATGGTACATCTTGTTGTCTACTTGACTAGGTAAATGAAAATATCGAGACCAGTTTTCTTGCATTGGATGTATCCCTTTGAACGATACATGAGCATTTTTAAAGGTGATGTTCAAAACCGTTATCGTCCTGAAGGGAGTATTATTGAGGGTTATGTGGTGAGAGAGGTTATGGATTTTTGCAATGACTTTCTAAGTGCTAATGGCACTCCTGTTAATGACAAGAATATTGAGGAGCATTTTGGCAAAGGAATTTTGGGATCACAGATGAAAGTAATCAGCCGTGAGCAGTTGGAACAAGGTCACTAGTATATTTTACACAACATCGACGAAGTGAGTGTTTATATTGAGGAACATACCAATTTCATCAAGAGACAATATCCTCGAATCAATTCAATGTGGCTTTCTAGAGAGCATAACAAGATATTTCTTGAGTGGTTTGAAGATAAAGTCTTACATCAACTATCTCAAACACCATATAATCTTACTGAAACTATCAAATGCCTCACCTTTAAACCAAAATTGAATGCTATGTCTTATGAAGGGTTTGACATAAATGGATTCTCATATTACACAAACCGTCAAGATGATAAGAGTGTCGTCCAAAACAGTGGGGTCACCCTTCAAGTGTTTTCATTGTTTTTTGCAAGTGCAAAGGATAAGAGTCCATGTGATGCTAAAATGTCATAGTACCAAATAAAAATGGATGAATTCAAGGTATTAAGTGCCACTCCCAATTTAATTAATATACATTCTTATGTATTCACCTATTCAAGATTAACCTTTAGTGTTACTAACCAAATCAATGTGCTTACTAACAAGGCTATCATCGATGCTCAAAGAGCAAGGCATGCACTGAATGTGCACGACCACACAATGGGTCCAAGAGGCTATGCAGGCATTCGCCAAAGACTATAGGCTTAGTCTACTGCTCAGTCTGCTGCTACTTAGGAGTCATCTACTATTAGTGCCACACCTCTGCCTCGCCTTGCTATGTGGATAGCTGGGAGGCAAAACAAGAAGGGAAATATAACGAAGCCCACAACTGCTGAGCCGGATGCAAAAATGGTAAAATTCAACTCTTAGAGCAATCGATCGACATTGATTATTGTTATGTTTACTTACCAATTTCTATTGATGGTGATTAGCGGGAGCTGCATGAGTAGAGAAAGTAAGGCAAGTTCATCCTTGAGGGCACAAGGGTTGAATTGACAGTTGCTCTAGGTAACCTAGAGCATCCTGGACGTGTTAGGGGTGCAGGCACTGGTGTGGGCATCAAAGCATTCTTTGGGCCATCCCAATGCAAACATGTCCCAAAAGTAGGAATTTCACAAGTTGAGGTAACATATTCTTTTTTTAGAATGTTATTGTGAAAGGGAATTCAATAATAGACTACGTTTCTTTTATCCATATATAGGTAGATGAATTAATTGAGAGGAAATTCTAAGAAGCAATGGTGAAGTGGCAGGCGTCTCAGACGGCCACTCAGGTGGTACTTGTGATGTGCCACACTTCTATTACTCCTACTGTAGAGGTTGGGAGTAATCCTATAGACCCACTACCTAGCACATCCTCTGTAAGTATTTTTATAGCATAGTAGCTAGTCTTTTCAAGATGATATGTTTATGTATATATGTATATAACATTCTTTACATAAATTTGTTGGGGTTGAAGCCATTCCATCTAAAAAGTAAAGAATATATTGTTGCCGAGGCACAATCTTACCCAGACCTTCTAGGGGTGATGTTTCATGGGACTCCAGTACTAGCTGGTGCGGTTCGTGTGAGCTTGATACATACACTCCCCGATTGGAGGGATCTTCAACTACCATATGCCCACCCAAATTCTAAAATGCTTGGTGAGGCAGAAGGTGAAGTGATAATGTGGCCCAAAGTGGATGTCGTCTATGCTAATATTGTATGGTAAATTTACATTACGTTAATTTGTTAGTGTGTATATATGAGTCAATTGATCTGAAATTATATATACAAGTCAAAAATATGACACCCGCTACATCTCGGCCTCCAGATCCATCTCCTCAACTACCAAGTTGGCTTCCAAGGGACCTACACGCCTCATTAGGTCCTAATTGTAGGGTATGGCAGTATGGATCAGCGAACCTGATCGAAATTTCCCTATAAATGTTACAATTCCAGAGGATGATGCATGTCAATCATATGATAACAATCTATTTATACAAGTTTTGCATATGTATTAATGCATAGGTATTAATGCAGGTCAATCATATGAAAACAAGCTATTTTTACAAGATATTTTGGAGTTGTTTCGTTATGATTGGCTGAACACATCTATTATATAGGTGTGGATATGGTGAGATCTTATTTATACATTCGTATACCTTGTTTTATATATGGTGATCTGGTTTTTTATATATTAATGCATACATAATACATGTTTTGCAACCACTTACAAACGATATGTACAGATTTTGCATTTTCCCATGTGGGATTTTTGGTTCCATCTTTGATTAGTCTTGTAGATACATACCCTTCTTCAGTTACTTCATACTACTGTGATGTTTTTGAATATTTTGGTAAAAATAAGAAGACGGTGATAATAACTCCATTCAATGTCGAGTATGTTTACTTTGCTTATAATTTAGACTTAAGAAAATTACATTTTTATTGTGGATTTTGAGTTATTAATTTTTATCTTTCTTACCTGTAGCGGTAGGCATTGGGAGTTACTAGTTATTGTCCCCAAGACGTTCACTATCTTTTATCTAGATCCTGCAGAGAATGAATTGAATACATTATATGGACACACAATGAAAAGACCATTATTCTCATGAGAAATATTTCATATATTTATATCTGTTAACATCTGTTATTACATTACTATTTAATTATGTAACTTAATGTGTTACATTAATATGTAGGGCTTTACAAGAGTTCAAAAAAGCTGGAGGAAAGGTCCCCATGAAAAAGAATCAACCACTAATTTGGGAGAATGTGAAAGTAATTTCTCGACTCCAATGTATATATTATTTATGTGAAATGTGCTTATTTGTATTTTTGAATATTTTCTATGATTCAATTTATAGTGTGCTACAAAAGACAATGGTTGGGCATGTGCCTACTATGTGATGTGATTTATGGACCTAATCATCAAATATGTCATAATGGAAATCAATACTATACATCAGGTATTATATATAGTCTCATTAGATAATATGAGATATATCAATCTTATTATATATTATTAATTATATATACGTCATTCTCTTTGTAGGTGTTTAAAACTAACTTCAGCTCAGGTGGAAAGTAATTAGATGTACATACTCCCTATACGAGGGAGGAATTAGATGTTGTAAGAAAAGAATTGGCAAAAGCCCTACAAGTAGTGGGAATTTTTAAATATAATTGAGATAATGATGACAATGATGACGATGATGAATAAATAATTATATTTCTAAACTTTGTTCTCATAATTATTTTTGTGTGAATGTGAATGACTTTTTCTGAATTGTCATATGTGTGAATGTGAATGACTTTTTCTGATCAATACATGAATGTTTGAATGTGAAAAGAGATGAAATAAATGGAACTGAATGTGAATGTAAATGACTTTGCATGTTTCTACATGTATTTGATCAATACATGTGTCTGAATGTGAATGACTTTGCAGGTCTGTGGCATGTTGTTGCCTGTTATCAATGGATGTTGTAAACCTACAGTTCAGAACTGAACTGTAGGTTCTACATCCTGCGACCAACCATACAGTAGGCCCGCAAACTAATAAGAAAAAAAATCAGAACATAGGTGTCAGTTATTTGTATGAAACCAACACCAAAGACATATGGGGTCAGTTATTAGCAAAAAAATGATGTCTCTTCCATGGCTGGCATGGGTTATCAGTAAGAACTTACGCCTATTGTGTCTAGGCATGGAAGTGCTGACAGGGATATGGCGTCGGTTATTTTTTAATAATCGACTTGTTTAACCATGATATAGTGTCGGTTTTCTATACTAACCGACGCTTATAGTTTCCTTGTTGGTACGTTTTCGGTGGTGGGAAGGGTTATGGCGTCAGTATTTGTTTAATAACTGACGTCATTGATCATGATATAGTGTCAGTTTTCGTTAACAACCGACACCTATAGTTCCCTTTCTGGTGCGTTTTCGGTGGCGGGAAGGGTTATGTCATCAGTTAGAAATTGATGCTGAAGGTATCGACTTTTAGCGACGCCCACTTGGGTGTCACTTGGAAAGCAACGCTAAAGGGTCTAAATAATTGACGCCAAATGCCTTTTCTGTAGTAATATTCGTTCAAGTGTTGGGATGACCAAGATGTTGTTTTCTCTTCAAATGACACCCCCAACCTCTATTGCTTTTGTGACAGATGATTTTGATTGTGGTCTTTGCCAATGCCTTACATGTATTGTGATAACTGAAGGTCTAGGATTTGGCAATCTACAGTGGTGCTTAGCCAATCTTCCCATATATTTAGGGGTTTTGGGAATCAAGTATTCCTTTCATGTCTGTCAATTTACTTATGTTTCCTCTTGTATTTACACGTAGGATCTTCAAGATCATATCTTGCGAGAGGCTGGCCCTATTTCTGGTGATATCTCCTTCTCTTCCACACTCATATGCAATATTTTTCCATCTTTTAGCTGGTCCAGACTATCACGTACGCCTTCTACCACCTAAAGACCTAGACTATTTTGGCAAACGAATCACCACAAGTGATATATCCCTACGACAGTGAGCCATTCTTTCTTCTCTATAAGCTGATCATGCATAAGATTTCTTACTTGTTGTTCCCATTGATGGCCTTGGTTTGTCTATGTCTCCACTTGAGTATTGAGCTATTCTTCGATATTGACTTATGATCCCTTTATATACTGGCAATGAAAGTTTCTCTCTCTGCAACATCGTGGATCTCAACACCTTCGGTGATCAAGATGTGCATTGTCGTATACCACCTGGATATAAGTTTCACCATGATGTTAATCATGATGCCCTTTTTGACCTTATCTGCCATGATGGGATAAAAGACCCTGAAGGCAGCTCCTATTGCTTTCCATGGCACATGTTTCGATGGTCTCCATTCACAATGACTTGCTGATATCTTACTATTTATTTAGACAAACGGAAGACACACCTGTGTTGACCTCACTCGTGTTTCCCCATTGACAACCACCCTTTCAGATAATTTAAAGTTGGCCAAGCAGCTTCTAATGCTACTGTTACGACCACATCTCCCGATAACCTCCAATTAAGGGAGACCGAGAGGTCGAAGCCGTACCCATAATCTCTGGATCAAAGGTTCGGCAATTCACCAAGAACAATTATTAAATTTTAACATACTAAATTGAAAAGTTGTAAAAAAATGAACTTTTGCATAGCTTTTTGAAAACTTGGATCTCTAAACTTCTATCCACTTATGGATTCTATTCTAACTAATCCTCCTTGTATTTTACTTCATGTATTTCACAATATGACAATTTATTGTTTGTCTTTTTGGCTTGTACCAAAAATGCCGAGAAACAAAACATCGGTCAACTGAAGCTGGTATGTGGGGGAAACAATAAACGTGCAACTATGATAACAACATAATCATTCAATTAATCATTTAACAACAAAGATTACGTTTTAAATATAACTCCGCGATCCATGAGTACCCTATCCTCTGTGCTGTCCCTGCAGTGAACCTGGATACTACCTTCCTTATGGTAGATCCCCATTGAACCCCTCATGGTCCCACCTATAGGTGAACCAGTTTCTAGGGTTGAGTCACATGGCACTACTCGTAAGTATCCCACTCCTTAACTCATGGAAGGCTAATGGGTCTCATGGAACTACACTTGGTAGCCCAATTTCTAACCCACAATAACCTAGACCTTACTCTAGGTTACCCCTTTTA
This sequence comes from Alisma plantago-aquatica, assembly GCA_963693085.1. Lineage (NCBI taxonomy): Eukaryota > Viridiplantae > Streptophyta > Magnoliopsida > Alismatales > Alismataceae > Alisma > Alisma plantago-aquatica. Next base: position 772,454,807 of record OY856413.1, on the reverse strand, counting down.
GCCTTTACAAGCCACAGAGGTGGACCCAGATCTAGCCAGTTATACATGTATATTCATAGTGATAGTCATAGTCACTCTATAGTTGCATGAAATAAAAGCATCCAACAATTATTTCAAGCCATGAGGGAAACATCGATAAAATCCTCGGAACACTAGTCGGGATAATCATAAGCGTAACCACATACCTGATTTGATGATCTCACAAGCATCAAGAAAATCCAACCAAGAATGAAATCCAAGCAAGCAATTCAGTAATCACATAATTCCTGAAAAGAATATGTATTATATTTATTACACACTTTGTCAATAATCTACTTTATTGACTTCGATTCACTTTCAAGGGTTTTTGTATCCATTTTAGGGTTTCATTTTGCAATTAGGGTTTCCCTTCATCTTTTACCATATTAAACCCTAATTTTATTCCATTACTCATAAACCCTAATTATCTCATCTATTCTTCAATATTAAGGTTATCTGAATAACATATAACCCTATTTTTAGATTTAAAGGCACCATTAACCATTAATTAATTTCATTAAGGTTCTTTTACATTAAAGCTACTATTTTTATCCTTTTAATCCATAAAAAGATCATTATCTGCATTTATCCTCAATTCCAAGTTCATTATAGTCTAATCACATATGAACTCGATACATCATTAAATCCATCTATCATCAACTCTAAGGGTTTTCATTAATTAAACCATTACAGATAGCATCATTACATATTTTTCTAACTAGAAGCAAAAATAGGCTTTTTCAGTATTTTTATTGAATTCCTTGTATTTTTCTGAGCAAGATTCATATATAATACTTCTTAATCTGAGTTCTCAATCTTTTGTTAAAAATTTGGCAAATTAACTATATATCAACCAATCCCTGGCTGACACGTCATTAGGTTACCTGATTTAATTATCCTTGGCGGACGGGTGGGATTTATGAGGAAAGTACACCTTTGCCCTCGCTCATGATGCATAGCCACAGGGGCCCTTTGGTATTTTGGCTATGAATCTTCTTCCTCGTGTGATCCGCCACAGGAGCGTTCCGCTTGCAGGCACAAATTCTCATCGTCTACATTGTGCTGCCACAACTTCTCCGGTGACGTTCCGATCTACCCCTCCATGGAACTCGCACCGCCATCCTTCCCTCTCGCCTCTATCTCCACTGCTTGTTCTCTAGGATTTCATGGACACCTGCCATCACTGAGATGTCGGGATCTTCTCCTTCTTCCCCATGCAGTCTCTTTCCTTGCCTTAGCTACTCCCGCATCTAAGAGTTGCATGTCTCCCTCCGATGAGACTCGACGCCCCTGCTATCTCGCTCGCATTTTTAGGGGTCCACACTCTCATGACTTGTCATCCATAGCAGCCTATCTCTGATGACAGCTGATAGCATCGGGCCACTCTTCCTGGACATCACTGGCCATCTCCTTCCCGAGGATCCCTCATGAAGGACGGACTCTTGAACATGCTCACCGTTGTGTTCCCAGTCACAATCATTGAGGAGGGGTGGTTTCCTATCACCACTTGGCCCCTACGCTGCCACATGTTGGTACAAGTTGGTACCAAGCTCTTCTACAAACTGACAAAGAGAGAGAGGGGTTGCACTAGGGTCAAGGATGTCCTGCTTCTGTTTGGTGACGATGACAGGGTTTAGGGTGCCCTGGTCACTCATCCACAACTCCCTTTATATAGGGTGTGAGTTAAAACTCTTAGGGTTTGAAGTTGAGGAACGATGGAGTCATGAAGCGTCTGTTGTTGCTTCTTTTGGAATATGACATGCCTAAAAGGAAGAGATTAACTCCCACTCCTTTTCGCTGGATAAGCCATCTATATAAAAATATTTTTCATATTAAAAGTCATTAATATTACATTATCCTCATATTAAGACTATTTGTATTTTCTCTTTCTTCATTCTCCCCTTCTCTATTGGGACTCCTTGGATCCCAAGGAATCCTTATATTTCGAAAATCCTTTTTAAAGACACTTATTATCCTTCTAGATGCATTTATATCCACTATTTCACATTATCTCGTTTATTTCTTATTAAAATATCTCTTTTTGAGTATGCCTCTTTATTTCTCTTTTATTTTCCTCATTGGGATTTCTTTTATCATTAGTAATCCTTGGGATACGAAATTTCACCAAGGATAACTCAATTATACCTCTTTTCATTTATTTTCCACATTTTACCATTGTTTTTTAGTTCTTTCTTAATAAAGAAATACTTAATTAATCTTTTCTTTACTTATTGCCTTTTCTTTGCACTTTGGACTCCTTGGAACCCAAGGAATCCAAGAGGCACGAAATCCCTCTTTGGATTTGCCTTCTAGAGGTTTCCACATTTTTCTTTTCTCTATTGTTCAATTATTTATTTACTAATTGAATTTTCTTGTTATTTGGGCCCAATAGCCAATAAAGGCCACAACAAAATCATCAAGGCTATTGTAAACAAAATCCATTTATTCAAACCAAATGATATATTTATTTTTTCAAATATATTTAATATGAGAAATTACATATCTCATCAAATGAACCCAAAATCAGGGTTGTAACATCCTTCCCCTCTTATAGGAATTTTGTCCTCAAAATTTTATCAAGCAAACAAACAATTCAGGATAAGACTTTTCCAGGTCCATCATTGGCACCTATGTGGCTTTACCATACTCATGGCACTCCCAAAGAACCTTTATCATTACATATTCTTTTTTCTGAGTTCTTTCATCCTGGCGTCTATAAACTGCACAGGTGACTCAGGCCATTTCAGCCTCTCTTGGGCTCACTAGTTTCATTGTTCGGCACATGGTCTGGGTACTTCACATAGTGCTCTAAATTGGACACATGGAACTCATCACACATTACTTTATCATGAGGGGTAAGGTCAAATTTAGCCTTCTCCACCAATCCATCTCGAATGGACCCATGTATCGGGGACTTAGCACTCTTAGCTATGGCTTAGAGGGGTCAGATTTTTATGTCACATATATTCTCCCACAGTGAACTGCATGTCAGTCTACTTTGCATCTGCTCACGACTCTTGTCGTCTCTAGGCTCCTTTCAGCCATTGCACGATCAAAGTGACTTCATCTACACACACTGTGGCCCTTTTCTAACCATCACTTGGTTTTTTCACCAACATCACCTTACTGAAGTGGTGACCGACACAACCTCCCTTACAGAGCTTCTTTAAACCTCGATACTTCCTATGGTGGTCATCATCACATCTTTCATAGGACAAGAACTATCTCTAGCTATCACCTTGAACGAGAACATATGCTCTCATCAGACCCCTTTAGTCTGGATCATACTAACTAATAGTTAGGGGTGATAAACTATACTAACATCGAGTTCTTCATGTACCTACTTCCACCCTTTGGAAGGGAACCTTTAGATAAAACTTAAGATCCTTTGTACTCGCATCATGGTGTAGTTGAAACCCTAAGATGGATCTACCATGTACTCTCATGTCATCTAGGTAAGGTGATCTACCATAACCCATATTGCATCTCGACCTTCCTTGGTCCAGGGGAGACTTACAACGTCCATAGTGATGAACTCCATTCCTCTCTCGGGGACTCTTTATCCTCTATATCAATGCACTGGGTATCTGGTATTCGTCCTTCTCCCTCGGCTTGCATGGCCACATACCACATGCAACTTTGTCTTACACATCCAAGTGCCATTATCACTTACTATCTTTGTAGTATCACGGTGTTTGGTGATCTTAAGATCATGATTTCCAGTACGTCATGATTCCTCAAGATCAATTTCTCAGAAACCCTAAACCAAACTCATCAGGGTTTCGTCACCTTCCTTTCCAAAGAAGTGCATTTGAGGTTCTACCACCATCCTTTTTATTATATCAAGGACTAGGCTGACTAACCAAACAACCATTAACTGATCTCGTTACATTAGAGTTAGCCAAACATATCTTCTTTTCCAAACTTAGGGTTAGTCTAACAACTTCTTCTAGCCAAACTAGGTAGATATATCTCAACCAGAGCATCCATTTCCACTTCACCCTCTTACACATTAGGTAAAGTTGATGTCATACACCTTCATGTATTCCACTTATTATCTCATTTCAGCTCAAAGTCGACTTTATTTAGAACAATCTGACCTCATCTTCTTGGTGATCAAACTCAACCTTGTATGACTCATGTCTCATGATAGAAACATCCTCATAAGATGACCACATTATTTCTATTTAGCGTTTGCAAACCATCCATGTATCATTCACTTTACTAGAGCATGTTATCTTCTCTGTCCCCATATTTTGTGGCAACATTCCAAACCACATCATCTTTTATCCTTGGTGTATGGCATGCATACTGTCCTATCTCTCACTCCCATAACAAGAGGAAATAAGCATTTGGCTGCAGTCCAAATACTAAGTTCCTCCTGTTCCAAGAGTAGAGATGGTACATCCCACCTTGCCAGTACACCTTTAAATCTCAACTGAAACGTGCCTCATATGTCACCTCATCACAATCATCTTGATATCAAAGTTACTTCCATGGAAAACTGGTCTCAAACCTACTTGGGTCCACACACATTCCTTGGTCATCTCCTCTAGGTCTATAGGGTGCCGGTACTTTTGGGGTCATCCCTCTTCCCTTATGCATCCAGAGAGTGCTCTACTCATCTGCCCTTTAGGTCCCATGAGTTCATGAAGGTGATCAATCTCCTAACTCATGGCCCTCAGACAATGATAGTTGTTACCTCCCGACCCTATGGTTATGTACAACTAGGGAATTAGGCAACTTCCACTTTCATCGGCCTTATCCCCACCCGACCCTAGGATAGACTTAGGATTCCATTTATAGTACATGTCTGACTTAGAATCTTACCCAAGCCTTCGTCATCTCTCTTTGGACTGACATTCATCCTTTCATAGGGGTCATGGAAACTTGCCTACCTTGGTCAGGCCCCATACCGGTTACCTCTATGGTAACACATCCACATGCACATAGAGATGATTATCGATGGGTCTACAGGCTCATTCTCATACCATGTACTTTTCACTTAGCTCCTCAAGATCCTATGAGACCTCTTTAGGTTTTCACAAAACCGGTGTACCCCCTTCAAAAGGGTCCCTCTCCTAGGATGGGAGGAAACTATCTCTTGACAACAAGGTCACAAATGCCCTAAGGTCTAGGGTTTACATCCATATACTTAACCCTAGTAAGCTATTAAGGCACAAGCAGACCACTAAACCAGGCTAGGTCATCTGGGTTCTCACTCTTCAACATTAGATTAAGGTCATACCTTCCCATGTCATCAACTTAGCTGGGAGGGGTTTGCCAAACATACCTTAAACGTAAGGGGTTTTTCTTTCCTCTAAACATAAGGAGTACCATGTTCACATCTATAGAAACTCAACTCTCATCATGTGCATTTGGTACACCACTTCCCCTCTTAGGCCTAGGAACCCTAGGTTCTCTTTTAGGTGTCCAACTGCATGCTCAACCTCTTAACCACAAACCAAACATGTATCGGGTCATCGTTTTCCTTGATTGACACCTTAACACTGAGTCTTCCTCGAGGACAAGAAACAAGGTACAAGGCCTCATAACCTATTACTAAACCTCTCCAGGGTATATAAAACTTCTTCTTCCTTTCTTAGAAGGTAAACACTTATACCATAGGCACGTAGGTGCCGAAAGCCTCATCCTCTCTCTAGGGTTTGGTTCTTCTCATAGAAACCAAGACATCATCAACCTCTAAGGATCAAGCATGTGGCTACCACTATCATTCACTTAGGTCCATCATCCTCAACTCCCAACTTCTCCTCATATCTTGGAGTCTAGGATTCCACTTAACCATTACCTTCTTACTGGGTTTCCTGCTCTCTCTCTAGAGCTAATCCTACAACCAACCTCACCATTAGAGGTCCTCTCTTCATGAAGGGTCAACCTCAAAAGCATGTCCCTACCTGGATGAAGCCTATGCTCAACTTATGTTCACTCAAGGTTATCCATAGTTCTTTATGCTTATTTCATAAGCCATCCTTCACTCTCTCCTGGTCAAGATTTCAACCTATTGCTCACCCTACTAATGTACTCTGGGTGCATGCTATGCCCTACTCGCATAAGCCCATAGAGTTTCTACAGGTCCTTCACTAACATCATCATCGAAGGAGCTATCCTTTACTCTAACATGCACGACCCTTCTCAGGGTTGGGTTGCCACAGGTGCTAGGACACCCATGGATCATATGGCATCCCAAAGGCATGTCCTTTCAAACACCCGATCTATCGTGATATCTATTCACCACTTCATATCTCTCTAACCAACACCTAGGGTTAGGGTTATCATCATCCTCGGAGGATGTACCATGTCTCTACTTGTAATGGAGATCTCTATCTCTAAGACTAACTCTCTTTATATATCCTCCTGACAAGAAGCCTAGCCTCAGGTCTCTTCTGTGGGCATGACAACTTATGTCATACGACCTAAGCATGTATCTATCCCTTTACACTTAATCTATTAAGCTTATGTCCATGACATCTTATTTACATACTTTTTCATTAATTTGGTGGAGGATTCCTTAGACCTTGTTAACCTTACCTATACCTCAAGAGGTTGAGGAGAAGAGGGAAAACCCTAATCCTTAAGGTCCTTAACAAAATTTATGATGAGAAGAGATGAATAAGATGAGAAAGTCCTAAAGGTATCTTATTTCGATTCATACCCTAAGACTTTGGCCAGGCAGTCACACGGATCTGGGAGTCCTCATATTCCGACTAGCGGTGCGGAGGAAAATATTGCCAGCCCCCGGTCGTGATCCTTTTCTAGACACCTCCGTCTTTCAGATAATCCTCTAATAACTCCCTTGGGTTCTATGGAGTTTGTAAAATTTAATAATTATTAATGGTTAAGTGAGGAACCTATGCTCTGATACCAAATGTTACGACCCCACCTCCTGATAACCCCCAATTAAGCGAGACCGAGACGTCGAAGCCGCACCCATAATCTTCAGATCAAAGGTTCGACAATTAACCAAGAACAAATATTAAATTTCAACATACTAAACTGAAAAGTTGTAAGAAAATAAACTTTTGCATACCTTTTTGAAATCTTAGATCTCTAAAATTCTATCCACTTATGGATTCTATTCTAACTAATCCTCCTTGTATTTTACTTCATGTATTTCACAATATGATGATTTACTGTTTGTCTTTTTGGCTTGTACCTAAAACGCCGACAAACAAAATGTCGGTCAGCCGAAGCTGGTATGTGGGGGAAACAATAAAAGTGTAACTATGATAACAACGTAATCATTCAATTAATCATTTAACAACCAAGATTACATTTTAAATATAACTCCGTGATCCATGAGTACCCTATCCTCAGTGCTATCCCTACAGTGGACCTGGATACTACCTTCCTTATGGTAGATCCCCATTAAACCCCTCATGGTCCCACCTATAGGTGAACTGGTTTCTAGGGTTGAGTCACATGGCACTACTCGTAAGTAGCCCACTTCTTAACTCATGGCAGGCTAATGGGTCTCATGGCACTACACTTGGTAGCCCAATTTCTAACCCACGATAACCTAAACCTTACTCTAGGTTACCCCTTTTTAGCCTTTACAAGCCATAGAGGTGGACTCGAATCTAGCCAGATATACATATATATTCATAGTGTAAGTCATAGTCACTCTATAGTTACATGAAATAAAAGCGTCCAACAGTTATTTTAAGCCATGAGGGAAACGTCGTTAAAATCCTCGGTACACTAGTCGGGATAATCATAAGTGTAACCACATACCTAATTTTATGATTTCACAAGCATCAAGCAAATCCAACCAAGAATGCAATCCAAGCAAGCAATTCAATAATCACATAATTCTTGAAAAGAATATGTACAATATTTATTACACACTTTATCAAGAATCTACTTTATTGACTTGGATTCACTTTATAGGGTTTTTGTATCCATTTAGGGTTTCATTTTGCAATTAGGGTTTCCCTTCATCTTTTACCATATTAAACCCTAATTTTATGCCATTACTCATAAACCCTAATTATCTCATCTATTCTGCAATATTAAGGTTATTTGAATAACATATAACCCTATTTTTAGATTTAAAGGAACCATTAACCATTAATTAATTTCATTAAGCTGCTTTTACATTAAAGCTACTATTTTTATCCTTTTAATCCATAACAAGATCATTATCTACATTTATCCTCAATTCCATGTTCATTATAGTCTAATCACATATGAACTCGATACATCATTAAATCCATCTATCATCAACTCTATGGGTTTTTCATTAATTAAACCATTAAAGATTGCATCTTTACATATTTTTCGAACTAGAAGCAAAACTAGGCTTTGTTAGTATTTTTATTGAATTCCTTGTATTTTTTTGAGCAAGATTCATATATAATACTTCTTAATCTGAGTTACCAATCTTTTGTTAAAAATTTGGCAAATTAACTATATATCGACCAATCCCTGGCTGACACGTCAATAGGTTACCTGATTTAATTATCCTTGGCAGCCGGCTGGGATTTATGAGGAAAGTACACCTATGCCCTTGCTCATTTTACATAGCCACAGGGGCCCTTTTGTATTGTGGCTATGAATCTTCTTCCTCGCGCGATCCGCTGCAGGCGCGTTCTGCTTGCAGGTGTGGATTCTTGTCGTTCGCATTGTGCCGCCACAGGTTCTTCGGAAACACTATGATCTACCACTCCATGGAACTCGCACTGCCATCCTTCTCTCTCACCTCTATCTCCACTGCCTGTTCTCCAGGCTTTCGTGGACACCTGCCATCACTGAGATGTCGGGATCTTCTCTTTCTTCCCCATGCAGTCTCTTTCCTTGCCTTAGCTACTCCCACATCTAAGAGTCGCATGTCTCTATCGGACGAGACTCAAAACCCCTTCTATCTCGCTCGCATTTTCAGGGCTCCACACTCTTAGGACATTTCGTCCATAGAAGCCTATCTCCGACGACAGCTGTTAGCGTCGGGCCGCTCTTCCTGGACATCACTGGCCATCTCCTTCCCGAGGTTCCCTCATGAAGGATGGACTCCTGAACACGCTCACCGTTGTGTTCCCAATCACAATCATTGAGGAGGGGTGGTTTCCTATCACCACTTGGCCCCTTCGCTGCCACAGGTTGGTACAAGTTGGTACCAAGCTCTTCTACAAACTGATGGAGAGAGAGAGGGGTTGCACTTGGGTCAAGGACATCCTGCTTCTATTTGGTGATGATGACAAGGTTTAGGGTGCCCTGGTCGTGCATCCACAACTCCTTTTATATAGGGTGTGAGTTAAAACTCTTAGGGTTTGAAGTTGAGGAATGATGGAGTGATGAAGTGTCCGTTGTTGCTTCTTTTGGAATACGACGTGCCTAAAAGGAAGAGATTAACTCCCACTCCTTTTTGCTGGATAAGCCATCTATATAAAAGTATTTTTCATATTAAAAGTCGTTAATATTACATTATCCTCATATTAAGACTATTGTATTTTATCTTTCTTCATTCTTCCCTTCTCTATTGGGACTCCTTGGATCCCAAGGAATCCTTATATTTCAAAAATCCTTTTTAAAGACACTTATTATCCTTCTAGATGCATCTATATCCACTATTTCACATTATCTCGTTTATTTCTTATTAAAATATCTCTTTTTGAGGATTTCTTTATATTTTTCTTTTATTTTCCTCATTGGTATACCTTTTATCATTAATAATCCTTGGGATATGAAATTTCACCAAGGATAACTCAATTATACCTCTTTTCATTTATTTTCCACATTTTACCATTGTTTTTTATTTCTTTCTTAATAAAGAATTATTTAATTAATCTTTTCTTTCCTTATTGCATTTTTTTTGCACTTTGGACTCCTTGAAACCCAAGGAATCCAAGGGACACGAAATCCCTCTTTGGATTTTCCTTCTAGAGGTTTCCACATTTTTCTTTTCTCAATTGTTCAATTATTTATTTACTAATTGAATTTCCTTGTTATTTGGGCCCAATAGCCAATAATCCCACCACACAATCGTCAAGGCTATTGCAAACAAAATCTATTTATTTGAACCAAATTATATCTTTATTTGTTCAAATATCTTTAATATGAGAAATTACATATCTCATCAAATGAACCCAAAATCAGGGTTGTAACAGCTACTACATGGACGGTTCATAAATATAGAGCTTCTTGTGAGGCTAATCAACATCATTTTTTCCCTTTTGCCTTTGATACTTTTGGCGTTCTGACTGATGACTCAATTTCTCTCCTTCAATGCCTTCAACACGTAATCAGTAGGAACTTTATGTTGCTTGCATCTACATCCAATAATTTAATTTTTAGATTTATTAGCTTTGCCATCCAGAACGAACTGGCAGCCCAATTTGTTGTCTACACTTCTCAGAAGGCTTTTTTGTAAATATCATAACAAGATTAATCTCGTGGAGTTTTGAATCAATACTTGGTTTGGATTTTTGTGTGAGCCAAGAATATGAATCAAGTCATTATGCAAAAAAATGTGGTAGCATTGTGAAGGAACAACATAATATTTCAAACATGGTGTGAAACATCTACAACTGATAAGCTATATTGAAATTTCTTCTGTAAAATTCAACAAAAAATAATTATTGAGAATAACAATGATCATATTTTTGATATAATAAAGAAGGATGTGATAGTGATGATAGAATTTAAGAGAACCTAACATACATTAATAATTTAGTTACTCATTATGCTCGTGTCACTTTTTGTTTGTGATACATACTATGTCAATGTAATGCTTTTTTCATTTTTTGAAATAGATATCAATTTATTCCTTAAGCAAATAATCTAAATATTCAATAATTTGGATACATGCGTTTTTTTTTGTGTCATTTTATTTGAGCCAACAAACAAAATATCATCATGAGTATACCCATCTATTATATTGAGTCATCACTTTAAATGTAGTTGTCACTCTTTTAAATTATAGAGATCTAAAAATATCAATGAACCATGCATATAAAACCTCTGAAATGGTACATACAAATGCATTCATAATCATCTGATTAAACTCACTTTGAGAACAATCCTTTCCTTTAAGACTCAACCTTCTAATATGAATCTCATTGTTGCTATCCATTTTACATATTATTTAATAAAGAACGAATAGATGCAAATTCTCCCTCATATTACAAACACTACCATTTCATCACGCACAAACTAAAATTCTGAGCTTATTACCGTATTTATGACTATAAATAGTCACCACATAATGATCAGAATTGTTAAGAGAGATGAATCTATTGTCATGTTTAAAAAAAAAATCACAAATTATAAAATACTTTTTTCGTAAGATCTATGTGCGAAGCACGCACAATTACTAGTAATCTCCTACGTGAACATGTCGTGCTACATTTTAGTTTTGATTCTTAATGAGCCATTGCTTTTGAATAATGGGGTCGATTTCTTATTTGTTTACTTGGGTTTTTTACTTTATCTCCCCTCATCACGATTTACTCCACAGCAAGTCGGCATCTAGCATTGAACCAACAAAGATGAAGTAGATCGCATAGCAACTTAAGCTAGCAAGGCAAGATACTCCTGGGTCACTAATAAATACATCGAGCCAACTAACCTCCACAATTTGCAGAACCCTTGCTTTTGCCTAAACGTTACAGTAGGTGGCCACCATCCTTGTGAAGAAATCACCCAACAAGAAAGGGGTCCGAACATAGGATTTAGGGTTATCTTATAGTGCTAAAAACCAGAGGTTCAACCCAGACCCCTACCTCACCAATGGCAAGACAAATCTCTTCACCTGCTGAGTCAGAGACAAGGTCAAAAGAAGACCCTAATGTGGTGAAGCCAACATTATGAAACCTGCCAGAAAACCGTCAAAGGAGTCAAAATTCCGAGAGGGTGATCTATACTGTTGAAAAACATGCTCCTCTCTTCTGCTATGAGTAGATCGTTTAGCGACTTCTTAAGCATCGAATGAGTTGTGCAATGCACCTCGAATCAGAAGAGATGATAACATGCGACCTGCTTGCATCAAAGTAAAAGAAATTATGGCATGGAGAAATAACGAACCCCCTAGCATTCTCATGATGAGACAGTAGTAGTAAGGACATTATCCACGAAGAGGAGGCTTTGACCCAACAAGCATGGTAATGAAATTTATATTGTTTCTTATGAACTATAGATCGACGAAACAAGTAGTATTCTTACGTTGATGATGTAATTCTGTTCATAGGTACATTTTTAATATGAAATTCTGTGTCATATATTTACGGTTCCTACTGAGAATTATAACTACTTAATAGAGATCTTTCTTTAATACATCTTTCTTACTTGTTTGTGTTTCTCCACCTTCACTTTCTGCATATAAATAACATTTATTAATATGCACGTCATCGTATGTTTTCTATGAAGGCATGCATAATTCATATAGCACTTAAAATTAAAAAATTAATAGATATTGACATCAGATATCTTTTCTTGGTTAGAAATTTATTAGCTTGTTGGTTGTGAAAAATTTTGTTATATATTTTTCGTTAAGGTTCACCTTAGAGGATTTGTACAACTTTTAAAAGCATTTGGCCTTTTCACGAATTTGCTACCTACAAAACTGATCAATACATGCCTTACTTCATTAAGATCTTGGAGCCGAACCGCACTCATGATTCACGATGGAGATAGGTCATTAGCTATGAACTGAGCTATGGACACATTCCACTTGTAGAGAAACTCTTTTTTTTCTTCTTGTTGTTGTGTCAAGCATGTCTCTTCCTTTTTAATTCTTTTCATACGCAAGACTTATTGATAAATTCAATCATATTTTCTTATCTAAAATAATCTTAGACGAGTATTGAATGAACCCTTCCTTCTGGCTTTGAATATAAACAACTTATAACAATTAGCCACATCTTATACATTTCTTATATCTATAGCTTCTTATGTGTAATCTAGATGGATAAACCATTACATGCGAGTTGTAGCTATTTTAGTCTAAGGTGATTGCTATTTGCGAAGAAAATATTATCTGCTAAGTTTGAATCATTTACATTAATTTCTTTGAGTTCTTGCAAGTACAAAGAAAAGCATATTAAAAATTGCAATTGAAGAGCTACTTAAGGTATATCCAAATATAAGTAAGAAATATCATTCTATGTAAATTTGCAATACTTCACATACACTACCTATATTATATATTTGTCATATTTTTATTTATTTAAGTAAAGTAATAGAACATTGTATAGATTTTATTAATTTAATTAGGTAACACATAATCCCCACATAATTTTTGTAATAAATATTGACCACCAAAGATAGTGCACCTTATAAGATTTTCAAGTCATGGGTTTTAGCATAAAATGATGTTTTACACTTGTAATGATATTTTTATTATTATACGTAGCATTAAGCTATACAATAGTTGTTGTGACTTGTTAAATTTTTGGAATACAAAAACTTGATAAAGTAGCTACTAGTTCTTAAAAATGACATGAAATTTACATATATTCAAACAATGAATTAATAAATTTCATATATTTTATTCTACTTGTCGCATTATTTAATTTATAAAATAAAAAGTAAGTATATGTCAAATCAAAAAAATTGGTGAACTTTGTAATTAATTATTAATAACATTTCAATTTTATTTTTATACATCGTATCTTTCCTATTTACTCATGGTTATAGGTCACATTTAAACTTCCTATTTTTATAAATATATTTTTCTAATCAAATAGGATTATAGGTCACTTTATATATCAATCCATGTATTATGCATAATAGTTAAGAATTGAACATCCATTGTAATGATTATTGTAAGAATGAGAGTTTATGTGATGTCAATCTGTGTAACACTATAATATTTAAATTTAGATTGTAACAAAAATTGTACTAGAATGTTTCACAAAATGCATAATATACTATTTGAGTTAATAGTTGTCATATTTAAAGACACAACCTCACTTTGATTTGAACTCAATATTTTATACTTGACGATATCTCAATTTATAATTTTTTTTGTTCAAAGTTAATGTACTACCAAACAAGAGTGACACATTAAATAACATTAGATTATAAATGATAGGAACATCTAAAATGTATATTTTTAACACCATTTATTGCAACCTATTCTTGCTTATATTAGCTAAATTTTATTCTCAATTTGAGTATAGTAGGGTAGTCATTATTTTGTATTTTGATGTGTGTTATCTTTAACTCTGAGCAAACATTTTATTTTATAATAATGATTGGCTCCTCTTTCAATTTATGGATAATATTACATTTTCTCATCTAGAGATTTGAGATGTGCTATATTTTGTAAATATTTCCATGAACAGCCATAATGGTGCTTTGTTATAGTCACCCTAGATATCAATGACAATAATCAAACTTTTTGAATAAAAATCAAAGCTTATTGAATCAAGTCATAAAATTACTTGTTATCTAAATAAAATATAATCATACAAATAATATTCGTGAATATGTTTGAATACTTTTTTCATAAAAATGTTATTAGTTATTGTATATATACACTTAATTATAACTATGATTGATAATTCTTAAGAAAACAACAAAGTCTTTCCCAAATATTAGACAAGTTTACATTTGTTTAATCTATGCATTATGTCAAAAACCTTGATATCACTAACTAACAAAAATCTAATCACTAACTAGGGTGTGCTACAAAAAGTAAAAATGTACGAAACTACTAATTCCATTAATATATTTCATGAACATCCATGTAAAATATAAAAATTACATATAGATACATAATTTTCAGTTGAATTGATGGTTAGTGGATATGTAGACATAAAAGTGGTTATCGGTGATTGTTATATTTCTTGATCAACACATATTCAAAATTATATTAAAATAGATCAAGAAATGTATCTAACTTTGGTAGTACAATGCATGGAGAGAGGTCAAAGAGTATCATTGTTAACCTGACACTTTCAAAGGAGACGATGACAACAATGTGAATACTTGTATTTAAATAATGACCATGTAACATGTTGATTTTATTCAGTAGTAAATTAAGTAAAATATATAAAAAAGATGTTACACAAATCCCCATGTTTTTATCATTTTCTAGAGAATATATATAAGGACATGATGTTCACATGCCACATTCACAATACTTTAAAAGTGAGCATTGCATATTGCAAAGGTCAAGTTTCAAAGGAAAAAAGAAATATATAACTAAAATGGAATCCACCACATTTAATCAGAATAACAATATGAAGATACAATAATGAGGTGAACCATATAAAATAAGATCTATTGTAAATATTTTTGTCATATTCATGAACTATGAGTATTCATGTGTCAATCAAATCGGGGAAGTGTATCGTAGTGTAGGACTTTCTTGTAAAATTTTATTGATAATTTATTTTAATAATCTGATCATTTAATTTATGCTAATACAAAATATTTTGTATCGTACATAAATATCATCATATCTATCTACATTCTAAGTGTTTATTTGAGTTATATTACCATAAAAAAATTGAATGTGCAAAGCACGTGCTTTTACTAGTCAATTCTTACACAAGAATGACATTATATGATATCCTCCTTCCCAAAACAAAGGTTTTTCTATGTAAGAACTATCCAAATATGGACATGTTGTTATTATCTTTATAGAACCAGTTTATATATGAGCTTCATGTACAAATGCATTAATTGTAGAACTATTTATGTTATCCTTTTGTAATTGATTTGATCATGTAGTTGCACATATATTAGTGTAGAACTTTTCCTTTCAAAGTGTATAATACTGTCTTAACTATGAGGTTATAAACCATTTCTAGTTTCTTTTGAACAAAGAGTTCATCAACACTATCATGGCCCAATTTCTTTGGATGAATAAGTCAAATTTAAAGCTTTGTAAAGTCATAACTCCATTGGTATGGATTCTAGGATCACAACATCTGATGTGACCTAACTTGATCCACATTTTGACATGGTTGGATGATGATTCCAAACACAGATCTTCATAAAACTTGCAAAACCATAGGAATTAAGTGTTTTCTCTTCCAAGAATAACCTTCTTTAGCTCAAGAACAAATCCTCCATCTCTTAAACAATTTCACATAGGTGTAAGAGTTGTTGGGATACTAATTATATAGGTAGGTTGGATTCAAACTGGTATTTTACCTAAAGAAACACTATTTCAACCACTAAACAACTTACAGTGACCATACCTTTCATGAAATCACTTCACATTGCCCACATCAGTATCAACATGTCTGACATCGATCTTAACATGACTTGCATCAATCCAAACCTAGCGACAGACCTACAACGACCCACATTGACCCGACATAGACCATCATCAATCAATAACAACATTCATTGTGACGTGGCTCAGTCCATGTCAAGCACCAACAACAATCAATGTGACTCAACTTTTTCCACATCGAACCACTCATGATAGCTCATGAAACCAAACTTAGTTCCTCTCACTAATAACTTGTGGCAACTATTGAGCTCAATGCTCTAACAACATCGATTGTTGCAAAGTGATTAATGACACTCAAAAACCTCTTTTTAAGTACACAATCTTGAAAGTAACATTCAACTGAAATCGAACCAAAGCATTCTGTCACCATATATAACAAGCATGTGAATGATTAGGCAACAATATATATTAATATTCATACCAATCCATATTCAACCATATAGGTAGATGATAAAACATGAATAAAATTAAAACTAGGATATGACCTCAGAAAAATCTTACAATTGTCATTTTTTGTGAGAGAAACCCTAACTGCTTCACTATTTAACTCTACTAAGAATTCCTATTGATGAAGTAGCATGCAAGCTATATAGTATCTTAAGTTACTCATATTGGGATGGGGGTATTATGACCCTCACATGGGTTATGTTCCCAACTTATTTTATATATATATATATATATATATATATATATATATATATATATATATATATATATATATATATATATATATATATATATATATATATATATATATATAGGGAGATGATCTCTTACGGACTGCAGCCCACTACGGACTGACAGACTCCCATTTCCGTTTAAAGAGTCCCCGCTCTACATTCCACGCCCTTAGCGTCACTATTTTGTTTCTGTTTTTTTTCAATCTTCCATACACGACTATGAAACTCTTGCTCAATCTCACGAGAGTAGTCAATCGTCGTGCACAGACGGCCCTACAGTCAGGCCAAAAGAGGGCCTACACTCAGATCTACCCAGAAATTGTCATCCAGAACTGAATCGATGTTGTGGCATAAATAAGCTAGGCTATGCAGAACTATTCACCGATGCACGATGTTGTCTTTCCGCCTTCAGTAAGAAAAATCAATCTAGTTGCAAAAAGCATCATGGATGGAGTTAGTACCAATACTTGCTCTACTTCCGTGGATAATGATGGAGTTATTAACACACCTGCGTTGCTGCCGTTGGATGGAGTTACTAACAACACCTGGTCTTCTGCCAACAAAGCTTCAGTGCATCAGAATCAACATGGAAACTGCCCCACCATCCAACTTGTCCCACTTAATCCTCATCATAATCGTTCTTGTTTCCATGCATCTCATTTGTTGTTTCCAGGCATCTCATTTAAGTTTCCATGATTGAGTATTTCCATGTTGCAAAGTTCCCAAGCAAGGTGGGAGTCTAGCATTACCAAGTTCTGAATATATATGTACACGCTGCCAATGATGTATAGCTAATGCATCAATCTTTAGTTTGGCTTGAGTTGGTATTAGGTGATAAAATGTTCGTGCTACAGTTCGTCGCACATACCTGCTGCGTTGGAGGATCTTATAGGAGACAAAATTGGTGTCTGTAATGATGTGTGTTGTAATTTGGATGCAACTTTTAAGATTCATTTATCGAATAGTTAGTTTATGTTTGCACCATGTTTTTGTTGTATACAACTCAATTTTGTAGAAATATATGTTGACGTTTGTACGGATCCTACTACAACAACCTTTTGAAAACTAATAACAACATATATGCCAGTTTTACCTCTTATATCTTGAATATACTCAGACGAACAAAGACATTAAAATGAAAGAAGCAATCAAGGAAAAGCAAAGTGTGCCTCCTACTCGTCGTTGCTACATGGATGCATGTGTTTTCCATGTTAAAAATAAAAACAAGTTTGAGAGAATTGAAATGACAGATAAGAGAATGTATGAAATGCAGATAGAGAACAACTTGAGGACACCAGTACTGGAATGGGAAAGTTGAATGATCAAATAACAATTATAATTACAAACTGAAGCACAGATTAGACGAAAGAAAATGTGGATGACGAAGGGCAAAAATGGGGAAGTGGGTTCGTAAGTTGCATGATGTGTATGGATGAGTGTAAGTCACTCATCCAAGGACAACAAAATCGATGCACAAAACTAATTTGAAATGCATGATTCTTGCCTCCTTTAGATGCATGACCTATAAGTATCCAAATGAGCTAAAATTTATTATATTGTAGGTTCTTAAGATATTTAAGAAGATCAACGATTTACAATTTTCAAAAAGTTACTACATATTTAAAAATGACTGAGGTGTACGGTGCCTCCGGTACACTCGAGTGTACACTAGCCTGACTCATATATATATATATATATATATATATATATATATATATAAATATATATATATATATATATATATATACATATACATATATATATACATACATATAAATATACACATATTTACATACACACACACACACACAAATATATATACATATATATATATATACATATATATATATATATATGTATATAGATACATATATATATATATATATGTATATATATACATATATATATATGTATATATATACATATATATATACATGTAAAATATATACATGTAATATATATATATATATATATATATATATATATATATATATATATATATATACATATATATATATACACATACATATATATGTATGTATGTATATATATATATATATATATATATATATATATATATATATATATATATATATATATATATATATATATATATATATATAGTCAGGCTAGAATACACTCAAGTGTACAAATCAAACAGATACACTCAAGTATATTTGCATATAAAGACTATTTTTTTCAAGATGTAAACCATTGAACTTCATTTTCATACTATAATTAGGCTATATGCAAATTTTGAGCCCATTTGGATGAGTGTAAGTCACTGATCCGAGGGCAAATAAATCGATGCATGAAATTAATTTAAAATGCATAATTTTTGCGGTCTTTATAACATGACCTATAAATATCCAAATTTGCTCAAATTTTTATATGAGTTTTTCACAAGATGATTAAGAAGATCAATGGATTAAATTTTTGAAAAAAATATTGCATCATGAAAAACTACTTGAGTGTATTCTGTTCCGAACACACTCGAGTGTATTCTGCATTACAAAGAGTTTGGTTATGGTCTATACTCTATAAATGTATATTATGTGTGTATCCCTGTATACTATCTTTGATCATCATAACCTTCTTATGAAATGTTATGCCTCTGAATATCACATTTTCCGAACTTGATATTTACATTGTGGAAGTTATTTTTTCTAGAATAACTTGGATATTAGTGGTATTTGATCCTCTCTAATAATTGGAACCCCCATACCTTACTTTGTTATTGTTTTCTTACATCCTAAGTGCTCAAATAATTAATTGATGTGCACATACCAATGCAATCCCATCCCTTCTTCTAGTGGCTTTGTTCCCAAACACTTAGACAAGGAGACATTGGAAAAATTAACTTTGTTATCTCGTGATCTACACATAAGAATGTTGGTCTTTATGGAAATGGATTTAGATATCCATGTTTCCCTATATAATAATTCCAACTCATTTACTTATCATGTTTTTTATGTACCACCCATGTCAGCTTGTTAAGAAATTCTAATAGTTACTTTTTCTGTTCTTTCTACTATACTATAGGGGTTTTGAAACATACATAAGAGAATACAAATTGGAATAGTCAATCTATTTTGAAAATTCATAGCAGTTTTTAGTGTGGGACGTTCCATTTATTTCATTGAGTTATGACTTGTGAGTGAGGACCCTTTCACATTAATAAATAGTCTCCACCATGTGCTTTGTGCTAGAAGTAGCTTCCTACATATGAGTAGGGTTATGGGATGCAAAAAGAGTCGAATAGAAATCTAAGTTGATGGTTTTCATTGCTATTTCGTACTCTTCAAATTCCTAGATCATTCTCTAGACCTTATTCTATTTTCTTTTCTACTTTTCATATGTCTTGTGACATAATTGTGATATGTTAAACTCAAATTCATGGTTCATATCACCCACGACTAGAGCATATGCATCTGATTCATCTTGAAAGTTCCAAGGTTTTAGTTTATATGATAAATCACCACAAAAACTATATTATCATTTGTAGAGGCCAACATTTGTGATTAATAAAATACCTAGCCAACATGCTTAATAGGTTTCCTTTATATATTGAAATCATGTCATACCAATATTGAATACCCTCACCAATGGCTTTCATTCTCTCCATGATAGTTTCACATGCAAAGTTCTCACATCATTCTTTATTGACCTCAGTAAATCTTTCCTATGGCTAACCATAGTTTTTTCAAGTAAGAAGTACCTTTACATTTTCTTCTGATCATGAATATGTTCTTCTACAATCATTAAGGGAACATAGTCCTCATGATAGAATGGTAGATGTTTTTCCTTAAACGTGTGTAATGATCATCGGCCCATACTTGATTTTTTTCAAAAATTCCTTTAAAGTCTATAATGATCATCAAGCAGAATAAGATTACAATCTTATTCTCCTGGAAGTGATTTCACAAAATTGTATTTGTATTTTATAACATAACTAAAATTTAAGTAAAACTAGTTATCCCATATATATGGCTTGCAAGAAGCATATACCATATTTATCTCGTACCCACTCATAATTTTCCATGGATAACCAATTAAACTACTTATCCAATCCTCTATAGACCACTCTATATCAATTTATATGAGTAGGTGGTTTCTAAGTACCTAAAAGTATTGTAATAATGTGTTATATATGATCTCATTGGCAAAGTCAAAAGAATCTAGAATAATCTTGATGTGATATATTTAATTAGTTAAATGTAGATAGGACTACAAACATGAATTAAAGATGTAAATCATACAACATAGAAAATATATTGGAAAAACACCAATTAATGACAAAATATCTAGATCATTAATGAGAATCTTATGCATTTTCATGCCTCGAATATATGGTCTACCAAAACAAAATATGATATTATATTTCAAACATAGACTAGGATATAGACTCTAAGTTTGTGACACTATTTCTCTTCATATGACATGGTTGATTGTGTCTGGCCACATCATCAATATCAACTAGCCGAATAAACTGGACTCCTCCTATAAGCCTGGGTACTTAGGCATAGAGTGAAAGTACAAGGTCTAACTACCTACATTAATGGTTCCACAAAGTCTAACTCATTAAGTAGTAATTTTCCAAATATATTGCATAATGTAACTGTAGAGTCTCTAATTATTCATGGATAAACACTATATTAAGGAGATTTTCCTTGGTAGAGTTCTGCATACCCCACCCATATGCTTAGACTACCGTATTCGGGAATCTTTCGATCAATATGCATATTTATTCCTTTACTAGGAAAACCTGTGTGATGGATTGTCTGATGCTTAGGGAAACTAGAGTCTAATATGTTATTTCATTTCTATTAAATTGATCCACTGTACCAATTCTTAGTTGACTCTGCATTTAGAAGTATTTACTTTAATTTTTATGTGAAATTCACTAAAACTAATTTGTTAACATCAGATACTAGATAACTACTTGAACTAATCTAACAGATTATACAAATTATACTTAAAATAGTTTTATATTTATTATCTTAAATTATTAAGTAGAAGTGGTTCAAACAATCTAATTACATTTAGATGAAGTTATTATATTTTTCTATAGTTAGGGAAAACCTATAAAATATTTATTCCTATAAATTCTATCATCCTGAGTCACTATGAAATTTTCATATAAGCATCATATAGTATTAATAATCCAAAAACTACCTAAGTCTATCTACCTCACTTATATCAACAATATAAATATGAGTTTCGGGTCAATTAGCCCAAAATAGTTAAACAAGAAAACAAGAACATATGTTCTTCATCTTTTAGGCTTAAATTTTGTAATAGTGTATCTTAAAGACGATTTTCTTTCATGACAACTCAATTTTATGGTACAAATCACAATTCTTGGTTTTGTCTACCTAGATATTAGCATACTCATCCCAAATTTGGTTCAAAACATTGTTAATGTTATATTTCAACATGCTGGTGTCTACTTCTCTACTTGTACATAACACTCAAAGGAGAAAGGTAGGTGAAGGAAGTAGAATAGAAAATGTTTGTATCAAATTGAGAACTAAGATCACCCAAGAAAAGAGGTAGTGAAGAGGAAACCATGATTGTAAATGAGTTACCTAGATCTTTTTATAACTAGATTATCATTTCAGTAGTGGTTCATCATGTTCTTCCCATAAATCACCTCAAATCACCCTTACAATTGACATAGATTGGGTTTTAGGATTTAGATGTTTGATCTGAGTAACATGAGGCTAGGTTTGATATTACACTACTTTTGATTAATTTTTAGGAAAACATCAATTCTTTTATGTGATTGGAAAGGATGATGTTGTCATGTAGAATCCCCATGTACCTCTAGTTGAAGCACTATGTCGAGCTATACTAATGCATGAAAATAACAATCTAAGGATTCACCACATTGGGCAATGGAGGGATGTCCAAAATGTGTTGATTACGCTCAAAGCCGTCCCATTAGGTGTGTTGGCCAAGCATGACACAACTTTATAGTATACACCATATTGGCTGGAGTAGATAGACTGAAGTGGCACTACATTTTCTAATAGCCATTGCCCGATGTACTCTCACCAATCACAAATGCCCAACCCCTATATTTTGGCTCCAACAGGATGTCTCTAGCCTTCATCCCTTCAAACTGGTCCTAACAGAATCACTAATCAATAGGTATGCATTCATGTATTATTTTACTATAAAGAGTTTTTCAAACATGCATGTGCAATTTATCTCTATATCCTCTTTATTACCTTTTAAACTCAATTTGAAGTTATACTAGAAATATATATTTGTCATAGGAAAATAAATTATTCATATATGCCCAAGGATTAAATAGTCATTCAAAATCATGCACATATCCTAGTTAGGTTACAAACTATGATTTGACTTTTCCATGACCTAGGATTTGTATAAAGTACACGTAGGGTTGGAAAAAGCGTACTATTTTGGGATACATCTGACTAGAGTTGAGAATCACTTGTACCATCTTAAAACCAATTACCCCATGTACTCCAAGTTGGTATGTAGAGATTTATCGTGAACTCCATATGGCCTAGCATGTTGGAGGGAGTTACAACGAGTACAATGCACACATTTCATTAAAATGTTCATTATGTGACATGCCATTATATGTATAGTGTCGAGACGAGGGAAGGTACCCGTACAAGAAGAGATATTTTCTATGGTCATATTGTTAGACTGACCATTAGGCTTTTAAGTAGATGTAGATTAACTCCTTTATGTCTTAAATGATTGTGATACATCTACCACTGAAGTCCTGAGCTAGGAGAACTTTCATTGTCGAGATAAGGATTTAATAATAGAGTAGGAAATATGTCACTATAAACTTGTTGCAGAAAGATGATATGAAATTTTTTTACTAAATGGATTGGTCAAGTAGATGCATGATGTGAGAATTTTCCTATAAATTTATGCATGTTAAGGGATTTGAAATTTGATCATTGGTGTTGACTTGTCTTGCAATTATTTAAATTAATGAGAATAGTCAAGTTTGCATTATATTGTTTCTTCAATCTAGAAATTACTCATCTCATAAAAAGGTTGGGCCAATAATGGCTTAGGAAAGGATATATCCTTGTCCAACAAAGAATGAATTGTTGTCTTTATGTCAGGGTGATGTTCCAACTATATTTTATTTTGAAAAAGAATTGTATTTGATGTGAGGAAGTATGGCTAGTGTTAGTTATAATAAAAATATATTTTGGGTGCAACATATATCATGAACTCATCATCGATGTTTGGTCAATTGTTATTAGACAATAATATTTTCACAATTTTAAGAAGTCCATCCAACTATATGTGAAGAGTTGTTCTTTATATCATATTCCAGTGACTTGTGTTTGAGAGGAGATAAAAATTTGGAAGTTGATCTATTATCAATGTAATTATGTCCTATTTTCTTAGGGTAATTTTGCAATGGTATTAAAGATTCTTATAACATCCCTTGGTTAATTGTACTTTTTTAACAGTTCTATCTGTTATTTACATATGATGTCCCATTTTTCAGGTCTGAGGTTGCAATAGACCATGATGATGAGCCAAATATAATTTACTTTATAGTGTATGATGTGTTGGTTATTACATATAACTTTGATTTTGTTAAGTTTAGAACACTATAATAAGATACCCCTGGACACCCGAATTGCCTTCACTCGATGGTATGATTTGAATCCATGATGGAACCACACTAGTGTTGGTAGTCGAGAACTAGAGTTAGGTGTACATGAGTCATCCTAGGTCCACATTGAAACAAAGGAGATATTATCAGACAATATAGTGGAGATATAGCATGGGCATCAAGAGTCTGAATAGTAGAGATTGTAAGATCCCAAGATTTTAGGCCTCGTAATGAAGTTATCTTAAAAGGAAAAATATGACTACCCATATTTACAAGTTAACTACTTTTCTTACATAATATATAGTGGTTCCAACACTAAGTAAACTTGGCCCGCGGCTCTCCTAGACGCTCAACCGATTAGGGTTTCATGATGCCTACTTTCCTTTACCATTTGGGTCTCCTCTACTTTCCTGATTTGATCTTCTCTCTCCTGTAAGTACAAGGAAGGCACTGGTTATTCTGGTCCTATCTCTTGATGGTGGCAAAACTTATGGAAAGATGTGCAAAGAAAAAACTCAATATGGATCAAGAATATGTGATAGAGATACATGAAGAAGATATGATCGAATGAGAGGAGCATGTTGAGCTTGTAGTTAGTACTAAGATCTTGGCAGACAGGCAATATAACTGCTGGGCAATAAAGAGGACCCTAATCCAAGCATGGTCGCTCTCCACGAAGGTTCTCTTCAACCAGTTAGAGGTAGGCACCTTTATCATATAGTTTTTTTCATTGAAGGGATAAGAAGAAAGCATTGATGAAGCTTGTTGGAACTTTGATTATAAACTGATGTTTTTTAAGGAAATTGAAACAAATGAACAACCAAGAAGGGCCTTTCTGGGTAAGATTATATGGCCTACAACTGGGCTTTTGCTCAAAGGTATAGGTCAAAACCATCATTGGACGGTTGGGGGATGTGCTACAGCTAGGCAGGGATGATTTAGGATGGGAAGCGTCTACTCAAATCTGCATCAAATTACACACCACAAAGCCATTGAAAAGAGTCATGAGTATCAAAACAAGAAACAACAACCATTTGACATGGAGGTCAAGTATGAACAATTGTCGACATTCTTATATTTGTGTGGCATGTTGGGCCACGTGGATTGCAAATGCCCATATCACTCAGAGGAGGATGATCAAGATAAAAAACGGGGGCATAGCTAAAAGCTCCCCCAAGGAAACCCCGAGTCTCAATTTCAGAAGAGATTTATGGAGAAGGTAGTAAGAAGAAGAAATTGGTTTTCTAATGCAGGTTGAGATCTAGAAATGAGGATGAAAACAACGAGGGTGGGAAATCAACTGGGAGGGACAAATATGTGTCCCAGAACAAGGAAATGTGTAAGGAGCAACAAGGGAAGGGCAATGATGAAGCATCAGAAAGGATATGGAAATCTAGTAATCCACTCTCAGATGGGGGAGTAGGTGGGAAAGGGAAGTTTCCCTGCACGGAGACAATGTACCTGATGAAGGCAAAACAACTAAAAGACACATACAAGTGGAAAGAGTTTATGAGAACCTACATCTCGATGGCGAAGGAACACCATACGTTAAGGGGGAATCAAGACCAAAGAAACATGGTTTGGAGTACTCAACCCATGAATTGTTAGAAATATTTAAAGAGAAAGGCATATTGGAAGAGGCACCATAATGGATGAGAGTAATGAGGAGGAAGGTGTCATGACACCACAAAACATCTCTAAGAATTTGTCTAACTCAGAGGGAGGGAAAAACATCCAAAATGGTAGGCATAATGGAGATGACAAATGGAAGGCCTCTAGTGGTGACTAGAGCTAGAAATAAGAAGGAACAAACAAGTCTGTAGTGAAAACAAAGAGAGGAAGCCAAAAGAAGGAGAACAAGAGAAATCCACTATGGGTCCACAAAATGAGTAAAGCAACCCACCTAGGCATAACACATGAAGAGGTTGAATGGGAATTCATTACGGGAAAGAGGCAAAGGGGCACAAAAATTTGGGACATGGGTATAGAAAAAAAGGGAACACATGATGACCTTCAAAAAATAAAAGAAAGGAAGGTGGTCCAGGGATGCCAACTTAGGGTGTACAACATGCCCAAGTAGTGGAGGTTGGTACAGCCCAACCCCATGAACAACAATGAAAATCTTAAGATGGAATTCTCAGGGCATGGGCCACCCTGACACAATCCAAGCTCTTCAGTCGTGGTGCGGGAGAGAGAGCCCAAACCTAGTCTTTCTAATGGAGACCATGGTGTCATCTACAAAACAAGAGGAGGGTAAAAGAACTTATGGTTTCATTAATGGTATCTATATTTCTATCGTAGGGAGAGAAGGAGGCATCAGTCTATGGTGGAAAACTCAATAGTGGAAGTTAGGTCCTACTCACAACATCATGTGGACTGTCACGTTACAAAGGAACCCAGTCAATGGAGGGAAATTGGCATATACGGGTGGGACGAACAACCATAGAAAGTCAAGACTTGAGATCTGATAAGGAAGTTAATAGGAGAAGAAGACTCACTGGTTATCCTATTCAAGATTTTCAATGAGATAGCATTACATGCTGAGAAGCAAGGGGGACCTATGAAGCTAGAAAGTTACCTATAGAACTTCAAGGATGCTATTAATGATTGTTTTCTAGTGGATTTAGGAAACACAAGGGATCCCTACACATGGAGGTATGGAAATTCACCTAAAATTCTACTCCAGGAGAGACATGATAGAGCTTTAGTGAACACATATTGGAAAAACTCGTACAAGCACAACAAGGTGATCCATTTGCCAAAGTATGAGTTGAATCATGCATGAGTCATCATCTCAGAGGATAGGGAGGGAAGGAGGAGTACTACGAAAGGGCTCTACTTCATGTTTGAGCCTATGTGGATCAATAAACCAATGTGTGCAGAAACAATTAGGGTAAGTTGGGATGAGAGGCAAGACCTTAGTGTACTAGAGAAAATCAAGGTATGCGGGGAAAGATTGAAGGAGTGGGCTGAATAATATTTTGTGAATATCAAGAAAAATATGAAGGAGACAGAAGAGGTGTTGAAACACTAACAAAAGTTACCCCCTGATGGAGTAGTCTTGTAAAGATGCTTACAACATGCAAAAGAATCACAATACTGACATTGGAAAAATGAAGCCTATTGGTGTGCTTGATCTAGATTCATTGGGATGAAGTATGGTGACAAATATATTGCATACCTTCATAAAAAAGAATCCTCCAGGAAGAAAAGAAACATAATTGAAGGCATGAAAAATAGCAAAGGAGAATGGACAGAAGAACACGAAGATATTAAGAAGGTAGTAGTTGATTTCGTTGAAGATCTATTCTGTACTAGCAATCCATCTAGCTTGGAGGAGGCAACAAAGGGCATTAAAGAGAAACTCATGGCGGGCAACCGAGAGAAGCTTGAAGTTGACTTCACATATGAAGAAATCTTTAAGGCGTTTCATTCAATGAAACCCAAGAAGGAACTAGGTCTTGATGGCATGAAAGCGATGTTCTATCAAAAATTCTGGCATGTGGTGGGGAAGGATGTGGTGAGCTACATCAAAGAGTGGTGGGAAGAACAAAATGATATTGAAGAAATATGTAATACGCTGGACGTCATGATACCATGACTCACCAACTGACAGAATTTGCAGAATAAATGCTCATAAGTCTGTGTAATGTGCTATGAAAAATTGCCTCCAAAGTCATAACCAACAGACTTAAATCTCTCATGAATACAATTGTGTCAGAAAACTAGAGTGCCTTCATACCAGGAAGATTGATCATGGATAATTCCCTTATTATGAAATGTTTCACTCCATGAAAGGGGGAAAAGGGAAAAAGAAAGGTTATATGATGCTCCGAAAGGATAAGTCTAAGGCATATGATAAATATAGTGTGGACTTTCATTGACTATGTTCTCGAAAAATGGGGATTTGGGGAAAAATAGAGATGAAAGATTTATAAATGCACATCTAAAGTGAGACATGCCTTTGTTGTGAATGGAGACAGGACTAGGACTATCAAGCCTGACTGAGGCCTTTGATAGGGAGATCCTCTTTCACCGTACCTTTTCATTATATGTGTTGAAGTTTTTTCTATGTCACTAAATTTAGCAATAGAAAATAACCTCCTACAGGGGATTAGAGTAAGTAGACATGCTCCACATATTTCTCACATGTTCTTTACAGATGGTACCATACTTTTTTCTAGGGCCGCAAGAGAGTAATTCTTGATGCTGCTAAGATTATCAGCCAATATGAATAAGCATAGGGACAAAAAATAAATCTATCTAAAATAGAAGTGGCATTTTGCAAAGGATTCTGTTATTCCAAAAAGGAGGAAATAAAGACACTACTGAATGTGGTAGAGGTGGAGAGGCATGCAAAATACATGGGCTTACCTACAACCATTGGAGGTCCAAAAAGCAAGCTTTCCACTTCATACAGGAGTTCATAGCAAAGAAACACCAACGATGGAAACAAAAATTATTGTCCAAACTAGGGAAGGAAAGGTGGGGGATCAATCTATCTCCAACTACATCATCAGTTTTTTCAACTACTAGAGGGAGTGATGGATGCCATCAACAGTTCCATAGCTAGGTTCTAGTCGGGGGCAAAAGAGGGAGAAAGGAAGCTTGCATGGATTAACTAGAATAAGTTGTGCAAGCCTAAGTCTCAAGGGGGGCGGGATTCAGAGACATACATACTTTCAACCAAGCTTTGTTGGCAAAACAAATATGGAGGCTTCATACAGACATAACACGCTAGCGCAGAAGGTACTCTAGGAAAGGTATTATCCAAACTCATCCATTATGG
This sequence comes from Alisma plantago-aquatica, assembly GCA_963693085.1. Taxonomy (NCBI): domain Eukaryota; kingdom Viridiplantae; phylum Streptophyta; class Magnoliopsida; order Alismatales; family Alismataceae; genus Alisma; species Alisma plantago-aquatica. The sequence goes on along the minus strand of OY856413.1, from coordinate 772,425,498 downwards.
AAGCAAGGAGAGGGAACAACCCGAGCTATGTCTGGTGCAATATTTGGAATGCAAAAGCTCTATTTATGGAAGGATTACAATGTGCAGCGGGAAATGGCACAATTGTCAACATATGGGAGGACATGTGGATTTCAAATATAGTGGGTAATTTTTCTATATGTCAGACACCAGAGTATGCACACATCTAGAGAGTTAATGATATCATGCATTCAGGAAGCATTGAGTGGAATGGAAAATTGATTCACAATATCTTTCCACAACGGGTGTGTTAGGAGATTAGGTACATCTCACTTAGCCTTTATCCTAGGGAGGATATGAGCTTATAGTGGTCAAGTCTAGATGTAATCTATAGCGTTAAGACTAACTATTGGCTCAGGATGCTTAACGTCAATGAAATCAGTGAGCTTCATAATCAAAGAACCAAAAATGCATGGAAGGAGGTATGTGGAAGAGGATGGCCACCGAAGGCTGCTCACTTTCTATATAGGGTGTGTACAAGAAACTTAGCCACATTGGACAAACTACATGATAGATTATGCCACACCAATGGCCTATGAAATTTATGTCACAATGGAAAGGTGACTATCACTCATATGCTCTTTTAGTGTACACATGCTTGAGATCTATGGAGGCATGGAAGGTAAGAGGTGAAGGATGACATAGAAGCCACTACACTTTTGCACCTAAGAAAGGCTATAATCAAATTGTTGGGCAAGAAGATAGGTAAGGAGGCAAACCACTTGATCACTTATATGTGGACAAGATGGATGCACAAATAAGATAACTTTCAAAGAAGAAGATAGGGACATTAGGTTCTTGTTCAAGAGTATAGCTGCATTCATGGAGGATTATCACAAGCACAAAAAGGAGGGGCTTGCCCACATGAAGGATAGTAGAGAAAGGTGGCATGGTGGAAACTGGTGTCCACCATAAGAAGGATGTATTAATCTTAATACTAATGTAGCATGGAAGGATAGTGGTCTGGTAGGACTTGGAATGGTCTGGAGGGACCATCATGGTGAGCTCAAATTGGTAGAAGTGAGCAACTTGACCATGTGACAGATGCAACATTAGCATATCATTTAGCGACTGAAGTGGGTTGGGGGCCAGTCGCGAGCAGGGATATTAAAACCTTAAGGTGGAGAGAGATTCATAGATTGTTTGCCAGGGTTTCCATGTGGTGGATGCTAGAAAGAATCAAGTGGGAATCATTCTCAAGGATATCTTCTATCTTACTTCTTTGTTTATCTCTTATCATCTTTCCTTTCTAGGTAGGAAGGAAAATCATGTGGCACACAAAACTTCCATGGTATCTAGCATTAGTAATTAGAAACTTTGTTTTATTTTTTCGTTTCACACTTTTTTCACCAATATAGCAAAGTTGGATATTGATGAACTAATAAATTAATAGCGTTAATCCATGCCTTGTCCCTTTCTCAAAAAAAAAGTAATCTCCTTTTTAGGGAGACTAGTACTATGAACTCTATATATAATGCCAGATCCCATCACCCCAGGCACTAGTATAGATTCAATAATGATAAGCTACCCCATAGAAAACCACTAGCTTTGATTGCCCTCTTTATCCTCACTCATGCCCAGCCCAATATAAACTTCTTGATATGTCACCCATAATAGTACTACCCTACGTTGAGCATGCTTAATGCATAGTTCTTATTGATGGGCTCCCTAAAATAGAGGTTCACCTTGGTGATATGGATAGTACAAATATTCCTTTCAGAACATTTTACCTGAGGCCTCTACACCTGATACTTTACAATCCTCCCACTTGGACTCTTGATGTCCTCGTCAATGCTCAACTATAAAGCCTCTTAATCACTCCCCATTTTAGTGTAGACCCAGAAAGACCCATGTTCACCCAACTGTCGATACAAATATGAGTGTGAGGGTATCTACATCACCTTGAATGTGTGGGACCCACTACTAAGACCCCATAGTGTTTTCCAAACTACCCACACTAATCCTTACATTAACACATTAATCAAGAAAATAAAACATTTTATTATATGAAAAACACATATAACTTTTTCTCATTTTTAGAACTGGCACAAGTAATTAATGTTATATTTATTTCACCAGATCATTTATAAGGAAACCCTAGATGTAAGTATTTCTCAAGATAAAATTGTAGTACAACATCGAGGAGAAAGTTATACTATTACATTTACATAAGAAACTTAGATCAAGATAAAGTACATCACTACAAGCACACACATCCTCCCATGACTCCCTAGTAAAGGGACATCCTATACATATAACCTATAATAAGAAGAGAATTCTTCACCTCAAATGGTGAAGAAAAGATCATTATGGATGAGAAAATCCTAGGTGAACTGAAGTTGAATCAGTACCTGGGTAATTTAATCCACCACTTATCAACACAATGAGTGACTGGAACATGTTTAAGAAAAAACTAGCATTGAACTAATCCTTTTTAATGTGATTAGATATAAGTGTATTTTAGACGAAATAAAAAATTTAAAAATATCTTGTAGATAATAGTAGATATAAGCCACATAGAGTGAACATCAAATAACAATTAGAACAAACATGTAATTGAAGATAGATAATCAAATCTTATATCTCAACCTATCAAGATTCATTATTAGGTTTTCCCTAAAATTACTTGATCTATACCTGATCAAGTAAAAGTCACTACGCCATGTCAACGACTCACTGACCATCTCCTAGGGTTAACTGAAAACCCAAAGATAAGTAACATAATCTAGTCTACCTCAGAGTTTCCAAACACTGGCTTGGTAAGAGCATAAAGCATCTCTACCTTACAGACCTCATCTCTGGTGCATGAGACATGTTAATGACATAAATGTCAAAGCTAGGACATCATTTGTTAGATATTAAACAAAGCTATCCCTATTGATACCTTTCACATCAAGATTACAATTTCCATAATAATATTTCAAATACAATTCATTTCATTTACATAGCTACATAGAATTTAAGTTAGCATATCATCTTGAGATCTTTCCTAAATTCAGGTGACCTAGCCTTGAAGGTACGTAATCACACTACGACATTCCTATTCATAATCCAAGGACTATTAGAAGGAATTTTGTTTCATTTCCCCGGTGTAGACCTCAGGGGAAAATCACAGAGTTCACAACCCCTATCTAGATGAGTTAGGTTATAATGGATATTAAGTACATTTACTCATTTTAATGAAACTATAAGTTAATTATATGGAACATATTTGATTTCACATTCTAATAATAAAATATGTTGATTATGATTTCAGAGTTACATTATTCTTCTATTCTGATTATGAATACCCAATATATCTTTTTCTATCATATCAATTGTAATGAAACAATCACAACTCAATAACTCACTTATTATGCACAATACTCCATATTTAACCAATTTGTGGCATTTGTAATATATAGATAACAATAATGTGAAAAATGAATTTAAATAGATTTCTATTACTCATAATCAAGAAAATATAACATCCACTCGATTCATTTGCAAGGATCAATACAAGAATCATATCCAATGCCAAATTAGCAAAATAGTCCTATGCATTATTGGAGTTCTCAATTCCGACCAATATTTGTTTAATGAGAAGATTCATGGTTATAGTTTAGTAATAGTTTTCAAATGAACCTAAATCACTAACCTCAAGTGTGAAGAACCTGAAATTCGTAGCCTAGATACTGCTAGTTCTTGAATCAAGTTCTCGCTTCAAGAAATTAGAATTTCCTACTCTCTACACAAGAACCTAGAAGAAGAAGAACTAAAGGAGAAAGAGTGAAAGATTACATTAATTTCATATTTTTATCCAAATAAAGGGAGTGACAAGCTCTATACATAGGATAAAATGAAAGAAAATAAACCTAGAAAAGATTGATAATCATATAGAATTTACCAACCTTATTATAAGAAAACCAAGAAATATGAAAATGCAACTTCAAATTCTCCAAACCCTAGAGTCCCCTCTTCTCTTAAGAATCAGGAAGGTCTGAAGTGTGGGATGGAATTGAGAGGTTCTTGGGCCATAATAGTGTCCTATATACTCATTAAGGAGCTTGGAATAATTAATTATAAATATTTTTTAGTCTTTTATTTCCAGAAAATCTGGCCATCGAGATTATTATGTTAGAAAGTCGGCCAACACAAGGTTCTGCTGTGACATAAAACATCAAAAAAATTCTAAAATTTGAATATTTCATTGTAAATGGATTACTCAACCTTCAATTAAGTGTAACTGGATTATCTAATAAACTACTAAAAATTAAATACTACACTACTATACTTCAGCCTGTATAGCATGGTCAGCTAAGTTTCTCCTAAGGAAACTCAACCAATCAACATGTCCAGGAAACTCTAATTTTTTTTAATTTTTCAATAACACTCCTAGTTGAGTTTTTCCATACATATCCAAAATTCAATGTAATATGAGTCACAAACAAAATAATAAAAGTCTTTGTGGAATATTCTCATTTTGCCCCTGATCAGTTGTCATTGTGGAAGGTTGATAGACAAAAAGGACACATAATATCAGAGTGTGAGTTGGTTGATGACTAAATCTCATTAGTCATGATATGGAAATATCAAACCAAGCACAAAAATACATGTTACATAATAGGGTATCAGACAGACCCACTATGAGACTGACACATGGAAGCCATCATCATGGAAGTCATAGTCAACACTGCCAGTGATGGTGGTGCTTGTGATTATTAGATCTAAAATCACTACACTCATCACATGTCATTCGATACACTTTGACATCATCAAACACAATCTTGAAATATGGGTTGTTATAACGGTGATGATTGGGTGACTTTGACACGTGGGGATTGAATGTGAGTGATAGAGATGTGATTTGTCCCTCTGATAGGAGTATGATATCTACAACCCTCTTGATTAACAAGATTGAGAAAAGTATGGTCATACGCATGTGAGTCAATATGTGATATTGAAATTACTATATCTCATGCAGCCTGCTCTGGTTTAAGGAGCAAGATTGAATATAATGAGGATGACCGCTTCATGCCTCTAGTTCAATCTGGATATCAATGACAAAGGAATTATTTGTACTATACAAATAATGTAACACCATGCACAGATTGTAGGTTGAAGTTTCTCCCCACTTTTCATTCACTTGGGTAGAAATGATGTGGGACTAGGCACCACTCTTTCCTTGTGATGTCATAAGCTAGTTATGGACATTCACTACCAACATGATATGTGACCTATAGGGTCACACACAAAGGAACTCATCTAGAAGAGGAGTTTGACATTGAATGATAATTGAATTGATTACTAAAGTGCTAAAATATTTCTATTCACACAATGAATCAGATGACTAGACCACCAAATGATCAGTTCAAGTGTTGAGACAGTCGTTTGGAATGTCAGGATGATTGTATTGTACATTGGTTGGAATTCTACCTAACCTAAGTTGTGAGACAACTGTCTCGCTTGTACAAAATAGATTTTTTTCTTGGTGCGATATGCTCGTCTTAGTTGTACCAAATGGATATTTGGCCTAGTGGAGACGCCCGTCTGAGATGCACCAAATGCCCATTTCGGCGGTGCAATTTGATTGCATAAAGGATTGGTGCTGATGTCAAGTTGAGTACTAATTGGAATTGAATTGCCAACATATGTGAAGAACTAGAAGGTGGGAAATAGCCATTTCATTTAGCAAAATAACTATCTCACACGTGAGATGACCGTTTCATGGAACGTAGGTTGTGAGACTTCTAGAAAAGTTGTGAAAATTCAAGATCCCATTGTCCTTTCCACTACCACTTTAGTTCTGCATTAGCTAGGAATGGGAACCCTTACCCTAACCCCTCCTATACATAGAGAGGTACTGCGGGCTTCCTAGAACACAACTACTACACATACAATTGAGAATCAATTACTCTGATAGTTGTTGTCCTCTCTGGTTGTCGTAACCACGAGTGCCTAAGCAAGTCCTACCCGAATAGGGAGGGATAGACATGGGAGAGAAGCAACTAAGGATCATTGTTGTAGGAGAGAATGTTGGTGACTAATACACCAAAAGGAGGGACATATCCTTCCTGTCCATTCCTATAGGATGACAAAAGATTTCCAGTTGGTCTGTGTAGACTACTCTAGAGGCATGAGTCTTTTGGTTGCTTCTAGGAGGGCAACATCAACTCACAGTCCATTGTGAGATCTAAGGAGTCGGTGCAATAGTTGTCCAAGTCTACTATTTGTAGAGGTGCATTCAGACGAGTCTGAGTACAACTAGGAGATGCACAACCACCGTCCAAGATAGAGTGCACATCTACATCAAAAAGGATTGTCACTATACTTTCTCCAGGACCAAGTATATCTTCGTGAAACCATCCTTCCCATTGCATAATTTTTGATGTGATGCGCTGGTTAATGGGAAATATGTCAGTAATTTTTTTGTTTCTGTTGGCTACCTGATGTATTTCCCAATATTGGTATCAGATCTACGTCAATTAACTATGTTTTAGGAAATTGATATGATCATATTTTGGTTTTATCGTATTTACTTATTGCATGCAATGTTAATATTCAGACTAGTTGATGTGCATGTCTATCTAATCACCACATAAAGAACCCAAATGAATATATATATATATATATATATATATATATGCAATTTACATGCATCACCATAAAATCAGTTTTGATGGTTGATGTGAAGCATTGTTGTGGCCAAAAAAAAAAATATGTGTGTACATGGTTGTGGTTATTTATTCTTGTTATTAATCGGTCTATGTACTGAGCCTCTCTCTCCTTTCCACATGTAAATTAATGTTGTTCTTCCTATTTCCCTCGAATATAACTCAAGGTTTTCTGATATACAATGTAATAAGAAATATAATAGTTTTAATTTATGTTTTGATGTGAGATGACGATCTGTATAAAGGAAAAATGACCGACTCGTGAGACGACCGTATCAACTAGAGGACCGAGGAGGCCATACAATAGGAGGACTAATTGATCAACTGGTGTCCCAACCAACTGGTTGGAGGTGTCCAAACGCTACTTGCACCTGTGAACCCGACAACCATTTTAGAAGAACCCAACTGAGCGACCAGGAGGGGAGTCGACCAGTTCAAGAGTTGAACATGTCAACCTAGATTGGTTCCAACATAGATCTTAACCAAAAACATGTTGCATATGATGTGGACCATAGGTGGTAGTAATTCCTTATGGCTCTAAGGAATTACATTAGTATGGACATAACCATCGCTTATTTGTTTTGTTCATTGCATGTTCTCATTTGTGGTTATAGCATGTATATGATACATACTATGTATGTGGTGATTTATTAAAGTATATTTATTTATACATACAAACTCTCTCAGTTACAATATCAAGTCTTAGATTCTTTCCAAAAGTGGCACACATGAAAAGCTTGATCGACCATGTGTGGGCTCCCTAAGGGAGGTGCGTTGCTATCTCATGGAAGTGTGATGTTAGTGATGTGGGCCTGCCAAGTGGGGTGCATTATTATCATGTCAGCTTTTGGGTCAGGCTTGAATGGTGTTTCTCAAAGAGTCTGGTCCCAGAATTATGCATATGATTATGGCAAGGAGTTGTTCATATCATCTAACCAAGAGTTGCATATGATGCAATTGGCATGATTGCCTACCTTAATAATTGGTCATGAGCACGAGCGTTGGCTGGATATTGACTGAATTATTTTGGATCTTGGCCCACTAGAGTATTGTATGCTACAATATTATGAATTGATATTGAGAGCTATCAATTTGAATAAAATAGTGGGAGCGATAATAATTAAAGACCTAATTGATATCATACAATTTATCAAATCAAGCCAAATCAAAGAAGTTTTGAAAAGTTGCAATATTCCTTTGTAGAATCTAATTTCAAACACAAACACGTTCAAATTGTGATCAATCCTTGAAAAGTACAAAATGGGATAACGTTCCACAATTAGTTAAAGACTTTGAGAAATCTTCTCATCAATGAGCAAAAACACTTTGTACTTGATAGACCAATGGCAGATTAACCCACTCCAAATGCACCTAAGGTTAAATGAATGCTTATTGGAAGTATGACAATGATGCCATAGACATTTTGAATACCTAATGCTATGTCATACAAACTATGAGTTGAATGAACAACAAAAATACATGGACACTCTCAAGATGGTAACACATCTTAAGAATCATGTAATGCAAAGAAGGTATACTATCTCCAAAGCGCTAATTTGAGCACAAACTGACAAAGGGAGGTCTAGTAGAACCCCATGTATTCAATGAGATTGGACATGTGGAATGACTGGGATTTCTCTTAGGTTAAGAGTTCACCATGAATATGATTACACAAGCATTGCATGAATCATATAGTCAGTTTATCACATGCTTGGTATGTTGATGCCACAACCAGGAAGAACAAGGACAATACCATGATGGTGATGAATGGAAGAGAGTCCTAGGGAAAAAATAAGGCTAGGAAGTGTTATGAGGCTAATCTGAAGCCCAAGTCTTCTGCACTAAATACATGGAGAAGGGTTATTGTAAAAGGAATATGTCCTTTTCACTTAAAGGATAAAGAAAAAAAGTTCCACCACTATCACTTGTTTGGACATTGGAAATAAATTATCTTCTTCATATAGGATCTCAAGAAGAAAATAGAGATAGAGATCTCCACTTCAACACTTGAAATGAAGTAAGCTATAACTATGCAGAGCGAGGGTTTTTTCCTTTATAGTTGGGAACCTTCATTCATGGGAACATAATAGAATTAGTGAATTGTTGTTATATACTTTCCATTGATGAAAACATTATATGTTTTGTATGATAAGAACATCATGGTTCATCTTGAAAGATATGATATTTTATGTCAATGCCCAATGTCTCACAAACTATACTTGGTAGATGTAGAGACCAATGTGTATGACACATATAGTGAATGACATGATAACTCAAACAATGAATGCCTATAGCATTGTCATTGATTTCTAGAATCCATATTATGGTTATCTAGACTCTTTTTGTTATTGAACTAGTAGAGGTATGCATATCTTATTTGTTGTGAAATATGACAAGAGTATCTTCACTAGATGTAATGGGAGATCGACTATTCCATTAGGACTAGTACATATTGATGTAGATAGATCTTTTTAGATGAATGCTAAAGGTATTTGTAATGCCTGGGCCCACTGCCCAAGCCTCTAGTAGAGTTTCAGGAATGACGACCGGCCCCACAGACCACCACTAGCCTTAATTGCATGCTTTATTCTCACTCATGTGCAAGCCGTGATCAACTTCCCAACTCGTCACCCATCCTAGTACTACTCTAAGTTGAGCATGCTTAACTATGATGTTCTTTAGCAATGGGCTCTCGGAATAGGAGGTGCACCTTGGTGATATGGGTAGTCCAATCATTCTTGATAAGATCGTTTTATCTGAGGCCTCAAATCTTGTGATGTTACAATCTCCCCCACATAAACTCTTGACTTCCTCATCGAGGCTTAATTATATGGCCTAATAATCTTTTCCCCATTTCAGTGCAGACCCAACATGTCCCATGGACACCTAGCTCCCGATCATGTAATACTAGTGCAAAGGTGGCTACATCACCATGGATAGCCCTTTGCTACATGCCTGGACCGTATGGCTCAAGACTGGCATGCCACATGCCCATGTGGGCCCCACCTACTGGAGGGGAATTTGATCTGATACCATTTGTAATGCTAGAGCCCACTGCCCAAGGCTCTAGTAGAGTTTTAGGAATGACGACCGACCCCACAGACCACCACTAGCCTTGACTGCACGCTTTATTCTCACTCACGTGCAAGCCAGGATTAGCTTCCCAACTGGTCACCCATCCTAGTACTACTCCAAGCTGAGCACACTTAACTATGGAGTTCTTTAGAAATGGGCTCCCAGAAAAGGAGGTGCACCTTGGTGATATGGGTAGTCCAATCATTCTTGATAAGATCATTTTATCTGAGGCCTCAAATCCTAGGACGTTACAATATTCACAAGTACCTCATTATATTTACTGATATAATCAATTGATATTGAAATTTGTATTTAATGAAATACAAGTTTAGATCTCTTGAAGTGTTCAAGGAGATCATAAATGAAGTATGCAACTAAATTGGTAAAAGTATTAAGATACCTTGATATGATCAATGTTTAAATATGTAAACCAAGAGTTCGAGGACCTTCTGGGAGATCATGATATTGAATCATATTGAACTCCACCTGAAACATATTCTTGTAAAGAAGGTATCACACCATGTTAAGTCATTGTGAGATTATCAATAAAATCTAGATGACCTTACAATTTATTTTTAGCACATGTTTTACACTAAAACAATGTACCGTGCAAATTTTTTCAAAAGACACCATATGAGATATGGCATGGGAAGTATCCTAATGTGTCTTTTATAGTGATTAGGATTGAAAGATTATATAAGAAAATCACTTCTTCAAAGGCTTTGTCCACACATCACATGAATGTTATCTTGTTTAATACTACTTAAATTCCAATTTGACAACAAAGTTTTTGTTGCTAGGATGGCTGAATTCCCAAAAGGGAACTTAGTTCCAATAGAATCACATGGAGTAAAAGTAGAACATCAAATGTTTGAGACAAACAAGAAAATATAGAACCTTAAAAGGCATAATAGGAATAAGGAGACACAAGTTTTTGTGGAATCTCAAGTTCCTTATGTAAACATAGAACTCATATTTCTACTAGAACACACCTTAAGTTTGAAAGATGATGATATCTTACAACTCAAAAGGATGTGAGTTGGTCATAGAGATGAGTCAACAACCTACCTAGAATCTATTGAGGGATTAGAATCTGAGAAATGGCTTGAGGCTATTAGATCAATGATGGACTCCATGTAAACCAACAAGATATGACCTTGGTGGATCCATCTGAAGGGGTAAAATCCATCAGGTGCATGTGGGTCATTGTAAGAAGACCAACATGGAAGGGTAAATTGGGTGTAAAGAGTTTCAAACTAGTTAAAGGTGTTGAATGTGATGAAGCCTTTCATCGGTTACCATGGTCAAATCCATTTGGATCATGCTTACTATTGCAGCTTATAATGACTATGAGATTTGTCATATGGATGTCAAATCTGCATTCCTTAATTGGAATAATTAAGAGGATGTGTATGTGACACAACCTAATGGTTTTATATATCCATTAATGCAAATAAAGTCTATAAGCTACAAAGGGGGTTTGACTTGAGTCAGAATGAAGATGAAATATGTGATTACAAAAGATTTAGTGGGAGCATATTGATATTCCACATAATGATGTAGAATAACGTCCTTATCCTACATATGTTAAAACCTAGAAAGGAAAGTAAATTTTATATGAAGGATTTAGGAAAAGCATCTTATGTGATAGGGATTGAGGTCTATAGAGATAGATTTGGAAATATTCTTAATCTAAGTAAAAGCACATACTTTGGTAATATGTTGAAGGGTTCAACATGCATGACTCAATGACAGAAAATTTGTCCATGTTTCATGGAGTTAGTCTTTCAAGATCCTAGTGTCCTAGTTCTTATAAGGAATAGGGACACATGGATAGATGTCAACAGATCAATCGTGAATGTAATGCTATGTACTAATCCTATTATATCATATGTATTGGACATGATGAGAAGATATCTGGTAATCTCATGTTTATTGGACATGACAATAGGATATCCATTTATCTCATATGTATTGACATGATGAGAGGATGTATACATACCTACCTAGCAATCTCATATGTATTGGACATGACGAGAGGGTATAAGTCAGATACTAGTAAGAGTTACTATAACTACCATAATGAACATCCTTATGTTCTTGTGAAGTGCTTAAAACATTGGTTCCTTGGTTATGGTAATAAGGAAGAGTTGGATGTAAAGGGTTACACCCATGTAAGCTTCCAAATTGAATGATTAATTGCAATCTAAATTTATGTTTGACATCAAACAAAAATTGTAAGCTAGAAAGAGTTCTAAGCCATTGAAAGTTATGGAAATCTACAAAAGAAGTCGAGTATCTATATTTTATAAGAACATCAGAGGATATTGTATGGATCAAGAAGTTCATATGGGTGAACTTGTGAGGTTTCACACCATTGATGACACAGTAGAAATATTGATTACAAAAATGGAGCTACTATTTAGGATGGGAATCTCAGATAGAACACTATGGCACTTCCATCTTATACCAGTAGTCATATAGCAAAGAGATGTGAAAATTGCAAATATTGACTTAAAGCAAATGTTGCTAAACCCACTATAAAATCACTTACGTAGTAGAAGCATGATGGTCATGTTTGGTCACTCAGGATGATATTCGTGGGTGATTAGTTCTTAGTACATGTGGGAGTCTTTTGGTATGTATGCCCAAAGTGCCAATAATGTGATGATTCCAAAGGCATAACATACAAAATATTTGATTAATAACAAAGGCAAACTTCCAATTTATTTTGTATATTCAGTTATGAGATAATGAATCACATAATAAATGTCTAGAGAATTATATTACTCAATGACATATGTATTCAAGTTACTATCCTTGTGGATGAGATCATAGAAATGTTAATAGGACATATGAATATTCTTATTATGTCCCTGATTGATTGTCATTGTGGAGGGTTGATAGAAAATAATGATACATAAGATCAGAGTGTGAGTTGGTTGATGAATAAATCTCATTATCCATTATATGGCAATATGAAAGCAAGATAGATACATGTTAGACAATAGTATATCAGACAGACCTACCATGAGACTAACACATGGAAGTCATAGTTACCTCTCACGCTGATGGTGGTGATTGTGGTTATTAGACCTGAAATCACTGCACTCATCACATGTCATTGGGTACACTTTGATATCATCAAACACAGTCCTAAAATATTGGTTGTTATAATGGTGATGATTGGGTGACTTTGACACATGGGGATTGGCTATGAGTGATAGAGATGGGAGTTGTCTCTCTGACAGGAGTATGATATCCAAAGGCCTCTTGATTAGTGAAACTGAGAAAATTATGGCCATATGCATGTGAGTCAATATGTGATATTGAACTTACATATATCTCATGCAGTTTGCTCTGGTTCAAGGAACACAATTGAATAATAATGAGGATGATTTCTCCATGCCTCTAGTTCAATTTGTATATCAGTGACAAATGAACTATACAAATATTGTAACACCATACACAAATTGTAGGTTGAAGTTGCTCCCCAACTTTCCATTCAGTTGGGTGGAAATGATGTGCAACTAGGCACCACTCTTTGCTTGTGATGTCATAAGCTAGTTATGGACATTCACTGCCAACGTGATATGGGACCTATAGGGTCACACACAAAGGAACTCATGTAGAAGAGGAGTTTAATCTTGAATGATAATTGAATTGATTACTAAAGTATTTAGGTATTTAAATACACGCAACAGATCCATTGAATAGACTACCAAATGATCGATTCAAGTATTGAGACAATTGTTTAGAGTGTAGGTTTATTGTATTGCACTTTGGTTGGAATTCGGCCTTTCCTGGGTTGTGAGATGCCCATTTCGCTTGTATGAAATGGTCATCTAACCTGGTGCAAGACGCTCGTCTCAGTTGCACCAAACAACTATTTTTCCTGATGTGAGATTCCCGTCTCAGATGCACCAAACGCCCATTTCACGGATGCAATTTGATTGCACAAAGGATTGGTGTTGACGTCAAGTTGAGTACTAATTGGAATCGAATTACCAACTTATGTGCAGAACTGGATGGTGTAAAACAACTTTTTGACTTAGAGAAATGACTAACTAGAGTGAGAGATGACCGTCTCCCTAGGCGAGACAACCGTTCGTCACTCACAGGTTGTGAAACTTTGAGAAAATGTGTGAAAATTAAAGATCTTCTTGTCCTTTTCACTCCCGCTTTAGTCCCGCATTGGTTGGGGACTAGGAACCATAACCCTAACCTCTCCTATATACAGATAGGTACTGGGGCTTCCTATAACACAACTACTACACATACAATTGAGAATTAGTTACTCTGACAATTGTTGTCCTCTCTGGTTGTACTAACCATGCGAGCCTAGGAAAGTCCTACCTGACTAGGGAGGGATAGACATGGGAGATAAATAATTGATGATCATTTTTGTGGGAGAGCATGTTGATGACTAGTACACCATTGGGAGGGAAAACTGCTTCCTGTCTGTTCCAATAGGATGACAAGAGTTCTAGTTGGTCTGTGTAGACTACTCTAGAGGCATGAATCTTTTGGCATCTCTTAGAAGGGAAATGTCAACTCACATTCCATCGTGAGATCTAAGGAGTCATTGTAGTAGTTGTTCGAGTCTACTATTTGTGGAGGAGCAGTCAGACGAGTCCGAGTGCGACTAGGAGTTGCACGACCACCGTCAAAGCCATAGTGCACATCTACATTGATGAGAATTGTCATTGGACTCGATCCAGGACCAACTATATCATTATGAAACCATCATTCCGATTGCATAGTTTTTGACACTATCTGTTCATTATTGGGAAATATGTCAGTATAATTTTTGTTTCCACTACCTACATGATGTCGTATTTCCCAACATAAACTACTAAAAATTAAATACTACGCTACAATACTTTAGCCTGTATAGCATGGTCACCTAAGTTTCTCCTAGGGAAACTAAACCGACCAATAGGTCCAGGAAACTCTAAAAAAATTTAAAATTTTCAATATCACTCCTACTTTAGTTGTCCTATACATATCCAAAATTCAAGGTAATTTGATTCATACACAAAATAATAAAAGTCTTTTACTAGATTGTTATGCTTAACACCAAATTCATCATATTTCTATTGAGGATTTCATGCGACTAGGGTTTTCAATTTACAATCCTACAAACTTAATAATTAGCAACAATAATTTAACAAACAAGGTTCATAATTTAAACTAATATAAAAGCTAATTAGTAGAAAATTAAATCAATAATATTGATGCTTAGAAATATTGAACTAGGATTTAATGTAATTTAGGAATGGGTCCTTACATATCTTCCCTCATTTTAGAGTTTCATCCCAAAACTCTAGAAAAGCTCGGGATGGCATCTTTGCATATCGTATTCAAGTTTCCATGTTGATTCTTCAACTTCATGATGTCTCCATAAGATTTTCACCATAGGTTTCTCATGTCTACGCAGCCTTTTTATCTCCCTATCCATAATTTGAACTGATCCTTTCGCATAGGTCACTTCAGATACTAATTGTACATCATATGTATATAATGCCTTATCAGTAACTGGATGACACTTCCTTATCATAGATACATGGAACACATCATGTAGCTTCCCTAACTCAGGTAGTAAATCAAGTCAGTAATCTACTTTTCCAACTCAGTTTCAGAATAAATTATGGACTCATATATCTAGGAGCTAACTTGCCCTACTTCCCGAACCGGAGAACACCTTTCCAAGGAGAAACTTTTAGATGCACTAGATCCGCTTCTTGAAATTCAACAGGTCTACGCCTCCAGTCTGCATAGATCTTTTGTCTATCATGTGAATCTTTTAACTGTTGGCATATCACAAAGATCATCTCAAATGTTTGTACTCAGGTCCCAACACTGTCTGTCACCTATCTTCTACAAATATGCTTGTGATCTATACTTCCTGCCATATAGATCTTCATAAGGTGCTATTCTAAAACTAGATTGGTATCCATTATTATATGCAAATTCAATTAGACTAACATGTGAGACCCAACATCTAGGGAACTGTAGAACACATGCCCTAAGCATGTCATCTAGGGTTTGCATTTCCTTTTCTGACTGTTCACCAGTCTAGGGATGAAAAGTAGTACTAATCTTTAACTAAGTACGTTCCCATTGCTTCATGTAGTCTATCCCAAAATGTACAAGTAATCTATAGACCTCTAGCGCATACAATAGAAAGTGGAACACATGTAGTCTTATTATCGCATCAACGTATATATGATCTAGTCATTCAACATAAATAGTCAACTTGACAGGAAGAAAATGAGATGTCTTTGTCAATCTATCTACAAAAACCCATATGAAATCATTCCCCTTAGAAGAACGCACTAAGATGAATACAAAATCCATAGTAACATGATTCCAATTCCACTATGGTATAGGCAAAAGCTGCAAATACGCAACAGTTCTTTGATGTTCTACCTCTACTTGCTGACATACCCCACGCTTGCAACAAAATTAACTACATCTTTCTTCATTCCAGGCCACCAATACAATTCTTTGAGATTTTTATACAATTTGGAACTACGTGGATGCATTGCATAAATAAAAGAATGTGCTTCCTCAAAAAAATATTTCTTATTTGCGCCTAATATGGGACACATAACCTTCCATGAAAACATAAAATATCCTCACTAGTTAAGTGGAAACCTTCTCTCTCCCCGTCTTGCATCTATTTCATTAAAGTCAAGATATAAGGATTGGTGTCTTACATTTGTTTAATTGGTTGCCCCTACATACCTTATCTTGAGTTGTTCCAGAAGACAACTAGAAGATGTCAAATCCGTATGCATGTTCATCTCCCTCAGGGATAAAAGCATGTCCCTTCTAATACATATGCCATGGAATTTATCTCTATAGAAGGCATAGAAGATGATGACTTTCTACTCAATGCATCTGCCACCAGATTTTCCTTTCCAGGATGGTAACCAGTGGTTCAATCATAGTTTTTAATCAATTGAATCTATCCATGTTACCTCATATATAGATCTTTCTGTGTGAAGATGTATTTCAGGCTCTTATGATCAATATATACTTGGAAAGGGACTCCATAAAGATAATGATGTCAATAGCTTCTTCAATTGTTGAAAGCCATGCTCTCACTAATTTGTCCATATGAATTGGATTTCATTCCTCATTAAATGAGTCAAAGGAATGACATTAATGCTAAAGTCATGTATAAAGATCCTGTAATATCCTGCTAAACCAAGAAAACTTCTCATTTTAGTGGGTGTCCTAGGCTTCTCCCATTGGAGAACAAATTCCATCTACTTGAGATATACAAAAATCCCTTTAACAGAAATCACATGGCCTATAAATGCCACCTCAGATAACTAGAACTCACATTTACTAAACTTGGCATATAGCTTATTTTGTCTTAGCAAATGCAAAGACAATCATAAATTCTCCTCATACTATTCCTTATTTGTAGAATATATCAAGATATCATCAACTAAAACAATAATGAACTAATCAAGGTCCTGATGAAATACTCTATTCATCAGATCAATTAAATTTGTTGGTCTATTGGTTAGTCTAAATGACATAACCAAAAACTCATAATGCCCATATTTGGTCCTAAAAGTTTTCTTAGGAACATTGTCAACCTTGATCCTTTGTTGATGATAACTTGATCGCAAATTAATCTTACAAAACATTGTTGCCCCTCTCAACTTGATAAAAAAGATCATTGATCCTAAGTAGAAGATATTTATTCTTGATAGTGAAACTATTGACTTTCTTTTAATCAATAAAAAAATGCATCGTTCCATCCTTCTTCTTCACAAATAGCATTGATGCTCCCCATGGTGATGTGCTAGATTGAATAAAATGTTTACTACACAATTCTCGTAATTGCTTCTTTAGCTCTATCAACTCAGCTGGAGCCATGTGATATGGTGCTTGTGCAATAGGTTGACTACCGAGAGTTAGATTGATCTCAAAATAAATCTCTCTAACTAAAAGTAATCCTAGCATTTCATTAGGAAAACGATCACTACACTATTTCACTATGGGCACTTCAGATAAGATAGGTTTCTCAAGCCTAGTATCCATTACATGTGCAAGATAACATGTAAATCCCTTCCTCGTCATTTTTCTGCAACTATACAAGATATTAAACATGTAGGTATTACTTTCATGTCCCCTTGAATGATCCAAGAAAAATCTCCATCAAAGAAGATAGCTTCCTTGGTAAAGCAATTTTTCTTCACCTAATACTGGTCTAAAGCAATTTAAGCCTAGAATAATATCAAAGATATGCACTTCAAGTGCTAATAAGTCCACTTGTATGCATTGTCCATTAAAGCTTATAACACATCCTGGACGAACCTCGACCACAACTGTAGATTGTATAGAAGGTATCTCCAACAAGAAATCATAAGGTAATTTCTCAACAAAAAGCTGACCTTTAGCTATGAAATCCCCAGTCAGGAAAGAATGTGTAGCACCTGGATCAATCACCACTATAACAGATATAAGAATGGATGTAACAAAACAAATCTGACCTGTCACAACATGTGGATAAACTAGCATCTCTTTCTGAGTCAAATCATAAGCATGGATTGCCTCCTGTGGCCTACCTTGACCTCATCCTCTGACCTGATGTATTGTGGATCCATGAGTACTAGAACCTGCCTATGATGCATACCTTCTTCATGAGTTTTTTGGTGATTTTGGTCTTTGTACTCTAGTCATTGAATGTTGTTTGGTTCTTTGTGGATAATCCCTAATAGAATGTCCTTCCTAACCACATATAAAACAACCCCTGAAATCAGGGCCCCAACATGAACCTTTATGGATCAAGTTGCTATATGGAAATTGTGGTGGTGTTGAGTGAAAGCTCATCCTATGAGATCTTGTCATAGGTATGTACTCGGTGTATTATGTTGTGTTGGTCCCCTAGTTGCAAAGGTAGTAGTACCCTTACCATATGTAATATGTGGGAGTGCAATAGTTGGCGTGTCTGGCCTCCTAAAAGGATATGTTGGTGGCCTAGTCATCCTCCATTGTGTACTAGTTCCTGGCCAGCTCAACTCACCACCTGCCCTCTTGCGGGTCTCAAACTCCCACCTCTATAGGATGACATACTCAACATACTTGACTACATCAACAAAGGCATGAAAATATGTCATGGATTTTATCACAACTATCCTCTCCTATAGATCATAGTTCAAGCCTTATTCAAAACACTTGATCTTATCATGATCTGTGATACATACCTAAGGAAATCCAAAAATAGAAACTCATATTCAATCATTGTCATTTGTATCCGTCTTAGAGTCTCAAATTGACGGATGTTGTGTAACATATTGAATCTCAGGGTCTTCCCTACAATTTACCCATATTCTATCTTGTCATTTCTTTCAAGTCCTTTTGGACTAATTTCATAAATTTCCTTTCTTTTATATTCTTTTTGGACTCCTTGTGCAATTTGAGCACAATTCAAGGTTGAAATTACCTTTGTCCCTCATTTATATGAATGAAGGGGTATTAGCACAAATAACCCACTTAATGTAATAATTGGGGTCTTAATATGCAAAAAGGAGTTTTATGAGAGATATAAGTAGATAATGTTAATTTGGAGCTTTTTGGATAAATATATTAGCAATAATGTGTATTTGAGTTAATGTATGAGAAGATTAACCTTAATTGTTTCTCTCTCCTCAAAATATGATTTTAATTCATAAAAATATGTTATTTAGTTGATAAATGATTATTGAAATCTTAATGTGTTTAATATCTCGAAATTTAATCACATGTTTCATAAAAAGAAGTCTTTTCATATAACTCATTCATTTTAATATATTAATATACACTTTAACGAGCAATATATTTATTAATGGCCAAATAATGAGTAAAACAAGAATATAATTACATAGCATAGTTCTATACTTTAATATGTGCATGTGGTTAAAATTTGGTGGCTTTTGGACTTTGTTTGACCCTTTAATTCCATTTTATAAGTATTGAATATAGTGTAACCTTAGTGTTAAATTGATATCATCTATTTGATGTGTAACGCCAATGTTCTGTTTATTTTTCTTGTCACGCGGTCAGCCAGCTCTTGCGCTCATCATCCAACGACTGTTATTTGATCTCGATCTTATCCAACAGTGGACAACTCATCTCCTACCTCCAGCAACTAAACATGAAGGCCGCTATATGCTTCTCGACCCCGCTCTCCCTCTCATGTCCACCGTTTCATGTGATTCCTGTCCCATTGGCTTCGCCTTCCCAATCCAGTTTGTTTGAGCACCTACTCGACTCCTCTCATACGCTGTGTGAGAAATTCCCTTCAGCTCATATCCCCCTCTCCACTGCGACCTCGCAGATGGAGCTACACTTCTCCCCACACCCATTTAAGGGCTCATTGAGCACCCTCAAACTTCGGTCCCTCCTCCTCTCCCTCCAATTTCTCCTCAAAGACCCCCGAAGACCCCGACCTGCTCAAGGTTGAACTCCGGTGACTTTGGCATTCTGCCCCCTCCTCCGGCCACCTCAGTGCAATCGGAAGCACAGTGAGCTTCTTCGACCCTTGACCTCCAATTTTGATTCATTTATTTGTCCCGCAACGCCCCCGTTTGACCTGATCTACAGGCCGCCGAACCTCAGCCACCACCACCTTACTGTTCGGTTTGTGATGCTCCTCCGCCGACACTAGGACCTAACCTAGGTCCGTTTTCACCTCGCAAATAGAACCCCGATCTCCGTTTCCCAGCTCCTGCTGTTTCCTTTTGGTTTTTGATCTCCGAATGGTTCCCCTATTTTTCGGCCAAGTCGGGCCTCTTTCCATAGTCTCTAGGGTGCGTGTGAACTAGAACTAATGATCCTTGAGTTCGGGAAAGGTCAGAGAACCATTCCCCGATTTCGTATTGAGTTGGAACGCTCTGATGGCGAGTTAAGATCAAGGAGTCAAGCTCCAGTTTCTCGCTCTAGTGCCATGGCGAGAGCAAGAAGATGCCTGGTCAGTAAATGACTAGGGCAACCCTCGCCCCTCTGACCAGTCAATTTTGCAGCACAGGGGCAATTTAGTAATTGCACCTTGAGACTTGTTTCTCGCTTGCAAGCCGTGTTACATACGAATGACAGTACTGCCCTCGCTACTTAATTATTTTGATTTTACGAGAAAGGGTATTTTGGTCATTTCACCTATTATTTACATCGAATTGCATTTTCATTTAAATTACTGTCACACTATGGTTTTCTTGCATTTTGATTGGCGGATTTTACTTAATTCATAATAAATCGATCCATGGTCAGAAAAATGCAAATAAATAGTCAATGAAAAGGAATTTTAAAGTAGAATTCGATTTTGAAGTTTTTGAGTCATGATTTGGATTCCGTTTTCGAAGTTTTCCTTGAATTCCTTTTTAAGTGTATAAAATGTTCTAAAATACACAATTAATTCATTTTATCTCCAAATTGGATAATAAAATATGTTTTCTTATTCAGGAGAATATGACTAATTTATTGGAGTAGGTTTTAAACCTTAAATCGTGGTTTTGAAAATAAGTTCCAAAATTAGGGTTTTTCATATACTCTATGCCTTAATACATTCTAATACATGATAATGTTTGCTACTAGGGAAAAATGGAATGGTGATACAATCAACTTGGTAAATGAATCAACTAAGGTATGTGACGCCTATGTATGTGGATCCTATTTGGTATGTGACCCCTATGTATGTGGATCCTATTTGGTATGTGACCCCTATGTATGTGGATCATATTTGGTATGTGACCCCTATGTATGTGGATCTTGTTTGGTATGTGGCCCCTATGTGTGTGGATCCTATTTTAGTATGTGGAACCTATTTATGTGAATATCTATGATGAATGTGAAATCTATGTGGAATGTATATGTGCAAATTACCTATCCTTCAGTTGGGTCTTATCCAACCCTACAAACATTATGTGCTAGCCTTATCTCCTCCTAAAATGCCTTTATTTGTCTCTTTACTTATTTGATGCTTTTGTTACCATTATGTCGCATCTAATTATATGGATCTTGTGATTGCCTATAATTGGCCCCTTACTTAGGTGGTTCATTTAATTGTACTCTTGAATCTTGCTATAGCCATGTTTGGCTCATCTATTTATTGAGATTATTTATTTGGGTTTTATTCCCATTTTGTAATGGTGCAATCCTTTTATACTTCTCAATACTGCCAAGTGACTATTAAGCATGATGTATTTTAGGCCAAATGACAATGTAGTATACATGAGTACAAACCACCCACATGGCACTGAGGTTTTAGTGCTCCTGACGGGCACTGGGGTTTTAGTCCCCCTGCCACTAGTGAGGTCCGGTAGGTGCCTCACCCTACATTGAGATGACTTTGTGTCTGGATATATTCATACTTTTAGATTGTTATTATGGGGATTGATTATGGCAGTTCTCTTTTTCTTATTTGAATATTTGTCTCATTCTCTTAAAATCTTGTAGCATAGAGAATCTTTTATTATGCAATATTGTTGACTATTACTTATCCTATTCCTTTTTATTGACACATACTTTTATCTTTCTCTTGCTGGATGACCACAACCATCCAGGCTAGGATCAGAGTGCGCATGGAAGCTTGGTGAACCTAAGGCTAAGGATAGGACAAGAAGAAAAGGAACATATAGCTTGCATGTTCATAGTTGCCTTTATATATTAAGTTGTTTTGTTGGGAGACAATATTGGGGTAGTCTAAGTCTTCCTCTACCTAGATCCAATACTTGTATAAAGTTGTACTCCCATTTGAAAATTTTTATAATGTGCTCTTTATACATTTTGAATAAAGTCAAGTTTTATTTCTTCCACTGCCACACATTTGATGTATTTGTTTATCATGTTTAATAGTAGAGACTTGGTCTTTACAACATGGTATCAGAGCATCAAGGTAGTCAGATTCTTGACTAATTCAAATTGTCTCCTAGATTGAACCCTTACCATATATAGTTTCCCTATAGTAAGTTTTGCACCTTAGAGTTGACCTAGCATGAAAGTTTGATTTAGGATCATAATAATTTCATATTAAAAATAAAATTTGTCAACTTTTTGGTGAATTGTCTATTGAGAAGCTACTAGAGCAAGAAATTGAAGTGATGGTGTCTAGAAAGGGTCAGAGCTTGGGGGCTGGCAATATTTTCCTCCGCCCCACTAGCTTGGTAACGAGGACTCCTGAGCTCATATGACCTGGCCTGGCCTGATCTGATACAGACAACTCAAAATAATCTATCTTTGGGCATGTTGCCTAATTGTTGAGTAACCTTAGAAACCCTTACAGGATCATTTGATTTTTCCAAAGATCATCTTGAAATCCTTAAGTACCTTATATGAGACTCAGATCTCCTATGTTTAGGGTTTAGTGTACCCTATGTTACACCCTGAAGCTTGGTTAGTAAATCCTTATAGTGTTGAGTTTTATGTACCCTTTTACCCTTAGCTTAGTTTGACTTAGTTGACCCTTTTAAGGGGTGGAGTGAGGGTAATGGTTTTGGTACCCTATTTGGTTTTACAAATATGATTTCAAGGACGAAATCCCTTTTTACGGGGGTGGAATCCCAATTAAAAGAAAAATCAAATACCTTTGGAGTTAGAAACCCTATCTATGTGGACATATGTACATAATAACTTATGTGAACAAGAATTTACCAAACACATTATACTTATAATTCAACTTGTTTGTTTATACACACATGAATATGTAGTAAGTCATATAGAGATAGTTCATATGCTTGAACTTTCACATATTATTGATGCACATAATTATGAGTTACTCATTAACTAATTGTGAACATACATAACATTGACTATGCCACCCTAATGGTAAAATGTGTACGGATAATGCCACCTAAGGATGCTTTAGCATGTAATGATCATGTTGACCTAAACTCTAATATGTAATCATCTAGCTTTGACAACATACACCAATATAAATCCTTAATGCCTTTCATGATACATTAGTGACATTAGGTGTCATCATCACATAATATACCTTGATACATACAAATGGATTATAGTCACTAAGTTATCAATATATGTAAGGTATATCACCTTGTTCTCTAATTAACACCTCATCATAACTTGATATATGAATTAATTCATTAATATTTAATGTGTTACATCCTATTCACTAAAATAAGTATAATGACTCAAACATGATAATGAATAATTGGATTCACATAAATATTCATAAATTGCCTAATGTGAAGTAAAACATGTATAATTTTAATATGAAGTATAATGGATGAAAATGATTAACGATGTCATTAATATGAGAATGAAATATGATATGACAATGTGCAATATGAACATTATTTGGAATTATTATAGGCTTAATAACTTGCTGGTTAATATAACATTTTCTAAAAAATAATTTGTGATGATTCTACATGATAGTTTTAAGTGGATAATGGAAAAATGAATTCATGTTATTAAGGTTTTTGACCTAATACATTAATTAATGTTGAAATGGCTTAGTAAACCCTAACTCTTCTTAAAACCCTTGATGAGGGAGTTACATATGATATAACATTGGGATGTAATTGTTTTGAAAACAATGTGAATAAAATGTGATCTATGTGAGGGAATAATAAATATGATACCTCTTCATGATGGAGATTATGCTAATAAGGCAAAAATGTTAATTTAAGTTTGATAAAAGGCTAAAGGTTTTGTGGAAACCTTAGTAACATCTGACTTATGTAGATTTTGTGTTGTACCCTAGATTAAGGGTTATAACCTAGTGTTTAAGGTTGGGAAGTTTCACACTCACCCTCTCTTACCTCTTGTTGTGATTTAAGGGATGAAATCCTCTTTATGGGGTGGTGTGCTATGACATACTAAATCTTAGGGTCTTCCCTACAATTTACCCATATTCTATCTTTTCATTTCTTTCAAGTCCTTTTGGACTAATTTCATAAATTTCCCTTCTTTTATATTCTATTTGGACTCCTTGTGCAATTTGAGCACAATTCAAGGTTGAAATTACCTTTTCCCTAATTTATATGAATGAAGGGGTATTTGCACAAATAGCCCACGTAATGTAATAATTGGGGTCTTAATATGCAAAATGGAGTTTTATGAGAGATATAAGTAGATAATATTAATTTGGAGCTTTTTGGATAAATATATTAGCAATAATGTGTATTTGAGTTAATGTATGAGAACATTAACCTTAATTGTTTCTCTCTCCTCAAAATATGATTTTAATTCATGAAAATATGTTATTTTGTTGAGAAATGATTACTGAAATCTTAATGTGTTTAATATCTCGAAATTTAATCACATGATTCATAAAAGGAAGTCTTTTCATATAACTCATTCATTTTAATATATTAATATCCACTTTAATGAGTAATATATTTATTAATGGCCAAATAATGAGTAAAACGAGAATATAATTATATAGCATAGTTCTAGACTTTAATATGTGCATGTGGTTAAAATTTGGTGGCTTTTGGACGTCGCTTTACCCTTCAATTCCATTGGATACGCATTGAATATAGTTTAAACTTACTGTTAAATTGATATCATCTATTTGATGTGTAACGCCAATGTTCCATTTATTTCTCTTGTCACACGGTCATCCAGATCGTGCACTCATCATCCAACGACTGTTATTTGATCTCGATCTTATCCGACAGTTAACAACTCGTCTCCTACCTCCAGCAACTGAACAGGCAGGCCACTATATGCTTCTCGACCTCGCTCTCCCTCTCCTATCCACCGTTTCATGCGATTCCTGTCCCATTGGTTTCACCTTCCCAATCCAGTTTGTTTGAGCATCTACTCGAATCCTCACGTGCACTGTGTGAGAAACGCCCTTCGGCTCGTATCCCCCTCTCCACTGCGACCTCGCAGATGGAGCTACAATGCTCCCCACACCCATTTGAGGGCTCGTTGAGCACCCTCAAACTTCGGTCCCTCCTCTCCCTCCAATTTCTCCTCAAGGACCCCCATAGACCCCGACCTGCTCAAGGTGGAACTCCGACGACTTTGGCATTCTGCCCCCTCCTCCGGCCACCTCAGTGAAATCGGAAGCACAGTGTGCTTCTTCGACCCTTGACCTCCAATTTTGATTCATTTATTTATCCCGCGACGCCCGCGTTTGCCCTGACCTGCAAGATGCCAGACCATAGCCACCGCCACCTTACTATTCGGTTTGTAATGCTCCTCTGCCCACACTAGGACCTGACCTAGGTCCGTTTTCACCTCGCAAATAGATCCCCGATCTCCGTTTGCCGACTCCTGCTGTTTCCTTTTGGTTTTTGATCTCCGAACGGTTCCCCTATTTTTCGGCCAAGTCGGGCCTCTTTCCGTAGTCTCTAGGGTGCGCGTGAACTGGATCTAATGATCCTTGAGTTTGGGAAAGGTCAACAAACCATTCCCCAGTTTTGTATCGAGATGGAACACTCTGATGGCGAGTTAAGATCAAGGAGTCGAGCTCCAGTTGCTCGCTCCAGTGCCATGGCAAGAGCAAGAGTAAATGACCAGGGCAACCCTCGCCCCTCTGACCAGTAAATTTTGCAACACAGGGGCAATTTAGTAATTGCACCTTCAGACTTGTTTCTCTCTTACAAGGCGTGTTACATACAAATGACAATACTGCCCTCACTACTTAATTATTTCAATTTTATGAGAAAGGGTATTTTGGTCATTTCACCTATTATTTACATCGAATTGCATTTTCATTTAAATTACTGTCATGCTATAGTTTTCTTGCATTCTGATTGGCGGATTTTACTTAATTCATAATAAATGGATCCATGGTCAGAAAAATGCAAATAAATAGTCAATGGAAAGGAATTTTAGTGTAGAATTCGATTTTGAAGTTTTTGAGTCATGATTTGGATTCCTTTTTCTAAGTTTGCCTTGAATGCCTTTTTAAGTGTATAAAATGTTCTAAAATGCATAATTAATTCATTTTAACTCCAAATTGGGTAATAAAATATGTTTTCTTATTCAAGAGAATATGACTAATTTATTGGACTAGGTTTTAAACCTTAAATCAGGGTTTTGAAAATAAGTTCCAAAATTAGGGTTTTTCATATACTCTATGCATTAATACATTCTAATACATGATAATGTTTGCTACTAGGGAAAAATGGAATGGTGATACAATCAACTTGGTAAATGAATCAACTAAGGTATGTGACCCCTATATATGTGGATCCTATTTTGTATGTGACTCCTATGTATGTGGATCCTATTTGGTATGTGACCCCTATGTATGTGGATCCTATTTGGTATGTGACCCCTATGTATGTGGATCCTGTTTGGTATGTGGCCCCTATGTGTGTGGATCCTACTTTAGTATGTGGAACCTATTTATGTGAACATCTATGATGAATGTGAAATCTATGTGGAATATATATGTGCAAATTACCTATCCTTCAGTTGGGTCTTATCCAACCCTAGAAACATTATGTGCTAGCCTTGATCTCCTCCTAAAATGCATTTATTTGTCTCTTTACTTATTTGATGCTTTTGTTACCATTATGGATCATCTAATTATATGGATCTTGTGATTGCCTATATTTGGCCCCTTACTTATGAGATGCTTCTATTACTTATGTGGTTCATTTAATTGTACTCTTGAATCTTGCTATAGACAATGTTTGGCTCATCTATTTATTGAGATTATTTATTTGGGTTTTATTCCCATTTTGTAATGATGCAATCTTTTTATACTTCTCAATACTGCCAAGTGACTATTAATCATGATGTATTTTAGGCCAAATGACAATGTAGTGTACATGAGTACAAACCACCCACAAGGCACTGAGGTTTTAGTCCTCCTGCCGGGCACTGGGGTTTTAGTCCCCCTGCCACTAGTGAGGTCCGGTAGGTGCCTCACCCTACATTGAGATGACTTTGTGTCTTAATATATTCATGCTATGAGATTGTTATTATGGTGATTGATTATGGCAGTTCTCTTTTTCTTATTTGAATATTTGTCTCATTCTCTTAAAATCTTGTACATTAGAGAATCTTTTATTATGCAATATTGTTGACTATTACTTGTCATATTCCTTTTGATTGACACATACTTTTATCTTTCTCTTGATGGATGACCCCAACCATCCAGGATAGGATCAGAGTGTGCATGGAAGCTTGGTGAACCTAAGGCTAAGGATAGGACAAGAAGAAAAGGAACATATAGCTTGCATGTTCATAGTTGCCTTTATATATTAAGTTGTTTTGTTTGGAGACAATATTGGCTTAGTCTAAGTCTTCCTCTACCTAGATCCTATGTTTGTATAAAGTTGTACTCCCATTTGGGAAATTTTTATAATGTACTCTTTATACATTTTGAATAAAGTCAAGTTTTATTTCTTATGCAACCACACATTTGATGTATTTGTTTATCATGTTTAATTGTAGAGACTTGGTCTTTACAACATGGTATCAGAGCATCAAGGTAGTCGGATTCTGAACTAATTCAAATTGTCTCCTAGACAGAACCCTTACCATATATAGTTTCCCTATAGTAGGTTTTTCACCTTAGAGTTGACTAGCATGAAAGTTTGATTTAGGATAATAATAATTGCATATTAAAAATAAAATTTGTCAACTTTTTGGTGAATTGTCTATTGAGAAGCTACTAGAGCAAGAAGTTGAAGTGATGGTGTCTAGAAAGGGTCAGAGCTTGGGGTCTGGCAATATTTTCCTCTGCCCCACTAGCTTGGTAACGAGGACTCCTGAGCTCATATGACGTGGCCTTGCCTGATCTAATACAGACAACTCGAAATAGTCTATCTTTGGGCATGTTGCCTAATTGTTGAGTAACCTTAGAAAACCTTACAGGATGATTTGATTTTTCCAAAGATCATCTTGAAATCCTTAAGTACCTTATATGAGCCTCAGATCTCCTATGTTTAGGGTTTAGTGTACCCTATGTTACACCCTGAAGCTTGGCTAGTAAATCGTTATAGTGTTGAGTTTTACGTACCCTTTTACCCTTATCTTAGTTTGACTTAGTTGACCCTTTTAAGGGGTGGAGTGAGGGTAATGGTGTTCGTACCCTATTTGGTTTTACAAATCTGATTTCGAGGACGAAATCCCTTTTTAGGGGGATGGAATCCCAATTAAAATCAAAATCAAATACCTTTGGAGTTAGAAACCCTATCTATGTAGACATATGTACATAATAACTTATGTGAACAAGAATTTAACAAACACATTATACTTATAATTCAACTTGTTTGTTTATACACACATGAATATGTAGTAAGTCATATAGAGATAGTTCATATGCTTGAACCTTCACATATTATTTATGCACATAATTATGAGTTACTCATTAACTAATTATGAATATACATAACGTTGACTATGCCACCCTAATGATAAAATGTGTATGGATAATGCATCCTAAGGATGCTTTAGCATGTAATGATCATGTTGACCTAAACTCTAATATGTAATCATCTAGCTTTGATAACATACACCTATATAAATCCTTAATGCCTTTCATGATACATTAGTGACATTAGGTGTCATCATCACATAATATACCTTGATACATACAAATGGATTATAGTCACTAAGTTATCAATATATGTAAGGTATATCACCTTGTTCTCTAATTAACACCTCATCATAACTTGATATATGAATTAATTCATTAATATTTAATGTGTTACATCCTATTCACTAAAATTAGTATAATGACTCAAACATGATAATGAATAATTGGATTCACATAAATATTCATAAATTGCCTAATGTGAAGTAAAATATTTATAATTTATAATATGAAGTATAATGGACGAAAATGATTAATGATGTCATTAATATGAGAATGAAAGATGATATGACAATGTGCAATATGAACATTATTTGGAATTATCATAGGCTTAATAACTTGTTGGATAATATTAACTTTTTCTACAAAATAATTTGTGATAATTCTACATGATAGTTTTAAGAGGATAATGGAAAAATGAATTCATGTTATTAAGGTTTTTGACCTAATAGATTAATTAATGTTGAAATGGCTTAGTAAACCCTAACTCTTGTTAAAACCCTTGATGAGGAAGTTACATATGATATAACACTGGGATGTAATTGTTTTGAAAACAATGTGAATAAAATGTGATCTAAGTGAGGGAATAATAAATATGATACCTATTCATGATGGAGATTATGATAATAAGGCAAAAATGTTAATTTAAGTTTGTTAAAAGGCTATAGGTTTTGAGGAAACCTTAATATCACCTGACTTATGTAGATTTTGTGTTGTACCCTAGATTAAGGGTTATAACCTAGTGTTTATGGTTGGGAAGTTGCACACTCACCCTCTCTTTCCTCTTTTTGTGATTTTGGGGACGAAATCCTCTTTAAGGGGTGGTGTGTTGTAACATACTGAATCTCAGGGTCTTCCCTAAAATTTACCCATATTCTATCTTTTCATTTCTTTCAAGTCCTTTTGGACTAATTTCATACATTTCCCTTCTTTTATATTCCTTTTGGACTCCTTGTGCAATTTGAGCACTATTCAAGGTTGAAATTACCTTTTTCCCTCATTTATATGAATGAAGGGGTCTTTGCACAAATAGCCCACTTAATGTAATAATTGGGGTCTTAATATGCAAAATGGAGTTTTATGAGAGATATAAGTAGATAATGTTAATTTGGAGCTTTTTGGATAAATATATTAGCAATAATGTGTATTTGAGTTAATGTATGAGAACATTAATCTTAATTGTTTCTCTCTCCTCAAAATATGATTTTAATTCATGAAAATATGTTATTTTGTTGAGAAATGATTATTGAAAACTTAATGTGTTTAATATCTCAAAATTTAATCACATGTTTCATAAAAAGAAGTCTTTTCATATAACTCATTCATTTTAATATATTAATATACACTTTAATGAGAAATATATTTATTATTGGCCAAATAATGAGTAAAAGGAGAATAAAATTGCATAGCATAGTTCTAGACTTTAATATATGCATGTGGTTAAAATTTGGTGGCTTTTGGACTTCATTTGACCCTTCAATTCCATTTTATAAGTATTGAATATAGTGTAAACTTAGTGTTAAATTGATATCATCTATTTGATGTGTAACGCCAATGTTCCATTTATTTTTCTTATCACGCGGTCAGCTAGCACTTGCGCTCATCATCCAATGGTTGTTATTTGATCTCGATTTTATCCGACAGTTGACAACTCATCTCCTACCTCCAGCAACTGAACAAGCATGCCACTATATGCTTCTCGACCCCACTCTCCCTCTCATGTCCACCGTTTAATGTGATTCTTGTCCCATTGGCTTCGCCTTCCCAATCCAGTTCGTTTGAGAACCTACTCGACTCCTCTCATACGTTGTGTGAGAAACACCCTTCGGCTTGTATCCCCCTCTCCACTATGACCTCACAGATGGAGCTACACTGCTCCCCACACCCATTTAAGGGCTCGTTGAGCACCCTCAAACTTCGGTCCCTCCTCCACTCCCTCCAATTTCTCCTCAAAGACCCCCGAAGGCCCTGACCTGCTCAAGGTGGAACTCTGGTGACTTTGGCATTCTGCCCCTTCCTCCAGCCACCTCAGTGCAATTAGAAGCACAGTGAGCTTCTTTGACACTTGACCTCCAATTTTGATTCATTTATTTGTCCCGCGACGCCCACGTTTGCCCTGACCTGCAAGCCGCCAGACCTCAGCCACCGCCACCTTATTGTTCGGCTTGTGATGCTCCTCCGCCTACACTAGGACCTGACCTAGGTCCGCTTTCACCTCGCAAATAGATCTTCGATCTCCATTTCCCAGCTCCTACTGTTTCCTTTTGGTTTTTGATCTCCGAACAGTTCCCCTATTTTTCGGCCAAGTCGGGCCTCTTTCCGTTGTTTCTACGGTGCACGTGAACTGGATCTAATGATCATTGAGTTCGGGAAAGGTCAGAGAACCATTCCCCGGTTTCGTATCGAGTTGGAATGCTCTGATGGCGAGTTAAGATCAAGGAGTCGAGCTCCAGTTGCTCGCTCCAACGCAATGGCGAGAGCAAGAAGATGCATGGTCAGTAAATGACCAGGGCAACCCTCGCCCCTCTGACCAGTCAATTTTGCAACACAGGGGCAATTTAGTAATTGCACCTTGAGACTTGTTTCTCGCTTGCAAAGCGTGTTACATACGAATGACAATACTACCCTCGCTACTTAATTATTTCGATTTGACGAGAAAGGGTATTTTGGTCATTTCACCTATTATTTACATCAAATTGCATTTTCGTTTAAATTAATGTCACGTTATGGTTTTCTTGCATTCTGATTGGCAGATTTTACTTAATTCATAATAAATCGATCCATGGTCAGAAAAATGCAAATAAATAGTCAATGGAAAGGATGTTTAATGTAGAATTCGATTTTGAAGTTTTTGAGTCATGATTTGGATTCCTTTTTCGAAGTTTGCCTTGAATGCCTTCTTAAGTGTATAAAATGTTCAAAAATACATAATTAATTCATTTTAACTCCAAATTGGGTAATAAAATATGTTTTCTTATTCATGAGAATATGAATAATTTATTGGACTAGGTTTTAAACCTTAAATCGTGGTTTTGAAAATAAGTTCCAAAATAAGGGTTTTTCATATACTTTATGCCTTAATACATTCTAATACATGATAATGTTTGCTACTAGGGAAAAATGGAATGATGATACAATCAACTTGGTAAATGAATCAACTAAGGTATGTGACCCCTATGTATGTGGATCCTATTTGGTATGTGACCCCTATGTATGTCGATCCTATTTGGTATGTGACCCCTATGTATGTGGATCCTATTTGGTATGTGACCCCTATGTATGTTGATCCTGTTTGGTATGTGGCCCCTATGTGTGTGGATCCTATTTTAGTATGTGGAACCTATTTATGTGAACATCTATGATGAATGTGAAATCTATGTGGAATGTATATGTGCAAATTACCTATCCTTCAGTTGGGTCTTATCCAACCCTACAAACATTATGTGCTAGCCTTGATCTCCTCCTAAAATGCCTTGATTTGTCTCTTTACTTATTTGATGCTTTTGTTACCATTATGGCTCATCTAATTATATGGATCTTGTTATTGCCTATATTTGGCCCCTTACTTATGAGATGCTTCTATTTCTTATGTGGTTCATCTAATTGTACTCTTGAATCTTGCTATAGCCAATGTTTGGCTCATCTATTTATTGAGATTATTTATTTGGGTTTTATTCCCATTTTGTAATTGTGCAATCTTTTTATACTTCTCAATACTGCGAAGTGACTATTAAGCATGCTGCATTTTAGGCCAAATGACAATGTAGTGTACATGAGTACAAACCACCCACAGGGCACTGAGGTTTTAGTCCTCCTACCAGGCACTGGGGTTTTAGTCCCCCTTCCATTTTATATTAGGCACTGGGGTTTTCATACCCCTACCTCTTTATATAGGAACTGGGGTTTTAGTCCCCCTGCCATTTTATATTAGGCACTGGGGTTTTAGTCCCCCTGCCACTTTATATAGGCACTGGGGTTTTAGTCCCCCTGCGACTGGTGAGGTCTGATAGGTGCCTCAACCTACATTGAGATGACTTTGTGTCTTAATATATTCATGCTATGAGATTGTTATTATGGTGATTGATTATGGCAGTTCTCTTTTTCTTATTTGAATATTTGTATCATTCTCTTCAAATCTTGTAGCATAGAGAATCTTTTATTATGCAATATTGTTGACTATTACTTGTCCTATTCGTTTTGATTGACACATACTTTTATCTTTCTCTTGTTGGATGACCCCAACCATCCAGGCTAGGATCAGAGTGTGCATGGAAGCTTGGTGAACCTAAGGCTAAGGATAGGATAAGAAGAAAAGGAACATATAGCTTGCATGGTCATAGTTGCCTTTATATATTAAGTTGTTTTGTTTGGAGACAATATTTTCTTAGTCTAAGTCTTCCTCTACCTAGATCCTATGCTTGTATAAAGTTGTACTCCCATTTGGGAAACTTTTATAATGTACTCTTTATACATTTTGAATAAAGTCAAATTTTATTTCTTCTACTGCCACACATTTGATGAATTTGTTTATCATGTTTAATAGTAGAGACTTGGTCTTTACATGTTGTCACATATGTATGTGGAAGGATAATAGCGGGACTCAAGCCTCTTTCTAAATTCATCCCATGTCAGACTATGTACATATAGGTGTGTCTCTTACGTGCTCCACTAGTGACTTGCACTTCACTACTACAGAAATGGCTTATTACGTCACTTTTAATGGTGTCGGTTGTAATAATACACCAACACCTAAACTATACAGCGTTGGTGTATAAAATAAGCCGACATCAATCTGTGAAGGGTGACCAGACACGGGTATCGCTTTTATTTAGTGTCGGTTCCTTAATAAGAAACCGACACCTAAAAGTAACCACCAAAACCAAAATTTTCCAGCGAAAAAATTACCTCCAAAAATTAACATACATCATCGGTTTTTAAAATAGAAACCGACGACTAAAAGTTTTCGATGAGACAGAAATTTTCTCACTTTTTATCATCGATTTTGTGACAATAACTAACGCCATTGTATTTTCGAGCGCATAACCGCAAAAATTTTGACCTCCCTTTAGTGTCGGTATTTTGTTACAAACCGACACTTATAGTTTTTATTGTTAGTTGTTGTAAAAAACTAACACCTATTGTTAACTTAACAGTGCGAGGTAGACTCTTCCCCTTCTGTTTCATTCATTTCCGCTGAGGGTTTGCTCCGACGATTCCTCTGCTCCGACGATTGTGTTGCTGCTCTGCCTCCACCACCGCCTCCACCTCCACCGCCATTTGTTGGCCGTGCTTTGGTCGCCGACACCGCCGCCACTCCCGCCGCTGATATGCCGCCACACCTCTTCCGCCTCCGCCGCCTCTGCTTCCGCCAGCCGCTGCCGGCGACCACAACTCTTCGCCCGACCACAGCTTCCGCCAGCCGCACCTCTTATGCCTCTGCCGCCTCTACTTCTGCCAGCCGACGCCGGCGACCAACTCTCCGCCCGGAGCCCTTCTGCTTGACGACCAGCCCTCCGCCCACTGCCTGGACGCTTCCCTCTTCTCACAGGCACACCCATTATCAGGTTTTCCCCTAACCTTCCCCCCTATTCTTGCTTTTCCTGTATCACATGCACGCCCATTAATCCTATGGTTGTGGCTGTGTGCAATTTTTCTTCAATGTTATTGTGGTGCAGAGTTGCTATGCGATTTATTTATTTGAACAAAACTATTTGAGGTGCACTGCCTTCTTGTTTATTAGACACCCAATCTTATTGTGGCTCTCCAGTTTGCAAACATGTCTCTGATTCACATTAATATTACCATGTTGTATATGGTTTTGATCAGAAAAATGTGTAGATTGTGAATAAAATATACTTAGAGATCTATTATTCTTCTTGTTACAAAGGTATAGTTAGTACACGAATATTAGATGATATTCAAGAAAACCCTACTTTGATGAGCATGTTGTTAATCATGTTAATTATGATTCTTTTATTTATTCTGATGTCAATATATAATTATGCGATCCCAGCATCTTAAATTGAATTAGAATGATTTCAATGAATTATAGGGTTTTAAAGTTGATAATCATGTACGTACATGCGGAAATAACGTTATTAAACCAGTAGTTATAACATAGTATGATCTTAATCTGATCTGTATGTCAATAATAACGTAGTATGTTAAATATGATGATTAGGGCTATATATATAATGTCTAGTAAAGATTCCTAGACTTTTTGTCATTAGGGTATTTTTTTTAAGGTTAGTCTGTCTACTAGAGATTGCATGTTTGAAACTATTGATTTCTTGATTTATTATTTAATAATTCTCTATAGATTAGGATCAACCATGTTGCCTGTAGTTTATACACATTTATTATATATAAGAATGACAACACATGAATTTGTTGGCCTAGAAACCCGTCCAAGATTTACTCATTAGGAGTAAATCTTAGATAGTCCCCAGTTTGGGACTATTCTTGAATACCTAATCTCACTTAGGATGTAAGTGTATAATGTGTATTGGATTTTCAAGAAAATTTTGGTAGCATTTCCCCGTTTGTTCTCTAAGTACATATGTACTTAGAGAACAGCGGGGAAATGCTGTCAAAATTTTCTTGAAAACCCAATACACATTATACACTTACTAGTGAGATTTGGTGTTCAAGAATGGGATAGGTGGTACACATTTATTATATATAAGAATGACAACACATGGGATGTCCATTCGCAATCGCTACAACCCTGTGAATGTGTACTTTACAATGTGAACTTTAAAATTAGTGTTACTTTACAATCTGAAATTTATAATTTGAATGTGAACTTTCAGATGGCTGATCAGGACCATGCTGATGATCGCCGTGAGGGTGAGGACGTGCTTGCACCACCTGACAATGTAAGTTTTAAGAATATATCCCTGAGGTTTCTATCTATATGTTCATTTATAATTATATTATGTAAGTGTGTTTTTTTATCAAATTTTAGGTTGGTGATGTACCTGCTGAAGAAATTACAACTCTTGATGAGCAGCAAAAAGAAAATTGAGAAAGTGAGGGGCATTACAATGATGAACACGTTAATACAACAATGGGGCAATGGACCCAAATTGGCTGTGGATTTTGATCAGGTAGGAAATCCATATGGAGTGAACCACAACTCATTTGTTTCATATCTTGGGGTTCTTATTCGCAGCCATTGCAGTCCTATCCTTGAATCATGGCATAGAGTTCCTAAGGGGAAGAAAGTCCAGAAATGGAAGGAACTATGTGTGAGTTATTATTATTTGTAATTCTATTTGTGTAGATTACTAATTTTTAGGATACTAGTTAATAGCAATTCTATTTAATTTGCAGAGAATATTTGATCTGGAGGAAAAGCTGCATCGTAAATGTGTGATGCAACGTTGTGGGAGGGTCCTAAGGAACTATAGGACCAATCTCACCTGAGATTACATACGCGATGCTGAGAATAGGTTCTTGATTGATTCCAATTCTAGACATTGATCAGTATTTCACTAACTCTACACTAATATTTTTGTTTGTATTCTCTTTCAAAAATAAATATAGGTAGAAGGAAACCACACAACAATGGAACTACTTGGACCCCACAGAATGGGAGGAGTTTGTTACCCAAAGAAAAATAGATGAATTCAAGGTATTAAGCGCCACTCCCAATTTAATTAAAATATGTTTTTATGTATTCACCTATTCTAGATTAACCTTTAGTGTTACTAACCAAATCAATGTGCTAACTAACTAGGCTATCAGCGATGCTCAATGAGCAAGGTGTGCACTGAATGTGCACGACCACACAATGGGTCCAAGAGGATATGCAGGCGTTCGCCAAAGACTACAGGCTAAGTCTACTCAGCCTACTGCTACTTAGGAGACTGCAGAGTCCTCTACTACTACTCCCGCACCTCTGCCTCGTCATGTTATGTGGATAGCTGGGAGGTAAAACAAGAAGGGAGAGATACCGAAGCCCGCAACCACTGAGGCAGCTGAAAAAATGGTAAAAATCAAACTCTTAGAGAAATCTATTGATATTGATTATTGTTATGTTTACTTACGGATTTTTGTTGATGGTGCTTAGCGCGAGCTGCACGAGCAGAGGAAGGAAGGCAAGTTCATCCCTCAGGGCACAAGGGATGAACTGATAGTTTCTATGGGTAACCCAAAGCATCTTGGATGTGTAAGGGGTGCAGGCGTTGGTGTGGGCATCAAAGCATTCTTTGGGCCATCCCAACGTAAACCTGTCCCAAAAGAGGGACTTTCACAAGCTGAGGTAACTTATTCTTATTTTAGAACGTTATTGCGAAAGGGAATTCTATAATCAGAAACTAGCATTTCTTTTATCCATGTATAGATAGATTCCTTAATTGATAGGAGAGTCGAGGAAGCAGTTGATAAAAGACTCCAGGAAGCATTTCACAAGTGGCATGCGTCTTAGACTGCCACTCAGACAGTACCTGTGGCGAACCTCTCTTCTCCTACTCCTCATACTGCAGAGGTTGGGAGTAATCCTATAGACCCACCTAGCACGTCCTCTGTAAGTATTTTTATGGAATATATAATAGCTAGTTTATTCAAGATGATATGTTTGTGTATATATGCATATAGCATTCTTTACATAAATTTGTAGGGGTTGAAGCCATGTCGACTACAAAGTGAAGGATATATCGTTGCAGATGCATCGGCTTACCCACCCCTTAAAGGGTGCATGTTTCGTGGGAGTCTAGTACTAGATGGCATGGTACGTGTGAGCCCCATACATATACTCGCTGGCTGGATGAATCTTGCACTACCTCATGCACACCCAGATGCTGAAACACTTGGTGAGGCAGTAGGCGGAGTGATACTGTGGCCTGAAGCGGATGTCCTCTATACTGATATTGTATGATAAATTTTCATTACTTTACTTTGTTAGTGTGTATATATATATGAGTCAATTGATATGAAATTATATATACAGGTCAAAAAGACGAGAACCGCTAAATCTCAGCCTCCACCTCCTCGACTACCAAGTTGGCTTCCAGGGGACCTACACGCCTTGATAGGTCCTAATTGTAGGAGTGTGGTAGTATGGATCGGCGAACATAATCCAAATTGTCCTATAAATGTTACTATTCCGGATAATGCTGCAGGTAAATCATACGATAAAAATCTATTTATACAAGTTTAGCATACATATTAATGCATACGTAATAGAAGTTCTGGATATGTATTTATGCAGGTCAAACATTCAGAAACAATATATTTATACAAGATATTTTGGAGTTGTTTAGTTATGAATGGCTAAACACATCTATGATAGAGCTGTGGATATGGTGAGATTAATGAATACGACAATCTTGTTTATACATCCATATACCTTGTTTTATATACGGCAATCTGGTTTCTTATATATTAATGCATACATAATACATGTTTTGTAGCCACTTATACAAGACATACAAATTTTGGGTTTTCCCATGTGGGATTTTTGGTTGCATCTTTGATTAGCCTTGTAGATACAGACCCTTCTTCAGTTACTTCATACTGCTATGATGCTTTTGAATATTTTGGTAAAAATAATAAGACAGTGATAATAGCTCCATTCAATGTCGAATAAGTTTACTTTGCTTGTAATTTGGACTTAAGCAAATTACATTTTTATTGCAGATATTGAGTTATTAATTTTCTACTTTCTTACCTGTAGTTCTAAGCATTGGGAGTTATTAGTTGTTGTCCCCAAGATATTCACCGTCTATTATCTAGATCCTCTGGGGAGTGAGTTGGATGTATTATATGGACATGCAATTAAAAGGCCATTATTCTCGTGAGAAATATTTTATTTTTTTATATCTGTTAACATCTGTTACTGCATTACTATTTAATGATGCAATTTAATGTGTTACATTAACATATATAGGGCTTTACAAGAGTACAAAAAAGTTGGAAGAAAGGTCCCCAGGGAAAAAAATCTGACACTCATTTGGAAGAATGTGAAAGTAATTTACTGACTCCAATGTATATATTATTTATGTGAACTGTGCTTATTTGTATTGTTGAATATTTTGTATGTTTCAATTTATAGTGTGCTACACAAGACAACGGCAGGGCATGTGCCTACTAGGTGATGTGATTTATGGACCTAATCATCAAACATGCTGTATTGGAAATCGATAACATACAACATGTATTATACATAGTCTCGTTAGATAATATGAAATATATGAATCTTATTATATATTATTATAATTATGTATGTACGTCATTCTCTTTGCAGGTCATTAAAACTGATGACTTCAACACTGGTGCAAAGCATTTTGATGTACATGCTCTCTATATGAGAGATGAATTAGATGTTGTAAGAGAAGATTGGGCAAAAGCCCTGCAAAGAGTGGGAATTTTTCAATATGATTTTGATGACAATGATGACAATGATGATGATGAATAAAGAATAACTTTGTTCTCATACTTAATTTTGTGTGAATGTGAATGAATTTTTATGAATTGTCATATGTGTGTCGGTTGCTACTGGTTTCTACATGTGTGTGATGAAAAAATAATATGAATGAAATGTTCTTATACATGAGTGTGAATCACAAATATATAATTTGTCCATCATGTTAATTAATTTTGTAGGTTTCTGGCCTGTTGTTGGCTGATATCAATGGATGTCGTAAAACCTGTAGTTCATATCTGAACTGCAGGTTTCTCATCCTGCCACCAACCACAGCAGGTCTGCAGAATAGCAGAAAAAAAATCAAATCATAGGTGTCCGTTATTTGTATCAAACCGATGACATACGGTTATAGTGTCGGTTTCCATACTAGTAACTGACGTTGATTTCCCTAATGACGCCAGACACCACGGCCGTGGCAGTGGACCAGACATAAAATAGGTGTCAGATATCTATGTAAAACTGACGATATATGGTTATAGTGTCGGTTGCCATACTAGTAACCGACGTCGATTTCCCTAATGAGGCCAAACACCATGGCCATGCTGTCTAGCACGGCCGTGTAAGCGGGTGAGATGGCGTCGATTTCTAAGCTGATAACTGACGCCTATACCCCCTGCTGGCGCATTTTTGGTGGCGCGCGAAGGGTTGTGGCGTCGGTTTGAGAACTGACGCATAACGATTGGGCTTTTAGCAGTGCCCACATAGGTTTCACTTAAAACCCGACACTAAAGGCCTTAAATAACTGACACTAAAGGTTGGTTATGTACTAGTGCTTCCTTTTAGAAGATAAGTAGCATGGTTCACTTCTCTACATGAGATACTTGAGCTATTTTAAACACTTTTTCAGTTTCATATAGTAAAACATCTACTTCTACTGGATCAGCAGTGCAATAGAAGTCGTAGGCAGCCATATTTATCATCCTCTCATACGACCTACTAATATCACACAATGGTTCATGAACACTAGGAGGTGATATAAGGACTACCCGTATTGCTTTATGAACCATCACTGATACTAGTCTCTGTGCCAGAGTATTGAGAGGATCAATGACTACATGTTGTTGATCCATTACTTCAACATGAGGCTCTTCCTGCCCTAGTTTAGACCTCGCACCACCTATTTGAGGTGCAACATAGTGACTCTCCTCCTATTCTTCACCTCTACTAGCCATGATCTGAAAGAAAAGAGAATATGCCATATATCATTAGATAATTTAAAGGACCCAATAAGATTCATAGACCCATCTAATGTCCCTATACATTGACACTAACAAAAACCTAGGCTCTGGTACCACAAATTGTAGGACCCACTCTGAGACCCCATAGCGTTATCCAAACTACCCACACTAATCGTTACACTAACACAAAAATCTTGAAATCAAAACATTTGATTATATGAAATACACATATCAATTTTTCCCTTTTCCGAACTAGCACAAGAAATTAAAGTTATATTTATTTCACTAGATCATATATAACCAAACTAAAGATGTAATTATTGTTCAAGATGAAATTCTAGTACTAAATGAAGTAGAAAGTTAAACTATTACATTTATAAAATCAACCTAAATCAAGATAAAATACATCAATACAAGCAAACACACCCTCCCAAGACTCCCATGTACAGGGAAAACCTATACATATAACCTACAACACGAAGAGAATTCTCCACCTTGGATGGTGAAGAAAGGATCACTATGGATGAGAAACTTCTGGGTGAACTAAACTTGAATTATTTCTTGTAAAATTTAAACCACCACTTATCAATACATTGACGAGTGGAACAGATTCAAGATAATAGTATCATTGAAATAAAAATTTTAAACTTATAAGAGATAAGCGTACTTTAGACTAAATCAAACCATTACAAATATCATGTAGATAATTGTAGATATAAGACACATTGAATGAACATGAAATAACAATTTAGAACCAATATGTAATTGATGGTAGACAATCAAATCTTATATATTGGCCTATCAAGATTCATTGTTAGGTTTGCCCCACAATTACTTGGTCTGTACCTGATCAAGTACAAGTCACCATGTCAGGTTCTCATGTCAATGACTCACTATTCACATCTTAGGGTAAAACAAAAACCCTAAGATAATCAATAAAATTTGGTCTACATCAGTGTTTCCAAAAACTTGATAGGTAAGAGAATAAAGCCTCTCTACCTTACAAACCTCATCTCAGGTACATGAGACAGGTTTAATGACATAAATGTCAAAGCTAGGGCATCATGCATGAGATACTAAACACAACTATCCCTACTGATCCCTTTCACATCATGATCATAATTTCTAAATCACTATTTCAAATACAATTCATTTGATTTACTTAGAAACAAATAATTTAGGTTTGCATCTAATATTGTGATCTTTCCTAAATTTGGGTGACCTAGCCTTCAAGGTCTAGAATCACATTTCGGCATTCCTTTTCATAATCCAAGTACTAGTAGAAGGAATTCCTTTTCATTTCCCCAGTGCAGACCTCGGGGGAAAATCACAATGTTTAGGGCTCCTATCTAGATGAGTTAGGTTAAAATGGATATCAAGTGCATTTACTTACGTTAAGGAAAATGTGAGTTAATTATATGGCACATATGTGATTTTGCATTCTAATCCTAGAATATGTGGATTAAGGTTTTAGATATACATTATGTTTGAATTCAAATTATAGATGCCCTATATATGTTTTTATGTCATATAAATTCAAATGAAACAATCACAACTCCATATTTAACCAATATGTACATTGCAATGTATCGATAATAACAATGTACAAACTGAATTTAAGTAAATTTGTATTACTCATGATAAAGAAAATCTATCTTCTGTTTTATTCATTTGCAAGGAACAATACAAGAATCATATCCAAGGTCAAATAAGCAAAAAAATCCCTTGCATTATTAGAGTTCACAATTCCCACCAATTTTAGTATAATCGGCATATTTATGGTTATAGTTAAGTAATAGTTTTCAAATGAACCTACACAACTCACCACAGGCATGAATCAATTGAAATTCGTAGCCCAACTGCTGCTA
The DNA here is from genome assembly GCA_963693085.1 of Alisma plantago-aquatica. Taxonomy (NCBI): domain Eukaryota; kingdom Viridiplantae; phylum Streptophyta; class Magnoliopsida; order Alismatales; family Alismataceae; genus Alisma; species Alisma plantago-aquatica. Next base: position 772,382,749 of record OY856413.1, on the reverse strand, counting down.
ATTCTTGAATCAGGTCCTCACTTCAAGAAATTAGAATTTTCCAACTACTCTGTACTCAAGATCCTAGAAGAAGCATTATGACTCACAGACCCCCATTGTTACAACCCCAATTTTTGGGTTTATTTGGTGAGAAATGTAATTTCTCATATTAAGGATATTTGAACAAATAATGATATAAATTGGTTCTAATAAATGGATTTTGTTTACAATAGTCTTGATGTTTGTGTTGTGGGCTTTATTGGCTATTGGGCCCAAATAACAAGAAAATTCAATTAGTGAATGAATAATTGAATATTTGAGAAAAGAAAAATGTGGAAAACTCTAGAAGGCAAATCCAAAGAGGGATTTCGTGCCTCTTGGGTTCCTTGGGTCCCAAGGAGTCCAAAGTTGCTTAAAGAGAGCAATAAGAAAAGAAAAGATCAATTAAGTATTTCTTTATTAAGAAATAAATTGAAAATATTGATGAAATGTGGAAAATAAATGAAAAGAGGTATAATGGAGTAATCCTTGGTGGAATTTCGTGTCCCAAGGATTTCTAATGATAAAAGGAATACCAATGAGGAAAATAAAAGAGAAATAAAGAGAAATCACTAAAAAGAGGTATTTTAATACGAAATAAACAAGATAATGAAGAATAATGCATTTAGATGCATCTAGGAGGATAATGAGTATCCAATAAAAAGGATTTCGAAATAATAGAGTTTCTTGGGGTCCAAGGAGCCCCAATAAAAGAAAAGGAAGAGAAAATACCAAAATTGCAAAATAAAAGGATAATGGGAATACATAATTAATGAATTATGTGGTTTTGTTAAGAAGAAAATATTTCCTACTTAAGGAAAATATAATTCATAGGCCCATGAATTAAAAGGCATGCATGAAAAGAATAAGAGAGAGGATTTTCATATTTCTAATTATCCATGCAATAAAGAATATCAAGAGGTAAGTAGGAGTGAGAATCTTACTTATCATTGAAGGAATAGGAGTCCTAATGGGAGTGGGACTTGTTCCCTCTTAGAGGGGGCACGTTAGGGCGTGTATAAACTCCCCTATTTAAGGGGTAGACCCTCTGGGTCGAGTTCTAGAGAGATCCCACGTCTCCCACCCTCTTCCTTATCTTCTTCTTGCTTCCTTATGTTCAAAACCCTAATCAAGGAAAAACGGTACAATCAAAGTGCAACGAGGAGCTATGGAGGGTTCGTGACGGAAGCCCAATACCCCATGTTGTTGAGGGGAAAGCAAGCCCTCGTCCCCAGGCCCTAGCCGAGGTGCAGCAGCAACCGAGCGACCTGCAAAGGCAGCCGCATGTCGCAGGCCTAAGGGGCGTGAAGACGACCATGATGGCAGAGACCAGGCGGCGCCCCAGGTGCGGCCGGAGGTGGCAGAGGCTGTCTATGTGAAGGGAGCCGTTGTTGGTCGCCATAGGGGACTAGGGGAGGAGCCGGAGTCGCACCTTGCAGCCGTTAGGGTGGCAGCAAGCCGCTGCCCAAGGTTGAAGATGAGTGTTTACACGTTGGACAATTCTGCCCTCCGCGCACCAAAGTAACCAATCACTTAACCAAGGGTATAACCGTAATTCGGTTATGTTTCCTAAAGCAATCACTTTGCATTAAGATGGGGACGTGGCACGCAGCCATTGGTCCATTAGGTAATTTCTTTGGTAAATTCATAACTACATATCGGTAACTCGGACTCAGACGCACAAAATACAGAAATTGCTCAGAAAAATGAGGGGAATCTAGTAAAAATATAATTGAAACCTGATTCCTTGTGCACTTCAAAAAGTAATGGAAGATATCAACTTTAATGTATTAATGTTTAAAGAACCCTATTGATTAGTAGGGTTTAATTGATGATTAAAGTTGATATTAGCCTGCTAATGATAAAAGGGAACATTAGGAACAAAAAGGATGAACCTTGCACATAATTAGTTAATTTAGAGTTTCCTGTGCATGAATATAATTTAATGGGCCTTGAAACCCTAATGTTGGCAAAATTGACTCTTAATTTCTTTTATTATTCAAAGTCGTGGATAAAGATGAGATATAATGATTCTAAGCTATTTCGAGCATTAAAGTTCCTAATTTGTGAATGAATAACCTTAATATAGAAATTAGGGTTTTTGAATGAATCAAGGTAGAATTAATGATAAATAACTTTCATATGAGTATTAGAGCATAATGAACTACAAATTGATGATAAATCTGTATAATGATCTTTTCATGGATTAAAGGGATAAAAATAGTAGCTTTAATGTAAATGATGCTTAATGAGCTTAATTAATGGTTAATTATGCCTTTAATTCAGATTTAAGGATTAGATGTGGAAATAATTAGGGTTTGTGATCAATTGCGTTAAATTAGGGTTTAAAATAGTAAAAGATGAAGGGAAGCCCTAATTGCAATAGAAACCCTAAAAGTAAATTAGAAACCCTAGGAAATGAGTTAAGTTTAATGGATCTTGATGACATGAATAATAAAAAGGGAATTACATGATTATTTCAGGATCTTATTGAAAATGCTTGCTTGCTTGGATTCTTATTTGCATGGATATTTCAGTTCAAATTGTCAGATCAAGTATGTGGTTAATTATGAATAATTGCCTTAGTTTCTCGAGGATTTTCCGGATGGTTAATCGCATTGAATGCAAATTATCAGTTTGGATGTTCATACTTGCAAACTATAAAGTCACTATGATTATCACATTAATAATAGAAGTATGGATTATCACACTTACATGCCACCCTAATGGATGATGCCAAAGGTCAGGCCCAGATGGGTAGACTAATGGACACCTTGAGTGGCGACCCCCATGCACCAAGCTCAGGAATGAAAAGGTGGCCTATGATATTGCATGACTAGTGGGCACCATGAGGGGTGACCCCCAGGCACCAAGCTCAGGATTGAGATGGTGGCCTTAAGTCATTGGCAAAGGGAACCCTAAGGTGGGTATGCCAGGATTAGGGTAAAAGTGGTGGAGAATGTCATACTAAAAAGTGTAAATTGGCTTGTTAATTAATTTGATTGTGATTATTAAATTGTTAGCCATATTTGCAAGTTTTTGGTTGTTCCCACATACCAGTATATTTCGATATACTAACCGACGATTTGTTTGTCGGTGATTTAGGAACAACAATTGAAAGAACAAATAGTAAAGTGACACATTGCGGAAATAAGAAATAAAGTGCAAGGAGGATTAGATAGAATAATTCAAGCTCTGGATAGATAGATTTCCAAAGTTTTCAAAGGTAGGCAAAGTTTTAAATTTTATACCAATTTCTAGTTAGTTAGTAGAATTTCATAATTATTATTGATTAATTGTCGAACCTTTGATCTTGTTATTTGAATAATGGCTCTAACCTTTGGGTCTCCCTTAATTGGGGGTTACCGGGAGGTGGGGTCGTTACACCCATGAAATAAGGATGTCTAGAAAAATGTGCCAAAGTAGAGCCAAGTAATAAATAGATACCAAATGTAGGAATATAATGAGGAGGAAGTCATTGTTAATCAAGAAGAGAAATCTACTACCCGACCCCATCCTATCCAAGAAAACCTCATGCCCTCAAAATATAGAGGAAGAAATAAAGAGTGAGCGATAATGATTATGTGACCACAAGAACCACAAATAAAAATCTTGATGAAGTGGAAGTGCCCATTATAGACACGTCTGCAGACCAGAACAATTATCAACTTGCATCTAATCATGTTGTAGTTGCACATGTTGGCAATGAGGTTGTTATGGGAAGACCATCTGGAACATCAGAGAACAACACAGAGTATTCCAAGAACCCTTACAACAAGGCTGTGGTAGTAAATAAGGAAACTCTCAAAGGTAAGACAATGTATAACCCAAACATCAATGTTGGTCGTCAAGAAAAAGAAAAGAAATCTACTTCATATTTGGAAGCCCATAAAAAATCCACCCCTATAGAACCCAAATCAAGATGAAGCACGAAGTTGATGATCATGATGCACCACTTGCCTCCCTGAGCAAGTAACATGCCCTAATATGCTTCTGACGATTAACACCCTAGTGTGGAATATCAGTGGTGTTAGCAAGAAGAAGGCCAAGAAGTCCCTAAAATAACTAATACTAAAGAATAATATAAAGTTAGTCTCAATCACAAAGCCCAAGTCATAGGAGTATAGACAAATGAAGCCATCAAGGACCTCAGATTTTTGAGTTTGCATAGGGTTGAAACAAGGGGCTTATCCAATGATATTTGGATGCTATGGAAAAAAGTTGAATATGACATCCAAATTATCCAGATCTACAGGTACTACGTGCACTACTATATCAATGATTGTATTTACCATAGAGTTTAAATGTATTCTCACGTATCTCAACACCACCATTGATAAACCATGGATCACCATGAAGGACATTAAATGTATTGTCATGTCAGAAGAGAAGATAGGAAGCAACAAGTTCATCCACAGAGAATCCAAAAATTTCAACACTTATGTCATCCAAATAGGATTGACGGACATAGGAAGCACTGGTTACAAGTTCACTTACAAAAAATTCCTCCTCCATGAACATCTTGATAGGTCTGTCACTAATGCGGAATGGATCCAGTGCTACCCTGATTATGTCTGTGAGAACCTACCTAGGGTTGGATCTGACCACAACCCAATACCTATACTGAATGTAAAGGTGAACAAACAAAATGGAAGGTTTCAAATGCAAGCATCTTGGCAAGACCAACTAGATTTCCAGAACCTACTCAGAAGACACTGGGACAGTGATGCCAATTTCCATGATTCACTGAACAATGTGAAGCTAACAATCTCCAAATGGTGCCACGATAACATGAAGAACCAAAGAATAAAAAAGAACGATGTTACCTCTAATATAACCAAGCTTCAGAGGGAGTTGGAAAGCTATTATTATGAGGAAAAAGATAGAGCATGTCTTAGAATGGAGAACGAGCTAGAAGTTGTACTACTCAAGGAAGAGGATGATTGGAAACATCGAAGTCACATTCATTGGCTTATGTATGGAGATAACAATAGCAAATTTTACCACACCTTTGTTAATAATCGACATTGTACAATTCACATCAATGCTCTTTAGAATGCAAGAGGTGAATGGGTCACTAACCATATATATATTCAACATATCATTTTAAAGAACTTATAAAATTTATTCACAACACCATCAACACCCTCGACCATGTCAATGAAGAAATGCCCAACAACCTTTTGAGGTTGAACAATAACCAAACGTTTGCCCTTATGGACAGCTCAACTAAATACAAAGTATAGAAGATTCTCAACAACACAAATCCCTAAAAATATATAGGCTTGGATGGAACTAATAATCTTTTCATGAAGAGAAATTGGAAAGTTATCAGTGATTCTACTCTCAAATCCAATAGAAGTATGCTAAGTGGTTATCCTATCTGAGATTCAATGGGGGATTCAAGTAGTGTATTGATCCCCAAAGTAAAAATCCTACTAACTATAATCAGTTGAAACCCATCTCTCTAAATAATGCATGCATGAAATTAGCTTCTAAGGTCATAGTAGAGATACTCAAGCAACATATCCCACAATGGATCTCTATAGTTAAAAAAAGTTTTGTACCAGGCAGGAGAATCTACGAAAACATAGTCATGGTCCAATAAGTAATCCAAAATATGAGAAGAAAATGCAGTGCACCACAAATGTCCATCAAGGTCAATTTGTCAAAAGCGTATGACAAGATGTCTTGGACATTCATAGAAGATACTCACAACAAACTTGCTTGTCCAGACAACATCAAGAAATATATTATGAACTCTCTATCTACTAGGAACACAAGTATCATTATGAATGGAGAATCTCTCCCACTATTTAATGCATCACAAGGATTGAGGCAAGGGGACCCCCTTTCCCCTTACATGTTTGTGTTATTTATGGAATGACTCATACATTTAATCATTCAATAGGTAGATGACCAGAAATGGAAGCCAATCAAGGTAGCTCAACAAGGGCATCTCATATCTCATAGTAGCTTTGTTGACAATATAGTCATCTTTGAAAGGGTGACAATGGAACAAATTGACATTATTAGTCAGTGTTTCACAACTTTTGAGGAAGCCTCAAGGGAACATTTTTTTCTAGAGAAGTCTGAAATCTTCTTTTCTTCATCAGTAAGCTATGCTACTCGAGCAAAAAAATTTTGATCCAGCGGCATAGCTGAAACCACGATCATGGGGAAGTACATGGGTGTACCCATTTTGCATCAATGAGTGAACAAGGATACCTATTCATACCTAGTGAGTAGTCTGGAGTGGAAGGTTAATGGATGGACATGTCAGACTCTCTCCTTGGTCGGCCATATTTTCTTAAAAAACTTAGTTCTCACCTCCCTTCCTACTTACACTATGCAAGTGGCCAAAATTCCTATCTCTGTGTAAGAAGTTGGAAAAGATAATTTGACACATTTTTAAAGTGCATACTTCAAGCCCCATGTTAAGAAAATTGTCATCTCTTGACATATACATAAAAATGTATTGGGAAAAATTTACAAATGATGTTTCCATCCATGAAAGTAACATCCAGAACATTACACAAGAGGCATTAAGAGGAAATATTTTGAAATCAATGCATGCATCAGTCTTCTAGAAAGACACATTGATGGCTACCATGTGTCACCTATACCAATCAATTTCATATCCAGTGTGTGATTCTTAATAGGTGGATATCAATGCATGCCTAGACTCAGTTTTGTTGTGATACTAATGCTCTAATTCAATTTTCAATCATATACCATATCTTCAAAAATATAGACTTCTAGTGTTGTTTAAAATTGTCACTTCATGCAAGGAAGATAATGTAATTGTGTAGTTCATTGGCATGCTAGAAGTTGTAATATGCAAGAAATAAACCATTACTTGAGAGTGATCGTCAAGGCCCTGGGTACAAAAGTGGCATTAAGTCAAGGGAGAGTAAGTTAGGAGATGATGGTCCAACCGCTTCATACCTAACTTCAGCCAGTTCTTCCATCCTTAAAATGCATACCTTAAGGCCTAGGTTCCAAAAATGGTCATCTCATTATATACTTAATAATGTATACAAAAAGCTTCACACATGATTTTTCCATCCATGGATGTAATGTCTAGGACATTACACAAGAAACATTAAGAGAATAAACTTACGATATTAGTGCATGAGTCAGTCTTCTAGCAAGATTCATCTATGCTACCATGTGTCACCTACACAAATCAGTTGCATATCCAACATGTGATTCTAAATAGGTTGATATCAATGCATGCAAAGACTCAGTTTTATTGTGATACTAATGCTCCAATTCAATTATCGATCATATACCATGTCTTTAAAGTACATACATCTAATGTTGTTTAAAAGTGTCACTTCATGCATGTAAGAGGATGCAATTGTGCAGTTTGTTTACATGCTAGAAGTTGTACTGGTTATAAAAGTGGTATTAAGTCAAGGGTGAGTAAGTTAAATGATGTTGGTCCAACCCCTTAATACCCAACTTCAGCCAATTCTTCTGTCCTTAAAATGCATACCTTAAGGTCTAGTTTAAGGAAGTGGTCATCACATAGCATATACTTAATAATGTATACAAAAAGCTTTACAAGTGATGTTTCCATCTGTGGCAGTAACATCCAGGACATTACACAAGAGGTATTAACATGAAATACATACAATATCAATGCATGATTTGGTGTTCTGGAAAGATTATGTTGGGAAATACTGACACAAAGTATAACAACAAAAATAAAAAATGTATCTATCTCTATTCCCATATCAGCAAGATCGCATCAACTACTTTGAAATAAGAAGGATGGTTCAACTAGTTATACCTAGTCCTAGAGAAACTATAGTGACAACAACTCACTTCAATGCAACTATTTGTAGTTGCTCTTGGACAGTGGATGTGCAACTCATGGTCTTCACCATGAACAACGAACACGATACCTTTTGCAATGCTCATGTGGTCTCGCCACATACTACAGGCTGATTTTCTCTCTAAACATCATCCAAAGGACTCTTTCCTCTAGACTAGTCCACAAGGACCAACTATAACTCTTATCATTCAACTAGAACATATAGGAAGGAATTGTCCCTCCCATTGACATACTAATCACCAACTTGCTCTCCCACAACAACTACCCTCAGTTGTTCTCTCTATTGCTATCCCTACCTTTACAAATAGGACTTTCTTGGGATCTCTCAGTTACTACAACAATAGAGGAAAACAATTGTCAGAGTAACTGATTCTCAATTGATGTTGTTGTGTTTTGGGAAGCCCCTAATACCCCCTCTTTGTATATGTGTGGTTAGGGTTAGGGTTCCCAGTCTGTATGAGATTGTGCAGGAGTGAAAGGGACCAGAATATCTTGAATTTTTGTAACTTGTGACCATTAAAATGGACATATGGTGACCCATACAGTCGTCTGGTCACATGAGATGGCCATCTCATACTGCCAAATGGCCATTTGGTAGTTTCCCAATCACATACGAATTTGAAAATTTTGATTTGAATTGATATCACATATTAATTCCTTGGACCATAAGTAATGTGCAATAGAAACAAGTTTGAGAAAATCCAGAACCTTTATTAGGCCCAACCAAGCCATCTCACCCATGCAAGATGCTCGTCTCACATACTCAAATGGCCATCTAGTGACCTTGAGCTGATCTGGTCAGTTCAAATGAATAAACTGGTCAGTTTACTCCGCAATTTTAGCCAATTTAAACTATGATTAGCATGACTATGCAAACAACCATCTGAATACTTGATATGCCCATCTGACATGCCCAAATGGTCATAACAACACTTGAGATAGTTGTTTGGAAGTTCAATCAGCCAATCTATTGATCTGTTGCATGAATTGAATACATAAACATTTTAGCAATCAATCCAATCATCATTCAAGATAAACTCATCTTCTAGATGAGTTCCTATGTGTATGACCCTATAGGACCCATATCACATTGGCAGTGAATCCCCATAACTATCTTATGACATCATAAGCAAGGAGAGGTGCCTAGTCGCACATCAGTGCTACTGAAGTGAATGGAAAGTTGGAGAACAACTTCAACCTACAATATGTGTAAGGTGTTGAAGTGATTGTATAATTCCTTTGTCTCTGATATCCATAATGAACTCAAGGAATGGACTTGTCATACTCTCAATGTTCAATCCATGTTTCTTCAACCAAGATGAGACTGTTTGAGATAATATGACCTCACCATCATATATTGATTCACATGTGCATGTGCATGCATTTCTCAATCTCATTTATCAAGTGGCCAGGATATCATACTCCAATAAGAGGGACAAATCTCATGGATATCACTCACATTCTATCCCCATGTGTCAAAGTCAGCCAATAATCACCTTTATAGCAACCCATGTTTCAAGACTGCATGATGATGTTAAAGGCATACCCAACGACATGTGATGAGTGCACTGATTTCAGGTCTAAGAATCATAATCTCCACCTTCACAATGAGAGTTGACTATGACAACCAAAAATGGTTTCCATGTGTTAATCTCAAGGTGGGTCTGTCTGATACAATGTTCTCCAACATGCATCTATGTGCTTGGTTTCATATTGTAATATCATGACTAATGAGATTCTGTCATCAACCAACCCACACTCTAGTCTTTTATGTTATTGGTGTCTATCTACCTTCCATAGTAGCAACTGACTAGGAATATAATAAGAATGTACACACTATTAACTATTATATGACCTCATCCTTCAAGTCACGTACTTGAAGACATACATCATTGAGTATTGTCATTATTTAGACATTCATAATATTTCCTCTTTCTATCATAACTAAATGATATAGAATGAATTGGAAGCTTGCCTTTGTGAGTATTAATCAAATCCTTTATTGTATATGCCATATCAATCATCAAATGATTGGCTCTTTGGGCATATCTTACCAATAGAATCTCACTTTCACTAAGATCCAATCAACTACTAGTCTTATACTTAGTGATCCAAACATGTCCATCATGCTTCTACTATGCAATTGCTTAATGCAGCGAGTTAGCAACATTTTGCTATTAGTCAGTATATTGCATGTTTCTTATCTCTTCTCTCTGAGATTAAAACACCGTAATATGGTATCTAATATTCTTTTTCTAACACTTGGATCCATTGTTGTCACATTACTTTTACTGAGTCATCAATGCTTGGAATATCTATAATCTCATCATATGAATTTGTAAATCTATATATTATCACTCTATTCTCATAACACAACTATACTCAACATTTATTGTAGAACAAAATTAATGGTTGTTAGTTTGGAACCCTTCCAACTAACAACAATTCTTCTTCAAATCAAACATATTTTATTGCCATCAATTTTTCAATGTGGAAGCTTGCATCGATGTAGCCCATTACACCCAACTCTTCCTTTTATTATTATCCTAATTGTCTAGAAATTTGTACTTAAATATTTCACAAGTACTAATGGATATATCTAATGACATTCCAATAACCCTTATTGGAATTTAGTATCATCTTATAATGTCTAGTACATACAAGATTTTATGGGACAAGTGCATATATATCATTCATGATAGATCCATTGCTACATCCTATGACATCTTTATCATGTCATTTCCATTCTTCACATGAATTGGAACATAATGTTCATAGAGACTAATCTAGATTCTCTCTCACTAAATCCTCCCATGTTGAACTCTTTCAACACATTATTGTTCTATGTGCTCAAACTTCCATTTGAAACATTCAACAACTATCTCATAGGTCTTGATCCTTATCTCTTAAGATGTCTCACCTTATCCTTCATGGTTGAAGGAGCTTTCCATGCTAGATCTCAATATTCACAATATCGAGATGTAATTCCTCATCAGATGTGTAATATTCATATATGTCCCCACTAAATCTTTTGTAATCATAGATTTCATCTTTTATCTTTATTCAAGTCAAACTCTTTGACTATCTTGTCAAAACAAAAGATCACATTTTTGAGATTCTTGTTTCAATCCCATATTGAACTTTTTAGTTTATAGACTTTATTTGCATTCTTAAAGTTATCAAACCTTTTAGGTTGTGTCATGTACACATCCTTTGACATATTCATTTTAAAGAATCTAGTTTTATCTTCATATGCCAAATCTATTCGTCTATTTTATCTACAACAACAAGCATATTAGTAAAGGAATTTCTATCATGTTCAACAACTTGAACTGATTTGAAAACCTATTCAACAAATTTGTCCTTTATGTTGTCCATGTAGGTCTATGCCACAAGACCCTATTGCACCCTTTAGGTTGCACTATCAAGTTCCTACATTATTATCTAACATGGATCTCATAATGGCCTTAAGCCTTTGCTCAAATTATGGTACTTAATAGATTCTAGTTGATTAGTTGGCTCATCTTTCATGAACAACCTATGTGAGTTGTTGGATTCACAATCCTCCAATCTCGGACATGTTATACTAGAACTATTTTGTTCTATGTTATCTGATGAACTTCAAATTCCACAATATCTTGTGATTCTCTTATTTCACATTGTACATCTTTGTTGACCTTGAACATTTTGAGTTCTACTTTTATTCTCATTGATTAATTAGGAATTCAGTTATCCTATCAACAAAACACTTTTTTTATTGGATTGGGATTAATAATAATATTAAAAAATTATGGTTAGTGGATAAACGTTCTTCAAGAAACTACTTTCTCAATTTAGGTTTCTATCAGTTAGACATATTTGTACATTCCCAAATCATATCGTATACGATGTCATATAAACCATTCAGTTGGTACATGATCTAGTGATATCTTTATATTTATGAGGATAAGAAGATTAGATTAATTAATAATCATATCACGACTCATGAAGGTATAATTCCTTCACTTTGACACATTATCATGTCTAGATGGATTTCAGTTGTGATATATTATCATAGTCCTTTCTTTGAAGGTACTCAAGGTATCGATCTAAAGTATTTCAATATTTGATCTCATCAAAGTTTCTTAATGCTTCCATCAGAGTTATACTTCATAATCTACTTAAATATTTTTAGATATTCCCATTTTACTGAATACATATCATCATATTACAAGTAAATGAAGTGAGTATTTATCTACGAAATTCATTCCATTATATCTTCATGGATCACATGTATGAGGTCTGGTGGAAAGCTTATCCTCCCTCTACAACTAGTGAAGTATGTCATGTCACATTGTGTGTAAATAAGGCTTTGCATGTTTCCTTAGGTTCAATAACCAAGGAAATCAATATTAACATCAATATGTATCTAGACAAGGTTTTGTTATATACATACAAGGTGACTATTGCTAATGATAATCTTGAGTTGTCAATTATAATCCTTTGGTATTAACATTATAAACATTCGTATTAAAGTTATTTATACAAAGATCAGTAGATGTTCGGGCATTTCCATGCAAGATAATATCTTTTGAAACTGAGACATTAATGTAACAGAATGAATCTCAGGTTCTTTTTTGCAATTTACCCAATTTTGAGCATCTGAACGCGAGCTTTGGTGGTGAATCGGGGAAACGCCCATCTGGGCAGAGCTCCTCCGCCGACCATGGAGGGGCGTGAGAGGAGGAAGATGAGTTCTGAGAATTTTATGCTTTTACCCTCTATTTATGTAAGGATGTGCAATTAACCTAACCTCCAATTGGGCTTTTATCCAATCCTACATTCATATTGTGCTATCCTTGGAATATCTCAATTTCCTTTTATTTGGCTCTTATTTATTTGAATTTTTTGTTGCCTATGATTGTTCATTTACTTGAAATACTTGAATCTTGATATTGCCAATGTTGGCTTTTTATGTGATTTACTACATGGGTTTTATTCCCATTGGCTATGATGCAATGCTATTTCCACTACTGCCAAGTGGTTTACTCAACATGAGGAATTGTTGACCAAATAACTAATGTAGTGTACATGTGTACAAACCACCCATAGAGGGCATGTGTAATTTTTCCCGGGGGAATGTGCATTTTCTCCCCATATTATATATACTTTTGAGGTTTGGGATGTGCATTTTCCCCTTTCCTCTTGGTTGAGGTCTGGTAGGTACCTCACGCTACATTAGAATATTTGTTGTCAAAATATCATTCATGCTTGTTGATTATTATTGTGGTAGATGCATCTTGGCAGAAGGTCTATATTCTTAATTATTATACTTGCCTCATACTTTTGACTCTCTAAGTATTGTGAATCATTATATTATGCAATGTTGCACTTTATTAATATTCCTTATTCCTTTTGATTAACACATACTCTTATCTCTCTCTTGCTGGGTGATCCCAACCACCCAGGTATAGGATCAAAGTGCACAGTTGAAGCATGGTGAACCAGCCTAAGGCTAGGGATATGGATTTCAACCTTCTAGCTTGGACCTAGCTATAGCTGCCTATATGTTAAGTTGTTTTTGTTTGGAGACAATTTGATTTGGTTTTAGTCCTCCTCTACCAAGATGAAGTTGTTGTGTATAAAGTTGTACACCCTTTTGGGGAAATTTTGTAATGTACTATTTAGACAAATGAATATAGTCAAAGTTTTAACTTTTGCTGCTTCACAATTGGTGTTTTTATTTGCCATGATTAATTAGTAACGATTCTTGGCTCTTTACAGCATGGTATCAGAGCATCAAGGTAGTCGGAGTCTTGACTAATTCAATTTGTCTCCTAGATAGAAACCCTAACCTTATATAGTTCCCTTTAGTAAGTTTTTCACCTTAGAGTGGACCTGTGATGAATGATTGATTGAGGATCATAATAGTTTCATATTAGAAATATAATTTGTCAACTTTTTGGCAATTAGTCTTTTAGGTTGCTACTAGGGAATAAGTTGAAAGCAAAGGTGTCTAGAAAGGTTCAGGGTTTGGGGGATGGCAATATTTTCCTCCACACCACTAGCTTGGTTTATGAGGACTCCTAGATCCATATGACGCCGACCTGGCCTGAGCTGATACTGACTGTCCCAAAATAGCATTCCTTTGGACAAATTATCTTATTGTTGAGTAACCTTTTGAACCTAGTATATGATGACTTGGTTAATCATGTAGAATCCCTTTATGTGTCCTTAATTTCCTTATAAGATCCCTAGATATCCAAGTTGGGAGTATCCTACCCTATGTTGGGCTTGAAGTTTATAACAGTGTTTAGTAAAACAACTAGGTGTTGGATCTCATACACAGTTCTACCTCAACCCTTTTTGAAAAGTGGCCTTAGTAGTAGTGCTTTTATACCTTGATAGATTTTGGAGTTTTTTATTTCGAGGACAAAATCCTCTTTAAGGGGGTGGATGTTGGTATGTATGCCCTGATAGCCAATCATGGGATGATTGGTGGGATACATCAAGATTGATTTGATAAACATCAAAGGCAAGCTTCCAATTCTTTCTGGTTCAGTCATATGAGATAGTGATAGAACAGATTGAATGTCTAGAGAATGATAGTACTCAATGACGTATGCTTTCAGGTTGAGGACCTGAATGATGAGATCATACAGATGCTAAGAGTGTGTACATTCTTGTTATATCCCTAGTAAGATGTCATTGTGGAAGGTAGATAGACAACAATGACATACAAGACTAGATTGTGGTGTTGGTTGATGACAAAATCTCATTAGTCATGATATAGAGATATCAAACCAAACACATAGGTACTTGTTAGAGAACAAGTGTACCGGACAGACCCACCATGAGTTTGACACATGGAACCATGACATGGTAGTCACAGTCAGTACTCACAGTGATGGTGGTGAGTGTGATTCTTTGACCTGAAATCACTACACTCAACACATGTCGTTGGGCAAACTTTGACATCATCAAACGCAGTCCTGAAACATGGGTTGTTATAAAGGTGATGATTGGGTGGCTTTGACACATGGGGCTTTTGAGGGGTGAGTGATAGATATGGGATTTGTCCCTCCTGAGGGAGTTTGATATCCAAGGCCACTTGATGAGTAGGATTGAAATAGGCGTGCGCATGCATGTGTGAATCAATATGTGATATTGATGTCATACATATCTCTTCCAATCTACTCTGAGATCAAGAAAGTGAATGAACGCTGACAGGATGACTGTTCCATGCCTCGAGTTCATTCTGGATATCAGTGACGAAGGAATTATACATTCACTGTAACACCATTCACGGATTGTAGGATTGAAAGTTGTTCTCCAACTTTCTATTTCACTTGGGTAGCACTGATGTGTGACTAGGCACCACTCTTTGCTTGTGAAGTCATAAGTGTTATTGACTTTCACTCCCAACTTGAAATGGACCTGCAGGGTCACACACATAGGATTTAACCTGGAAGAGGAGTTTTTTCCACAAACAATGTTTAGATTGATTACGAAAGGAGTTTAGTAGTTCAATTAAACACTCAATTAATTGATAGCTCAATGTCATAATGTTCAAGGTGTTGCACATATTGATTGGAGTATCAGATTGATTGAAACTGCAATTGACTTTTTCTACACAATCTACACTCCCAACCGATCGGCTCATGTGATGAACCGATCGACTCAGCTTGGTGAACCGATCGGCTCAAGTGGTGAGTTGATCGACTCATGGACAGGGTGAAACAATCGCTTCAAGTGTTGAAACGATCGGTTCAACTGTTGCAACTGAGCAAGTTGGGAAAGTAGGATGGTGAGAATTTTGCTTTCATTTCACTTGCCCAATTTGATTGGAAAAAGGATTGGTATTTGATACCAATTAGAAACAAAAGAAGGAAAGTCAATCGGGAACTGATCAGGACCACGAACCGACCGGTTCAGAAATGAACCAACCGTTTCATGGGTCCCAACCGATCAGTTGAGGTGTCAACCGACCGGCTCAGGTCCCCAACTGACTGTTTTAGTTGTGAAATGATCGGTTCAGGTTGCGAGTTGGTTGTTTTTGTGCAAAATCTTGAACCCTTCTACTCCTGCTTTTAGTCCCGCTTTGTCCGGGATGGAGAACCCTATCCCATGACCCTCCTATATATAGGGGTATTGGGGGCTTCTCAAAGTACAACCCAGTGCAACCAGTTGCTCTGTGAAGTTTTCGTTCTCTCTGGTTTTGGTAACCGAGAGAGAGCTCGAGCAAGAGCTACCCGATAAGGGAGGCACAACAAGGGAAAGACAACTACAGTTGCGACTGGTGGCAAGAGAGTGTGTTGGCTACTAGTACACAGACATGAAGGTGCGACTCCTTCCAATTCCTTGTGGGACAAGGAGATTGGAGTTTTAGGTGGTCTGTGTGGACTACTTCAGAGGCGGGAGGTTTCTGCCGCTAGGATGACAACCTTCAATCCCGTCAGTCCATGTGCGACTAGGAGCTGCACATACACCATCCAAGACGGGAGGTGAATACCGCGCAAGGTACGAGGTATTGTCGCCGAGCAAGCCTCGGGACAAGGTATGATTCCACAAAGCATCCCTTTCCTATTGTATAGACGTTGACACATTTCCTTGTTCTAGGTTTGGGGGAGAAATTTTTTGTTTCCGCTGCCTTCTCTGCCTCCCCTAAAACCCAACAGTGGTATCAGAGCCACGTCAACTGCTCTATACTTTAGGATTATCGATATGATCGATTTTGGTTTTTCGCCTTTATTTATTGCATACGATACGAATAAAATTGTCTTTATGCATGTCCAATCCTAAATCCACAAATCCCAATTTACATATATGATATGTATTATTAATGCACTCGATACTCGTCACCCTTAAATTAGTTTTGTGGTGGATGTATAGCGTGGTTATGGCCAATAAACCCTATCTATGTATGGTTGTATGTGGTTGCTTGCATCTCAGTCTGCGCACCGATCTTCCTTCTCCTATTCCTGATGTAACTCGAAATAATTCAAGATTTCGTTCCTACCTTTGCTCCCCTCGAATGTAACTCGAGGTTTCTCCTTTTACAATGTAAAATAGGATAGAATTTTATTTCCTCTTATGTCAAAGAACAGAGGACATATGACGAAAGCATAGACGATCAGTTCAAGGCGTGAACTGATCGGTTGACGTTCGAGACAATCGGTTCAAGGACTGAGCCGATCGGTTGATGCTCGGTTCGAGGAGCGAGACGAGCGGGTGGCAGACATGAAGAGATGCATGACGACCAGGCGAACCGATCGGTTGGAGGAGCCAACCGATCGGCTGGTGGCACCCAGCTGACCAATCTGATGGCGAGCTGATCATTCATGTGATGAGTTGATCAAACCCAGAAAGGCAAAGCATAGAGTTCATTTTGTAAAGGTTGCATGTGATGTAGACCTAGATGACCGTGATTCCTCTTGGCTCGAGGAATCACATTAGGATGGCCATAATCATCGCTTTTATCGTTTTGCATGTTTTCTCTGGGATATAGCATGTATATGATACATACTATGTATTGTGGTGATTGGATATGTATATATATATATATATATATATATATATATATATATATATATATATATATATATATATATATATATATATATATATATATATATATAAACCAAATCCCTCATTAAAATATTAAGTCTTATATGCCTTCCATTAGCGGCACACATGAAAAATGTGATCGACCAAGCGTAGGTTAAGCCAAAGCGTGGTGCGCCATCTATCTTGTGGAAGTGTGAAGGGTAGACATGTAGGTTCTTCCAAAGCAGGGTGCATGTTTACCGTGTCGGCTTTTGGGTTAGAATTAACTGGTGATTCTTAGAGCGTCTAAGCCCAGAGGCAAGGAATGTTCATGGCAAGGTGTTGCGCATGTTCATTCATCAAGAGTTGCATATGATGCAATTGGCAAAGTTTGCCTACCTGGAAGATCTAAGTTCTGGGTGACAGCCATAGCTGGTCCATGACTTAGAGGATTTCAAAATCTTGCCCACTAGAAGGTTGTACACTACAATCTTCCGAATTGATGGTGAGGGCTATCAATTTGAACTAAAATAGTGGGATCGATAATTAATTAAAGGCCTAATTATATCGTCAAATTTTCAAATCAATCAAATAAGTCAAAAATGAGTTTTTGGACTAAAATTGCATATTTCCTTTTGTAGTACAAATGAAAACAAACAACAATCACTTTTCTTTGCGATCGGTCCTTGAAAAGGACAAGCTAAATGGGACAAACTTCCATGACTGGTATTGAGAATTGTTCTCACTCAAGAGCGAAAGCTCTATGTCCTGGATACTCCAATTCCAGAGGAACCTGCTCGTAATGAACCAAAGGCAGAAAGGGATGCTTACAAGATGCATTCTGATGATGCCATTGATGCAAAGTGCTTGATGTTGTGCTCTATGAACCACGAGTTGCAGAGACAACATGAGAACATGGGTGTCATTGAGATGATTCAGCATCTCAAGAACATGTATGAAGATCAAGCACGACAAGAGAGATACAATGTCTCAAGGGCACTATTCAAGTGTGTCATGACAGAAGGAGATCCAGTTGGTCCTCACACACTCAAGATGATTGGGTATGTGGAGAACCTGACAAGATTGGGATTTCCACTGAGCCAAGAGTTGGCTACTGACGTGATACTGCAATCGTTGCCAGAATCCTATAGTAAGTTTGTGATGAACTACAACATGAACAACTTTGATAGGCCACTTTCAGAGTTGTTGGGAATGTTGAGGATAGCCGAGATATAGATGAAGAAGGACAAGCCTAAGTCTGTGATGGTGATCACGAGCAAGAAAGGCAAGTCCAAGTGCAAGGGCAAGGGCAAAGCTAAGAAAGGTTCTGATGCTAGCCAGGAACCCAAGTCGTCTTCAAATCTCAAGGCCAAGGGAGGCGTGACCAAGAAAGGAAATTGCCACCATTGTCAAAAGCCAGGACATTGGAAAAGGAATTGTCCTCTCTATCTGGAAGAACAAAAGAAGAAGGAGGCGACATACGTCTCTACTTAAAGGTGTCATGAAAGTAAACTTGTAACACTTTTTGAGGTATATGATACCAAGATGTAAAGTGTAAAGCACTCAATAAATGGGGCAAATGTTGCCGCCATAGATAGGAGTACTTTAGTTTATTTTCAGCCTAAAATGCATGTAATACAGTTATGAACTGCTATTTCATATTTTCCAATAGATAGAAACACTTCATTTTTGCATATTGTATGATAATGATGACAATCAATAAAGTTGATGTTTCAATCTTTTAAAGATATGATCTTTGTGGCAATGCCTTATTTATCTTGTGGTATTTGATATGCATAAGATAAAATGATACCTAAAAGTTATAGATAACTCAAACAATCAAATTAGCATCAATCATGAGAAATTCATTTCTAGTGTCCATATGATGGATAAATCTAGACTCTTTTGCTTAGAGAACCAGTAAGAGACATGAATATCTTGGACATGATTAATCAATCTTCACTAAAGGTAGTGGGAGAATGATTATCCTATTAGGTATGATACATGTGATGTATTAACATACCTATTGGAACAAATGCTAATACTTCAATTGGTGTTTAGAGAAATACCAATATGAATATCTTGATGTGTTCAAGATTATCATAGATGAAGTGCAAATTTGGTAAAGTGTTAATTCTTGATGAGATCAATGAATGAAATACTTGGACCAAATGTTTGAGATCCTTATGAGTGATTATGATACTGTATCATAGTGAACTCATGATTAAGGCATGGTGATGTCCGAATCAAGAAGGAATCATACTCTAAGGAGTTAGAGAATGATTATCAAATAACTGAATTCTTCTTAATAAAAGAATACCCCACACTAATAAAAGAAATTAAGAATCACAAGGAGTTGTGAGTTCTTATATCCTTAACAGATACACCTCAATTATCTATGTGATGAGTTGTTCATGTGATGAGTCAACTATCCAGATGAATATGAGGAACCGGATTTTGAGTTATGGTATATGACCATTACATCCTAAATGACTTCCATGTGAACCATAAGGTATGACCTTGATGGTAGCACTCATTGGATGGAAATCCACAAGTGCAAATAAGTCTTAAGAGTTAAGACACATGGATAACATGTTGAGAAGGATGATGCTTGTTGAATGCAACTTAATGACTAAGACATTTGGCATATGGATACTAAAACCACATTCCTATGAGGAATAAAACAAGGATGTGTACGTGACATAACCTATAAGGTTTATGAATGCACTAATGCAAATGAAGTTTATAAGTTACAGTGAACTAATCAATGTGATTGATTGAGTACAAGCAACTCAAAATTGGATCTTTACTTTGATGATATAGTCAAAGGGTTTGACTGATATGTCAAAGATAAAGAAGGGATCTGTGATTTAGTGGGAGCGTGTTCACATTCCACATGTTGATGTGAAATGGAAATGTTCTAGAATGGAAATCCAAAAGTGGAAATTATCTTTAAGGAAGATAGATATGTTTCCTATGTGATAGGAATAGAGATCTATAGAGATAGTTCTCAAAAACCTCTTGACCTGAAAAGAGAAAGCATACATTGGCAATCTGTACTGAAGGGTTCAGTATACACAGATTCAGTGGGAGAAAAATTGTCCGTGTTACATGGAGTTAGTATCCCAAGGCCAAGTGTCCAATTCTTATGAAGAATGGGAACACTAAGAATAGGTATGTATCTATCATGTATGTAATCATCCCATTATCTTGCATGTATGGACATGGCAAGAACAAAAATGCATTCATCATCTTGTATGTATGACATGGCAATATCATGTGCTCATCCTGATAACTCGTATCTGAGACACGACAAGTGGATGTCTGTCTACTTCCAGTAAGGGTCACCGGAATACCATGAGAACTTGATAAGTACTTGAGAAGTACTAGTTCTATGGAGATAAGGAAGAGTTCAATGTAAAGAGTTACATTGATGCGAACTTCCGAAAAGGACAGAAAATTAATCACAAAAATATATATATAGGATATATAAAAGTGAAAGTTTGTTGATTGGAAGTGTTCCAATAAAACCATTTAAAAGGAAATGTCGAGTATCCGTGTGTTAGAGAACAACAGTGGATACTATATGGATCTGGAAGTTCATGAGATGAACTTATAGATATTTTGATCATTGATGACAAGTATGGAATCCTTGATCACGCAATGTGGCTAAAGGTTAGCAAAGGAATACTGGATCGCATATTACAGCAACTCCATCTCATACGTGTGACGTACAGCGAAGAGATGTGAGACATGCAATTTACACTGACTTTGGCAAGGTGTTTCCATAAATCAGTATGTTCGCACTAGAGCACAGTAACATGTGGGACATGTTTGAAGATCTCTATGAATATGATTCAAGGGTGATTGGCTCGCAGTGCAAGTGGGAGTTTGTTGGTATGTATGCCCTGAGAGCCAATCATGGGATGATTGGTAGGATACATCAAGATTGATTTGATAAACATCAAAGGCAAGCTTCCAATTCTTTCTGGTTCAGTCATATGAGATAGTGATAGAACAGATTGAATGTCTAGAGAATGACAGTACTCAATGATGTATGCTTTCAGGTTGAGGACCTGAATGATGAGATCATATGGATGCTAAGAGTTTGTACATTCTTGTTATGTCCCTAGTCGGATGTCATTGTGGAAGGTAGATAGACAACAATGACACACAAGACTAGATTGTGGTGTTGGTTGATGAAAAAATCTAATTAGTCATGATATAGAGATATCAAACCAAAAACATGTACTTGTTAGAGAACAAGTGTATCGGACAGACCCGCCATGAGTTTGATACATGGAACTATGACATGGTAGTCACAGTCAGTACTGACAATGATGGTGGTGAGTGTGATTCTTTGACCTGAAATCACTACACTCAACACATGTCGTTGGGCACACTTTGACATCATCAAACGCAGTCATGAAACATGGGTTGTTATAAATGTGATGATTGGGTGGATTTGACACATGGGGCTTTTGAGGGGTGAGTGATAGATATGGGATTTGTCCCTCCTGAGGGAGTTTGATATCCAAGGCCACTTGATGAGTAGGATTGAAATAGGCGTGCACACACATGTGTGAATCAGTATGTGATATTGATGTCATACATATCTCTTCCAATCTACTCTGAGATCAAGAAAGTGAATGAACGTTGACAGGATGATTGTTCCATGCCTCGAGTTCATTCGGGATATTAGTGACAAAGGAATTATACATTCACTATAACACCATTCACAGATTGTAGGATTGAAAATTGTTCTCCAACTTTCTATTTCACTTGGGTAGCACTGATGTGTGACTAGGCACCGCTCTTTGCTTGTGAAGTCATAAGTGTTATGGACTTTCAATGCCAACGTGAAATGGACCTGCAGGGTCACAAACATAGGATTTAACCTGGAAGAGGAGTTTTGTCCACAAATAATGTTTAGATTGATTACTAAAGGAGTTTAGTAGTTCAATTAAACACTCAATTAATTGATAGCTCAATGTCATAATGTTCAAGGTGTTGGACATATTGATTGGAGTATCAGATTGATTGAAACTGCAATTGACTTTTTCTGCACAATCTGCACTCCCAACCGATCGACTCATGTGATGAACCGATCGGCTCAGCTTGGTGAACCGATCGGCTCAAGTGGTGATTTGATCAGCTCATGGACAGGGTGAAACAATCCTTCAAATGTTGAAATGATTGGTTCAACTGTTGCAACCGAGCAAGTTGGGAAAGTAGGATTGGTGAGAATTTTCCTTTCATTTCACTTACCCAATTTGATTGGAACAAGGATTGGTATTTGATACCAATTATAAACAAAAGAAGGAAAGTCAATCGGGAACTGATCATGACCATGAACCGACCAGTTCAGAAATGAACCGACCATTTCATGGGTCCCAACCGATCGGTTGATGTGTCAACCGACCGGCTCAGGTCCCCAACCGACTGTTTCAGTTGTGAAACGATCAGTTCAGGTTGCGAGTTGGTTGTTTTTGTGGAAAATCTCGAACCCTTCTACTCCTACTTTTAATCCCGCATTGCCCGGGATGGAGAACCATGTCCCATGACCCTCCTATATATATAGGGGTATTAGGGGCTTCTCAAAGTACAACCCAGTGCAACTAGTTGCTCTGTGAAGTTGTCGTTCACTCTGGTTTTGGTAACCGAGAGAGAGCCTGAGCAAGTGCTACCCGATAAGGGAGGCACAACAAGGGAAAGACAACTACAGTCGTGACTGGTGGAAGGAGAGTGTGTTGGCGACTAGTACGCTGACAGGACGGTGTGATTCCTTCCAATTCCTTGTGGGACAAGGAGATTGGAGTTCCAGGTGGTCCATGTGGACTACTTTAGAGGCGGGAGGTTTCTGCCGCTAGGAGGACAACCTTCAATCCCGTCAGTCCCGGTGCGACAAGGAGCAACACAGACACCGTCCAAGATAGGAGGTGAAGAATGTGCAAGGCGTGAGGTATTGTCACTGAGCAAGCCTCGGGACAAGGTATGATTCCACAAACCATCCCTTCCTATTGTATAGATGTTGACGTATTTCCTTGTTCTGGGTTTGGGGGAGAAAATTTTTGATTCCACTGCCTTCTCTGCCTCCCCTAAAACCCAACAGTGGAGTCCCTTAATACATTCGAAATCAAGTTACTATGTTTTCGAAACCCTAGCTCCTTAGATAAGAGATTAGTAAATTCATATGTTTAGTGTTGAGCAAACAAATTATAATTATAATTCATCTTGTTTGTTTATATACAAATGAATATATAATAAGTCATCTAAGGGGATAGTTCATATGCTTGAACCTTAACATATTCTTGTTGCACATGATAATGAATTACTCATCACTAATTGTGGATACACATAATGTTGACCATGTCACCCTAATAGTTTGGTTAGTAAATGGTTCTATTGCATCCTTAACATGCATAATATGTAATGGTCATGATGACCCAAACCCTAATGTGTAATCATCAAGCCTTGACAACATATACATACATATCTTTGACGCCTTCATGATACCTTAGTGACAATAGGTGCCATCATCAGTTAACACACTTGGAACTTATATGTGGATTATAATCACATTATCATATTGGAGACCATGTTATCAACATATGTAAGGCATATCACCTTGTTCCCTAATGTACATCTCATTAATCACCTTATCATAACTTGGTTGATGAATCAATTCATTTATATTTAATGTGTCCCATCTTATTCAATAAAATACATATAATGACTCCAATATGACTATGAGTAATTGGATTCACATGTATATAAATAAATTCCTAATGTGATGTTAAATATGGATAATTTATATAATGGAGAGAAAATGATTAATATGAGAATGAAAGGTTATATGGCAAGTGTGTTATAGTTTTAAGAAACTAATGTGACATTTTTGGGAGTTGTTGTAGAATTAATAATTTGTTGATAATATTATCTTTTCTTACAAAATAATTTGTGGTAATTATACATGATGGTTTTATGAGGATTATGGGGAGTGAATTCATGTTATTTAAGTTTGTGACCTAATACATTAATAATGTTGAAATTTCCTTGTAAAACCTAATTGTGTTTAAAACCCTTATAAGGGAAATACCTATGTTTTGGTACTTAATGCTGAGGTGTAATCCTTGTTACAACAATGTGGGAATTATATGGCACAAGTAATGGAACAATAAAGATGATGCTTTTTCATGATGGAGATTATGCTTGTAAGCCGAACATGTGAATTATATTAGGTTTGATAAAAAGTTATATGTATGATGGAAACCTTAGTGAGACCTGGATTATGTATAGAGCTTGTGAAGTATCATAGATTTGAAGTAACACCTAGTTACCTAATGTTGGGATGTTACACACTCACCCTCTCTTTTCCCTCTTGTTGTGATTTCAGGGAAGAAATCCACTTTAAGGGGTGGAGTGTTGTGACATACTGAATCTCAGGGTCATTTTTGCAATTTACCCACTTTCGAGCATCTAAACGTGAGCTTTGGTGGTGAATCGGGGAAACACCCAACTGGGTAGAGCTCCTCCGCCGGCCATGGAGGGGCGTGAGAGGAGGAAGATGAGTTCCAAGAATTTAATGCTTTTGCCCTCATGTGTGCCTCACTCTCTATTTTTACGTTAGGGATATTTTCATCTTTCGCAGCCCCACTCTCGCACTAGCCACTCAGCCTATGTGGCATTTTCTTGCAATCTGATTGGTCCAGTTTACTTAATTCATAGTAAATTGGTCCTTTCTCAGAAAAATGCAAAAAATACTTGTTGGAAAGATAATTTCTATTATAATCTGATTTTGAGGTTTTTGAGTCCTAATTATAATTCCTTTTTCGAATTTTGCTTTGAATGACATTTTGAGTATGTTAAATGTTCTAAAAATCATAATTAATTCATTTTAACTCCAAATTGAGAAATAAGACACATTTTGTTAATCTGTGAAACCTATGTGAGCTTTTGGTCCTAGTTTTGATTCCTAAATTAGTGGTTTTCGAATAAAGTCTAAAATGGGTATTTTGTTTATACTTTATGCTTAATAAATGCTAATTCATGTGAAATATTTATAATTAGGGAAAATGATCTTGGATACAATCTAATCAGTGATAATGATGGGTATGAATCTCCAATTAGGTATGTGAGCCCTATTTAAGTATGTGGATCCTATTTTAGTATGTGAAACCTATTTATATGTGTGCGCCATAATTTTTGTAAGAATGCACAATTAACCTAACCTCCAATTGGGCTTTTATCCAACCCTACATTCATATTTTGCTAGCCTTAGAATATCTCTATTTCCTTTTATTTGGCTCTTTATTTATTTGAATCTTCTACTTCCTATGATGGTTCATTTACTTGAAATACTTGAATCTTGCTATTGCCAATGTTGGCTCTTTTATGTGATTTACTTTATGGGTTTTATTCCCATTTTCTATGATGCAATGTTATTTCCACTACTGCCAAGTGGTTTACTCAGCATGAGGAATTGTTGACCAAATAACCAATGTAGTGTACATGAGTACAAACCACCCATAGAGGGCATGTATAATTTTTCCCAGGGTAATGTGCATTTTCTCCCCATATTATATACTTTTGAGGTTTGGGATGTGCATTTTCCCCTCTCCTCTTGGTTGAGGTCTGGTAGGTGCCTCACCCTGCATTAGAATATTTGTTGTCAAAATATCATTCATGCTTGTTGATTATTAATGTGGTAGATGCATCTTGGCAGAAGTTCTATATTCTTAATTATTATACTTGCCTCATACTTTTGACTCTTTAAGTATTGTGAATCATTTTATTATGCAATGTTGCACTTTATTAATTGTCCTTATTCCTTTTGATTAACACATACTCTTATCCCTATCTTGTTGGGTGATCCCAACCACCCAGGTATAGGATCAGAGTGCACAGTTGAAGAATGGTGAACTAGCCTAAGGCTAGGAATATGGAGTTCAACCTTCTAACTTGGACCTAACTATATCTGCCTATATGTTAAGTTGTTTTTGTTTGGAGAGAAGTTGATTTGGTTTTAGTCTTCCTCTACCTAGATCTTGTTGTTGTGTATAAAGTTGTACACCCTTTTGGGGAAATTTTGTAATGTACTCTTTATACAATTGAATATAGTCAAAGTTTTAACTTCCGCTGCTTCACAATTGGTGTTTTTGTTTGCCATGATTAATTAGTAAAGATTCTCGACTCTTTATAGCATGGTATCAGAGCATCAAGGTAGTCGGAGTCTTGACTAATTCAATTAGTCTCCTAGATAGAAACCCTAACCTTATATAGTTCCATTTAGTAAGTTTTTCACCTTAGAGTGGTCATGTGATGAATGATTGATTCAAGATCATAATAGTTTCATATTAGAAAAATAATTTGTCAACTTTTTGGTGATTAGTCTTTTAGGTTGCTACTAGGGCATAAGTTGAAAACAAAGGTGTCTAGAAAGGGTTAGGGTTTGTGGGTTGGCAATATTTTCCTCAGCACCAATAGCTTGTCTTACGAGGACTCCTAGATCCATATGACGTCGACCTAGCCTTAGCTGATACTGACCATCCCAAAGTACCATACCCTTGGACAAATTATCTTATTGTTGATTAACCTTTTGAACCTAGTATGTGATGACTTGGTTAATCATGTAGAATCCCCTTATGTGTCCTTAATTTGCTTATAAGATCCCTAGATTTCCAAGTTGGGAGTATCCTGCCCTATGTTGGGCTTGAAGTTTATAATGGTGTTTAGTAAAAAAACCAAGTGTTGGATCTCATACATAGTTTTACCTCAACCCTTTTTTAAAAGTGGCCTTAGTAGTAGTTCTTTTATAACTTGATAGATTTTGGAGTTTTTGATTTCGAGGATGAAATCCTCTTTAAGGGGGTGGAGTCCCTTTATACATTCAAAATCAAGTTACTATGTTTTAGAAACCCTAACTCCTTAGATAAGAGATTAGTAAGTTCATATGTTTAGTGTTGATCAAACAAATTATAATTATAATTCATCTTGTTTTCTTATATACAAATGAATATATAATAAGTCATCTAAGGGGATAGTTCATATGCTTGAACCTTAACATATTCTTGTTGCACATGATAGTGAATTACTCATCACTAATTGTGGATACACATAATGTTGACCATGTCACCCTAATAGTATGCTTAGTAAATGGTTCTAATGCATCCTTAACATGCATAATATGTAATGGTCATGATGACCCAAACCCTAATGTGTAATCATCTAGCCTTGACAACATATACATACATATCTTTGATTGTTTCATGATACCTAAGTGACAATAGGTGTCATCATCAATTAACACACTTGGAACATATATGTGGATTATAATCACATTATCACATTTGAGACCATGTTATCAACATATGTAAGGCATATCACCTTGTTCCCTAATGTACATCTCATTAATCACCTTATCATAACTTGGTTGATGAATCAATTCATTTATATTTAATGTGTCCCATCTTATTGAATAAAATACATATAATGACTCCAATATGATTATGAGTAATTGGATTCACATGTATACACATAAATGCTTTATGTGATGTTAAATATGGATAATTCTTATAATGGAGAGAAAATGATTAATATGAGAATGAAAGGTTATATGGCAAGTGTGTTATAGTTTTAAGAAACTAATGTGACATTTTTGGGAGTTGTTGTAGAATTAATAATTTGTTGATAATATTATCTTTTCTTACAAAATAATTTGTGGTAATTATACATGATGGTTTTATGAGGATTATGGGGAGTGAATTCATGTTATTTAAGTTTGTGGCCTAATACATTAATAATGTTGAAATTTCCTTGTAAACCCTAATTGTGTTTAAAACCCTTATAAGGGAAATACTTGTGTTTTAGTACCTAATGTTGAGGTGTGATCCTTGTTACAACAATGTGAGAATTATATGGCACAAGTAATGGAACAATAAAGATGATGCATTTTCATGATGGAGATTATGCTTGTATGATGGAAACTTTAGTGAGACTTGGCTTATGTATAGAGGTTGTGCAGTATCATAGATTTGAAGTAACACCTAGTTACCTAATGTTGGGATGTTACACACTCACCCTCTCTCTTCCCTCTTTTTGGGATTTTGGGGACAAAATATTCTTTAAGGGGTGGAGTGTTGTAACAAACTGAATCTTAGGCTCCTTTTTGCATTTTACCCACTTTTGAGCATCTAAACGCGAGCTTTGGTGGTGAATTGGGGAAGCACTTAACTGGATAGAGCTCCTCTGCCGACCATGGAGGGGCGTGAGAGGAGGAAGATGAGTTTCGAGAATTTTATGCTTTTGCCCTCTTGCGCGCCTCACTCTCTATTTTTATGTCAGGGGTATTTTCATCTTTTGCCACCCCTCTCTCACGCAGGCCACTCAGCCAATGTGGCATTTTCTTGCAATCTGATTGGTCCAACTTACTTTATTTATAGTAAATTGGTCCTTTCCCAGAAAAATGAGAATAAATACTCATTGGAAAGATAATTTCAAGTAGAATACGATTTTGACTTTTTTGAGTCCTAATTATAATTTCTTTTTTGAATTTTTCTTTGAATGCCATTTTAAGTATGTTAAATGTTCTAAAAATCATAATTAATTCATTTTAACTCCAAATTGAGAAATAAGACATGTTTTCTTAATCACTGAAACCTATGTGAGCTTTTGGTCCTAGTTTTGAGTCCTAAATCAGTGGTTTTCAAATAAGCTCTAAAATGGGTATTTCATTTACACTTTCTTCTTAATAAATGCTAATTCATGTGTTATATTTATAATTAGGGAAAATGATCTTGGATACAATCTAATCAGTGATAATGATGGGTATAAATTTCCAATTAGGTATGTGAGACATTTTTAAGTATGTGGATCCTATTTTAGTATGTGAAACCTATTATTATTTGTGCACCCTAATTTATGTATGAATGTGCAATTAACCTAACCTTCAGTTGGGCTTTTATCCAACCCTACATACATATTGTCCTAGCCTTGGAATATCTCTATTTCCTTTTATTTGGCTCTTTATTTATTTGAATCTTCTACTGCCTATGATGGTTCATTTACTTGAAATACTTGAATCTTGCTATTGCCAATGTTGGTTTTTTTATGTGATTTACTTCATGGGTTTTATTCCCATTTGCTATGATGCAATGTTATTTCCACTACTGCCAAGTGGTTTACTCAGCATGAGGAATTGTTGACCAAGTAACTAATGTAGTGTACATGAGAACAAACCACCCATAGAGGGAATGTGTAATTTTGCCCTGGGGAATGTGCATTTTCTCTACATATTATATATACTTTTGAGGTATGTGATGTGCATTTTCCCCTCTCCTCTTAGTTGAAGTCTGGTGGGTGCCTCACCCTGCATTAGAATATTTGTTGTCAAAATATCATTCATGCTTATTGATTATTATTGTGGTAGATTCATCTTGGCAGAAGTTCTAAATTCTTAATTATTATACTTGCCTCATACTTTTGACTCTGAAAGTATTGTGAATCATTTTATTTTGCAATGTTGTACTTTATTAATTGTCCTTATTACTTTTGATTAACACATACTCTTATTTGTCTCTTATTGGGTGATCCCAACCACCCAAGTATTGGATCAGAGTGCATAGTTGAAGCATGGTGAACAATCCTAAGGCTAGGGATATGGAGTTCAACCTTCTAGCTTGGACCTAGCTATAGCTTCCTATATGTTAAGTTGTTTCTGTTTGGAGACAAGTTGTTTTGGTTTTAGTCATCCTCTACCTAGATATAGTTGTTGTGTATAAAGTTGTACACCCTTTTGGGGAAATTTTATAATGTACTCTTTATACAATTGAATATAGTCAAAGTTTTAACTTCCGCTTCTTCACAATTGGTGTTTTTATTTTCCACGATTAATTAGTAAAGATTCTCAGCTCTTTACAATTAATATATTACTTTATTGATTCATCATCCTTGTCATACAATATGCGTTTAAGTAAATTGTTTCTATTTGTTGGCATAATAAATTAGCAGTTCAACTAACTCTATTACATGACTATTTGGCTAAGATAAATTTAAATGTAGACCAAAGCTTCCATAACACTTGCTCCGACTTGTCCATATTTGTCCTCCAATAGGGCTCAGATGCTACACATCAACATGTCAGATATCTATTTGGTATCACATAACAAATGAAGAAGTAATCAAATTTATCTTATAACATTTATATCTGAAGTGCAGGCCTCAGTTCCTTCCTTTTTCTTCTTCAGTTCCTCTAACCAGAGTAGGCAATTTCTTTTCCAGTATCCAGGATGGTGAAAATCACCTATTACTTTCTTTACTCCACCTTTTGCTTGGAGATATGAATATTTGGGTTTCTGGATAGCTTTAGAACTCTTCTTAGCTTTGCCTTTTCCGTCAGACTTCCCCTATGTTTTGATGATCATCATCACTGACTTGGGCTTGTCTTTCTTCATATGTCCCTCAATTGTTCTCAAAATGCCCAACAACTATATGAATGCCTTCTCAAAGTTTTTCATGTTGTAGTTAATGACAAACTGACTCTATGAATCTGATAGAGTCTGTAGAATCATGTCAGTGGTCAACTCTTGACCCAAGGGGAATCCTAGTCTAGCTAGATTCTTCACACAACCGATGAGCTTGAGCACATGAGGACCTACTGGGTCACCTTCTGTCATGTTACATATGAACATTGTCTTGTAGACATCGTATCTCTCTTGTCTTGTCTAATCTTGGTACATGTTCTTGAGATGTGTGATCATCTCAATCACACCCATATTATCATGTTCCCCTAGCAAAAAATAGTTCATGAAGCTTAGCATATGACACTTGACATCCACGACATATCCAATATTATTCTTGTAAGCATCCCTGTCAGCCCTTGGTGCATTTTGAGATGGTTCCTCTAGTTTTGGCACTTCCAGGACATAAAGCTTGCACTCCTATGTGAGAAAATTCTCTACGTCCGGAACCATTCTTTGAAGTTGTTCGTAGTAAGTTTATCCTTCTCAAGGACCAATCGTAGAGAAAAGTGATTGTTGTTTGTTTCCATTTGATTCTACAAAAGAATTTTCACTTTTTTCAAAAACTCATTTTTTATTTGATTTGATTAAATTTTGTGCCATAATAATTAGGTCTTTAATTCATTATTGTTCTCATTATTTTAATAAAATTTATAACCCTCAAGAATCAATTTAGAAAACTAGTTTTCTCTTGAGCCATGATCCAAAATGATCTAATTATTACCCGGCCTACACCAATGCCTATAATCAACATTTAAGGTAGGCAATCATGACAATTGTATCATATCAACTCTTGGATAGATAATATGGACAACTACTTGCCATAATTTTTTGAATGCTTTTGGACTTAGTCTCTCTAACAATCACTAGCTAAGTCTGACCCAATAGCCAATATGATAATAATGTTTCCCGCTTTGGTGACACCTACATTACTACCATTACACTTCCACGGGGTAGATGGCACACCATGCTTTGGCATAACCTACGCTAGGCCGAACAAGTTTTTCATATGTATGGCTATTATAAAGAATCTTAGACTTAATATTTGCTTTGAGGGATTTTATATATCACACATATTTATACATACACATATATGAACTGTATCCAATCACCACATATATAGTACTTGTCATATACATGCTATATCCCACAACATAAACATGCAATATAAAAAAAAAATCTATGGTTATGTCCATGTCTACTTGTAATTTCTTGGAGACACAAGGAATTAATACCACCTAGGTCAATCATCACATCACATGTATGAACCTACTATTGGTGTAGACTTGTTCTTGCCAGTCTGGGTAGATTAGTTCAACCGTTAAATCGGTCGTCTCACTAATTGGCCAGATGGTAGGTCATCTGGGATGGTCGTCTGGCCTCCATTCCAACCGATATTCGGACTCCTTCCAAACGGTTGGTTGATTCCACCAGGCAGTCATTTGCCTCCATTGTTTAGTCCTCCATGGTCCTCCATACAGTTCGCTCATCCCATGAATTGGTCATCTCATACGGTGATGATCATCTTCCACATCGTTGCAAGAAAAATAAACTATCCTATTGCTATTAAGCTATTACATTGCAAAGAGAAACCTCGACTTACATTTCAGGGGAGTAGGGGTAGGAAGGAATTAACTTTAAATTGGGAAGGCGGTAGAGGTTCAGTACATAGACTGAGACAAACAGGAATAAAACCAAACCATCCAACCACATACAAATATAGGGTATTGGCCATAACCACACTACACATCTACCATCAAAACTGCTTTTAGGGTGACATATGAAAATTATATATATATATATATATATATATATAATTATGTGATCTCTGATCTGATACACATATGATACCATTTAAATATTCGTATCATGTGCAACAAATAAATGATTAATCAAAAAATTTGATCATATTGATTATCCTAAAATATATTAAATTGATGTGGCTTTGATACCATTGTTGGGAAATACAGGCACATAGTATGGTAGCAAAAATAAATTTTTTTATCTTTACATATTCCCATACCAGCAAGATCGCGTCAATAAAATAGGAAGGATAGTTTAGCGAGTTATACCTAGTCCAGGAGAAAGTCTAACAACAACAACTTTCTCCCACACAATTACTTCAAGTTGCTCTTAGATGGTGGTTGTGCAACTCCTGGTCTTCACCACGAACAACGAACACGGAAACTTCTATAGCGCTCCTTTGGTTTCGCCGCATACTGTAGGTTAACTTTGCTCTCTGAGTAGCATCGAAAAGAATCATGCCTCTAGAGAAGTCCACATGGACCAACTAGAACTTCTACTGTTCAACTAGAATAGACATGAAGGAATTGTCCCTCCCATTAGCGTACTAGTCACCAACTTACTCTCCCACAACAAATATCCTTAGTCGTTCTATCCCTTGCTATCCCTCCCTAGACGGGTTGGATTTACTTGGGCTCTCTCAGTTACTATAACTAGAGATGACAATAATTATCAGAGCAACTAATTCTCAATTGATGTTGTTGTGTTCTGGAAAGGCCCCTGTATAGCTCTATTTATAGGTGGGGTTAGGGTCATGGTTCCAAATCTGTACGAGATTGTGCGAGAGTGGAAGGGATCAGAAGATCTTGAATTTTCACAACCTATGACCATCGAGACGTCCGTTTGGTGACCCACGTGACCGTCTGGTCACACGAGATGGTTGTCTCGTATGACCAAACGGTCGATTGGCAGTTTCCCAATTATACATAAAATTGGCAATTTTAATTCCAATTAATATAACATATTAATTCCTTGCACCACAAGTAATGTGCAATTAAAATAAGTTTGGGAAACATTCAGAACCTTAGTTCAGCCCAACCGAGCCATCTCACCCATGCGAGAGAACCGTCTCACACACCTGGATGGTCGTCTGGTATAGCTGAGTAGAGTCGGTCGGTTCAACATATTGAACCGATCGGTGTACTTCTCAATTTGGGAAGATTTTTAGTCAATTTGAACTCTGATTAGCCTGACCACCCAAACATACATCTCAACACTTGAGATGCTTCTCGTGCATGCCCAAACATTCATCTCGACACTTCAGATGGCCGTTTGGTAGTTCCGTTAGCAAATCTATCCATCTGTTGCATGAATATCTAAACACTTTAGTAATCAATTCAATCATCATTTAAGAGAAACTTCTCTTCTAGATGAGTTCCTATGTGCATGACCCTATAGGTCCCATATTACATTGGCAGTGAATGTCCATAACTAGCTTATGACATCACAAGCAATGAGCGGTTCTTAGTCGCATATCAGTGCTACTCTCTGTGAACGGAAAATTGAAGAATAAATTCAACCTACAATATGTGTAATGTGTTGTAGTGATTGTATAATTCCTTTGTCTATGATATCTGGAATGAACTTGAGGGATGGACTTGTCAACCTCTTAACGTTCAATCCATATTTCTTGAACCAAAAGCAGTCAGTTTGAGATAATGTGATCTCAATATCATATCTTGATTCACATATGCATGCGTGTGTGTTTTTCAGTTTCTCTTATCATGTTGTCAGGATATCATACTCTAATAGGAGAAACTAATCTCATATCTATCACTTACAATATATCCCCATTAGTCAAAGTCACCCAATGATCACCTTTATAACAACTCATGTTTTAGGACTGCGTTTGACGATATCAAAGCGTGCCCAACGACATGTGACGAGTGCAGTGAGTTCAGATCTAAGAACTACAATCAATGCCTTCACTATGAGAGATGACTATGACCACCAAAGATGGTTTCAATGTGTCACTCTCAAGATGAGTTTATCTGATACATTGTTCACTAACATGTGTCTGCGTGCTTGGTTTGATATTGTGATATCAAGACTAATGAGATTCTGTCATAAACTAACCCACACTCTAGTCTTCTATGTTACTGGTGTCTATCTAACTTCCACAATAACAACCAAGTAGGGACATAATAAGAGTGCACACACTCTTAATATTCGTATGATCTAATCGTCAAAGTCACATACTTGAAGACATACATTTTTGAGTATTGTCATTCTTTAGACATTCATAATATTTCTTTATTATCTAATAACTGAGTGAAACAGAATAAATTGGAAGCTTACCTTTATGAGTATTAATCAAATCTTTTATGGTATATGCCATACCAATCATCAAATGATTGGCTCTTTGGGCATACCTTACTAACAGATTCATCTACGGCTACCCGGTGTCACCTACATAAATCAGTTGAGTAGCCAACATGTGATTCTAAATAGGTGGATATCAATGCATGCCTAGACTCAGTTATATTGTGATACTAATGATCCAATTCAATTTTCGATCATATACCTTATTTTTTATAATACATACATCTAGGCTTGTTTAAAAGTGTCGCTTCATGCAAGGAAGAGGATGCAATCTTGCAGTTCGTCGACATGCTAGAAGTTGTAATATGCAAGAATGACACCAGTACTTGAGATTGTATCTCAAGGCCCTGTGTACGAAAGTGGTATTAAGTCAAGGGAGAGTAAGTTAGGTGATGCTGGCCGAACCGCTTGATACTTGACTTAAGCCAGTACTTCCGTCCTTAAAACGCATACCTTAAGGCCCAGGTTACGAAATTGGTCATCTCATCACATATACTTAATAATGTATGCAAAAAGCTTTACAAGTGATGTTTCCATCTGTGGCAGTAACGTCCTGGCAGTAAGAGAAAATACTTATGATATCAGCGCATGGGTCGGTCTTCTGGCAAGATTCATCCATGTAACCTACACAAATTGATTACAAGAAAAGCGGCATCTTGCTGCTGAGAGGATGTACATAATGATGTTTTCGGCTGCCGATGCACGCATCATAAGAGTGACAACATACATAGGCCGAGCAGCAGCTACCAGCAAAATATAATTAGAAGCAAGCTCGGTGACTACAGAAGCATTGAAACACTTCCAAAAAATGAGGAATAAGTTGCATTCATGCATGTAAAATATAGGCAAAAAGGTGACATGACTACCTATCACCCTATAAATGTATATCACCTATTGAGAGTGACCTTTGTGTTATGTAACCTATGTGGAATAAACATTACCTATTGGTGGTTTCCAGATTCTAAGATATGACAATATGTGACATCATTGACCATCACCCTTATTGAAAAACAACACAGGAATACATGTCACCTATTTCATAAAATGATGGCTAATAAGTTACATGTATGTATGTCATGTACACACGTAATGCGTAATAAACAACAATAAGAAATGTCTTATATATGCATAACTCATTTTCATCATAAATAAATAAATTATCTAAGAGTGAGTGGATATTACAAATGCATAAAGAACAATCTCATTTCTTATAAAAGGCAATGTCATACATAATGATCTTGACAAGTTCACACATATCCAACACTCATACATATGACCCATCCCCAATACAACAAAATACCATGAAACCCGAACTTAACCCGAACCCAAAAACCATTCTCTCTAACAATAGGTAGGTAGAGAATTCATGTAGATGCACCTCTGTATGCATATTGATAGCCATGAAAAGCTTGGCAAGAAATCCTCTACCTGCTTGGACAACAAATGTGCAACATATTTCTCTACGTTAAGCACATTATCACTTCTTTTTTTTCTGCACAACTTTTATTAGTACCCTCCTCTTGAATTGCAGAAGCTGAGATAATGTTATACTTCAAAAAGTATGGCTTTGTGACCTATTGTAGAGAGCACTGATCCACCAACTATCCCTCCTTTGCTCATTCTCCTCACTGTTCGTTCATTTCTGCCATCATTCTACAATTTGTAACTCACATGTAATAAAAATATGTACACATTCTCATGTCAAAATAGATATTTTTACATCCATCTACTTGTTGGAATGAATGATCAAGCTATAATCATATCTAAGCACAAAAACTAACCACATATTGCATGTGATAGAAGTTGTAGTTTTAGTAGTTAGAATGTTACAACTACTCTATATTGTCAACATAGAACAGTAAATGACAAGGGCATAAAGAATATAGTAGCTCTTTTCTCAACATTCATGTATGTTCAGATAATGACTATTCCACATGGTCAAATGATTTCATCAGCAATCTTATTAAAAGCTTACTGTCTTCTATGGTGGCATTAAAACTTGACAACAGTCTCTTATGCTAACATCATGTAGTTGTCTCATTAAGAGTTAGCATCAATCACTTGTGCTTGTGACTTTTATTTGATGTTTTGTACAACCAGACTATCAAACTAGAATGGTAAATTGGCACTAGTAGAACTTTTACAGCAAGTAGGATTAGTACACTTGCGAGATTAGAAATTTGTCCCCTATGTTAGCCAACAATTCCTGATGGATATAATGAGCACATCATTGTAACGTAGAAGGTACTTCACTATATTCTTCATTGTTATTCAGATTTTGTCAATGGTCCCAATGATAAATTATTCATGTTTTCTATCACAATATCTTAAAATCTACTAAAAATAATATGGAAGTTAAATAACCTCCAAAGCAACAATGTAATATTATTTTCTAAATTGATGTCTGACTTGCGGTTGTCACAAATTTCATGCACTGGACTCCATTCTATTGACTCAAACCATAACAACATTCAAATAGACACACACATGCACATGTTTAGCTTCCAATTGAGAGAGTAAGTATGTATGTACTAAGCGCCTGCAATAGGCTGGCGGTAGTGGCTAGGCTCCACAAAATTGTTTTTGGAAGAACATGCATGGATCAATAAACAATCAACACCAAGGAGCTCGTACCAACCCCACATCTATACTTATTTATTTATTGACATAAAAGAGATACAATCTTCACTCATAATAAAAAACTATCCACCTAAGCAAACTGAAAAACTAAAATGGTTTCATTGATCTCATGATCTTCATGTCACCCCAAAAGGAAAACTATAGAAACAATTAAATATAGCTTAATAGCGCAATAAGGACACATTCACATGACATGGGATAAATAATTCATTGGGTCTCCCACCATGAACCCATCCACCTCACTTGATCCCTCTCTTCTAAACATCCATCTTCATCATAATCACAACACCCGTTCCCCTCTTCTACACCGGCCTTTAATCTAAGTGAGCTATGGAACATGAACAGTAGCTGCCCCCTAGATGCATCCATTCCTTAAGTGCATCCTTTTTGCAGTGTAAAAAAAAGGTTTTGGAGTGGGTAGAAACATCGGCCTAATCCTTATGGATCTGTATCTGGGAATCTTCCATGGAGATGGTTGGTAGCATGTATGCCAATGGTTCAAATCATCAACGACAAGAAGGAGAAATACCCTCTCCCCCATTAATTAGTATATGCCATCTATCTTTATCTCATTCTAGTCTTCTTAGTAGGCCACGCTACATACAATAAGATATCAAGAGCATGTATTGCCCCACTCGGTCATTTCTCTTTATAATATACTTATGTTGTTATACATATACCTGACTCACGTCTATCTAATCAACCAATCATTTCTTTCATTTGACTTGTCCATTTTCTAAATGGCCAGTAATCTTGTTTCTTCCTTGTAATAAGACACCAAAAACATACTTCATATATACATATCTAAAATCTTGACAACTTGATCTCAAAAATTTGTGAGAGGGAGATAGAAAGAGAAAATTGAGGTAGGTGGGGATAATGAGAGAGATAGAGAGAGGAGCCAAATCTTCAGAGTTAAAACAACAACCCCTCCTCTCATTCTCCTTTTGAATTTCCCCCCCCTAAATAAGTTCTAATCTTTGTGCCTAATCCTAATTTGTGTAGTAGACCACACTACATACAATAAGATATCAAGAGTACATATAATGCCCAATTCACTCATTTGTTCTTTAGAACATACTTCTACATATACTTGACTCATATCTGTCAGATCACCCCATCATTCTTTTCATTCTTCCCCCATCCATTTTCTTTTCGGTCAGTATTCTTATTTCATCCGTGTAACAAGATACTAAAGGTATACACATGTACACATAGGTAACTCCACAACTAAATATCAAAAAGTTGAGAGAGAGAAAAGAGAGGTGGTGGGAAATAGTGAGACAATCAAAGATAGGAGCCAATAGTAGCTATGGGGAGGGTCGATAGTGTTTTCTCTTCAAAGTCAAAACAATAACCCTGCCTCTCATATCCTTTTCAATTTACCCCCCTAAAAAAGTTCTAATTCTTATGTCTCATCCTAGTCTGTTTAATAGGACACACTACATATGATAATAGATTGGGATCACATATCTGAGAGTGCTCTATTCACATATATCAACATGGATATATATATATATATATATATATATATATATATATATATTGTGTCAGGATAAGAAAACACTACCAGAGTACCACACCATAAGTATGAGTAGCTTATGACATAATGGTACTGTTGAGAACTTATTTGAGATTATACATATCTTGTAAACACTGGATGGGGAGAGATAGTCTGATGTGGCTTCTAGTGGATGGAACAGATTAGTATGCAACCTACACATTGGGCTAGTTCTTGAGCAATTGCAATGATTTGTCTTTTAGAATTGTAGCTCAACTGAAAAAATGTAGGAGGAAACTATAAGAACAATTGTGCTTCATCACTAAAGAGGACATGGAAATCGTTGTAATATTTTTGTATGGAGATATAATGGTGACACAGGTAGTGTAGTCGACACACACACGAAAAACAAGGCCAATGACTATCAATGAAGGATGCACATATGAGCAATGGCCCTACGCATGTCAGCATTATGCAAAATGAACCAAACTGTCATTAGCCTTACTTTTCCTTTCACCAATCTTTCTCATTTGATTGATGTCTCTGACACTCGTCTCTCTCCATGAACCCCAAATATTTACTAGGAAACAACCAAACTTCTAGTTTTATGTCAGATATAAAGAAGCACACAACATCCCCATGTGTGGGCACAGTCATACATGTACAAATTGCTGAAAGATAAGAAAGGGATACAATTTGACTTAAAGTGTACACACAAAAGTGTACTATCATTATGAAATAAGAGATTTTACTTAAAAAGTCAAGAAAATAAGAACTATAATAGGTATTATCATCATGTATTCACCAATATAGATTCAACAATAAAGTGAAAACTTCAAAACACCAAGAAGTTGTTGTGATTCAATCAAGAAAGAAATCTCATCCATCAAACAGTGAACTAATACATTAGTTGTCAAATTGTTACCATTTGTACCACTTACACATGTCCCTTTCAGGCATCATGTATATGATGAGCTGACTTGTAGGTAAACTGTAGAGTATAGATAGGTGACATCAACAACTAGGGTGGACATCCCTTGTCCCTATCAAATGCCAAAAAACTAAAACTATGTCCATTTCCAAGATCCACCTATATTCCTCTTTTTGTTGATGGTCATCCAAAAGACAAAAAAATAACCAACATAGAGAGGATGATTCAATAAGGTGGAGACTGGAAATATGAGTTGCGTCATGGAAAAAGTAGAGTCTTTGACCTTGAATATTCTTCAAGATGTTTAGCTACATTCATCATAGTTTGGCTATGAAAACTGTATATTTTCTCTCAAACTTGCTTACTTTTTCTTTTGGATATAAGAAACTTCACTCTAAAGATTGTTCTAGAGCATGAAAGAATTTTAGATGATATTATATGGTGCAAGTTGACACGATACTGGTCAAAGAGTGCATAAAAATTTACCTTAATGATATTACATAAGTAACATAACTATGTGAAGCAGGGAGTGAGTACTAACCCAAGCAATGTCATCGAGATGCATGAACCACTGCACCCAAGAGGATGTCCTAAAGATGCAACTCCGCCGTGCACTATGAACTTGTTATAACATGTGTGTAATACAAATGATAGATAAGTAGAACCAAAGCAAATGTATAAAAATAAAAGATCCAATGTGATTGAGAGGTTAAAATAGAGAGTCAAATACTAACATTATTATGGTAGAAAAGGAAATCTCAAAGCCTCAAGTAAAATTTGTACACATCAAAGTTCACTTGGCCAACATTACTTGCAAAATTTATTTAGTCCATCATTGAACAATCATGAAAGATAAAGAATTCCAAACCCCTTTTAAACATGTGATTTATTCTGTATGCAGAAGTGAAACTTCTAAAATATTTACTTTTTCTTGAGTGAGCATTGAATGAAAATCCATTCACAAGAGTATTGGTGAAAATCCAAAATTTAGACAAGCACGTAGATACAAATTTTAGCAAGTGATAAATAAGCTTACAAAATTGGAAAAAGGGTGAAGTTTGTCATAAATTCCTACAAGATTTAGACCCACCATAATGGCTGTAATGTGAAGTTTATACTTCAATAAACCTTGCCAATTAAGTTTGGAATATATGTATGAGTAGTTATACACATCAAAAATTACTCACTATATTCCCTAACTCCCTTTTAGACCTTTTTTTGTGATGTGACATCCTCCAAAGCTAGTCACAATATCAGAGATCTTTGAAGCACCTTACAAGTTATATAAATAAGGGTAAGAAAATAAAGGATTAGAAATATGTAATGAAAAACTTGGTGGATAAGAAATTATAAAATGACCATGTTTATAGAACTGTGTTGGAGCATGGAAAAAGGATGTTACAGAAGAAAAAAAATGTTGAATTTATTCTTGTGTGTGGCAAGACGACAGATGTAATTACATAAACATAGAAATTGTAAAACTACCATGTTCACAAATTAAAAAAAAATCTTGTGGAGGCATAAGACAAGAAGAATTAAAGTTGTGTACCAAATTGATAACGTTTACATGAATATAAGGTAGAAAAAAAAGATAATACCCATCTAGTTGAATGGTTAATCCAAGATTAACTAGATGATCTACCTTGATGCATATCTATAAGGCTTTGACCCAGTCTCCACTACCTTCAAATTTGAAAGATGAAGAAGTACTAGAAAATTCAATGTCATGTGTTCACAACACACTTATATTATGATGCTTGCATTCCTTTAATAGAAAAAGTATAAGCTACCTATCTCCAGGTAGCCTTGGAATCCTTCTCCTCCATCAAAAAATCTAAATATTAGGAAGATCTGATATGCAGTTTAGAATTCTCCTTTCCCTCCATGTTCTAGCTAAGGACCTCATAAATAGAATTTTTGTGGAAAACATAATTGATGTAAAGAGAGGAAATCTTGATGAAGATGACGTTCAATTCCATTCCAAACCATTTGTTGTTTACTTGACTCATGAGAATGGGCGCATGGGATGGGTATAACACTAATTTTTTTTTACTTAAGAGTCAAGAACAAGTGCAAAAAATTGAGTAGAGGTGAAAATACCTTTTTGTATGGATTTTTCAGCCTTCATGACATGCATTCTTATTTTTGTCATGAATCACATTTAAGCTAAAATTTTTTTGAACCGATACTAAAAATTTAAGCTTAAATTTGTAGTACAAGATCTGCAAAACAAAAGCCAAATCCATATTGAGTGAGTGGAATTATACTCACTCAATGCATATTTGGCTTTTGTTTTGTGGAACTGGTACTGCAAATTTAAGCTAAAATTTTTAAAAATTAATTGGATTAGAGCGGATTTGTCACACACAAAATCAACATTTTACTAGTTCTATCACGAAACCATTCTGACCCCAATCCCAATCCCACTGCCTAGACATTAGTAAAAGGATTGAAGCGCCTACCATTGAGTGGCCTGATAGGATCTCACACACTGGCATATACAATAAGAAATAATAAATCATAAGTAATAGATTTAAAGAACAAACTCACCCAATATAGGAGATATTGCTGATGTATCCTTGTCATTAGAGTATATAGAGTGTGGAAGCAATCTAGTCAATGTTCCATTTGTTTTGCCTAAATTCAACAAAATCAAGACACAATCATGCAATTGCACAATACACTATCAAAATCAAGTAAAAAAGTTTATAGCAAAAGAGTATACTTGGCAAGACTTATATTCAAAAATTATAACAAATGATTTTCCAAAATCCAATATTTATTTGACAAGATGTTTATTCCAAACAATTCAATTTTTATTACGAGTTCCCATTATGTTGTAATCGAGAAGCATGCTTATATATTTTCTAGTGACTCTATTGGCCCAACATGATGGGGGAGGTCACTAGACTCCTTCTCTTCATATGAGGTAGGAGGCCAATGTATAAGTTCCACCTCCGAATGAGGAGGTCGCTTGCACTCAATATCAACATTATTAACATCATCATCATTATCAATATACGGGAAGTCATAATGGGCAATATCATTCGTGTTCTCATGTTTTTCTCAAAATTTAATAAAGGAAACATGCAAGACTAATCGGTAGGGAAGAGTAGATCAAACAAGTCTATAGCCAAGTATGCAATGAAGAAGTAGATAAAAATTATCTGCAATACAACCAAAGAGGAGACGTAATAGCGTACCTTTCACCAAATATTTAGAGTACAAATCTCAATTGGTCAACCCTTCGAGTCAGACCCTAAATCAACAAGATTGGATCAAGGGTCAAGATCATGATATCTGAAGATTATGTTTCAATATTTGAGATTAGGGTTACACTTTCCTATGTCAACCTTAGGGTTAGGTCATCCACTTATAATCAACAAATATTTCAATAGTCCAACATTATTTCAAGTGTTAAGTATATTTTTGAGTGTGAATGACTTACTTCGGTTTTTATAGGATCATATGTGTTAACCCTAACTTTATGGTCATTATTCAATTCATCATAAAACGTCTAGATCATCATCATGATAGTTAGCATGATTGGAAATCAAGATTAGATTGACGGGTCAAATATATATCAAGAGTTTTGCAAGATTAAGATAAATCACCATAATATTAAGGGAAATTCATATTATAGAGTAGATAAGTCACAAGATCAGATCTAAACTCATATACAATCACGTTTGGTTCTCAAGATAAACATCAGAGTCAAGTATTAGGGTTTCCAAAATCTAATCATGCTTATGGAGTCATTTAGACAAAAGTATAAGTAAAGGATCTAGATTTGGGGATATTATTGAGAAACTTATATAATTAGGATTCAATAGTATTTTTAAACAATGCACTGGATTTTTTTAATAAAAATGGACTACTTATTTGTAATTTTTGGAGTTACAATGCAATTTCTATGATTAAAACAAGATTCATTCA
This sequence comes from Alisma plantago-aquatica, assembly GCA_963693085.1. NCBI lineage: Eukaryota > Viridiplantae > Streptophyta > Magnoliopsida > Alismatales > Alismataceae > Alisma > Alisma plantago-aquatica. The sequence continues at coordinate 772,338,713 of OY856413.1, read as the reverse complement.
TTTATTTGACTTTTTAGCAGAGATGAGAAGAAAATACCTTAAAAGGAATATGTGAGAAAATTAGTGGCCATCAGATTCTTGGTCAATGCTTGACCATTACGATAAATCAAAGGCTGAGGGGTGATGACCTCCAGAGCACGTGCATGAGATAGGAGGGAAAGGAGGCAAGTGTGGCACAATTAGGGTCGTGCGATCCCGGTTTAGCTTTGACCAACGCGAAATCCTATGATTCCTGGAAGGCTTCTCCAGTGCAATCAGCCTGCTTGTGCCTAGGCTGGGAAGCGGTGGCATAACAACAAAGCAAAAGAGGGGAACAAGGAGGAGGTCAAGAAGGATAAATAAGGGATGCTGTCGGGGATCATGCGAGCAAACAAAACACATAGGTGGGGATTTTAGAGGCTAGGGTCTTGGGATTTTAGGGTTTTGAAGGGTCTGGCAAGCTGGAGGTGAATTTGCTTGGATCTCAAGCAATGATCTCAAGTGATTAAGAGGCAAAGAAGGATTAGGTGGGCTCGAAGATGTGAGACAGAGCTCTTCATTTGGTTTGGTTTTCAAATCAATGTCTCGATGAGTCAGATTGTCTGCTCGGTCACAAGGTCCCTTCCCCACTGATTGTAGGAGGTAGGGGATGAGTTCATGGTCCCCTAATTTGGCTCGGATCCACATTGCTCAAATCCAAGGGTTAGGGTTCATCCCCCAACTGAGCCATGGATTACTGAGGTGGAAAAGGGGCAAATAATGAGCAAATAAAACGGTTTTCTATACATTAACTTCGAGAAATCATAGAATAATGTAGGAAAGGTCAAATGGGATGACATTTGGATCATAGCTTCACAAAAATGTGGAAAATATTAGAAACATTTTGAATTCCAAAAGATCAGGTTTGATGGATAAATTTTCTTCATTGGACAAAGTGACAAATAAATCAAATATGTGGTGTCACAAAGTGTATAAAATTCACATCAATCATCACATTTTGGATTTGAGTCTTAAAATTGATTTCGAGGCCTAGAAAAATATATTGCGGTCAAGAATGAACATAATGAGGGTAAAATTGGAATTAAATCATACTTATGCTAAAATTCACTTTGTCACAAGTACCCTTTGTGATGCATCAATTACACCTTATCTGTATAAAAAGTAAGGAGGTAATTGAGAACATCAGTCACTTTCGAAACAAATCAAAACTGAGATAAGAATATCACAAACTAGATACCTAAAAAAACTCTTGTAGTGATGTCTTGTTAAACATTTTAGGGAGAAAAGCTTCATATATCACATGTACTGTTGCAATTTGACTCCTAACAATGCATAAATTCACATGCTAATTAGTCCACCCATCTAGGAGCCATGAGTTTTCTTGATCTTTTCAAAGGCATATGGAGATAAGAGAAAGGGAAGAGGCATACATGAGGTGAAGTCAAAGGGCTGCAACCTCTATTACCGAGACAAAAGGAGCTCTTTTACAACTTAGAGGGCTCCAGAAGCGAGAACAAGAGAGGAAATGTCCCAAAACAATAGAATCAAAACAAATGTATAAGCATATTGTTAGATTGACTAGGAATCCTAAGCCCACTATTGGGGTTTAATTATGAAGTGAATAGTATTGTATACCAAGAAGAGTAATGTTGGCTTCCATGCCTTAGAAAACTCTATGATTAGAAGCCTCCCCAGTAGCAACACATGGCAAGAATTGACCAACAATTGAGGTTAAAGAAATTCACACCCAAGCTTTCTGCTTCCACTCTTTAGGTCACCTACCTTGCCTACGACCAATGTAAATTTGTGATCCGATACAACTACATGATTTCTAGTTATGTTGATATCACCATGTATTCTCTTTCATGCAGGAGCTTGAGCATCAAGAGGTCAAAAAACCTCAGTGACTCCAGGAGGACGTGAAGAAAGAAGGGAAGGGGTGGGGTAGTAGAGCATCAAGGAGTTGGAAGAATAGAAAGGGGGCATGATAAGGAAGGGGAAGCAACTATGGGGAGGAGGCAAAGTTAGAGGGGTAGTGGGCCATGGGGGACACAAAGTGGGGGGGGCGTGAAGTCATAAGTTGGTGTGTGTGAGTGGTGAGAGTGGGAAAAATATATCCACTGTGGAGGTTTGATATAAAAAGTTCATAGTTTTGTCCATATTTCTTTTTTTTTTAAATGCTTGTAACCTAAGATTCAGAATAGGAAGTCATTTTATCGTAATATTTCAGATACAAATGTTTCATATTTTATATATTAGTCCCTGGAGATCCAACCAACATCCAAGAGCAGTGTATTCATTTAGCTTGACTTATAGATTTAATATACGTGTAGTTGTACATTTTCTTAGTTATAATTGTGTATCTTAATTAACCTTACATAAGTCATCCTACCTTCTTTATATTATGTCACTGGGAGAAGAGAGAGGAAAGAAGAGATATGCTTCTAAAATAGTTGAATTGCTTTTGATATATTTAATGATTTCATTTTATTTATTTTTTTGTTTGATTTAGAACATGAATACAAAGGGAATAGTCCATATGGAGGAAAAGGAGAAAGTGATAAAAAGAGAGATAAGGGAGATATTTAAGGCAATATTTACATAATTACATTTATTTCTTATTAATGTTGAGTTTTGCGGAGAATGTGTAAGTGTGAGAAAAGAATCAAGGGGGCTAGAAACATGGAGGATATCTCCTCACTTTTTGTTTGAAACATGGATATGTCCTCACTTGTTTCTTATCTCACCATTCCTTGTCTCTACACTTGGAATGTCATTTCTTATGACTACTTTATCTCTCTTTTATTGGCATGTGTATTTGTTTACAAAAAATTAACTTAAAGTTATTAATTACTGTAATCTTTTTTCTCTCTTTTCCTTACTCTCCTTTTTGTCTTTCCTTTTAGATCGAGATCAAATTAGTCTTTCTATTTCTTTTACATTTAGATCCACAATATTTAAGGAGGTTTTTCTTCATTGTCCAACTATTGCATGTTAGATTGAATTGAGTCTCTTCTATATACGACATGATTCCAACAAGGTGACATGTTGGGGTCACTTCTTTGTTCGTTGGCTCTCCACCTTCCTATTTTACAATCAAATGATGAATGTCATATCGACCTTCTTTGTTTATATATTGATGATGGCACACTCATTGGTGACACCATTGAAGTCTCCAAGGCACTATCTATTATCGAAGAATAAGGCCTATACTTTGGTCCTCATATCAATATTAAGAAGATGAAATGTGTTTTCCTTCATATAATCCAAGAAAAACCATGCAGTTTGGTATGTTCCCTACGAACATATCTCACCCTATGCATGGGGGTGAAGATTTTAGGAGGCTCTATTTCCACAGATCTAAGTTTTTGTATGGAGCTTCTCAAGGAACATGTATCTAAAACTCTTTTTATGATAGTTTGGTTGGCTTTGCACATGACCCATAATGTGAGCTTCTTCTTCTCCAATCATGTGTTGAGATGCCCAAACTGTTGTTTGCCCTTCGAACGACACCCCCATATGTATTGGTTCTACATTAGATGATTTCGATCACGGGATTCATCACTGTCTAGTATGTATTGTTGTTACTAATAGGGAAGGTCTAGAATGATTATATTGCAACGTTCATTTCCAACTACCAACCACTTTTCAACTCAGTCTAATGTCTATAGAATTTTCTAGAAGGACTTTTCTCAGTTGAGAATATTGTCGACTGAGAGTGTCTCGGTCGAGGAATTTGTCGACCGAGAATGTCCTTGCTCCAATGTGTTGAGCCATGTACTAAGTGTGTGTATCAATGTGTAATAGTTCTTATATCTTAAGGGAGGATCTTTCTAAGTGTTGTGAATGGATAGGGAAGATCTAACAGTTTATTTACATGATGTCTAAGTACTTGTACATTATATATTTTTACAAGTTTTTACATTGAGTACAATCATGAAAATAAAGTAATTTAAGCATATTGATCTTCCAATTTGTATTGTTCTTCAACTATCCACTTCCTTATTTGTTTATCCCTAAAACACTCAAATAACAAGTTAGATCCACAAGAATGAAATGTTTGTCATCATAAAAACAAAGGGTTTAATAATGTCCAATTTAGCCAACATTTTAGGCTTTGAGTAATCTCGCTTTGTGTGATGGGTTGTCACATTTGGTGGTATCAGAGCTATAGGTTCCCTAAGTCTACACAGACACTAGGACTTTGGATTTAAAAGATAATTAAGTAATAAAAATGACATGAACGTAATGCATACTTCTTGAATTCAGTACTTGGATGCCCTAGACAGGTATTCATATACTAAAGGAAAGGCAAGTGGGGAACTCTTTTATTGTTATCCTTCTGATTACTGATAAAGTAGTGAGTTTGAAACAATTCAAAGAGAATAATAATTAAGAAATCATGGTGAACATATCTTAATTAAACCTAAGGAAAGGTGAAATCATATCATAACTCATTAAAATATGACAAGTTTGATGATTAAGAAAGAAATATGACACCACAAAGCTTAAATGCAAATGAAATAAGCTAAGTAGGAGCTTCTAAAACTATGATTCTAGAAAATAATGGAATAAAAAAATACATGTTAGTGTAGTAATCTTAGATGTAAAATTCATATAAGAATATGAGAAATCCAATGATAATCATGATATGAGATAATAAAAGTGGAGAACGATGAATGAACAAAGAGGAACCTGAAATAATCTCAGACCCACCCCTATGTGAAAAAGATGCTAATGTAAAACTATCATGATATATATAAGAAATTAAAGGTAATGATCCCTACTGAATGTATAAGAATGAGGAATGTGATGAACTAACCCCTAAACGAGTGAATAAGAATCATGATAAATGAAATGATACATAGGAGTATAATAAAAGACTAACATGAAATAGAAATACAGTACAATAATCATGATAATTCCTATGCAACTGATAGGGAATCCAAGTGAAAAAGTGAATAAAACATAAAAAGTTGTAACTCATTTTCTAATGTCAACAAATTCATCGATCGAGAGACTCTCGGTCGACAAATGTTTCGACCGAGAAAGGTTCTGGACAACACTTTTCAGCATTAAACAACTAGTCATTGCAATGTAGTTAGTGGACACCTAACAACTAGTTGACCACTAAGAACACCCTAGAAAGTGTTTAGAACGTCCCTAAGAACTAGTAGGACATTTTTATAAATAGGACATGCCTTAGGACACCCAAAGCATCACTTGTGCATACAATAACACTTGAGAATCATTCCTTGTGAGCAACAAGCTGAGCTACACTTGCAATCTATTTTTCCTTTAGTTCTACATTAGTGTCCTATAGCCTAGTATCTCGTAGCCGCCACACTACTACATTCATCTATAGAGGATAGGATATCAATATGCTTGATATAGGATCAAAGTACTGTACTCAATTGGTAACATTGTTTCTTTCTTCCAATCTTGTTCCTTTTATTATATTTTATTCTCCTTTGCTACTCCTAGGTTGGAGGCTGCGGAAAGGAGGTTGTTGGAGTTTCTTCAGGTGGTGATGGTAGCTCGACTGACTTAGGATTACTTCAAGAAGGTTGTCTCAATGGGAAGCTACTTCAAGAGGATGGCTACTTCAAGGGGGTGCTTGGAGTTACTTTGAGGAAGGCTGCTTCATGGTTGGTGGGACTACTTCTAGGTGAAGGATATCCTAAGGGTTGTGAAGGCAAAATATTTCATAAATTATACCAAAAATCTCTTACAAATGTTTTGTGTCCACATCCACAACATATACACAAGAGATAGCATCCACATGTACAACATCAGAATACTAAGAAAGCTCGAGTAAATAAAACACTATACCCAAAATATTCACACACAGACCTAAGAGTTCATGTATGACTCTAGGAAGAACTAGACATCTCAACAACTATCCATCTATGATGCATCACATATGATCCTTCTTGCCACCATAGGTCCTCTACTGCTACTGACGATCATATAAAAAGACTGTGGTGACCCACAAGTGAGACCCATGTCCCAATAAGAAATATAACTCACAATAACACTTCTTGATTACAACATGTTATGTTATTAAACATGTGAAGTATATTCAGCAGATTAAACATTTATATGGATAAATCAACATAACAAAACCATTAATCATAATATCTTGTTAAGAGTACTTCTACTCAGAGTCTTAGAAGATAGCATTATTCTCGATCACCAGATGTAGCTATTACTATGAGCATATTGATAATAGTATGAGCATATAATTAATAATAGGAGAAGGTCTAACAATATAACATACTATGGTCATAAACACATCTAATAGTATACCACATCTTACAACATAGGCATATGCAATAGGATGATCAAAGCTAACTAACAAAAGCATGTCTAATAGTGTAAGGAATGTCTAATAGCATAGCACTGTTGATAACATTACCATCTCTAACAGTATAAGAATTTGTAACAATATAAGAATCTCTAACAATATAAGCATTTCTAACAATGTAAGAATTTCTAACAATATAAGCATTTGTGACGTCCCCACATTTTCTAAAACTTAATCTGACATGTGATGTCAAAATTGAAACCCTCACTTCAGTTAGAATCCCAATTTAAACACCCCACACTAGGATAAGAAGAAGAAAATCAATGGAGTCAGAAGGGAACAATAGTAGCACATGCACATGAACAATAGTAAAACCATATAATACATGTTCACCATTCAACATATAATTACATAATGAATTGTTATAATATTTGATATTACATATTGAACAAAAGACTTCTACATGTACATGTAATACCACTAAACAACATGATCTTAAGACAACAGGTCCACCTATACATCAACTTGCCACACAACTCACAACTATCCAGGTTCTTCAAAAGCATATGTCCACAACCTAAAGCAAAAATTATATGTGGTACACATTAACACAATATTCAAGAATATTGTATTGAGTATGCCTATGCGTCTTTGTAGATACCTCTCATTACTATGCTTGGAAATAGGATAAAACTAGTACTTGGCAGGTATAAAGAAATATAAGAAAAATTATATACTTGCACAAAGATGTTCATTAAAAAAAGAGAACACATATTTTAACATGAATTTCCATTGTATGTAAAGTTGATCAACCACATGCACTATTCTACAAAAGAGATCTAGTGCTAACATATACTATTCTACCAAAGAGATTTAGTACTTTTATATATGCACTATTCTACCAAAGAGATTTAGTGCTCACATGTACTATTATGACAAAGAGATTTAGTACTTTCATCAATATTAAATCAGTGTCCAAGACACAATATTAAGTTCATCAATATTAAATCAGTGTCCTAGACACATTCACTTGTGTCGGCCTAGGAACATCATCTTGTGTCGGCCAAGACACATCAAATGGTATCAATTTAGAGGTACTTAGAGTAGTATTATTTGTATGGGGCTTGAGATATATCGACCATAGAGTATTCTTGTGGGTCAGCCATTCTTTGAAGCATCACAAAAGACAATGTACCCTTTCCCTTGCTTAGGTAAAACTAATACTGGCGCACTGGTCACCTTTTCTTTTAATAATTGAAAATAACATTGACACTTATCATTCCAAACAAAAGGAACATCCTTCCTGGTTAACCTAGTTAGGGATAATGCTACACATCTGAAGTATTTGATGAATCTCCTATAGTAACCTACCAAACCTAGAAAACTATGAATCTTTATTGGTGTCTTAGGTTGTTCCCATTATAGAATAGGCTCTACCTTTTCAAGATCAACACAAATGCCTTTAGCAGATATGATATGTCCTACAAAAGATACTTCTGAACACCAAAACTCACACTTGCTAAACTTAGCATATAGCTTGTGTTGTCTTAATAAAGTCAGTGCTTGATGAAGATGTTGTTAATGTTGTTGGTTATCTCAACTATATATTAGAATATCAATTATAGATACTACTATAAATTTATCAAGGAATGCCTGAAAAACTCTATTCATCAAATGCATGAATGTTTCGAGTGTATTAGTTAGTCCAAATGACATAACTATAAACTCATAATGACCATACCTCATCCTAAAAGCTGACTTGGGTATGTCATCCTCCTTAATCCGTAATTGATGATATCCTGACCTCAGGTCTATCTTAGAAAACATTGTTGCATCACACAATTGGTCTAAAAAACCATCTATCCTTGGTAGAGAATATTTGTTCTTGATTGTCACCATGTTCAACTATCTATAGTCTATATATAACCTCATAGATCCATCCTTTTTCTTTACAAAAATTACCAGAGCACCCCATGATGATGTATTTAGCCAGATAAAACCTTTGTCAAGTAATTCTTATAACTATTTCTTTAATTTCTGATCTATTGGTTGCATACCGGGAACTAGATTCCTCTCTAAATCAATCTCTTGAGTTGGAGGAACATCAAGAAATTCCTCAGGAAACACATCCTTAAACTCCCTGACAAATGGCACATATGGAATACTAGGACTTTCTACCATGGTATCCACTACGTGTGCTAAGAATGCCTCACCCCCATGTCACAATAGTTTTTCAGCTATCATTGTCGATACTTGACATGTTGGAAGAATCTCTTTGTCTCCCTAAAACATCCATGTCTCAGCACCGAATGTGAACATATCTTTCTTGAAGCCACAATATAAGACTACCTTATACTTTTCCAAGGTGTCCATGCCAGGGATTACATCAAATCCATGCATCTCAAGTGGTATAAGATCCACTTCAATACTGTGTTTTGAAAAAGAAAGAACATAAGGGGAACATACCTCTTGTAATTCTACAGAACCAATTAACGAAGTTTCTAACACCAAGTTATCCATTCTATGACAAACAAGCAAAAGATAGTTATGAATCATTTTACAAGTGATAAAGGAGTGTGTTGCACCCGAGTCAATAAAAACAAATTTCAATCAAGATGAAGACATATTAGAATGAAATAATTCCATCTAACATGTAACGACTTATGCGTTGACTACTGTGATCAGATGACTCATAGTATATAGTCCCCATGTTGCCTACTACAGATCACGTTCTCTATTACCTTATGTAGATGAACCTACTTGGGACGTTTGTCCATGTCCTCATCCCCCTGTACTACAACTAAGTTGTTGCCTCTAAGAGCCTTGCTAACTATGACTTGGTTGTTGAGTTACCTTAGTATCTCTTATTGGACACTCTTTCTTCAGATGTCATGTCTGTCCACACTCATAGAAGATTTTGGTCTCTTATTACATCCTATACGACACTGTCCCTCACATTGATGTCGTACTTTGGGCTCCAGTAGGTGGAAAATTATGGCCTCTACCATTACTTGAGATCCACTTCGTCTAAGCACTAAACCTATGTAGTGTTGATGGCATAGAAAAGCTTGGTTTCTTATAGCTTCCAGACCTCTATCCTTGGAACTAGGAAGGTCCTTTCCTAAAATTGGCCTCACATTTCTCGGTTACTAATCTTTATATTCTCCTAATCGATTCGCACAAATGTAGCAAATCTCTCCCTATTCTCTAGAGTAGCTTCAGGTGTGGTCAACTCAACATTCATACCCTTTTCAATGTGATGAATCATCTCCTAGTCTGTAGTAGCCATATGCAAACAAAACTGCAAAAGCTCCATAAACTTAGCTTCATACTCATTAATATTAATAAGACCTTGCCTAAGCTGTTCAAAATGTGAGATTTTCTTATCTAGGTACGTACGAGGAAAGTACCTATTGGTGAACTCACGTTGTAATTCCTCCCATTCGACAATAACATTAGGCCTTTTCTCTTCTTTGATGGCCCACCAATGCCCAACACTTCCCTTTGACTAGTGGACAATATGCCTAACTTTGTGAGTTTCTGGGATGCTAAGGATCTTAAAAGCTTTTTCTAACTCAATGAGCCACAAATGTGCATCTACTGGGTCAGTTGTTCCAGCATATTCTATAGCTACCACACGATGTAGTCATTTAAAAGTCTTACTAGCACTCGAAGATTCTATATTGGGAACGGGTGCCCTAGGGGGTGGTGCTGGTATCTTGTCTGCCATATGTGTTACTGTCATCATGAACTGCCCAAAAAGAGCATGGAAAGTAGGGTTCTCCAACATAGTTTGATCCACTTGGGGATTCTCAAGAACTTGTTCTTCTCTCACTTGTTCCTTTGCACCTCTTCATGATGTAGCAATGTTGCTCTCAGCAACATGTTCTTCGTGTTCTCCAAAAAAATGTGATGAGTGATATCAAACTGATAGCATAATCACACAAAACTATGGGAAAATATTCATTAATAGAAGATTACAAAAAATCACTAAAAATTAAAACCTTTTTTCCAAGAGATCCATTAGCAGGAAATTCTTTTTAGAAAGAACCAAACCATATATACGTCATGGTACACTTTGTACGTACATTGTTCCATCACCTTGGAAGGATATGAGATATGGTTTCTTGAGCAATACATATAAAATAGCTACATAATGCATTAAGGCATACTAGCCAAAATCTCAAATCGAGCATAAAATTGTTTACACACTATCTCCCAAAGGACTTGAGAGTACATGGATGACACATAGGACTCTATATCTACAAGTCACATAACAACACATTCAACCTGAGCTCTTATAGATGTTCTTGTTGTTGTTGTCTTCTCTCTGCTGCATAATCCCTACCACTTCATGCATGTCCACTTAAAAAGTTATGGAACCCACAGGGTGAGACAACAAGTCCCAGTGCGAGATATAACACTTTTATAACACTATTATTATCATAGATAAATCATATGAATTAGAGAAGAAGAAACCATTATTGAATTAAACAAGTATAACTGTTGATTACATGGAGAGTAGAGCAATCTCAACATCTAAATAGTTCAAGAATCTGTAACTGAGCAATAGATCATTTAATCACTTTTAAAAGGAATATGAAGCACATGTATAACTATTATAAACTTAAAAGTATAAAATCAAAGCAAGACTTCAACCAATATTTCTATATTTGATCCTTAAAAACATATGATACATCACAATAAATTGGCAGATTGCCTCTCTTATCAATCAAATCTTTTACAAGAAATGCCATCACAATCATCATATGATTGGCTCTTTGGGAATACATACCATCAATTCATCCCACACACCCTAGGTATCCATTTATTTCTCTATCGTTACTTTTCTAATCAAGTCATGTAGCGCACTAACTTGCCTTATCAGTTATATCCACAACATATTATAAAAGAAAAGGCTTGTTCTAGTTTATCAAGCACTGAATAGGGGCATTGTTCTAATTTTTTGCTTACAACTATTTGAAAAATTCCTTTCCTACCATCCCTCATGTGCGCATCAATTTCTTGTTGTAAGGGGTATTATTTTTTTTCACTACTACTTAATCACTTTGTAATTGTGTACACACTAGAAATAGAGAAGAAAGACAAAGTATGCAGAGAAAGAGTATGAGAGAAAATATGTATCAGATGGGTTATTCTGATCTTAGTGGAACTTCTTGCTATACATTACATTTGTGTTTTTGATGTCTCAGTGAGAATCGTACCTCTAGTGCATCATTGGTGTATCCCTTTTCTAACGACATTGTGTTTCTTTGTGTTCGTTCCACAATATACACATAAGTCAGCCATTTGTGCTTCCTTAATCTAGTAGATACCACTTTCATGCATTGACACCAAGCTTTTTACATTTCTACCACATTATTTACGTTAGGACAGAGCTTGATGTGTGTATTCCAGACTCTTGTTTCCTCTAGTGTTGATGATGTCTTAATTGATCATTTACATCAGAATTCATAGAAGCTCATCAACTTGAAGTCGGCATATTGTACACCTACAAGGTTGACGATTCCTCTATATTTCATCTTTATCAAGCTATTTTATTCATGTCCTCTCCAAGTTTCATCTTGAAGTGTCAAGATTCTTCTTCTAGAAATCTACTTGGACTTTCCTTTATGGTTTCTTTCATTCCAAGAAATATCCCAAGAGTCACATTCTAGATGGGTTGATTTTGGCAGTCATCATCACCTTATCATATATGAGTTTAAGGATGCATATACCTTTACTTCTATGTATGTATTGATTGTGCTAATTCCAATCAAACATTTCTTTCTAATAAATATAGCATAGTCATGGTATTTTGATTATCTATGTCATACAGATGGTGATAGTACTATTTGCACTTCAAAAGATCTTCTTAAAAGCTCAAGTATTTCCATCTTATTGAACATAACTTTTGATGTTATTTTTTTGAAGAGTCATGTTTAAGGGAGACTCAAAATGTGATATGACAAGTGATATTTGGATATTTTTAATTTTTGTATCACAAAATTGGGTCTTGTAAGTCCAATAAAGATATGTGTTTCACCCATACTCCAACTTGAAGGTAAGTGTTTGAATTTTTTTATTAGTTTCTAATGTAATATGGGCCCAATTGTCTTGGTCTATTAGGGTTAATTTGCTTCCCTTGTGATTTCCTTCTCTCCTATATATAAGATGAGATTTTACATTCTAATGAATCAAAATGTATCTCATTAGCCACTCATATTATTTTCCACAACTTGAAACCTTGAAGGATATGCATCATCCCTACTACAGAAACAACATTCAGTGTCGCTTTTCTGGGCGTCAGTTATTTAGGAAAATCGATGCCTATAATATTAGCCGTTAGTTATTTATGCAAACCAATGTCTATATTCGAAGACCAGCCAGACACATGTACTACTTTGTATTCAGCGTCGGCTGGTTATAACAGACTGACGCCTAAAATCGCCCACAAAATCTAATTTTTGAGCGAAAACATTTTAGGTCACCGACAGCGTCAGTTTTTTAACTATTCACCTACGCCTATTTAAAATGAAAATTTGCGTGAAAAGTCCCACTTTTAGTGTCGGTTATCCGTTGATAACCGACGCTGATAATGGTTCCCGCCAAATAATTTAGGGTAAATGTTGTCTAGTTGGGCGTCGGTGTTTTACTATCAACCGACGCTAAATCATAATAGGCATTAGTTTTGTAGATAACCGACACCGTTGACCAACTTAATAAACCTGATCACCCGACTCTTCCCCCTTTCTTCCTGTTTCATCATGATATTGTTGTGTTGCTGCTCACCGCCGCTCTCCTGAAATCGCCCGACGACCCCGCTGCTGCTCGTTGCTGCTACTGCTGGTGCTTCTCCGCTCGTCGACGCCACTGCTGCTGGTGTGCCTCTGCTACTGGTGCACCTCTACTCACCGCTGCTGCTGCTACTGGTGTGCAGCGCGCTGCTCTGCTCATTCCCGGTGCCACTACTGTTCACCTCCCGCCGCTCTGCTCTCTCTTCTTCCGCCGCCACTACTGCCGCCGCTTGCCGCCACACTTTCCACGCTAGCTCCAGGTAGCCCTACCTCTTTGCTTCCTTCTCCCTAGCTATTTACCAACAACAAGTACGGCCATGGCTATGTTGGCCTACCATGGCCGTGCTTGCTGTTGGTAAGGATATGAACAAATTTTTATGTAATGCTTTATGTAAATCCTAGGATATGAACAAATTTTTTGCTTGCATATATTTGTGCTTCTAATCCTAATGTTTGACTTAATTCAGTAAATTTTGATGCATGCTGAAATAAGATTTAAACTTGTCAATTCTAGCATCCTAATTTGATTTGATTAAACCTAACATTGATGAAACCCTAACATCAATTGTGATGAAACCCTAACATTAATTGTGATGAAACCCTAACATGTACATATCTATTATTGTGTTTGTTGGCCTAGAAACCCGTCCAAGATTTACTTATTAGGAGTAAATCTTAGATGGTCCCCTGTTTGGGACTGTTCTTGAACACCTAATCTCACTTAGTATGTAAGTGTATAATGTGTATTGGGTTTTCGAGAAAATTTCGGTAGCATTTCCTCATTTGTTCTTTAAGTACATATGTACTTAGAGAACATCGGGGAAATGTTGCCGAAATTTTCTTGAAAACCCAATACACATTATACACTTACTAGTGAGATTAGGTGTTCAAGAATGGGATAGGTGGTACACATTTATTATATATAAGAATGACATCACATGTGTTTGTTGGCCTAGAAAGTGAACAATCATTGTTCTTTATATTACTTGTACATTGGTATAAATTAGAATGAACAATCACTAAATTATATATTGTTTGTATGGAGTCCGACTTCATTGTAGATAATAGGAGTAAATCTTAGATAGGATGTAAGTGTATACCCTAATCTTGTCCTAATATATACTTGTTTTCTCTTTGACCATATAATGGATAGATCATGGATGTCCATTCGCAATCGATGCACCCTAGAGTTTATATCTGGTCTTGATCAGTTTATTAGATTTGTCGAGGAACATAGGAAAAAACCTACAGATAGGTTTTACTATCCATGTAGGCATTGTGGTAACAACTTGAAAGTCAACACTAGTGAGGAAATCAAAAGTCATGTCATGTGCAATGGGATTGTACAAGGCTATACATAATGGCACTGGCATGGAGAGATTTCAAACTCGAAACCAGTAGATGTCGATAGCAGTGCTTGGGTGGAAGAAGAAATTGCCTCCGATGATGTAGATGTGAACGAACCAGTTCCAATAGACATCGTTGATGCGATGCTGGATAGTTGTAGGGTAGAGCACACCGATCCACCTCCTATCTTTAGAAACATTGTGCATGATGTTGAGATACCATTATACACAGGATGTTCTAAGTTTACGAAGCTTAGCACTGTGTTGAGATTGTATAAGTTGAAAGCTAACAATAGATGGAGCGACAAAAGCTTCACTTCATTGTTGACTTTGTTGAAAGAAATGCTTCCTGAAGGAAATGAGCTGCCAATCTCAACATACCGGGTAAAGAAAATGTTGTGCCCAATGGGAATGGAGGCCAAGAAGATACATGCATGCCCGAATGATTGTGTATTATTTCAAAAGGACTATGTAGATTTGAAAGATTGTCCAAAATGTGGTGCGTCACGGTATAAATTGACGACTTCGGGGGAGTCCAAATCTGGTTCTCCTTCCAAGGTGTTGTGGTATCTACCTATAATATCACAGTTTCAACGCTTGTTTGCAAATCTGAAAGATGCGAATAATTTGAGGTGGCATGCAGATGTTAAGAAAAATAATGATGGGATCCTACGACATGCGTCTGATTCCCCATAGTGGAAGAAGATTGATCTATTGTACCCCAAATTTGGTGAAGAAGATAGGAATCTAAGACTTGGGCTTTGTACAGATGGGATGAATCTGTACGAGACATTGAGTAGCCAACATAGCACTTGGCCAGTCATGCTTGTTATATACAATCTTCCTCCCTGGCTGTGTATGAAAAATAAGTACGTTATGATGTCGTTGTTGATATCGGGTCCTAAACAACCCAGAAATGATATCGATGTTTATCTTGAACCTCTGATTGATGACTTAAAGAAACTTTGGGCTGAAGGTGTGATCACCTATGATGCTTCAGGAAGAGAGACATTTCGTTTGCACGCTATGTTGTTTTGCACTATTAATGACTTTCCAGTATATGGGAATTTGTCTGGATATAGTGTCAAAGGAGCTAAAGTGTGTCCTATATGTGAAGAAAACACTGATTCAATAAGACTAAAACATGGTGGCAAGACTGTATATCTTGGGCATCGAAGGTTTCTTTTAAAATTCCATCTGTATCGTAGGAAGTGCAAAGCATTCAATGGATGGAATGATGAACAGAGTGCACCTAAACCTATACCAGGGGATGTTGTTTATGAAAGAGTAAAAGACATTGTCAATGAATTTGGTAAGAAATCACGGGTGAAAGTAATCAGTCGTGAGCAGTTGGAACTAGCTCACTTGTATATTTTACACAACATGGACGAAGTGAGTTTTTATATCGAGGAACATACCAATTTCATCAAGAGACAACATCCTCGAGCAAGTTCAATGTGGTTTGCTAGAGAGCATAATAAGACTTTTACTAAGTGGTTTGAAGATAAAGTCTTACATCAACTATCTCAAACACCAAATGATATTACAGAAACTATCAAATGCCTCGCCTTTAAACCAAAACCGAATGTTATTTCTTATGAAGGGTTTGACATTAATGGGTTCACATATTACACAAAGTGCCAAGATGATAAGAGTGTCATCCAAAACAGTGGGGTCACTCTTCAAGCGTCGACTATGTATTTTGCAAGTACAAAGGATAAGAGTCCACGTGAAGCTAAAATGTCATATTACGGTGCCATTGAAGACATATGGGAGTTTGACTACATAGATTTTAGAATTCCACTCTTTAAATGTAATTGGGTTGATAACACCAAAGGAGTTATAGTGGATGAATTGTGTTTCATTTTGGTGAACTTTGAAAAGATTGGCGAGAAGGGTGAACAATTCATATTGGCATCACAGGCGAACCAAATATTCTATATCGATGATCCTGCAAATGATAAATGGTCAGTTGTTCTTCATGGTAAAAGATAGTTCATTGAAGATCCTATAGATGAAGAAGAGTACTATGATAAGTATGATGACTCCAGTCCATTCTGAGTTGGGTTGCCAACTCCAAAAAATATTGAAGCTAATGATGACTTATATGTGCGCGGAGATCACAATGAAGGATTGTTAATTGATAAAAGATCACAATTTTAGAGGCATGTATGTTTATAAAAGATCACATTATCTTCTAGTTAATAAAAATGCTAAATGTTTGCCTTTTTCTAGTTAATACAAATGCTAAATGTTTGCCTTTTTCTAGTTAATAAAAATGCTAAATGTTTGCCTTTCTCCAGTTAATACAAATGCTAAATGTTTGCCTTTTTCTAGTTAATACAAATGCTAAATGTTTGCCTTTTTCTAGTTAATACAAATGCTAAATGTTTGCCTTTTTCAAGTTAATACAAATGCTAAATGTTTTCCTTTTTCTAGTTAATACAAATGCTAAATGTTTGCCTTTTTAATGACATTTTCAGATGGCTGACCATGATGAGATTGATGTCCATGATGAGCATGAAGTCCAAGATGAGCATGATGTCAATGACGAGCATGGTGAGGATACCAATGTAAGTTCTAAAAACATATCATGTATTTCTATAAAATTCATTATCTTCTAGTTATGTCATATATCCCATATTTCTATATTGTGCTAATTCAGTGGGTTTATTTTTGTCAAATTTTAGGTTGATGATGCACATGTACCCACTGAAGCACTGGAGCAACTTGATGCACAACACCAAACACTTAGCAAGAAAAGGGGCATCACTATGTTGAAGAAGTTAATAGCGCTAAGTGGTAGTGGATCCAAATTGGTTGTAGAGTTTGATAATGGAGGAAATGCAATTGGAGTGAACCGCAATAATTTTGTAAACTATCTTGGGTGTGTCACTCGAAGCCATTGTGGTGTTAAGTATGATAATTGGCATAAAGTTCCTCAGGGGAAGAATGAATTCATATGGAAGGATTTATGCGTGAGTTATTATTATTTGCAATTCTATTTTGTAGATTACAAATTATATTATTTGCAATTCTATTTTTGGATACTAGTTAATAAGAATTCTATTTTACAGAATCTGTTTGCATTGGATGAGAAGCTGCATCGTAAAAGTGTGATGCAATGCGCTGGAAAGATGCTTATGAACTATAGGACAAATCTCAACAGAGAATACATAAAATATGGTGATAGGAAGAAGAAGTCAGCCCTTGAACAGTGGAACTTCTTGGACAAAGAAGATTGGGACAATTTTGTTGCTTCAAGAAAATCTGAAGAATTCAAGGTATTTGGCATCACTCCCAATTTAATTAATATACGTTGTATTCACCTATTCAAGATTAACATTTAGTACTACTAACCAAATCATTAATGTGCATACTAACTAGGCCCTCAGTGATGCGCAAAAAGCAAGGCGTGCACTGAATGTGCATGACCACACTATGGGTCCAAAGGGCTATGCAAGCATTCACGAAAGACTACAGGCGGAGTCTGTGGCTACTCAAGAGTCTGCTGCTACTCAGGAGTCTGCCATACCCATGCCTCTCCATGATATCTGGATAGCTGGGAGGCAAAACAAGAAGGGTGAAATAAAGAAGCCCGTAACTGCTGAGGCGGCTGCGAAAATGGTAAAATACAACTCTTAAAGCAATCGTTTGAATATTGATTATTTGTTGTGTTAACTTACCAATTTCTATTGATGGTGATTAGAGGTAGCTACACAAGCAGAGGAAACAAGGCATGTTCATCCCTCAGGGCACAAGGGATGAATTGAAAGTTGCTCTGGGTAACCCAGAGCATCCTGGATGTGTTAGGGGTGCAGGCGCTGGTGTGGGCATCAAAGCATTCTTTGGGCCATCCCAGCACAAACCCAGAGCGGGACTTTCACAAGAAGAGGTAACCTATTCTTTTTTTAGAATGTTACTGCAAAAGGGAATTCAATAATAAGAAGCCAATGTTTCTTTTATCCATGTATAGGAGAATAAGAGAGTCGAGGATATAGTTGCTAAGAAGGTCAATGATATAGTTGCTGAGAAGGTCAAGGAAGAAATAGTGCGGTGGCAGGCATCTCAGACTTCTAATCAGCCTATGGCGACCCACTCTTCTCCTGATGTACAAACTGTGAGTAATCCTAGAGACCCATCGCCTAACACGTCTGCTGTAAGTATTGTTTATGACATTGTAGCTAGTCTTTTCAAGATGATATGTTTTCAAGATGATATGTATATATGTATAACATTCTTTACATAAATTTGTAGGCATTGAAGCCATGTCGCTTAAGAATGCAAGACTATGTTGTTGCAGAGGCGCAGGCTTACCAGTCCCTTCCTGGGGCAACATTTCATGGGACTCCAATGTTGCAGGGCTACGTACGTGTGAGCCCGATATGTGTATTACCCGATTGGAGGGAAGCTGCATTGCCATATGCCCACTCAGATATTGATACACTTAGTGAGGCAGAAGGTGGGGTGATATTGTGGCCCAAAGCAGATGTCGTCTACACTACTAAAATTGTAAGATAAATTTACATTACTTTAGATTGTTAATGTGTATATATGAGGTCAACTGATCTGAAATTATATATACATGTTAAAAAGAAGACACCTGGAGCACCTAGGCCTCCACCTCCACTTCCTGCATTACCAAGTTGGGTTCTAACTGACCTAAAATACCCGTTAGGTCCTGCTTGTAGGGGAATGACATGTTGGCTACAAGCACATAATATACATTGCCCAATAATTGTTTCTTTAGAAGTAGATTATGCAGGTGAATCATACGATAGCTCTTTATTTATACAAAATATTATTGAATTGTTTATGTATGATTGGTTGAATACATCAATGATAGAGACATGGATAAGGTGAGATCTTGTTTATACATCCATACACCTTTTGTAAGATTTGGTGATCTGGTTTCTTATATATTAATGCATACGTAATACATGTTTTGTAGCTACTTAGTCAAAGATCAATGCAAACAATTTGCATTTGATCATGTGGGTTT
Organism: Alisma plantago-aquatica; assembly: GCA_963693085.1. Classification (NCBI taxonomy): domain Eukaryota; kingdom Viridiplantae; phylum Streptophyta; class Magnoliopsida; order Alismatales; family Alismataceae; genus Alisma; species Alisma plantago-aquatica. The sequence continues at coordinate 772,319,282 of OY856413.1, read as the reverse complement.
TTTGATTCCATCATTGATTAGTATGGTAGCTAAAGACCCTGATAGTGTTCAACAATATTGCATAGATGCTTTTACAATTTTTGGTCAGCAAAAGAAGACGATAATAATAGCTCCATTCAATGTCAAGTAAGTTTACTTTATTTATAATTTGGACTTAAGAAAATTCCATTTTTATTGTGCATTTTGAGTTATTAATTTTTAACTTTTTTACCTCTAGCGGTAGACATTGGGAGTTACTAGTTATTGTCCCCGGGACGTTCACTATTTATTATCTAGATCCTGCGGGAAGTACATTGAATACTAAAATTGGACACATATTGAGAATGCCATTATTCCGGTGATAAATATTTCATTTTTATATTTGTTAACATCTGTTATTACATTACTATTTAATTATGCAATTTACTGTGTTACATTAACATGTAGGGGTTTAGATGCATTCAAAAATGCTGGCGGAAATGTTCCAAGGAGAAAGAACCAGGCAATAATTTGTTGAGAACGTAAAAGTAAGTTCCCGAATCCAATGTATATATTATTTATGTGAACTGTGCTTAGTTGTATTTTTTAATATTTTGTATGTTTCAATTTATAGTGCGCTACACAAGACAACGGTTGGGAATGCGCATACTATGTGATGCGATTTATGCAGATGATTATCCGACATGCCGCATTGGATATTAATACCATACATGAGGTATTATATATAGTCTCATTAGTTAGTATGAAATATATCAATCTTATTTTTATATTATTACTTATATATACATCATTCTCTTTGCAGGTGTTTAAAACTGACCACACTATAGGTAAATGCTTAAAAAATGTACAAGCTCCATATACGATGGAAGCATTAAATGAAGTAAGAGAAGAATGGGCAAAAGCCATACAAGTAGTGGTGATTGTAAGATATAATTGGGATGCTGATAGCGATGCTGAATGATATTTTGTAAATAAATATTTCTGAATGTTTATACATGTCTGAATGTTTCTACATGTATTTGAATGTTTCTACATGTGTGAATGTGAGAATTGAATTGATGTCTGAATGTATCTACTTGTGTGAAAAAATAGTTGTTGATTTTGCAGGTTTGTGGCCTGTTTGTAGGTTGATATCAATAGATGTCGTAAACCTGTAGTTCAGAAAATTGAACTATAGGTTCTCATCCTGCTGACCAGCCACAGCAGGCCTGCAAACTGATAAGAAAAAAAAAATTTAAAGTATAGGCGTCGGTTATTTATATAACACCGTCATCAAAGGCCTACATCATCGGTTATTAGATAAAAACTGACGCCTAATATGACAAACAACCCGACCGTGCAAGAAAGCACGACCTTGGTTGAAAACGCGTCGCTTATTCATATAAAACCGACACCTATAGTACTAAACACGGTCGTGCAGCGAAGCACGACCGTGTCGTCTGGGAGTATGGCGTCGGTTGTTCAATTGTTAACCGACGCAGAAAGTGTCCTAGGTGGTGCCCTTTTTTGTGGCGCGAACCATATAGACGTCGGCCAACTATATATAACCGACGCCTATAGATCATATAGGCATCAGTAAGAAAATTGACGCCGAAGAGTTTGACCTTTAGCGATGCCCACATAGGCGTCGCTTGAAAACCGTCGCCAAAGGGGATTAAACAACTGACGCCAAAGGCGTATTCTGTAGTAGTGCATGAATGAAAACATTTGGAAAGGAAGTCCTTATTTAAATTGCATGTTGACTTGAGTTGAAAAGTATGTATTTCTTCAATGGAACAAGATACACTGAGAAAGTTAGGAATGATTCCTTTCTTCCATTTTAGATCGTTCAACACTAAGGTGACCTTAAAGTGAAATGATGGTATGCTTTCGACAAGCCACGATGGAGACAAGAAGGGCCCACTTTTTAGTAAGTGGCACCACAAGTCCCACACCTAAAATACTGATCTCATGTAATAGGAAAAAGTGGAGATAGGGAGTGGGAGTGGGGAATACAAGAAGACAATCTTAGAAAGAACTATACACCACAAAAGAAGATTATTTAGCTACTATTGTTTCAGTTACATTCAATTTACGTGTAGCAAGAGCTATTTTTACTTATAAAAATATATTTGTGCAACTTAAATAATTGTAGACACCTCAATAAATAAGATGTAGCTACAAATTTTCACTCATTTTAATTGTATCCAGAATAAATGTAATGAGATGGACTATAGGGAAAAGCTCCCACACTCTCTCCCCATTATTCCCTATGCAACCGGTTTCCCCTCCCCCCCCCGACCTCAACCACACGACCTATCTCACTCGATCATGTGATGCCTCTCACCTGATCGCCAACGTCATCCCAACTAATCACACCCCCTTCTTTCCATGTGCCCCTTCTGGTGGATGGCTACCATTATTGGATGATCACAGCCTGTGGGTTGCTTCTCCGCATAGAGCTCATCCGATGCACCCTCCTGGTCTCTATCCACTTCTGTCTCCAGGTACGAAATGAGAATAGGATATCCGCTAAACCCTACCAACGTTGCACTTGTCAGACTCCCGCCGTCTGCCAGACTACTGGATGACTATCTGACTCCTAACTTGCAGCCAAGATCATCTGTCGGCCTTCATCTTCAAGCAATACATAGAGAGTAGGAGATTAGTTGACGCCCCTAGCCTCTGTGTGTGATCACCTGGAAACTACTTTGTTTTCTGATATTTGCTTTTTTGTGCCTCACCCATCATTGCTCCAAATAAAGTACCATGATGTCACATAAAAAGTCATGCATTTGAACTTGGTTCTTTAATTTATAATCATCAATTTTGTTGATCTAAAAGACAACTTTTAATCATCATTTGTCTTCTTTGTGCCCCTAACATGTTAGTTTGACATATCTATTAACTAATTTAAAGAATGTATCACATGCTACTATTTTAGTGATATGATCTTTTCTTAATAGCTATTCCATTGCACATTATATATATGGACATATCATTTGTTTATTTTAGGAGTAAATATATTTTTTCATCCATTCTTCTTTTCAATTTAAATGTTTCTACTATTAATAGTTGTACATTAATTGGGTTTAAGCTTATAAGAAAATTGATGTAACAATAATGAAATGTTATAATTTGGTTGTCACTCACTTTGAATATATGCCTCCACCTCTGAGTTGTGGCATGTCTGATTGTCATAGAACTGTTCTTACCCCAATCCCCATCCTACTGCCTAGACAATAGAAAAAGGATTGAAGCGCCCGTCCCTGAGTGGCCCCATAAGATCAATCACACTGGCATATCCAATAAGAAATAAATAACTCAAAAACTGGATAATTGAAAAACAAACTAACCCAATATGGAGATATAGCCGATTTATCTTTTTCATCAAAGTGTATGAGTGTGGAAGTGATTCTATTCAATATTCCATTTGTATTGCCTAAAATCAATAAAATTGAGACACAATCATGCAATTGCACGGTACGCTATCAAAATCAAGAAAAATAGTTTATAAGAAAATATGTATACTTGGCAGGACTTATATTTCAAAGTATAACAAACAATTTCCAAACATTCAATATCATTCGACAAAAAGGTTTTTATTCAACGATTCAATTTTTATTACGAGTTCCCATTATGCTGTAATTCGAGAAGCATGCTTATATTTTTGTGTGACTTTATCGCCCCAACACGATGGGGTAAGTCACTGGGCTCCTTCTCACCATAGGAACATAGGAGGCCAATGTACGAGTCCCACCTCCAATGAGGGGGTTGTTGTACTCAATATCAACATTATCAATATCATCATCATTATCAATATACGGGCAGTCATAATGGACATGAAATTTATGTTTTCATGTTTTTCAAAATATAGTATAGAAAAACAGAAGACTAATAATAGGGAACAATAGTTCATCCAAATAAATATCCAAGTATACAATCAAGAGATACATAAAAGTATCTTCAATACAATCAAAGAGGAGTCATATAATAGTGTACCTTTCACTGAGGATTTCGAGTATAATCATCAAATAATAGGTAGACCCTTTGAGTCAGATCCTAAATCATCAAGATAGGATCAAGGGTTAAGATCAAGATATTTGGATATCATGTTTAATATTCGAGATTAGGGTTACACTTTTCCTATGTCAACCTTAGGGTTGGGTCATTCACTTATAATCAACCAATATTTCAATATATCCAACATTATTTCCAATGTCAAGTATTTCGAGTGTGAATGACCTACCTAGGTTTTCTAGGTACATGTGTTAACCCTAATTATCCTGGTCAATATGCAAGTCCAAAAATCAAGTCTTTAGATTATTTATCAAGTTCTAACATCATTGGGTTTCAAGATTAGATCAAGTTCTGATAAGTAGATCAGAGATCAACCTTTAGGTCAAAAGATCTAGATATGCCACAAGATTTAGATCAATCATATTATCAAGATATCATCAAAATTACCTTTAAAGCATAAGATTAATATTCAAAGGTTATTAAGACAACAATATTAGATCTAGTATAGACAAGTATGATTTCATGTCTCAAGATAATCATCAGTGTTAAGATATAAGGTTTCCAAAGTCTAATCACAACATTGAGTCATTTAGACTAATTAAATGAGCAAGAGATCAGATTTAAATATATCATTGAGCATAGTTTGGATTCAGGTTTCAAAATTATTTTTAACAGGTTCATTGGATTTTTATGATAAAAAAGGACTACTTGTTCATCATTTTTGGAGTTCGGATGCGTTTTCTACGATTTAATCAAGATTAGGGAATTTAATTGAATGTCCAGTCAGAGAGGAGATATAAAATACCTTATCTTAGATAAAGAATGGCCGTTGGATGCCGATTGGACGGCCTAGATTTTTCCACATATGTGGGGTGGCTCACATGGTTTGGGGTTTGGTTCAGGCCTTTGATTGGCCGGTTCGGTCTTGAATTCTTGGTTCAGACCTCAGTTTAACTGAGATTTGGACCGGGGCTCCTTTCCTGGACCGACCAGTCCAGGACCTTCCTCTTACGTTGTGTCTTCACCCGTGAGCCTAGACAGGAGGCGGAGTAGCTCACTGGAGAGGGGGGGTTTGGCCGCAGGAGAGGCCGATGGAGGCCGCGAGCATGCCGTCTGTGGTCGTCGCATCCTCGCGAGGTCGTGGGTGGTCAAAGATGGATGAGAGGCGACGAGGAGGAGGAACACCCAACAGGGCTGGGCGGAAGTGCTGTTTGCAGCAGCAGGGGATCGGGGCAAGAAAAGGGACGTTTTATGCTGATATGGCATGTGAGGCTAATATCTGAGCAAGGTGCACTTGCTTCAGACTGCGAAGGTCCTTTTATAGGTGAAACGAGGCTAGATTTAGGGCTAGAGGACTAGAGCAGCAGCCATGGCTACTGGGATGAGAAAGTGAGGTGAGGGGGTCAGTTTAGCGGTGCAATAGAGCACTAATGTTGGTCAAACTAGGTTTGGTTGAGTACGAAATCGTGAGGGGAGCATTTTGGCTCACTTAGATTTTCAAAACGGAGTCAAGAGCTAGAGATTGGCCATCAAGGCTGACTTGTCTTCTCCCCAAAATCAACGGGAGGTAGAAGATAGACCCACAACCGTTGGATCAGGCTGGAATCCACTGGGGATAGATTCAAGGGCTGGGATCACCCCCGGATCCTTGCCTTGGATCGCTGACATGGAAAAAGGTCAAATAAAAGACAAAATAATGGTTTTCATCACATTATCTTCAAGAAAACATAATAAATCGTAGGAATGTCCAATTGTTCTCAAATTTGGACCACAACTTCACAAAAACGTGGAGAACAATTAGAAAACGTTTGAGGATCAAAAGACAAAGTTTGATTGACCAATTTGATTCTTTGGACCAAGTCATGAATGAATCCAATTTGAAGTGTTATAATGTGTATAAAAACTACATTGGTCACCATATCATGGATTTGAGTCTCAATAATGATTATGAAGACAAGAAAAATAATTTGGGACCATTAGTAGGTATAATGGGGTCAAAAGAGTAATTATCTCATTATTATGCTAAAATCCACTTTGTAACATCCTTCCCTCCTTAAATGGAATTTTGTCCCCAAAATTCAAAACAACCTCAAAATCGAGATCATTCAACCTAAGTCGTATCCTCAAAATTGGGACTTATCTAAAGTCAGATCATATCCTCAAATACTAGAACATACTCAAGTATAAAATCAAAACCATGACCTCAAATTTAAAGTAATCCAATAATCATAATTGGGATTCCATGTTCCATATCATAATCAACTTGGTACTAACACCATTTTCATCATCAAGCAATTGAGTATCAAGATCAGCACATATATTGTCCAAAGTCATCGTGTGAGTGTCAAATATTGAAAGCAGCCTATTGGTCACAAATTTGGAAATATCATATTTTAGGTCAAACAAATAGAGTCCTTGAATCAAATGTAGAAGGTGACTTTCAATCCCAAAATCTCAAGGTCTTAGCTTCTATGTTGGCCTAGGTGGGGTTATACATCCATGATTTGAGATTTTATATTTCAACATTTAGAGACAACACCATACTTTCAATAACATTATTTTGAGCTCAAAATCAATGGGAAGGTCCCACCCTAGTTCTAGTGAGAGATAAACCCTAAGTCATAAACCGAGAGAGTCAAAATAGTCATCATTTCAAAAATTTCGAGATTTGGGATTTTGAAGTCATTAGTCATATATTTCAAGGTCCAAATAGTGTGATCATAGGATTTGTATCATTATTGAGATTGGATAACCGTGAGTCACAATATTATATATCAGTATCAAGAGTCGAGATCAAAGGTCATAGGTCTAAAATTTTGAAGCTAGGGTTTAGATTCCTATTTAGACCTTAGGGGGTATCATTCATCTATATTCAATTTTAGAGCAACAATGTTCAAGCAATATTCAAGCAACATATCAAGATTTGTCATTGTCAGTGTATCCAAGGTTAATGAATGATCTAGGCCTAGGTCTATCTAGGAAGTCAACCAAAAACTATAGTCAACATTGCCATATGTCAAGGTCATTATCAGATCAATATTCAAGATTGAGTATCAACCATGAGTTCAACCTATTAGGCTTAGGTCAACCAATCCAAATAGAGTGAAAGGAAAATACCTTTCCAAATTCTAAATAATCAACAATATGCAAATTTAGAGGTAGTCAAAATAGGGATGTGACCTAGGTTAGGGTGGTCATGAGTAAACTACTACCCTAATCTAGCACATTACCTACATTGGTCATGATCCACTGATCTTATTCAAATAGGGAGAGTATAAAAAATTAAATCATATATGTTAAGGTCATAAGATCAAAATTCAAGATAATAGGGCAATAATGTCAAGATTTTACAAAATCAAGATCATATTTGCATTCCTTTCCTTTCAAGATCAAGGTAGTGATATAATTTATAAATCAAGGATTTAGAGCACACTAGTGCAAAATTTAGGTCCATAATCAAAATATCAAAATCGAGATTACAAAAAGCATCAATAGTCAATAGGAAAATTGCTTTTTGCATCATAGTCTTAAATCATGATTTTGTGAGTCTAAGACTTAGTCAATTGATAACATAGTCAAGATGTGTATAAAAAGGATACGAGTTTCCTTAACTATGTTTGAGGTTTAATCAATAATAGGGCAACATGCATTCAAGAAAATAGGGACCTTATCAACAATAAGGTATAAGGTATAAGTCATCCTTATTTCACCGTATCATAACCTCAAACATAGTCAAAATTGAGTGTTCATGATATCAACAGTCATACAAGAGTATTTGGTTTCAAAAATTAATTGATCAAAATTGAGTTTTCAAATTCAGGTCAGATAATGGTATCAACTTTCAAAATTTAGCAATATTCATTTTTCCCATGCATAAGCTACCCATAATTGAGACATCATGTGGTAAAAAGTCACAAGAAAGGACCACATGAGGAGATGAGAAGACTACCTAATCTTCATCTACATGGGTGGCTTAGGATAGTCCTTAAAGAAGAGATGAGATGCTAGAAGACTCTCTATGGTTTCACAAGAGAACCTTTAGGTCCAATTCTGGATAAATTAAGGCCAGGTAGAGCGGGGGATCTCATCCACCGTGAAGACGGATAGGAGAAATTATGTCAGGACCTCGAGCCTAGACACCTCAATTTTCACCATTATGGACTTCAGGGTTTCTTGGGTGTAAGAAACTTGAGAAATTATTTACTTAAAGTATATGGGAGTGTGAAAGCTCTGATACCAACTGTCACAAAACTGTTCTTACCCCAATCCCCATCCTACTGCCTAGACAGTAGAAAAAGGATTGAAGCGCCCGTCCCTGAGTGGCCCCATAAGATCAATCACACTGGCATATACAATAAGAAATAAATAACTCAAAAACTGGATAATTGAAAAACAAACTAACCCAATATGGAGATATATCATATTTATCTTTTTCATCAGAGTGTATGAGTGTGGAAGCGATCCTATTCAATATTCCATTTGTATTGCCTAAAATCAATAAAATTGAGACACAATCATGCAATTGCACGGTACACTATCAAAATCAAGAAAAACAGTTTATAAGAAAATATGTATACTTGGCAGGACTTATATTTCAAAGTATAACAAACAATTTCCAAACATTCAATACCATTCGACAAAAAGGTTTTTATTCAACGATTCAATTTTTATTACGAGTTCCCATTATACTGTAATTCGAGAAGCATGCTTATATTTTTGTGTGACTTTATCGCCCCAACGTGATGGGGTAAGTCATTGGGCTCCTTCTCACCATAGGAACATAGGAGGCCAATGTACGAGTCCCACCTCCAATGAGGGGGTTGTTGTACTCAATATCATCATCATTATCAATATACGGGAAGTCATAATGGTCATGCAATTTATGTTTTCATGTTTTTCAAAATATAGTATAGAAAAACAAAAGACTAATCATAGGGAACAGTAGTTCATCCAAATAAATAGCCAAGTATACAATCAAGAGATACAGAAAAGTATCTTCAATACAATCAAAGAGGAGTCATATAATAGCGTACCTTTCACTGAGGATTTCGAGTATAATCAACAAATAATAGGTAGACCCTTCGAGTCAGATCCTAAATCATCAAGATAGGATCAAGGGTTAAGATCAAGATATTTGGATATCATGTTTAATATTCGAGATTAGGGTTACACTTTTCCTATGTCAACCTTAGGGTTGGGTCATTCACTTAAAATCAACCAATATTTCAAAATATCCAACATTATTTCCAATGTCAAGTATTTCGAGTGTGAATGACCTACCTAGGTTTTCTAGGTACATGTGTTAACCCTAATTATCCTAGTCAATATGCAAGTCCAAAAATCAAGTCTTTAGATTATTTATCAAGTTCTAACATCATTGGGGTTCAAGATTAGATCAAGTTCTGATTAGTAGATCAGAGATCAACCTTTAGGTCAAAAGATCTAGATATGCCAGAAGATTTAGATCAATCATATTATCAAGATATCATCAAAATTACCTTCAAGGCATAAGATTAATATTCAAAGGTGATTAAGAAAACAAGATTATATCTAGTATAGACAAGTATGATTTCATGTCTCAAGATAATCATCAGAGTTAAGATATAAGGTTTCCAAAGTCTAATCACAACATTGAGTCGTTTAGACTAATTAAATGAGCAAGAGTTCAGATTTAAATATATCATTGAGCATAGTTTGGAATCAGGTTTCAAAATTATTTTTAACAGGTTCATTGGATTTTTCTGATAAAAAAGGACTACTTGTTCATCATTTTTGGAGGTCGGATGTGTTTTCTACGATTTAAATAAGATTAGGGCATTTAATTGAATTTCCAGTCAGAGAGGAGATATAAAATACCTTATGTCAGATAAAGACTGGCCGTTGGATGCCGATTGGATGGCCTAGATTTGTCCACATACGCGGGGTGGCTCACATGGTTTTGGGTTTGGTTTAGGCCTTTGATTGGCCGGTTCGATCTTGAATTCTTGGTTCAGACCTCAGTTTAACTGAGATTTGGTTCGGGGCTCCTTTCCTGGATCGACCAGTCCAGGACCTTCCTCTTACGTTGTGTCTTCACCCGCGAGCCTAGACAGGAGGCAGAGTAGCTCACTAGAGAGGGGGGGTTTGCCATAGGAGAGGCCGATGGAGACCGCGAGCATGCCGTCTGTGGTCGTGGCATCCTCGCGAGGTCGTGGGTGGTCAAAGATGGATGAGAGGCGACGAGGAGGAACACCCAACAGGGCTGGGCGGCGGTGTTATTTGCAGCAGTAGGGGATTGAGGCAAGAAAAGGGATGTTTTATGCTGAGATGGCGTGTGAGGCTAAGATCTGAGCAAGGTGCACTTGCTTCGGACTGTGAAGGTCCTTTTATAGGTGAAATGAGGCTAGATTTAGGGCTAGAGGACTAGAGCAGCATCCATGGCTACTGGGATGAGAAAGTGAGGCGAGGGGGTTAGTTTAGCGGTGCAACAAAGCACTAATGTTGGTCAAACTAGGTTTGGTTGAGTACGAAATTGCGAGGGGAGCATTTTGGCTCGCTTAGATTTTCAAAACGGAGTCAAGAGCGGGAGATAGGCCATCAAGGCCGACTTGTCTTCTCCCCGAAATCAACGGGAGGTAGAAGACAGACCCACGACTGTTGGATCAGGCCGGAATCCACTGGGGACAGATTCAAGGGCTGGGATTGTGCCCGGATGCTTGCCTTGGATCGCTGACATGGAGAAAGGTCAAATAAAAGACAAATTATGGTTTTCATCACATTATCTTCAGGAAAACATAATAAATTGTAGGAATGTCCAATTGTTCTCAAATTTGGACCACAACTTCACAAAAATGTGGAGAACAATTAGAAAAAGTTTGAGAATCAAAAGAAAAAGTTTGATTGACCAATTTGATTATTTGGACCAAGTAATGAATGAATCCAATTTGAAGTGTTATAATGTGTATAAAAACTACATTGGTCACCATATCATGGATTTGAGTCTCAATAATGATTATGAAGACAAGAAAAATAATTTGGGACCATTAGTAGGTATAATGAGGTCAAAAGAGTAATCATCTCATTATTATGCTAAAATCCACTTTGTAACACTGATCTAACCTATATAAATCAATCAGTTGTTCTATTGTAGTTGAGAATTTTAGATGGGCCCATAGGCACAATTCGAATGTTCATTTTTCTCAGTCTTTTTACATGTGTCTTCTCTATTTTTCATAACAATCATAAGCTAATGATGTCCATGACCTCCTTCCACTATGATTTTTAGATGTAAACAAGAGATATAGGAAGTAGACATTCATTTTGAATGAATGTGGTATTATGGTGCTAATTATCAAAGCAAGCGAGGTACGTTGTAAGTGAAGCACCTTAAAAATCTATATTTAACTAATCTTTTTAATAGACGGGAAGGAAGTAGAGAGACAACACTAGAAGGATTTTATGTTACCAAAAGATGCATATTGAAGCACTGGTCTTACAAGTCCCAATTTGAGGAACCTGTCATTTTTCCATTTGGTGCCATTGGGTGGTTGTGGCACCATAGGAATAGGACAGTAGGCATGTCGGCCTAGCAGAGAGAAATAACAACAAGTGTGGGAATGGTGGTTTCCAAGCATATAAAAAGGGTATTAGGAGGCTTAGGCCATGCACTAAGGTTCAATATCCAGTAAGAGCTGCATATGTGATGCGATCTTAGAGATGCTATAGTTAGAGAGATGAAAGATGCATTTCCTAGTGGTTCCTCCAATATTTGGCATGAAGGGAAAGATAATTTTTCTAATAGAAACAATATAATTTTTTCTAAACAATTGTTCTCTTCCATTGGAGATAAATTTTTATTTTTAATTTATTTTTTCATTAAAAATAAATTATGTATTAATATTTTAAATTTTCTATATTGAAACTAAGTTATGTAATGATTTTTTAATACTTTATATTCTTATTCTTTTTTTCTTGATTGTTATAGGTAGTCATGATAGATAAAGGTTGGATCATGAGGAAAATAGAACAAGCACAACATATTTACATGGGGTGGTTAAATTTATAAAGCAATCATTTCCAAAATCCAGTAGAGATGGGACTATTTTGTCCTTGTAAGAGGTCCTTAAATGTGCATAAGTAGAACCAACAAGACGCAACTGAACATTTGTTATGGAATGGATTCTTAACCAACTACACAAATTGGATTTTTCATGATAAGGGTTCATTTGATAGCTCTAAGGATTCACAAATAGAAAATGACACATCCAAAGATGACATGAGAGACATGTGGCATGATGTGTATGGAGTATCACAGGATGGAGAGAATATGGAAGATGACGACCATCGATTTGTATTTGTTGATGATGCAGAAGCTGAGCAATTTTACAAAATACTATAGACTGTTGCACACGAACTGTACCCTAGAAGTAAGAAGTACTCTAAATCGTACACTATTTTGAGGTTGTTTTACATAAAATGTATTGATAATTATAGTAATAAGTTGTTTTCTGAGCTGCTTGAGCTTTTTAAGGAATTTCTACCAGAGGGCGAGATGTTTTCCGACTCTTATTATGAGTTTTGGAAAATAATTAGGGACCTTAGACTTGACTATGATAAAATCAATGCTTACAAATATCACTACATTTTGTATCAAAAGGATTTTGCAGATAAGATTTCATGTCTGAAATGTGGTGTTTCTAGATATAAAGAAATCAAAATCGATGAAGTAGGTGTAGAAAATATTTGTATGAATAAGAAAGGAGTTCCTTGTAAAGTTATGCGCTACTTTTGCTTGACTCCTAGGTTTAAGAGATTGTTCATGTCTTTGAAACCATCACCCCTAATGCGTTGGCACAATGAAATTTGTACCAAGGATGGGATTCTTTGACATCCAAATGATTCTCCAACATGGAAGACGTCTGATATATGCATGTTGTGTTTGCTTCTGATTTTCGCAATGTTCACCTTTGATTAACTTCCATTGGATTTAATCCTTTTGGCCTCATGTGTCTATCATATAGCATTTCTCCCATTGTATTGATTCGATACAACTTTCCACCATGGTTGTGCATGAAGTCTCCCAATTTTATCATGTCCATGATCATTCCTGGTCCAACTCAACCATGAAAGGATATATATGTCTACCTACAACCATTGATTGAGGAGTTAAACAAACTGTGGGAAATTGGTGTTGATACTTATGATGTTGATGATAAAGAGGTATTCAAGTTGCATGCTGCCTTACTGTGGATGATAAGTGACTTTCCTTCATATGGTTATCTATCTGGTTGGCAAATTAGTGGGTATCTTGCATGTCCTTTCTGCAACAAAGACACATTCTCATGGAGACTACCATATAGTAAGAAAGCATGTTTCATGGGTCACTGCAGGTTCCTCCCAATGGATCATAAATTTTGTAAAGATCCTTCATCATTTGACGGAAAAGTAGAATTTAGAAGTGCTCCTAAGATGCTGTATGGATGTCAAGTTCTTGATCAAACTAGAGATGTATATAATTTACCATATAACTGGAAAAAGTGAAGTATAACTTTTGAGCTACCATATTGGAAGCATAACCTTATACATCATAATCTTGATGTGATGCACATAGAAAAGAATGCATGTGAGAGTTTGATTTACACACTGCTACGAATGGAGAAGTCAAAGGACACTAAAAATTCTCAATATCATCTCGAAGAGATAAGGCATAGACTTCACATTATCAAGAACAAAAATAAAAATATCATCCCACCTTCATGTTTTACTTTGAAGAAGGGGGAAAAGAATTATTCTGTAAGTTGTTGAAGTTTGCTAGAGTTCCTTATGGGTATTCTTCTAATATAGCTGGAAATGCAAGCGTCAAAGAAAGAAAGTTGATGGCATTGAAGTGTCATGATTATCATGTATTGATGTGACATTTTGTCCCATTATCTTTACAAGTAGTGTTGCCCAACAAAAATGTTAGATCTTTTGTAATTGAGTTGTCCAAGTTTTTTAAAGAATTTTGCTCAAAAGTCATAAATCCAAATACTTTTGAGAAGTCAGAATCCAGAATAGCAGTGACTCTTTGTAACTTGGAGAAGATTCTCCCACCATCATTCTTTGATGTGATGGACCAGGTGGTCATTCATCTTCCACGAGAAGCGAAGATAGTCAGACCGATATTCTATCACTAGATGTACCTCGTGGAGAGGTAATATTTCTAATAGTTAAATTTGTTCATACTTTGCATCCGATCATGTGTGCTAATCTTACAAAATATATTCTTCTTATTATGGCAGACACTTAAAAACTATTAAACAATATGTGCAAAATAAAGCTGCTCCAGAAGCTTCTATAGTAGAAGGTTACTTGGCAGATGAATTCTTAACATTCTATTCGAGGTATCTCTCAGGAGTTCGAACAAGGTTCACTAAATTTTCTAGAAATGATGTTGAAGATGAAGATATGGATAATGATGATGAGTGGTCTATATTCTTTCATAAAGGGCGTCATTTAGGAAAGGGACTCTTATTACACTTGATAGCACAATGCTTAAAACTATGCATCAATATATTTTTTCCAACTATGATGCACTTGATCCATACGTGAAGTAAGATCATTATTTACTTTTGAGTATGTAATTTCATGTATACGTCAAGGTGTGTTACACATATTTTTTAGAAGGGAGCACATCTAATACTTGAAGAAAGTCAATCCCCGTGCACGACAATGGGAAATCAATAATCTTCATATGAACAATTTTAATCAATGGTTTGAGAAACATGTAACTTTAAATAATTTATTTCTATTAGCATGATAAAAAACATATAAATAAGTAAATTCATAATATTTTTACTTTGGAGAAGGAAAAGCCGACAAGTGTGTCACCAAACCTTTTAGTGTTGTCTCGAGGGCCGCAACAAATGACGATGCAATATGTGGGATATGTAACAAATGGTTATAGATTTCACACCAAGGATCGAGAATGCGGTAGAAAAAACACAAAATAATGAAATCATGGTGAATGCTCAAACAGAAAGTTTTTCCAGCTCCAAGGACAAAAACCTATAACGGGTCAAGTTACCTACTACAGAGTGTTAAGAAATGATTTTGAGATCAGTTATTATGAGAAACTTAAAGTTGTATTATTCAAATGTGACTAGATAAATGCAAACAGAGGCACCAAAATATTTGAAAATGACTTTACAATGGTCAATTTAAAACATATGGATGTAATTGATGATCTGTTTGCATTGTCCTCCCAAGCACAACAAGTGTATTATGTGAAATACATAAGTCAAAAAAATTGGAGCTTTTTTGTGCACACTACACCTCATGATACTTATGGCATGGAGGAGAAGCTTCATGATAATTTCATTAACCTAGTTATCTGAAGATAATACTTCATGTTATTTGGAAGATATCTTAAGTGACGTTTGTGATGAGTTTAATTTAGTCAGAGAAGACATGGAGGGTGTGACCTTTAATGATAGGGATCATGATCACCAACATTGATCTTATGTAACTCTTTTTCTTTTATTAGTTGGGTCAAATAGTGGATACACTCATGTCATCATTTTATTTATAAAACAAGCATATATTCTTTTACATCGACTATACATTTTTTGTAAAAATGTTTTCTTTTGGGTTAATCTATTTTATTTGTTTGCTTGTTGGATGTTGAATTCATCAACAAAGTATATATATTATTGACATTTTTATGATTATTTGAGGACCAAAATTACAAAATGAATGCCATGATTTCATATTGTAATACAATATTTTTGATATGAATTGTCTTTTTTGGAGAATGAAAAGTCACAGTTAGCTACTGTCTCCTCTTGCTGACAATGTCTGCAATGAAGGAGTAACTCATGGGAGTATGACAAGTAAAATAACAAATTATTACATCATTTAATATCTTTCTTAGAACCGCTCATGTCATCATTTTAATTGTAGGTATTTCCAAATGACCAAAAGGAGGATAAATTGGTTCAATAAATGCTAATTGGGGGTGTTCAATTCCAAAAGAAGGACATAGAAATAGTGAAACCATGGAAGGATGAGCTGCAAATAGCAACAAAAGTTCTTTTTTGAACCTTGCAAAATAAAAGAATCCCTCTGTGTCAAATGATGGAGTTGGTAAAAGTCATATGGTGATGATCTCAAATAATGCTAGAGAAGGCAATTATTCTAAGAAACACGTAGAAAAAAGAAGTCAACAAGGAGTGCCTATAGGAACAAGTATGCAACGTTTGGTAAATGATGTCAGTAACAATCCAGAGGTTGAAGTTGATAATTTAAATGATAGAAATTTAAATAAAGATCAACATTTTTTTGCTGATTCTGCTACTGTTGATCTTGGGCTGAGTGAAGGTAAGAAAATTTATATAATTATATGCATTATATTTTTCACAAATTATTAGTTATTTATATGGGTATATGTATATTCTTGTAGATTCTTGCATAATATTCTTGTTTTTTAGGGGGAGCTATGAATAAAAAAGTAAAGCGCTATTCCAAATGTAGTTGATTATGGGGTAAGAAAGGGGATAAAAAGTTGCCTATTACTTTGGATGGGAATGGATATCCAATAGGATCACATCAGAATGACATGTCTTCTTTTTTGAGGTTTGTTGCTAGAAATTCTGATCTTACACCATTAAACTATATTGATTGGCAACAAGTACCTATAGAAAACAAAACCCCTATATGGAAATATGTGCTGGTAATTCTAGTCTTCGAGATTTAATATAATACTATGACATAAATTTAAAAAAAGTGTATCTTTTGTTACAGACCAAGTTTGTTATCGACATAAAGGGGAAGAATTCTATTTTGTGAATGATGAGGGATTGTTGGAGAAACTTAAAAGTAGATATAAAAAAACCACTGTGTGGCACAAAGAAAAATCTGACCGACTTAATGATTGCCCCTTCCGTGTTGCTCCTGATCAACGGAAATTTCCTATGAATTTTGCGATTCTGCTGAAGAAAGGTAAAACATTTTCTTCTTTAACTTTGTAGAATTCAATAGTGTATATTGTATATAATTATATCATTATTTATTGTATGAAGTTAAGGAGTGTTAAAAATGCTATGAGTAAAAAGTTTGTAATGACGAGATATACATCTGGAACAATACCACATGCTTGTTTGAAGGCTAACGTGAGTTATCTCCTGGTCAAAATGTGCATTAAACTTTCATACAACTATGCACATATATGCTTCTACTATTAAAAATATTTACAAGAAAAGATAAACGGTGGCAATGTCAGCAAATTAGACTTGTTTAAGGCCACCCATTTGAAGAAGGATGGTAATGTTGTGGATGCAAAATATACAAAATTGATTATAAGTAATCAATAAACAAATTTATATTTCATTGAATGAAAACTTTCTCATTAATATTGCAATGTAGGCCAAGTTGAATGTTGCACTTGCAAGTAATGATGGAAATCTCGATGAGGATGAGATATTTGATCAGATTTTGGGCCCAAAGAAGATTCCTGTGAAACATGTGATACATGAATATCATCATTGGTATGTGGAGGGGTTCGATAATAAAATGAAAGACTTAGAATAGGTTATTGATGCACGAAAGTAGATATACGAGGCTCAACTTATGGAGTTTTTAGAAGTGAAGAAAAAAATTGAAAATCTTGAAGCTATGATGCTGAAAAATTCTAACCAGAGTGGTTTGTTTCAGTCCAACGAGGTAACTCTTCAAATTCTTATATAGTGATATTTTCAATTTCTGATTTTCTTATAGTCATCAATTTATTTTGTAGAATATCACAAGGACCACCAATGAAAGAATACTGTAATATCCTCAATTTTTTTAAATTGAATTTATTAAATGTGAATTGATCTAGTAAATTCCCTAATAGTACTATTCGTGGAATAACAATGTTAATCACTTTTATAGCATGGTTGATGTGGCATAAGATAAATAAGTAGAAGGTATTTGTACATGAATAAATAATAATGACTTTTGTTATGATAAATGAAATATATGTCAGGTTCCCAAAGGAATATAAATTACATGGTGTTTGAGATAAATATATGTCAGGTTCCCAAAGAAAATCCTAGAAATTGGATATTCCATAAGATTATGTATTGTTTTAATAAGATCCCTTGCCTTTCTCCCGTTTTGAGTTGGAGATAAATTTTTGAAAAAAAGAGAGAGGACTTTTATTTAGATACTCTTAAAGGGGGTAATTTTCATTTATGGAATACCTTGCTTTTTTGATAACTTTCTTGCACAACAAAAAGAAAGAAAATTCTAGGAATCGAGAGGGAATATGATATTTCATTAGTGGGAAAGCCATTCATTTGTTTTCCTTTTTACAGTCGATTTTAACAAAATTCATGGTAGGATTTTCCTACAGACCTACATAGAATATAATTGTGGTTTCCTTTGTAGGGTAAGAATAAATGTATTTATGTGCTCGCCTATTGCATGAGAACAAGATCTACACTAGTACTATATAAGTGGGTGTCCATGATAAGAGAACAATGAAAGATTCTAGTACCTGATCCCCTCCTTCTGATTGTCTCTTTACCTAGTAAGTGATGAGGAGGAGATGAGATGAGGGCGTGGATGGGATGGCTAGTAGGCAATGATGTTTGAGAGTCTACCTGCTATAAGAGTCAAAAAGCAATGATATACATTTCATGGCAGGCTTAAAGGATGGCTCTAGACAGGGGTGATGGCGGCAGGAGCACAGCTATTAGTGTGGTTGACATTAGGCGGCATCAGTAACAGACCGAGTGGGTCAGGGTCGTAGGATCTAAGAGATGTTTGGGGGAGGCATTGACCTTTAGAAGGGTAATATACCCTCATCATAGATGACTATGATAGTGCTTAGAAAATGGATGATCAAAGAAGAAAGGGAATCATTCCTCTCTACAACATGCCTAAGGGTTGCATGAGCGAGGACGGTTGTGGGTATGGGGCATAGGCACTCATAGTGAAATAAGGATGAGTGAGGACAAGACATCTTCATCTTTCTCTGCACCTCCATCTTCCTTTAGAGGATTCTGATCACCCTTTCTCGCACAAGAGTCGACAGCCATCCACACGGGTGGAGACCCTGGGCGGTTTGCTGTTAGGGAACCACGACAACAAGGAACAAGCTTCGATCACCCTGGGGTGTTGGGAAGATTCGTCGGAGAGGTACGACACAACCTGGAGCCTCAAGTGTGGTCATTTTCCCTGGTAGAGAGGTAGAGACAGACAGACTTCTAGAGGGCCACCATGGATGGGCTCATGGAACTGAGAAGAATGGAGGAAGGAGAGCTGAAAAGAGGAAGTGAGAAGGTTGTGTGAATTATCGGCGACTTGCCTTGCATTAGAGGGAAGACACTTGCCTCGCGTCGGGCGGCAGGTGTGGGAAGGCAGCCCCGATGTGGTGGAAGAGGAGGATCGGTCCAAGAGGGAGTAGCAGACGGTTCAATCAAGTAAACCAATGTATAGTCGGTCAAAGAAAGAACTACAGATTCAACTGCGCTTCCTCTTATCCAAGTGGCACTGACGCCAACCAATGAGCTTATCCTAGTGGCACTGACGCCGACCAATGAGAGCGCACCACGTTGCCCAAATTCAAGGTAAATGACTTTTGATGTAGTTTATTTTCTAAAAATCACAGAAAATGCTAGGAATGTTTTAATATAGAAAACCTATATATAAATTTGATAGAGAGAATGAGGAGAATCCAAATAAAATAGTTTCAAAGTCTAATTATGCTTGTAATTAAAAAATAAGTACAATATGCATTTAAGTGGTGATTAGTCTATAAAAGCCCTAGATTAGTGTATTAACTTGTTAAATATAATAATGCTCTCAAATAATGTTGTAATCTAATAATATTGGATAAGATGATAGATAAAGGATATAATGATAATGATGATGAGTAGTTAGGGTTTCTAATGTGAATAACCCTACATATGTGTAATTAGGCTTAAAGACCATGTGTTGCAATGTTGATTAATGAAGTTAATTAGATCTAAGTGTTGTAAAAAATGGATATGGTAGTTTTGGTAATCATGACTACATTTAATATGATTTAGGGTTCTCAAGTCATTAAAACAACGAACATGGGAGTTGGACTATCAAATTGAACCCTAAAGCTAACTTGATACCAAGGAAACTCTAAAACCCTAGATTAGGATCAAGTAGGGTTTAATGTTATCAATATTATTGGTAATACTTTAGGATTTATAAACATGCATATTAAAGTTAATTCTTTTGATTGATTATTGATTCGATAATATTCTTATATTATATGTACTATACGTTCCACATGGATCACCATCGAGGTATGCAGTTACACTTATGGCTAATTGCTCTAGTTTCACTATTATTTCTAAGGTTTTACCAGTTGCTTGAAATTAGTTGTTGGATGAACATCAATTCCTGCAACAATAAAGTGACTATGGCTATCACCATAAATATGTGCATGACTAGCTCAGATCCTAATACTCCTCTATAGCTTTGAGTATATGTGTGAAATTGATGACCTAGATTTTGGTCTACCCTTGTGGTAGGATCATCAGGTTATCATGAGTCAATGTTTGGTCTACCTTTGGGTAGGACCGTATGACTGTAGAACTCTATGTCTTGGTCTACCTTTAGGGTAGGATCAAAAGGGACTAATTGGGATCTACCATATTAGAAAGGTAGGATCCATGTCCACTGTAGGGACAACACAAAGGCTTGGATATGTCATTATTGAGCAGTTATGTTTAAGGTGTAAAGTTTGATCTGCTAAGCAATAATTTGATTACAATATGTTGTTACAAATAGTTGGAAACTTTTGTTTCCCCCACATACCAGTATAACATGTTATACTGACCATGTTTTAGTTCACGAAGATTTAAGTATATGATGATACACATGATAAGGGACATGAAGATAAAGAGGAAACCATGTGAAGACATTAATCGAAGTAAGGAGGATTTCGATAGACACTTCTTCTCTATGTACAATTCTAGTAACATAATTTCATGTAAGCATTTTGTAAACAATATTTGAATTTTAATTGAAATTGTTTTCTATTATTTATTATTTGCTAAATATGGATCCTTGGGAATATAGGTAATGACAATCAACTTGATGGTCTTTCCTTAATTGGGGGATGCGAAAAGTGAAGTCATTACATTTGGTATCAGAGCTCCATATTTTTCAAATAATATTGAATAGGTTAGAATTTCAAGTAATCTATAGAAATGTGAGGGAATTATTAGGGTAATTTCTAAAGACTAAGGTATCTACAAGGGACCACAAATGGGGGTTGTCAATATTTCCCTTCACAGCTAGACTTGTGCATCGTTCTTGGACAAAGACAGATGATTTTTGGCCAAAGTAAAATACCTTTAGGGTGTCTTCTTATCTTGATTCATCCACTTCTCATCATCTTTCTAAACAAACCCTAAAAGGAACTTCTCTCCTCATCTAAAGTTAGGGTCTTGAGAAGAAGTAGGATTAAGGCATCCTCTGCCAATTAAGATATATGTAATGAGAAATAATAATTTGCATGAAAATATGGAAATAATAATTTACATGTAATGAGGAGATGATAATGAACAAGAAATGTGGATAAAGTAAAGAGAAAATGTTATATGGGTTTTCCCTATGAGGCTAACCCTATATGGGACTAGGGTTGATGTAGAAGAACCATAGTGGGTCATGGAACATGGAAACCCTAAGAGGTAGGGTATAGTCCCTAACCCTGACTCTAAAATCCTAATTGTGAATAGTGTGGTAATATAGTACCCTACCCATATGAACCTAATTAGGGTAAGAGAAAAGAGAGAATATAAATATTTTTAGTAACCCATGCATGAAGGATGCATGCTAATATAAATGAGTTAAGTGACTCAACCTCCCATCCACATGTGCATGTGGCACAAGATATCAATAAGAAAAGTTATAAGAAACTTATGATCAACATGTGATATAATATAACTTTCTCAACTAACTCTGATGGATGTATGCAACACATGTGGGATGTACGAGCAGGCCTATCTAATCACCTCGGGTCAAGAGGGCCTATGTATGGTCACTATGGTGGTCGGTGATTTGGCACTAAAAAGATAATCATCTCGGGCAAAGGCCTATGTTTGATTGCCACTATAGTGATAGGTTATTGGGACATGGCATATGCATGATGTCTGCTTAAGGGACTTACCCTAGATAGAGGATTCCCCACATGAATACCTTAGAGAGGAAGTGTCCTATAGAGATTAAGTTGAGAAGTTAGAAAGAAAATGCATGAGTATATACATGAGAAACATAAGAAACCAATGGTTATGAAAATGAAAATCTAAATATAACTTGCCTGAACCCCTCATGCTATCTTTGGATGTTTGTTGATGGAAAGAAATTCATTGAGAGGACTATGATCAAGCCCCTGGAGGGAAGGTCAAGAAAGTCAAGCCCCTGGAAGGGAAGGTCAACATAGGCACCAAGCCCTTGGAGGGGAACGTGGCCCCAGTCCATTGCATGGACAAACCCCATGAGAGGGTATCCTAGAGATTGAGCAAACAAGGGTTGAGAATTAATAAAAATAAAAGCAATGCATAAACATGAAAATATGAAACCTTTAGGGCTAGTGCGCCAACTTGGGGCAGGTCAACTCAAGAATGGGAAGATGACCTATGGGGGGAGGCAAAACCTTTGACCTTGGGGTTTGGTTGTGGTTAGAGAAGCCTAACTTCCTCCTATGAGCTATTAAGGCACCCTAGTTTAGGACCTTCCCTAGAATGGTAAGTTGAACAAATTGATTTAAATATTGAGGTAACCATGTAATGAAAGCACATATATTGAGTATGATTTTTGAACCCAAGTATGCCATCTCTGTGGAACATGAGGAAAAGTCACTATGGAAGTGGCTGACCGAATGAGATTAAGTCTGGAAAAGAAATGTTGCCATGAGGTCAATGAGGGGACATAAAGTCAGTAATGAGAATTTTAAGAGACGGAGGAAATCCAGTTTAAAGAATTGCATACAAAAATAATGTGCCAGAAATGAACCCTTGAGGAGGGTAGAGTCCTAAGTCAATCCAAAGGTCAAATAGGGTGTATAAAAGGTACATGGACCGATGGGATCAGAAGTAGATTGATCCCTTAATGCATAAGACCATGTGGTTGGGAGGTAACAACTAGGTTTATCTAAGGTCCATGACTCAGGAGATTAGCTACCTTAATGATGATCACATGGCCTAGTGGGTGAAATGTTAGAGACACACCCTAGATGCATAAGGATGACATCACTCTAAAGAGTACCATACCCCTAGAGACCTCAAGGAAGTGTCCAAGGCTCATAATACAAGAGGTGTAAATATAAAAGATAAAAAGAAGTCATGAAAAGTTGAGAGAAGTTGTTTCCAAACATAAGAGTCAGAAAGTGGCACTTGACTTCATGAAATATAATAATATTGGGAAATCATAAAGTATTTATGATTTACAATCACGTTGAGGATGATTAAACTAAAAATGAAATATATATGATAATGTGTATGTACACCATCTCTACACTTGGAATGGGATGAACTTAGTTCTTGAGCTACTGTCTAGTGCTTATTTCATCTCATTATGAGGGAGAGAGATTGGGTGGACACATGTTGTTCTTAAAATTGAGGTATGAGAATGAATATCCTATGTTGAAAATTTAATGATGACCTAGGGTTTGAGGGGTTACCTCACCCTTGTGGAAAAATAAATGAGTAATATGTTGAAAACCTAGGTGAAACTATAGTCACCAAGTGAAATGGAAATCATAAATGAATTCATTAAGAGATGATATCATGCAATTTCCAAGGATGTGGATATACCTTGTGTTGAATTCAAGTACCAATCTTAGCCATGATGTGAGGATTTTGCATCTCAATAACAAATATCAAGAATATATAAGTAGGGTTGCTAAACCATAGTTGTGACATTAAGACAAGTTGTCATTCACCATAAACTTACTAGGTTTGAATTTTGGGGAAAAATTCCTTTTAAGGAGGAGTGAATGTAATATCCTCAATTTTGTGAAATTGAATTTATAAAATATAAATTGATATGATAAATTTCCCAATAGTATTATTGGTGGAATAACAATGCTAATCACTTTTGTAGCATGGTTGATGTGGGATAAGATAAATATATAGAAGGTATTTCTACATGAATAAATATTAATGACTTTTGTTATGATAAATGAAATATTTTCCAGGTTCCCAAAGGAACATAAAATACATGATGTTTGAGATAATTAAGGGATGATTATCTCATCAAGATTGACAACACCATGTTTGTTTGTCTTTTTATATACTTGAAATTAATAATGATGGAAAGGATGAAAATTCTAGAAATTGGATATTCCATAAGATTATGTATTGTTTTAATAAGATTCCTTGCCTTTCTCCTGTTTTGAGTTGGAGATCAATTGTTGAATAAAAGAGAGATGACTTTTATTTGGATACTCGTAAAGGGGGTAATTTGCATTTATGGAATACCTTTATTTTTTGAAAACTTTGTTACACAATTAAAAGAAGGAAAATTCTAAGAATCGAGAGGGAATGGGATATTTCATGAGTTGGAAAGGCATTGATTTGTTTCCTTTTTACAGTCAATTTTTACCAAATTCATGTTTGGATTTTCCTATGGACCTATATAGAATATAACAGTGGTTTCCTTTATAGGGAAAGAATAAATGTTTTAGTGTGCTTGTCTATTGGATGAGAACACGATCTACCCTATTACTATATAAGTGAGTGGCCTTGAGAAGAGATCAACAAAGGATTCTAGTACCCCATCCCCTCCTTCTGATTGCCTCCTTACCAAGTAAGTGATAAGGAGGATATGAGATGAGGTCGTGGAAGGATTGGCTACTAGGAGATATTGTTTGAGAGTCCTCCTATTGCAAGAGTCGGAGAGCAACATAATAGGTTTCCTGGCAGGGTCAAAGGAGCTTGGATCTAGCCAAGGGTGACAGAAGAAGGAGTGCAACTGTTAGTGTGGTGGATGGTAGGCGACACTAGTACCAGACTGGATGGGTCAGGGTCATAGGTTTTGAGAGACGTTTTGGAGACGTGTCGACCTTTGGAAGGGTAATATACCCTCATCGATGATGATCACATTTCTTAGAATACGGGTGACCATAGAAGAAAGGGTATCATTCCTCACTTCAACACACCTGAGTGGTGCATGAGCGAGGACAACTGTGGGTCTGGGGCATAGGAAGTTATAGTCCCATCAGGATGAGAGAGGATGTAGCCTCTTCATCTTTCTATGCACCTCCATCTTCTACTAGTGGATTCACCCTTTCTTGTGCAGTAATCAACAGCCATCCACACGACTGGGGACCCTAGTTAGTCTACTGCTAGGGAACCAAAATAGCAGGGAACAAGCTTCGGTCACCCTGGGGGTGTTGGGTAGGCTCGTAAAGAGGTACGACACAACATGGAGCCTCGAGTGCGGCTATTTGCCCTAGCGGAGAGACAGAGAGATAGAGAGAGAGAGAGAGATACATCCTTCCAGAGGGTCACCATGGATAGGCTCACAGAACTGAGAAGAATGGAGGAAGGAGAGCTGAAGAGAGGAAGTGAGAAGGTTATGTGGAGTATCAATGACTTGCCTTACATTGGAGGGAAGGTGCTTGCCTCATGTCGGCTGGAAGGTGTGAACATGCATCCCTAATGCGGTGGAAGATGACGATCTGTCCAAGAGGGAGTAGTGGATAGGTTTAGTTAAGTAAACCAATTTATAGTTGGTCCAAGAAAGAACCACATATTGAACTGCACCTCCTCTTGTCCAAGTGGCACTGATGCTGACCAATGAGAGGGTGCCACATTGCCCAAATTCTAGGTAAATGACTTTTAATGTAGTTTATCTTCTAAAAATCATAGAAAATTTTAGGAATGTTTGAATATAGAAAACATATATATCAAATTGATCAGGAGAATGAGGAGAATCCAAATAAAATAGTTTCAAAGTCTAATTATGCTTTTTATTTAAAAATAAGTACAATATGCTTTTAAGTGGTGTTTAGTCTATAAAAACCCTGGATTAGTGTATTAACTTGTTAAATAAACTAATACTCTCAAATTATCTTGTAATCTAATAGTATTGGATAAAATGATAAATAAAGGTGATCATGATAATAATGATGAGTGGTTAGGGTTTCTAATGTGAATAACCCTACATATGTGTAATTAGGGTTAAATACCATTTCTTGCTATGTTGATTAATGAAGTTAATATGATCTAAGTGTTATAAAAAAGGATATGGTAGTTTTGGCAATCATGACTACACTTACTATGATTTAGGGTTCTCAAGTCATTAAAACAACGAACATGGGAATTGGGGTATCAAATCAAACCCTAATGCTAACTTGATACCAAGGAAAATTTAAAACCCTAGATAAGGATCAAGTAGGGTTTTAATGTGATCAATATGATTGGTGACACTTTAGAATTTATAAAGATGCAGATTAAAGTTAATTATTTTGATTGCTTGTTGATTGGATAATATGCTTGATTTATATATACTTCATATTCTACATGGCTCACCATCGAGGTATGTGGTTAATCTTATGGCTAATCGCTCTAGTTTCATGGTGATTTATGAGATTTTACTGGTTGCTTGAAATTAAATTTTGGATGAACTTTAATTCTTGCAACAATAAAATGACTATGGCTATCACCATAAATATGTGAATGACTAGCTTAGACCCTAATCGTCCTCTGTAGCTTTGAGTATATGTGTGAAATAGATTACCTAGGTATTGGTCTACCCTTATGGTAGGATCAACAAGTATCATGAGTTGATTTTTCGTCTACCTTTAGGTAGGACCATATGAATATACAACTCTATGTCATGATCTACCTTTTGGGTAGGATCAAAAGGGAATAATTGGAATCTACAATACGAGAAAGGTAGGATCTATGTCCAATGCAGGGACAACACAAAGGCTTGGATATGTCAGGATTGAGCAGTTATGTTGAGGTGTAAAGTTTGATATATTAAGCAATAATTTGATTCCAATATGTTGTTAAAAATTGATGCAACCTTTTGTTTCCCCCACATACCAATATAACATCTTAGACTGACCGTGTTTTATTTCATGACAATTTAGGTATATGATGATATACATGATAAGGGACATGAAGATAAAGTGCAAACCATGTGAAGACATTAATCTAAGTAAGGAGGATTTAGATAGACACTTGTTCTATATGCAAAATTCTGGTAATGGAATTTCTTGTAAGCATTTTGTAAACAATATTTGAAATTTAAATGAAATTTTTTTCTATAATTTATTATTTTGTAAATTTGAATCCATGGGAATATAGGTAAAGACTCTCAACTTGAAGTTCTTTCCTTAATTGGGGGACTGTAAAGAAGTGAAACCACCTCTCTATGAAAAATTTGAAATATCAAACCTCCATTTCCAACATACTCAAAAGGTATGTTGAAAAGGGTGTAAAATTTTCAAATCTTTATATAATGGTAACAAAAGACCAAAGTATAGCAGTGGAATAAAAACATGCCTATATTCAATTATAAAACAAGGGAACATCTTAAATTTATGACATAAGGATCCATGTAGAAAAAATCTAAACCACCTCAATATTGTCTCCAAGCTTAATCATCTCAAGCGAAGTCCAGGTCAATATGCCTTGTCATCCAAGCCCTCCACCTAGAGTTGGAAGCATATCCCAGCAAAAGAGAAACAATAGGAGACATCAGCAAAGGTTGGTATGTGCATACTAAAAAGCAAATTGAGCAATTTATAAAGAATAACAGACATCAAAATAAAAAGCTTCCCATGTAAGAGAAAAGGACTAACCAATCGAGCATAAAAGATAAGAATCATCATCATAATGAAGATACTTGCCATAAAACAATAAAGTAGTGCCACATAAGCACATATCAAGATTTGGGCACAAAACCCATCAAGATTTTTGGGCACATAACCGATCATCAATTTGGTCACATAACCCATCATAGACATCATCAACCTACATGCATGTGAGATAAGCATAGCCCTAGAAAAATATAAACACAATTGGCGGCCAACCCTCATAAAGTTGAAACCTGATAGAGAAAGGAATACTGCCAATCTCCCAACTATATATAAAAACATGGTCCAAGAATAACACATCTTGTCCTGGGTATGAGGTTCCTTGTCATCCTAAAAGAAAAGGAAATATCACATCTGCTATAAACAAAACCAATGCAATTACACTATTCTAGTTCTACTAAATCACATAGCATGTTAATGTAGAGTCAAGTAGAAAGTATTGTCAGAATATACCACATTAGTCACCACATAAGTGACCAACATATATATCCATCTTACAAGTGGGAAAAAGATATCACATAAACATTCACATCATAGTGGGAATATCCAATCATGCACTTAGGCAACAAGATCAGAGTCAATAGAATATCCAAGATTGCCACAAACAAGATAGTTCATAAGAACCATGTTATCAAAAGATAACTGCAATGAGTATAGGCTATTTTCCATAGGACCAAGAGAAAGAAAAATCTAGGATAACTGCTCAAGAAGAATAACTGGGGGATGCAAACATACCTTCACTTCAGAGTCAAATGATCCAAAGTCCAACTTGGTCCAATCCTAGGTCTCCAAAGAACCTATGATGCATATATGTGAAATTAGGATTAGGTTTCCATTAAAAATCGCCTTTTTATTATTGGTCAATTAGGTTATCAAAACTACACCATATTTTAGGTTATATTTTCTTGAGTTACAAACATATTTTGTTATATTTTCTGACTTATAAATTATTAGTTGCGAATTATTCAACTTATTATCTTAATTAATTAGATTCATAAAAACACCTGTTATTAATCCTTAGATTTAGTTATTAAAACATGTACCATTAGAAAACCCTTCTTTTTCTAAATCCAACGAATATTTTTTGATAATCCAATAATTAGTTATCAATTTTTAAATAACGACCAATGTGAAGCCAAGAAAAAGCCACGTCAGCGCCTGCGGACCAAGGCCGACCAATCAGGGCCGCCAAAGTCAGCGGGGTACTCCTCCAACTTAGCAAAGCCTGTCATCAGGGCAAAGGAAAAGAATCCATGCCAAATTACTAAAATTCCCTTTGGTGCAAAATGACAAATAGAAGAGAAACGAGAGTGCAAATGAGGGATATCACATATGGGATTCAGACCCCAACCTTGCTCTCCGCCAAGGCTGTGATAGCCATAGCACAATGAAGCTAGGAGTCCATACCAAAAACTCCCAGGCCAAAACTCATCAGAAATCATCCCATCAAGCTCGCCATGCCAATCTAATAACAAAGAAGCAAAGCTTACCGGGAAAACACGGAGAAAATCGAGAAAGGTGAGTGCATGTTCCAAGTAGAAGAAGGAAAAAGGGGGATTCAGGGACTACCTCAAAAACAATCAATTTAAAGATGATGAAAGTCTTGCGGGACTCCCAGAAGCTGGTCTGAGCTTCTTGTGAGTCACCTGCTGCCCTGGAACCCAGAGATGATTCACTGACGGAAACCTGAAATTGGCGGAGCTGGGGAGCCCGACTTGAGGCCAATCCAGGAAAAACCATCGTAAGAGGAAGACCTCTCAGGGTGCGAAGGAGGTTAAGAAAGAATAAACTGAGGGTTTGAAGAAGAGGAGCGGAGAGAAGGGGAAAAGGAGAGAAGAAAATAGGGGAAGGCAAAACCCTTTTGTCGACCGGGAGATAGGGGCGAAAAAAACCCCTATAAATAAGGTTCGATTAGCACAGAATCGGGTGAGGAAACCTCAGGGAAGGAAAATATGAAGAAAAATCGAAAGGAGAGGGAGATCATCCTACAAAAAGATCGTAGTTACTATATCTTGCAGAATAACAATTTGACCCAAGTTAGGAGAAAGCTCCCTACCCTTGGATCAGAATCCAACGATTAGTGTCAAAATGAAATCCATGAATCAGGAAACCATGGGGTGACAATGTGACAAAATAACCAAAATCAAATCTGATTCGAATAAAGGGATATCAAATTTAATTTCCATTTTCTCTCTCTTCCTTTGAGGGTAAAAAAGAGTCCTGAATTAGATGAACTTTTAAATAGAAACTAATTAATACATGTATATTCCAAATATAAATTTAGATTTTCCTTTTGAGAACTTTTAATGCAATTATTATCCAAAACATAGTTTCTCTTTCTTCATGCATTAATGACTTTAGAATTATCCAAATTAGGTGAAACTTCATCTACAAGTTAACTTAAGTGTTTTGAATGTGAATTTACCTTTATTTACAACTTTTGTTGTCAAGAATTACATTTATTTATTAATTACAACTTTTAGGCAGTTTCTCTCTCTTGTTATTTCAAGGTTGTCCAAATTAGATGAAAATTGACATGTAGGCTTATTTTGATGTGTAGATTATGAATTTGAAGTCTATTATTTAATTTGAGGTTTTCTTACATGGGTTTTGTCATCTTTCCCATTAACTTCATTATGCATCCAATTAGGTTATTTATCATCAAATGAATTATGTAACATATTATATTACATTATTCATGAATTATATTATTAGGATTATTCTAACCATAACCTTGATTGGTCAAACCCAAAAGGTAAAACTTCTAGTGTAGGGTCCAAGATAAGGTATGTTACAACACTCCACCCCTTAAAAGGATTTTTTTATGAAATCTTTAGGCTTAAACATCAACCACCAAATACTCTCCACCCCTTAAAGGGTTCAACCTAACAAGTCAAACTAAACAACTTTTTAGAGCTACCCACATCTCTTAATTGTGAAAGATTTTAGATATTTATGTTTCTCATGTATCCAACTATTCAGTCACCATCCAAGGTTCAGTTTTGCATCCTAGTGTCTCTAACCTATCAACCCTACATGAACATCCAAAAGTCATACGGTGAGTCAACTACACCATTATATCAATCCTACTTACAAACTAGGGTTAGATTCTACTCAAACTAGAGTTTCTCTTCATTGTGACTTAGTTCAAGAAAACATCGATAAATCAGAGAAATTTTTTGTACATATAGTATTATAATGAAAATATTTTTTTTTGAAGAATCATGCGATATAAAACAATGGTGACCTCAAAATCAATGCGAAAACTGAGTCACCATATTTCCATACAAAGACTTCCTCATAACCTAATCTCATCCTCAAAACAAACCTTTTTGCATAAGCAGATCATCCTTGATCAAATCTAGGGTCAACATCTCACTTAGACCTATCTAGAAAAGTCAAGGGTTCAAAAGGGAGACAAAATTGAAATAGTCAATTATGACTACCATGGGCTCTGAGACCATGTTGTAAAGAAGTGAAACCACCTCTCTAATAAAAAATTGAAATATCAAACCTCCATTATCAACATACTCAAAAGGTATGTTAAAAGAGTTGTAAAATTTTGAAATCTTTATATAATTGTAACAAAAGACCAAAGTATAGAAGTAGAATAAAAACATGACTATATTCAATTATAAAACAAGGGAACATCTTAACTTACAACATAAGGATCAATGTAGAGGAAATATAAACCACCTCAATATTGTCTCCAAGATTCATCATCTCATGCTATGTCCAGGTCAGCATGCCTTGTCATCCAAGTCGTCAACCTAGGGTTGGAATCATACCCCAGCAAAAGAGAACTAATTGGAGACATCAGAAAAGTTTGGTATGTGCATATTAAAAAGCAAATTGAGAAATTTATAAAGAATAAGGGGTGTCAAAATAAAAGGCTTCCCATGCAAGAGAAATGGACTACCCAATCAGGCATAACAGATAAGAATCATCATCAAAAAGAAGATACTTGCCATAAAACAATAAAGTAGTGCCACATAAGCACATATCATGATTTGGGCACATAACCCATCAAGATTTTTGGGCACATAACCCATCATCAATTTGGGTACATAGCCCATCATTGAAATCATCAACCTACATGCATGTGAGATAAGCATAGCCCTAGAACAATATAAACAAAATTGGTGGCCAACCCTCATAAAGTTGAAACCTAATAGAGAAAGGAATACTGCCAATCTCCCAAATATATATAAAAACATGGGCCAAGAATCACACATCTTGCTCTGGGTATGAGGTTCCTTGACATCCCAAAAGAGCAGGAAATATCACACCTGCTATAAACAAAACCAATGCAATTACACTACTCTAGTGCTACTGAATCACATAGCATGTTAATGTAGATGTAAGTAGAAAGTATAGTAAGAATATACCAAAGTAGTCACCATATAACTGACCAACATATACATCCACCTTACAAGTGGGAAAAAGATATCACATAAACATTCACATCATTGTGGGAATATCCAATCATGCACCAAGGAAACAAGATCAAAGTCAAGAGAATATCCAAAATTACCACAAACAAGATAGTTCATAAGAACCATGTTATCAAAAGATAAGAGCAATGTGTATAGGCTATTGTCCATAGGACCAAGAGAAAGAATAATCTAGGATAATTACTCAAGAAGAATAATTGGGGATGCAACCATAGCTAAACTTCAGAGTCAGATGATTCAAAGTCCAACTAGGTCCAAGCCTAGGCCTCCATAGAACCTAGGATGCATATATGTGAAATTAGGGTTAGGTTTCCATTACTTATTCAAAACCCGAAAAATTTCCTTTTTATTATTGGTAAATTCGATAATCACAACAATGACATATTTTAGGTTATATTTTCCTGAGTTCAAAACACATTTTATTATATTTTTCTTCCTTATAAAGTATTAGTTATGAATTATACAAGTTATTATCTTAAATAAATAAATTTATTAAAAACACCAATTATTAATCCTTAGATTTAGTTAGTAAAACATGTACCATTAGAAAGTCATTTTTTTAAATCCAATTAGTAATTTTCAGATCATCCAATAATTAGTTATCAATTTTTAAATAATGACAAATGAGAAGCCAAGAAAAAGCCACGTCAGCACCTGCAGACCTGAGCCGGCCAATCAGGGTCACCAAAGTTAGCAGGGTACTCCTCCAACTCAGCAAATCCTATCGTCAGGGCAAAGGAAAAGAATCCACGCCAAATTACTAAAATTCCCTTTGGAGCAAAACAAAAGATAGAAGAGAAACAAGAGGGCAGATGAGGGATATCACATAAGGGATTCAGACACTGACCTCGCTCTCCTCCATGGCTGTGATAGCCATAGCATAGCAAAGCTAGGAGTCCAAACTAGAAAATTTGAGGCCAAAACTCATCGGAAATCATCCCATCAAGCTCACCAGGCCAAACTGATCACAAAGAAGCAAAGCTCACCAAGAAAATGCAGAGAAAATAGAGAAAGGTGAGTGCAGGTTCCTGGTAGAAGAAGAAAAATGGGGATTCAGGGACTACCTCAAGAAGATCAATTTGAAGATGTTGAAAATCTTGAGGGACTCCCAGGAACCGGTCCGAGCTTCTTGCGAGCCACCCGATGCCCTACAACTTAGAGACGATTCCTTGATGGAAACCTAAATCCAGTGGAGCTGGGGTGTTACGAACTCACCTTTTAGTAACCCCCAATTAAGGGAGACCAAGAGGTTGAAGCCGCACCCATTATTCCCGGATCAAAGGTTCGACATATAACCATAAACAATTATTAAATTCTAACAGACTATACTAAAAATGGTAATAAAATTTTTCTTTGCATACCTTGAAAAGTTGGGAACAAACCAACTTCTAAACTCAGCTGAACTATTCTATCTAATTCCTCCTTGTTCTTTAATTCTTGAATTCACAATGTGTCGCTTTACTATTTGTACTTTTCATTGTACCTAAAACGCCGACAAACAAAACGTCATTCAGCCGAAGCTGGTATGTGGAGGAAACAGATAATGTTCAACTATGTTAACAATATAATCATTCAATTAATCATTTAACAATCAAGATTACATTGTAAGCCATACAACTCAATCCATACATATTCTCGAACTCTGGGCTGTCCCTGGAGTGGACATAGATTTCACCTCTCTTTTAGGTAATAGAGTCGCATGGCACTACCTGAAGGTAGCCCAATATCTAACTCAACGTGACTTGATGGTCCTACCTCCATGGTAGCCATGTACTAAGCCACCCATAGACCTGATGGACCTACCCAATAGGTAGCCATGTACTAGGTCATCCATAGACCTGATGGACCTACCCAATAGGTAGCCATGTACTAGGTCATCCATAGACCTGATGGACCTACCCAATAGGTAGACATGTACTAGGCCTTTCTCTAACCTGATGGACCTACCCATAGGCAGCCATGTACTAGGTTAGCTATAATGCCACAGAGAGAACCAGGATCTGAGTTTGTAGGCATATACATTAAGTGATAGTCGTACTCACTTTATAATTGCAATATGAACATCCAAGCAGTTTAGTTGCATTCAATGCGATTAAACGTCCAAGAAACCATCGGAAAACTAAGCGGTTATTCATAAGTAACCACATACTTGTTCAGAGCAACTTGTAGTCCAAATATTTAATATTCAGGAACAATCAATCAAGCAATCATCAATATCCTGAAATTAATACATAACATCCAAGTGTCATTGTTTTATTCCAAACCTCCTCAAGATCTACTTGGATTCCACTTTAGATTTCTAGGTCATCCTTTAGGGTTTTATCTTTCATTATGCATTTATTACTGTTAATGTCTATTTAGTCCACAAACCCTAATTTCAACATTATAGACACCATTAAAAGTCAATTAAATCCAATATATCTCTTTTACACTAAAACTACTATTTTTATCAATTTAAGTCATGGCAAGATCATTCATGTTTGGGTTTCTTTGAATTGACAACTCAACAAAGAATTATAGTTCGATTCTTCAGGAACCCTAATTACTACAATTCTCAATATTTATGTCAGTAAACCCTAATGTATCATTTATTCCACTTTCTACACTAGGAACCCCAAAAAAATATCCACATTAATGATCTTTTATATTCAAATTGGATTTATAACAACATAATTTTGTCTTATTCATAGATTTGCACAATTAAAATCATTAAAAGATATATCCTCCTAAATTAGGGTTTCTAAGCCCATTAATGCAAAGTTAGGTATATGAAACCCTAATTGAAGCCAATTATGTACAAATATCATCCTTTTTATTATTAACAGGTTAATATTCGTTCTAAACATTCAGAGAACATCACTATACTCAATTATTATCAATTCCAAGGGTTTTTCATTAACTAAACCAGTAAATATGATAACTTTATACACTTTTTGAATTGTGAACAGAATCAGGCATAAATTACATTTTTATCGCATTCCTCACTTTTTTCTGATAAAAAATCACTACTTATTTGTATTTTTCGACTACAGGATCTATTTTTAGCGATTTATACAAGTTTCAATGCTTTTCTTGAATATTACCCAGAGAGGCAAGTTACCTGAGATTTTCTGGAAAAACGACAACCGCCGGATCCCTAGTCTTCTTTGACCGCATGCGATCGCATGGCTCGCAACTCTAGTGCCCACTTACAAACTTATTTGAAGTCGTGAAGACACCCAGCCGTTGATCAACTCTTGTAGCCCATCGTGGTTTCTGATCGAACGACAGACAATCCTTCTTCCTCGCCCGATCTAGTAGCAGCCTCAGGCGGTGCCACGGCTGAGGGCGCGCCGGAGAAAAGCCAATCTGATGGCCTAGGGCATGATAGAGGCAAGGAATAGACCGGTAGGTATCATGTAACCCTAAGGAATTGATAGGGTGATATATATATATATATATATATATATATATATATATATATATATATATATATATATATATATATATATATATATATATATATATATGACTTAGGGGTCTTCTAGGGATGCCGCCACCCTTGCTCCCAGCCCGATTGGGTGTTCTTTCTAGAAAGCATGAATCTACCCAAAACCTAGGCTGGGTGGGTACGGAACAAACTCCCGATTCCAACCAACCTCCTTCCTTGCTTGCACATGGGTTAAAACACGAGAAATATGGGTGGAAAGATCCCTCAACCAGCTACCTGCTCCTGGTTCGGCTAGGACTAGGAGATACCCAGCCTACATTGGATCATGATCTGACGATCCACATGCATCAAACAAAGAGAAAACATATTTCCATTTTAAAGGAAACCCTCATTATTTTAAGATAGCTTTGGAAAATCATAACTCCCCAATCATGGCTCTGTTTAATCCCAAATTTTGAGGGATTATTACTAATGAATTAATCTATCATCCTGCCAAGTTTGGGCTCATTATCTAAAAGGAATCGTGTCTTTTCATTAGATGCCAACTATTGCTCAATCATGTATATTTCTCATTTATTTTCTCTTTCCTTTGCAATTATCTGGTTATTTTGAGTCCCTTGGACCTCAAGACCCAAAGGCATGGATTCCCACATTGGGGAAAGATTGATTTGCCTTTATCTTCTTATAAAAGTCAATTTCTCATATTTCCTTTTATTAATCAATTTCTTTTCCTTTTTAATTCTCTTTTTAAGGATTTATCTCTCCATTGGAATTCCTTTTAACATTAGAAATCCTTGGGATACGAAATTTCACAAAGGATAACTCAATTGTACATCTTTTCACTTATTTTCCACATTTTGTCATTGTTTTCAATTTCTTTCTCAATAAAGAAAGACATAATTAATCTTTTCTTTTCTTATTGCTTTCTTTTTACCACTTTGGACTCCTTGGAACCCAAGGAACCCAAGAGGCACGAAATCCTCTTTGGATTTGCCTTCTAGAGGTTTCCACATATTTCTTTTATCAATTATTCAATTACTCATTCCCTAATTGAATTTTCTTTGTTATTTCCTTGTCATTGGGCCCAATATCCAATAAAGCCCACAAATCAAACAACAAGGCTATTGTAAACAAAATCCATGTGTTCAAAACAAATTATACCATTCTTTGTTCAATTATCCTTAATATGAGAAATTACATTTCTCACTAATTGAACCCAAAAATTGGGGTTATAACATCCTTCCCCTCTTATAGGAATTTTGTCCTCAAAATTCAGGCAAGCAAACAAACAATTCAGGATAAGACTTTTCCATGTCCATCATTGGCCCCTATGTGGCTTTGCCGTACTCATGGCATTTCCAAAGAACCTTTATTATCACATATTCTTTTCTATGAGTTCTTTCATCCTGGCGTCTATAAACTACACAGGTGACTCAGGCCATTTCAGCCTCCCTTGGGGCTCACTAGGTTCATGGTTCAGCACATGGTCAGATACCTCACATAGTGCTCTAAATCAGACACATAGAACTCATCACACATTACTTTATCCTGAGGGGTAAGGTTAATCTTAATCTTCTCCACCCATCCATATCTAATGGACCCATGTATCGGGGACTCAGCTCTCTTAGTTATAACTTAGAGGGGTCGGATTTTCATGTCACATTTTCTCCCACAGTAACTTGTATGTCAGTCTACTTTGCATCTGCTCACGACTCTCATCGTCTCTAGGCTCCTTTCAGCCCTTGCAAAATCAAAATGACTTCATCTACACGCACTGGGGTCCCTTTTTCTAACCATCACGTGGTACTTTTCTAACCATCATGTGGTCCTTTCACCAACATCACCTTACTGAAGTGGTGACCGACACAACCTCCCTTACAGAGCTTCATATAAAACCCGATACTGGCTATGGTGGTCATTGTCACATCTTTCATAGGACAAAAACTATCTCTAACTATCACCCAGAATGAGCACATATGCTCTCATCATACCCTTTAGTCCGGACCATACCAACCATTATTTAGGGGTGATAAACTGTACCATCGAGTTCTTCATGTACCTACTTCCACCTTATGGAAGTGAATCTTTTAAGTCATACTCATGAACTTTTGGACTCACATCATGGTGTAGTTGATCCATCTCTCTCATATGTAGCTCAACCCAATCTGTCCCTTGACAGTACTCTTTCTTTCTCATGTCATCTTGGTAAGGCGACTTTCCATAACCCATATTGCATCTCGACCTTCCTTGGTCCCGGGGATACCTATCACAACATCCATGGGGTTGAGCTCCCATTCTCTCTCAGGGACTCTTTTGCCCTCTATATCCATGCATTGGGTTACTGGGGTTCGTCCTTTACCTCCTGGCTTGCATGGTCATAAACCACATGCAACTTCATCTTAAGCATCCAAAGTGCTATTGCCATTTTCCATGATGTATGGTGATCTTCAATCATGATTTCCTGTATGTCATGATTCCTCAAGATTGATTCCTCTGAAACCCTAAACCACTCTAGTCGGGGTTTCATCACTTCTTCTCCAAAGAAGTGCATATGCGGTTCTACCACTATCCTTTCATTGCATCAAAGACATGACTGGCTAATCAAACAACCATTAACTTTTCAACGTATCTTGTTACATCTGAGTGTTATCCAAACACCTCTCCTTTTCAAACTTAGGGTTAGCCCAACAACCTCTTCTAGCTTCTAGTCAAACAAGTCCAATATATCTCAACCAGAGCAGCCATTACCACCTCACATCCTTAGGTATTAGGTAACATTGAAGACATACACTTCCATGTATTTCACTTATCATATTACCTCAAACTCCATGTCTATCTCCATTAAGAACACTCTCTGATTTCATCATCATGGTGACCAAACTCAACCGGGTATAACTTGTAAGCTCCACTTAGCTCATGCTAGAAACATCCTCATAAGGTGACTACCTTATTCCTCTTAGTGCTAGTATTCCATCCATGTATCATTCACTTTACCAGGGTAGGTTATCTTCTCTATCCCCATTTCTTGTGGCAACATTCCAACCTACATCATCTCTTATCCTTGGTGTATGGCATGCGTAATATCCAATCTCTCACCCCCATAATAAGAGGAAATAAGCATTTGACTGCAATCCAAATTAGATGAAAATTTACATGAAGGCTTATTTTGATGTGTAGATTACCACTACTACAGAAATAACATTTAGTGTCACTTTTCTGGGCGTCGGTTATTTAGGAAAACTGATGCCTATAATATTAGACGTCGGTTATTTATGCAAACCAACGTCTATATTCAAAGACCATCCAGACATGGGTACCACTTTGTATTCAGGGTCGGATGTTTATAATAGACCGACGCATAAAATCGCCCGTGAAATCCAATTTTTGAGTGAAAACATTTTAGGTCACCTACCGCGTCAGTTTTTTAACTATTCACCGACGCCTATTTAAAATGAAAATTTGTGTGAAAAGTCCCACTTTCAATGTAAGTTATCCTTCGATAACTAACGCTGATAATGGTTCCCACCAAATAATTTAGGGTAAAGGTTGTCTAGTTGGGCATCAGTGTTTTACTATCAACCGACGCTAAAGCATAATAGGCGTCAGTTTTGTAGATAACCGACGCCGTTGACCAACTTAATAGACCCGATCACCCGACTCTTCCCCCTTTCTTCCTGTTTCATCACGATATTCTCCTGTGCTGCTGCTCGCCGCCGCTCTCCCCAAATCACGACGTCGGTTGTTGCCCCTCTGCTTCTTCGGTGTAGGTGCTCTTCTTCTCACCGGCGCCGCAGCACGCCGCCCACCGCTGCTGCTTGTCCAGTCGGCGCCACTGCTTCTTCTCCCAGTGCCACTGCTCTTCGCCACTGACCCCTATACTTCTTCACCTGCTCGCTGCCACTGGTGCCTCCGCTCACCGCCGCTCTTCTCCACGCTAGCTCCATGTAGCCTAGCCGCTTTGCTTCCTTCTCCCTAGCTCCTTACCAACATCAATCATGACCATGGCTGTGTTGGCCTACCACGGCCATGTTGGACAGCATGGCCGTGGTAGGCCAACATAGCCACGGCCGTACCACGGCCGTGCTGTCCAGCACGGCCGTGGTAGGCCAACACAGCCACAGCGCCGTGCTTGTTGTTGGTAAGGATATGAACAAAATTTTATGTAATGTTGTATGTAAATCCTAGGATATGAACAAATCTTTTGCTTGCATATATTTTTCATATATTTGTGCTTCTAATCGTAATGTTTGGCCTAATTTAGTAAATTTTTATGCATGTTGAAATAAGATTTAAACTTGTCAATTGTAGCATCCTAATTTGATTTGATAAACCTAACATTGATGAAACCCTAACATCAATTGTTATGAAACCCTAACATTAATTGTGATGAAACCCTAACATGTACATATCTATTATTGTGTTTGTTGGCCTAGAAACCCGTCCAAGATTTACTCATTAGGAGTAAATCTTGGATAGTCCCCAGTTTGGGACAGTTCTTGAACACCTAATCTCACTTAGGATGTAAGTGTATAATGTGTATTGGGTTTTCGAGAAAATTTCGGTAGCATTTCCCCGTTTGTTCTCTAAGTACATATGTACTTAGAGAACAACGGGGAAATGCTGCCGAAATTTTCTTGAAAACCCAATACACATTATACACTTACAAGTGAGATTAGGTGATCAAGGATGGGATAGGTGGTACACATTTATTATATATAAGAATGACATCACATGTGTTTGTTGGCCTAGAAACCTGCCCAAGATTTACTCATTAGGAGTAAATCTTGGATAGTCCCCGGTTTGGACTGTTCTTGAACACCTAATCTCACTTAGGATGTAAGTGTATAATGTGTATTGGGTTTTCAAGAAAATTTTAGTTGCATTTCCCTGTTTGTTCTCTAAGTACATATGTACTTAGAGAACAGTGGGGAAATGCTGTCGAAATTTTCTTGAAAACCCAATACACATTATACACTTACTAGTGAGATTAGGTGTTCAAGGATGGGATAGGTGGTACACATTTATTATATATAAGAATGACATCACATGTGTTTGTTGGACTAGAAACCCGTCCAAGATTTACTCATTAGGAGTAAATTTTGGATAGTCCCCGGTTTGGGACTGTTCTTGAACACCTAATCTCACTTAGGATGTAAGTGTATAATGTGTATTGGGTTTTCGAGAAAATTTCGGTAGCATTTCCCCATTTGTTCTCTAAGTACATATGTACTTAGAGAACAACGGGGAAATGCTGTCAAAATTTTCTTGAAAACCCAATACACATTATACACTTACTAGTGAGATTAGGTGTTCAAGGATGGGATAGGTGGTACACATGTGTTTGTTCACCGTAGACCCTAATCTTGTCCTAATATATACTTGTTTCCTCTTTGATCATAGAATGGATAGATCATGGATGTCCATTTGCAATCGCTGCACCCCAGAGTTTATATCTGGTCTTGATCAGTTTATTAGATTTGCTGAGGAACATAGGAAAGAACCTGGAGATAGGTTCTATTTTCCATGTAGGTATTGCAGTAACAACTTGAAAGTCAGTACTGGTGACGAAATCAAAAGTCATGTCATGTGCAATGGGATTGTACAACGCTATACAGAATGGCACTGGCATGGAGAGATTTCAAACTCGAAACCAGTGGATGTCGATAGCAGTGCTTGGGTGGAAGAAGAAATTTCCTCCGATGACGTAGATGTGAACGAACCAGTTCCAGTAGACATTGTTGATGCGATGTTGGATAGTTGTAGGGTAGAGCACACCGATCCACTTCATATCTTTAGAAACGTTGTGCATGATGCTGAGATACCATTATACACATGTTGTGCTAACTTTACGAAGCTTAGCACTGTGTTGAGATTGTATAAGTTGAAAGCTAACAATAGATGGAGCGACAAAAGCTTAACTTCATTGTTGACTTTGTTGAAAGAAATGCTTCCTGAAGGAAATGAGCTGCCAATCTCAACATACCAGGTAAAGAAATTGATGTGCCCAATGGGAATGGAGGCCAAGAAGATACACGCATGTCTGAATGATTGTGTATTATTTCAAAAGGACTATGTGGATTTGAAAGATTGTCCAAAATGTGGTGCGTCACGGTATAAATTGACGATTTTGGGGGAGTCCAAAACTGGTTCTCCTGCCAAGGTGATGTGGTATCTACCTATAATATCACGGTTTCAACGCTTGTTTGCAAATCCGAAAGATGCGAAGAATTTGAGGTGGCATGAAGATGTTTAGAAAAATAATGATGGGATCCTACGACATGCGTCTGATTCCCCACAGTGGAAGAAGATTGATCTATTGTACCCCAAATTTGGTGAAGAAGATAGGAATCTAAGACTTGGGCTTTGTACATATGGGATGAATCCGTATGGGACATTGAGCAGCCAACATAGCACTTGGCCAGTCATGCTTGTTATATACAATCTTCCTCCCTGGCTGTGTATGAAAAATAAGTACGTTATGATGTCGTTGTTGATATCGGCCCCTAAACTACCCGGAAATGATATCGATGTTTATCTTGAACCTCTGATTGATGACTTAAAGAAACTTTGGGTTGAAGGTGTGATGACCTATGATGCTTCAGTAAGAGAGACATTTTGTTTTGACGCTATGTTGTTTTACACTATTAATGACTTTCCAGCATACGGGAATTTGTCTGGATATAGTGTCAAAGGAGATAAAGTGTGTCCTATATGTTAAGAAAACACTGATTTAATAAGGCTAAAACATGGCGGCAAGACTGTATATCTTGGTCATCAAAGGTTTCTTTCAAAATTCCATTCATATCATAGGAAGCGCAACACATTCAATGGATGGAATGATGAACGGAGTGCACCTAAACCTATACCAGGGGATGTTGTTTATGAAAGAGTAAAAGACATTGTCAATGAATTTGGTAAGAAATCACAATGTAGTATGGCCACACGGAGTGACAAGTCTTCATTCAAGAAGAAGTCAATATTTTGGGATCTTCCTTGTTGGAGTTCTTTGACAGTCAGGCATTGTATCAATGTAATGGACGTTGAGAAAAATGTCTGTGATAGCATCATTGGTACTCTGTTAAATATACCAGGTAAGACTAAAGATGGGATAAAATCCCGATTGGACCTATGTGAATTGGGAATAAGGTCAAAATTAATAGAATTACGTGAAATGGGTAATAAAAGAACATACTTACCTCCCGCTTGTTACATGTTGTCAAGAAAGGAGAAGAAAGCTTTTTGTGAATGCTTGGAAAATGTTAAAGTGCCACATGGTTACTCATCCAACATCTGTAGATTGGTATCAATGAAAGATCTGAAGTTGATAGGTCTTAAATCTCATGATTGTCACACTCTAATGCAACAAATATTGCCTGTGGAAATTTGATCTATATTGCCGAAGCATGTAAGGTTTGCAATAACTAGACTTTGTTTCTTTTTCAACAGTCTATGCAGCAAAGTTATTGACCCAAATACTCTTGATAATTTGCAAAGAGAAGTGGTTGTTACCCTATGTAAGCTTGAGATGTATTTCCCTCCTTCGTGCTTTGATATCATGGTACATCTTGTTGTCCACTTGACTAGGGAAGTGAAAATCTTGGGACCAGTTTTCTTACATTGGATGTATCCCTTTGAACAATACATGAGCATTTTTAAAGGTGATGTTCGAAACCGTTATTGGCCTGAAGGGAGTATTATTGAAGGTTATGTGGCGAGAGAGGTTATGGATTTTTGCAATGACTTTCTGAATGGTAATAACACTCATGTTAATGACAAGAATATTGAGGAGGGCAAAGGAATTTTGGGATCACGGGTGAAAGTAATCAGCCGTGA
This sequence comes from Alisma plantago-aquatica, assembly GCA_963693085.1. NCBI lineage: Eukaryota > Viridiplantae > Streptophyta > Magnoliopsida > Alismatales > Alismataceae > Alisma > Alisma plantago-aquatica. Next base: position 772,275,775 of record OY856413.1, on the reverse strand, counting down.
GCAGTTGGAACAAGCTCACTTGTATATTTTACACAACATGGATGAAGTGAGTGTTTATATCGAGGAACATACCAATTTCATCAAGAGACAATATCCTCGAGCCAATACAATGTGGCTTTCTAGAGAGCATAACAAGACATTTATTAAGTGGTTTGAAGATAAAGTCTTACATCAACTATCTCAAACACCAGATGATATTACAGAAACTATCAAATGCCTCGCCTTTAAACCATAACTGAATGTTATGTCTTATGAAGGGTTTGACATTAATGGGTTCACATATTACACAAAGTGCCAATATGATAAGAGTGTCGTCCAAAATAGTGGGGTCACTCTTCAAGCGTCGACTATGTATTTTGCAAGTGCAAAGGATAAGAGTCCACGTGAAGCTAAAATTTTATATTATGGTGTCATTGAAGACATATGGGAGTTTGACTACATAGATTTCAGAATTCCGCTCTTTAAATGTAATTGGGTTAATAACACCAAAGGAGTTATAGTGGATGAATTGGGTTTCACTTTAGTGAACTTTGAAAAGATTAGCGAGAAGGGTGAACCATTCATATTGGCATCACAGGCAAAACAAGTATTCTATATCGATGATCCTGCAAATGATAAATGGTCGGTTGTTCTTCATGGTAAAAGACAGTTCATTGAAGATCCTATAGATGAAGAAGAGTACTATGATAAGTATGATGGCTCCAGTCCATTCTCAGTTGGGTTTCCAACTCCACAAGATATTGAAGCTAATGATGACTTATATGTCCGTGGAGATCACAATGAAGGGTTGTTAATCGATAAAAGATCACAATTTTAGAGGCATGCATGTTTATATTTTTTTATTGAAGCTAAATGTTCGCTTTTTTAATATCAATATCATTTTCAAATTCGATGTCTCATTATGTTGTAGTTAATACAAATGCTAAATGTTTGCCTTGTTAATGACATTTTCAGATGGCTGACCATGATGAGCATGATGTCCATGATGAGCATGATGTCCATGATGAACATGAATCCATGATGAGCATGCTATCCATGATGAGCATGGTGAGGATACCAATGTAAGTTTTAAAAACATATCCTGTATTTCTATAAAATTCATTATCTTCTAGTTATGTCATATATCCTATATTTCTATATTGGGCTAATTCATTGTGTTTATTTTTGTCAAATTTTAGGTTAATGTACCCACTGAAGCACTGCAAGAACTTGATGCGCATCACCAAAAAGTTAACAAGAAAAGGGGCATCACTTTGTTGAACAAGTTAATAGCGCTAAGTGGCATTGGATCCAAATTGGTTGTGGAGTTTGATAATGGAGGAAATGCAATTGGAGTGAACCGCAATAATTTTATAAACTATCTTGGGGTTGTCACTCGAAGCCATTGTGGTGTTAAGTATGATAATTGGTATAAAGTTCCACAGGCGAAGAAAGACTTGATATGGAAGGATTTATGCATGAGTTATTATTATTTACAATTCTTTTTTGTAGATTACAAATTCTATTATTTACAATTCTATTTTTGGATACTAGTTAATAACAATTCTATTTTACAGAATTCGTTTGCATTGGATGAGAAGATGCATCGTAAAAGCATGATGCAACGCGTTGGAAAGGTGCTTAGGAACTATAGGACAAATCTCAATAGAGAATACATAAAAGATGGTGATAAGAAGAAGAAGTCAGCCCTTGAACAGTGGAACTTCTTGGACAAAGAAGATTGGAAAAATTTTGTTGCTTCAAGAAAATCTGAAGAATTCAAGGTATTAGGCGTCACTCCCAATTTAATTAATATACGTTGTATTCACCTATTCAAGATTAACATTTTGTGCTACTAACCAAATCATTAATGTGCATACTAACTAGGCCCTCAGTGAGGCGCAAAAAGCAAGGCGTGCACTGAATGTGCATGACCACACTATGGGTCCAAAGGGCTATGCAAGCGTTCGCCAAAGACTACAGGCGGAGTCTACTGCTACTCAGGAGTCTGCTACGACTCAGGAGTCTGCCACACCCATACCTCGCCATGATGTCTGGATAGCTGGGAGGCAAAAAAAGAAGGGTGAAATAAAGAAGCCCGTAACAGTTGAGGCGGCTGCGAAAATGGTAAAATACAACTCTTAGAACAATCATTTGAATATTGATTATTTGTGGTGTTAACTTACCAATTTCTGTTGATGGTGATTAGCGGGAGCTGCACGAGCAGAGGAAATAAGGCACGTTCATCCCTCAGGGCACAAGGGATGAATTGAAAGTTTCCCTGGGTAACCCAGAGCATCCTGGACGTGTTAGGGGTGCAGGCACTGGTATGGGCATCAAATCATTCTTTGGGCCATCCCAGCGCAAACCTAGAGTGGGACTTTCACAAGAAGAGGTAACCTATTCTTGTTTTAGAATGTTACTGCAAAAGGGAATTCAATAATAAGAAGCTAATGTTTCTTTTATCCATGTATAGGAAAATAAAAGAGTCGAGGATATAGTTGCTAAGAAGGTCAGGGAAGAAATGTTGCGGTGGCAGGCATCTCAGGCTTCCAATCAGCCTATGGCGACCCACTCTTCTCCTGATGCACAGACTGAGAGTAATACTGTAGAGCCACCGCCGCCTAACACATCTGTTGTAAGTATTGTTTATGACATTGTAGCTAGTCTTTTCAAGATGATATGTTTTCAATGTGATATGTATATATGTACAACATTCTTTACGTAAATTTGTAGGCGTTGAAGCCATGCCGCTTCAAAATGCAAGACTATGTTGTTGCAGAGGCACAGGCTTACCAGTCCCTTCCTGGAGCAACGTTTCATAGGACTCCAATGCCACAGGGCTACGTTCGTGTGAGCCCGATACGTGTATTCCCTGATTGGAGGGAAGCTACATTGCCATATGCCCACCCGGATATTGATACACTTGCTGAGGCAGAAGGCAGGGTGATATTGTGGCCTAAAGTAGATGTCGTCTGCACTACTAAAATTGTAAGATAAATTTATATTACTTTGGATTGTTAATGTGTATATATGAGGTCAATTGATCTAAATATATATATACAGGTTAAAAAGAAGACACCCGAAGCATCTAGGCCTCCACCTCCACTTCCTGCATTACCAAGTTGGGTTCCAACTGACCTAAAATTCCCGTTAGGTCCTTCTTGTAGGGGAATGGCATGTTGTCTACGGGCACATAATATACATTGCCCTATAATTGTTTCTTTAGATGCAAATTATGCAGGTCAATCATACGAAAGCTCTTTATTTATACAAGATATTATTGAGTTGTTTCTATATGATTGGCTAAATACATCAATGATAGAGACATGGATAAGGTGAGATCTTGTTTATACATCCATATACCTTGTGTAAGATCCAATGATCTAGTTTCTTATATATTAATGCATACGTAATACATGTTTTGCAGCTACTTAGTCAAAAATCAATGTAAACAATTTGCATTTGACTATGTGGGATTTTTTATTCCATCATTGATTAGTATGGTAGCTAAAGACCCCGATAGTGTTCAACAATACTGTATAGATGCTTTTACCATTTTTGGTCAGCAAAACAAGACGATAATAATAGCTCCATTCAATGTCAAGTAAGTTTACTTTACTTATAATTTGGACTTAAGAAAATTAAATTTTTATTGTGGATTTTGAGTTATTAATTTTTAACTTTTTTACCTCTAGCGGTAGGCATTGGGAGTTACTAGTTATTCTCCCCGAGACGTTCACTATTTGTTATCTAGATCCTGCGGGGAGTACATTGAATACTAAAATTGGACACGTAATGAGAATGTCGTTATTTTGGTGAAAAATATTTCATTTTTATATCTGTTAACATCTGTTATTACATTACTATTTAATTATGCAATTTACTGTGTTACATTAACATGTAGGGGTTTAGATGCATTCAAAAAGGCTGGAGGAAATGTCCCCAGGAAAAAGAACCAGCCAATAATTTGGGAGAACGTGAAAGTAAGTTCCTGACTCCAATGTATATATTATTTATGTGAACTATGCTTAGTTGTATTTTTTAATATTTTGTATGTTTCAATTTATAGTGCACTAGACAAGACAACGGCTGGGAATGCACATACTATGTGAAGTGATTTATGAAAATGATTATCCAATATGCCGCATTGGACATCGATACCATACATGAGGTATTATATATAGTCTCATTAGTTAGTATGAAATATATCAATCCTATTTCTATATTATTACTTATATATATACATCATTCTCTTTGCAGGTGTTTAAAACTGACCACACCATAGGTAAATACTTAAAAGATGTACATGCTCCATACACGATGGAAGTATTAAATGAAGTAAGAGACGAATGGGCAAGAGCCATTCAAGCAGTGGGAACTATAAAATATAATTGGGATGTTGATAGCGATGTTGAATGATATTTTGTAAATGAATATTTCTGAATATTTATACATGTCTGAATGTTTCTATATGTATTTGAATGTTTCTACATGTGTGAATGTGAGAATTGAATTGATGTGTGAAAAGTATATTTGTTGATTTTGCAGGTTTGTGGCCAGTTTGTTGGCTGATATCAATGGATGTCGTAAACCTGCAGTTCAAAACTGAACTGCAGGTTCTCATCCTGCTGACTAGCCACAACAGGCCTGCAAACTGATTAGCAAAAAAAAAATTAAAACATAGGCATCGGTTATTTATAGAAAACCATCATCCAAAGATTATAGCGTCGGTTATTGGATAAAAACTGCCGCTTAAAGTGACAAACAACCAGACCGTGTAGGAAAGCACGGCCGTGGCAGTAAATGGCGTCAGTTTTTAGTATAAATCTGACGCCTATAGTTCTAAACACGGCCATGCAGGGAAGCATGGTCGTGGCGTCTGCAAATATGGCGTCGGTGTTTTAGTTATAAACTGACGCAGAAAGTGTCCTAGATGGCGCCCTTATTGTGGCGTGAACCCTTTTAGCGTCGGCGTACTATAAATAATCGACGCTGATAAGTGCCCTACTGGTGCGTTTTTGGTGGTGCGAAGCCTTTTGGCGTCGATTATAAAACTGACGTTGAAGCGTTCGACCTTTTGCGGCGCCCAAATAGGCGTCGCTGGAGAACCGTCACTAAAATGGGTTAAACAACTGACACTAAAGCCCTATTCTATAGTAGTGTACGAATTAAAAGTCTATTCTTTAATTTGATCTGGCCCATTAGAGGCCCATTAACTTCATTATGCATCCAATTAGGTTATTTATCATCTTATTATCATCAAATGAATTACATGACATATAATATTACATTATTCATGCATTAGATTATTAGGATCATTCTAACCATAACCTTGATTGGTCAAACCCAACAGGTCAAACTTCTAGTGTAGGGTCCATGATATGGTATGTTACAACACGCCAACCCTTAAAAGGATTTTGTTCTCGAAATCTATAGATTCAAACATCAACCACAAAATACTCTCTACCCCTTAAAGGGTTCAACCTAACAAGTCGAACTAAACAACTTTTTAGAGCTACCCACATCTCTTAATTGTGAAAGTTTTTAGAGATTTATGCTTCTCGTGTATCCAACTATTCAGTCACCATCCAAGGTTCAGTTTTAGGTCCTCGTGTCTCTAACCTATAAACCCTACATTAACATCCAAAAGTCATAGGGTAAGTCAACTACACCTTTATATCAATCCTTCTTACAAACTAGGGTTAGATTCTACTCAAACTAGAGTTTCTCTTCATTGTGACTTAGTTCAAGAAAACATCGATAGATCAGAGAAAATTTTTGTACATATAGTAGTATAATGAAAATAATTTTTCTTTGAAGAATCATGCGATATAAAATAATGGTGAGCTCAAAATGAATGCAAAAACCAAGTCAAAATATTTCCATACGAAGACTTCCTCATAACCTAATCTCATCCTAAAAACAAACATTTTTGCACAAGAAGATCATCCTTGATCAAATCTAGGGTCAACATCTCACTTAGACCTATCTAGAAAATTCAAGGGTTCAAAACGGAGACAAAATTGAAATAGTCAATTCTGACTACCATGGGCTCTGAGACCATGTTGTCAAGAAGTGAAACCACCTCTCTACTAAAAATTTGAAATATTAAACCCCCATTCCCAACATACTCAAAAGGTATGTTGAAATTGGTGTAAAATTTTGAAATCTTTATATAATGGTAACAAAAGACCAAAGTATAGCTGCAGAATAAAAACATGAGTATATTCAATTATAAAACAAGGGAACATCTTATCTTACAACATAAGGATTCATGTAGAGGAAATCTAAACCACCTCAATATTGTCTCCAAGATTCATCATCTCAAGCTAAGTCCAGGTCAACATGCCTTTTCATCCAAGTCCTCCACCTAGGGTTGGAATCATACCCCAGCAAAAGAGAAACAATAGGAGACATCAGCAAAGGCTGGTATGTGCATACTAAAAAGAAAATTGAGAAATTTATAAAGAATAATGGACATTAAAATAAAAGGCTTCCCATGCAAGAGAAATGGACTACCCAATCGGGCATACAAGATAAGAATCATCATCATAAAGAAGATACTTGCCATAAAACAATAAAGTAGTGCCACATAAGAACATATCAACATTTGGGCACATAACCCATCAAGATTTTTGGGCACATAACCCATCATCAGTTTGGGCACATAGCCCATCATAGACATCATCAACCTTCATGCATGTGAGATAAGCATAGCCCTAGAACAATATAATCACAATTGTTAGCCATCCCTCATAAAGTTGAAACCTGATAGAGAAAGGAATACTACCAATCTCCCAAATATATATAAAAACATGAGCAAAGAATCACACATCTTGCTCTGGGTATGAGGTTCCTTGCCATCCCAAAAGAGCAGGAGATATCACATCTGCTATAAACAAAACCAATGCAATTACACTACTCTAGTGCTACTGAATCACATAGCATGTTAATGTAGAGGCAAGTAGAAAGTATAGTCAGAATATACCAAAGTAATCACCACATAAGTGACCAACATATACATCTACCTTACAAGTGGGAAAAGATATCACATAATCATTCACATCATAGTGGGAATATCCAATCATGCACCAAGGCAACAAGATTAGAGTCAAGAGAATATCCAAGATTACAACAAACAAGATAGTTCATAAGAACCATGTTATCAAAAGATAAGAGCAATGTGTATAAGCTATTGTCCATAGGACCAAGAGAAAGAATAATCTAGGATAATTGCTTAAGAAGAATAATCGGGGATGCAAACATACCTTAACTTCAAAGTCAAATGATCCAAAGTCCAACTAGATCCAAGCCTAGGCCTCCAAAGAACCTATGATGCATATATGTGGAATTAGGGTTAGGTTTCCATTACTTATTCAAAACCCAAAAATTACCTTTTTATTATTTTTGAATTTGGTTATCAAAACCATGCCATATTTTAGGTTATATTTTCTTGACTTCAAAACATATTTTACTATATTTTTCTGACTTATAAATTATTAGTTATGAATTATAGAAGTTATTATCTTAAATAATTAGATTCATTAATAACACCTACCATCAATCCTTTGATTTAGTTATCATAACATGTACCATTAGAAAGTCCTTCTTTTCTGAATCCAGCTAGTATTTTTCCATATTTTTCTGATCATCCAATAATTAGTTATCAATTTTTAAATAACGACCAATGAGAAGCCAAGAAAAAGCCACGTCAGTGCCTGCACACTTGAGCCGGCCAATCAGGGTCACCAAAGTCAGCGGGGTACTCCTCCAACTTAGCAAAGCCTATCGTCATGGAAAAGGAAAGGAATCCATGCCAAATTACTAAAATGGCCTTTGGCACAAAATGAAAGATAGAAAAGAAATAAGAGGGCAAATGAGGGATATCACATAGGGGATTCAGACCCCAACCTTGCTCTCCCCCATGGCTACAATAGCCATAGCACAGTGAAGCAAGGAGTCCAAACTAGAAACTATGAGGCCAAAACTCATCAGAAATCATCCCATCAAGCTCGCTAGGCCAAATTGATCATGAAGAAGCAAAGCTCGCTGGGAAAATGCAGAGAAAATAGAGAAAGGTGAGTGCGGGTTCCTGGTAGAAGAAGGAAAAATGGGGATTCGGGGAATACCTAAAAAAGATCAATTTAAAGATGTTGAAAATCTTGAGGGATTCCCAGGAGCAGGTCTCAGCTTCTTGTGAGCCACCTGATGCCCTAAAACTCGGAGATGATTCCTTGATGGAAACTTGAAGCTGACGGAGCTAGGGAGTCTAACTTGAGGAAAATCAAGGAAAAACAATTGTAAGAGGATGACCGCTCGGGGTGCGAAGCATATTAAGAATGAATAAATCAAGAGTCCAAAGCAGTGGAGCAGCGAGAAGGGGAAAAGGAGAAAAGAAAATAGGGGAAGGAAGAACCCTTTCGTCGACCGGGAGATTGAGGCGACGAAACCCCCTATAAATAAGGTTCGATCAGCGTGGAATCGGATGAGGAAACCTCAGGGAAGGAAAATGGGAAGAAAAATTGAGAGGAGAGGGATATCATCTAGTGAAAAGATCATGGTTACTGTAGCCCGTAGAATAACAGTTTGACCCAAGGTAGGAGACAAGCTCCCTACCCTTGGATCAAAATCCAATGATCAGTGTCAAAATGAAATATGTGAATCGTGAAACTAGAGGGTGACAACATGACAAAGAGGAAGTTAAGTTTCGAGGCTATTTTGACAGTAAAATATAAGTTCTAGCAGCCATAAAGTGGGTGTTATCAATATGTCATACCACCTTCAATTAGAGTGCAAATACAAAATTCTGAGTCCAATGTCTACTTTATGCATATGAAGAACATTTCCTCTGATGGACCCACTACCAATAATATCCTCAACTTGACACATCTAAGGCATTAACATGAAATGAGGTTAGATGAAATGAGCTCCATCAAAATCTTGCATAGAGCTTCATATTAGCATTATAGAATTCCTTACTAGAACTTTGAAAGTGAAACATTCAAGCAAACTTCTAATTTTAGGCACATTATCTTCTTTTGTTGTATCTAACTAGAACTGGAATCAAAATAGTCTATAAACCTAGAGAAGTATGCATATATATCCATGAAAAATTATTGAACCATGCATAGATAGACCAACTATCAGATTTGACAAGACATTCTCAACGAGACTCAAGAACCACAAAATAGAGCTCACTAACACAGTAAAGCCTATCCCACCAGCAACCAACTTATGAACTATAGGCCAATCTTTCCTTTAAAACTGGAAAGTCCATATATGACAAGAGTCTTAAAACAACAAGTTTTAAAATTCCATATATCAACATGATTAATTATATAAATATATGACAAGAGTCTTAAAACAACAACCTATAACATCAACATCTTGGCAAGCTATATGGGAGAATTATAATATAAAGGGGAATGAAATTAGAATAGGAAATCCTTCGTTCTTATCTTGTGTATAATATAAAAAGTCCTATTACTAGAATTATCAACTAGCTCAGTTTGAATGAATTCTACAAAGTAAGAGTGTATACTATAGAAACTACCATATAGAGTTGAAGATTGTAATCAAGAGATAAAATATATATTGAAGCAATCATGAAATTTGATTTCTAATCATTGATTCTTGACAACTAGAAGGTCAACACTATATATAGTAGCAATAAAAAGAAATGTATCATGATCAAACCAGTTGTAAAAAAACTAACAAGGCTAGAAACAACTCAGAAAGGTATTTAGAAAATGATTTCTACAAGAAAGGTACTTAAAAAATTATTGCTTCTTTGAAGGTAGAGGCTTTGATGTGAGTTACATGTGGAGGAGATTTTGGGGAGAAAATGGTTTACTCACATTGGGTCTCAGATGGCATATAAGTGGTGGGGTCAATGGTTGAGTATTCTATGTTGCTTGGTTGATGAATGTCAAAGCCTTTTGCACAAAACTAATTATCAACATAGATTTGGATGATATTGTGATGGAAGATCTTTTTGATGCAGACTATTGGGTACTAGGATTTGGATGAACATGGCATTTTATATTGGTTCTTGGAAGAATAGGGCATCTTCACTCTAAAATCATCCAAGTGGCTATGTGGACGAGGACTAAACATGTGAAAGAACACTGACCTAAATGAGGAGGAATTCTTGACCAAGATGTAGAAGTGGAAAATACCACTCAAAGTCAATCATTTCCTCTGGAGGAAGAAGTTCAAGAGAAATACGGATAGCATCACTTGGCCTCATTTGCAATGAACACCATCCTCAGTAGAGGGGGGCATTTTTAAAAACATGATGTGTTGGCCATCAAGAAGACAATCCTTGCTTTAATCACCTCAAGGAATCCAACAACAAGTGAAGTCAGTACCAAGAAAGAATATGAAAAAAGTTAATAAACATTTTTTCATTAAAAATATACCATAAAAATGCAATTGCAACAGTCTAACTGGTGACTGCTACCAACATGAGTGATTACCTACTAATATTGAAGTATATTTCACAAGTAATATAAAGCAAACACATTTATTTAATACTAATATAATAGCAATCCACCTATGGAAAACATTGCAATCCACATATATTCTAATTTTTTCATTTGTTTTAACACAAACATAAATTGGCATCCATGAGTGTTGGATAAGCGTATAGATATTGTATATTGTTCATTCCATTGATGTTGGGTATTTTTCCAGTCAACATGTTACTTCCAATGTGTGTGAAATAAACTAGAAATGGAGTAAATAGTTCTATGAATGTAATCATAGTTAAGGCTCTCTCTCTCTAGGGTTTCTCTCCGCCTTCTCACTAGGTTCCACCTCGGCGGCCGCCGCTGGGGGGAGGGGTGTGCTTCCCCAGAGCCTCCCTCCCCCTGGCCTTCAACCTCGGTTGGTAGATCTTGAAGGTGGTCTTCTCTGGAGTGCGAAGCCGGAGTATCAGTGAATCCATTATGGTTCCATCTCACCCTATCTCGAAGCAGTTGGATGCGCCGCAAGCTTCCAAACCTGACTGATGGAGCGGCATTTCGACCCTGTCAAATCTTTCCATTCAAGCGAGATGGAGAGATAGGAACCGATCCCGGTCGTGTGTTCGTTCTTGTGCTCCTGCTCCGAGCTGGTGATCCTAGGTGGACTTTGCGCCACCTTCCCCCCCAGCATCTGCTCGCTCCAGTGGTTGAGGTGTGGCCCTTCCTTGGATTCAACTAAACTCGATCACGGTTGGATGCTGGTAGGAGCTTCTAATTGAGTGGCCTTGTCTGCTGTGCGAGGGTGATTGTCCGGTGACACCCCACCTTCATCTCTTCGCAGACTATGGGGTTCTTAGGCCCCTTTCTAGGCTGTCTCCACCGAGCCTTGGTAAGCCTTCGCGGGCCTATGCTCCAGGTCATCCGAGTGCTGATTAGGTTTCTGCCTTGGCGAGTTTGGTAAAGCAAGCTTCCTCGTTGGTGTATGGCCTGTTTGGCGGAGTGGCATCTCCTTCACGGACACCGGCCAGGGGCATGGAGCAGGTGGGGGGGGGAGTCTACATCTTCTTCTGCCCTCGCCTCCTTCCTGATGCGTGTAGATGTGACTCGCTGAGCCCATAAATCTACTAGCAGCGGGTGGCCTTTCGGGTCACCCCAAGCTGTTGCTGTTGTGCCTCATGTTCGCGATGGTTCTCTGCTAAAGCTGTCTGGAACACCCTCAAGGTGTTTGATGTTATTCTTTAAGCATACATGTGCTTTACGGGGGTTGGGATTAAGAGGGGGTCTCCTCTTCTCTTATTCTCTAGCCGTTTGCTCTTGACTGCAGGTGTTTCCTGCTGTGTATCAGTGCTTACAGATAGATCAAGTCCTAGTGCTGATGAGCAGTCATGTTGATTGGGGGTTGTCAGCTTGAAGGATCTCCCTTATTATGGAATAGTACCACAATTTGTGGGTACCCTTATTAGATAGTTGGTGCTGTGCTACGTATGAAGGAGTGATTTGGAGCTAATTTCATTCCTAATCCTTGTTGTTTGTTTATGTTGTCTCTTGTTCTTTTGTGTTTTGTTTTAGCTTTATGCTGACCTGTTTCTAGGAGTCCTCTTTTTGGGTTTCACCCTTTATGGTTCCTGGTACTGGGATGCTGAGAAGGCCTAAATCCTCATGTCTAGCTACTGGATGGTTTGCATGTGGTTGGTCTATGTCTTGTTGCTATTACTCTTTGTGGGTAAGCTGACTGTATGTAATAGTGGCTTGTTGTAGCCTTCTCCTTGTTGGGCTACCTGGACCTAGCTTGTTAGGTGTTTGGGTTTCTTAGTGGTTCTCTACATAGAAAGTTGTATGTCCCCCTATGTGGGGATTTTGAACCTTATCGAGCTTTTTAGCTTTCTGTTGATGTAATGGGGTACTTACTGCCCAAAGTTCTTGGTATTAATAGTAACATGCCTTTTGACTGACCAAAAAAAATAGTTCTATGAATGTTTTATTCGAGTGCTAGCACTGATTGTCAAATTCTTAATACAAAAAACACTCAAACTGAATATGGCTCCAACATTCTTCTGTGGCCTAAACTTGAAATGGGTAGACCTACAAAAATTAGTTGTTTAAGATGGATTCACTAGGATTTATTTGCAAAATAGGTATAAGGTGACACTTAGGTATGTATATCTCTATAAATAGAGTAGCATTATGTGTGCCTACCACTCAAGGACTACATAGAATATCCAAACTGGAAGGAAGCGAGAACAACATTGTGCTATTTGGAATATTGAGGTTTAACATTACATTCAACAAAAACTACATTGACACATTAAGCTATCCAATAAGTTATGATAAAAAAGAAGCCTAAACCATATGACCAAGACCTCTAGGAATAAATTATAAGTAGTATATCAGTAGCATGGCAAATACCATAGTTGTGATTACTGACCACATGTTACATACCACATGTAGAGCATGCGTAAGTCAATAGCATGTCAGATGACAAAACTACTCGAGAGGCATTAATGGCTGTCTAACAAAGATTTATAATCTTAATTTATTTATTAATTATCCATTGTTCAATATCAAACATATGTTCAAGGAACCATTAAGAAAATTAAGTATGAAATGGAGCTAGAGCATAAAGTTTAAACCATTTTGAATGAGAAATCAGCATTGCCTGCACGAGTGACTATATGTTAGAAGAAAACTACTTCTCTATATGAGGCACTGATCGGGGAATTATGGTAGATTCCCTAGGAAAAACTAACCTACAAACTCCTTCGCCCTTTAATACTAGCATATAGTATATCCATCATCAACTGAATAGAGTGGGAATCAATCACCAACTAGTGTTTTTAAAAATAAAGCTAGAAATCTAAACAGAAGACAAAATACCTACATCAGGAGCAAACAAGAGACTAGTTCAATAATCCATTTAGGAAGAGGAATGAGAATAATAATGGAATTTCCAAGACTATTAGAGGACAACAACCTATCTTTCTACTGCAAACCCTTTCCAAGATTTAAAACTATCAATCTCTAGAACCTTTGGTTTGATCCATAGTACTAGCTATGCATAACAAACTAAGGAAATTAACAAAAATGAATAAATAAGATACAAGTACCACAACTAGAAGTTGAAACCCTACAAAATCTAGCATCAAGACTAATCACAAGTTGACACATCATATAAACTAAATCATCAAATTTAAAATTTAGACATTTGTTTTACCATCAAGAGCCCCTGATCTAATTCAATTCCACCAACCTAAAAAACTATTGAACCATCATTGACAGTTCCATCTTTTCTTAGAGGTAGTATTAGAGTTACTAGTACAACAACATATTCTCCAGAAAACCCATTTTCATCAACCTATTACAACTATTAAATTGTTTGATTGCATCACAAAAACATCAAAATTATCAGAAAACATTGTCTTTCTGAATACACAAGGCAAAACATATTTAGATGGCTCACCAACACTCCATTCATGAAAATACTTTAGTGTTTCAAAAGTATGCATATTTATTTGTATAACACAATCAAAATTAATTGAGATAAAAGATGCAACATTGTCAGTAATAGATTCAATAATGAATGATCCCAAATCCTCTCTAAGACCACACATGACTAACTTAGTTGAATGATTTATTTTGCAAACCTTAAAATCAATACAAAGAGCCATAAGCTCCATGTTAAATTTTGATGAAGACCCATCACCGAATGATCACTGAACTATACAACAAGGCTTCTGGATCCAATTGGTGCATGGTACAAGATGCCTTGTTGCCTCCTTGTTCTAGGATGTGGCAATGCAATAAAACATGCTCCAAGGACCCAAAGATAGTCAAATGTATCCAATCAAAATATAAAAAAATTGAAGGGCAGGTGTTTGACGATTAATTATAATGCAGAACCATGAAGAGATTATATATCACTGAAGATGAGAATATTACTTTATAAAAGAAATGAATAGAATTTTGGAGAAAGTAATCCACCACCAACTCCCTTATATCAATTTTTTTATAAAACTACATATCTCATTATGCCAGTGGCCACATCAAATGTATGCTCACACAAACAATTGTTTTGCACCATAAGATCAGACATCATTCAACCTCAAATGATAATAACACAAGAAAATAGGATTCAAAGGTAATCTCCAATATTGAATGTAACTAATACAAACAAAATGAGAATAACACAAGAAAATAGGATTTAAAGGCCAGGAACTTACAACCAAGACAATGAAATAATGAATGCTACTACAATATGTGTGACATCCACATTTTTTTAAAACCAACTAAATGTAATAATGAATGACTGACTTCTATTTTTACTAAATCCTATCAATTCATATGATATGTGAATCTTTACATTGATCAGATGAGTGTTATTCTTGGTTTCCACGCCTCTAAATGGTTCACCTACAATGATGCAAAGAAGTTAAGAAGTACACTTTTTGTATTGAGATTAATTTATAAAAGTTTACCTAAAAATGAGTAATTTCTTTGGCCAAGATATCACTATCCTAATTACATCCTCAATGACTTGGTGTTGACCACATGACATAATCAAGTGTTCTTGAGGTTGGATTGGTACAATAATGGACACGGAAGCAAATGTGGAACCCAAGATTACTCCTCCTACGACATAAGTTGTACATGCAGAAGTAACATGTCCTTGTTCAACAATTGATTTCCCATCATCGAAACTTACTATGGTTCCAACCTTAAAATATATAAAGAATGTGTCAAATATTATTTATACCTAAAATTCAGATTGAAAAAAAATAATCAATAAATGTTTGGATATAATAACCTATACTTTGGTAATTGGTGTTCCACTACAAGATTGATTTGGTCTTGGTAGTTTTAAAGACCTCACTTTTAGCATTCCCCAATTAAGGATAGACCTTCAAGTTGAGAGTCATTACCTATTTTTCCAAGGATCTAGATTTAGAAAATGATAAATAATAGGAAATAATTTAAATTAAATTTCAAATATTGTTTACAAAATGCTTACATGAAATTCCATTACCAGAACAGTACATAGAGAAGAAGTGTCTATCTAAATCCTCCTTAATTAGATTAATGTATTCACATGGTTTCCTTTTTATCTTCATATCCCTTATCATGTATATCATCATATATTTAAATCATCGTGAAACAAAACAAAGTCAGTATAAAAAATTATACTTGTACATTGGGGAAACAAAATTTGCATTTTTTTGTGACAACATATTGTAATCAAATTATTGCTTAACGTATCAAACCTTATGCCTTAAACATAACTATTCAATCCTGACATATCCATGAATCTGTGTTGTCCCTATAGTGGACATGGATCCTACCTTTTCTCATATGGTAGATCCCAATTATCCCCTTTTGAGCCTACCCTAAAGGTAGACCAAGACATAGATATTTATAGTTAATGGTCCTATCCAAAGGTAGACCAGACATTGACTCATGATAACCTAATGATCCTACTACAAGGGTAGACCAATGCCTAGGTCATCAATTTCACACATATAGTCAAAGTTATGGAGTAGGATTAGGATCTAAGCTAGTCATACAAATATTTATAGTGATAGCCATAGTCACTTAATAGTTGCAGGAATTAAAGTTCATCCAACAGTCAACTTCAAGAAACTGATAAAACCTCAAAAATCATCGTGAAACTAGAGCGATTAGCCAAAAGCGTAACGACATACCTCAACGGTGAGCAATGCAGAACATGTAGTACATATACTTCAAGCATATTATCCAATCAACATGAAATCAAAACTATTAACTTTATTCAATGTCTTTATAAATGATAAAGTGTCGCCAATCATATTTATCTCATTAAAACCCTACTTGATCTTAATCTAGGGTTTTAGAATTTCCATGGTATCAAGATAGCATTTGGGCTCGATTTGATACCCCAATTCCCATGTTCATTGTTTTAATGGCTTAAGAACCCTAAATCATATTTAGTGTGGTCATGATTACCAAAACTACCATATCCTTTTTTATAAGACTTAGATCAGATTAACTTCATTAATCAACATATCAAGACATGGTATTTAACCCTAATTACATATATGTAGGGTTATTCACATTAGAAATCCTATATACTCATCATCATTATCATGATCACCTTTATTTATCATCTTATCCAATATTATCAGATTACAACATGATTTGAGAGCATTAGTATATTTAACAAGTTAATACACTAATCCAAGGTTTTAATAGACTAATCACCACTTAAATGCATATTGTACTAATTTTTTAATTAAAAGCATAATTAGACCTTGAAACTATTTTATTTGGATTCTCCTCATTCTACTAATCAATTTGATATATATGTTTTCTATATTCAAACATTCCTAGCAACGTGGCACCCTCTCATTGGTCGACGTCAGTGTCACTTGGATAAGAGGAGGCGCGGTTCAATCTGTGGTTCTTTCTTTGACCAGCTATACATTAGTTTACTTAATTGAACTGTTTGCTACTCCCTCTTAGACCGATCATCCTCTTCCACCGCATCAGGGATGCCTGCCCACACCTACTTCCTGACGCGAGGCAAGCGCCTTCCCTCCAACGCAAGGCAAGTCGATGATACTCCATGCAACCTTCTCACTTCCTATCTTTGGCTCTCCTTCCTCCATTCTTATTAGTTTTATGAACCCCTCCATGGCGGCCCTCTCGAAGGCCATCTCTCTCTCTCTCTCTCTCTCTCTCTCTCTTTCTATGCTAGGGAAAATGGCCGCACTCAAGGCTCCAAGTTGTGTCTTACCTCTCCAAAGAACCTGCCCAACACCCCCAGGGTGACCAAAACATGTTCCCTACCATCATGGTTCGTTCGTAGTAGACCGACCAAGGTACCCACCCGTGTGGACGACCGCCAACTCTCATCTGAGAAAGGGTGATCAGAATCCTATACCAGAAGATAGAGGTGTAGAGAAAGATGAAGAGGTCCCATCCCCGCTCATCCAGATGACACTATGACTGTCTATTCCCCAGACCCACTAACCGTCCTTGCTCATGCACCCCTCACACATGTTGTAGTGAGGAATGATGCCCTATCTTCTATGGTCACCCATCCTCTAAGCACCATCGTCATCATTTGTGATGAGGGTAGATTACCCTTCTAATGGTCAATGCCTCTCCCAAACTTCTCTCAGATCCTACGACCCTGACCCACCTAGTTTTCTACTAGTGCCACCTATCGTCCACCATCCTAACAATTGCGCTCCTACCCCCATCACCCATGGCTTAAGCCTAGCTCCTTTGACCTTGCTAGGAAACCTATGTCGTTTCTCTCTAACTCTTGCAATAGGTAGACTCTCAAACAACATCCCGTACTACCAACCCTTCCATGGCCTCATCTCATCTCCTCCTCATCACTTGCTTGATAAGGAGACAATATGAAGGAGGGGATCATGTACTATAATAGTTAGTTGATCTCTTCTCAAGGTCCCTTATATAGTAATAGGGTAGATCTTGTTTTCATGCAAAAGGCAAGCACATTAATACATTTATTCTTCCCCTACAAAGGAAAGCATAGTTATATTCTATGTAGGTCTATAGGAAAATCCTACCTTGAATCTAGTAAAAATTGACTGTAAAAAGGAAAACAAATCAATGCCTTTCCAACTCATGAAATATCCTATTTCCTCTCAATTCCTAGAATTTTCCTTATTTTTGTTGTGCAAGAAATTTGTCAAAAAAGTAAGGTATTCCATAAATGAAAATTACCCCCTTTACAAGTATCCAAATAAAAGTCATCTCTCTTTTATTCAACAATTGATCTCCAACTCAAAATAGGAGAAAGGCTAGGAATCTTATTAAAACAAAACATAATCTTATGGAATATCTTATTTCTACAATTTTCTTCCTTTCCATCATTATTAGTTTCAAGTATATAAAAATACAAATTGAAATATTATTATTTGATGCCTCAAATATGGTGTTATCGATCTTGACTAGATAATCACTACATAATTATCTCAAACACCATGCATTTTATATTCCTTTGAGAACTTGACAAATATTTCATTTATCATAGTAGAAGTCGGTATTATTTATTCATATATAAAAACCTTCTATTTATTTATCTTATGCCACATCAACCATGCTATCAAAAGTGATTAACATTTTTATTCCACCAATAATACTATCAGAGAATTTAAAAGATTAATTCATATTTAATAAATTCAATTTCACAAACTTTAGAATGTTACATTCATCCCTCCTTAAAAGGAATTTTGTCCCCAAATTTCAAACCTAGTAAGCTTAAGGTGAATGACAACTCATCTTAATTTCACAACTTAGGGTTAGCAACCCTACTTATACATTCTTGATATCCCTTATTGAGATGCAAAATCCTCACATGATGGCTAAGATTTGTACTTGAATTCAATACAAGGTATATCCACATCCTTAGTAATTGCATGGTATCATCTCTTAGTGAATGCATTTATGATTTCAATTTCACTTTGTGACTATCTTTTCACCTAGGTTTCCAACATATTACTCATTTATTTTTCGACAAGGCTGAGGCAACCCCTCAAACCCTAGGTCATCATTAAAATTTTAACATAGGATATTGATTCTCATACCTGATTTTTAAGAACAAAATGTGTCCACCCAATTTCTCTGCCTCATAATGAGATGAAATAATCACTTGATTGTAGCTCAAGAACTAAGTTCATCCCATTCCAAGAGTAGAGATGGTGTACATACACATTATCATTTATATGTCATATTTTAGTTTGAATCATCCTCAACATGAGTCAAAATCATAAATAATATATGATTTCCCAATATTCTTATATTTCATGAAGTCAAGTGCCACTTTCTTACTCTTAAATTTGTACACAACATCTCTCAAATTTTCATGACTTCTTTATATCTTTTTTATTTACACCTCATGTATTATGAGCCTTGGTCATTTCCTTGAGGTCTCTAGGGGTATAGGTACTCTTTGGAGTGATCTCATCCTTATGCATCTAGGGAGTGCCTCTGACATTTCACCCACTAGGCCACATGATCATCATGAAGGTATCTAATCTCTCGATTAATTGAGCTAGGGTAAACCTAGCAGTTACTTCTCGACCACATGGTCTTATGCATTTAGGGATCAACTAACTCCTAATCCCATCGGTCTATGCACCTTTTATGCACCCTACTTGACCTTAGGATTGACTTAGGACTCTACCTTCCTCAAGGGCTCATTTTGGGAATGTTATTTTTGTATGCAATTCTTTATACCACATTTCGTCCATTTCTTAAAATTATCGTGATTCACTTTACGGCCCCTCATTGAACTCATGGCAATATTTCTTTTCCACACTCAATCTCTTACGGTAAGATGCTTCCATAATGACTTTTCCTCATGTTCCATAGATATGGCATACTTGGGCTCAAAAATCATACTCAATGTATGTGCTTTCATTACTTGGTTACCTCAATCTTTAAATAGATTTAGTCAACTTACCTGTCTAGGGAAGGTCCTAACCTTGGATGCCTTCATGGCTCATAGGAGGAAGTTAGGCTTCTCTATCCACAACCTGACCCCAAGGTCCATGTTTTGCCTCCCCCCATAGGTCATCTTCCCACTCTTGGATTGACCCACCCCGGGTTGGTGCACTAGCCCTAAAGGTTTAATATTTTCATCTTTATGCATTACTTTTATTATTATCCATAGGGAAAACCCATATAACATTTTCTCTTTACTTTATCCACATTTCGTGTTCATTATCATCTCCTCATTACATGTAAATTATTATTTCTATATTTACATGCACATTATTATTTCTCATTACATATGTATTAATTGGGGGAGGATTCCTTAATCCTACTTGTTCTCAAGACCCTAACTTTAGATGAGGAGAGAAGTTCCTTTTAGGGTTTATTAAGTAAGATGATAAGAAGTGGATGAATCAAGATAAGAAGACACCCTAAAGGTATTTTACTTCATCTAAAATCATCCAACTTTGGCCAGGCAGGATGCACATGTCTGTGAGTCCTTGTAAGCCAATTAACAATGTGGAAGAAAATATTGCCAACCCCCGGTCATGGTCCCTTCTAGACACTTCAGCCTTTTGAAATTTCCCTAATAATTTTCTCACATTTCTACATATTAGTTAAATTCTAACCTATAATATACTATTTGAAAAATAAGGAGCTCTTATACCAAATGTAATGACCTCACTTTTTGTGTCCCCCAATTAAGAAAAGACCTTCAAGTTGAGAGTCATTACCTATATTTTCAAGGATCCCGATTTAGCAAATAATAAATAATAGAAAACAATTTCAATTAAATTTCAAATATTGTTTACAAAATGCTTACATGAAATTCCATTACCAAAACTGTACATTGAGATGAAGTGTGTATCTAAATCCTCCTTACATTTATTAATGTCTTCACATGGTTTCCTCTTTATCTTCATGTCCCTTTTATACCTAAATTTCCTTGAAACAAAACGTAGTCAGTATAATAAGTTATAATGGTATGTGGGGGAAACAAAAGTTTGCATCTATTTGTAACAACATATTGCAATCAAATTATTGCTTAATAGATCAAACTTTATGCCTTAAACATAATTGCCCATTCCTGACATATCCAAGCCTTTGTGTTGTCCATACAATGGACATGGATCCTGCCTTTCTCATATCGTAGATCCCAATTAGCCCCTTTTAATCCTATCCTAAAGGTGGACCATGATCTAGAGTTGTATATTCATATGGTCCTACACAAAGGTAGACCAAACATTGACTCATGATAACCTAATGATCCGACCATAGGGGTAGACCAATACCTAGGTCATCAATTTCAAACATGTACTCAAAGCTACAAAGGAGGATTAGGATCTGAGCTAGTCATGCACATATTTATGGTGATAGCCATAGTCACTTTATAGTTGTAGGAATTAAAGTTCATGCAACACTTAATTTCAAGCAACCGGTAAAACCTCGAAAATCACCATGAAACAAGAATGATTAGCCATAAGCATAACCACATACCTCGATGGTGAGCCATTCAGAACATGCAGTACATATAATTCAAGCAAACTATCCAATCAACAAGCAATCAAAAAAATTAACTTTAATCTACATGTTTATAAATGCTAAAGTGTCACCAAACATATTGATGACATTAAAACCCTACTTGATCCTAACCTAGGGTTTTAGAATTTCCTTGGTATCAAGTTAGCATTGGGGTTCGATTTGATACTCCAAATCCCATGTTCATTGTTTTAATGACATGAGAACCCTAAATTATATTAAGGTTAGTCATGATTACCAAAACTACCATATCCTTTTTTATAACATCTAGATCAGATTAACTTTATTAATGAACATAGAAAGACATGGTCTTTAACCCTAATTACACAAATGTAGGGTTATTCACGTTAGAAACCCTAACTACTCGTCATCACAATCATGATCACCTTTATTTACATCTAATCCAATATTCTCATATTACAACATGATTTGAGAGCATTAGTGTATTTAACAAGTTAATACACTAATCCAAGGATTTTATAGACTAATCACCACTTAAACACATATTGTACATATTTTTCAATTAAAAGCATAACTAGACTTTGAAACTATATATTTAGATTGTACTCTTTCTCCTGATCAATATTTTATATAGGTTTTCTATATTTAGACATTCCTAGCATTTTCTGTGATTTTCAGAAGATAAACTACATTAAAAGTCATTTACCTTGAATGTGGGCAAAGTGGCACCCTCTCGTTGGTCGGCGTGAACACCACTTGGATATGAGGAGGTGTAGTTCAATCTACAGTTCTTTCTTAGACCGAATATACATTGGTTTACTTAACTTCCAATACTCCCTGTCAGACCAATCATCTTCTTCCACCACATCGGGGCTGCCTTCCCACACCTGCCACCCCACGTGAGGCAAGTGCCTTCCCTTTGATGCAAGGCAAGTCTCCAATACTCCACACAACCTTCTCACTTCCACTCTTCTACTCTACTTTCGCCATTCTTCTCAGTTCTACTAGCAAGTCCATGGTAGCCCTCTGGAAGGTCTTATCTCTCTCTCGCTCTATCTATCTATCTCTTCTAGGGAAAACAACCACACTCGAGGCTCCAGGTTGTGTCGTACCTCTCTGATGAACCTGCCTAACACCCCCAGGGAGACCAAAGATTGTTCCCTACCATCATGGCTCCCTAGAAACATACTGACTAGGGTCCCCAGCTGTGTAGACAATTGTCGACTCTTGTGCGAGAAAGGGTGATCAAAATCCTCTAGAAGAAGCCAGAGGTGCAGAGAAAGATTCAGAGGTCCCGTCCTCACTCATCTTGATGGCACTACGACTGCCTATGCTCTAGACCCATAACTGTCCTCACTGATGCACCCCTCAGGTGTGTTGCAATGAGGGACGATGCCCTGTCTTCTGTTTTCACCTATCTTCTAAGCACCATCGTCGCCATTTGCGATGAAGGTATATTACCCTTCTAAAGGTTGAAGCCTCTCCCAAACTTCTCTCAGATCCTACGACCCTAACCCACATAGTCTTCTATTAGTGTTGCCTACTATCCACCATGCTAATGGTTCCACTCCTGCCACCATCACCTCTGGATAGAGCCAAGCTCCTTCGACCCTACTAGGAAACCTATATCATTACTCTCTGACTCTTACATCATGCAGACTCTCAAACAACATCGTCTACTAGCCAACCCTTCCAATGCCTCATCTCATCTCCCTCTTATCATTTGTTGGGTAAGGAGACAATCAGAAGAAGGGGATCGAGTACTAGAATCATGCGTTGATCTATTCTCAAGGCCACCCGCTTATATAGTAATAGGATAGATCTTGTTCTCATGCAATAGGCAAGCACATTAATTCATTTATGCTTGCCCTATAAAGGAAACCACATTATATTCTATGTAGGTCTGTACGAAAATCCTACCTTGAATTTCGTAAAAACTAACAATAAAAAGGAAAACAAATCAATGCCTTTCCAACTCATGAAATATCCTATTCCCTCTCAATTCCTAGAATCTTCTGTCTTTTTGTTGTTCATGAAAATGGTCAAAAAAGCAAGGTATTACATAAATGTGAATTACCCCCTTTATGAGTATCCAAATAAAAGTCATCTCTCTTTTATTCAACAATTGATCTCCAACTTAAAATAGGAGAAATGCAAGGAATCTTATTAAAACAATACATAATCTTATGGAATATCCAATTTCAAGAATTTTCGTCCTTTCCATCATTATTAATTTCAAGTATATAAAAAGACAAATTGAAATATTCTTCTTTGATGCCTCAAACATGGTGTTGTCAATTTTGACTAGATAATCATCCCTTAATTATCTCAAACACCATGTATTTTATATTCCTTTGGAAACCTGACAGATATTTCATTTATCATAACAAAAGTCTTTAATATTTATTCATGTACACATAACTTGTATTTATTTATCTTATGCCACATCAACCATGATACAAAACTAATTAATATTTTTATTCCATCAATAATGCTATCATGGAATTTACCAAATCAATTCATATTTAATAAATTTAATTTCACAAAATTGAGGATATTACATTCACCCCTCCTTTAAAGGAATTTTTTCCCCAAAATCCAAACCTAGTAAGCTTAAGGTGAATGATAACTTGTCTTAATTTCAGAACATAGGGCTATCAACCCTACTTATATATTGTTGATATCCCTTATTAAGATGCAAAATCCTTACATCATGGCTAAGATTGGTACTTGAATTCAATACAGGGTTTATCCAAATCCTTAGTAATTGCATGATATCATCTCTTAGTGAATCCATTTATGATTTCAATTTCACTTGGTGACTATCTTTTCACCCAGGTTTCCAACATATTACTCATTTATTTTTCCACAAGGGTGGGGTAACCCCTCAAACCCTAGGTCATCATTAAACTTTCAACATAGGATATTCATTCTCATACCTCAATTTTAAGAACAACATGTGTCCACCCATTCTCTCTCCCTCATATTGAGATGAAATAAGCACTTGACTGTAGCTCAAGAACTAAGTTCATTCCATTCTAAGAGTAGAGATGGTTTACATACCCATTATCCTATATATTTCATATTTTAGGTTGAATCGTCCTCAACATGACTCTAAATCATAAATACTTTATGATTTCCCAATATTCTTATATATATATATATATATATATATATATATATATATATATTGAAAGAGGGACGGGAAGCCCTATGATTGAGGCTCCCCGTTACTACTATTAACTGATCAAATCAAGGTTTACAAGAGACAACAAATTTGAAGGGAAATGTTGAGAAAAAGAAAACCTAGCTACATGACCCCAACGAGCCGAGTTGGCCACCTCTTGGGAAACCCTATTACATATATGATTAACATAAAGAAAGTTATAGAAGGAAAACTGAAATTTCAACTCTTTGACGTCTTCAACAATAGCTCCTAGACAATCCCTTCGCATCTTCTTGCTTGTGCATGCATGGGCGGCCTCCAGTGAATCCGTTTCTACTTCAATGTTTTCGTGTCCTTCCTCCTTCACCCACAACAACGCTGCTCTCACCTCTAGGACTTACGAGATGGTGACGTCTGTCCCTGAGTTTACCTTCTCCCCCGCAACCCCCACCAACCTGCCCACATCATCTCTAGCTGCCAAACCAATTCCTCCCCCCCATATTCACTCACAGACACATCTACGTTTATCTTTAATCTGCCCTGCGTTGGTCTCACCTAGCTGCAACACCCACTAGCTGCTCTCACACCGACGTCGCCCCCTTCACCACCCTGTTGGGCGTTAGCATCCCTCACATCAAACAAGAGAGCGTCGCTGACCCTGTCACTCCCTCTCCCCACCCTGACTCCTACTCCTCTTCCCTGCTATTCCGCGTGCCCCGACACTTCTCCTGGTTGTGCATCAGCTACCCCTTCACGCTGCTGCTGCATGGCTTCACCCCACCCTTCCTCTCCCTCCATCTGGAAATGACGCTGCCCTCCCCTTTGCATCATCGTCAAGGCACTCCTCCACATGTAGCCACTCTGAATGTCGTTGTTTTGGAACGTCCGTATGCATCTAGTCCTCCACGCCATCCACATGCCAACAACTAAGTATTCCACTTCTTGCATGGATCCCCTTTCTAGCACAGCCCCCACAGACGAGGTGATATCCTCATCCCTAGCATCATCCACCCATGCTTGCACTCCTCTCGGTGTCTGCTCCCATACTTCCACAACATTGGGGCAGTGAAAGAACATGTGAGGTATTGTCTCCTTCTCAGATCCACACAACATACATGTACCATCCTCCAGGAAGTGCCTATCATAGAGGTGCCCCCTTATTTCTAAGCATCCCATGCACGCCCTCCACAAAAAATGGGATGTTTTTGGACTCCATCCTGTATGCCATATCTTTTCCAAAGATCATTACCTTGTCTCTGCACAAAATTCTTCGATTCCACTTTTCTGAGTATACCCAGCCAGTAGGTTGAATGTACCGAAAAATCTCCATCCCTTGAAGGCCACCATATTAAAATGTCCTTAGGTCTCCCCAAGCCGAGTTGGATAGCGCATATTCTTTTAACATAGTGGTCCGAAAAGCATTCTTTGACTCTGTCCACCTCCCATTGAGTGCCGTCTTCTGTCATCAACTCTCTAACTGTGTTGTATTCTGGACCATCCTCCCTTTTAAAACTTGCAAGTGTATCATTCTCCCTCGGCATCCAATTATCCTCCCAAATATCCACCGCAGTTCCATCACCCACTCTCCATTGTGTCCCTTCCTTTAGTAGTGCCTTTTCTCCCCATAGACTCCTCCAAGAATAACTGGGATTATATCCCCGCCTCGCTTCCCATATGGATGTCTTTGGAAAGTTTCTTCCCAATATTCTTATATTTCATGAAGTCAAGTGGCAATTTCTCACTCATAAGTTTGGACACAACTTCTCTCAAGTTTTCTGACTTCTTTATGTATTTTATATTACACCTCATGTATTATGAGCCTTAGTCACTTCCTTGAGGTTTATAGGGTATTTGTACTCTTTCGAGTGATCCCATACTTATCCATTAAGAACCATGCCCACTACACCCCTAACAGTATTTCCCATCTTTTGTAGGGCTTTTCCTATTTTTCGACAAGAAAAGGAGAACCAATGGGCCCATCAGGCCCATCAACAATGAAGTCCACATTCCATCCCAATATCTCACAACATCTGAGGCCGACACACCCCTCTTACCCATCATGGTCACTACTCGCTACGATAGCAACCCGACGTGGGTGTGTCATGTAAGAGTCTCAGCCCATTGCGACCCTCTACCCAATAAGGTGCCTAACTTGTCATGGTTCACAAACTGATGAGGTCGTTACCTGACATGGTCACCCCTCGACGTTGCCTCCTGACAAGGCCCGAACCTGCCATAGTAGTATACGATATGCTCGCTTCCTCGCACTCTCACAACCCAACACGTTTGATAGGTGATAGCCACATCGGCCCTTCTGAAGCCTCATGAACGAAGCCATGGATGAATGACACATGGACCAAAAAAAGCTACAGCACCCATCAACCCCCTACCTATAATAGCAGCTACAAACCTATGATGGGACAGGTCGGACCCTATAAGAGCTAGTCCCTATAGTAAAGGAGCTAGTGTGTCGAATCCCTATAAGTCTGTCGAGTGATAGCTAGGTGAGCACACCCCCTTCCCGAGAGGCATGGGAGGAGTTCACTTAGAGACAATTTCTGTTATAGCCCCAATTTTTGGGTTCATATGGTGGGAAATTCAATTTTCCCAATAAATGTTTGACTAGGGGAATTGTATGAATTATATGTATTGAATGGATTCCCTTGAAATATTTCATTTGTACTTGTGATTTCATGGATCATAAAATGTTAATGAGTCCAACATGATTAAAAAGAAAAAGAAAAAAATTATTAAGAAGGAAATTTGAGATAATGAAGAAATTATGTGGGAAGATGTGTGTTTGACTCATCATGGATGAGATTTTGAATCCACAAGGTTTCTAATGGTAAAAGGAATCCAAATAAATGATAAAAAAGAATATGAGAGAAAAAATATGAATAAAACATTCCTTATTAACATATAACTGGCATATGAAGAAAAGTCTCTCATACTTTTGAGTTTGAGTCCCAATCTTGGTAGAAACGTAGATAAAGTCATAAAGGAATTTCATTTAAAATTTGGCATTAATTGGACTTGTGGTTTGGGAGATATGATTTTTAGTAATAATTCCTAAAGTGAATGGATAATCCTTAAATCGTATTAAATGTCATAATATATCCAGGATATATTTTTAGATAAGGAATGACGTGGATAATCAAGACTGTTGATTAGTAGATCAACGGGGGACAAGTCGTCCCCTAGCTCTCTCTGAAATAGGAAACATAAACATTGGGAACTGAGTTTCCCCACCGATTTTTCTTATGAATCAAGACATATTATAGTTTGAAAACACTCCCAATAGATTTAGGGGATCAGTCCGAGTTGATCTACCCCTAGTTTCTCGAAGATTCCTTGTGTTTAGGACTTTTTCCCAATCTCGAACTCAGCAGTTCACGACATCCATAGGGAGGCCTATATATATGGGGCCTTAGACCCCAAAAGAGTGGAAACTAGGTTCCTTGACCTCGGTCGACCATTGTGGGTAAGATAGTGCTAGAAATTTCAGAGAAGACCATGTTTGTTGCTCCTGATGATACATGAACCTCACTGGAAAATGCTCTCCTCGCCTCGATAGTCAAGCGCACCCTCGGAAGAATTGGGAGTGCGGGCAAATCTGCTAGAGTCTGGAGAAGGTGTACGTGTTGTCGCCTTGCGATTTAGAGGATGAGTTAACCATGGCTAGGTTATGCTCGTGGGAGATAGGGATCATGAGGTTGAAGTTGCAATAGGGGGAAAAAAACCCTTTGCCCTCGACTCCAGTAAAGAAGCTAAAGGGTTGGAGTGTCTTACCTACGTTTCTTGGGCCCATCCTATATGAAAAACAAAAAGGACTCGATTTGCTGATGTGGCTGCCAAAGATTGACCCAAAGATAATTAACCTTGTGAAAATCATAATTATGTATTTCTAGCTCTGATCGTGACAAATTGTATATGATAATTTTTTAAAAAAATAATCAAGGAACCCATTAAAAATGTAATTGTAACCTAATTATTCTTGCAATTCAAAAAGTGCATAAAGTTGTCACCTTTAATAATGTTATTAATGAAAAACTCTGGATTTTGATGATTAATGATTTGGGAAGGGTTATATGGTTTTTAAAGTGGAAATTAACTTGTTGTTAATAAAGGGATGGTTTAGATATAAAAGAATGATCTTTATACATAATTGTCTCAATTGGGGTTCCATGTACATGATTATGCTTTAATGGGCTTAGAAACCCT
Organism: Alisma plantago-aquatica; assembly: GCA_963693085.1. Classification (NCBI taxonomy): domain Eukaryota; kingdom Viridiplantae; phylum Streptophyta; class Magnoliopsida; order Alismatales; family Alismataceae; genus Alisma; species Alisma plantago-aquatica. Next base: position 772,246,942 of record OY856413.1, on the reverse strand, counting down.
AATTTATGTAGTTATGACTGTTAACGATTTTAATTGTGAAAACCATGAATAAAATAGAGATATGATGATCCCAAGCCAATTTGAGTATAAAAGATCCTTAATGTGGATAATTTGAGTAATTTGGGTTTTATGAGTAGAAAAGTTGTTTAGGGTTTGTTGACCTAAAAAGGATAAAGTTTGAGAAATTGATTTAAGAAACCCTAATGAATAGTAATGAGACTCAGAAACCTTAGAAAGGTGTCCCAAGTCAATAAAGAGTTGTTTGATGTCATGGTAACAACTAAGGTGTTATACATGTTTTTAGGATCAATGTTTGTTTGATTGATTGATTGGACATCTAGTTGGATTTGGATATATTGCTACTTTGAGACTCCAAATTAGGTATGTGGTTACGCTTATGGTTAAATCACTTTAGTTTCCCTGTGATTCCTGAGGTTTTAGTGGTTTCTTGGAAATAATTCCTTGATTTACTTCTATTTCATGCAACTACAAAGTGACTAAAACTATCACCATAATTATACATGCATGACTAGCTTAGATCTTTGTCCTCCTCCATAGCTCTGATGAGAATGAGATAGATGACCTAGTTCATGGTCTACCTATGAGGTAGGATCATTAGGTTATCACGATTCGATGTGTTGGTCTCCCCTTGGGTAGGAGGATATGACTCCACGACCCTATGTATTGATCTACATGTAATGTAGGATCATGGGGGTTAGTTGGGATCTACCATATGAGAGGTAGTATCCATGTCCACTGTAGGGACATCAGAGAGGCTAGGGTATGTAAGGATTGAGTAGTCATGCTTAAAATGTAAAGTTGGTTTTGTTAAATCATAATTGCGTGCAATATGTTGTTACAATTAAATGCAAGATTATTGGTTCCCCCACATACCAGTATAATTCATTATATTGACTGTCATTTTTTAGGTTATCAAGAAAATGGATATTCCTGTAAAGTGACATTGATGGAATAAAGCTTAATAAAGAATTGGAGGATTGTAGTTAGATAATTTTGTCTTGGGTAAAGACTTCCACTTCCTATATTTTTTGCAAGGTATGAATAGAAAATTTTTATTCCATTAAAAGTTTAGTTATAGTAGAATTTATTAATTATTGTTGATTATTTGCAAAACCACTGATCCTATTTTGGGGTAATGTCTCTGACCCCTTGGTCTCGTTTTACTGGGGATTACCCAGAGGTGGGGTTGTTACATTTGGTATCAGAGCCGTGGTTTTCCATTTAATCTTATGTAATTATTAAATTTTACAAACTCCTTAGAGCCCAAAGGAGTTATTAGAGGATTTTTCGAGGATGGAGGTGTTTAGAAAAGGATCAGGATCCGGGGGCTGACAATATTTTCCTCCACCCCACTAGTCGGTCAATGAGGTCTCCCAGGTTATGTGTGACTGCCTGGCCGAAATCCAAATAATTGACTCGAAATAAGATACCTCTAGGTTTTCTCATCTATCTTCATCCCTTCTTTACCTCATATCTCTATAGAAACATTAAGAACTTATGGTTTTCTCTCTCTCCACCACCTCCTATGTTTGGGAATACAAAGTAAAATAAGGATTAAGGAATCCTCCACCAAATAATGAAAAGCATGTAAATGAGATGTCATGGGCATAAAGTTTTAATAGTTTAAGGGTAAACTAAAGATTAGTACATTCTTATGTTGCATGGCGTGTGTTATCATGCCCTCAAGAGTGCCCTGAGGTTTGACCTTCATGTAGGAGGATGAGGAGAGAGAGTTATCTTTAGAGGAAGAAGACTCCAGGAAGTGGAAGGAACCTGACACATCCTGTAAGGACAATGATAACGCTAACCCTAAGTGGTAGTTAGCGTAAGAGAAGACACGATGAGTTGGATACCTCAGTTGTCTATGCATGTGAGTACGTGGGTTGGACATACATGCTTTACATAATGGTTTGAGTACCTGTGAGAAGCACGACCTAGGTGTGGATGTTGGACCTATTGAATTTTGGTGACCCAATCTTGTGTGGGTCATACCTGTTAGGGTGAGGGATAGCTCCCTCATTGAGAAGGTTAGTAGTGACCATATAGGAACCCTAATAGATATATATATGAGTAGGAAAGAGGCGCGTACCTACACAGAAGTGAGTAACAACAAGGCTGGCAGCATGTTTTAGACCTAAGCCAGAAGGGTTATGCCTGATAGTGTATGAGGTAGACATGTAGAGATTTAAATGATCTTATCCAAACATAAGTTTTGATCAATATGTTCCACCCATGTGGGGATAGATGTGTATCCTTAAGAGTTAGACCCATCCTTTGAGGGAGAACCTCCAGTGGTAGGACTAGTTGTAGGGTTAGCTCTAGAGAGAGAGAGTGGGACTGATGAAGAAGGTTGGTGACCTTGACTCCAAGACATAAGGAATCATGAGAAGTTGATTATTATATGACCTAGAATAGATGACCCTGATTAGATGTATGTGGTTGCCTCATGCATGATCTTTGGAGTATTATCATACCTTGGATTCCTTAGAGGAACAAACCCTATAAGAGAGAAAGAGGCTTTGTGAAAGTGCCTACCTTTTAAATTTAGGAAGGCGAGTTCCATAGACCTTGAAGGGGTATGATAACAAGTTGTGAGGTTTCACACCCAGTTGGTTGTCCTTGTGTAGGGCTCTAAGGGTTGTTTACATGGAAGAGTGTTAGGAAGTATATGCCCTATCTGGTATAGGTTTGGTTCATGGTTGAATAGATGAGCATGCAGTTAGCTAGATGATGCATAAGAAGTGAACATGGGGTTCCTAGACCAAAGATGGGAAGTAGTAGTACCTGATGCACATGATGCTCACGAGGCTTATTGAGTTCATAGTATTTGAGTATGGCACCCCTCATGTGTTAAGAACAGAAGGAAATCCCACTTGAACTGAGATATATGTTGATGAACCACTCACACAAGTTAGTGACATATGATATTTGTCCAACCTTGAGGAATGATGAATATGTATGACATACGAAGGAACTTAGCATGGTTTAGCAGGTCGTCTCCTTGCTAGCTATGTGCCCAAGTAGCATGATAGGGTTAAGCATATACATGATGAGGTAAACCTTGGAAATAAGGATGTTTGTGACCTTTGTTACTATCAAGAGATAGTTTTCTCCCATCCTGGGAAGGAACCCTTTATGTAGGGTGAGCACCAACTTTTTACTAGGTTTGAGGTAACCTAAAGAGGTCACTTATAAGGGCTTGATGAGCAAAGTGAAGAGCACATAGTATGACCATGAATCTATAGACCCATGTGTGACCATCTCTAAGGGCAGGAAGATATGTTTCCATGGAGGTAACATGTATGGGGCCAGACTGAGATAGGTAGGTCGCCATAATTCCCATGAAGCAATATAACTTTTACCATGAGTGTCCAAAGGGATGATGAAGATCCGGGTGAGGATTCAGGATGAGATGTGCTTGAGTATCAGCATAGAAACCATGAGCTACTGTAGAATTCCAAGTCAACACTAAGGTCAAGTAGGGATAAGACCGATGGGAGTAGGAGTTGTTTGTTCCCTGAATACACAAGACCATAGGGTCGGTAGGTAACAACTACTTTTTCCCAAGGCCCATGGGTTATGAGGCTGGCCTCCTTCACGAGTTAATGCGGCCTAAGGGGTAAATGTGAGAGGCACTCCCTAGATGCATAAGGGTCAGATCACTCCAAAACTGTTGGCACCCTATAGACCTTGAGGTAATGGCTAAGGATTATACATAATATATATGTTAAGATCCAGAGGTGATGGGAATAGTCTTCCCATGGGTGTAGACCCATAATGGAGATGTTGATGGTGTGGATACATGTGATGTATGTTTCAACTTAGATTGGAAAGTGTGGTGGTGAAGTGTGATGCTCCATCTCTACTGTTGGAATGAGAAGAGATTTGTATTTGGACTGTAGCCAAATGCTTATTTCATCTTTTTATGGGGGTGAGAGATAAGACAAAACACATGCCATATACTAAGGGTCAAGGTGATATGAGTTGAAACATTTCTATGATTCTTGAGGATAGAGGAAGTACCACACCTTATGAGAGTATGTTAGATATATGGTTTGAAAACATGAAGAGAACGAAGGTGATATGAGGAATGTACCTCTCTAGAAGTAGTTTGGAATCTATGATTCATAAGTTTGGGTTTGATAATTGATATGATGAGCTCGATGTTTTCTTGATATAGTTAGACCTAAACCCGAGATAAGTATGATGAATGGAGCATATGAAGGTTTATGTTTTCAACATCACCTAGCACGTATGCAAGCCTATGTGGTAATGAGATGTACTCAACTGAATATAGCCCAGGTGTATAGCTATCTTTTATAGATAGTAGAGAGACTAAAAGAGGTTTCTAGGTGTACCTTGTGGTCATTAGAAGGCTAGTCCTATGTGTCTAACACCGAGATATAACCATACCCGTTGGTCATGTTGATGGTTTCCTAGTTAGATAGCCCATAGCTTGATGAGATTGAAGGATTGACATAAGAACCTCAGATACACCTCTTGGGAAAAGAAGGTGGTGAAACCCACTACTAGAGTTTTTTAGGGTTTCTGAGGAGTCAACCTTGAGGTATCATGTCATGCAAGTCATTCATGATTTTAAGTGGTACTACCAAGACGGTTAAGCTTTGTATGTAGTCCTTGAGGACTTGGGATGAAGAAGGATATAATGTTGCTTGGGCCCAATTTTCGTACATGTCAGAGAGTGAAGGCCGAACACCAGTAACCCAATGAGTTTCTAATAATAATGGGAAGTCCCTGAGAGGAAATGGGAGTGGATCACCATGGACAGTGTGGTGGGTCTCCCCTAGACCAAGAGAGGTCATTATGCAATATGGGTTATGGTAGATCACCTTACCAAGTTGACCTAATCCCTTTCCTAAGAGAGAGCACAGTCAGTTTGATAGAGGGATAGTTCGACTACACCATGATATGATTTCAAAGGTTCTTGAGTATGACCTCAAGTTCATTTCCGTGTTGTAGAAGTAGGTACAAAAAGAACTTGATGCTAGATTGAAGTTTAGTACAACTTATCACCCCCTGAATGGTGTACAATCAAGAGAGTATGAGCCAGACTCTAGAAGGTCTGATGAGAGCATGTGTGTTCATTTAGGGTGATACATGGGAGCAGTACCTTCCCCTAGCAGAGTTTGCCTATTGTGATAGCCACCATAGCCATTATCGGGATGTATGAAGCTCTATAAGGGAGGATGTGTCAGTCACCACTTCACTGGAATGATGTTGGTGAGAGGACCTAATGAAGGTTAAAGAGAGACCACAATGTATGCAGATGAGGATGCTTTGCTCGAGCAATGGTTGAGAAAGCCCAAGATTGACAAGAGACATGAGCTGATGCAAAGTAGATTGACATGAAGTTCATTGTGGGTGAATATGTGTTATGAAAACCCGACCTCTCTGAGCTATAACTGAGAAAGATGAGTCCCTAATACATGGGTCCATGTGAGATGGATTGGTGGAGTTGTTTATGTGTAGCCCTTCCCCTCAGGATAATATGATGAATGATGTGTTCCACATGGTCGATCTAGAGAACTATGTGTTGTACCCGAGCCATGTGCTGAGCATTGAACCTATTGAGCTTCAAGGGAGGCTGACATGTCCTGAGTCACCTACGAGGGTACAAGATACCAAGGTAAGAAAGAACTCAGATTTTAAGAATATAAGATGATAAAGGTTCTTTGGTAGAACAATGGAGATCATGAAGATACATGGGAGCTTATGATGGACATTGAAATGTCTTATCCTGAATGTTTGTATGATTGGTGGAATTTTGAGTGCAAATTTCCTTTAAAAGGGGAAGGATGTTACAACCCCAATTTTTGGGTTCATATGGTGGGAAATGCAATTTTCCCAATAAATGTATGACTAGGGGAATTGTATGAATTATATGTATTGAATGGATTCCCTTGCAGCATTTCCTTTGTGCATGTGATTTCATGGATCATAAAATGTTAATGTGTCCAATATGATTAAAACAAAAAGAAAAAAAAATATTAAGAAGGAATTTTGAGATAATGAGGCAAATATAAGAAATATGTGGGAATATGTGTGTTTGACTCATCATGGATGAGATTTTGAATCCACAAGGTTTCTAATGGTAAAAGGAATACAAATAAATGATATAAAAGAATAAGAGAGAGAAAATATGTATAAAATATACCTTATTAAGATATAACTTGCATATGAAGAAAAGTTTGTCATACTTTCGAGTTTGAGTCCCAAACATGTTATAAAAGTAGTTAAAGTCATCAAGGAATATCCCTTAAAATTTGGTGTTAATTTGACATGTAGTTTGGGAGATATGATTTTTGGTAATAATTCTTAAAGTTAATGGATAATCCTTAAATCGTATTAAATGGTGCAATATATCCAGGATATATTTTTAGATAAGGAATGATGCAGATAATAAGGATTGTTGATTAGCAGATCAATGGGGGACAAGTCATCCCCTAGCTCTCAATAAAATAGGAAACATAAACAATGGGAACTAAGTTTCCCCACTGATTTTTCTTGAAAATCAAGACATATTAGAGTTTGAAAACACTCCCAATAGATTCGAGGGATCAACTTGATTTGATCTACCCCTAGTTTCTCAGCGTTTCCTTGTGTCTAGGACTTTTTCCCAATCTCAAACTCAACAGTTCACGGAAGCCATAGGGAGGCCTATATATACGGGGCCTTGGACCCCCAACGGAGTAGAAAATAGGTTCCTTGACCTCAATCGAGTGTTTCACATAAGATAGTGATAGCAATTTTAGAGAGGACCATGTCTGCTGCTCTTGATGATATAGGAACCTCACCGGAAAATGCTCTCCTCTGCCTAACGGTCCAGCGCACCACCTGAAGAATTGGGAGTGCAGGCAAATCCTCCCGAGTCTAGAGAAGGTGTATGTGCCATCACCTTGCGGTTTGGAGGACTAGAACCCAAAGTCAATGGTCCGGTTGACCATGGATGGGTTGTGCTCGTAGGAGATAGGGATCACGAGGTTGAAGATTCAATAGGGGGAAAAGACCCCTCTGACCCGACTCCAATAAAGAAGCAAAAGGGCAGGAGTGTCTTTCCTACGTTGCTTGGGCCCATCTAACTTGAAAAAGAAAAAGGACTTGATTGGCTGACGTGGCGGCCATTGATTGGCCCAGAGGTAATTAACCTTGTGAAAATCATAATTAATTTTTCTATCTCTGATCGTGACAAATTGTATATGAAAATTTATTAGAAAAATTTAAGCAACCCATTAAAAATTTAATTGAAGCCTAATTCATCTTACAATTAAAAAAGTGCTTAAAGTTGTCACCTTTAATATTGTTATTAATGAAAAACCCTAGATTTTGATGATTAATGATTTGGGAAGGGTTATATGGATGTTTAAGGTGGAATTTAACTTGTTGTTAATAAAGAGATGATTTAAATATAAAAGAATGATATTTATACATAATTGGCTCAATTTGGGGTTCCATGTACATGATTACGCTTTAATGGGCTTAGAAACCCTAATTTTGGTACTTATGATTGTTAATGGTTTTAATTTAGCAAACCATGAATAAAATAGAGATATGATGATACCAAGCCAATTTGACTATTAAAGATCTTTAATGTGGATAATTTGAGTAATTAGGGTTTTATGAGTGGAAAAGTTGATTAGGGTTTGTTGACCTAAACATGATAAAGTTTGAGAAATTGATTTAAGAAACCCTAATGAATACTAATGAGACTTAGAAACCTTAGAAAGGTGTCCCATGTCAATAAAGAGTCGTTTGATGTCATGGTAACAACTAAGGTGTTATACATGTTTTCAGTATCAATGTTTGCTTGATTGATTGATTGGCTTTCTTGATTGTACATCTAGTTGGATTTGGATATATTGCTTCTTTGAGACTCCAAATCAAGTATTTGGTTATGTTTATGGTCAAATCGATTTAGTTTCTTGGTGATTCCTGAGGTTTGAACGATTGCTTGGAAATAATTACTTGATTTACTTTTATTTCATGCAACTATAAAGTGACGAAGACTCTCACCATAATTATGCGTGCATAGCTCAAATCATGGTCTTCCTCTGTAGCTCTGATGTTGATCAGATAGATAACCTAGTACATGGTCTACCCACGAGGTAGGATCATCAGGTTATCATGAGTCAATGTTTTGGTCTACCTTTGGGTAGGAGCATATGACTCCACGACCCTATGTATTGATCTACCTATAAGGTAGGATCATGGGGGTTAGTTGAGATCTACCATATAAGAGGTAGTATCCATTTCCATTGTAGGGACAACACAGAGGCTAGGTTATGTAAGGATTGAGTAGTCATGTTTAAAATCTAAAGTTTGTTTTGTTAAATCATAATTGCTTGCAATATGTTGTTACAATTAAATGCAAGATTATTGGTTCCCCCACATACCAGTATAATTCATTATTTTGATTGACGTTTTGTTTGTCGGCATTTTAGGTTATCAAGAAAACGGATATTCCTTTAATATGACATTGATGGTAAAAGTCTTAATAAAGAATTGGAGGATTGTAGTTAGATAAGTTCTTCTTGGGTAAAGACTTCCACTTCCTATATTTTTGCAAGGTATGAATAGAAAAATTTTATTCCATTAAAAGTATAGTTGTAGTAGAATTTATTAATTATTGTTGATTATTTGCAAAACCATTGATCCTATTTTGGGATAACTCTTCTGACCTCTTGGTCTCCCTTTACTGGGGGTTAACCAGAGGTGGGGTCATTACAGTTTTGGTAGCATCAAGCAGCACAATATGATCCTCAAGGCCACTTCAAGTATGTTGGGTTCCTATCTGGGCTTCAACTTGAGACGGCTTACCCACCTATACCCGACATGAAGAACCCGAGAGCCTTAAGATAATGTTAACCCAATATGTATCCTAACTCGATACAGTACCCAATCCGATATAGTCTCTACCTATCATGGTTGCATCCTGACACAGACAAAAACTTGACATGATTGTATCGGGCGGAGGTCTTGTCCCGATACAATATTTACCAGTCACGGTACATGACCCGACATGGTCGTATCCTGATATGGCCTCTACCCGGTACCAGGTTAGCATCATCTTAGGTGTCAATTGTTGTGTACTTTGGTTTCCTAAATCAAGGAGTCTGATACACTTATCTTCCCATTTCAGCATTTACTTCCATTTAATTATAGCATTGTAACTAAACCACTTTGCTTCTTTATGATTATTGGAACATGTAAAGTTTATCCCATATCCTTGTATGTATGGCTTTATTTTGTCGAATGATTTCTTTCTCGCATTTGAGTTCTATTTTCTTCTTTTCGATTCACACTTTTAACTAGCTATCGAGTAATGTTTCTTGTTTTGACTCCTTTAAGAGAGGGATGTCATAAAATTCTAGAGCTTGGTCTGATTAAGGTGTATGAGAGTACCCAGAACCAGAGTTGTGCCCAGTTTATCTTTCTGTGCAAGCCCACGCTTGGTATCTTTGAGAGGAGGAACCTAGTGTATGGTTTGTTGGCATTTTCTTTGAGAGAAAAAGACGCTTGATGTAGGTCACTGCTACTTGTTACGATTAATTTTTCTTTTTTCATGCTATACTCCAATGATAGTTCTGTCTCCTCAGTTTCCTATATGCAGAAATTACCATAAAAACTGCTAAAACTCAAAATACCCAAAGCCTTAATCTTTCTGGTAACTCCCTTTACAGATATATTTTAGTTTAATTCTTTGTGATTCTTTTTCTCTACAACAAACCTTAGTCCCTCGACTCTATGACATGCTTAGACAAGTAAAACTTGGGTTTCAAAGTGTTATTCTCCTAGTCCCTGTGTTCAACCCCAAACTACTCCGACCTTGTTCTAATTGTAGGAGTCTTAAACATTCGCGTATTATAAATTATTAAAGTCTGATGACCTAGACATGTCTCCATTTTGGTACACATGTTTAAGGCTTATCAACTTTTTAGCACCGTTGTAGGAGACTTGGAAATGAATACCGTTCTATGAACTCAAATTTTACTTACACATTGCCAAAAACCTTGTACATATGCATATAATATTAGAGATGCTTATTGCACGTAGTTTCTACAACACGCTCACACTTTTACATATCTTCTTTTTAGTACTTTTTCATCTCTTCAAACCTCCTATTTTCTGACAAGCAATGGCTGAGGAAGCACCCAAAGCTTTGTTTCTTCGTTCTTTTGTCAAAGTAAGGGAAAATGAGAAAAGGAACCCAATGGTGGAGCAACCACTCAATGTGGCTAACTTTGAGCTGAATCTAGCTTTTCTCTAGCTGCTGCAACACAACCGTTTCGGAGTAAACACCAGTGAGGAGAATCCTTACAATCATCTGATGATGTTCAAGAGGACATGTAAGACTTTCAAGATTAACAGGGTCCTAATATCTTATATCTACACCCAGTGCTTTCCTTTCTCCTTAAAGGACAAAGCTCTAGAATGGTACTAAAGTCTCAAAGATGGGAGCCTCCGTGATTGGGAACATCTGGCCAATACTTTTATTTCCAAATTCTTCCCTTTAGAGGGAACGATAAAATGTCAAAACTAGATAACCAGATTCTTGCAGAATGTTTCAGAGAATTTGCATTAAACTTGGGAAAGATTTCAAGGCTATTAGTGAGAGTGCTCGCACCATGGTTTTTCCGAGCCCAAGCTGATCACCACCTCCTACAATGGGTTTTGCATTGGATAAAGGAAATCCTTGAATGCTACAGAAGGCAACGATTTCTTGGGGCTCAGTTCCCAAAGAGTCAGGGACTTTATAGGTAATATGGCTACAAATCATCATGATAGCGAGCTTGATAGAGAGTCAACAAGTCACTCTACCCCTAGAGAATCAAAGGTGATGGAAGCACTGGCAGCAAGTTAGAAAAAATAGTGAATGATGTTCGAACCTTGAAGAAGCAGAGCTACAAAAGCAAGGTCTGATAAGAAGTAGTCAGAATCTATGTCACGTGCGGAGAGCCAGACCATCTTTCTGACTTTTGCCCACACATAGCCATGCAGAGCAAGCTCGATGATGAGAGTACAGAGAATGTAGGTTGTTTCCAATATCGACGTCTTGACCATCCTAGATTCTCATATGGAAACACCAGCATGGTAAAGAACTCTCACCAGCTGGTAGGCGGAACTTCTTCGGGGGGACATCAAAATCATCAACTCCATTTAGGTATCCAACAACAAAGAAGCTACTCGAACACCTAGCAAGGTCTGCAATAGCGGTCGTCAATGATGACTGAGTTAATGTCCTTCACCAACAAACAAAATGATATGAATGAGAAGCTACATAAGAGTTTGGTGGATAGCACAATGCTACTCAATTTAATGTAATAGCAAAAAGGATGTTTCTCGACCTAGATCGGGGAGCTCCAACAACATAATAAGCAAATAGATGAGCAATTGGCAAGCCTGGCTCAGAGCATCAAGCATCAAATATGGCAATTACCGTCTAGCACTGAGGCAAACCCGTGAGGAAATGAAACTGCAAAAATAGTCATCCTGAGATCAGGAACGGTGATACACTCCGCTGACAAAAAAGGGAAGCAATACCAGTCCAAGATGAAACCCCTGAGGAGCTAGCAGAAGTACCTACAAATCAAAAGAAAGTGATAGAGAAAGGAAGCGACGAGCTACTTTTGAAGAGCGTCTGGATAGGTACGCACTCCACATACCTTTCCCACACAAGCTAGTGAAAGCTCAGCTAAAGAAAAGATATGAGAAGTTCATGGCTACCGTGAGGAAGTTGCACCTCGACATCCCCTTCTTGGATGCCATCGAGGATATGCCTACCTATGTGAAGTTTCTCAAGGACTCGATTTCAAGAAAGAAGAGAGAAGAATATGTTGAGACTGTGAAGTTAGCACAGATGTCCATCTCTTTCGTTAAGGAAAGCATGACTTCTAAGAAGAGATATCCCGACGCCTTTGTTATTCCATTCTAGGTCAGAGACAATGTGACCTGAAAAGGTCTAGCAGATCTAGGAGCGAGCATTCGTCTAATGCCACTGTCACTTGCAAAAATAGAAGGGCTTAGTGACATAGTAAGTACGAATATGAGGATCCAGATAGCAGACCACACCATTACAAGACTTTTTGGAGTAGTCGAAGATGTTCCCATTAGGGTTGGGCGATTCTTTATCCTATGTGACATTGTTCTGATTGACACCTTGGAGGATCCTAGTTGTCCAATGATTTTTGGGTGACCCTTCCTAGCAACTAGTAGAGCACTCATCGACATGGAGGAAAGGATGATAATGATCAGAGTTGGACAAGAGCATATCGACTTCAACATCTGTGACTGCATGAAATCCCCCTTGTTCTTTGAGTCTTCTTACTTTGTGGAAAGCTACCAGCAACTCTATGATGAGGTAAGGGAGGACAAAGCTATGGTGGACTCGCTGATGTGTGCCTTAGTTGGCAATGCACTGGTGGATGATGACCCAAAGGTGAAAGAACTCTTGGAATTTCTGGATGCCGAAGAACTACCTGAAGCAAATGACCCAGTTGAAACAATAATGTATGTTGCACTACAAAGCAATCCCACCATAGAACCAAAAAAGAAAACCCCGTCCAAAATGAAAGTTCTGCCAAAAGGTTTAGAGTACCAATTCTTGGATGAAGAAGGAATGAATCTAGTTATTATCAATTCAGAGTTAACTAGTGATCAGAAGGAACAGTTGTTAGTTGAGTTGAAACTATGAAGGAAGGCCTTAGGTTACTCAATTGGAGACCTAAGGGGCATCATACAGTCTGTGTATATGTAGGGAATTCATCTCGAAGAGAATTCCAAACCCTACGCCCCACCGCAAAGGATGAATGAGAAGTTGTGAGAGGTGGTTAGCAAAGAAGTCATAAAGCTCTGTGATGCCGGAATCATCTACACTATTAGTGAAAGTACATGGGTGAGTCCTATAAAAGTAGTCCCTAAGAAGGGAGGTATCACTCTAGTCAAGGGAGACAATGGGGTTGAGGTTGCAACCAAAACTATAACTGGTTGGCTGATGTGTATAGACTACAAAAAATTTAACACCGCCACACATAAAGATCACTTTCCTCACTCTTTCATCAATTAGATGCTTGAGCGTTTGGCCCATCATTCGTACTTTTGTTGGTTGCACTACAAAAAACTGGGGTATTAACGTCAAGAATTATGACAACCTTTACACCTTGTCGTGACTGCTACAATAACAACGACAAGATTTTTTTTCCATTATAAGTAATACATAATAACGACAAAAATCTCTTTCTATCGTGACTATGTTAATTGGTTGTCGTTAAAGCTCATATCTTATTTTCCATTACATTTAAAACCAATCTACACATATACATAATTTCTTATGAATTCAGTCTTTGTGGCCTCATTTGCGAATGGTTGAATGATTTTCCCGGAGAGTCAATACCAACTTATAATTACTTACACTAATGAATTAGGTTATTAGCAATTATTAGATTTTTTTCTGATAAAAGAACATGTCTACTGGAAAAAAAACCTTACTTCCCTGGGATCTGACACAACATACCCTGACCCAGAGTCCCACACCCAAAACTGGATACCCCAACCTCAAAGTCTCAAACCCGATAAGTTGTTGAAACCAGAGTCCCAAACCCTCGACCTAGTTGCTTTGGGGCAGCAGGCAATTCTTGGTGCAACTCTAGTAGTGTTGACACTCGACAGGGTAACACAGAGGGGCGGCTCTTCCCTATGGCTAAGAAAGAAAGAACTTCTTCTTACTTTCGGAAATCCGAAATGTATAGGAGAATACACTGACGAACGACATCTCTGACTCAAAGTTCAGAGGAGAACTCAGTTCCACATGTGTTTGAGTGATCAATAGGTATAGACATTTTTCTCATCGTCTTCTTCAGTTCATCCATCCCATGTGATAATTTCTAGTTTACAATCCCTGTAGGAACCTAGGGAGTGTGTTCTTTGTGATTACTTTTCCTATAATTTTCTAAATATCATTGATTTTCTGACTTTTGGTAGTATCAATAGAGAGAACATAGGTTTTTCATTCTCATACTAGTATACTAGATGTTTTGTGTCTTGTTGGAGAAGACTATGCACCCAAGTAAAAAAGGTTCTCCACTATCGTTCACTGTTGAACCAATTATTCCTGAAATGTTTCTATGGTATAAATCATTTTTTCTTGTATGACACCTATTTAAATAATCTCATACTAGCACTATATATCATTCAAAGTTCACAATTTGAGGTCATTGTGCGTCATCTTTCTTCATTGGCCATTATCCATGGCATTGAATTTTTTTAAGCCTTTGCATTTCATGGCTGCATTATAATTTATTGGACTTGTTTCGCACTGTGAAGAATGCTATGCCCGATATCTCAATTCTTCTTTTCTTATCTTATCTATCGTACATATACTTGGACTTACTCAATATATGTCAATTTTTAGAGCGCATGACATACTTACTAAAAGATACACACTTTGCATTTATCTATGTCCATGTCCATGATTATGTCTTTATCCTCTATAGCCTACAAGTTTAATTATAGAAATCAAACTTTCTAAATATTTCTCCTCCAACCATGTATTTGACTAATGTATCAAATTTTTTATCCATCATCATCATCAACATTTAAGCTTTCGTTCTAACCATTATGGGTTGGCAACATCGGGTCCTTATAAAACAATTATCCATCCATCTCAAAAATATTAAATGTTTAATTTACATACTAAAAGAGATCACTTTCATGTTAGATTTACATTTTGTTTTACATTATGTTACTTATTAAAACATGATCACATAGAACAGTTCCATATACTTATTTTATTTTATACTATTCTTTAATGTCGACGGTTAATATAAAACTCATTTGGTTGTAAAAAAAATCATCCATTACAATTTTCTTATAATTTATATATTTTGTAGGACTGTGACAAGTTGAAGATTTCTTTTGAAACACATTGCACACTCCACACTTCAAAAAAATGAAATTGAGATTCTCATATTTGACTTTGGATGGTATAGGACAATGGCTACATGGAATTCAAAAAATGAGAAGGATAAGTCTAAGTCCAAGAATTACATATTGCCACAACAACTAAGTGTGATTGGAAAAAGTCATGTTCATGGATTGGTAGGAAATAGACATGGTGTGGATGAGTTATACAATAGTCATTTATCAGATTTTGATAACATGCCAATGTCTTTTCCTTCCAAAAAAAGAACTTGTCTTCCACAAATTTGGAATTCTTCTACCTCCAAAAATAATGTTCCTTCTCCACCAACTGAGAGTGCTCCTCCACCAACTGAGAGTGCTCCTCCACCAATTGAAAGTGATCCACTAATTGAAAGTGTTCTTCAACCAATTGCAAATGCTCCTCCACCAGTTGAACTAGCTTCTACACCTATGGAAGAATCCCCTAATCAACATGAAGACCACATAGCTATTGAAGTGATTTCTACACATTCCATGGGTGAGATTTCAGCATGTATGATCACTCTCCTTTGCAAGATTTATCTTTTTTTATTATTTTGAAGACAAAATATATCTTTTTTTGACTGGTGATTTAGCAATAATTTAAAGAGTTGGCATGCACTAATTAAATTTTACTTTATCCTGTTTAGGCCTAACCATTTTCCTTTTATATATTGTTGTTAAGTAGTCTTTTTTATGTGATATAATTTGAATTTTCAATTAGTTTTTTGAACTTGATCATAGAAAATGCCTCTGAAAAACTTGTAAGACGTCGAGGAAGTAACAAAGGTAAAAATATTTCTAGACTCAAAGAAGGTAACAAGATAGACATAACTTTTTATCAAGGTCCTCCTGCTGGAAAAAATCATAAGGTATGGACTAGACACTTGGGGAGGATTGTTCATGATCAGAACATTTGTCCATTGAAGGTTCATTCACGGAATGATATAACAGAAAGATCACATGTGGGCAGCAGTTGTGGTGAGTTCAACTAATTCATTTCAAAATTATCATATTTTTACATGTTTAAGTCAATAAAATTGTATAAGTATATTTCACTTATTTAGGATAAATTTTCAAACAAAAATATGGATCATTTCAAAAATCATACAATAAAACATATGAAAGAATTGTGGGTGAAATGGAGGGCAGCAATGCATCACATGGTTAAAGGGCTTGACATGAATCAACAACTATTTATGAAACCAATGGCAATTGAAGTTGATGGTGATTGGGAATGTCTTGTAAAGGAAGTTTTTCATAGTGAAAAGTTTTTGGTAATCTCATGAGTAATCTATTTTATATTGATTCAAGTTTCAAGAACTTATGCTTGTAAATTTTTGATCTATTTTTTATTAAATACAAATTTAGGCCTTAAGTAAAAGAAACACCAAGAATAGAGAGGGATTGAACAAGAAGTTGCTTCATCGTACGGGTAGCATGCCTCTTAGAGAAATATCTTGGCAGAAGGTTGTTTAAATGTATGTCTTTAAATATGTTCATATTTTTATATGTGTCACTTATTTTTGTCATGTTATAGGGAGAAAAAGATGGAAATGTACCTAATTTTGGAACAATATATTTTGAGAGCCACAAAAAGGGTGACACATTAGCTAATATGGAGGTATCCCAAGTTCATGTAAGTATTATAACATACGTGATAATTTCGACATTTATATGTGTTCATTGCATTAATTACTTCCTTTTTTAGGAAAACATACTCAACATCTAACAAGATGAGCCATCCCTTCATCATGTAGAGGTTGTATAAAAAGTATATGGAGAATCATGAACAAGAAAATATATATTTGGTTATGGTGGAGGAGTGAAGCCTAGAGATGTTAGAGGATCATATAAAATCAAAAATGCCTTATTAGATGAGATGAAATCAACGGAGCAAGCATTAAAAGAAAAGGAAGATGCTTTCAATGCTCAAGAGAAAGCCCTAAAAGAAAGTGAAGTGGAAAAGAATGCCACACAAAAATGATTGAGAAAAATGGAAAATCTATTAGATATGATAGTTAAAAATCCAAATTTTCAGCAACTTGTGTAGTTTGGTGATGAAGATGATGCTTCTTGTGCTATCTCTCCACCTTTATCTAAAGATTGAAGTTAAACTAAAAATGTGGTTAGTTATGCTAATAAGATGATTGTTGGGAATCATTATCTTATTTATTCTATTATTTTCTTCTTTTACACTACCAAAAAAAAGATGATTTAGCTACGATTGTTTAAGTTACATTTAATTTATGTGTAGCGAGAGCTATTTTTACTTATAAAATTTAATCGTGTAACTTAAATAATTGTAGCCACCTCAATAAATAAGATGTAGCTACAAATTGTACTCGTTTTAATTGTATAAAAAATGTAACAAAAGGCCAGAGACTAAAGGGGGAAAAATCCCGCACTCTTTCCATCTCTCCCCCGTAAATGACCATGCATTGTGAAATGGTTTGAGCATATCCCAGCCCACGGGACCTTGGAACATGAAGCCAAGTAGTCCCATTCGTCACCACTGCTTCCCGATCACCGACTCCCAATTGTCGCCTACCTCCCTGGACGCCGCTGCTCCGACCCCAGCCGTCGATCGGAGCCCAGCCACCAAGCAGCCCAGTCGCCAAGCAGCCAAGCAACCCAGCAGCTGAGCGCCTCCGTCGACCCCCCCACCCCAACGACAGACTTCCCTTTCCGAGTCTCCCTACGACAGACTTCACTTTTCGACAGCCGCCTCGCAGCCTCTGACCCGACCACGTGAAGCAAGGTTCGTATTTTACTGCAAACCACCACCACCACCATGCTATATGAAATGAACACCTGATTTGTAAGGGAACTAGTGCTTTCTACAAAAGGGAAGCCATAGAGGTGGTTGTCTTCACTTTCCGTTTTGAGTTATGATTCCATAAACTATCCCTCTCCCTTGAAATATCCAGTTGTATTCTTGTTTAATAATAAGGTAGTCAATGATGTTGTCTTGGGATGTATTGTTGCTTGTGGCTGTAGTTTCAAACTTGTGTTTAATAATAAGGTAGATATGCATCTATAAACTTCCAAAGCAATTTATAATGTTGCAATCTTCTGATTTCTTTAGTTTTTTCCAATTTCTCTTTTTTCAATCATATAGTTAGTTAATTTTGTATATTAAAGTTATCACAATTCAAGTCTTATATATCAGATAGCTTTATTTCTTTGTTGTTGTATGATTTATCTATTTGCTAACTCTTCTAAACTAATATGAATTAGATTCTAATTGCTCTTTGTCTCTAAAGATAGCACCACTAGGCATGGGGCTAGTCTGCAAGCCCATTCATGGGTGCCTATCAGTGATTGTGTATTGAGGTGTTGCCTTCAGGTGACACAATATTATTGTGACTTCGTGTTCGAAATATAGTTCTTAGAGAAACCCAAATGAAGATCTACCCAGTATGGGCATCATATGATGAAAGCAACATAGGAATTGTAAAAACTTGGAACCTATTCTAACTAGGAAAGCAAGAAAACAAAGCCCTATTTTGAGTCCTGCAATGCATAAAACTAAAGATAAAATATATACTCTCTCTCTCTCAACAACCTACATGTAGGATTTCTTTGCTAATTTTTACCTTTAAGTCTGCTTGGTGAGTGTCTCCTTGAAATCCTCTTTATCTAGTTGAGATGTTGTGATTGTTCATAGTGAAAATTTTGGGATTGTCCCCTTCTGGTATTGTATGTCACTTCTTTTTTAGTTCATCCTTTGCAAAGTTTCTTCCTCAATGTCCATTGATGTCGTCATTCGCAGACTGCTACTATATATGAAGTTTAGTCTTTCCTTTATATTGTTATTAGCAATAATTTTGAGAGTCTTGGAACAAACATTGGCAAGTGTATTCCACTGTTTTTGTTATGAAAAGTTCCTAGATGTTTCACTGCTACATTCTACTTCAACTATTTGTATAAAAGATCATGTCTTTAATGTCTGAAGAAAAAATAAAGAACAATAATAATGAGAGAAAGAGAAAATTTTCAACGAGGTTAGGTAATATCCTCAATAGGGACCCTATGTCCATAAGAGAACAGAAGATTATTTTCTTTTTCTAGTTATCATTAGGGTAAATATAGGAGCGGTGACTAGTATCTTTTCTTGCTCCCCTTACATATACTTTCTGACATTGAGATTGTGGCCTTAACTAATCAAAAGATAAAGTCCTAAACTTGTCTACATGAACACGATCTCCCACAAGAGAATGGTGTCAAAGTGTAGCTGGTAGAACCCAAAGAGAGCAAGGTCATCTAAGAAAATCCATGTTGAACTAGTTAAGCGATGAAAGATTGATTGTTTGGTTTTAAAAGAAATAAAAAAGAACAATCAATTAAAATAGAGAATTGTATTACAATGGTCTATGTGATTTGGTTTCTTTTGTGGAATCTTGCCCAAACTTGTAGTGCTATTGCTTTACAACTGATTTCATGTTGATGCTTTTCCTTATGCTAAAGTAGTGAGGGGTGAGGGCGAAGGGGTAAATTGGTGGGTGGTAAGTGGATCTTTGCGTGAATCAGGGTTAGGGTCACAATTGGAAAAAGAAGATGAGGAAGAGGATAGGTTTTTCTTGGAAGTATCAATGATTTGTAATTTTGTATAGCAATGACATGGGGAGGGATACAAGGATATCCCATGCCATTTTCCTGGAAGATTTCTCTGGTAATGACACTCTCAGTAGACAGAGATGTTGTCATATGTTCCATTCTCACTGCTTGGCCAGGTGGCACACCCTACATGTCCTTTATGTTAGTACGATTTGGTATTCCTTACTCTAAATCTCTATGTTCATTGTGACTGGTTCTAATTGGATCAACATATATGCATTGTTGGTTTTTGTCAACCTTTCACTTTTGGTTTTAATAATACATAATCTCACTGGCATTTGTTCTAGTCTCTAATGTTTGATTCTTACCTTTGCATTGCCATAAGTTGGTTTTTATATGATAACCCTTGTTCATTAATCACTCCCTAACACTATTCCAACTCACTGATTTTGGGGCAAAAAGTGAAGACGGATGTAACTACAAATCAATGAATTAGACACCAACACAACTACCCAAATAAAAAATACAAATGAAAAATAGTCAATTGAATGTTAAGAACTACAATTACACCCTACCAAATTGGCCCTTAATTGAATTCGTTCTGCATCCGAAGTAGTCATTTTTCTTCACGTTATCGGCAATAGGGCATGGGGGTTCCAGAATGGGGAGTGCGTCCTATGTTTGCATTTTGTATGTGATTTGGCGGGTATTAGAAATCATAAAAACATGAATTTGGGGAGGGGTCTTACTGAGCTAGTTGCACCCACCGCGTCTTTCTCCTCTCTACATTTGATTTTTATTTGGTTAATCCTTACATTGCCCCTTCTTCGACAGTCTATGAAGTCAGGTGTTGGCAGTCCATGAAGTCTGGAGATAGAATAAGGGATATTAGTTGGTATTCGAGAGGAGAAGAGGGAAGCAATTTTCAAGAAATGTCATAAACACCTAGAATATATTGGTGAGTAACGATGATGTCAAAACTGGAACAGAAAACTGAATATGACAATCAACATTTTGCTAGTTTAGAGGGCCCATGAACCAGGGAGAGTTGTGGCAAAACTACTGGGAATGGAAAAATAGTCAGGACCAAGATACATATACTTCACATAATTTTGTATGATGACTAAATTATAGAGAATTAAAATTATGTCTGTTATGTAGAGCATATTTGGTATTTACTATATTTTGATGATTCTGTTTCTGTGTTGTATTGTTTCTAAACAAAAGAAGCCACACATGTCATATATGTGTTTGAGTTGTATACTAGGATTATATGGGACTTTTGGTTGGGTTACAATTGACTATTACCATGGAAAAAGTATTGAGAATTTCATTTAAATTGTAGAATTGTTGTACTTCAAATGATCAATGACCAGAAACTACATGACTGATGGGAATCTACAATAGCGCAGAGTTACAAAACATCTTAATGAACAATTTATATAGGAGCCTTTAGTTATGAAACTAAGTTATGTAATGATTTTTAATACTTTGTATTCTTATCCTTTTTTTCTTAATTGTTATAGGTAGTAATGATAGATAAAAGTTGGATCCATGAGAAACACAGAACAAGCACAACATATTTACTTGGGGTGGTTAAATTTATAGAGCATGCATTTTCAAAATCCAGCAGGGATGGGACTATCTTATGTCCTTGTAAGCAGTGCTTAAATGTGAATAGGCAGAACTGACAAGTCGCAACTGAACACTTGTTATGGAATGGATTCTTGACCATCTACACAAATTGGATTTTTCACAGTGAGGGTTCATCTGATAGCTCTGAGGATTCATAAATACAAAATGACACGTCCAAAGATGACATGAGAGACATGTTGCGTGATGCGTATGGTGTATCACAAGATGGAGAGAATGTGGAAGACGATGACCATCGATTTGTATTTGTTGATGACGCGGAAGTTGAGCAATTTTACAAACTGTTAGAAATTGATGCACATGAATTGTACCCTGGAAGTAAGAAGTACTCTAAATTGTACACTGTTGTGAGGTTGTTTCACATAAAATGTGTCAATAATTGGAGTAATAAGTCATTTTCGGAGCTGCTTGAGCTTTTGAAGGAACTGCTTCCAGAGGGTGAGATGTTGCCCGACTCTTATTATGAATTCAGGAAAATAATCAGGCACCTTGGACTTGACTATGATAAAATCGATACTTGCAAAACTAACTACATTTTGTATCGAAAGGATTTTGCAGATAAGACTTCATGTCCGAAATGTGGTGCTTCTAGATATAAAGAAATCAAAGTTGATGAAGCTGGTATAGAAAACATTCGTACGAACAAGAAAGGAGTTCCTTGTAAAGTCTTGCGCTACTTTCCCTTGACTCCTAGGTTGAAGAGATTGTTCATGTGTTCGAAACTGTCACCCCTAATGCGGTGGCACGATGAAAGTTGTACCAAGGATGGGATTCTACGACATCCAGCAGATTCTCCAGCATGGAAGACGTTTGATAATATGCATGTTGTGTTTGCTTCTGATTCTCGCAATGCTCGCCTTGGATTAGCTTCTGATGGATTTAATCCCTTTGGCCTCATGAGTCTATCATATAGCATTTGGCCCATCGTATTGATTCCATACAACTTGCTACCATGGTTGTGCATGAAGTCTCCCAATTTTATCCTGTCGATGATTATTCCTGGTCCAACTCAACCCGGAATGGACATAGATGTCTACCTGCAACCATTGATTGAGGAATTAAAAGAACTATGGGAAGCTGGTGCTGATACTTATGATGGTGATCGTAAAGATGTTTTCAAGTTGCATGTTGCCTTACTGTGGATGATAAGCGACTTTCCTGCATATGGTTATCTATCTGGTTGGCAAACTAGTGGGTATCTTGCATGTCCTTTCTGCAACAAAGACGCATGCTCATGGAGACTACCATATAGTAGGAAAGCATGTTTCATGGGTCACAGGAGGTTCCTCCAAATGGATCATAAATTTCTTAAAGATGCTTCATCATTTGACGGAAAAGAAGAATTTAGAAGTGCTCCTAAGATGTTGTCTGGAAGTCAAGTTCTAGATCAAACTAGAGATGTAGATAATCGACCGTACAACTGGAGAAAGCAAAGTATATTTTTTGAGCTGCCATACTGGAAGCATAACCTTATACGTCATAATCTTGACATGATTCACATAGAAAAGAATGTATGTGCGAGTTTGATTCGCACACTGCTAGGAATGGAGAAGTCAAATGACACTGAAAATTCTCGATATGACCTCAAAGAGATGGGCATAAGGAATAAACTTCACATTATCAAGGATGAAAATAAAAAAATCATCATGCCTTCATGTTTTACTTTGAAGAAGGAGGAAAAAGAATTATTCTGTAAGCTGTTGAAGTCTACTCGAGTTCCTGATGGGTATTCTTCTAATATAGCTAGAAATGCACGCGTCAAAGAAAGAAAGCTGATGGCATTGAAGAGTCATAATTATCACGTATTGATGCAACAATTTCTCCCATTAGCTTTACAAGTAGAGTTGCCAAACAAAAATGTTAGATCTGTTGTAATTGAGTTGTCCAAGTTTTTTAAAGACTAATGCTCTAAAGTCATAAATCCAAATACTTTTGAGAAGTTGGAATCCAGAATAGCAGTTACTCTTTGTAATCTAGAGAAGATTCTCCCACCATCATTCTTTGATGTGATGGAGCATGTGGTCATTCATCTTCCATGAGAAGCAAAGATAGTCGGACCGATATTCTATCGTTGGATGTACCCCGTGGAAAGGT
The DNA here is from genome assembly GCA_963693085.1 of Alisma plantago-aquatica. NCBI lineage: Eukaryota > Viridiplantae > Streptophyta > Magnoliopsida > Alismatales > Alismataceae > Alisma > Alisma plantago-aquatica. The sequence continues at coordinate 772,223,662 of OY856413.1, read as the reverse complement.
AATCTTTCTAACAATTAAATTTGTTCAGACTTTGCATCCGATCATATTTCATGTTCTTACAAAGTCTTTTCTTCTTATTAATGTAGACACTTACAAACTTTAAAAAGATATGTGCAAAATAAAGTTGCTCCAGAAGCTTGTATAGCAGATGGTTACTTGGCAAACGAATGCTTAACATTCTGTTCGAGATATCTCTCAGGGTTTGACACAAGGTTCACTAAATTGTTTAGAAATGATGTGGAAGATGAAGATATGGATAATGATGAAGAGTGGTCTATATTCTTTCATAAAGGGCATCATCTAGGAAAGAAGACTCCTATTATGCTTGATAGCACAATGCTCAAAGCTACACATCAATATATTTTAGCCAATTTTGATGCAGTTGATCCATACGTGAAGTAAGATCTTTGTTTACTTTTCACTATGTAATTTCATATTTATGTCTAGTTGTGTCACATGTGTTTGTTGATAGGGGGAACATCTGATACTTGAAGAAAATCAATCCACGTGCACGACAATGGGAAATCAGTAATCTTCATATGAACGGTTTCAATGAATGGTTTAAGAAACATGTAAGTTTAAATAAGTTATTTCCATTAGCATAATAACAAAAATATATAAATAATAAAATTCATAATATTTTCAGATTGAGGAGAAGGCAAAGTTGACAACTGTGTCACCAAACCTTTTAGTGTTGGCTCGAGGATCGCAACAAATGACAATGCAATATGCGGGATATGTAACAAATGGTTATAGATTTCGCACCAAGGATTGAGAATGCGGCAGAAAAACAAAAAATAGTGGAATTATGGTGAACGCTCAGACCGAAAGTTTTGCCAGCTCCAAGGACAAAAATCTTGTAATGGGTCAGGTTACGTACTACGGGGTGTTAAGGGACATTTTCGAGATGAGTTATTATGAGAAACTTAAAGTTGTATTGTTCAAATGTGACTAGGTCAATGCAAACAGAGGCATCAAAAAATCTAAAAATGACTTCACAATGGTCAATTTAAAACGTAGCGATGTAACTGATCATCCATTTGCATTGGCCTCCCAATCACAACAAGTGTTTTATTTGAAAGACATAAGTCAAAAAAATTGGAGTTTTGTTGTGCGCACTACACCTCGTGATACTTATGACATGGACGAGAAGCTTCATGATACTTTCATTGATGGAACCTACTTATCAGAAGATAAATCTCCAAGTGATTTGGAAGATATCTTAAGTGACGTTTGTGATGACCTTAATTTAGTCAGAGAAGACATGGAGGGTGTGACCTTTTATGAAGGGGGTCATGATCCCCATCATTGATCTTATGTGACTCTTTTTATTTAATTAGTTGGGTCAATTACTGGAAACACTCATGTTGTCCTTTTCTTTCTAAAATGGTCATTTATTCTTTTACATAATTTTACATTTGTTGCACAATTTTTTTTCTTTTGGGTTAATATGCTTAATGAGTTTGCTTGTTGGATGTTGGCTTCATCAGAAAAATAAAAATATTTTTGAAATTTTAATTTTATTTGAGGAACATAATTAGAGAATGTATGCCATGATTTCAGTTTGTAACTGTTTTTTTTTATATCAATTGTCTTTTAAGGGGAATGAAAAGATGCAGTCAGCTATTGTCTCCACTTACTGATGATGTCTGTAATGAAGGATTAACTCATGGGAGTATGATAGGTAAAATAAAAAATTACATCATTGAATATCTTTTTTAGAACTACTCATATCATCATTTTAGTTGCAGGTATTTCCGAAAGACTAAAAGGAGGATATCTTGGTTTGATTAATGTTTATTGGGGGTGTTCAAATGCAAAAGGACTTAGATACAGTAAAACTGTGGCAGGATCAGCTGCAAACAACAACATAAGTTCTTCTTTGATCCTTTCAAGAGAAAAAAATCCCTCTATGTCAAATGATGAAGTTGGTACTGTTGGTAAAAGTCATGTGGTGGCAAACTCAAATAATGCTAGAGAAGGAAGTCATTCTGAAAGACACTTACAAAAAAAAAGTCATCAAGGAGTGCTTGTAAAAGCAAGTATGCAACGTTTGGTAAATGATGTCAGTAACAATAAAGAGGTTGAAATTGATAAATTAGATAATGATCATCATTTTGTTGCTGATTCTCCTACAGTTGATCCTGGGCAGAGTGAAGGTAAGAAAATTTTTATACAAATATGCATTATATTTTTCACAAACTAATACTTAATTATATGTGTATAATATGTATATCCTTGTAAGTGCTTGCATCATATTCAAGATTTTGTAGGGGGAGCTACAAATAAAAAAAACAAGGGGATATTCTAAGTGTATCCGATTATGGGGTAAGACAGGGGATAAAAAGCTGCCAATTACTTTGGATGAGAATGGAGATCCAATAGGACCACATCAGAATGACCTGTCTTCCTTTTTGGGAACTGTTGCTAGAAATTCTGATCTTACACCATTAAACTATCTTGATTGGCGACAAGTACCTGTGGAAAACAAAACCGCTATATGGAATTATGTGGAGGTAATTCTAGTCTTAGAGATATAATACAATGTTGTGAATTTTTTATTTAAAACTATTCTTTTGTTACAGACCAAGTTTGTTATCGACATAAAGGGGAAGAATTTAGTTTTGCGAACAGTGAGGGATTATTGGAGAAACTTCAAAGCGGATATTAAAAAAAACAACTACATGCGGCACAAAGAAAAATCTGACCGACTTAATGATTGCCCCTCCCGTGTTGATCCTGATCAATGGAAATTTTTTGTGAATTTTTGGGATTCTGACGATGGAAAGGTAAAACAATTTATTCCTTAATTTTGTAGAATTTAATAGTGTATATTGCATATAATTATATTATAATGCATTGTATGTAGTTAAGGATTGCTAAAAACGTTATGAGCAGAAAGTTCGTAACGACAAGACATACATCGGGATCAACGTCGTATGCTTGTGTGAAGGCTAATGTGAGTTATCTTCTGGTTGAAATTTGCATTACACTTTCTTACTACTATGCTCATATATGTTGCTACTGTTACAAACAGTTACAAGAAAAGAAAATTGGTGGCAATGTTAGCAGATTCGACTTGTTTAAGGCCACCCATTTGAAGAAGGATGGTACTGTTGTAGATGCAAAATCTGCAGAATTGATTGTAAGCAATCATTTAACAAATTTATTTTTTATTTAATGAAAATATTCTCATTAATATTGTATGTAGGACAAGATGAATGCATCACTTACAAGTAATGATGAAAATCTCGATGAAGATGAGATATTTGATCATATTTTGGGCCCAAAGAAGATTCATGTGAAACATGCGATTCATGTGTCTCATAATGTATATGAAAATAAAATCACAGACTTAGAACTGGTTGTTGATGCTCATACCCAGATATACGAGGCTCAACAAAAGGAGTTGTTAGAAATGAAGAAAAAATTTGAAAATCTTGAAGCTATGATGCTGAGAAATTCTAACTTGAGTGCTTCGTTTCAACTGAATGAGGTAAATCTTCAAATTCTTATAATGTGATTACATAATAAAATTGATTTTCTTATAGTAAACTATTTATTTCGTAGAATATCACAATGACCACCAATGAAAGACTACCCATACCAAATCAATCGAGTAGTGAAACACCCATTACCTAAGGATAGGTTATTATATCCAAACATTTATTGATTAATTTTTTCATTTTGATTTTTAGGTATAAACAATGTTTGACACAATCTTTATAAATTTAAAGGTTGTTTCCTTGTTAAGTTTTGAGGATGGGAATTCAATTGTAGCATGAGGACACGTTACTTCTACAAGTCCAACTTATGTCATAGGAGGAGCACTGTTGGGGTCCTCATTTGCTGCCGTTTCCATTACTGTACCAATCCATCCTCAAGAGCAGTTGATTAGGCCTTTTGGTCAACACCAAGTCATTGAGGATGTAATTGGGACAGTGATAGCTTGTCCAAAGAAATTACTCATTGTTAGGTAACATTTTATAAATTACTCTCAATAATAGAAGTGCACTTCTTAGTTATTTCTTCATCATTGTAGGTGAACCATTTGAAGACGTGGAAACCAAGAGTAGCAGTCATTTGATCAATATAGAGATTCACATATCATGTGAATTGATAGGATTTCGTAAAAATAGAATTCAGCCATTCTTTATTATATTTAGTTGGTTTTAAATAAATGTGAATGTCACACATATTGTAGTACCATTCATTATTTCATTGTAGGTGAACCATTTGAAGACGTGGAAACCAAGAGTAGCAGTCATTTGATCAATATAGAGATTCACATATCATGTGAATTGATAGGATTTCGTAAAAATAGAAGTCAACCATTCTTTATTATATTTAGTTGGTTTTAAATAAATGTGAATGTCACACATATTGTAGTACCATTCATTATTTCATTGTCCTGATTTTAAATTGAAAGGAAAAAATCTTATTTAGTTGGTCTTTTTAAGAAGTTACTTATGTCATGCTTGATGCTCAATTGGTAGCGTATGAAGATATTCTGCCAGCCTTCTTACTTCTTCATCTATGTAGCTTGCAAATTTTCTGTTGTTTCTAGAAGATATGTGGCTGGCACTTTCTGATTGCAAGGATCTTGGTTTTATGGTTTGTGTATTCTATGATCACCCTATTTTGATTTGTCTTTGTCGTCAACCTGATGGTTATGGTTTGTGTATTCAGTGATTAGGTGCTCAATTCTTGTGTATTCAATGATCAGATTCTTATTTGCACCTAGTGTGAAGAATGACAATTCATAGTGCTATGCATTTTTGGCATGAATGGTAACTCATAGATATCCATATAGTGATTTTTTTATATAGTATTTGTGTGTGCTGTATTTGACATTTACTATAAGATTAATTATTTAACTTAGATTGCTGCATGTCAGACTTAAGTTTAATATAGGTCAATCAAGTCCAATTAGTTATTATGTTTTCCTGTTTGCATACTCCCTCCAACTTAATGTAGGTCTGTCGCTTCCTATTATAACTTTGTCTTAGTCGATTACATTACTCCAAATTAGTGTGTGCATTTCTCTATGTTGCACGCCCAATTAAATTATATGATGATGGTAGGTTTTCTATAGAATCTTTCCTTTTTATGTTTGGAAAAATGTTTGCTTGAGATGATTTTTGCATCTGATTTGATGTTCTGAGAATGGATCACTTGTACCAGGGTTCTTCTCAATTACATATTTCATTTCATGCTTTATTGACTATTAAAGTACCCCTTTTCTATTATATTTGGCAATTGAAGCATAAAAAATGTAGTTATATAAAGATTGACTTAGAAAGTACTTTATAAGTCAAATTATATGGCTTTACAAAAGTGCAAATAAAAGCAAAATGAAAATTCAAACAAAAAGCCTAATGACTATGCGATCGTTACCTCTACATTCATAAGTTCATAAACTTGGTGTTTGTACTACATCAGTGGGTTTATTCACCAATCTAATAAAGCATTGTATATGAAGAGCCACCTTTCAGCATTGTATTGTGCTATTACCTAGATGCATGCAATAGTTAGGTCTTAGCTAAGAAGCTGGTACATGATAATCAATAGCATATTATTGTGTGGTTTATTTATAATACTTCGGTATTTCATCCTGCATCATTAGCCAAACTTCGTAACACATTATAATTAGGTTTGTTTGGCCTCAAGATCTTTTCTATGTGCGCTACTGGCATCGCAATGATGATGGAAGCTATGGTTAGTATTGAGATGTTTGCTATTTTTGCTCTGTCCTATTGCTTCACCAACACATTGTGATGTCATTTCAACAGTTGTTCTGTTTAGGTCAAGGGAACATGTGGAATGTGATACACAGCCTGGATTTGTAAGAGCTCATATTGAGAGTATATTTTCTTTCCTCTGCATTTATTTTTAGCTTGTTGTTATGGATTTTCAATTCAAATGATTTTTTGTTTGTGTTCTGCTATTATTTAGGTGATGGGTTTACTATATCTCCTCTTAAGCCAAGGAATGGAAGACCTCAGGCACGAGTACAACATCTGATGCAAATAGATTTGAAGGGATGGGGGCTTGGTTATTTTTGGTCATATCAGCAGCACTGTATACTTCAGATGTTGAACAGCGTTGCATGTACATTTTTGTTCCATAACTTACAGAGATAAAAATTGAAATTGTAAATTTAAAAAGCTGGTTGACTAAAATTATGACAATTTGGATGGTTGAATGTCTATAATGAACTATTCTAAAATTAATATGCTTTCTAAACTTCAATATATATGTTAAGAAGCTCCTCATCCATGGCACTGTTAAACACATCAGCTGGCCCTCTGCTCATATGCAGCAAAATGCCTTTCAATGATACAGTACTATATTTCTGGAAAAAATGCATACATCAGTGTATTCCTCTGACAGGATTGCGTGAATGGTATTCATAGAGAGATGACACTCAGAAAGTTTCGAGGACAACATTGAGTTTGAAAATGCAAAGAAATTCTACATCTTCTAAGAAGGATCAAAGAACTCGAGATGTGTCCCTGCAACCAATTTCATCAATGAATCACACAAATGATATTAGCAAGCAATCTTCAATAATGGATGATGACTCTGATGATGATGACGAATATCCTGAGTCTGAATAGGAGGTCAGTATGTTTCTATAAGACTGACTAGTTGGTTTTAAGTAGCCCATATGAGTTCAGAACTTGAGTTTGTTAAATTTGACAAGAAATGACCTACGATTGGCCTTCCGATATAAAGATTGATTTAGAAAGTACCCCTTTTATGGTATAAAGATTAATTTAGAAAGTACCCCATATTTGAAATTCTATTATTGAGAGAAACTAACACTTGCCTATACGAATACCTGGAGCAACAAAGTTGAGACAAATAAACAATAGGCACAACCAGGCCAAAAACCTAGTGAACACAACTAGCCTGACCAGTTTACAAACCAATCTAACTATAATAGTTATACAATTATACAATATTACAATAGCTAGGTATTATTTCTCATCAATTTTATTGGTAAATTCTGAATAGATTCTACTCAGTAACATTTTTGGATATTTTATCTATTAGGTTTCTTCATCATTGAGTTTTTCTGGACATTACATTTATGTTCATTATTTTCATGTTACTCAAGGGTGTGGGATTCATGTTGATGCATATTTCAGTTTATACATGCATTTGAGCAGAGGATATATGTAAAAAAAACAAATGGGTGATAAGTTTACTTAAATGAGAGAAATACTAGATTCAAAGAAATTAATGATATTATGATCTCAATGTTGTTTCCTATGGGGATTGTAATCAATACATAACACAATCTTAGATAATATTTAGAGATGTAATTGAGGTGACTTTAATCTCATCTTCTCATGATATTCTGAATCTGAGTCTCCCATCAAGCAATATGATACCCACTCCATAACTTTATGCCTTGGAAACTTGTGTGTGGAATTATTTACATTGTACATAATGTTGAGTGATTCAGATCGTAGATTGATAATGTGTTAATTAAAATGGATATTGATAATGTTTTAAGGTGTCATTAGGTAAAAGTAATCAACTACATGTTTTGGAGGTATAAGTGAATCATCTTTAGAATAATTTGATTCGCTCTCCAACTTATATACTTTGGTTATTACTTATTTCAGACGCAACTTCTTCTATAAAAGTAGTATCTCTATAAGTTTACTCAGAGTAACTATAAAATGATTGCCTATCATTTTAACTTCTAGTGTGATTTTGCAATGATGTCGTTGTCCAATATAGAACTTAATACTTTAAATGATAAATATTATTTTCAAGGGGTGTCTATAAATTTCTAATGAATTTTTTTTGTATAAGGTATTATAGTCCATTGATTTAATTTCAATAAAATTATTTCCTAACACTCAAAAAAAAGATATCTGGAAGGTGAATTTTATCTTGTTTCCATTTATTCATTGGCCTACTAATTTATAAAAGTAAATTAAAAAAGTGGGATAGTCGATATATGTCCTATATCTGAATTCCTAAGAGACCTATACCTATTATCTAAATATAAACTACTCAAGGGGCTGGCTTGATATAGTTCCAGAGAAAACCTTAATGTATTTTTGTTATGTGGTGTTGGTTGGTATTTCTCAATGACAAAGTGTTTATGTTGGTTTTTATAATTATCACATAATAACACATGACTTATTCAACAAGCCGGTGTGTTTTTAAGTCATTTAAATGAGTTAGATCTGTAGAATTGTTGAGGTTACATCAATTGATCAAGCAAGGGAAAGGAGTCCACAAAGGTGAAAAAAAAGTAACATATGTAGCATAAAAGGTATGATCCAACAAGGAAAGGGTTTAGATGACTACTGATCAAGAAAAACCAAATCCAGCATGTGTGAATGAAAAACATGATGTAATTCATCCACAACTACCTATATTTAGACTTGGTAAAGGCTGCCCCTCATAAGAAAATATTTCATTCGTGGTGGCCTGAAGATGTATCAGTGGTCACCTTTGGTGCGTGGGAGCATAGGAACAAAGTTAGATGCCATATTATTCCTCTCCTTGACCCAACCATGTGAATGGAGAAATACATGTTAGAAGATCAGACTTTTGATAATCTACGACAATGTGATCTAACCCAAACAAACTTAGCTCAATCTTTCGATCAAACATTGTTCTAAACTGAGATTTATCATGTATAGATATGACCAAAAGTTTCAGACAAAACCAAGCTAGAATTCATTTTAGGCATGCATATAACATGATTAGTGAAAATCTAAATATTTGCTTCATTTTTTGTATCATGCATGCTTGAAAGGTGTACCGTTGGGCATGTTTAGGCATTCAATGACACTGAACACAGAGTTGGGAGGGAGTTCATTGTTTCTTTGAGTAGGCATAATATTTTAACCGAGAAATACTACTTTCAAATTGATGAAATATTTTGATCAGGAGGCAATAGATATCATAATGGCAACCTGAAGTTTTTGATCATGAAGGTCTTATCATCAGGGGTTATGTTCTAGACATGTGAAGGTAAATTCCTATGTTTGGTACTATCCAAAATTTACCTTTTCATCTTTTAATTGTAGGTGACATGAACATTCCATGGCTTATTGTAATTTCTAGTTGCTCATAGTGCATCATATGATATTAACAAAGAAAATAGTTGAAATGTCTATAATGAACTATTCCAAAATTAATATGCTTTCTAAACTTCAATATATATGTTAAGCAGCTCCTCATCTGTGGCACTGTTAAACACATCAGCTGGCCCTCTGCTCATATGCAGCAAAATGCCTTTCAATGATACACTACTATATTTCTGGAAACAATTCATACATCAGTGTATTCCTCTGGCAGGATTGCGTGAATGGTATTCACAGAGAGATGACACTCAGAAAGTTTTGAGGACAACATTGAGTTTGCATACTCCCTCCAACTTAATGTAGGTCTGCCACCTTCTAATTGCTCATTTAGATCTTCTTCTATTTAGGGCTTTAATGATGTTGGTTGTGACTCTGCCTCCTCATGGAGGGTTGATTGGTTCGACACCTTCACTTACGGGGTGTTAAGGAACTTTACATTTTACTTTGGTTTGCAGTGCAAGGCTGGCACTACCAGGTCCAGAAGAAAAAGGTCTTGTAAGCTCAGCAAATCCAACGATGAGTGAAAAGATCTCAAAGCCAACTACTAACCTTATGCCATTACCTCAACTTGAGGGGAATATTCTTGCAAAGTAGGATTCTGATCCAACTACTGGCTTAAAGTCCCTAGCATTACATGAGAATGTATCAAACTCAAAGTTGACCGCCCCTAAACAATGTGAGCCTATCATTGAAGAGTCGGCATCACCAGAACCTGAATGTTTAGAAGGTTTGGAAAGAGATATCGAAGATGCATTCTATGAGGATCCAGATGAGATTCCAACCATTAAATTGAATATCGAAAGGTTTGCTCAGAATTTCCAGACTATTATTCAAGAGAGTAGCATGGAACTTCAATATGGAGACATGTCAAAAGATTTGGTTGCTCTAACATCACAAGTTGCTTCTATTCCTCATCCAAAGCTAAAACATATCAACTGGTTGCGCACTGAACACCAAGTGTATGCATAACTTTGTTTCCCGTGTTACATTTATATAGCCATTAGTTACCATCAAATCTAACTTTTCTTCTTACAAGATTGCAGTTATGATCTTCCAGACTCTCATCCTTTACTGAATGGGGTGAGCATATTACTAGTGAAATTACTTATTATGACATTTATGCATATTGTTAACATTTAATCCTCTGCATATTGCTCAATCAACTTATATAATGATGATTTTGTAGCTGGACAAAAGAGAGCCAGATGACCCATGCCCCTATCTGCTTGCTATATGGACTCCAGGTAAACTAGCCTTGATGTCGACACTGAAATTTCAGTTGATGAGTCTCGATGACTAATAAATGACCAACAAATGTAACAGAAAAAACTGCTCAATCAACGGAATCACCTGAAACATCTTGTAATTTTGGAGATACTAGTAGGCTTTGTGACAACACATCGTGTTTTCCCTGTAGTAGTGTACGTGAAGCAAGAGCTCAGAAAGTCATAGGAACATTGTTGGTATATTTCATTTAATGTCGTACTTCAATATTACACAAATAATTAAGGCTGCTAGACAGGGGATTGTATCATGCAGAGAACTGATTCAGAAATATTGATTTCGGATACCTTGCAGAATGGTAATGAGAGGAAGCTTTCCCCTTAATGGGACATACTTTCAGGTCAATGAGGTAGGTAGCATTACAACCATTGGACCTTGGTGGATTCTCCATGATATGTCAGGAGTTTTCTAATATCAGTCCAGAAATTAAATATTTTTGTTCAACTTGAGTACATATACTCTTATTCTCTTTCTATCTCTTAATAGAATACTGCCCTGGAGTGTAGGTATTTGCAGACCACTCTTCTAGCTTATGCCCCATAGATGTTCCATGAGAATGGATTTGGAATTTACCAAGACGAACCGTATACTTTGGAAAATCAATTCCATCCATCTTTAAAGGTAAGCAGTGAGATAGTAGATTGATGACATATGTAGATATTATCATTCCCACATTTGTTATGTTTGTGCCAATATTGTTGTTGTAGGATTAACGACGGAAAGCATAGAACATTACTTTTGGAGAGGTATCTTAGCTTGTAGTTGCATCTATTATATTTTGTATGCCGTTATGTCTATAAGTAAAAGATGTTGCTTTCAGTTAGATTTTTACAAATAAAAAATTAAAGATGTGACTTTAAGTTCAATGTAAGCGAAAATTGAAGTTTTATTTCAGGATATTGCATGCCAATCTGATGGGTGTACTGGGCATGCTAAGGAAATTTCTGGCTTAATCGTGGATATTGAGAGATCCATATTTAAGAAATTGATAGATGACGTCTTAAATGGAGAGATTGCTCTAGAAATGTAGGCTAAATAAAAAAGAAGGTGCATACAACTATTTGTCAAATAAGTAAATTTCCATATAGGTTCCAAACTGCAGATATCCATGGTGGTTCGCACAAAAGTGGATGCTACCATCAACTTGATGACGCTTGAGATCTACAACATATAAAAGTACATAATGTATGAGAAGAAATGCCAATATATTCTGATCCAGGGGATTTACCAACCAAAACTAACCATACATGAACCTCTACATGACGTTGCCAACAGGAAAGGCTACAACTCTTGTGCTCAGTCTTATGTGTTGAGAGCTCTGGGAGTTGATGAGGACATGTCACATACCTCTATCATGTTTGGGATTGGAAGATTCACCACTAAAGGTGAGATTCATAGGGTTGTTGAACTCATTGTGAATTAGGTGGAGGAACTAAGGGAGATGAGTCATCTTTATATTGTGCTTTGTACTCTGCAGTGGATAGATGTAGTCAGAAGAAGATATTGTATACATGTGTCTTTTTTCCATGCATAATGTAAAATAGGGGTCAGGTTAACGTCCTCCCCATGTGTACTCATTGTTCAAATATAAATAAAATTATCATCGGTGACATTGTAAGCACAACTCGATCTTGAATAACATTCATCTGTTTTGTTATTGAAAACCACTCTATATTGGCAAGCGGCTGACTGGATACATAATGTCTCTCACTACATATGTATGTATATTACATGGTGTCTTTCACTACACACTAGCTATAATTACATGTGTAGCAAGTGCTAATTTTTGCTATATATGAACTACAAATACAAATTGTAACCATTGCCATCTCTCCGTACATATCATAGGTACAAATTGAATTGTAGTCATACATTTGGCTACAATTTAAACTAAATGTTTATGTGTAAGGACATTTTTACCTACAATTAGGGTTACATATGAATTTGTAGTGAGAGGAATAACTAACTACAACTTTAAAAAATGTAGCCTAAACAATTAGCTACACGGGTATTAGCTATATATTATAAATGTAAGGATAAATGTAGCGAAAGCTTTTAGCTACAAATTTTGGGGTTTTCGCTACAATTTTTTTTGTAGTTAAAGACCATATTTTTTGTAGTGTTAGTTTGTTCTTCATTGACATTGCAAGTTTATGATAGCTTGAGAGATATACATGGAGATGATTTTGGGTAGCTTTGATACATATTTTGTTGAAGGTGAACCAATAATTAATCGTCATTCTTAACTATATACTTTATTTGATTATTTCTTAGCCCTATTCAAAAATAAAATTATAATTAAATATGAAGCATTAAGTCTTCATATTCCATTATTATAGGTGATGTTGCAAGTGATCCAATGACAAGTCAACAAGGCAATCAGTCAAGTGGTGTTATTTGGATGGGAGGAAGAAATTGGATTGTTTTTTGTAGATACGCTCATGTGATGGAGTGGACTTTCAGAGTCCTTTAATGTGCACTGACATAAGTAAAGTCATGTATGTGGAGCATTTTGAGAGTTCCAAGCTTTTTAGTAAAATTTGAAATTGGATTGAGGTTAATATCATGATTAAGATCCCTAATTCATGCCTTTTTGAGAATATTATTATATGGAAATGTAGTTTGATGGTGAAAAAGAAATGGTCAAAATCTCATAGTACATCGATGTTGCTATAAGGGATACCATGTTGTCGAATATGATTAAGTTAATCAAGGTTTAGTTAATATCGTGAATAAGCTTTAGTATGCTTTAACTTAGGTGTAGAATCAGTTACATGCCACAAATCAAATGGAAGTGGGTGACGTTGCCTTACATAAAAGATCCTTTGGACTTGGGTACTAGTTGTACTAGCCACAGATTGCATTGGAGAGCCATGTTTTGGGACCCTCGGATAATCAAAATCAATGGTGGATTCTCCATCTTTAACTCTATCAGTTACAAGCCGTGACGGGTTGGTCAACATGTGAGTGGTTGCTACACATCGGAGTAGGGGAAGATCGTGGGTTGAGGAGAAGCTCTGAACAGATATACGTGTTGCTCAAAGGTCGTGAGTGGATGCGACATCCTTGAATGAGTAGTTACCATCGGATTGAGTAGTGCTCCATGATGACCTCTCACTTGATACACAAGCCACTAGGATCGAGAACTGCTCTTCTTCACCTCCCCATTAGTTATTTCCCTCGCTTACCAGGCAAAGCAAGGCAACGCTGTCTTCATCTCTCAGCCTCTCCAGTGGTAGAATAGATGTGGAAGAAGGAACCTAAGAGAGGGACTGGAAGAGGAAGCCTGACAGGTGGAAAAGGAAGAGAGACGAGGAGGAGCAAGGTCCTCCCAAGTCCTTGCTATAGCGGAGCCTTGTGTAGGCGGACCTTGTGGAGGAGCAATAGCAGCAACCTGGAGACCGGAGACGGCAAGAAGGTTGTGTTGCAGGACGACAGGGAGAGCTCGATGGTGCCGTCACCTGTAGTCCTTTGCTTCCCAGTTTCCTCGATGGAGCCATGGATGTGGCGGCGCCCTCTCTGCTTTGTGCAGAACCGGACCTGGATCCCAATCGCCGAGAAACAGATCTGAATCATAGCCGGCGGAGGCAAGCTTGATCGGGTTGCCAGCTCGTCAGAGACAAGGCTTGCGGCAGCGCACTTTGGGGTTGAGGCTGTGCGATGGCAGTTGGGCGGGAGCGCGCTGAGTAGGAGAGGTTCCAGCCTAGTGGAGACGAGAAGAATGGAGGCGGTGGTGGCTTGCCTGTGGATTCACGCCTGACGGCGGCGCTGAGCGGGGGTCTCGTGTAGAACAGGAGACGGCGCAACACAGTCTAGCAGACGCGAAAGAGAAAGAAGGAGGACCCAGTTTGCCAACCCTTGAACCAGGACTGCAGATAGAACCAGACGCAACCCCAGGCAGAATCGACCCGAAAGCAGATCTACTAAACCGCCGGTTCAGTGCGGGCCAAGAGCTAGAGGCCATGCCCTTGCTGGCCACGTGGCACTCTCAGATAGGTCGAAAAGGTAAAAATCTCAATAAATGTTCAATTCTTCAATAAATCATACAAAATAGCTCCGATGTCTGAAAAATACAAGTAATATATCAAAATTCTCATAAAAATGAGTAGAACACAACTAAAGCAAAATATCTGGATTTTGATGCATTAATATCAGTGATATCATGAAAGATGTGTAATTCTTGTTTAGTGGATAATAAATAGCAAATGATGACATAAAATTATGGAAAAATGTCAGTAACTCCATAATAATGTTTATAATGCACCTGATGTCAAGGATGATCATGTTGATGTACGAAATCATGTAATTTTCTTAGAATGGCTATTTAGGGCTAATTACCCAAGTAAAATGCAATAAATACATTGGCGATCAATAAATGACAAAATTTACAGAGTAAGCTCATATCAATAATTAGAAGATAATATGTAACTCTGAGATCAGTTATATATATAGAATTAATAGAAACATGATAATGACTCTTCATGTGATATAAAACCCTAATATGTTAATGAATATGATCTAGAGTTAATATGTAGACATAATCATATGTAATCAAATTATCAGATTATTGATCATAACTTGGAGTACAACATCAGTATTGTCAATACTAGATAACAAGAAGGGATAGATAAGAAATAATAATGAGAATATCCTAAAGAGACTAAGTAAAACCCTAATGAGCACGATTAGGGTTAAAATGAGATGCAAGATGATGAGAATCTAATGACAGTATATGATCTTGTCTTAATCAGGGATGAACAAGGTTAGAGTTTACCTGAGGAATACATATGTGATTAGAATGATCTATCTCTTTGGAAGGTACGCCATTACCTCTTACTTGGATTATTATACAATATGCTTGTGTTATATGCATAGTAAAATACTTGGCATAAGGTATTGGATGAAATGATTGTTCTTGTATGATATGTTGGTTGGTTTTCTATACTTATTTCTATGAACACATGAAATATAAGATATTTGATCCATCATATGATCGCACTAAACTCTTTGGTAGTACAATGCATTGACAAACATCAAAGCCCTAGGGGCAGATGTATCATCAAAGCCCTAGGGGCAGATGTACGATTTATATGACAAGGCCTAAAGACATCAAAGCCCTAGGGGCAGATGTACGAGATATATGATGGAAACTAAGATTAAAATATGTGTTCTCTTTTGTTAACGAATATCCTTGTGCAAGTATATGCTTTTATTATATTCTTCTATTACTGCCAAGTATATTAGTTTTATCTTATTGCCAAGATATGATGAGAGGTATATAAAAAGACACGTAGGCGTACTCAGTACAATATTCATGAAATATTGTGCTGACGTGTACCACATGTAATCTTTTGTTTAGGTTGTGGTTATGCTCTTGAAGATCCAGGATAGTTGAGAGTTGTGTGGTGAGTTGATGTTCAGGTGGACCTGTTGTCTTAAGATCCTGTTGTTTAGCTGTAGCACATGTATATGTTTAGTAGTTTTCTATTCAATATGTAATATAAAATGTTGTAACAATTCATGTTGTAATTATATGTTGAATGGTGAACATGTGTTGTATGGTTTTATTATTGTTCATGTGCATGTGCTACTGATGTATGTTCCTTTTGACTTCCTCTGATTTTCTCTTTCTTAGCCTAGTGTGGGATGTTTAAATTGGGATTCTCGCTGAGGTGAGGGTTTCAATTTGGACGTCACACATCAGAGTAAGTTTTAGAAAATATGGGGACATCACAAGTGGTATCAGAGCATGAACAATAGCAAAGCCTGACATTTGCTCATTATGCAACACAAAACTAAAGAGCCTTGAACCTTAATAATCTTTTAGGGTTAGATTAGTTGTCTTTTAGAGACTAGATCTGACCTAGCCTCTAGGTTAGCACCTAGATGTCCGAGAACTAGGTCTAGACTGGTGCTTGTTGAGTAGCAAGTCCTTAGATGTCGTTATTTCCTTATAGTACAGTGGTATGGGACGTTGTACTATTTGGAAATGACGTGCATCAAGGGAAGAGAAACCCTAGACATATGGCGCTCGTTGTCTAGAGTAGCTACACTAGTCTAGACCATGTTCTCACCCCTTTTCACTAGTTTTCATGACACTGTACTCTCTACTATGTGTGGGACACTCATTTTCAGGATTTGGTTTTGGATTCCAATCGGATCGAACCTCGATAGTTTTCTCTAACGCTTGTTTTATCGGAGAAAAACTATATAATATTTTATTATGTATATGTATTAAAAAAATGTGTCCCCACACATGTACGAGTAGGAGGTGGCCATGCATCCTAAGTGAAAGTGAATGACATCAGTCTAGAAGAGAGAGTAGTTCTAGATTAGATGTCTAGAGCCTTTTGGAATATGTGATAGATGGAATAGATGATATAAGTTTTGATGATATGATGTAAGTCTTATATAGATGTTATAATATAGTTCACGATGATCTATGTTTGTCTTCGAGGACTTAAGTTCAGTTTTGAGGTTTTGAGATAAGTTTTGATGATGCAAGTAAATAGGCTTTTATGAGACAAGATATGTTAAGATGAGACAAGTTGTGAGTCAGCATGAGCCTCAAACTCTTTTACGAGGAGGATCCCTAGTGTTAGGACCAGTTTTGGGGTTAACTCCAGAGAGAGTGAGACCCATTGGGAGAAGGTCAGAGAACCTAAACTCCAAGATATGAGAATTTTGAGAATATGTGTTATGATATGTCCTAAACTAGACTATTCCTAAGTGAACGAGTTGAGTTGCTCTATGCATGATTCCTATAGTCATGTAGAACCCTAGATTACCTTGGGAGAACGAAACCCTAGAGACAGAGAGAGGCCGGATATATGTGCATGTGAGTATGGATATGAGTGCCTACCATATGGGTGAGGGAGAGAGCCCAAGGCCCTGGAGGAGGTAGCTATATTAGCTTTTGAGAAGCCTCATACTCGGGTTGGTGGTTTCCCATATAGGAACCTAGTGGTGTATATAAGAGAGTTTCGGGTAAGCATGGTTCATGGGTAGAAGACCTATGAAGAGTATGTCATAGGATGTTTAGGTTTGTGCTTTGTGGCTAGATCTTGTGAAGCTATCTGCCAGTTCCAATGAGATAGACTCGGAAACCCTAAACCAAGGAGGGAGGATAAAGTATATACATATAAGATACTCATAGAGTTGAGTTAGCTCAGATAGGATGAGCATGGCTTCACCCCATGTTATGGGTCAAGGAGAACCCCAGTTGGACTGGATAAGGTTTTGATATATGTTTAACATGTCACTCACATAAGATTGTTTGGCACAACCACGGTATAACCAAGATAAAAATGTAATATGATCTCGAGACGTGATATATAGACATGATATGATGGAAACCTAGAGATGGTTTAATAGATATCAGCGTATAAATGGTTAACCATATACATGAATAATGATGATAATGTGAAACTGTAGGTTAATCTTGTGATGAAATCACCAATAAAGATTACAGTTTATTATGAGCAATGAAATAAGATCATATGAATGAAACATGTTACATGAGGTGTTAATCTTAGTGCTTAACAAAGATGAAATATATAATTTGATAGTTAGCACAACATAATGCTTTTGACACCTTGATATGATCGAGTTGGACAAAGAGAGTTAATGATAATTAACTGCCTCCTAAAAGACATATGTTAATGATGAACATGTTCTAACAATGAGCTAAATAAAATGTGGATGGCACCTTGATATATGAGATATGTCATGACATAACCTAAGTTTCTAAACCCTTGTTTGAGCTCCCCTGGAGTGAGGTTTCACCCTTGATGCTTTTGAAACCTCCTAATAGTGCTTTGGATACATGGTTATAGGTAACCTTTACGGATATGTTACACATAGAATGGTGCCTACATGTGGATGAAGGCAAGATAAGGTTTTTCTTGGAAGTATGAGTATGGTTTACTTTCGAGGAAGAAAGTTCTTTTAAGATGTATATGATTTGACGTGGGTTTTTTTTGGCTTAATTCTGAGGACATAATTTCTTTTAAGGTGTGCAGGATGTGATGGAGTGGACTTTCAGAGTCCTTTAATGTGCACTGACATAAGTAAAGTCATGTATGTGGAGTATTTTGAGAGTTCCAAGCTTTTTAGTAAAATTTGAAATTGGATTGAGGTTAATATCATGATTAATATCCCTAATTCATGCCTTTTTGAGAATATTATTATATGGAAATGTAGTTATATGGTGACAAAGCAATGGTCAAAATCTCATAGTACATCGATGTTGCTATAAGGGATACCATGTTGTCGAATGTGATTAAGTTGATCAAGGTTTAGCTAATATCGTGAATAAGCTTTAGTATGCTTTAACTTAGGTGTAGAATCGGTTACATGCCACAAATCAAATGGAAGTGGGCGACGTTGCCTTACATAAAAGATCCTTTGGACTTGGGTACTAGTTGTACTAGCCACAGATTGCGTTGGAGAGCCATGTTTTGGGACCCTTGGATAATCAAAATCAATGGTGGATTCTCCATCTTTAACTCTATCAGTTACAAGCCGTGACGGGTTGGTCAACGTGTGAGTGGTTGCTACATATCGGAGTAGGGGAAGATCGTGGGTTGAGGAGCAGCTCTGAACAAATATACGTGCTGCTCAAAGGTCGTGAGTGGATGTGACATCCTTGAATGAGTAGTTACCATCGGATTGAATAGTGCTCCATGATGACCTCTCACTTGATACACAAGCCACTAGGATCGAGAACTGCTCTTCTTCACGTCCCCATCAATTCTTTCCCTCGCTTACCAGGCAAAGCAAGGAAACACTGTCTTCAGCTCTCAGCCTCTCCAATGGTAGAATAGATGTGGAAGAAGGAACCTAAGAGAGGGACTGGAAGAGGAAGCTCGACAAGTGGAAAAGGAAGAGAGACGAGGAGGAGCAAGGTCCTCCCAAGTCCTTTCTATAGCGGAGCCTTGTGTAGGCGGACCTTGTGGAGGAGCAATAGCAACAACCTGGAGACCGGAGACGGCAAGAAGGTTGTGTTGCAGGACGACAGGGAGAGCTCGATGGTGCCGTCACCTGTATTCCTTTGCTTCCCAGTTTCCTCGATGGAGCCATGTATGTGGCGGCGCCCTCTCTGCTTTGTGCAGAACCAGACCTGGCTCCGGATCACCGAGAAACAGATCTGAACCATAGCTGGCGGCGGCAAGCTTGATCGGGTTGCTAGCTCGTTAGAGACGAGGCTTGCGGCAGCGCACTTTGGGGCTGAGGCTGTGCGATGGCGGTTGGGCGGGAGCGCGCTGAGTAGGAGAGGCGCCAGCCAGGTGGAGACGAGAAGAATGGAGGTGGCGGCGGCTTGCCCGCGGATTCACGCCTGACGGCGGCGCTGAGCGGGGGTCTCACGCAGAACGGGAGACGGCGCAAAATAGTCTAGCAGACGTGAAAGAGAAAGAAGGAGGACCCAGTTTGCCAACCCTTGAACCGGGACTGTAGATAGAACCAGATGCAACCCCACGCAGAATCAAACCGAAAGCAGATCTACTGAACCGTCGGTTCAGTGCGGGCCAGGAGGTGGAGGCCATGCCCTTGCTGGCCACGTGGCACTCCCGGATAGGTCGAAAAGGTAAAAATCTCAGTAAATGTTCAATTATTCAATAAATCATACAAAATAGCTCTGATGTCTGAAAAATAAAAGTAATACATCAAAATTCTCAGAAAAATGAGTAGAACACATAAAGCAAAATATTTGGCTTTTAATGCATTAATATCAATGATATCATGAAAGATGTGTAATTCTTGTTTAGTGGATAATAAATAGCAAATGATGACATAAAATTATGGAAAAATGTCAGTAACTCCATAATAATGTTTATAATGCACCTGATGTCAAGGATGATCATGTTGATGTACGAAATCATGTAATTTGCTTAGAATGGCTATTTAGGGCTAATTACCCTAAGTAAAATGCAATAAATACATTGGCGATCAATAAATGACAAAATTTACAGAGTAAGCTCATATCAGTAATTAGAAGATAATATGTAACTCTGAGATCAATTATATATATAGAATTAATAGAAACATGATAATGACTCTTCATGTGATATAAAACCCTAATATGCTAAATGAAGATGATCTAGAGTTAATATGTAGACATAATCATATGTAATCAACTAATCAGATTATTGATCATAACCTGGAGTACAACATCAGTATTGTCAATCCTAGATAACAAGAAGGGATAGATAAGAAATAATAATGAGAATATCCTAAAGAGACTAAGTAAAACCCTAATGAGCACGATTAGGGTTAAAATGAGATGCAAGATGATGAGAATCTGATGACAGTATATGATTTTGTGTTAATCAGGGATGAACAAGGTTAGAGTTTACCTGAGGAATACATATGTGATTAGAATGATCTATCTCTTTGGAAGGTACGCCATTACCTCTTACTTGGCTTATTATACAATATGCTTGTGTTATATGCATAGTAAAATACTTGGCATAAGGTATGGGATGAAATGATTGTTCTTGTATGATATGTTGGTTGGTTTTCTATACTTATTGCTATGAACACATGAAATATAAGATATCCGATCCATCATATGATAGCACTAAACTCTTTGGTAGTAGAGTGCATTGACAAACATCAAAGCCCTAGGGGCAGATCTATCATCAAAGCCCTAGGGGCAAATGTACGATTTATATGACAAGGCCTAAAGACATCAAAGCCCTAGGGACAGATGTACGAGATATATGATGGAAACTAAGCTTAAAATATGTGTTCTCTTTTATTAACGAATATCCTTGTGCAAGTATATGCTTTTCTTATATTCTTCTGTTACTGCCAAGTATATTAGTTTTATCTTATTGCCAAGATATGATGAGAGGTATATAAAAAGACACGTAGGCGTACTCAGTACAATATTCATGAAATATTGTGCTGATGTGTACTGCATGTAATCTTTTGTTTAGGTTGTGGTTATGCTCTTGAAGATCCAGGATAGTTGAGAGTTGTGTGGTGAGCTGATGTTCAGGTGGACCTGTTGTCTTAAGATCCCGTTGTTTAGTTGTAGCACATGTATAGGTTTATTAGTTTTCTGTTCAATATGTAATATCAAATGGTGTAACAATTCATGTTGTAATTATATGTTGAATGGTGAACATGTGTTGCATGGTTTTATTATTGTTCATGTGCATGTGCTACTGATGTATGTTCCTTTTGACTTCCTTTGATTTTCTCTTTCTTAGCCTAGTGTGGGATGTTTAAATTAGGATTCTCGCTGAGGTGAGGGTTTCAATTTGGACGTCACACATCAGATTAAGTTTTAGAAAATATGGGGACATCACAGCTCACATGAAAGTGGGAGGAAGAAATTGAAGCAATTTTTGTAGATATGCTCACATGAAAGTAGAGCAAAACATTTTAATATTTTCCAACCAACATCATTGTGCCTTTAAAAATATTGTAAACATACTTGATTATATTTTGGAAGTACTAATATACAAGGGATATGACAAGTACAAAATTTAATATCTTGACTAGGTATTTGTGTTTATTCTAATTATAATTGGAAATGCAACATGTACTTTATGTATGTAGGAAGTTGTGAAGTTACATATTTATGTACTCAAAATCAGTTGCATATATTTTCTATAATGAGGTAATGGTACCATAGTCTAGCCTTTTTTCCTTATCATGTATTTCAATCTAACATGTGTCCTTCCTTTAAGAACTTTCTTCCCAAAGAAGTGTATCTCACTTTCTTCTATGTTCCGCATTTATGATAGGGTTTTATCCTAGAAGAATGACGATCTTTAACTATAATGATTCACCTAAGGAAATGATGATATTTTGAGCCTTCTTTTATTACAACATGGTTGTAACTGAAATGTATCAACAAGTTAAGAATACACCTTCTTGTCAAATTTATTGAAGTGTGAGGATGTGTAAAAGAAATCTACAATTACTACTGGAATTCTTCATCATGTGCCTCTTTTTACTTGAGTATGATAACAATGTTGTTGTATATAAGTTGTGCATCTTTTTTCCTCATCTTCAACTATGATGTTCAATATATTTTGTTTATATTTTCTATTATACATTTGGTAAAATGTGTGTTTAGCACAGCCAAAGATATGTAAATATTATGTGTTATGTTTTTGATACATTTAAATTTCTTTTGTAGGTTATTTATAATTAAGTGATGACAGATGATGTTCATATGACATGTTGTACACTCGATTTGTGGATTGATATAGATAAGGTTTTCTTCTATGGTCTTCTATCAATGAGCCAAGATTCAACAACACCTTCACTTTTACCAATCAATGAATTGAATTATTCCAAAAACTTATATAAATATGCTTCTGCTTTCATGCTTATCATGAGTATAATCGCTATCTTCTGTATATCTACGTTGCAGAAAAAAACATGGTTCATCACTGTCAACTTATACATCCACTACGTTATTATATCTAGGCAATCCTTAATGTATTCTTCATTCAAATCATCACTTGTGGAAGAAGTTATTTTTTATACAACAAAGTGATTTAAGTAAAGTATATTCTTCTCAATATATCCAATTATTCTGGTCATTCAGTCAACAACCTCCTAATGGGATGGCTAACTTGATTCACGTAGTACTACAAATGTAGAAAAAATAGTATCCAATAGTGTTGGAACACTTCATGAGGTACATCTTTCCACCTAATTTTATATCAATGTTGTTCTATATAGGCTATCGTCTAATATATATTCCTATATTGTTTGTATTGTCTTTGCATTTTCAGGTCTATTGTTGATTCTAATTGGAAAAGAACCAGTAAAGGCTTGTATAGAAGCACACACGAAAAACCCTCTACATTCCCTAACCTTCTAAATGCTCGTTGTTTTGTTTTAGGTGCATGATATATGTCATATTTTGGTTTTTGAGTGAGCATATGAAAAATATGCCCCGCAACACATGCGGAAAATGTGTTTGTTGCACATCTAGATATATGTGTTTGTTGCACATTCAGCCTTATGTGTCTGACACACGTCTGGAGATATGTGCATTTCATGAATTATGTTTTTAATATTTTAAAATGTCTTATGTAGGTTTCATATATGCTTAAGAGGTGAAGACATATGTTGTATGACACACTCAATTGTGGGACTAAGCTATATTTGGTCTTCTTCTTCCATTATCTCTTCATTTACCTCATTTTGTTATGCTACAACAAAAATCAGACATCGACAGTGAAGAAGTACTCCTTTATTCAAATGAAAATTTCAAATTTAAGTATACTTTCTTTATTGATGTGAAGGATACAAAATAGATTTTGAAACTAATAATAAGAACACAAAATGTGTCAAAATTCAAATGAACCATTCAACCATTATAATAATGCAGGTTGAACCTGCTTGAACACACAAATGACTTTTTTACATTGTATACAATTTCTTTTATTCACATTATTAGATGTTCATATGATAATGAGCCCTATCATCTCTAAGTAAGGTGCAACGAAAAAGACTTGTAAACATAAATTTGTTTTAGGATTTATCATTTAAATATGTAATAGGTTTTTTTATGAGACTTACGATAGGCTAACACACAAATATGCATTCTTTCACATGTTTAGTAGATTAATAGTATATATTTAACATGGTAAGATCCATGCGTGTTACAAACATGATAGAAAGTTTAAGACAATTAGTATTAATATTTTTTTTTGTCATTAAATCTTTAGTAGTCAAACATATGCTATAATAGCTATTACATAGCTTGATTCCTTCTGGTTATGAAAGGAATGATAAAATGCATAGCTCCTTGTCATTTTATTATTTTACGATGAATTCAACATATGGTAGCTATTGAAAATTTTAAATGCTAGCAGTATAATGTGATGTAATTAGATCATATTAGCAATGTTTAGTATAGCTTAGTAGTATCTCTATAGGACAGTTCAATTTACTTAATTCATATATGCTCATTATGAACATAATGAAAATATTAATAGAAAGTACAGAATCTACTATTTAATTATATTCTTTTTTAGAGTACCAATAATCTATAGAATTCTTTGCTATTATTTCCAACATTAAAATATAGTGAAAAATAATAAAATAAAAATGAGTAATTTAATTAAGTCTTATGATAAGCTATCACAGAAACGTGCATGCTTTCACATTTTTTATCAATAGTAAAATTTTAAAATTGTAGGATCTAGGAAGCGTAGACACTTCTCGAAGGTTGATATGTCTGTGTCTAACATGTTTTCGACACAGACATGCTTTGACACATGGAGAACGTGCCACTGACATCTCCACTTAACAAAAAAGTGTTTTCGTACTTATTTGCTTCTTCCAATAAAAGTAGCAAAGTGTCGTCATGTTTATGCCTCCTCTTTTCTTGCTTCTCAACATCTCCATATCCCCTCCTCTTCTCTTGCCCATGCATCTTAAGTAGGATTTAAATACATTCCTCTTCCCTTTCTTCCCCCTCGACCTCCAATACACCTTATTCTTCATCTTCTTTTCACCACCAACATATTTCCTTACCCCCTCTCATTCTTCCTCCAAATAGTATATATTCACTGTTACATACACAAACAAAAAACCATTGTCTCTAAAATTTTACTTCCCAATTTTTTACCATTTTAGGATCCAAGTGTGTTGCAAACATGATAGGAAAATTTAGAGTTTTCGTATTTTTTTCATTATATCTATTTACGGTGGAAAAAAGATGTTGCTATTGACCTTCTTGATCAAGTGTGCTAGTCTTCGTTACTAGTATCAACAACAAGGTTGTGTGGTCGCAACTAATATCAACGTTAGACATTTATTATAGTCGTTAAAACTATCAACGACAAACTATATAAGTCATCGTGATTGGTATTAGCGATGAACTGAAATTATTCATTGTTATCTTCATTAACGGCAAGACCAATAACGATAAGATGTGACGACTTCTTTTTCTTGTCATTGATAGTTTTAACAACAAACTTATTCATATTTACGACCAACCTTTTCCATCATTATTTTTAACTTTTCCTGTAGTGTTGGATGGGTACTCAGGGTTTTATCAAATCCCCATTCATCCAAAATATCAGGAAAAGACAACATTCACCTAAATTTATGGAACCTATACCTTTAGAAGAATGCCCTTTGGGCTCTACAACACACCTGAAACCTTTCAGCAGTGCATGAATGCTATTTTCACTGATTTCTTAAAAGATGAGATGGAAGTCTTCATGGATGCCTTCAACATCTTTGGTGGCACCTTTGAAGATTGCTTGAACAATCTATCTTTGGTGATGAAAAGATGCGAAGAACAAAGTTTGACCCTCAATTGGGAAAAGTGCCATTTATTGGTACAAGAAGGTATCATGCTTGGACATAATGTGTCCAACAAAGGCATCAAGGTTGATCAGTCCAAGGTGAAAGTGATTGCAAAACTCCCTCCACCCATGTTTGTGACAGGAATCAGAAGCTTCCTAGGGGATGACAGTTATTATAGAAGGTTTATCAAGGATTTTTTGAAGATTGCAAAGTCAGGTTCAAATATGTTGATGAAGGATGCTAAGTTCGATTTGACAGAAGAATGCCTCATGACATTCTCCACCTTAAAGGATGCTCTAGTCTCTGCACCCATTATCCAGTCACCCGAATGGAACCTTTCATTCGAGTTGAAGTGTGACACTAGTGATTATGCTATAGGCACCGTCCTTGGGCAAAATGACCAAAATCATCACGTGATCTTTTATGCATAAAAATGTTAGATGAGGCCCAGATAAATTATAACACCATAAAAAAGTAAATGCTAGCCATCGTCTACGCATTTGACAAGTTTCGTTCTTATATTGTGTGCTCCAAGGTGACTGTTCATACGGACCATGGGGGCATTAAATATTTGATGCAGAAGAAAGATGCCAAGCCTAGGATTCTATGATGGGCATTGCTTCTACAAGAGTTTGGTCATGAGATCATTGAAAAGAAGGGTACTGAGAACATGGTCGTCGACCACCTATCCAGGATCAGAGTGGAGGATGACCATATGTTGCTAGTCAATGAGAGCTATGCCGGTGAAGCAATCTACGCTGCCCAAATAGCTAATCCAGAAGGGCCTGGGTATGCTGATATCTACAACAATTTTGTCTGTAAACAACTCCCCTAGAAATATCTAATAATCAGAAGAAGAAACTCTTATCTGATCTGAAGTATTATTATTGAGATGACCCTCTGTTGTTCAAACATTGTGCTGATAACCACTATAAAAGATGTATACCTGAAGATGAAGCCCCATAGATTTTGTATGAGTGTCACTCTCTCCCTATGGAGGACACTTGGGACCTAAAAAAACTGCATCCAAGGTTCTCTAGTCTAATTTCTACTGGCCCACTTGTTCAAATATGCCCATGCCTATGTTAAGGACTACAACGAGTGCTAGTGAACTTGAAATATTTCCTGCAGGAATGAGATGCCTATGTCTAAGTGGATTGAAGTTGAAATCTTTACCTTATGGGGAATCGACTACATGGGACCTTTTCCTTTGTCATATGGTTCCTAGTATATTCTAGTTGTTGTGGACTATGTCTACAAATGGGTAGAAGCCATACCCACTACCACTAGTGATGCCAAATCTATTATAAAGCTCTTCACGAAGACATTCTTCCCAAGATTTGGAGTTCCCCGAATGGTGATCAGTGATGGTGGATCACACTTTGCTGAAAAGCAATTTGAATCACTTATGTGAAGGTATGGGGTTTGACATAAGGTTGCTACACCATATCATCCCCAGATGTCTGGCAAGGTTGATGTTTTGAATAGGCAAATCAAATAGATTTTGGAAAAGTCAATAGGAAAATCCCTGAAGGATCGGTCAACCAATATGGATGATGCTCTCTGGGTGTACAGAACAACATACGAGACGTCAATTGGCACCACACCTTACCGTTTGATTTATGGGAAAGCATGTCATCTGCCTTTTGAGCTAGAACATAAAATATTATGGGCCATCAAAAGTCTAAATATGGATCCATCTCTAGTCGGTAAGAAGAGGTTCCTCCAGCTTCAAGATCATGAAGAACTTATAATTCACACCTATGAAAATGTGAGGATCTACAAGCAAAGGACAAAAGTTTGGCATGACTCCCACATGAGGAATAAAGATGTCAAAGAAGGTGACAAGGTTTTGCTTTTTAAATCTTCTATTTGACTTTTTCTAGGGAAATTGTAGACTCGTTGGTTAGGATCATTTGTGGTAGAAAAGATATACCTATTGGGAATGATGGAGTTGTACAACAAGAATGATCCTGCAAAGGTCTTCCTAGTCAATGGACACCAGGTGAAAATATTCTACGAAGATGAAGCTTTCAGGACGCGATCTGAGTTGCCCCTGAATGATGCCGAAGTTGCACCCACTGAAGAAGCCTAAGCAAGACTGTAGATGTTGAGCTAACAACAAAAACCATAGCGTTCCTTGGGAGGCAGCCAAAGTTTTTACTTTCTTAGAATAGGTTGTTATTTCCTTTTCATGTGAAAAACAATCTGAACACTTTTATTGTAATAAGGCCTGAGTCTGTGTACGCCCTACGCGCACTAACTTTCACATTTTCTAGGCCACCAACTTAGTTTTATTGCCTTGATATGTAATACTAGCTGAGGCAGATGTTCACACTTAGTCCAGTGATGTTTTACAAATCAAGTGCCTTTTACGTGAGTTATCGTTATTAATAAGTTTTTATGGTTTCTTGAATGCAAGACATGTCACACATGCATGTCGGCCATCCATATCGTGCATGCGTGGTGCGTCCAGTAACCCTATCAGCCAAGACGTATCAAGAAATCCCTATCACCCATCTATATCGCCTGGACCTACCAATTCAACCCTATGACAGTTGTATCATGTATCGTGTGTCGGGTTGCACTCGCACCGCATCACGCTGATTCCTCACACAAACACATATCACACAAAAGTGTTATGGGTCATGCATGTCAGATAACGTGCCACCTCTTTCTAAGACTCATGATATAACATGATTAGACGGGTTTTAGCTTGCTTTGCAAGGTGATTCTCATGCATGTGTGACACGTGTCCCCATTTTACCATTTTACCGCCTTCACGAATGGCTATACAAGAAATATCAATTTAACCATGTCGGGTGACGTGGCAATTATCGCACTAACAAACTCACTCGGGGTTGAAATCCCCGAGCTTTTACCAAAACCTCATGCAATAATATCACCGGCAAGCAGACGGGTCTTATTGCAATATAGCTAAGGATCGAATCCCAAAGGACAACATTTTTAAGAATCTTTGTCAGTCGAATCTAACTCAAGTAAGACTAATATTTAGAATGATTGGTTGATTTGTGGTTAATTAAAATAAATGCAGGAAAGTAAAGGAGCAGAATTAAAGTTGGGTCTAGATTAAATGATATGGAATCACTGGGATTGTATTAGGTTTCACCACCACTACACATGTAAAAACATCCAAACATCAAACATCCAGGCAAGATATAACCATCCAAATGGAGCTGCTCCAAAACCCCCCATATGGGCGTTAGGCTTGCGCAAGAATCACCTTAGGTATCAGATGTCTCGTCACCATCTGAATCATATACTTACGGCTCGGAAGAACCCCTTTCTATTTCTAGTCCGAGAATCAACTGTACTAATCAACTAGCATGTAGATGATTAGTCTGCAAGAAAACATCGACGATTGACAAAGAAGATACAAGATCCAACTAAAGTTGTGGGGGCCCCTCTGCCGGTAGGAACGCATAAGCGTCACCATGGGTTAGATGGTTCATCTATTCATGGATTATACACTTTCTACCTCGAGGAATCCCATTCTATTTCTAGTTTGGGACTCTACTTTGTTAAATGACATTCTATCATACATATGGAGGTTCTCTCATCATAAGGAAAAACAAGATGAAAGCAAGCAGGTAATCAAACTACAAACATTATCAATTAACAATGAAATGGAAAGTTATATACATTGCCATAGAATGTTAAATGTAAAGACATGAAGGCATGGGCAGCGGGGCTAGTCCCCGCACCCCAGCGAAATTAGACTACTCGCCCATGATTTGAGAAATAAGAAGGATAAGAAAGAGAGAGGAATCTGCCATGAGCATGATGTAGAAGGTAGTCACAGCTCAGTGAAGATGATGCGGTCTTCTACGTCGTGTCAGAGCAGATCTGGAAGAATGAGGGACGCCAAGACAGACCGGGCAGTCTTTCTCACTCCTGCTTTCTTCTCTTCTCAGTCTCTGGGTAGTGTGGATGGAACTGTATCATACCTATATACAGGCAGCATGTTGGCGTCCCAGAATCGATCCCCTAAATGGGGACCCTGCTAGTCCTATTTATAGGCACAGGACTGGCCCTCACATTTGTTGTGTGATTCCAGTCCAAACGGTCTTGTAGATATTTTTTCTTCAAATAGTTTGTTAAAACATGACCAAACGGTCTTGGTAAAAATATAATCCAAATAGTCTGTGTGTCCTTCATTCGGTCTTCATTTGCATGTGCAAACGGTCTTCATCTCCATGTGTAAATGGTCTCCATCGCTACCCATACGGTTTGGCATATGCATGCATTTTTCATTCGGTTTGGAAATCGAATGTAATTAACCGGTTTCATTGAACGGTCTTCATGTGATTCATTTGGTCTTCAGGTCTTCACGTGGTTCAACAACAACTCATTCGGTCATGCATGCCCATAGCAGCAAACGGTCTTCAATTCAGCCAAACGGTCTTTACAACACTTTGCCAAACAGTTTCATCATTGCATGCCCATTCGGTTTTCACTTGGTCATTCGGTCTTCACATGCTCACGGTCCTAATGCAGCAAACGGCCTGCATGCTTTCTTATGTAAATGATCTCATGCATGCAAACAGTTTTGAAGTCCATTCGGTCCTACAAGTGCAAACGGTTTTGTCTTTTGCCCAAACGGTTTGCAGCTAATCCATTTTTCATTCGGTCTTCATTGCTTTGACTTTTCATATGGTTTCATGCATTCAGCTGCTCAAACATTCTTCACGTGAATAGCTAATTCAGTTTGCTCCCGTCATGCTCAAACGGTCTTCACACCTAGCTAATTCAAATGGTTTCCTTTGGTAAATAGTCTTGCGCCTAGCAATAACAAATGGCTTGGCAGTTGCACAGGAACGGTTTGAAAGTATTGTGGCCATACGGTCTTCGCGGCTAAACGGTTTGGTTTGCATGTTTCTCTTTCGGTCTTCACTACTTGCTCATTCGGTCTTTACATGTACAACAAACAGTGTAGAAGCTTAGAGTAGCAAACAGTCTTGAAGCTTAGAGCAGCAAATGGTTTCAATATTAAACGGTTTGCACGTAGCTGCATTAAACGGTCTCGTAGAACGACATTCTCCAAACGGTCTCACAAACCCATCTCTAAATGGTCTTGACGTGAACATATCCATTTGATCTTGAGATTGTATGGATAAAACCATTTGTTCAGATTGAATGAATGAAACCGTTTGGTCACACCGAATGAATGAAATTGTTTGGTCAGATCGATTGGTCAGAACCAAGGGTGAGTGAAAGTGGGTCCCAGCTGATTGTTCAACTTCATCAAGACCTACATCAAATCAACATAAATTCAATTAAAATCATGATAATTGGACCAACTAAGTAATTTTACACATTTTGTTATGTAGCAAATGAAATTGAATGTATTGAGTTGAATTTGTCCCAAAATGATAATTGAATTCCATGATGAATATGCATTCATCAAAATACCCCGAAATTAAACGTTGCTCGTCCTCAAGTAACACAAAATATAAAACAGTCACCAAATGAATACTTTCAATTCGTGTGATTGCCTCATCTTCACATCAGGATTGTTTTCTTTCTGCTCAGTATGACGCAACATCTCAACTTCTTGAGATCACTGAACACATCTTACCATGTCTTCGTTCCTGATTTTGTTTTCCAATATCACTTCCTCCTCACTTTTTCCAACAATAAGCATGTCAAAGAGTTTTGTAAGAGTCCAGAGATACCTACAGAACAACAAGTGTGCATCTGATCTGACACTGGTGTTTTTCAGGATAGTGGGGGCATACATTGTGCCATTAGGTAGAAAATGGAGTGAATGGTGGTATGGAAGGAAGAAGTAAATCTCTCCTCTATTCGACTCGAGATTTTCTTTTTATTTTCTTTGCAATTTCATTTATATTTTTTATGTGAATCTCTCCTCTATTCGAATCGAGATTGCATTTCTTTTTGTGTGTACTTTGGCGTCTTTTTGTTTCAAATCTCTCCTCTATTTGACTCGAGATTGCATTTTTTGTGGTATGCCCCTATTAATTTGTGAGGGGTATGGAAGAAGCGGATATAGAGGGAAGTGACGTGCCACCCCGAACTTGGGGTTTGGCACTAGTTTGGCTATTTTGTTTCTTTTTTATGGATGGAGGGGTACAAAGATGATAGAAGAAGTGTAGAAGAGAGTTCATATCAGAATGCAACTTGATTTACAATTCAGTGCACCAAGTTCTTCTCTTTATCAAACTCTACTCAAATAATGACTTGATGAGGGTCCGGTGGGGATTCCATGCTATTGTTCTACTAGTCAGTTAGGAAGCATGATGTGTTTGATCCTTATCAGTTTGAAAGACACTCGTCATTTTTGCATAAGTATCATAATGTTAGGAATCATAAGCTTCACAAGATGATTTCAATCAAAAGGCTAGTTTTTAGAAGAAGGTCCTTTTGAGCATCTACTTCAAATAAGGAAGGTATATTGATTCAAAATGCATAAGATTGAAATGAGAAAGATTCAAAACTTCATCCAGTATCTATTCAAATTTCTTTTGAAAAACTTTAAAATTTTGAAAATTATGTTTGAAATTTTGAAAATTTAGGTCAAAAATGCATAGGTCAAAAATGTGACGATGAAATCTTAAGTCTGAATTAGATGGGTGAAGGTCGAAAGTGAGATACGTACCACCCACCCTCCACCTCAAACTTAGAATTTTTCTCATCCCGAGCAAACTCTTAATTAGAGATGGAGGGTAAAGCTCATGCCATTTGGACCATTGAATGTGGTTGCGTTCCACTCAGCGTGCGTCCTCCATCTGAAAATCTCGAAAATAAAGACCAATCAAAACTTAAGATAGCATCTCGTGATGAAATTTTTATTTTGTGCAAAATTATCTAAAAAGTGAAAACAAAATTAAGGAAATTTCTAATTCAAAATTGAAACTAAATACAAATTTATTGATCGGGTTGCCTGTCAACAAGCGCTTTTGTTTTACGTCAATGGCTCGGTGTGGATATCGTCACCATGGTGATGCTCTGAGTGGGGCTTGAGCTGGATTGTCATATTCTTTTGGTGGTTTCTTTCTTAACCATTCATTTATCCTTGCTTTGATTTGAGCCTCTTGTATTCTGCCCCATACAGATGGAGCAATGTCAGGGCGCATGGGGAAACAACTTGAGTTATGTTGAATTGTTCTCTGTTTCTCAATCAGAGGTGGAGAATAGTTGTAGGGGATTTGAGTGGCATCCTTGATGGTGTAGTGTTGTTGAGGTGTAGAGGAAAAGTTCAATTGTTGATGCATTGTCCCTTCATTATAGTAATGTTGGTTGTTGATATCCATCAGATATGGATTAGGGGGATGTTCTCAGTAGAAACTATAGTCCAAAACTTGTTGTGGAAGAAAAATGAAATCAATAATTTAATGTTGGTTGGCCAATCATTGCATCCCTGAAGATAGTTGTTTGAGGGGGTTCATCTACAGTGGAAGAACTACTAGGATGTGTAACCACATGGTTTGGAGGTGACTCCTCCATCATTGGTGATATCTCTTTTGCACTGGTTCACTCTCAGTCTTCTCTTCATCACAACCTTTCTCTGAGGCAATATCATATTTTGAAGAATGGAGCTTTTACTGCATCTGAGTAAATTTATTGACACAGTCTACAAAATATGTCTCTTCTTCTGCAGTGTGTTCCTTTGCACTTTTGGTTGCATAAAAATCAAAAGATTGGTTTCCTACTCATAGGGTCAAAATTCCATCTTCAACATCTATTTGGGCTCTAGCAGTGGAGAGGAAAGGTCTTCCAAAAATGAGGGGGCATCGTGGATTTTCCTTGATATCCATAACCACGAAATTACATGGGATATACAGATTTCCATGTCTTACGGGGATATCTTCTAATATGCTAACTAGCTTGGTCATGGAGGAGTCAGCAAGCTCGATGGCCATTCTAGTAGGTGAGAAGTTAGTAAGCCCTAATCTATTACATAAGCTAAGAGGAATGATGGAGATGCTAGCTCCAAGATCAGCTAGACCTGGTCAATTGATTGAATCACTTATCGAGTAGGAAATTTTGAAAGAGCCAGGATCCTTATGTTTGCGAGGCATCCTATCCATCACTAGATCAGATGATGCTCTTGCCAGTTTTACTATCTGATGATCTTTAGTTTTGTATTTCTGACTAAGTAGAAGTTTGAAGAACTTTGACCATTGGGGCATTTTAGCCATGGCATCTAAGAGTGGAATATTAATATACAATTTTATCATGATTTCTTTGAACTTGTTGAACCTAGTATCGAGCTGGGTAAAATTGAGTCGACATGGAAATGGTATGCGAGGTTTGTACACTGGAATATCAGGTTCTGATTTTGTTTCTGCATCAACAACAATTGGATCCTCAGAACTTGTTTTGACAGTCATATCTTTCTGAGTTGCTATTGTGCTATACTCATCACCTTGTACATTTGTCACAGTGACAGGAGTCATAGGTTCTGGTAAGACTGAACTTGAATGAGTTGTCATAGCCTTGAGTTGTTCCACATGTCTCTGATTTCCTTTTGGTTGTATGGCTGAAGCTTCAGCATGTGGCTTGATACAAGCTGCGAGTTGAGCTAGTTGAGATTCAATAGCCTTCTGCTGGGCTTGCTAGTTAGCTATCATAGTTTATTGAGTTTGCAACATCTTTTCAATGGCTGATAGCTTGTCATCAGGTGATACGAGACTTGCTTGTTGTTCTTGTTGTTGATAAGGAACTTGGTTAATACTATGGTAATGGAAATTGTTTTGATAATTATTGAAGTTCCTATTCTAGAAGTTTCCCTTGAAGTTTCCTTGATTTCTAAAATTCTATTGTTGATTATATTGAAATCCTGGTGGGCCTGGTGGTTGGTTGTTCAAACCAAATTGATGCAAGTTCATTGCTCCAGAGGGATTTCCATATTGAAAACCTGGATGATTCTTATTCTGATTTAGATTGTAATAACATTGACCAGGGATGGTGTTAACAACATTCAGGTTCTCCATTTGATTATTATCTCCTTGGCTACATACATTGCTTAGAACAACATCATAGAGAACATTGCATGCCAAAGTGGAATGATTTGTGCCCTTACTGCTTCACAAAATAGTGAGGCAGACCTGACCTGTTCTTGTTATCGAGTGGGCGAACGTCCTCTTCCAATTGCAGCAAGAGATGATTCAATACGGTCTTTCTTGGAAACTAAGAGTTTTAGGGTTTCAGTGATAGACTTGTACCCAGGAGTAGCTTCATCCATAGCCACTTTAAATACTCCCTTATCTACATATCTACCCCAATTGGCTTCATTTTCTACTCCAAGGGTGACGACCCTCCATGTGCTATCATAACTTTCACGCATGATGTTTCCTCCATATGAGGAGTCTAAGAATCTCTTGATACCATCGTTCACAACCCTATAGAAAATTTCGATGAGTTGATTCTTAGGAATTCCATGGTGTGGACACTTGCGTAGAAGCTCTTTGTATCTATCCCATGCTTCAGCAAGGGTTTCTCCAGAGACTTGGGTGAAATTTGTTATTCGCCCTCTAATTTCATAGGTGAGATATGGAGGGTAGAACTTTTCTAAAAACACGTTTTGAAGTTGTTCCCAGGTGGTGGTGGGTATTTCACTTTGCAATGAATTGTACCAACTTATGGCTCTATTAGCAAGGGAATATTTGAAGAGACAGAGTCCAATGGCATCATCAGATACTCCATTTTGCTTTTTCATAGCACATAGAGCAATAAACCTCAAAAGATGCTTCTGACTATCCTCTCCTTGTTTGCCATAGAAAGGGTTGTTTTGGAGCAATGTGATCCAATGTGCCCCAATCTCAAAATTGGTAGCATTGATGGGAGGAGGTTGTACCGCATGATGAACATTTGTAGCTTTTGGGATTGAGAATTCTCTTAGATCTTTTTGTAGTTCAGCTGCTTGTGTTGCTGCTTGTGCTGCTAGGATTTCTTCTTGAACTGCGGCGTAACATCCCTGACATGGGTTATGCTTTAACCCTAGATGTTTTGTTTAAGAAAGTTAATTATGTGCTTTCTGTTATCCTTTGAAAAGTAATTAAGGTTCAATAATAACTTATGTTTCAATGTTAGTCCCTTTTGAATGATGTCGAAAACAATGTTTTGCTTATTTTGGACTAAAGTGCAAATTACCCAAGTTGAGGGGTTAACTTGCAAATATTACATGATAAAATGTTTCTCAAGTGTTAAATCATCATAAGAATGATAATTATGTAGAGGTATGGCTTGTGGTAGTCTAAGCACCAAGAAAGAGTTTGTTAAGCAATGTTTGTGCATTAAAACCTAGTTTTGGTGTAATGTGCAATTTACCCAAAACCTAGAGTTCAATATGTAAAATACCACTTCTTGAGAGTCCCTAATGTTTATTGGTATCAATTAGATACAAGGAAATTAGAGGGGCATCTCATTTGAATCACTTTGGAGGAGAGAGAATCGTGATATTAAAATAATTAAGATTTAAGCATAATTGAAACCCTAATTCAATTTAATGCAAAAATAAATATAATAATGGAAGTGCGCTTCAACCAAAAATGAGATGGTTGAATTTGCAAAAGTGTGAATGTCGTTATGCCATGCAAAGGCCACAAAATATCTAAAGTGAGTGGAGAGCCCACTCACATTAGTTAATTACAAAGTAATATCCACTCAATTTTGGATATTATTATAATGGTTAAGGTGCTTAATTTATTTTCTTTTAATTGATGGATAATGAAGAGGAATTACAAGGTGGAGGAGATGGATTTGTATGCAAGGGATGGAGAGGAGTATGTAGCACCAATTTTGGGAGCTAAAGAATTTTTATATCACTTTCTCTCTCATTGAAATTCTCTTATAAACATCTCATTTCCAACTCAAATGAAAGGCTTTTTCGACCCTTCTTTCTTTCCTTGCTTTGGCCATGCACAAAAGGAGCTTAGGAGAAATAGGAGGACGTGCCCCAACCTATAGGTAAGCTCCATAGTCATCTTCAACCTTGATTTCATGGTGGAAATCGAAATTCAATGCTTAATTTCTTCTTTTCTCCATTCAATCTTCAACCTTAGCCATTCATTTCACTCAAAGACTTGAGAACGGGCCTTGGACAGTTGAGAAAGCTTCATTCACCATTGAGGACGTGAATCTTGAAGCTTGGGTTCAATTTTTAAGGTGGGTTATATAACTTGAACGCTTAAATGTCATTATTGCTTGCAATTTATTCATCCTATGTTGAACTTTTCTTATTTCTCAATTTCCTTTTTGATTAGTTGTTGAAATTACCCTAAGAATCACAACTGATTTCAAAGGTTTGAATATTGAAGATGATGATTTCATCTTAAGAACACACCTCAACAAAGGAAGGGGGAAATCGGTTTTCAAAACCAATTGAGTTCATTCGGTTTCAAAATCGATTGAATTGATTCCGTTTCAAGACCGAATGGGCAATTGAGTTCAAGACCGAATGGGTATTTGTATCCAAGACCGAATGGGTAGTTGAACCCAAGACCGAATGGGTAATTTACTTCAAACCGAATGGGTAATTAAGTTCAAGACCGAATTGATAATTAACTACAAGATCGAATGGGTATTTGAGTTCAAAATCGAATGGGTAATGGATCTCAAGATCGAATGGACAAATTGAACTTCAAATCCATTTGAGGTTATGTGCTTATATGAAATATGGAGATTCAATGTCTCAAATTGATTTAAATTTAATGGATTCAAGAATGGGTGATCCATTGATTACAAGCCCTAATCGTTTGAATTAATTGAAACCCTAGTTGAGGGAATCGATTTCAAGGTTGATTCACCCAAATGGTATGAAGATAGTTTGGAGGTCAAACAGTCTGAAGACCATTTAGTAGTCAATGGTTGATTGTGGTGGATGGTTATAGATCCAAGGGCTACAATCTAATGTACTATCAATAGTTCAATTGATGTATGGTTCAATGAGTACACACCCTAAATCAATTTGATGTTGGAAACCTTGATTGGTCCATTCGGTTTCAAGATGGTTTGGACCAAACGGTCTTGAGACCGTTTGGAGGGAAAATGGTCTCAAACCATTTGATGTTCATTCTGTTTCAATAATAAATTGAAGAAACTGTTTCAAAATCGATTGAAGGAGTTACGGCAAGACCGTTTAAAGGTCTAATACCCCAAGACCGTTTGAAGGTTAATTGATTCAAACCTTGTAAGTACAATCAACCCCATGATTATTGATGATGTTTATCAAAGGTAATTACAATGGTTGTACCTTCAAGGTACTTAAGTAATTAGTACATTTTGAGTGGTTAACCTTTGATGCTTATGGAGGCAATGCCTTAATACTCTATGCTAACCCTAAATGTATACACTCGAATGAAGGGTTAACCTAATTAAATAAAGTTTGAAGTAATTAATATCCTAGAGAGGATGAGAGAGAGAGAGAAATCCATACATGTATAGTAATCATGTAATGGTTAAACCCCAACACTCTCAACATGAATATAATATGTAGTTCAGGTATGATTCTTGATAAAGAGATTATGAATCCCTAATTGAGAAGGTTGAGGAATCCTAACCCTAAAATAAGGTAATGATGTAACCCTAATTGAGGGTGATTCTATGTAATTCTATATGAAACCCGAATTTCTAGTAAAGTTACATGAAACCCTAATTTGGGGAAAAGTTATAAGGAACCTTAATTCAAGATAATGACATGTGAAACCCTAATTAAGGGTGATGTCATGTGAAACCCTAATGCAGTGGTGTGATGTGAAACCCTAATCAAGGGTGATGTCATGTGAAACCCTAATGTAGAGATGTGATGTGAAACTCGATCCAGGGTGATGCTAAGTAATGTTATATGAAATTCTACCCTAACATAGGGTGAAGGTATGTGAAGCTCTAATCTTGGGTTATAATGCATGAAACCCAAATCTTGGGCAATATGATGATAAACCATAACCCTAATTTGGGTAATGGGATGAGTATTCCTAATTGATATGAATTGGGAAATTCTAATCTCTAATCAGGAAATATTGATGCTACTCTTACATTGCATAGTGTTGGTATGTAATTGATACAACTGTTATCATGTTTACTAATCATGCAGGTATCATGAGATGTTGGACATAGCCAGGTATGAGCTATGATGTTTTATTGAAATTGTCTTATGGGCCTTGTGAGCCATAACATGCTTTCTTGCCCAGTGAGAGGTAATAAGAAATTATATGAGCTTTGAGAGCCATGTGAGATGCTTGTGTAGCAAGTATCATGTTTACCTTGGTCTAATGACCTGAAGGTATTAGTTACCTAATAAGTGGTAACAAATGTTCTTTGATGAATTGAGGGTTTGAATACCCATATTTTATAATCATGATGATGAGATGTTAAGGGATGAGAATGTCATGATGTGACAAGGGATTGAGATCCCAATATTTTATAAAGCTTTGAAAAACACTTGATAGAAGTATTAGACATTCGTGTAGCATTTGTTATAATGATTTATGTTTGAAAACGTGCCTGATGCTAAAGGAATATGGTAATACACTTAATTAATCAAGTGAAATCTTATTATGTAGAGCCCTGGCCATAGATCCATCATCGTTAGTAGTTTGGTGATGGTGAAATAGGTTTTCCTACAGGAACACCTGGAGGGCATACTGTAGAGTATGTGGGGGTTTTGGGCACGAATATACTTATGCCTTAATGGAGGAATTGATGTGAGATAAACATTAAAACTCTCAATCCTTCATTATATATGTCGGTATGGATGTATCACTAATCTCTTGATGCCGGGATGGATGTAACATGAATCTCCCGATAATGTTAATGTTGGATCGATGTGAGATAAACATGAAATCTATCAATTGTGAAGAGAGTACAACTGCCACTGTAACTCTATAGTGAAGTTTCCAGTATACCCTGGAATGCTATTCAATAGAGACACAAGATGTCCTACATTTGGTCCTTACATTAACTGAGGAAGATGAGGTCATGGGAATCTGACTCTTCCATTTACCTATGTATGGTACTGATTTCGATTTCGCAATGGTCAGTTAGAGTATGAGTGGTATACCTCATCTCCTCAAGGCTTAAGTATGATTGTAAAATGTAATCAGCCGTGTTGTGTATTTGCTAAAGATTGAAATATGTGAATTACCGGTTGATGACATCTTGTTTAGTATATCCTTATTAGATAAATGTTATACATGTTCTTCATATTCCTTATTGGATAAATGGCATACTACTTTAGCAAGTTACAAGCTGAAATACTTTGAAGAAGAACATTACTCTAATATGTTTAGATAATTGATTTATCTATTGTTGAATAATTATGATTCTTCTGCTCAGTTTTATTCCATTAATTTGCAATAATAATATTTCTGGCAGAGAGTTATATCTCTCTCTGGGGCAATTTTCAATTGTCTCACCCCCTGGGATCCATCTTTTTAGGTAAACACAGAAGAAGAGGGAGAAACCCTACAGTAGGGGAAGAGCAGCAGTAGCAGCAACATGGACAGTAGTGATATCTCAGGTGGAGGCACTGGCTGTCATGTTTTGTATAGAGAGTCCTATGTGTCATCTCTGTACTTTGAGGTCCTCAGAGTTAGTAGTCAATACTTTTAATGAATCAGTCTGAGTTTTTAGCTTGATGCCTTGAGGTTCTTATGTTGTCTATGTATAGTTTTTCCAAGGAAGCTGAAGCTTATAATCCTCGAGAAGAAATGGTACATGATATGTACATATGAACCAAGATGTAAATAAAGTACATGGGTTCTTGATAAAAGAGTTTTCCTGTATTTGGATCTCTTTTCAAATAGTTTTAATTTTTAGTGATTTTCAGTAATTCCACTGCTTATGTTTTAATTCCATAATTAATTAATTACACTGTGACAATATGATCTGATGATGGGTCATCTCAGTTAGTTGGTATTAGAGCTCTAGGTTCGCTGAGTCTACAGAGACATAGGATTAAGGTTGTTGATTTTGTTCAAGTGTCATCCAATAATCGGATAGTGTCTTCTGCTCATATAGGAGGAGAAGAAGAACTTAAAGATGTCTGGATCACACGAAGAACATGCTATGGAGAGTAGCGTTGCTGCACCAGGAAGAGGTGCAAGGGACTAGAATAGGGATGAACCAGAACCTAAACATCCCCAGATTAACCAAGCTACAT
Source organism: Alisma plantago-aquatica (assembly GCA_963693085.1). Classification (NCBI taxonomy): domain Eukaryota; kingdom Viridiplantae; phylum Streptophyta; class Magnoliopsida; order Alismatales; family Alismataceae; genus Alisma; species Alisma plantago-aquatica. The sequence continues at coordinate 772,182,823 of OY856413.1, read as the reverse complement.
TGGAAAACCCAGCCTTCCATGATTTGTTTGGGTAGTTCATGGAAACCATGACGCATATGGCGGATAGGATGCCACCACCTGCACCTAGGGCACTAGCGCACCATGAAGGACAAGGAGTCGACAAGACTTTTGAACGACTTTGTCGGGTTGGAGCCACAGAATATGCTGGTACAACTGACCCAGCAGACACAGATATGTGGCTGACTCAGTTAGAGAAGGCCTTCAGAATCCTTAATATCCCAAAACCTGAGAGGGTTAGACATGCAGTGTATCTGTTGAAGGGGAATGCTGGCCACTGGTGGACCATAGAAGATGGCTAGAGGCCAGGTGTTGAGATCAGATGGGAAGTATTCTGATGAGAATTCGTCAGTAGATATTTCCCCAAGACGTTTCTAGATGAGAAGATCTCTCAGTTTGAAAGATTAAGGCAAGGACCAATTAACATTAGCAAATATGAAGCTAAGTTCATGGAGCTTTTGCAGTTTTGTCAGCATATGGCAGCTACTAATGAAGAGAGGATTCGACATTTTGAGAAGGGGATAAATGTTGATTTGACTATTATTTTATCTTCCTTAGAAAATAGGGAGAGGTTCACCACCTTTGTGGAGTTTGTGAGACAGATAGAAAGGTCAGTGACAGAGAAGCGTCAGACTAAGAGTAAGAAGGTGTATACTCAGTTTGAAGTACAAGGGTCCAAAAGTTTCAAGAAACTGAGGTTTTATACACCAATAGCACCACCAAGGTTCAATACCTAGACACAATGGATGTCGAGTAGGGGTAGAGGCCGTAGTTTACCACCAGAAGGAGCCCACATCTCAGCATCAGTGTCAGTAACAGAACCACCGAGGTCACAGTCAGGGAACAGAGGTTGTTTTATATGTAGAAAGATGGGGCATTTGACGAAAGATTGTCGAGCTAGGGATGTGAGTGTGCCTCAACCTCCGAGACAGAGTCTGCAAGGATCTCAAAGACGACAATTTTCGAGTGGCGCTCGAGGACATGGACAAGCATCCCAAGATGGTTTGTCTGCACCAAACAATTGAGTACAAGGTCAATAGCAAGAAACAGCGAGATTCTATGTAATGAATCAACCCGAAGCAATAATCAACCCTTGAGTTGTGACATGTCAGATGAAACTATTTCATTCTGATATGTCTTCATCCTACTTCGTATTTGTTTTAATTGATCTGGGTGCTACACATTCTTTTATCACTTGAAGAGTGATTCATGACTACAACATGACTATCAGTCATAGAGTAGATAGTTTGTTATTAGAAACCCCTTTGATGGGATCTACAATGATGCGAGAGGTGTGTTCTCCCTGCATTCTTTCCTTTTCTGAATATCACATACATGTGGATCTCATAACACTTGAGATGCACGGGTTTGATATAATTCTTGGGATGGACACCCTAGAAAAATATAAGGTTGTCTTGGATTGTAATTCTAAGCAAGTTGTGTTCACTAATGATGGTGACACATGGATCTTTTAGGAAGACGAAGATTCTTCCAACCTATCTTGTGTCAGCTATGGTAGCTGAGAAGCTGATGAGACAAGGATGCTTTGCATTCTTGGCACAAATGGTAGACAACACTATGGAGAGCACTAATCTTTCTGAAGTTTCGATAGTTAGGGAGTTTGAAGATGTGTTCCCTAAGGAACTTCCAGGTGTACCTCCGCCCTGAGAGATTGATTTTGAGATTAATCTAATCTCGGGCACGCAACCAATAGCACAAACACTGTATAGAATGGCACCTACTGAGATGGCAGAGCTCAAGAAACAACTACATGAGCTGCTTGAGAAAGGTTTTATCCGACCGAGTACTTCAACATGGGGTGCTCCAGTTCTCTTAGTTAAGAATAAGGACGTATCGATGTGGTTATGCATTAATTATTGATAGTTGAATAAAGTAACCATAAAGAACAAGTATCCTTTGCCAAGGATCGATGTCTTGTTTGATCAGTTTTGTGGTGCAACTATCTTTTCTAAGATGGATCTGAGGTCGGGATATCATCAGTTGCGTATCTAGGAGAGTGACATATCTAAGTCTGCCTTTAGGACAAGGTATGGTCACTATGAGTTCATAGTTATGTCATTTGGACTAACTAATACACCAGCTGCATTCTTGGAACTCATGAATAGAATATTTTGACCTTTTCTTGATAAGTTTATAGTAGTCTTCATAGATGACATCTTGAAATATAGTAGAGATGCTCAACAACATGAGAATCACCTCTGCCATGCTTTAAATTTGCTAATAGAACATAAGATGTATGCTAAGCTTAGCAAATGTGAGTTCTGGTTACCAGAAGTTTCTTTTCTAGGACATCTAATATCTACCTCAGGTATCCGTGTTGATCCTAAGAAGGTAGAATATGTCCTACAATGGGAACAACCAAAGACACTGACAGAGATACGCAGTTTCCTAGGACTAGTAGGATATTACAAGAGGTTCATTAAGAACTTCAGATCTATAGCTTTAACCCTAACCAAGTTGACCAGGAAGGAGGTTCCTTTTGTCTAGAATGACAAGTGTCAACACTCTTTCCACCTATTGAAAGAAAGGTTAACAAGTGCACTTGTGCTGGTGTTACCTGAGCAAGGAAAGGGGTATATAGTTTTTTGTGATGCATCTAAGAATGGACTAGGATGTGTGTTGATGCAGGATAATCAAGTGATTTCTTTATCCTCTCGACAGCTTAAGAAACATGAGGATAATTATCCGACACATGATCTAGAGTTAACTGTTGTGGTTCATGCTTTGAAAATCTAGAGACATTATCTCTATGGAGAAACATTCCAAATTTTCACAGACCATAAGAATCTAAAATATATCTTTTCATAACATGAGTTGAACATGAGACAACACTGCTGGATGGAGTTAATCAAGGATTATGATTGTACAATTGATTATCATCCAGGGAAGGCTAATGTGGTGGTTGATGCACTAAGTAGGAAATCATCATCACTAGCCTAAGATAAAGCACTGTTAAACTCTTTAGTGTGCTTTAAAAGAGATATGCTTATCTCCTTGAGGCAAAACAATATACAACTTAAGGTATCATTGTTAGTCGGGCTGTTAGCTGAGATGCAATTAAAACCTACTCCAAGACAACAAATTAAATTAGCACAACAAGTTGATAGTGTGGTTCAGCATATCAGGTCAGAATATGGTAGTGAGAAACGAGATGGCTTTCATGAGTCAGAGGATTAGGTAGTCTGTTACCATGGTAGGATGGTAGTACGTGATGTCAATGACTTAAGAAAGTTAGTCTTGGCGGAAGCTCATTCTTCGATGTATGCAATGCATCCAGGGAGCACAAAAATGTATCATAACTAAAAGGATATGTATTGGAGGCCAGGTCTGAAGAAGGATGTAGATGAGTTTGTTATGCGGTGTTCGGTGTGTCAGCAGGTTAAAGCTAAACATCAAAAGCCCGTAGGAACAATGCAACCTTTACCTATACTGTAGTGGAAATGGGATCATGTGACCATGGACTTTGTGGTTGATTTTCCTAGAACAACCAAAGGTCATGATTCCATATGGGTGATAGTTGATAGGTTGACTAAGATAGCACATTTCCTTCCTATCAAAACAACCTACACTGCTGAGAAGCTTGCACAGATATATGTAGATGAGATAGTGTGGTTGCACGGGGTTCCAGCTACTATCGTTTCTGATAGAGGTCCCATATTCACGAGTCATTTTTGGGAATGACTACATAAAGCTTTGGGTACGCAGTTAAGGTTTAGTATAGCCTTTCACGCACAGACAGATGGACAATCTGAGAGGACCAAAAAAACTTTGTAGAATTTGCTTTGGGAATGTGTCCTTCAGTTTGTAGGAAGTTGGAATCTACACCTGAGATTGATAGAATTTTCTTACAATAATAGCTATCAACACAGTATTGATATGGCACCATATATAGCATTATATGGTAGACGTTGTAGATCTCCTTTATGTTGGTATGAAATAGGAGAATATCATCTTTTGGGTCCTGAGCTTGTGCAGCAGACAACTGAGAAGATTAAAGTAATATAACAACAATTGAAGACTGCACAAGATAGACAGAAGTCATATGCTGACAAACGGTGGAGACATTTAGAATTCCAAGTTGGAGATAGAGTATACCCCAAGGTCTCACCTTGGAAAGGTGTCCTTATATTTGGGAAGAAGGGAAAGTTAGCTCCTACATTTATGGGGCCTTATCCAATCATTGAACGGATTGGAAAGGTAGCCTATAAGCTGGAGTTGTCACCCGAGCTGCATAAGTTGCATACAGCGTTCCATATCTCCATGCTGAGAAAGTGTCATCCTGAAACAGAGTTAGTTCTGCAACCTCTGGAGGTAGAATTAAATGATGATATATCATATGTTGAAGGACTTGTGATGATCTTTGATAAAAGAATTAAAAAGCTGAAAAAGAAAGACATATGTCTTGTGAAAGTTCTCTGCCATCACCATGGTATTGACGAAGCTACATGGGAGCTAGAGGAAGAGATGAGGAGGAAGTACCCTTCTCTATTCTCTTGATGATTTCGGGGAAGAAATCCCTGTTAGGGGTGATTAATTTGTAACATCCCTGACCTGGGTTATGCTTTAACCCTAGATGTTTTATTTAAGAAAGTTAATTATGTGCTTGCTTTTATCCTTTGAAAAGTAATCAAGGTTCAAGAGGAACTTATGTTTTAATGTTAGTCCTTTTTGAATAATGTTGAAAACAATGTTTTGCTTGTTTTGGACTAAAGTGCAAATTACCCAAGTTGAGGGGTCAACTTGCAAATGTTACATGATAAAATGTTCCTTAAGTGTTAAATCATCATAAGAATGAGAATGATGCAGAGGTATGGCTTGTGGTAGTCTAAGCACCAAGAAACAACTTGTTAAGCAATGTTTGTGCATTAAAACCTAGTTTTGGTGTAATGTGCAATTTACCCAAAACCTAGTATTCAATATGCAAAATACCACTTCTTGAGAGTCCCTAATGTTTCTTGGTATCAATTAGAGACAAGGAAATGAGAGGGGTGTCTCATTTGAATCACTTTGGAGGAGAGAGAATCTTGATATTAAAATAATTAAGATTAAAGCATAATTGATACAACAATTCAATTTAATGAAAAAATAAATATAATAATGGAAGTACCCTTCAACCAAAAATGAGATGGTTGAATTTGCATAAGTGTGAACGTCTTTATACCTTACAAAGGCCACGAAATATCTAAAGTGAGTGGAGAGCCCACTCACATTAGTTAACTAAAAAGTAATATCCACTCAAATTTGGATATTATTATTATAATGGTTAAGGTGCTTAATTTGTTTTCTTTTAATTCATGGATAATGAAGAGGAATTACAAGGTGGGGGAGATGGCTTCTTATTAAAGGGATGGAGAGGAGTATGTGGCACCAATTTTTGGAGCTAAAGGATTTTTATATCACTTTCTCTCTCATTGAAATTCCCTTATAAACATCTCATTTACAACTCAAATGAAAGGCTTTTTTGATCCTTCTTTCTTTCCTTGCTTTGGATGTGCACAAAAGGAGATTAGGAGCAACAGGAGGACGTGCCCCAACCTGTAGGTAAGCTCCATAGTCATCTTCAACCTTGATTTCATGGTGGAAATCGAAATTCAATGCTTAATTTCTTCTTTTCTCCATTCAATCTTCAACCTTAGCCATTCATTTCACTTAAAGATTTGAGAACATGCATTGGATAGTTGAGAAAGCTTCATTCACCATTGAGGACGTGAAGCTTTAAGCTTGGTTTCAATTTTGAAGGCGGGTTATATAACTTGAACCCTTAAATGTCATTATTGCTTGCAATTTATTCATCGCATGTTGAACTTTTCTTATTTCTCGATTTCCTTTTTGATTAGTTGTTGAAATTACCCTAAGAATCACAACTGATTTCGAAGGTTTGAAGCTTGAATATGATTATGTCATCATAAGCACACACCTCAACAAAGGAAGGGGGCAATCGGTTTTCAAAACCAATTGAGTTCATTCGGTTTCAAAACCGATTGAATTGATTTAGTTTCAAGACTGAATGGGAAATTGAGTTCAAGACCGAATGGGTAGTTTTATCCAAGACCGAATGGGTAGTTGAACAAGACCGAATGGGTAATTTACTTCAAACCGAATGGGTAATTAAGTTCAAGACCGAATGGATAATTAACTACAAGATCGAATGGGTAATTGAGTTCAAAATCGAATGGGTAATGGATCTCAAGATCGAATGGATAAATTGAACTTCAAAACTGTTTGAGGTTATGTGCTGATATGAAATATGGAGATTCAATGGATCAAATTGATTTAAATTTAATGGATTCAAGTATGGCTGATCCATTGATTACTAGACCTAATCAATTGAATTAATTGAAACCCTAGTTGAGGGAATCAATTTCAAGGTTGATTCACCCAAACAGCCTGAAGACCATTTGGAGGTCAAACGGTCTCAAGACCATTTGAGACCAAATGGTCTCAAGACCGTTTGGAGGCAAATGGTTGATTGTGTTTAATGGTTCTAGATCCAAGGGCTACAATCTAATGTACTATCAATTGTTCAATTGATGGATAGTTCAATGCGTACAAACCCTAAATCAATTTGATGTTGGAAACCTTGATTAGTCCATTTAGTTTCAAGATGGTTTGGACCAAATGGTCTTGAGACCATTTGAGTCAAAATGGTCTTGAGACCATTTGGGATCAATGTTCCTCAGACCGTTTGGAGGGAAAATGGTCTCAAACTGTTTGATGTTCATCCAGTTTCAATAATAAATTGAGCAAATAGTTTCAAAATTGATTGAAGGAGTTAGGGCAAGACCATTTAAAGGTCTAATACCCCAAGACCGTTTGAAGGTTAATTGATTCAAAACTTGTAAGTAAAACTAACCCCATGATTGTGGATGACGTTTATCAAAGGTAATTACAATGGTTGTACCTTCAAGGTACTTAAGTAATTAGTACCTTTTGAGTGGTTAACCTTTGATGCTTATGGAGGCAATGCCTTAATACAATATGCTAACCCTAAATGTATACACTCAAATGAAGGGTTAACCTAATTTAATCAAGTTTTAAGTAATTAATATCCTAGACAGGATGAGAGAGAGATAAATCCATACATGTATAATAATCATGTAATGGTTAAACCTCAACACTCTCAACATGATTATAATATGTAGTTAGGGTGTGATTCTTGATAAAGAGATTATGAAACCCTAATTGAGAAGGTTGAGGAATCCTAATCCTAATATAGGGTAATGATGTAACCCTAATTCAGGGTGATTCTATGTAATTCTATATGAAACCCTAATTTCGGGTAAAGTTACATGAAACCCTAATTTGGGGAAAAGTTATAAGGAACCTTAATTCAAGATAATGACATGTGAAACCCTAATTAAGGGTTATGTCATGTGAAACCCTAATGCAGTGGTGTGACGTGAAACCCTAATTAAGGGTGATATCATGTGAAACCCTAATGCAATGATGTGATGTGAAATCCTAATCAAGGGTGATGTCATGTGAAACCCTAATGCAGAGATGTGATGTGAAACTCAATCTAGGGTGACGCTAAGTAATGCTATATGAATTTCTACCCTAACATAGGGTGAAGGTATGTGAAGCCCTAATCTTGGGTATAATACATGAAACCCAAATCTTGGGCAATATGATGATAAACCATAACCCTAATTTGGGTAATGGGATGAGTATTCATAATTGATATGAATTGGGAAATTCTAATCTCTAATGAGGAAATATTGATGCTACCCATACATTGCATAGTGCTGATATGTAATTGATACAACTGTTATCATGTTTACTAATCATGCATGTATCATGAAATGTTAGACATAGCCAGGTATGAGCTATGATGTTTCATTGAAATTGTCTTATGAGCCTTGTGAGCCATAACATGCTTTCTTGCCCAGTGAGAGGTAAAAAGAAATTAAATGGGCTTTGAGAGCCATGTGAGATGCTTGTGTAGCAAGTACCATGTTAACCTTGGTCAGATGACCTGAAGGTATTAGTTACTTGATAAGTGGTAGCAAATGTTCTTTGATGAACTGAGGGTTTGAATACCCATATTTTATAATCATGGTGATGAGATGTTAAGGGATGAGAATGCCATGATGTGACAAGGGATTGAGATCCCAATATTTTATAAAGCTTTGAAAAATACTTGATAGAAGTATTAGACATTCTTGTAGCATTTTTTATAATGATTTATGTTTGAAAACTTGCCTGATGCTAAAGGAATATGGTAATACACTTAATTAATCAAGTGAAATCTTATCATGTAGATCCATGGCCATAGATCCATCATCGTCAGTAGTTTGGTGATGGTGAAATAGGTTTTCCTACGGGAACTCCTGGAGGGCATATTGTTGAGTATGTGGGGGTTACGGGTGCGAATATCCTTACGCCCTAATGGAGGAATTGATGTGAGATAAACATTAAAACTCTCAGTTCTTCATTATATATGCCAGGATGGATGTATCGCTAATCTCCCGATGTCGGGATGGATGTAACACGAATCTCCTGATAATTTTAATGCCGGATCGATGTGAGATAAACATGAAATCTCTTGATGGCAAAGAGAGTACAGTTGCCACTGTAACTCTATAGCAAAGTTGCCAGTATACCCTGGAAAGGTATTCAGCAGAGACACAAGATGTCCTGCATTTGGTCCCCACACTGACTGAGGAATATGAGGTCATGCGAATCCGGCTCTTCCATTGATCTATGTATGGTACCAATTTCGATTTTGCAATGGTCGGTTTGAGTATGAGCGGTATAACTCAGCTCCTCAGGGCTTAAGTATGATTGTAAAATGTAATCATTCATGTAGTGTATTTGCTTAAGATTGAAATACAAGAATTACTGGTTGATGACATCTTGTTTAGTATATCCTTATTGGATAAATGTTATACATGTTCTTCATATTCCTTATTGGATAAATGACATATTGCTTTATCAAGTTACAAGCTGAAATACTTTGAAGAAGAACATTGCTCTAATATGTTTAGATAATTGATTTATCTTCTATTGAATATTTATGATTCTTCTGCTTAGTTTTATTCCATTAACTTGCAATAATAATATTTTTGGCGGAGAGTTATATCTCTCACTGGGGAAATTTTCAATTGTCTTACCCCCGTGGGATCCAACATTTTAGGTAAATGCAAAAGAAGAGGCAGAAACCCTACAATAGGGGAAGAGCAGCAACAATAGCAACAGGGACAACAGTGATATCTCAGGTGGAGGCACTTGCTGTCATATTTTGTATAGAGAGTCCTATGTGTCGTCTCTATACTCTCATGTCCTCGGGGTTAGTAGTCGTACTTTTAATGAATCGATCTGAGTTTTTGGCTTGATGCCTCGGGGTTCTTATGCTATCTATGTATAGTTTTAATAGGAATCTTAAGCTTGTAATCCTCAAGAAGAAACGGTACATGATATGTACTTATGAACCAGGATGTAAATAAAGTACATTGGTTCTTGATAAAAGAGTTTTCCTGTGTTTGGATCTCTTTTCAAATGGTTTTAATTTTTAGTGATTTTCAATAATTCCACTTCTTATGTTTTAATTCTGCATTTAATTACACTGTGACGATCTGATCTGATGATGGCTCGTCTCATGCGGCTCTGGCTTCTTGCATGAGCCTTTCTCTCTGTGCATTGATGGCTTGAGCCACCCTTCGGGCTACTTCCTCTTCCTGGGCCATCCTTGTATGATTTTCTTTGATCTGACAATGAAAGGTTCTGTCAATCTCTAGATCAAAGATGGTACTGAGTCTGAAACAATTCCAACGGTACATACACCAGCCTTGGGGGTACCTAAAATTAAGAGATCTAAATTGAGATTGATGGAGCTGAATGAAATTCAAGTAGATGATCGATTGTATCAATAGAAAAACAAAATCCTAGATTATCCTTAAATGAACTAGATCTGACTAATTGATTTCGTTGTCCCCAGCAACGACACCAGAATTTGACATGGCAATTATCACACTAACAAACTCACTCGGGGTTGAAATCCCTGAGCTTTTACCAAAACCTCATGCAATGATATTACCTGCAAGCGGATAGGTCTTATCGCAATATAGCTAAGTATTGAATCCCAAAGGACAACGTTTTTAAGAATCTTTGTCAGTCAAATCTAGCTTAAGTAAGACTAATATTTAGAACGCTTGGTTGGTTTGTGGTTAATTCAACTAAATGCAGGAAAGTAAAGGGGCAGAATTAAAGTTGGGTCTAGATTAAATGATATGGAATCTTGGGATTGTATCGAGTTTCACCACCACTACACATGCAAACACGTCCAAACATCAAACATCCAAGCAAGATATAACCATCCAAATGGAGCTACTGCAAAACCCCCCATACATGTGTTAGGCTTGTGTAAGCATCACCTTAGGTATTAGATGTCTCGTCACCATCAGGATCATATACTTACGGCTTCGAAGAACCCCATTTTATTTCTAGTCGGGGAATCAACCGTACTAATCAACTAGCATGTAGGCGACTAGTCTACAAGTAAATATCGATGATTAACAAAGAAGATACAAGATCCAACTAAAGTTGTGGGGCCCCCTCTGCGGGTAGGAACGCATAAGCGTCACCGTGGGTTAGATGGTTCATCTATTCACGGATCATACACTTACTACCTTGAGGAATCCCATTCTATTTCTAGTTTGGGAGTCTACTTTGTTAAACGACATTCTATCATATATATGGAGGTTCTCTCATCATAAGGAAGAACAAGATGAGAATAAGAAGGTAATCAAACTACAAACATTATCAATTAACAACGAAATGGAAAGTTATATACATTGCCATAGAATGTTCAATGTAAATACATGAAGGCATGGGCAGCGGGGCTAGTCCCTGCACCCCAGAGAAAGTGGACTACTCTCTTATGATGCGAGAAACAAGAAGGATAAGAAAGAGAGAGGAATCCACCATGAGCATGATGTAGAAGGTAGTCGCAGCTCGGTGAAGATGATGCGGTCTTCTATGTCGTGTCGGAGCAGATCTGGAAGAATGAGGGATGCCAAGACAGACTTGGCAGTCTTTCTCACTCCTCCTTTCTTCTCTTCTAAATCTCCTTGAGTTGCAGCAGGAACGGCAGGTGAAGTGGCAGTGTGGACGGAACTATATCGGACATGTGTACAGGCAGCCTTTCGGTGTCCCATAATTGATCCCCTAAATGGGGACCCTACTAGTCCTATTTATAGGCACAAGACTGACCCTCACATTTTTTGTGTGATTCCAGTCCAAATGATCTTGTAGATATTTTTGCTTCAAACGGTTTGGTAAAACCTAACCAAACGGTCTTTGTAAAAATCTAATCCAAACGGTTTGTGTGTCCTTCATTCGGTCTTCATTTGCATGTGCAAACGGTCTTCATCTGCATGTGCAAACGGACTCCATCGCTGCCCATACGGTTTGGCATATGCATGCATTTTTCATTTGATTTGGAAACTTAATGTAATTAAACGGTTTCATTGAACGGTCTTCATGTGATTGATTCAGTCTTCAGGTCTTCGGGTGGTTCAACAGTAGCTCATTCAGTCGTGCATGCCCATAGCAGAAAACGGTCTTCACTTCAGCCAAACGGTCTTCGTAGCACATTGCCAAACGGTTTCATTATTACGTGCCCATTCGATCTTCACTTGGTCATTCAGTCTTCACATGCTCATGGTCCTAATGCAGCAAACAGTCTGCATGCTTTCTTATCCAAACGATCTCATGCATGCAAACAGTTTTGAAGTCCATTGGGTCCTGCATGTGCAATCGGTTTTGGGTTTTGCCCAAACAGTTTGTAGCTAATCCATTTTTCATTCGGTCTTCATTGCTTTTACTTTTCATATGGTTTCATGCGTTCAGATGCTCAAACATTCTTCACGGGAATAAGTATTCGGTTTGCTCCCGTCATGCTCAAACGGTCTTCACGCCTAGCTAATCCAAACAGTTTCCTTTGGTAAACGGTCTTGCGCCCAGCAACAACAAATGGTTTGGCCATTGCACAACAACTAGTTTGAAAGTATTGTGGCCATACGGTCTTCGTGGCTAAATGGTTTGGTTTGCATGTTTCTCTTCTGGTCTTCACTCCTCACTCATTCGGTCTTTACGTGTACAGAAAATGGTCTTGAAGCTTAGAGAAACAAACAGTCTTGAAGCTTAGAGAAGTAAATGGTTTCAATATTAAATGGTTTGCATGTAGCTGCACTAAATGGTCTCGCAGACCGGCATTCCCCAAACGGTCTCACAGATCCAGCTCTAAATGGTCTTGACGTGAACATATACATTCGGTCTTGAGACCGTATGGATGAAACCGTTTGGTTAGATCGAATGAATGAAACCATTTGGTCAGACCGAATGAATGAAACTGTTTGGTCAAATTGATTGGTCAGAACCAAGGGTGAGTGAAAGTGGGCTCCAGCTGATTGTTCAACTTCATCAAGACCTGCATCAATTCAACATAAATTCAATTAAAATCATGATAATTGGACCAATTAAGTAATTTTGCACATTTTGTTATTTAGCAAATGAAATTGAACGTATTGAGTTGAATTTGTTCCAAAATGATAATTGAATTCCATGATGAATATGCATTCATCATCGGGTTACCAAAGTTACCAAGCTTTCACACCCGTATCTGGCAAGCTCTCATATCACTCAAAGTCATTCTTAACTCCCGTGTCGGGTTTCCAGCTTCACGTTCATGCACTCTCTTTCTGATAAGGTAATAACCCATGTTACGTAGCCTCTATCACGCAAGTCTACCGCTCATATGTATCGCGCGCCTTTAACATTAAACCATATCAAGATACCACGTATCGCGTTCCTACCCATATCGAGAAAATCTTTAAATGCATATCAATTTTCCTAAGTACTACTCCAAGTATGTCAGGTTTCCATCCTTGTCGCAAGTCCATATCGTGTTGAATAAGTTTGGGGGAGCCTACTGACTCACACTAAGTTTGCACGATGCATGTGTCGCGTAGTTGTACCACATTTTTGGGTTGTCGGTTCTTACAAGTGTATCACATTCTTATGTACCCGATACCGATTTTCACGAGTATCGCACAAACGTGTCGGGTTCCCTTGGTATCGTGTGCCTACACGTTGTGAAAGAATATCAAGTTTTTCTATAACCTGACATTTTGCTTTCGTATTTAACTCAATACTAGTTTTGACAGTATCGTCTAAGTCATATCGGGCTGATCCCTTCTTTCTAGGTTTTAGCTTTAATGCTTCCACATATCAGACAAAGAAATTTTTGCCAGTATAACCACCCCTTTTTGCAATTTAAATGTATTATACTTTATTTTTCAAAAAATGGCATGCACAAAGGAAACCATCGTCCAAGTCAATGAGTAAGGCTGAAAGATCAACCCCGAATCCACATCGGTGGTAGCTGTAGGGCAGAAATGCCCTATCCCAACAATAGTTGGGCCCTCTATAGCCGAAAAGCGGCCCCACACCAAAGCAGGTGCAACCCCAACAGCAACAGCGGAGGTTGGAGCTCTTGTACACTCTCTGGGATGCTTCTTGATGACAGACACGGAGCACCAACGACACTACAGTAAGTTGACAGTGAAAGTCTACCACCTGACCAAATTCTATCACTAATCTTCTTTCTGGCAAATTGGCATCTTTGAGAGACTGGACAATGTACTCGAGGCCACTGGACTCTGGAGGTTATGCTTCATCTTCTCGAGTTAACAAAGGAGTTCATATCCTCCCTCCGCCGGGTACCAGACACCACGGAGGAAAGCAAGAGCTATGGCGGAGGGGACTGACTACAAGGGCGCCTCTACAACCAGGAGCACGAAATCATGGAAAGGTTGCTCAATGAAATCTTCTCCACTAGTGCAGCTGAGCAAGATTTTCTCAACAACAGAGCCTGCATCAGTGATAGCGACGGATTTGACCCAGTCAAGCTATGGAAAGAACTTACGGGTGAAACCTCTTTCAAGCCTAGAAGTAAACTGGTTGCGGTCCGCTCTTGTTTATGGTGGATTATCCATAAGATTGTTGCCAGCCTTCTCTTTAGCAAGTACAAAACAAGAAATCTATACACAGAAGAGCTACATCTGATCTGGTATATCATCGCTAGCAAGCCAATCAACCTGGGGTGCTTCCTACTCAACTGCCTTCACCCAATAAAGAATCCCACCAAAGAGTATAATATGGGAAGAATCCTCAACCTGATCGCGATCAGGTTTGGGTATACAAAAGATTCGTTGATCCTATCGTGGACCAGGGGTGACAACAAAATTGATATCAAATTCCTCACTAGGGCCAACATCATAAAGAAGGAGGGTCACCAGCTCTTCTACAGGTTCACAAGAACCAACTTCCTGCTATCACTCCCAGGCTGAGTCAACTATGACATAGAAAAGCTTGTATTCATGATGACAAAGATTGAAGCTCGCATCATCGACACAACCTATGTCGACCAGACAGACATCCATGAGAGGATGGCCACGAGGAAGGGGCCTACATCTAGGGTGGCTCGGTGGGACAAGTCACCAGTGGTCATTCTTGATGACTCTCCAGTCGCTACCACCGCCGATCCAGTAGCCGCTACCCCAGTAGCAGCTACTGCAACAACAACCACCGCAACTGCAAAACTGGTGCCAACTGCCATCCCCACAGTCAAGGCCAACGACACAACTGGGTCAGCCACAATTGTTTCTACAATAGAGGTAGTTTTCATGGCACAGTCAGCTTCAACAGTTACAGTAATGGTATAAGCCCCATCCACACCTTTTACACAGCCATACGCCTCTTGCGATAGCGAGGAGGCCTTTATCGAGCTCCTAGAAGTTGAGATTGGGTCTGTCCAGTAGACCCCTACACCACCAACCACAGCAAAAACAATCATCTTAGAGGACAAGTCTGAGAGTCATGTGGTCGACCAACACCCACCTACCCTGTCGCGATCTCCACAACCCCATGGTGAAGCGGCAGTTTCAGCAACAAAGGTGCTTACGTCGGGCACAAAGGCCATGCCCACGTGCACCATCTTGGTGGACTCAACCCCTACAAACGATGCATATTCCACGGGTTGTGCTTCCAAGACGAGGAGCCACACCTAGATCCGTAGTCGATCAATGGTCCCCCCTCTCTTGGGCAAGCTTTTAGCTACGAATTTGATAGCTTGTGAGAGGTAACACACAATCACAACTCTACTTTCTTCTCCCTAACCCTCTAGTTTTAGGATTTCCAACAACGTCTAAGAGAACATGAGTTCAAGTTGATGACTCTAGTTGGTCTCCCCAACCAACTACAAGCAATGACTCAAGCGATGTAGGCCATTCTCCAATGCTTGAATGTCATCAAGAAAAGTCTCGATGAGAGGGATGCTCGTCGCTACTTACAACAATCTTGGAGGTCACCATAGCCACTGTCGTCCTCTTTTTCATTGTCCTCATCATCACCTTCTTCTTCATCCTTATCGTCCTCCTCCAACACTAGATGGCCGTGCAAACCTTCCACAATGGCTAAGGAGGAGGTGACTAAAAAACCCACCGACGGGGCTCCTACAGAGCAGGGGAGCACCTCTACACCGGCTAGGGCCAAATCCAAATGAAGCAATAAAAGATCTATCTGGTAGCCTAGTGGATAACTCATTAGAAGAAGAAGGGGTGACTTATACAACTCGCTAGCAGAACAACACCATCAATTCTCTAGAGCGAATAACTCAGTGGCTGATCAATTATCTATGTTGTCTGAGATACATGTCTTCGAGATGGCTGATTTTGATAGACGTGCCATCAGTTATCTGAGGGTCCACGACTAACAAGATCTTAATATGGTCCTAGATCACAGATTGATGAAGAAGTTGTCCACTAGAGCTACATATACTTCTCAATTCAATGTCGAGCGCTCAACGGGATATTCCTCTCAGAAGCCGTTGTAGGCAAGATCCTCTTAAGAGTCCTGGAAAGTGCAACGAACAAGAATATTGTGCTCAGGACAGGCCTACAACCAATTGACAATGCCACCCATGCCTTGGCCAGATGTCTGCTAGCAGGAGCGGATGAATCACGGACGGTGGTTGACATGCTGAAACATGTAGAATAGCAAAACCCCAACCTAGTACTGGCCTTGCACAAGCATAGGAAACATTGGTTTCTCTATGCATGATGTCACGTTATTCAACAGCTGTGATGCGGAGGTCCCCCACCTATATCAGGCCTTCATTCATCCCGAAGATAGAGACTAAAGCTTATGCCTCTCCGCCTTCACTGGGACATTAAACAAGGCATCCAACTTCACAACGACATTTGGAATTTCCATATGATAAGGGAATTCCCAAGCCAACATGAGTCGGGAAGCGACAATAGTGCTTTCATCGTATTACGCATTGTGGAGCTTTTGAATATTTTTAGATATATATGTTGCAGATCGAGGACACAAACTTCTATCACCTCAGGAGCATCTATACGCTGCTTTTGATAAAGAATAAGTGATATTTCCTAGATCTAGAACTCCCTAAAGATATGTTGGAGACTGATTCTAATTTTCACTCCTCTCTACCCAGCATTCCCCCAAGAAAAGGGGCCATGGACTCTCCTGACGTCTATAGGCCAGGAAAGCAGTAGGAGAACCTGCAAGCCCTACTCATCAATGAAGGCGCTTCTGTTTTGCCTGCTAAATCAAACTCTGTCATCATCAACTTTGACCATTCAGCCTGCAACTCTCTATCTCAGGAATAGGTCAATCAAATACTCCTACAACTTGTTGATTCTAACATTGGAGACATTATCTATAAGAAGGATACTATAGTGGTCCCCACTGATGACCTACGAGACCTAGTCAAGGCTGGAGGATGTCTTACTATGACAGTGACATCAGCTTACATCTTTATCTTACAAGAGAAGATTGGAAAGCTCTACATCACCCATTTGATGTTGTTCAACGATCTATACCTAGCCAATGAAACAGGGGCACACGAGCTATTTCAGCAACAGATCCAGGAGCATCTTCCACACATAATGTTCTTCCCTATGCTGCATGACAATCATTGGACACTTATCATGCTATACATCAATGCTCACGTTTGTATCTTCTATAATAGCTCGAACGCCAACCGTGACTAGCCGACGGAGTATGTTATTGTGCTAGAAACACCTCTCGAACAACTAGCAAGAAAATACTACACTGAGGTGGTGGCCATGCTAAAGCCATATCTTGAAGATCCGGTGACAACCTGACACAATTTCTGTTTATTCCACAATAGTCCCTCTATCAAATGACTAAGGAGTATACATGCTCCACTGGATATCCTGCGTAGAAGCACTAAGGAAGGCACCAGAGAAGCTCCATGACATCGACTGCAACAAACAATGAGGAGAATATGTCATGGAGCTCCTATCTAATGAAGGCACACACATCCATTGAACCCTCACTGATCTATGACTACTCTTCCTTATTCATCTCTTAGTAGGGTGACCTTAGTAGCTTGTTAGGGATAAGCATGCTCATGTGGATGTAAACCCTAGACATAAGGTCGTTTGTTACCTTTGTTATTAAGAGATGAAGTTTCTTTCCATCCTGGGAGAAGGACCCTTTGTAGGGTGTATACCAATTTTGTTGGTTTGGAGGTAACCTAAAGAGATCTCATAGGATCCTGAGAAGCTAAGTGAAGAGTACATGGTAATAGAATGAACCTGTAGACCCATAGTTAACCATCTATATGTGCATGTGGATGTCTTACCATGGAGGTAACCGGGGTGGGGCCTGACCAAGGTAGGCAGGTTGTCATGACCCCTATGAATGGATGAAAGTCAAACCATGAATACAAAGAGAGATGATGAAGGCTTGGGTAAGGTTCTAAGTTGCACATGTACTATCCTAAGTCTATCCTAGGGTCAGGTAGGGATAAGCCCAATGGAAGTAGGAGTTTCCTAATTCCCTAGTTGCACATGACCATAGGGTCGGGAGGTAACAACTATCATTGTCTGAGGGCCATGGGTTAGGAGATTGATCACCTTCATGAACTCATGGGACCGAAAGGGAAGATGAGGAGGGCACTCTCTGGATGCATAATGGAAGAGGGATGACCCCAAAAGTGTCGGCACCCTATAGACATAGAGGATATGACCAAGGATTGTGTGGTGACCCAAGTAGGTTTGAAACCAGTTTTCCATGGAAGTAACCTTGATATCGAGATGATTGTGATGTAGAGACATAAGTTGCACGTTTCAATATAGATTTGAAGGTGTACTGGCAAGGTGGGATGTACCATCTCTACTCTTGGAATGGGAAGAACTATATATTTGGACTACAACCAAATGCTTATTTCCTCTTATTATGGGAGTGAGAGATAGGACAGTACGCATGCCATACACCAAGGATAAAGATGATGTGAGTTGGAATGCTGCTATGAGGTATGAGGACAGAGATGATAACATACCCTTATGGAGTGAATGATAAGTGGATGGTTTACAAACACTAAGAGTATTAAGGTAGTCATATTGTGAGGATGTTTTATCTCGAGCTATGTGGAATTTGCAAGTGATACAAGGTTGAGTTTGATAACCAAGAAGATGAGCTCAGATTGTTCTTATTGAAGATAGACTTAGAGTTTGAGTTGAGATAATAAGTGAAGGTGTATGTCTTTAATATTTCCTATCACCTAAGGATGTGAAGTGGTAATGAAGGCCCTAGTTGAGATGCAGCTGCTTAGTTTAGCTAGAGGCTAGAAGAGGTTGTTGGGTTAGCCCTAAGTTTGAAAAAGGAGATATGTTTGGATAACACACAGATGTAACGATATTGTTGATCGAGTTAGTGGTTTCTTAGTTAGCCAGCCTAGGGCTTATCATGATAAAAGTATGGTTGTAGAACCTCATATGTACTTCTTTCGATAGGAAGGTGATAAAACCCTGATGAGAGTGGTTTAGGGTTTCTGAGGAATCATGACGTACAGGAGATCATGATTTAAGTTCATCATACATCTTGGTACTACTAAGATAGTAAGTTACAGTAGTACTTTTGATGCCTAAGATGAAAAGTGTACAAATATGCATGTGGCTCATCACCATGCATGTCAGGAGGAGAAGGACGAACACCAGTAACCCAGTGTATTGATATAAAGGATAAAGAGTCCCCGAGAGGGAATGGGAGTTCATTACTATGGATGTTGTGGTAAGTCTCCCATGGACCAAGTAAGGTCGAGATGCAATATGGGTTATGGTAGATTGCCTTACCCAGATGACATGAGAAAGAAAGAGTGTTGTCAAGAGATGGATCTGGTTGAACTACATATGAGAGAGAGATGGTTCAACTATGCCATGATGTGAGTCCAAAAGTTCTTGAATATAACCTATAGATCCGCTTCCATGCGGTGGAAGTTGATACATGAAGAACTCGATGCTAGTACAGTTTATCACCCCTAACTTATGGTTAGTATAATTCAGACTAGAGGGTCTGATGAGAGCATGTGTGCTCATTCAAGGTGATACATAGAGATAGTTCTTGTCCTCTGTAAGATATGATAATAACCACCATATCCAGTATCGGGATGTAAAGAGGCTCTGTAAGGGAGGTTGCGTCAGTCACCACTTTATTAAGTTGTTGTTGGAAATGGACCTCATGAAGGTTAGAAAAAGAACCAAAGTGTATGCAGATGAAGTTCCTTTGATTGTGCAATGGATGAGAGAGAGCCCAAGGGTGACATGAGTCATGAGCTGATGCAAAGCAGACTGACATGCATTTCACTGTGGGAGAGTATGTTATGTGAAAATCCAACCCCTCTAGGCTACAGCTGAGAAAGTTGAGTCCCCGATATATGGGTCCATTTGATATGGATCGGTGGAGATGGTTGTGTTTAGCCTTACCCCTCAGGATAACAAGATGTATAATGTGTTCCATAAGTCCGATCTAGAGCACTATGTGAGGTACCCAAGCCATGTGCTGAGCCCTGAACCTATTCAACTTTATGAGATGTTGAAATGTCTTGAGTCACCTATGAGGGTACGATATACCAAGGTAAGAAAGAACTCAGATGGAAGAATATGAGATGATGAAGGTTCTTGGGAAGCACCATGGAAAGGGTGAGGCCACATGGGAGCCATAATGGACATAAGGAAAGGCTTATCTTGTTGGTTTGTTTGCTTGATGGAATTTTGTGGGAAAAATTCCTATAAGAGGGGAAGGATGTTACAACCCCAATTTTTGGGTTCTTCTGGTGAGAAATGTAATTTATCCTATTGAAGATATTTGAACAAATAATGATATAATTTGTTTTGAATAAAAGGATTTCGTGTGAATTGGCCTTGATTGATTGATAATGGGCTCTATTGGCCATTGAGCCCGGTTGAAAAGAAAAGAGAAATAAAAAGGAAAAGGATTTAATTAAATAAAATGAGAATATGTGAAATAGAAATATATAAGAGGATAAAGGTAAGTAGATATTCCCCAATATGGGAATTCATGCCTTTAGCATTTTATAAAGTCCAAGGGACCCAAAATAATAGGATAATGGCAAAAGGGAAAAGAAATACTAATTAATTTGGATTAATTGAAAGATAACATGGGAGGGAAGGAAGCCTTCTCATCCTTTGGAATTAGTTTCTTAAATTTGGGAAATAGTTGTATAATGACAAGACGGAGTTTCTCTTAAATTTTGAGATAAAAAGGAGATATGCTTTAGGAGATATGAATTTCTCAAGTTATCTCCCAAATATGGAATTATTCTAAAAATAGGAAAAGGATTTTCCTTTTGGATGATCACGCAAGATAGGAACCGTTGGATCTTGATCCAATGTTGATCGCCCATGGACTAGTTCCACGAGGACTGGGACTTCGCCAGGTTATAGATGAATTTTCCCTCTTGATTTTCTCGTGATCCAGAATGTTTGCGAGCTAGCTATTGGTTCCTTTGAGTTCATGAGATGAAACCGAAGAAGACCATCCCTACTTCGTAGGGGATTGCTCACTATTTGGGAAAGTTCGCAATCCAGCAGGGACCTTCCTTGACCCTATATATAGGAGAGGGTGTGTGAGGGCACCAACACACCTTTTGCTACCCTAACCTCTGCGGCATAGTGCAAGGATTGTTTTCGTGCCTTCAATTGATCCTTCTACCCTGACCTGCACTCTCATCACCTCAGCAAACCTCGCCAGAATCCAGCGAGTAGGAGAGGGTCGCGGCGGGTTGATGTGGAGTTAGCTCTAGAGAGAGAGAGGAGGACTCAAGCAAGAAGGTTGGAAGCCTAAACTCCGTGATATGAGGAACAGTGGAGAGTTGAGGATGATGCAACCTAAGTGGATGATACTGGTTGTCTCATACTTGATCCCTGGAGGCTGATGATATCTTGGTTGCCATTAGAGGAACCAAACCCTAGAGTGAGGATGATGCATCTGGTACCTATGTGCCTATGGTATAGGTGTTTACCTACTGAGATGAGACAAAGAGTGCCTTAGACCCTGAGGAGGTTTGAGTAACGAATTGTGAGGCTTTATACCTAGTTGGTTGTCCTTGAGGAGGACTCAACTCTGAGGTTTTGCTCGATTAAAATGATCATGGGAGTGCCTGACATACCTTGGACGTGCTAGGTTTGTGGTTAAAGGTTGAGCATGCAGTTGGACAGCTACTGCATAAAGAAATGAACCTAGGGTTCCTAGGCCTAAGAGGGGAAGTGGTGTACCTGATGCTCCTGGTAAGATTTGAGTTTTGAGCATAATACTTCTCATGTTTGGAAATGGAAACCCCTTAAGTCTAAAATATGTTTGATGAACCCCTCACAACTAAGGTGGTGACACGAGAAGGTTTGATCTGATCCAATGTTGAGGATGAGAACAAGTGTGACCTAACATGGTTTAGTAGGTGGTCTGCTTGTTAGTTGTGTGCCTTAGTAGCTTGTTAGGGATAAACATGCTCATGTGGATGTAAACCCTAGACATAAGGTTGTTTGTGACCTTTGTTATCAAGAGATGAAGTTTCCTTCCATCCTGGGAGAAGGACCCTTTGTAGGGTGTATACCAATTTTGTTGGTTTGGAGGTAACCTAAAGAGATCTCATAGGATCCTGAGAAGCTAAGTGAAGAGTACATGGTAATATAATGAACCTGTAGACCCATAGTTAACCATCTCTATGTGCATGTGGATGTGTTACCATGGAGGTAACTGGGGTGGGGCCTGACCAAAGTAGGCAGGTCGCCATGACCCCTGTGAATGGATGAAAGTTAGCCCATGAATACAGAGAGAGATGATGAAGGCTTGGGTAAGGTTCTAAGTTGGACATGTACTATCCTAAGTCTATCCTAGGGTCAGGTAGGGATAAGACCGATGGAAGTAGGAGTTGCCTAATTTCCTAGTTGCACATGACCATAGGGTCGGGAGGTAACAACTATCATTGTTTGAGGGCCATGGGTTAGGAAATTGATCACCTTCATGAACTCATGGGACCCAAAGGGAAGATGAGGAGGGCACTCTCTGGATGCATAAGGGAAGAGGGATGACCCCAAAAGTGCTGGCACCCTATAGACCTAGAGGATATGACCAAGGATTGTGTGGTGACCCAAGTAGGTTCGAAACCAGTTTTCCATGGAAGTAACCTTGATATCGAGATGATTGTGATGTAGAGACATATGTTGCACATTTCAATATAGATTCGAAGGTGTACTGGTAAGGTGGGATGTACCATCTCTACTCTTGGAATGGAAAGAACTCTGTATTTGGACTGCAACCAAATGCTTATTTCCTCTTGTTATGGGAGTGAGAGATAGGACAATATGCATGCCATACACCAAGGATAAAGATGATGTGAGTTGGAATGTTGCTATGTGGTATGAGGACATAGATGATAACATACCCTTGTGGAGTGAATGATAGGTGGATGGTTTACAAACACTAAGAGTATTAAGGTAGTCATATTGTGAGGATGTTTTATCTTGAGTTATGTGGAATTTGCAAATGATACAAGGTTGAGTTTGATAACCAAGAAGATGAGCTCAGAGTGTTCTTGATGAAGATAGACTTAGAGTTTGAGCTGACATAATAAGTGAAGGTGTATGTCTTCAATATTTCCTATCACCTTAGGATGTGAAGTGGTAATGGAGGCCCTGGTAGAGATGTAGATTCTCAGTTTTAATAGAGGCTAGAAGAGGTTGTTGGGTTAGACCTAAGTTTGAAAAAGGAGATATGTTTGGATAACACACAGATGTAACGAGATCGTTAATCGAGTTAGTGGTAGCTTAGCTAGCCAGCCTAGGGCTTATCATGATCAAAGTATGGTTGTAGAACCTCATATGTACTTCTTTCGATAGGAAGGTGTTAAAACCCTGATGAGAGTGGTTTAGGGTTTCTGAGGAATCATGACGTACAGGAGATCATGATTTAAGTTCATCATACACTGTGGTACTACTAAGATAGTAATTTACAGTAGTACTTTTGATGCCTAAGATGAAAAGTGTAGAAAGATGCACGTGGCTCGTCACCATGCATGTCAGGAGGAGAAGGATGAACACCAGTAACCCAGTGTATTGATATAAAGGATAAAGAGTCCCCAAGAGGGAATGGGAGTTCATTACTATGGATGTTGTGGTAAGTCTCCAATGGACCAAGGAAGGTCGAGATGCAATATGGGTTATGGTAGATCGCCTTACCTAGATTACATGAGAAAGAAAGAGTGTTTTCAAGAGATGGATCCGGTTGAACTACATATGAGAGAGAGATGGTTTAACTATTCCATGATGTGAGTTCAAAAGTTCTGGAATATAACCTATAGATTCGCTTCAATGTGGTGGAAGTAGATACATGAAGAACTCGATGCTAGTACAGTTTATCACCCCTAACTAATGGTTATTATAATTCAGACTTGAGGGTCTGATGAGAGCATGTGTGCTCATTTAGGGTGATACATAGAGACAGTTCTTGTCCTCTGTAAGATGTGATAATAACCACCATTGCCAGTATCGGGATGTAAAGAGGCTCTTTAAGGGAGGTTGTGTTGGTCACCACTTCATTAAGTTGTTGGTAAATAGATGTTATAACCTCAATTACCTAAATATGTAATTAAAAGTGTAATTCTCTTTTAAAGAATAAATGAAATCAATTCTTTGATTTATGAAGGATTTCGTGTGAAATGGCCTTGATTGATTGATAATGGGCTTTGTTGGCCATTGAGCCCAATTGAAGAGAAAAGAGAAATAAAAAGGAAAAGGATTTGTTAAATAAATGAGAAATATGGGAAATACATAGTTTAAAGAGGATAAAGTCAAATTGATTTTTTCCAAGATGGGAATCCATTCCTTTAGGATTTCTTGAGGTCCAAGGGACCCAAAATAACAAGATAATGGTAAAAGCAAAGGGAATATTAATTAATTTGGATTAATTGGATAGATAACTTGGGAGAGAAGGAAACCTTCTCATCCATTGCAATTTTTTTCCCAAATTTCGTACATAGCTTGGTAATATCAAGAGGAACCTTCCCTTAACATTTGATTTAAAAAGGAGCAAGGGTTTGGGAGATACGAATTTCCTAAGATATTGCCAAAATTGGAATTTATTCTAAAATTAGGAATGAATTTTCCTTTTGTTGGAAAGCGTGCTCTGAGGACCGTTGGATCTCGATCCAACGTTGGTCGCTCATCTCCTAAGTTCCACATGGACTGGAACTTTCCAAGTTATAGGGAGAATTTCCATCTTGGATTTCTCACAATCCGGAGGATGTGCCAACCTGTTAATAGTCCCATTGGACTCAGGAGAGGAAACCACGAAGATTCATCCCTAATTTTATTAGGATTGGTCGTCGTTTTGGGAAACGCCTAACTCGGAAAGATCTTTCCCCGACCCTATATATAGGGGACGGTGATTGAAGACACCAACATTTCTTTTTGCTAGTCCAACCTCTACGGAAGGAAGCAAGGAGTGTTTTCGTGCGTTCAATTGCCCACATCGCCCTGACCTTCGCTCCCATCACCGCTGCCAACCTTGCTGGAGCCTGGCGAGTAGGGGGGAGATATTGGCAAGCTCTGGGTGACTTCAATGAAGGGAGATAGAGCTCCCTGTTCAGTTAACTCGTTCACAGGAGGCCTATATCTGAGAGTCAACCCTTGAGTTGACCACCCGGACCTGCTTGCTCGTTGCAAGGAGGAAGACGAAGACCTCGTGGTCTTTTACACTCTTTCCCCTCCGCGCCTTCAGTCAAGGTAAGGGTGTCTTGGTCTTTTAATTCTTTTAGTTGCATGAGGCACATGGAATCCTAGTCGTTGTATCCTCAAGTGGACCATCGGACCACCGATCCAACGCTCCTCATTTTTCTGAATTACTCAATAAAGCAATAAAAAGGAGTTTTCTTAATAAAATCATATATGTTGATAGGAAACTCGAATGAAGAAAGTTAATACATGAAAAATGATCATAAAAATATGAGGAACACATTAAAAATTGTTTGGAAACATAAATTAGTATCTTTTTGCAAAAGTATCTAATATGGATAGAAAAGGGTATTAATTTGTGGGTATTAACCCTAATTGATGATCAAAAATAGATTTAATCTTGCAAGTGTGTAAATTCGAGCATTATTAATTGGTTTAATGATTAAGGTAGATTGTAACCTGTTTTGATGATGGAATTGCAAGGATTAGGGTTTTAAACCTAATATGTTGATTAAAATCCTTAGAAACCCTAAGTGAGGGAAAAAGGGAAGAAAGGATATAATAATCCGAAAATTAGGGTTTTGTGGGCCAAACCTGATCTTAAGGATCTTAATGGAAAATGAGACAAGATAATTAGGGTTTGATAGATATTTTGATAAAAGTAAAATAAAAGTGGTAAAAAGGGAATGAAACCCTAATTTTCAAGAAACTGTAAAATTGGAATAGAAATCCTAAGGAATTAGATGAAATTGGATAAATATTGATAAAAGGAAGTTGGAATGTTTATTTCAGGATTTTTGTGCACTTTGCTTGCTTGATTTGATTTTCTCTCTCTACATAATTCTGTCTCCAAATGTACAGTATATGATTGTGGTTACGCCTATGAATATCCTGAATTAGTTTCCCGAGGATTTTTGAGGTTTTATCGATGACTTGAATTAAAATATTGGTTGCATTTAATTCTTGCAAATTATAATGTGGATATGACTATCACCTAAGATGTGTGCCTACTAGCTCAGATCCTAGTCCCCTTTGTAGCTTAATAGATTGACCTAGTACATGGCTACCAATGGGGTAGGCCCATCAGGTCATTGAACGACTTAGTACATGGATACCAATGGGGTAGGGCCATCAAGTCATCATGAGTCAGAGATTGGCCTACCTTTGGGTAGGTCCATCTGACTCCATAACCCTTGGTATTGGCCACTTATGTGGTAGGGCCATGGGGGTAATGATCTACCTTATGAGAGAGGTAGTATCCATGTCCAGTACAGGGACATCACAGAGATAGGGGATAGGAAATGATTGAGTAGTATTTCTTAAACCATAATCTTGGATGTCTAAATTATATTTGGATGTCTACATTGTTAAATATTATTTCCCCCACATACCAGCTTTGGCTGATCGATGTTTTGTTTGTCGGCGTTTTAGGTACAACCCTGAAATGAACAAACAGTAAAGTGACACATTGTGAAATTAAGAAATAAAGTGCAAGGAGGATTAGATAGATTAATTCAAGCTCTCGATAGATAGATTTCCAAAGTTTTTCAAAGGTAAGTACAGTTTTAGTTTTATACCCAATTCCAATTTAGTTAGTAGAATTTCATAATTATTATGGATTATTTATCAAACCTTGGATCCGGTTTATTGGGACAATGGCTCTGATCTCTTGGTCTCCCTCAAGTGGGGATTATCGGGAGATGGGGTCATTACAATTGGTATCATAGCATATGTTCCTCATCTAATCATTAATAATTATTAAATTTTACAAATTCCATAGAACCAAGGGAGTTATTAGAGGAATGTTTGAAAAACTGAGGTGTCTAGAAAAGGATCACTTCTGGGGGCTGGAAATATTTTCCTCTGCATCGCTAGTCAGAATACGAGGACTCCTGGATTGTGTGACTACCTGGCCAATGTCTTAGGATACGACTCGAAATAAGATACCTATAAGACTCTCTCCTCTTGTTCATCCCTTCTCAACTTAAATTTCTGTTAAGGATTTCTCAGGATGAGGGTTTTCTCTCTCCACCTCACCCTCTTGAGGTATGTGTTAAGGATGATAAGGCATAAGGGATCCTCCACCAAATTAATTAAAAGATACATAATTAAGATTTCATCGACATAAGTATAAGTGGTTAATTATAGACTAAAGATTTGTTTGTGTACTTATGTAGATGGCTCATACAAAGGTTGTGGCAATCCCTTTCTCCACTAGAGAAGGTGGACCACCCCGTAAAGAGAATGGGTCTTCCGAGAAGAGGAAGCAGAATCATGGTGGTGAGACCTCCAAGAAGAGAAAGAGACCTGAGGAGGCTTTGGTTGAGGCCCCGAACCCTGAACCAATGCCCGGTAGTAACCTAGAGCAGAAGGAAGGACTGGGATATGAGGAATACCATGGGTATGAAGAGGAAGCCTGGATGGAAGAAGACCAACCCAGTGGTCAAGAACCATCCATGGTGGTTCGCATAATAGATGCAATTTGGATGGAACAACAGAAACAACTGACTGAGGCTATCTGTGCCCTGGATCTTAGGGACATGGCTAGAAATGAGTATGGTGAGCCACTTCCTGTTCGACCTCGACTGGGAGCCACCATCCTGGACTTCATCAAACTGAACATCGAGAAGTTCTGGGGAGAAAATAAGACTGAAGTGGTTGGCAAGGCAGAAGCTTGGCTGCTTGCAGTCGAGAACGAATTTCGGATGCTTGAGGTGCAACCAAATAAGAAGGTTTTGTTTGGTACTCACCTTTTGGAAGGTGCAACCAAGATATGGTGGGAGAACCATATCATAGGAAGAGACTTAAGTGAGGAACTGATGGCATGGACCGACTTTAATACCATCTTCACCACCAGATTCATCCCTGTCTCAGCTAAGAAGGAGAAGGAGAAAGAATTCACAAACATGACTCAAGGAACTTCATCAGTTGCGGACTTTGGTCACAGGTTCCACATCCTGGAATGCTTCGAACACATGATGGATGAAGAAAGAAGGGTGGACCAATTCATAGAGTGTCTGCACCCTACCATCAAGCCACATGTGATGCCTAGTAACACAAAGACCTTCTCTAAATCCAATAATACCGCCTTATACATGGAATGGATGGTGATGCATGCACAGAATACCTTCAAAGTATACCTTGTTGGCTAAAAGGACATCTAAAAATCCCTTTGTTTTGATTATGACAAACATTTCATTCTTATTAATCTAACGAGCTACTTGAGTGTGCAGGATGACAAAGTAGCAAGGGAAAATCCAAGAGCTTACTTAGTTATATTTTCATGCAATGTAATCAATGTTGTAAAACTTGTACAAATATATAATGTACAAGTACTTAGAATTGCATGTAAATCAAGCGTTAGATTTTCCCTAGCCAAACACCATAGTTAGACATGTCATCCCATTTTATTAGGATCACCTTTGCACACTCACACATATAATTAATGCTTAAATTGAAACCTTGAAACAGGATCATTCTCGGTCGACAAACTCCTCGACCGAGACACTCTCAGTCGACAATCTTCTCGACCGAGAAAGATCCAAAGTAGCCGTTAGACACAACAGACAAGTTAGTTGGTAGTTGAAGAAAGACGTTGCAAATCACTTGTTCCAGAGAGCCTGTCGGTCGACAAAAGTTCGACCGAGTAGGTGTCTCGGTCGACCATTTGTCGACCGAGATGGTCTCTGACAGCAACTGCAGAATAAAGTAATTAGCCGTTGTTAAAGCAACAACTTTGTACCTAACGGCTAGTTAAGCACTTAGAAACCCCTAGAAGTTGTCTAGAACGTCCTTAAGCATACTTAGGCCATTCCTATAAATAGGACAAGCCATAGGACACTAGAACTTAGTTATTACACTTGAGAATACACTTGAGCATACTTGAGCAATCTATTGCAAGCAATTTGAGCACTGTGATCATTGGCCTACATTCTTCTTAGCTCAATCTCGTGTCCTATAGGCTAGATTCTCCTAACCACAGCAATCACAAGTTCACATACTTGGCTAGGAGATCTTACGCTTGATCTAGGCATATCAAGCCTCGGGCTTAAAGGATAAGTTGTAATTTCCTTTTTCTTTCTTGTTCCTTTTTATCTTTTGTACTCTCCTTGCTACTCCTAGGGTTGGAGGCTGCGGATTGGAGAGGGTTGACTTCTCAGGTGGAGAAGGGAACTTCAAGCTACTTCAATAAGGCTATCGCAAGGGAAGCTACTTCAGAAGGCTGGTGCAACGGGAGTTGGTGCATCTACTTCAAGGGAAGGCTGCTTCAAGGTTGGCGATTACTTCTAGGTGAAGGCTGCTTGAAGGGTTTAGGAAAAGAGATTGTATTTTATGTAAATTCCTTGAGAGGTAATAAAATAAATTTCTTTTCAAATCCCGGTTGGGTAAGCAACCGGGTAGTGGATTGACGGCTATAGTATTTGCTATAGTTGGAACCACTCTAAACCTTGTGTCTCTTTGTCCAATATTTTCATTGTGGTTGTTTGAGTTCAATAATTGTTAAATTATCTATAAAACTCTATTCACCCCCCCCCCCCCTCTAGTAGTTTTCAGTTGGTATCAGAGCGAGGCTTCAAGGAACCCTAACAAGGTCTTGAAGAAATGGGTGATGGAATGCTCAACAACCTCAACATTGAAGGGACTCTTGTTGCTAGGCCGCCGGCATTCGATGGAACAAACTACCAATACTGGAAGAGAAGGATGCAGTTCTACTTCCAAGGCGTCAACTGGGATCTATGGAGAATGGTATCTACTCCTTATGCATTCCCTCAAAATGACTTTGCGGAATGGGATGCAAACACGGTAAAACAGGCCCAAATGAACGCAAAAGCTATAAGCATTTTATATTGTTCTATTTCTGTAGGAGAATTTAATAGAATATCAAATTGTGATACAGCATATGATATTTGGCATAGATTGTCCATCACTTATGAGGGTACAGCCCAAGTCAAAAATTCCAAAATTAGTCTGCTTAAAACAAAGCTTGAACATTTTCGTATGGATCCAAATGAATCTATTAGTGAAATGTATTCAAAATTCTCTACTATTGTTAATGGTTTAAGTGCCTTAGGAAAACCTGTCCTTGAGGAAGATCAGGTATCAAAAATTCTTCGATCACTTCCTCCAAAGTACAAGCCAAAGGTGACAGCCATTGCAGAAGCAAACGACCTCACTCGCCTCAAAATGGAACAACTCATTGGTAATTTAGAAGCTCATGAAGCAGATCTAGAAGAGGAAGAAAGAAGAGAACGTGAACACCAAAGTGGGAAGAAGAAGGATGTGGCTCTCAAAGCCTCAAAAGTTGTCACACAAGAAAGTGAGGAGTCAAGTGAAGAAGAAGAAGAAGCCTTAATCGCCAACGGTAAGAAGTACAAAAGGTTTAAATCTAACAAAATTTCTAGTTCCTCAACTCCCAGGTGCTTTGAATGTGGGAAGAAAGGGCATTTCAAAAATGAATGCCCCAAAGCAAAGAAGGGAAAGAAAAGCTCACATAAGAAGAAAGGAGAAAAAGCCTATAAAGCTGCCTGGGATGAGTCAAGTGACAGTGAAAGCGGAGAAGAGGTGGAATGTCTAATGGCAAGAGAAGAAAATGAAGACTCTCAAGAGGTAAGCCTAGTTGATCTTTCTAAAGAAGAGTTAGTTACTAGTTTACAAGAAACTCATGATAAGTATGTTGATGCCAAGAAGAAACTAAAGAAGGCTATAAAATCAAATAATGAGCTCATTGCCAAATTAGATGAACTTTCTTATGAAAAGAACAACATTGATCTTGAAAATGTATCTTTAAAAACATCTTTAGATGATTGCACTAGAAAGCTACTCAATTTGGAAACCAATGTTGATCTTCTATCAAAAGAAAAGACTGATTTGCTAGCTAAACTACAAGATTATCAAACTCAACCTATCTTGTGCAACCATTCGGATTATGATAATATTGTAAAAGAAAAGGATTCATTGTTTTCTGATTTAGACCAAGCAAGAAAAGATATACATAAGAAGATGAATGACATTGCTACGTTGCAAAGAGAACTTTATAAGTTAAGAAGAAAAGATATTCTTGATAACATATTGAAAGTTGGTAATGTTTTCAATGGAAGAAAAGGTTTGGGATATGTTCCAAAGAAAAACCAACCCAAAAAGACCCAAACTATGTTTGTACCCAAGAACACAATGACTAGAAAGAGAAATGAAATTGACTCTATTACTTGTCATTTCTGCTTACGTCTTGGACATTATTGTTTTTCATGCCCCTACAAGACTAAGGAGTCCGACTTAGTTTGGATCCCAAAACCCCAAACTTAGAAGAATGGAATGTAGTTGAGATATGACCAAATGCTTAATTTTGCTATTTATATTGTCTTATCTCAACAAAAGGTGCTATGCTTATTGTTATTATTTTTCTGCATTGCTGAAACAGAAATTCTGTCGGTCGAAGTATTGTCGACCGAGCTTTGGGTCGGTCGAAGTATTGTCGACCGACTGGATGTCTTTAACAAATAAAAAATTTTACAGCACCTATTTCGGTCGAAAATTGGTCAACCGAGAATTTTTTTGTGTTTTTGCTTGTGATACAGTAACCTGCTCGATCGACAAATTGTCGACCGAGACAAATATCGGTCGAACAATTGTCGACCGACTGGTTTTCTGTATCAGAACTTTTATATACATAAGCACTTAAAAGGTTTCTAACCATATCGGACCATCACATGGGTACCAAAATCTACATTCTAATGCAGGAATGGGTAGTTGACAGTGGCTGTTCCAAACACATGACCGGGAACAAGGACACATTTCAAACTTTTGAAGAAAAGAAAAGTGGAACGGTCACCTTTGGAGACAATGGTAAGGGAAAAATTGTTGGAATAGGTAATGTTGGAACAAATCTCGAAATTAAAAATGTTCTACTTGTTGATGGATTGCATCATAATCTAATAAGTGTAAGTCAACTATGTGATAGTGGTTATGATGTGTTATTTAACAAAACCTGCTGCAAACTATTGATAGAAAACACTACAAATGTCGTTTATGAAGGAAATAGAGTTGGAAATCTTTATATCCTTAAACCAAACTCTATGAAATCAGTAGTAGGTAAATGCTTGCTTGCAAATGAAAATACCTTACAACTATGGCATAAAAAGCTAGGACATGCTAGTTCACATGCTATTAAAAAGTTAGTGAAATATGATCTTGTTCGTGGATTACCTACTTTGTCTTTTGATCAAGTTGAAAACTGTGAACCCTGCACAATGGGAAAGCAAACCAAAACATCTTTTAAATCAAAACATGTACTTAGCACCAGTAGATCCTTAGAGTTTTGTTATTGTTGATGATTATAGTAGATATACATGGGTACATTTTATTGCAACTAAAGATGATATTATTCATGTCTTTATGCAATTTTGTTCCAAGATTGAAAATATTTTACAACATAAAATATGTACCATTAGAAGTGATCATGGTGGCGAATTTGAGAATCATACATTTGAGACCTTTTGTACATATAAAGGGTATACTCATAATTTTTCTGCTCCACGTACCCCACAACAAAATGGTATAGTTGAACGGAAAAATCGATCTCTACAGGAAATGGCTAGGACCATGATGCTTGAACACAACACACCTAAAACCTTTTGGGCTGAAGCTGTAAACACTGCTTGTTATGTGCTTAATAGAGTAACTGTTCACTCTCATTTGAAGAAAACTCCATATGAAATATTACACTCTAAGAAACCTAGAGTTGACTATTTTCATACTTTTGGCTCCACATGCTACATTTTAAATACCAAAGATGATAGAGACAAGTTTGATTCTAAATCACACAAAGCATTCTTCTTGGGATATTCCACTTCTAGCAAAGCCTTTAGAGTATATAACACTATCTCTAGAAAAGTTGAGGAATCCATTCATGTTTCTTTTCATGAAGAATCGAAGTCTGAAAACCTAGATATCATTGATCTCACTAATCAATTCGAAAATATAACCATTTCCAATGATAGTGAGAAAATTCCTATATCCGATCCCCAAGTTGAAACACAACCTACACCTAGGCTTATCAAGGATCATCCCCAAGAACTAATTATTGGAGATCCAAATGATAAAGTCAAAACTCGGTCATCCTTCAAAGATGTTGCAAGCATGGCTTTTGTTTCTATCATTGAACCTAAGAAGATATCTGAAGCTCTTAAGGATGATTACTGGACAATAGCCATGCAAGAGGAGTTAAATCAATTCACTAAAAATGATGTATGGGATTTAGTTCCTAAACCACAAGATAAAACTATCATAGGAACTAAATGGGTATTTAGGAACAAGCTCAATGAGGCAGGAGAAGTCATAAGGAATAAAGCTCGGTTAGTAGCACAAGGATATAATCAACAAGAAGGAATAGATTTTGATGAAACATATGCACCCGTAGCTAGACTTGAAGCTATTAGGATGTTACTAGCTATTGCTGCCCATAAAAACATTAAGCTATATCAAATGGATGTCAAAAGTGCATTTCTAAATGGCATCATACAAGAAGAAGTTTATGTTGCTCAACCACCTGGCTTTGAAATACCAGAAAAAGGTGACCATGTTTATAAACTTAAAAAAAGCACTTTATGGTCTAAAACAAGCACCTAGGAATTGGTATGAACGGCTCAAGACATATCTTTTTGATAATGGTTTTTCTATTGGAAATTCAGATTCTACTTTATTTTTCAAAACATATGCATCTGATTTCCTAGTTGTGCAAATTTATGTTGATGACATTATTTTTGGAGCTTCTAATGATTCATTATGCACACAATTCAGTGACATTATGCAAAAAGAATTTGAAATGAGTCTCATGGGTGAACTAACATTCTTTCTTGGTTTTCAAATTAAGCAAACACCTGCAGGAATTTTCATAAGCCAAGAAAAATATACTAAAGAACTTTTAAAACGTTTTGGGATGGATCAATGCAAACATGCTACTACTCCTATGGCTACCTCTATCAAAATTGATAAGGATGAAAATGGGGAACCTATTGATGATTCCTTATATAGAGCCATGATTGGTAGTTTGCTATACTTAACTGCTTCTCGACCGGACATTATGTTTTCCGTTGGTCTTTGTGCTCGATTTCAATCCCAACCTATGCAATCTCATTTTCTAGCGGTTAAAAGAATTCTTCGATATCTAGCTGGTACTACTTGTTTTGGTTTATGGTATCCAAAAGGACAATCCCTGGATTTTAAAGCATATACTGATGCGGATTATGCTGGTTGTCGACTTGATCGCAAAAGTACTAGTGGTGGATGTTTCTTATTAGGGAGATCCTTAGTATCTTGGTTTAGCAAGAAACAAAATACAGTTGCCCTATCTACAACTAAAGCTGAATATATGGCAGCCGGGTCTTGTTGTGCTCAAGTGCTTTATATGCAACAGGTATTAAGCGATTATGGTTTTAATCTTTCATCTACACCTATTTTTTGTGACAACACGAGCGCCATAAACTTAGCACACAATCCTATTTTACACAGCCGGGCAAAACACATTGAAATCCGTCATCACTTCTTAAGGGATCACATCTCAAAGAATCATGTTTCCCTTCATCATGTTGATACGGAAAATCAATTGGCTGATATTTTTACAAAACCGCTTCCACTAGATCAATTCAACAACATTAGGAAGCAATTGCTTATTACTCCTTTGGAAGATGTTTTCTTTGATATCTGCGGTTCTTAAAACGAATCCGTTTACTTGTTTCATTCTGGCTTTTCAATGGACATCTTTTTCATTAGATTTGACGGAATATCTAATTAAGGGGGAGTTTTTATCAAAACAGTTATCTAATTAAGGGGGAGTTTTTATTAAAACGGTTATCTTTTTGAAATGACAAAGGGGGAGAGATATATAAAACTATAACTTAGTATTTATGAAAAACTCAATCAATGACTTTCATAAATATACTCTTGGCTTTACATTGAAAGTTGCTACATTCCCAAATGAACTGGATTTCATGTTCCATAATTCATTGGGAATAATAAGCACACATTTTATAAACAAGAGGAAAAGATACATAAGGCAATCTAAAGGTATGAAATTCATATGTCATCTTCAAAAAGGGGGAGATTGTTGGCTAAAAGGACATCTAAAAATCCCTTTGTTTTGATTATGACAAACATTTCATTCTTATTAATCTAACGAGCTACTTGAGTGTGCAGGATGACAAAGTAGCAAGGGAAAATCCAAGAGCTTACTTAGTTATATTTTCATGCAATGTAATCAATGTTGTAAAACTTGTACAAATATATAATGTACAAGTACTTAGAATTGCATGTAAATCAAGCGTTAGATTTTCCCTAGCCAAACACCATAGTTAGACATGTCATCCCATTTTATTAGGATCACCTTTGCACACTCACACATATAATTAATGCTTAAATTGAAACCTTGAAACAGGATCATTCTCGGTCGACAAACTCCTCGACAGAGACACTCTCGGTCGACAATCTTCTCGACCGAGAAAGATCCAAAGTAGCCGTTAGACACAACAGACAAGTTAGTTGGTAGTTGAAGAAAGACGTTGCAAATCACTTGTTCCAGAGAGCCTGTCGGTCGACAAAAGTTCGACCGAGTAGGTGTCTCGGTCGACCATTTGTCGACCGAGATGGTCTCTGACAGCAACTGCAGAATAAAGTAATTAGTCGTTGTTAAAGCAACAACTTTGTACCTAACTGCTAGTTAAGCACTTAGAAACCCCTAGAAGTTGTCTAGAACGTCCTTAAGCATACTTAGGCCATTCCTATAAATAGGACAAGCCATAGGACACTAGAACTTACTTATTACACTTGAGAATACACTTGAGCATACTTGAGCAATCTATTGCAAGCAATTTGAGCACTGTGATCATTGGCCTACATTCTTCTTAGCTCAATCTCGTGTCCTATAGGATAGATTCTCCTACCCACAGCAATCACAAGTTCACATACTTGGCTAGGAGATCTTACGCTTGATCTAGGCATATCAAGCCTCGGGCTTAAAGGATAAGTTGTAATTTCCTTTTTCTTTCTTGTTCCTTTTTATCTTTTGTACTCTCCTTGCTACTCCTAGGGTTGGAGAGGGTTGACTTCTCAAGTGGAGAAGGGGACTTCAAGCTACTTCAAGAAGGCTATCGCAAGGGAAGCTACTTCAGAAGGTTGGTGCAACGGGAGTTGGTGCATCTACTTCAAGGGAAGGCTGCTTCAAGGTTGGCGATTACTTCTAGGTGAAGGCTGCTTGAAGGGTTTAGGAAAAGAGATTGTATTTTATGTAAATTCCTTGAGAGGTAATAAAATAAATTTCTTTTCAAATCCCGGTTGGGTAAGCAACCGGGTAGTGGATTGACGGCTATAGTATTTGCTATAGTTGGAACCACTCTAAACCTTGTGTCTCTTTGTCCAATATTTTCATTGTGGTTGTTTGAGTTCAATAATTGTTAAATTATCTATAAAACTCTATTCACCCCCCCCCCCTCTAGTAGTTTTCATACCTAGGTTTCACTGAAGGAGATAATGTCAGAAGAACAATCACAAGAAAGGTTACGGGCGTCACCCGACCAAAGGAAGACATGGAGGGAAAGGGAAACCCCATCAAAAGAACAACCAACCTCGATACTGCACCTGCAGGAGATGACATACCGGTGAGTGCCGCCACAAGAAGAGTATCTGCTATCGATGTCAGCAAGAAGGACACTTCATCACCAGTTTCCCTCAGCCTGACCCAAGTGGACCTTTGGGGTCTCATCTTGTTGCAGCACAACCAGTCGCTGCAGCACCCCCAGCTGGAGAGAGGAGATAAGCCAGAGTGTTCGCCATCGACAATGAAGAAGCTCAGGAAAATGCTAATAGGCTGATCGAGGGTAATAACCCTTAGATATTTTTCCTTTTAGTTTAGTAGATCATGTAATAGTTTTCAGATATGGTACAAACTATGTAGGCATGTTGTAAGTCATGGGACAAAATGTAAAAGCACTTTTTGATTCTGGTTCTATTAATACTTTCATTTTAAGAAATCTGGAAAGTATGCTTGGTCTGGATATCAAGGATTTGGGTTATGTTTTGGATGTCACAACCCCAAGTGGTCGTATTTATACCTCTCTTTTGAAAACCCCAGTTTTTCCAGTTAAGTATTTGAACCGCGAGCTTCCCACTGACTTCATCCTTCTCGATATGAATGATTTTGATGTAATCATCGGTATGGATTGGCTTTCCACCTATAAGGCCCAGATTGACTGTAGAGAGAAGAAGAATCTCATTAGGAAAACTGGCCACCCATACTTCACCATTCGAGGAAGGAAGGATGAGACAACCAGCCTTTATGTGTCCGCTTTGAAAGCTAAACGGATGCTATCCAAGGGTTGTCGAGCCTACCTAGCCATAGTTATCGTACCGTAGGTTAAGGGATAATCCTTAGAGGAGATAGAGGTGGTTCGGGAGTATGAAGAAGTGTTTCTAGATGATCTACTAGGGATTCCCCCTAAGAGGGGAGTAGATTTCTCTATTGAGCTAGCTTCTGGGACTAACCCTATATCTAAGGCACCCTATAGAATGGCCCCTGCAGAGTTTCTTGAGCTAAAAACTCAGTGGCAAGAGTTGTTGGATAAAGGCTTCATCTAGCCCAGTACATCACCTTGGGGAGCGCCAGTCCTCTTTGTGAAAAAGAAGGATGGGTCGCTTCATATGTTTATTGACTATCAGATGATTAACCAAGCAACCATTAAGAATAAGTATCATTTACCTAGAATAGATGACATGTTTGACCAACTCAAAACAGCTCGAGTCTTCTCCAAGATCGATTTGAGGTCAGGATACCACCAGGTGAGAGTGAGAAGTGAGGATATACCTAAAATGGCTTTTCAAACCCGATATGGACACCATGAGTTTGTGGTCATGTCGTTTGGATTATCCAATGCACCTAGTGTCTTCATGAACCTCATGAATAGTGTGTTCCAACCTTTCCTTGACTCTTTTGTGATTGTGTTCATAGATGACATCTTGGTGTACTCGGATGACCTAGCCCAACATCGTTACCACCTGGGTAGAGTCCTTGATATCCTGAGGAAGCATAAGTTTTTCAAAAAATTCTCAAAATGTGAGTTTGGTTAGACTGAGTCATGTTTCTTGGACACATCATCTCATGAGAAACGATCATCGTAGATCCAGCCAAAGTATTGGCAATTCGAGACTGGCCGGTACCAAAGAACCCCTCCAAGATTCATAGCTTCTTGGGGTTGGCCGGATACTACTGTTGCTTCATCAAGGATTTCTCCAAGACTGCTTTTCCACTGACCATGTTAACTGAGAAGGATGTGAAGTTCGTGTGGTCTGACGTATGTGAAGCTCGATTTCAAGAATTGAAGGAGAAGCTGACCACCGCCCCTGTGTTGACTCTACCTTCTGGCAATGAGGGTTTCATGATATTCACCGATGCTTCCAAGATGGGACTTGGTTGTGTGTTGGAACAGAATTGGCATGTGTTTGCATATGCTTCCAGACATCTTAAGCCAAATGAGGTGAATTATCCAACACATGACCTTGAACTAGATGCTATCATCCATGCTTTGAAGATATGGTGGCATTACCTGTACGGTGCTACCTTCGAAATCTTCACTGACCATAAGAGTTTAAAATACCTGCTGACACAGAGAGACCTGAACCTACGACAATGATGATGGATGGAGTACATGAAGGATTACGACTTCACCATCGCCTACCATCCTGGTAAGGCGAATGGCATGGCTGATGCTTTGAGTCGGAAACAGCTTAAGTGTGCAACTATTCTATCTAGTCAGTGGAAGAGTTTGGAGGAGCTTGTGGAATGGACTCCACAACCGTTAGAGGACCGAGTTCAGTTGGCTTATATCCAGATTCAATCTGAGTTGTTGAGTGAGATCATAGCAGCACAATTGACCAGTGAAGAGCTACACAAGATGAAAGGTTTGATGATGAACCCACAGACTCATTTATCTGTGTGAGTAGAGGGAGGAATCAGATTTGAGAATCGCATATGGGTTCCAGTGGATTCATCAGTAAAGAAATGTATCCTGCAAGAGGCTCATGGGTCCAAATATACTGTGCACCCAGGAACTACTAAGATGTTCAAGGACCTACAGTAGTTTTTCTAATGGCCAAGAATGAAGAAAGACATTGCGGTATGGGTGGCCATCTATCTTATGTGCCAGATGGTGAAGGTTGAACACCAACGACCCGGTGGACTTTTACAGACAATAGAGATTCCAGAGTGGAAATGGGAACAGATCACCATGGATTTTGTGGTGGGTCTACCCTGGACCAAGAAGGGTCATGACGCGATATGGGTCGTGGTAGATCGTCTTACCAAGTCAGCACACTTCCTTGCCTTAAAGACCACTGCTAAGGTGTCAGACTTAGCTGAGTTGTATATCAGAGAGATAGTATGGTTGCACAGTGTACCAAGATCGATCATTTCAGATAGAGACCCAAAGTTCACTTCCAAGTTTTGGAAGCAAGTTCAAGAGGAATTTGGTACCAGGTTGAAGTTTAGTACAACTTATCATCCCCAAATAGATGCTCAGTAAAAAAGAACAATCCAGACATTAGAAGATCTGTTGAGAGCTTGTGTGCTCGATTGGGGTGGCTCATGGGAGAAATACTTATCCTTAACAGAGTTCGCCTACAACAACAGCTACCAAGCTAGTATCGGGATGCCTCCATAAGAAGCTTTGTATGGGAGACTGTGTTAGTCACCACTTCACTGGGATGATGTGGGTGAGAGGACCTTATTGAGGTTAGATGAGCTCTAAGTGTATGCTAATAAAGTTGCTTTGATCAAGGAAAGGATGAAGAGAGCCCAGGATCGATAGAAGTCATATGTTGATGCAAAGCGGACTGATGTACATTTCACTATGGGAGATCATGTGTTTTTGAAAATCCGACCGCTCTGAGCTATAGCTAAGAACAGAGAAAAGTTGAGTCCCCGATACGTGGGTTCGTTCGAGGTGTTAGAACGGGTTGGTGAAGCTGCATACCGTTTTGTGTTACCCCCTCAGTATAGCATGATGCATGATGTATTTTACATGTCTAACCTGAAGTGATATGTGCAAGATCTGAGCCATGTACTAAGCATTGAACCTATTGAGCTTCAAGGGAAGTTGACTTATCTTGAGTCACCTTTGCAGATTCTAGATACCAAGGTGAAAGAACTCAGATGCAAGAATATAGAGATGGTAAAGGTTCTTTGGAAGCACCATGGAGAGGATGAGGCCACATGGGAGCGAAAGGCAAACATGGAGAAAGTGTACCCAGAATTGTTTGTTTGATTGCTTGAATTTTGAGGGCAAAATTCCTATATGGAGGGGAGGATGTTATAGCCTCAATTTCCTAAAAATGTAATTAAAAGTGCAATTCTCTTTTAAAGAATAAATGAAATTTTTTCTTTTATTTGTGATGTATTTCATGTGAAATGTCCTTGATTGATTGATAATGGGCTTTGTTGGTCATCGACCCCAATTGAAGGGAAAAGAGAAATAAAAAGGAAAAAGATTTGATAAATAAAAGAGAAATATCAAAAATAAATAGTTTAAAGAGGATAAAGGCAAATAGATTTTTCCCAAGATGATAATACATGCCTTTAGGATTTCTTGAGGTCCAAGGGACCCAAAATAACAAGATAATGGTAAAAGGAAAGGGAATATTAATTAATTTGGATTAATTGGATAGATACCTTGGGAGAGAATGAAACCTTCTCATCCATTACAATTTGTTTCCCAAATTTCGTAAATAGATAGTTAATATCAAGAGGAACCTTCCCTTAAATTTTGAGTTAAAAAGGAGCAAGGGTTTGGGAGATACGAATTTCCTAAGATATTGCCAAAATTGGAATTTATTCTGAAATTAGGAATGAATTTTCCTTTTGTTGGAATGTGTGCTCTGAGGACCGTTGGATCTCGATCCAACGTTGGTCGCTCATCTCCTAAGTCCCACACGGACTAGAACTTTGCAAGTTACAGGGAGAATTTCCATCTTGGATTTCTCACAATCCAGAGGATGTGCCAACCTGTTAATAGTCCCATTGGACTCAGGAGAGGAAACTGTGAAGATTCATCCCTAATTTTATTAGGATTGGTCATCGTTTTGGGAAACGCCTAACTCGGCAAGATCTTGCCCTGACCCTATATATAGGTGAGGGTTATCGAAGACACCAGATTCTCTTTTTTGCTAGTCCAACCTCTGCGAAAGGAAGCAAGGAGTGTTTTAATGTGTTCAATTGCCCACTTCGCCCTAACCTTCGCTCCTATCACCGCCGCCAACCTTGCTGGAGTCCGGCGAGTAGGGGGGAGATATTGGCAAGCTCCAAGTGAGAAAT
Source organism: Alisma plantago-aquatica (assembly GCA_963693085.1). Lineage (NCBI taxonomy): Eukaryota > Viridiplantae > Streptophyta > Magnoliopsida > Alismatales > Alismataceae > Alisma > Alisma plantago-aquatica. The sequence continues at coordinate 772,141,351 of OY856413.1, read as the reverse complement.
TGAACCCCTGGGCGACTTCGACAAAGGGAGACAGAGCTGCCTATTTAGTTAACTCATTCGTAGGAGGCCTATATCCGAGAGTCAACCCTTGAGTTGACCACCCGGGCCTGCTTGCTCGTCGCAAGGAGGAAGATGAAGACCTCGTGGTCTTTTACACTCTTGCCCCTCTGCACCTTCAGTCAAGGTAAGGTTGTCTTGGTCTTTTAATTCTTTTAATCGCATGAGGCGCGTGGAATCCTAGTCATGGGATCCCCAAGTGGAACAGCAGACCACAGATCCAACGCTCCTCATTTTTCTGAATTAGTCAATAAAGCAATAAAAAGGAGTTTTCTTAATAAACTCAAACATGTTGATAGGAAACTCAGATGAAGAAAGTTAATACAAGAAAAATGATCATAAAAATACGAGGAACACATTAAAATAGTTTGGAAACCTAAATCAGTATATTTTTTGCAAAAAATATATAATATGGATAGAAAATGGTATTAATTTGTGGGTATTAACCCTAATTGACGATCGAAAATAGATTTAATCTTGCAAGTGTGTAAACTCGAGAATTATTACCTGGTTTAATGATTAAGGTAGATTGTAACCTTTTTTGATGATGGAATTGCAAGGATTAGGGTTTTAAACCTAATATGTTGATTAAAACCCTTAGAAACCCTAAGTGAGGGAAAAAGGGAAGAAAGGATATAATAATCCAAAAATTAGGGTTTTGTGGACCAAACCTGATCTTAAGGACTTAATGGAAAATGAGACAAGATAATTATGGTTTTATGGATATTTCAATAAAAGTAATATAAAAGTGGTAAAAAGGGAATGAAACCCTAATTTTCAAGAAACCGTAAAATTGGAATAGAAATCCTAAGGAATTAGATAAAATTGGATAAATATTGATAAAAGGAAGTTGGAATGTTTATTTCAGGGTTTCTATGCACTTTGCTTGCTTGATTGGATTTTCTCACTCTACATAATTCTGTCTCCAAATCTATAGTATAGGTATGTGGTTACGCCTATGAATATCCTGAATTAGTTTCCCGAGGATTTTCGAGGTTTTATCGATGACTTGAATTAAACTGTTGGTTGCATTTAATTCTTGCAAATTATAATGTGGATATGACTATCACCTAAGATGTGTGCCTAATAGCTCACATCCTAGTCCCCTCTGTAGCATAATAGATTGACCTAGTACATGGCTACCAATGGGGTAGGCCCATTAGGTCATTGAATGACATAGTACATGGTTACCAATGGGGTAGGGCCATCAATTCATCATGAGTCAGAGATTGGCCTACCTTTGGGTAGGGCCATGCGACTCCATAACCCTTGGTATTGGCCACCTATGTGGTAGGGCCATGGGGGTAATGATCTACCTTATGAGAGAGGTAGTATCCATGTCCACTGTAGGGACAACACAGAGACAGGGGATAGGAAATGATTGAGTAGTATTGCTTAAAATGTAATCTTGGATGTCTAAATGATATTTGGATGTCTATGTTGTTAATCATTATTTCCCCCACATACCAGCTTTGGCTGATCGATGTTTTATTTGTCGGCGTTTTAGGTACAACCCTGAAATGAACAAATAGTAAAGTGACACATTGTGAAATTAAGAAATAAAGTGCAAGGAGGATTAGATAGATTAATTCAAGCTCTGGATAGATAGATTTCTAAAGTTTTTCAAAGGTAAGTATAGTTTTAATTTTATACCCAATTCCAGTTAGTTAGTAGAATTTCATAATTATTATTGATTATTTGTCGAACCTTGGATTCGGTTTATTGGGATAACGACTCTGATCTCTTGGTCTCCCTTAAGTGGGGGTTACCGGGAGACGGGGTCGTTACAGTGGACCTCGCGAAGGTCAGAAAAAGAACCACAGTGTATGCAGATGAAGTCACTTTGATCGTGCAATGGCTGAGAGAGAGCCCAGGGGCGACATGAGTCGTGAGATGATGCAAAGATGACTGACATGCAGTTCACTGTGGGAGAGTATGTGATATGAAAATCTGACCCCTCTAGGCTACAACTGAGAAAGATGATTCCCCGATATATGGGTCCATTTGATATGGATTGGTGGAGATGGTTGTGTTTAGCCTTATCCCTTAGGATAACATGATGTATAATGTGTTCCATAAGTCAGATCTAGAGCACTATGTGAGGTACCCAAGCCATGTGCTGAGCCCTGAACCTATTCAGCTTTATGAGACGTTGCAATGTCCTGAGTCACCTATGAGGGTACGATATACCGAGGTAAGAAAGAACTCAGATGGAAGAATATGAGATGATGAAGGTTCTTGCAAAGAACCATGGAAAGGGTAAGGCCACATGGGAGCCATGATGGACATAAGGAAAGGCTTATCCTATTTGTTTGTTTTCTTGCTGGAATTTTGTGGGAAAATTTCCTATAAGAGGGGAAGGATGTCACAACCCCAATTTTTGGGTTCTTTTGGTGAGAAATGTAATTTTACCTATTAAATATATTTGAAAAAATAATTATATAATTTGTTTTAAAATAAAGGATTTCATGTGAAATGGCCTTGATTGATTGATAATGGGATTTGTTGGGCATTGAGCCCTTTTGAAAAGAAAAGAGAAATAAAAAGGAAAAGGAGTTAATTAAATAAAAGGAGAATATGTGAAATAGAAATATATAAGAGGATAAATTCAAGTAGATATTCCCCAATATGGGAATTCATACCTTTAGGATTTCTTGAGGTCCAAGGGATCCAAAATAATAGGATAATGGCAAAAGGGAAAAGAAATACTAATTAATTTGGATTAATTGAAAGATAACTTGGGAGGGAAGGAAGACTTATCATCCTTTGGAATTTGTTTCCTAATTTTGGGAAATAGTTAGATAATGACAAGACAGAGTTTCCCTTAAATTTTGAGTTAAAAAGGAGCTATGGTTTAAGAGATATGAATTTCTCAAGTTATCTCCCAAATATGGAATTATTCTGAAAATAGGAAAAGGATTTTCCTTTTGGATGATCGCGCGAGATAGGAACCGTTGGATCTTGATCCAATGCTTATCGCCCATGGACTAGTTCCATGAGGACTGGGACTTTTTCAGGTTACAGAGGGATTTTCCCTCTCGATTTTCTCGTGATCCAGAACGTTTGCGAGCCAGTTGTTGGTTCCTTTGAGTTCATGAGACGAAATCGAAGAAGACCATCCCTACTTTGTAGGGGATTGGTCGCCATTTGGGAAAGTTCCTAGTCCAGCAGGGACCTTCCTTGACCCTATATATAGGGGAGGGTATGTGAGGGCACTAGCACACCTTTTTCTACCCCAACCTATGCGGCAGAGCACAAGGATTGTTTCCGTGCCTCCAATTGATCCTTATACCCTGACCTGCACTCTCGTCACCTCAGCAAACCTCACCAAAATCTGACTAGTAGGACAGGGTCACGGCGGGTTCTTGGCACACAATTGCACCCCTAGTCAAGTTTGACGGAGGAAAGAGAAGCCTCTTGGCCCTTTGGCATGTTCGTAGGTTGACGGGATGAAGAGGTCAACCGCAAGGTTGACCATCGCAATAACAACTGTGTCACGAGGTTGAAGAAGGAGAAGACCCCACAAAATTACCCAACTGCCCCTTCGTGTCTTCTATCCAGGTAAGGGCAATATCATCCTTCATTTACTTCTGATCAGTGAGGCATGTGCATCCTAGGTCGTTGGATCTTGAGTGGACTAGCAGACCATGGATCGGGCGATCCTCATTTTTCCGAAATTAGCAAATAAAGCAGAAAAAGGAATTTTCTTGCTAAAATCGTATCTTTTGCTAGAAAACTCCGATGAGGAAAGTTGATTCATGAAAATTGATCAAAACAATATGAGGAATACGTTAAAAATAGTTTGGGAACCTAAATCAGTATCATTTTGCAAAAGTATATAATTTTGATGTAAAAATTATTTAATTGTGGTTAGAAACCCTAATTGATGATAAAGGATAAATTTAATCTTGCAAATAAGTTAATTCGAGCATTATTAACTTGTTTAATGATAAAGATGGATTTTAACCTATTTTTAAGATGAAATTGCAAGGTTTAGGGTTTTAAACCTAATATGATGATTAATATGCATAAAAACCCTAAATAAGAGAAAAAGAAAAGAAAAGTACTTATAATCCGAAATTAGGGTTTCATGTGGCTAAAAGAATATCTTAGGATCTTTTGTGAAAGAAAGATGAAATAATTAGGGTTTGTAAGTAATTTTATAAAATTAGGGTTTAAAGTAATAAAAATGAAGTGGAACTCTGATTGTGATCAAAACCCTAAAAAGGACTAATAATCCTAGGAAACAACTACGATTAATAGATCATGATGACATGATTAATGATAGAAAAATTGGATGCCTATTTCAGGATGAACTTGTGTGTGTGCTTGCTTGGTTTCTTGCTTGGTTGAGTTATTTCTGCATTCAAGTCAGCTTGACACGTATGTGGTTAATTATGGTTAATCGCATTAGTTTACTGAAGAGTTTCTCAGATGATTCATCACATTAAATGCAACTTATCAGTTGGATGTTCATACTTGCAAATTATAAAGTCACTATGATTATCACAATTGTAAAATAAGTGTGTATTCTTGCACCTACATGCCCCCCTGATGGATGATGCAAAAAGGTCAAGCCTAGGATGGAAGACCAATGGGCACCATGAGAGGTGACCCCAAGCACCAAGATCGGGATTGAGAAGGTGGCCTATGATATTGCATGAATAAAGGGCACCATGAAGGGTGACCCCAGGCACCAAGCTCGGGATTGAGAAGGTTGCCTTAAGTCAATGGCAAAAGAGAAACCCTAGAGGGGGTATTCCAGGGTTATGGTAAAAGTGGTGGAGAATGACACATTGAAAATGTAAATTGGCTTGTTAATTACTTGATTGTGATAATTAGATTGTTAGCCATATTTGTGAAATTTTGATTGTCCCCACATACCAACATATTCAATTATGCTGACTGACGTTTTGTTTGTCAGTGTTTTAGGTACAAGTTTGAAAAGGACAAATAGTAAAGTGGCATATGTGGAATTAAATAAGAGTTAAAGTACAAAGGGGGATTAGTTAGAATAGACTCAAGATGTGGATAAAAGTAGATATCCAAGTTTTTGAAAAAGGTATGCAAAGTTTTATTTTATTACAACCTTTCAATTTAGTTGGTAGAATTTGATAATTGTTATTGATTATTTGTCGAACATTTGATCCTATTTATTGGGATAATGGCTCTGACCTCTTGGTCTCCTTTAATTGGGGGTTACCGGGAGGCAAGGTCGTTACAATCTCACTACTCTGGGACAGAGTGTGGGATTAGTTTAGGGGACTTCATAGCATCAGTGAGGGAGGTATTTTAAAAAATTTCCTTTTTTCCTTCCTTCATCATACTCCATGTATACACTGTATATAAATGTTTGATAGTAAGCAATACATACACACTATATACACACTGTATATAAAATGTTTTTCAAACTTGTAAAAAATACTTTATCTTAAATACTTGGTATAACTTCCAGTTTGTTCTCTCTGTGCCTAAGGATGTGTACATTTCTTCTATGCTCTCTTGAAAACATAGTATTAAACAACAAAGGCTATAACATTTCTATGCCAACCTTGAAAAATAATCTCCTCCCAGCAAAGATATGTACATGAGAAGGAAAGAGCTATCCAAACTGCAAAGTTCCACTCTCCCTACCCAACGAAACCCCAAAAGTGAGAAAATCCTTAGGAGAGTGAATAAAAGCATGAGAGTTGTGCCCAAAAAACAAATCTTCTTCCTAAAGGTACCCATCTTTAGGCATGGTAGATCTGGGGCAGTGGTACATAGGATGTGAAATCATTGTGCTAAAGCTAACTGGCTTGGGCTTCAGGGACCACTTGCCCGTTAACGGACCCACACCTAGATGGACCAATGAGAAGCAAGAAAAACTCAAAAGCCTTAAGCCTTCCTGAAAACCCCACTTGTTAACCCCATGTTTCAAAAAGTTTGGTATGAAAGCTAACTTCAAACATCATGCACCAAAGTCTCACAAAAGCTGGGAAGAAATTTGTTTTTAATCAAGGTGAAGAAAAAGTCCATTGTTCATAGTCAGACGTAATTTTCCTCATGACATTCCAAAAATCTACTTAACATGTGTCCGAACACTATGTCTGGCCTTTAAAATACCGCAAGCAATGGTTTTAAAATTGGTACAGATTGATTGAGGACAATTAAGTTGCTAAATTTGGGGGGTGGATAACACCCACTTTATGGCTGCTAGAACTTATATTTTACTGTCAAAATAGCCTTCAAACTTAACTTCCTCTTTGTTTTACTCTATTTATTTTGAAGAATCATGTCCACTACGCCCCTGACAATATTTCCCATATTTTGTAGGGCTTTTCTTATTTTTCCACAAGAAAAGGAGCACCAATGGGACCATCATGTCCATCAGCAATGAAGTCCACATTCCAACCCAGTAGCTCACCAACATTCGAGGCCAACACGCCCCTCTTACCCATCATGGTCGCTACTCACTACGATAGCAACCTAACGTGGGCGTGTCATGCAGGAGTCTCAGCCTGCTATGGCCCTCTACCTGATGTGGTGCCTAACTTGTCACGGTTCACAAATCAACGAGGTTGTTACCCCACTACTACAGAAATGGCATATAACGTCACATTTACAGGTGACGGTTGTATACAAGAAACTGATGCCTAAATACTACATCGTCAGTTGAATACACAAACCGACATCTATCTGTAAAGACCGTCCAGACATGGGTATCACTTTTTATTTAGCATTAGTTCCTCAATAAGCAACTGACACCTAAAATCGACCGCCAAATCAAAATTTTCCAGTGAAAAAAAAAATCACCTGCAAAATTTATCATACGACGTTGGTTTTTAACAAATCAACCGATGACTAAAGGTTTTTCGTGAGACAGAAATTGGGCCAATTTTTATCGTCAGTGTTCTTGCAATAACTGACGTTGATGTATTTTTGTGCGTTGTCCCCGTGAAAAGTTTCACCCCCCTTTGGCTTCGGTTTTCTACGACAACCGATGACTATGGTCATAATTCAAGAACAATTTTTTTTCCGGCATATGCAGATAGACATCGGGTTTTCTAGTTGAAACTGAGGACTGTTATTGAACATAGGTGTCCGTTTGTTTGTGGTGATCGATGCCTATTGTTACAAGCGGCGGTTGTTTTTAATAACCGACGCCTATTGTTAACTTAATAGCACCCGCATGAAGAAGACTCTTCCCCTTTCTCTCTGTTTCATTGCCCTTCGCTAAGGTCTGGCGATTTGTATGATTCCTGCCACCGCTCACCATCGTTGCTGTTGTGCTTTCCGTCATCGTTGTTGTGCTCACCGCTCCCTTCTCCTGCTCGCCTGGTCACCATCGTGCGCCATCCCTTTTCCGCTGCTACTCGCCGCCGCCTACCCCCGGACTGCTTCCCGTCACTGCTTCTACTTGCCGCTGCCTACCGCCCATGCTGCTCGATGCCACTTACCGCTCAGAACTTGAGCTCGCTGCCACCAGACAAGTATTCTCCATCAGCTAAGCTTGCCGCTACCGCCGACTTCCAGCCCCCTTTTTTTCCACTCTGTCTCCACCTGGAATAGCTGTGTAGCCCTGTGGGTTAACACAAACCCTAACAATAGCCAAATGTGGCTTTTGTATTTGAATCAGATGATTACGATTATAAAAAAATAGTAGTTCAAATCTTGATAAGAGAAAATGAAGGATTTTACAATTAAGTTCACAATTATATAGATGCATAGTGTGTTAGTCTTTGATAGCAACTATCATAGAAGTGTTATTACATCGATCCAATCCCATTGCTTGGGTAGACAATGATAAAGTAATTTAGTGTGACTGCCCCTAAATAGCTCAAAGTTCACAAAGTTCACTCACAACTTATGTAATAATTAAATATAGAGAAGAAGAAAGAAAGACAGATTAGATTTAATATAGAGAAGCCACATTATCATTCCCAAATATTAGTTTATCCTCATGGACTTTATATTTGGTGATTCTTATACAACAACCAAACATTATAATCATTAATTAGCAAGTAGTAAAAGGCAATCTAGAACCTTAGTCACTAGTAAATAATGGCCATAAATGTGTAATGAAAGATGCATGAAAAAAATGTTTGGTTGTAAAATAATGAGTTGATCTTTTGTTTATCTTGCAATATATATTATTACTAAGAAATTATTTCATTATGCAGTCCATTTTTTATGATGTGTGTTTTTATTGATCTCATCTTGATTTTTCCCTATTATGGGGCATGTCAACATTATTCAAGATTGATTAGTGTTTTAAACATAGGCATGTCAACATTCTAGGGTCATATGGGGCATGTAAAATTTTTCTTCTATTTAGGATCAACAAAATATTATGCAAGTCATGAATGAGAACCAACTAGCAATAGTTGAGTTGACTATTCATAAGATTCATTGAGTCATCTTCAAGTGTTTATCTATTTGAAGACTCACTAATACACCAATTTGATTTTATTAAAAGGGAAATACTAATGCACTCACATGACATGCTTGGAATGTAAATTATGAACTTTGCCCTAGATTGCCAATCATGCTTCTAAAGACATCAATAATCACCCTAACTTGAAGAACTAGGATATGAATGATGAAACTAGGATTGTAGGTATAAGAATGACATCACATGTATTTGTTGGCCTAGAAACCTACCCAAGATTTACTCATTAGGAGTAAATCTTGGATAGTCCCCGGTTTGGTACTGTTCTTGAACACCTAATGTAACATACTGAATCTCAGGGTCTTCCCTACAATTTACCCATTCTTGAGCATTTCATTGCCTTTTAGTCCATTTGGACCTTTTCCATAAATTTCCCATCCTTTTGGATCTTTTTTGGACTCCTTGTGCCATTTGAGCACAATTTGATGTTGAAATCACTATTTACCCTCATTTATGTAAATGAGGGGGGTGTTTGCACAAATAACCCACATTAAGTGATAAGTTAGGGTTAATGTTGTAATTTGGTCATTAATGGGATAATATAGCAGATTATATTTATTTGGAGCTTTTTGGATAAATATATTATTAATAATGTGTATTTGAGTTCATATATGTGTAATTAACCTTTATTGTTTCTCTCTCCTCGAAATATGATTTTAGTTCACATTAATATGTTATTTTGTGGAGTAATGAGTATTTATACCCTAATATGTTTTATATGTCGAATTTACTCACATGTTTCTTATTAATAGCTTTTTCATATAATTCCTTGATTTTAATGTGTTATTATACTCTTTTATGAGCTATGTATTTATTAATGGCCTTATTATGCTTTAAACGAGATTTTAACTATATAGCATCGTTCTATATGTTATTATGAGCCTTTGGCTAAATTTTGGTGGCTTTTGGAGTTCATTTGACCCCTCTAATGGATTTTATAAGCTTTTAATATGGTTTAACTATAGTTATTACACTGATTTCATTTATTTCCCTGTAACGCTATAGTTTCCGTTATTTTCTCCTGTCACGCGGCCTGGAGCAGTGTGGTCCTACGATCCAACGGGCCCTGTGAGTCGTGCTTGGATCGGATGGACAGGGAGTCATCCCCAACCTCCCGCCGTTTGACAGTTTTAGACTCCTGAGTTTCTCCGGCTCGTTCTCTCTTCCTTCTCGTCCGTTTCAAGCGATTCCAGTTCCGTTGGTTTCGTCTCGTCGAGACGCTTCTTTTGGACCCCTACTCATCTCTTACCTCTTCATAATCAAGAAACGCCCAATCGGGGCTACCTCCTCCTCTCCACCATGGACACACAGTGGGACCTTCACCCACCCTAGCGCCTATTACAGGTCGGAAAAATCATCCTCATCCCCCGCTCTAGCTTCCTCCACTATCAATTGGCCCTAGGCTACCCTCAGCCACCCAGACCTACTCGCTCTTCTTCTCCGGCAACGGCAGCCAGCCTCTCACACCTCCGACCTCCTCAGTGCAATCATGGGCTAGGTAACCATCCTTAGCCTCTTTCCTTTCTTTTCGCTTCTTCAGTTTGTCTCGTGGAGTCCCCTACCACCGTAACCTCTAGAGCCGCCGTCGAGCTCCTCCGGCGCTAGGCTTTTCCTGGCCATGGTGCTTCTGCGCCCACGGCAAAGCAGCCTTCCAACTCACCTTGGTCCCACGAAGGTAACCACGACCCTATATGTGCTCTTCCTTCTCGTTTTCATCACGGTTTTGGTGGGTTTCGATCTTGCGATGTTTCCCCTATTTCCTCCTGTCCGCGGTGGTCTTTAACTATTTTGCACCCGGCATCCCTTTGTGTGTTGCTCCTTCAACATCGCCAGGGTCCGGCGAAGGTGATGCTTTCGTTTCCCAGTATCGGGCGTCTCTGGAGCTCAGAGTTGGCTCCCACCTCCGTCTCCCTGATGCTGCTCGCAGCCATGGTTGCGAGGGGAAGCAATCCAGGGCGTCAAATGACCCTGGAGTCCCCCGCTGCTGCCATCCTTAGCCTTTGACGCAGGGGCAACCTCGTCTTTTTCCCCCCTGAGTTCTTGTTTCTCGCTTGCAAAACAATCGATGGTTCCAAATGACCCTTTTGCCCTCATCGTTTCAATTGGTTTGATTTACCAAGCAAGGGTATTTTGTTCCTTTACTCTGTTATTTACATCGAATTTGTATTTCGATTTTAAATATCTGTCACACTATGGTTTTCCTAATTTCTGATTGGTCAGGTTTACTAATTCATAGTAAATCGATCCTTTGTCAGAAAAATATGAATAAATAGTCGATGGAAAGGATTTTTAATGTAGAATCTGTTTTTGTGGTTTTTGAGACCTGATTCTCAAGGATTTTCCGAAGTTTACTTTGAATGGCATTTTTAGTATGTAAATGTTTTAAAATACATAATTAATTAATTTTAACTCTGTTTTATATAATAAGATATGTTTTCTTAATCAGGAGATTATGAGTAATCGTTTGGACTTGGTTTTGAGTTCTAAATCGTAGTTTTGTAAAATTAGGGTTTTTCTATGCTTTATGTGTTTATATATATTAATACATGTGTTATGTTTATAACTAGGATATTATATGGATGGATTGCTATCTGTTTGGTGGTTATGATGGTAATGTATATATCTAAGGTATGTGATTCCTATGTATGTGAGCCCTATTTTGTATGTGCCCCTATTTGAATATGTGAAGCCTATTTTATGTATGTGGATCCTATTGTAATTGTGCAAACTACCTATTCCTCAGTTGGGATCTTTTACAACCCCACTATAATTATTGTGCTAGCCTCATTTTCCCTCTAATTGCATTTATTGGCTCTTAACTGATTTTATGCTTCTAATACCATTGTTGGATCATCTTTTGAAATACTTGGCAATCTTATAAATATTGTGGATGCCTTTGTGGCTCTTTTAATTGTAATCTTGTTGATTGCCTATGTTGGCTCATCTCTTGAAGTACTTGTATAATGATGTTGCCTATGATGGCTTGTTGATTGAGATTATTTATTTGGGTTCTATTCCCAATGCTTGTTGAATCTTGTTATATACTTTTCACTATGCTGCCAAGTGAATATTTATGCATGATATAGTTATTGGCCAATTGACAATGTAGTGTACATGAGTACAAACCACCCACAGGGCACTGAGGTTTTAGTCCTCCTGCCGGGCACTGGGGTTTTAGTCCCCCTGCCATTTTATATATTAGGCACTGGGGTTTTAGTCCCCCTGCCACTTTTTTTAGGCACTGGGGTTTTATTCCCCCTGCCATAGGTGAGGTCCGGTAGGTGCCTCACCCTACATTGAGAGGACGTTGAGTCATAATTTATATTCATGCAAATGTGATAATTGTTGATATTTAAATGTGGCAGTTTCTCTCTCTTATATTCATATATTTGTCTCATTTCTTTGAAATCTCTTCTTATGGAGAATCTTTTATGTTGCAAAGCTTTTTATTATTATTTGTCCTATTCCTTTTTATTAACACATACCTTTTATCTTTCTCTTGCTGGATGACCCCAACCATCCAGGTTAGGATCAGAGTGCGCATGGAAGCTTGGTGAACCCAAGGCTAAGGATAGGATAAGAAGATGAAGAACATATAGTATATGATCATAGTGGCTTTTATGTTATATAGTTGTTTTGTTTGGAGACAATGTTGCATTAGTCTAAGTCTTCCTCTACCTAGATCCTTGTAGTTGCTTGTATAAAGTTGTACTCCCATTTGGGGAAATTTTATAATGTACTCTTTATACATTTTTGAATAATGTCAAGATTTAATTCTTCCGCTGCCATACTTTTGATGATTTTGTTTATCATGTTTTTAGTAGAGACTTTGGGTCTTTACAGCATGGTATCAGAGCATCAAGGTAGTCGGATTCTTGACTAGTTCGAAATTGTCTCCTAGATAGAACCCTTATCTTATATAGTTTTCCTTTAGTTAGTTTTTCACCTTAGAGTTGACCTATAAAGAATGTTTGATTTAGGATCATAATAATTTCTTATTAGAAATAAAATTTGTCAACTTTTTGGTGAATTGTTTATTGAGTAACTATTAGAGCAAGAAGTTGAAGTGATGGTGTCTAGAAAGGGTCAGAGCTTGGGGGCTGGCAATATTTTCCTCCGCCCCACTAGCTTGGTCACGAGGACTCCTGAGCTCATATGACCTGGCCTGGCCTGATCTGAAACGGACAGCTCGAATTAGTCTACCTTTAGACATATTACCTTATTGTTGAATAACCTTAGAATATCCTTTGTATGATGATTTGATTTCTTTTCTCAAACAAAAATCATCTTGTAATCCCTAAGTATCTTATATGAGCCTTAGATTTCCTATGTTTAGGGTTTGGTGTACCCTATGCTATATCTTGAGTTGGAAGATAGAGTCTAGTAAGACTTTCATGTTGGATGTTATACCCTTAAAATAGTTTGACTTAGTCAACCCTTTGAGTGGAAAGGTAGTGTTAGTACCTTGATAGGTTTTTGGGTTGTTGATTTCGAGGACGAAATCCTCTTTAGGGGGTTGGAGTCCCTCAATGCCTTGAAATCAAGTAACCCTAACTCCTTAGACATGGGAATAGAGAGCTTATGTGTTTAGAGTTTAATAAACCTAATATGCTTGTAATTCATCTTGTTTGATTATAAATAATGAATAAGTCATGTAATCCTTATGCTTGAACCTTAATATATTCTTGATGCACATAATCATTAATTGTTCATATGTGGATACACATAGCTTGGGTTTAGTCACCCTAATGATAAAATATGTAATGGTAAAATACACCCTAAGGATGCCTTGATATGTAAGGGTCATGTTGACCTAAACCCTAGGATGTAATCATCTAGCCTTGACAACATATGTATATATATAAACCCTTCATGCCTTTCTTGACACATTAGTGACATTAGGTGTCATCACATGCTATACCTTAATGCATGTAAATCACTTAATCATATTTGTGACCTAATTATCAACACATGTTAGGCATAGCACCTTGTTGACTAAAATACATCTCATTGATCATCTTATTGGTTTATGAATCGAATCAGTAATGAGATGATGAGTAATTAGATTCATATAATGTGAGGTTAATTCATAGTAATTAGTGTTGTGAGAGAATATGATTAGTGATGTCATGGATATGAGTATGTTAGATGTTGTGACCCTATGTTCCTTGGAGATAATCCATATACCCTTAGACTTGTTATTAGGGTAATAATTTGTTGGATAAAATTATATGGCATAATTCCACATGATGTAGTTGTTGGGTAATAATGTTGAGTTATTTAGGTTTTGACCTAATACATTATTGTTGTTAGGAATGGTTTAGTATAAATGGCTTAGTAAACCCTAATTGTGCTTAAAACCTTTAATGAGGGAGATACCCATAATACACATATTCAGATGTTAAGATGTAATAAAATATGGCACAAGTGTTAGTATAATAGATATGCTGCCTTTTCATGATAGAGTTTATGCATCAAGATGTCGGTTATGTTGAGTTTGATATAAGACTATAGGTTTTGTGGAAACCTTAGTAACACCTCACCTATGTAGATTTATGTGGTACCCTAGATTAAGGGTTATAACCTAGTTGTTTATGGTTGGGATGTTACACACTCACACTCTCTTTCCTCTTGTTGTGATTTCGGGGACGAAATCCTCTTTAAGGGGTGGTGTGCTGTAACATACTGAATCTCAGGGTCTTCCCTGCAATTTACCCATTCATGAGCATTTCATTGCCTTTTAGTCCATTTGGACCTTTTCCATAAATTTCCCATCCTTTTGGATCTTTTTTGGACTCCTTGTGCCATTTGAGCACAATTTGATGTTGAAATCACTATTTACCCTCATTTATGTAAATGAGGGGGGTGTTTGCACAAATAACCCACATTAAGTGATAAGTTAGGGTTAATGTTGTAATTTGGTCATTAATGGGATAATATAGCAGATTATATTTATTTGGAGCTTTTTGGATAAATATATTATTAATAATGTGTATTTGAGTTCATATATGTGTAATTAACCTTTATTGTTTCTCTCTCCTCGAAATATGATTTTAGTTCACATTAATATGTTATTTTGTGGATTAATGAGTATTTATACCCTAATATGTTTTATATGTCGAATTTACTCACATGTTTCTTATTAATAGCTTTTTCATATAATTCCTTGATTTTAATGTGTTATTATACTCTTTTATGAGCTATGTATTTATTAATGGCCTTATTATGCTTTAAACGAGATTTTAACTATATAGCATCGTTCTATATGTTATTATGAGCCTTTGGCTAAATTTTTGTGGCTTTTGGAGTTCATTTGACCCCTCTAATGGATTTTATAAGCTTTTAATATGGTTTAACTATAGTTATTACACTGATTTCATTTATTTCCCTGTAACGCTATAGTTTCCGTTATTTTCTCCTGTCACGCGGCCTGGAGCAGTGTGGTCCTACGATCCAACGGGCCCTGTGAGTCGTGCTTGGATCGGATGGACAGGGAGTCATCCCCAACCTCCCGCCGTTTGACAGTTTTAGACTCCTGAGTTTCTCCGGCTCGTTCTCTCTTCCTTCTCGTCCGTTTCAAGCGATTCCAGTTCCGTTCGTTTCGTCTCGTCGAGACGCTTCTTTTGGACCCCTACTCATCTCTTACCTCTTCATAATCAAGAAACGCCCAATCGGGGCTACCTCCTCCTCTCCACCATGGACACACAGTGGGACCTTCACCCACCCTAGCGCCTATTAAAGGTCGGAAAAACCATCCTCATCCCCCGCTCTAGCTTCCTCCACTATCAATTGGCCCTAGGCTACCCTCAGCCACCCAGACCTACTCGCTCTTCTTCTCCGGCAACGGCAGCCAGCCTCTCACACCTCCGACCTCCTCAGTGCAACCATGGGCTAGGTAACCATCCTTAGCCTCTTTCCTTTCTTTTCGCTTCTTCAGTTTGTCTCGTGGAGTCCCCTACCACCGTAACCTCTAGAGCCGCCGTCGAGCTCCTCCGGCGCTAGGCTTTTCCTGGCCATGGTGCTTCTGCGCCCACGGCAAAGCAGCCTTCCAACTCACCTTGGTCCCACGAAGGTAACCACGACCCTATATGTGCTCTTCCTTCTCGTTTTCATCACGGTTTTGGTGGGTTTCGATCTTGCGATGTTTCCCCTGTTTCCTCCTGTCCGCGGTGGTCTTTAACTATTTTGCACCCGGCATCCCTTTGTGTGTTGCTCCTTCAACATCGCCAGGGTCCGGCGAAGGTGATGCTTTCGTTTCCCAGTATCGGGCGTCTCTGGAGCTCAGAGTTGGCTCCCACCTCCGTCTCCCTGATGCTGCTCGCAGCCATGGTTGCGAGGGGAAGCAATCCAGGGCGTCAAATGACCCTAGAGTCCCCCGCTGCTGCCATCCTTAGCCTTTGACGCAGGGGCAACCTCGTCTTTTTCCCCCCTGAGTTCTTGTTTCTCGCTTGCAAAACAATCGATGGTTCCAAATGACCCTTTTGCCCTCATCGTTTCAATTGGTTTGATTTACCAAGCAAGGGTATTTTGGTCCTTTACTCTGTTATTTACATCGAATTTGTATTTCGATTTTAAATATCTGTCACACTATGGTTTTCCTAATTTCTGATTGGTCAGGTTTACGAATTCATAGTAAATCGATCCTTTGTCAGAAAAATATGAATAAATAGTCGATGGAAAGGATTTTTAATGTAGAATCTGTTTTTGTGGTTTTTGAGACCTGATTCTCAAGGATTTTCCGAAGTTTACTTTGAATGGCATTTTTAGTATGTAAATGTTTTAAAATACATAATTAATTAATTTTAACTCTGTTTTATATAATAAGATATGTTTTCTTAATCAGGAGATTATGAGTAATCGTTTGGACTTGGTTTTGAGTTCTAAATCGTAGTTTTGTAAAATTAGGGTTTTTCTATGCTTTATGTGTTTATATATATTAATACATGTGTTATGTTTATAACTAGGATATTATATGGATGGATTGCTATCTGTTTGGTGGTTATGATGGTAATGTATATATCTAAGGTATGTGATTCCTATGTATGTGAGCCCTATTTTGTATGTGCCCCTATTTGAATATGTGAAGCCTATTTTATGTATGTGGATCCTATTGTAATTGTGCAAACTACCTATTCCTCAGTTGGGATCTTTTACAACCCCACTATAATTATTGTGCTAGCCTCATTTTCCCTCTAATTGCATTTATTGGCTCTTAACTGATTTTATGCTTCTAATACCATTGTTGGATCATCTTTTGAAATACCTGGCAATCTTATAAATATTGTGGATGCCTTTGTGGCTCTTTTAATTGTAATCTTGTTGATTGCCTATGTTGGCTCATCTCTTGAAGTACTTGTATAATGATGTTGCCTATGATGGCTTGTTGATTGAGATTATTTATTTGGGTTCTATTCCCAATGCTTGTTGAATCTTGTTATATACTTTTCACTATGCTGCCAAGTGAATATTTATGCATGATATAGTTATTGGCCAATTGACAATGTAGTGTACATGAGTACAAACCACCCACAGGGCACTGAGGTTTTAGTCCTCCTGCCGGGCACTGGGGTTTTAGTCCCCCTGCCATTTTATATATTAGGCACTGGGGTTTTAGTCCCCCTGCCACTTTTTTTAGGCACTGGGGTTTTATTCCCCCTGCCATAGGTGTGGTCCGGTAGGTGCCTCACCCTACATTGAGAGGACGTTGAGTCATAATTTATATTCATGCAAATGTGATAATTGTTGATATTTAAATGTGGCAGTTTCTCTCTCTTATATTCATATATTTGTCTCATTTCTTTGAAATCTCTTCTTATGGAGAATCTTTTATGTTGCAAAGCTTTTTATTATTATTTGTCCTATTCCTTTTTATTAACACATACCTTTTATCTTTCTCTTGCTGGATGACCCCAACCATCCAGGTTAGGATCAGAGTGCGCATGGAAGCTTGGTGAACCCAAGGCTAAGGATAGGATAAGAATATGAAGAACATATAGTATATGATCATAGTGGCTTTTATGTTATATAGTTGTTTTGTTTGGAGACAATGTTGCATTAGTCTAAGTCTTCCTCTACCTAGATCCTTGTAGTTGCTTGTATAAAGTTGTACTCCCATTTGGGGAAATTTTATAATGTACTCTTTATACATTTTTGAATAATGTCAAGATTTAATTCTTCCGCTGCCATACTTTTGATGATTTTGTTTATCATGTTTTTAGTAGAGACTTTGGGTCTTTACACCTAATCTCACTTAGGATGTAAGTGTATAATGTGTATTGGGTTTTCAAGAAAATTTTGGTAGCATTTCCCCGTTTGTTCTCTAAGAACATATGTACTTGGAGAACAGTGGAGAAATGCTGCGAAAATTTTCTTGAAAACCCAATACACATTATACACTTACTAGTGAGATAAGGTGTTCAAGAATGGGATAGGTGGTACACATTTATTATATATAAGACCTAAAACGCTAAAGTTTTAACCATAAACCCTTTTAACCCTAGACCCAAATCTTGTTCTAATATATACATGTTTTCTCTTTGATCATAGAATGGATAGATCATGGATGTCATTCCAAATCGCTGCACCCCAGAGTTTATTTTTGGTCTTGATCAGTTTATTAGATTTTCCGAGGAACATAGGAAATAACATGGAGATAGGTTCTACTGTCCATGTAGGCATTGCGGTAACAACTTGAAAGTTAGCACTGGTGACGAAATAAAATGTCATGTCATGTTCAAAGGGATTGTACAAGGCTATACAGAATGGCACTGGCATGGAGAGATTTTAAACCTGAAATCAGTGGATATCGATAGCAATGCTTATGTGGAAGAAGAAATTGCCTCTGATGACGTAGATGTGAACGAACCAGTTCCAGTAGACATTGTTGATGTGATGTTGGATAGTTGTAGGGTAGAGCACACTAATCCACCTCCCATGTTTAGAAACATTGTGCATGATGTTGAGATACCATTATACGTAGGTTGTAAGTTTACAAAGCTTAGCATTGTGTTGAGATTGTATAAGGTAAAAGCTAACAATAGATGGAGTGACAAAAGCTTCACATAATTGTTGAAAGAAATTCTTCCTAAAGGAAACGAGATGCCAATCTTAACATACCAGTTAAGGAAATTGTTGTGCCCAATGGGAATGGAGGCCAAGAAGATACATGCATGCCCAAATGATTGTGTATTATTTCAAAAGGACTATGTGGATTTGAAAGATTGTCCCAGATGTTGTGCGTCAAGGTATAAATTGACGACTTTGGGGGAGTCCAAAACTGGTTCTCCTACCAAGGTGATGTGGTATCTACCTATAATACCATGATTTCAATGCTTGTTTGCCAATCTGATAGATGCAAAGAATTTGAGGTGGCATGTCGATGTTAAGAAAAATAATGATGGAATCCTATGACATGCGTCAGAATTCCCCACAATGGAAGAAGATTGATTTATTATACCCTGAATTCGGTGAAGATGTCAAGAATCTAAGACTTAGACTTTGTACAGATGGGATGAATCCATACGGTACATTGAGTAGCTAAAATAGCACTTGGCCAGTTATTCTTGTTATATACAATCTTCCTCCCTGGTTGTGTATGAAAAATAAGTATGTTATGTTATCATTGTTGATATCAGGCCCTAAACAACCTGGAAATGATATCGACGTTTATCTTGAACTTCTAATTAATGACTTGAAGAAACTCTGGGGTGAAGGTGTGATGACCTATGATGCTTCACAAAGAGAGAAATTTCATTTGCATGTTATGTTGTTTTGCATTGTGAATGACTTTCCAACATATGGAAAAAATGTCTGGATATAGTGTCAAAGGATCGAAAGTGTGTCCTATATGTGAAGAGAACATTGATTCAATATGACTAAAACACGGCAGCAAGCCTGTATATCTTGGTCATCGAAGGTTTCTTCCGAAATTCCATCTGTATCGTAGGTTGCAAAAAACATTCAATGGACAAAATGAGGAACAGAGTGCACCTAAACCTATACCAAGGGAGGATGTTTGTGAAAGAGTAAAAGACTTTTCCAATGAATTTGGTAAGAGATCACAATGTACGATGGCCACACAGAGTGACAAAACTTTATTCAAGAAGAAGTCAATATTTTGGGATCTTCCTTATTGGAGTTCTTTGGCAGTCAAGCATTGTATCGATGTCATGAACATTGAGAAAAATGTATGTGATAGCGTCATCGGTACTCAGTTGAATATACCAGGTAAGACTAAAGATGGGATAAAATCTAGAATGGACCTACGTGAAATGGGAATAAGGAAAGAATTAACAAAAGTAGTTAGTAGTGATCGGAGAACATACTTACCTCCCGCTTGTTACACGTTGTCGAGAAAGGAGAAGAAAGCTTTTTGTGAATGCTTGGTAAATGTTAAGGTGCCATAGGGTTACTCATCCAACATCTGTACATTGGTATCAATGAAAGATCTGAAGTTGATAGGAATTAAATCTCCTGATTGTCACACTCTAATGCAACAAATATGGTTTGTGGCAATTTGATCTATATTGCCAAAGCATGTAAGGTTTGCAATCACCAGACTTTGTTTCTTTTTCAACAGTCTGTGTAGAAAGGTTATTGACCCTAATAAACTCGATAAATTGCAAAGAGAAGTGGTTGTTACCCTATGTCAGCTTGAGATGTATTTTCCACCTTCGTCCTTTGATATCATGGTACATCTTGTTGTCCACTTGACTAGGGAAGTGAAAATGTTGGGACCCATTTTCTTACATTGTATGTATCCCTTTGAACGATACATGAGCATTTTTAAAGGTGATGTTCAAAACTGTTATCGGCCTGAAGGGAGTATTATTGAGGGTTATGTGGTGAGAGAGGTTATGGAATTTTGCAATGACTTTCTGAGTGTTAATGATGCTCCTGTTAATGACAAGAATATTGAGGAGCATTTTGACAAAGGAATTTTGGGATCACAGATGAAAGTAATTAGCTGTGAGCAGTTGGAACAAGGTCACTTGTATATTTTACACAACATCAACAAAGTGAGTGTTTATATTGATGAACATATCAATTTCATCAAGAGACAATATCCTCGAGCCAATTCAATGTGGCTTTCTAGAGAGAATAATAAGACATTTATTAAGTGGTTTGAAGATAAAGTCTTACATCAACTATCTCAAACACTAGATAATCTTACTGAAACTATCAAATGCCTCGCCTTTAAACCAAAATTGAATGTTATGTCTTATGAAGGGTTTGACATAAATGGATTCTAATATTACACAAATCGTCAAGATGATAAGAGTGTCGTCCAAAAAAGGGGGGTCACCCTTCAAGCGTCTTCATTGTTTTTTGCAAGTGCAAAGGATAAGCGTCCACGTGAAGCTAAAATGTCTTATTACGGTGTCATTGAAGACATATGGGAGTTTGACTACGTAGATTTCATAATTCTTCTCTTTAAATGTAATTGGGTTGGAAACACCAAAGGAGTTATAGTGGATGAATAGGGTTTCACATTAGTGAACTTTGAAAAGAATGACGAGAAGGGTGAACCATTCATATTGGCATCACAAGCGAAACAAGTATTTTATATTGATGATCCTGTAAATGATAAATGGTCGGTTGTTCTTCATGGTAAAAGACAGTTCATTGAAGATCCTATAGATGAAGAAGAGTACTATGCTAAGTATACTGACCCCAGTCCATTCTCAGTTGGGTTGCCAACACCGCCAAATATTGAAGCTAATGATGACTTGTAAGTGTGCAGAGATCACAATGAAGGATTGTTAATTGATAAAAGATTGCAATATTCGAGGCATGCATGTTTATATTTTTTTTATATGTTTTATTTTTCTAAATGTGAACTTTACAATATGAATGTGAACTTTACAATGTGAATTACTTTACAATGTGAATGTAAAATTTACAATGTGAACTTTACAATGTGAATGTGAACTTTCAGATGGCTGAGAATTCTCCTGATGACCGTGCTGACGTCAATGTTCTGCCTCACAATGTAAGTTTTAAAAATATATCCCAGAGGTTTCTATCTATATGTTCATTTATAGTTATATCTTGTAAGTGTGTTTTCTTTATCAAATTCTAGGTTGGTGATGTACCCCCTGAAGAAATTGGGGCACTTGATAAGAAGCAAAAAAAATGAGAAAGTGAGGGGCATCACAATGATGAACAAGTTACTACAGCAAAGGGGCAATGGACCCAAACTGGCTATGGATTTCGATGATGTAGGAAATCTAGTTGGAGTGAACTACAACTCATTTCTTTCATATTATGACAAAGTGGATTTTAGCATAATGATAAAGTAATTACTATTTTGTCCTCATTAAACTCAATCATTGTCCCAAATTAGTTTTCTTGGTTTCATAATCAATAGTGGTACTAAAATTTGAAATATGGTGAGAAATGTGGATTTTATACATATTATAACACCTTAAATTTGATTAAATCATCACCTTGTCCAAATAAGAAAAATTGATCCATCAAACTCCATCATATTATCCTCAAACGTTTTCTATATATTCTCCACATTTTTGTGAAGTTGTGCTCCAAATTTGAGAACAATTGGGCATTCCTACGATTTGCTATGAATTTTGGAAGTTATGTGCTCAAAATCCCCTTCTATTTGCCTTTTTATTGACAAATTCCATGTCAGTGATCCACATGCAAAGGAAGGGGTGATTCCCAACCCTTAGATCTGAGCCACATGGATCCAATCCGGATCAGACGACTTTTGGCTTGTCTTCTACCTCCCGCAATCAGTAGGGAGGAGTAAATGAAGGCTGAGAATGGGATCTCCCGCCTGTGACCATGAATCAAAATTCTATGTGAGCCAAAATTCTCCTATCGTGATTTCAAACTCATCAAATGCTACTTTGAACACCCTTTTTGCTCTCGCCAGCCGCCAAAACAAGATCCTTGCCTCCCTCTCTCTTTCCGGCGGCCATGGTCGCTGCCCAAAATTGGTAGCCCTAAAACCTAGCCCCTACCACTATAAAAGGCCCCCCCAAGGTCTGTATCAAGTGAACCTTTCTTAGAGCTCATCCTCACATGACATCTTGGCCGCAAACACTCTGCTTTCACTCGTCTAACACCTACTACTCCAAGCAATGCCACCACCATTGCCTTTTGGGTGTTCCTTCTCCTTTCCACCCCCCTCATCAATCCGCCACCACCACTACTTTTGCGAGGCCTTAGTAGATATGGACGACACCCTCACTTCCCTCCATCGGCCCCGTTCACCCTTCTCTACTAGCACTGGTGAGCCTCCTCTGCGGTGGGTCTATGCTACTCGCGTGCTACTGGAAAGGGGAAAGATGGTCCCCGAACCGTCGGTCCAAGGGGCCCAGATGACCTATAATTGAACTAGCTATTTAGAGTAGTGAACCGACCAATCATTAGCATGGACCAGACCCTGGACCAGAGATCCGCATGGCTAGATCTCAGCCATTTCTTGCACATCCAATGGTCTTGGTTGTTCATGAAATAAGGTATTTATCTCGCTCTCTGGAAAATATTCATTTAAATGCCTACATCTCGTTTTAGTAGTAGAAAATGCATCTGAACTCCAAAAATGATGAGCAAATAGTCAATCTTGATCAGAAAAATCTAATGAATCAATTAAAAATACTTTTGAAACCAGATTCCAAACGATGCTCACTAATATAATTAAATCTTGACCTTTTTCTTATTTAATTTACCAAATAACTCTATTTTAGTGATTAATCCCTTGAAATCCTAACATTTGACTCTAATGATCATCTTGAAGCCAGACTTGATTAAATATGAGTTTGGATCTGATGTTGTAACTCTTCTCCCCTAAAATGTGAACCATATACATTGAACCTAGGATTAACCTTAATATTGTGATAAGTGATCTAAATCTTGTGGAAAGATTGATCATGTGCATGATTCATGACTCTACTTTAATCAAACTGATCTTTGAATCCCAATGATGTTAGTTATCATGATGATGATCTAGAAATGTGATGATGACTTGAATATTGACCATTAGGGTTTACACATGATTCTACAAAACCTAGGTAAGTCATTCACACTCGAATATATTTTACACTTGAAATAATGTTGGACATATTGAAATATTGATTATAAGTGAATAACCCAACCCTAAGGTTGACATAGGAAAAGTGTAACCCTAATCTCAAATATTGAAACATGATTTTCGAATATCATGATCTTGACCCTTGATCCAAACATTGTGTTTTAGGATCTAACTCGAAGGGTCGACCTATTACTAGTTGATCTATACTCGAAATCCTTGGTGAAAGGTACGCTATTATATAACTCCTCCTTGATTGTATTGAAGATACTTTTATTTATCTCTTGACCATATGCTTGGCTATTTACTTGGATGAGATATTGTTCCCTATGATTATTCTATACTATATTTTGAAAAACACAAAAGCATAAATTGCATGCACATTATGACTGGCCGTATATTGATAATGGTCATGATATTGATAATGGTGATAATGTTTATTTTGAGTGCAACAACCCCCTCATTTGGAGATGGGACTTGTACATTGTCTTCATATGTTCCTATGGTGAGAAGGAGCCTACTGACCTTTCCCATCACATTGGGGTAAAAGAGTCACACAAAATATATAAGCATGCTTCTCGAATTACAACTTAATGGGAACTCATAATAAAAGTCAAATTTCTTAAAAAACTTGTCGAATAAATGTTGGTTTTGCAAATTGCTTGTTATTCTTTTTTAATATAAGTCCTGCCAAGTATACTATTTTGTTATAAATCACTTTTCTTGATTTTGATAGTGTACCATGCAATTGCATGATTGTGTCTCAATTTTCTTGATTTTAGGCAATACAAATGGAATATTGAATAAGATCGCTTCCGCACTCTGCATACTCTGATGACAAAGATAAATTGGGTAAATCTCCATATTGGCTTAGTTGTTCTTTATATATCTAGTTTTTGAGTTATTATATCTTATTGTATATGCCAGTGTGATAGATCCTATTGGGCCACTCAGAACGGGCGCTTCAATCCCTTTATCACTGTCTAGGTAGTGAGATTGGGATTGGGGTAAGAACAGTTCCGTGATAGTTGGTATCAGATCCTACACACTCCCATATACTTTAAGTAAATAATTTTTCAAGTCTCTTATACCCAAGAAACCCTAAAGTCCATCATGGTGAAAATTGAGGTGTCTAGGCTCAGGGTTGTGGCATAATTTCTCCTATCCGTCTTCACGATGGCTGAGATCCCCTGCTCTACCTGGCCTTAATTGATCCAGAACTGGACCTAAAGGTTCTCTTGTGAAACCCTAGAGAGTCTTCTGGCATCTCATCTCTTCTTTAAGGACTATCCAAAGCCACCCATGTATATGAAGATTGGGTAGTTTTCTCATCTCCTCATGTGGTCCATTCTTGTGACCTTTTACCACATGATGTCTCGATTATGGGTAGCTTATGCATGGGAAAAATGAATATCACTAAATTTTAAAAGTTGATACTATGATCTAACCTTAATTTGAAAACTCGATTTTAATCAATTAAGCTTGAAATCAAAAACTCATGTATGACCCCTAATATCACAAACACTCAATTTTGACTATATGCTTCCTATAATTGAGGTTATGATATGGTGAAATAAAGATGACTTATACCTTATACCTTATTTTTGATAAGGTCCCTATTTGATTAATCCCATGTTGCCTTATTGTTGATTAAACCTCAAACATAGTTAAGCAAACTTGTATCCTATTTTATACACATCTTGACTATGCTATCAAATGACTAAGTCTTAGACTCACAAAATCATGATATAAGACTATGATGCAAAAAGCTTTTTTCCTATTGACTATTGATGCATTTTGCAATCTCAATTTTGATATGATGATTATGGACCAAGATTTTGCACTATTATTCTCTAATTCCTCGAATGTCAAATTCAAATCCTCGATTTCCAAATTATATCACTACCTTGATCATGAAAGGAAAGAATTGCAAATCTTGACAATATTGATATATTATCTTGAATTTTGATCTTATGACCTTGATATATATGATTTAATCATGGATAATCTCCCTATTTGAATAAGCTCAATTGATAATGACTAATGTTGGTAATGTGCCAGATTAGGGTGGTAGTTGACTCATGACTCCCCTAACCTAGGTCACATCCCCATTATGACTACCTCTAAGTTTTCATCCTATTGGTTATTTAGAGTTTCGAAAGGTATTCCCTTCCACCCTATTTGGACAGGTTGACTTCCTAGATAGACCTAGGTCTAGATCATTCATCAACCTTAGAAACAATGATAATGAAATCTTCACATGTTGATCAAATATTGCTAGAATATTATTGCTAGAAATTGAATATAGATGAGAGATCACCCCTAAGGTCTAAATAGGAATCTAAACCCTAGCTTCAAAATTCTAGATCTATGACTTTTGGTGTCTAAAATCTCGACTCTTGATATTGATTATAGAATTGTGACTCACGATTATCAAATCATAATAATGATACAAATCCTATAATCACACTATTTGGACATTGATATATATGACTAATGACTTCAAAATCCCAAATCTTAAAATTTTGAAATGATGACTATTTTTCCTCTCTCGATTTATGACTTAAGGTTTAGCTCGCATTAGAACTAGGGTGGGACTCCCATTGATTTGGAGCTCAAAATCATGATATTGAAAGTATGATTTTGTCTCAAAATGTTGAAATATAAAATCTCAAATCATGGATATATAACCCCACCTAGGCCAACGTAGAAGCTAGGACCATAAAATATTTGGATTGAGAGTCACCTTGTACACTTGATTCAAGGAATCTATTTGTTTGACCTAAAATATGATCTGTCCAAATTTGTGATCAATAGGATGCTTTCCATATTTGTGCCTCATATGATGACTTTGAATGATTATGTATTGACCTTGATTCTCAATTGCTCGATGATTAAATGATGTTGGTAACAAGTTAGTTATGATATGAAATAAGGAATTCCAATTATGATTGTTGAACTAGTTAAATTTTGAGTACATAATTTTTATTATATAATTGAGGATGTTTAAATAATTGAGGATATGATCTGGATTTGGACAATTCTAATTTTGAGGATGTTTTGAATTTCGGGGACAAAATTCCTTTTTAAGGAGGGAAGGATGTGACAAGGTGGATTTTAGCATAATGATAAAGTAGTTATTATTTTTCCCTCATTAAACTCACTTATTGTCCCAAATTAGTTTTCTTGGTTTAATAATCAATAGTGGTACTCAAATTTGAAATATGGTGAGCAATGTGGATTTTATACATATTATACAACCTTAAATTTGATTAAATCATCACCTTGTCCAAAGAAGAAAAATTGATCCATCAAACTCTATCATATTATCCTAAAACTTTTTATATATATTCTCTACATTTTTGTGAAGTTGTGGTCCAAATTTGAGAACAATTGGACGTTCCTACGATTTTCTATGAATTTTGGAAGTTATGTGCTCAAAATCTCCTTTTATTTGCCTTTTTATTGACAAATTCCATGTGAGAGATCCACTTGCAAAGGATGGGGTGATTCCCAACCCTTAGATCTGAGCCACACGGATCAAATCTCGATCAAACAGCTTTTGGCTTGTCTTCTACCTCCCGCAATCAGCGGGGAGGAGTAAATGAAGGTTGATAATGGGATCTCCCGCCTGTGACCATGAATCAAAATTCTATATGAGCCAAAATGCTCCTATCGCGATTTCAATCTCATCAAACCCTTTTTGCTCTCGTCAGCCACCAAAACAAGATCCTCACCTCCCTCTCTCTTTCTGGCGGCCATGGTCACTGCCCAAAATTGGTAGCCCTAAAACCTAGCCCCTACCACTATTAAAGGACCCCCCCAAGGTCCGCAGCAAGTGAACCTTACTTAGAGCTCATCCGCGCATGCCATCTTGGTCACAAACACTCTGCTTTTTCTCACCGAATACCTACTGCTCCAAGCAGTGTTGCCGCCATTGCCTTTTGGGTGTTCCTTCTCCTTGCCCCCCTCATCAATCCGCCACCACCACTACCTTCGCGATGCCTTAGAAGATCTAGACGGCACCCTCACTGCCCTCCATCAGCTCCATTCTCCCTTCTCTGCTAGCACCAGTGAGCCTCCTCTGTGGTGGCTCTGTGCTACTCACGTGTTGCTAGAAAGGGGAAAGATGGTCCCCGAACCGTCGGTCCAAGGGGCCAGTTGACCAGCAATTGAACCGGCTATTTAGAGTAGTGAACCGACCAATCATAGGCATGGACCAGACCCTGGACCAGATATCCGCATGGCTAGATCTCAACCATTGTTATCACATCCTATGACCCTAGTTGTTCACGAAATAAGGTATTTATCTCACTCTCTGGAAAATATTCATTTAAATGCCTACATCTTGTTTTAATAGTAGAAAATGCATCCGAACTCTAAAAATGATGAACAAATAGTCAATCTTGATCAGAAAAATCTAATGAATCATTTAAAAATACTTTTGAAACTAGATTCCAAAAAATTCTCACTAATATAATTAAATCTTGATCTTTTTCTTATTTAATTTGCCAAATAATTCTATTTTAGTGATTAATCCCTTGAAATCTTGACATTTGGCTCTAATGATCATCTTGATGCTAGACTTGATTAAATATGAGTTTGGATCTGATCTTGTAACTCTTCTCCCCTAAAATGTGAACCATATACATTGAACCAAGGATTAACCTTAATATTGTGATAAGTGATCTAAATCTTGTGGAAAGATTGATCATGTAAATGATTCATGACTCTACTTTAATCAAACTAATCCTTGAATCCTAATGATGTTAGTTATCATGATGATGATCTAGAAATGTGATGATGACTTGAATATTGACCATTAGGCTTTACACATGATTCTAGAAAACCTAGGTAAGTCATTCACACTTGAATATATTGTACACTTGAAATAATGTTGGACATATTGAAATATTGATTATAAGTGAATGACCCAACCCTAAGGTTGACATAGGAAAAGCGTAACCCTAATCTCGAATATTGAAACATGATTTTCAAATATCATGATCCTGACCCTTGATCCAAACATTGTGTTTTAGGATCTAACTCGAAGGTTCGACCTATTACTAGTTGATCTATACTTGAAATCCTCGGTGAAAGGTATGCTATTATATAACTCTTCTTTGATTGTATTGAAGATACTTTTATGTATCTCTTGACCGTATGCTTGGCTATTTACTTGGATGAGCTATTGTTCCCTATGATTAGTCTTCTATTTTTCTATACTATATTTTGAAAAACATGAAAGCATAAATTGCATGCACATTCTGACTGCCCGTATATTGATAACGATGATGATATTGATAAGTGATAATGCTGATTTTGAGTGCAACAACCCCTCATTTGGAGGTGGGACTTGTACATTGTCTTCCTATGTTCCTATGGTGAGAAGGAGCCTACTGACCTTCCCCATCGCGTTGGGGTAATAGAGTCACACAAAATATATAAGCATGCTTCTCTAATTACAACATAATGGGAATTCATAAAGAAGTCAAATTGCTTAAAAAACTTGTCAAATAAATGTTGGTTTTGCAAATTGCTTGTTATTCTTTTTTAATATATGTACTGCAAAGTATACTATTTTGTTATAAATCACTTTGCTTGATTTTGATAGTGTACCATGCAATTGCATGATTGTGTCACAATTTTCTTGATTTTAGGAAATACAAATGGAATATTGAATAAGATCGCTTCCACACTCTACATACTCTGATGACAAAGATAAATCGGGTAAATCTCCATATTGGGTTAGTTGTTCTTTATATATCTAGTTTTTGAGTTATTATTTCTTATTGTATATGCCAGTGTGATAGATCCTATTGGGCCACTCAGGGATGAGCACTTCAATCCCTTTATCATTGTCTAGGTAGTGAGATTGGGATTGGGGTAAGAACGGTTCTCTGACACATATCTTGGGGTTCTTATTCGCAGCCATTGTAGTCCTATTTTGAATCCTGGCATAAAGTTCCTAATGGGAAGAAAGACTTAGTATGGAATGAACTATGCGTGAGTTATTATTATTTGCAATTCTATTTTTGTAGATTACTAATTTTTAGGATACTAGTTAATAGCAATTCTATTTTGCAGAGTATATTTGATCTGGATTAAAAGTTGCATCATAAATGCGTGATGCAACACTGTGGGATAGTCCTAAGGAACTATAGGACAAATCTCACTTGAGATTACATATGTGATTCTAAAAAGAGGCTCTTGATTGATTTCCAATTCTAGACATTGATCACTTTTTGACTAACTCTACACTAATAATTTTTGTTTGCATTCTCTTTAAAAAATAAATTTAGGCAGAAGGCTTCCACTGAGCAATGGAACTAGCAGGATACCAATGACTGGGAGGACTTTGTTACCCAAAGAAAAACAGATGAATTGAAGGTATTAAGTGCCACTCCCAATTTAATTAATATATGTTCTTATGTATTAGCCTATTCAAGATTAACCTTTAGTGCTACTAACCAAATCAATGTGCTTACTAACAAGGCTATCAGCGATGCTCAAAGATCAAGGCGTGCACTGAATGTGCATGACCACACAATGGGTCCAAGAGGCTATGCAGGCTTTTGCCAAAGACTACAGGCTGAGTCTACTGCTCAGTCTGTTGCTACTCAGGAGTCCTCTACTATTGGTCTCGCACCTCTTCCTAACCATGCTATGTGGATAGCTAGGAGGCAAAACAAGAAGGGAGATATAACGAAGCCCGCAACTGCTGAGGTAGCTGCAAAAATGGTAAAATTGAACTCTTAGAGCAATCGATCAATATTGATTATTGTTATGGTTACTTACCAATTTCTGTTTATGGTGATTAGCGGGAGCTGAACGAGTAGAGGAAGGAAGGTAAGTTTATCCCTGAGGGCACAAGGGATGAATTGACAACTGCTCAGGGTAACCCAGAGCATCATGGATGTATTAGGGGTGCAGGCACTGGTGTGAGAAACAAACCATTCTTTGGGCCATCCCAGCGCAAACCAGTCCAAACAGTGGGACTTTCACAATCTGAGGTAACTTATTCTTTTTTTAGAATGTTATTGTGAAAGAGAATTCAATAATCAGAAGCTAGCATTTCTTTTATCCATTTATAGGTAGATCAGTTAATTGATAGGAGAGTCGAGGAAGCACTTGATAGGAGAGTTGAGGAAGCACTTGATAAGAGAGTCAATGAAGCAATTAGGAAGTGGCATGCGTCTCAGACTACCACTCACACAATACTTGTGTTGGGCCACTCTTCTCCTACTATAGAGGTTGGGAGTAATCCTATAGACCTACCACCTAGCACGTCCGCTGTAAGTATTTTTATGACATATATAGTAGCTAGTCTTTTCAAGATGATATGTTTATGTTTATATGTATATAACATTCTTTACGTAAATTTGTAGGGGTTGAATCCATTTCGTCTAAAAAGTCAAGAATATATCGTTGCAGATGCACAGGCTTACCCAGCCCTTCTAGGGGAGATGTTTCATGGGACTCCAGTACCAACTGGTGCAGTTCATGTGAGCCTGATACATATACTCCCCAATTGGAGGGATCTTCCATTGCCATATGCCCACTCAGATTCTGAAATGCTTGGTGAGGCAGAAGGTGGAGTGATAATGTGGCCGAAAGTGAATGTCGTCTATACTAATATTGTATGGTAAATTTACATTATGTTAATTTGTTAGTGTGTATATATGAATCAATTGATTTGAAATTATATATACAAGTCAAAAGGAAGACACCCTCTACATCTCGTCCTCTACCTCTAGCTCTTAAAGTACCAAGTTGGCTTCCAAGGGACCTACATGCCTCGTTAGGTCCTAATTGTAGGGTTATGGCAGTATGGATAAGCGAACATGATTCAAATTTCCCTATAAATGTTACTATTCCGGAGGATGCTACAGGTCAATCATACGATAACAATCTATTTATACAAGTTTCGCATACATATTAATGCATACGCAATACAAGTTTTGCATACACATTAATGCATACATATTAATCCAGGTCAATCATACGATAACAAGCTATTTATACAAGATATTTTGGAGTTGTATCATTATGACTGGTTGAACACACCTATGATAGAGATGTGGATATGGTGAGATCTTGTTTATACATCCATATACCATGTTTTATATACAGTGATCTGGTTTCTTATATATTAATGCATATGTAATACATGTTTTGCAGTCACTTACACACGATATGTACATATTTTGCATTTTCCCATTTGGGATTTTTAGTTCCATCTTTGATTAGTCTTGTAGATACAGACCCTTCTTCAGTTACTTCATTTTATTGTGATGCTTTTGAATATTTTGGTAAAAATAAGAAGACGGTGATAATAGCTCCATTCAATGTCGAGTAAGTTTACTTTGCTTGTAATTTGGACTTAAGAAAATTACATTTTTATTGTGGATTATGAGTTATTAATTTTTAACTTTCTTACCTGTAGTGGTAGGCATTGGGAGTTACTAGTTATTGTCCCCAAGACGTTCACGGTCAATTACCTAGATCCTGTGGGGAAGGAATTGAATACATTATATGGACACACAATGAAAAGGCCATTATTCCCATGAGAAATATTTCATATTTTTATATCCGTTAACATCTGTTATTACATTACTATTTAATTATGCAATTTAATGTGTTACACTAACATGTAGGGCTTTAGAAAAGTTCAAAATAGTTGGAGGAAAGGTCCCCAGGAAAAAGCATCAGCCACTAATTTGGGAGAATGTGAAAGTAATTTCCCAACTCCGATGTATATATTATTTATGTGAATTGTGCTTATTTGTATTTTTGAATATTTTGTATGTTTCAATTTATAGTGTGCTACACAAGACAATGGTTGGGCATGTGCCTACTATGTGATGTGATTTATTGACCTAATCATCAAATATGCCATAATGGAAATCGATACTATACATCAGGTATTATATTGTCTCATTAGATAATATGAAATATATCAATCTTATTATATATTATTAATTATATATATACATCATTCTCTTTGCAGGTGTTTAAAATTGACTTTAGCATATGTGGAAAGTTATTAGATGTACATACTCCCTATACGAGGGAGGAATTAGATGTTGTAAGAGAAGAATGGGCAAAAGCCCTACAAGTAGTGGGAATTTTTAAATATAATTGGGACAATGATGACAATGATGACGATGATGAATAAAGAATGATATTTCTAAACTTTGTTCTCATAATTATTTTTGTGTGAATGTGAATGACTTTTTCTGAATTGTCATATGTGTGAATGTGACTGACTTTTTCTGATCAATACATGAATGTCTGAATGTGAAAAGAGATGAAATGAATGGAACTGAATGTGAATGTAAATGACTTTGTAGATTTCCACATGTATCTGATCAATACATGTGTCTGAATGTGAATGACGTTGCAGGTTTGTGGCCTGTTGTTGGTTGATATCAATGGATGCTATAAACCTACAGTTCAAAACTGAACTGCAAATTCTGCATCCTGCTGACCAGCTATACAGTAGGCCTACAAATTGATAAAAAAAATTAGAACATAGGCGTCGGTTATTTGTATAAAATTGACACCAAATACATACAACGTCGGTTATTAGCAAAAAAATGGCATCTCTTCCATGGGTGGCGTCGGTTATCTGTAAGAACTGATGCCTATTGTGGCCAGGTACCACGACCGTGTTGGGAAGCACATCCATGCTGGCAAGGATATGGCGTCGGTTATTAGTATGAAACTGACATTTTTATCCCGTTACGACGTCAGTTATTGCAAAAAACTGACACTTATAGTTCCCTTGCTGGCACATTTTCGGTGGCGGGAAGGGTTATGGCGTCGGTTTTTATTTATTGGCCGACATCTTTAACCATGATATAGTGTTAGTTTTCTTTAATTATCGACACCTATAGTTCCCTTACTGGTGTATTTTTGGTGGCGGGAAGGGTTATGGCATCGGTTAGAAACTGACGCTAAAGATGTCAACTTTTAGCGGCTCCCACTTGGGTGTCGCTTGGAAACTGACGCTAAAGGGTCGAAATAACCGATGCAAAAGGCCTTTTCTATAGTAGTGCCCGGCATGGTCACCCCTCAGCATCACAGCCCGATAAGGCCCCAACCCACCGTAGTAGTATAAGATATGCTCGTTGCCCGACACGCTCGCAACCCGACACATTTGACAGGTAAAAACCGCATCGGCCCTTCTGAAGCCTCAAGAACGAAGCCACAGATGAAAGATATGTGGACCAATAAAAGCTAAAAATCCCATCAACTTGCTGCCTATAAATAGCAGCTACACACCTATGATGGGATAGGTTGGACCCTATAAGAGCTAGTCCCTAGAGTCAAGGAGGTAGTGTGTCGAGTCCCCAAAAGTATGTCGGGTGATAGCTCGGTGAGCACACCCCCTTCACGAGAGGGATGGGAAGAGTTCACTTAGAGACCATTCTGGTAGCAGCAAGCACCACAATATGATCCTCAAGACCACTTCAAGCATGTCGAGTTCCTATCTGGGCTTCAACCCGAGATGGCTTGCTCACCTATACCTGACACGAAGAATCTGAGAGCCTTAAGATAATGTTAACCCGATATGTATCCTAACCCGATACAGTAACCAATTTGATATGGTCTCTACTCATCATGGTTGCAGCCCAACACGACCAACAACCTGACATGACCGTATCGGGCAGAGTTCTAGTCCCGATACAACCTTTACCCATCACGGTCCGTGACCTAACACGATCAGTGACCCAACATGGTCGTATCCCGATATGCCCTCTACCTAGTACCGGGTTAGCATCATATTAGGTGTCAGTTGTTGTGTACTTCGGGTTCCTAAATCAAGGAGATCGATATGTATCTTCCCTTTTCAGCATTTACTTTCATTTAATTACAACATTGTAACTAAACCACTTTGCTTCTTTATGATTAGTAGATCCTGTGGAGTTTATCTCATATTATTATATGTATGGCTTTATTTTGTTGGATGATTTCTTTCTGGCATCTGAGTTTTAATTTCTTCTTTCAGATTCATGCTTTTGACTAGCTATCAAATCACGTTTCTTGTTTTGACTCCTTCAAGAGAGGGATGTCGTAAACTTCTAGAGCTTGGTCTGATTCAGGTGTATGAGAGTACCCAGAACAAGAGTTGTGTCCGGTTTATCTTTCTGTGCAAGCCCACTCCTGGTACCTTTGAGAGGAGGAACTCAGTGCATGGTTTGTTGGCATTTTCTTTGAGAGAAGAAGACGCTTGATGTAGGCCACTGCTGCTTGTTATGATTAAGTTTTCTTTCTTTGTGCTATACTCCGATGATAGTTTTGTCTCCTCAGTTTCCTATATGCAAAAACTACCATTTAAATTTCTAAAACCCAATATACTAAAAGCCTTAATCTTTCTGATAACTCTCCTTGGAGATAGGTTTTAGGATAATTATTTGTGATTCTTTTTTGCTACAACAAACCTTAATCCCTTGGCTCTCCGACGTGCTTAGACAAGTAAAACTTGGGTTCTGAAATGCTATTCTCCTAGTCCATGTGTTTGACCCTGAACTACTCTGACCCTGTCCTAGTTGCAGGAGTCTTAAATATTCAGGTATTATAAATTATAAAAGTCTGATGACCTAGACATGTCTCCATTTTTGGACCCACATTTAAGGCTTATCACATATGTGATGTTGATCTTTCTTGTGAGTTAGGTAATTGGTCGTGGAGGTTAAAGTAATACTTTTCAACCCTTTGCAGGCTATTTAATACTATTGAAACAAATATGAATCCTTTGAGGTGTTGTATTCAATCTAGTAAGTAGCTGGATGATTATCCAAGAATGGAGGAGATCATGGATACAATTAAGCATTTGAAAAAACTTGAAAAGGGTCAAAGCTTTCTTTGATAATTTCATTGATTGTGTCTTACATTTGTCACTTTGAATTGTCGCAATATTCCATACCCTATTGTAGATTTTGGAGAATTCCTATAATGGTAAATGAATAACTAGTCAGAATGTTTATGTATTTTCTATTTCGCCTACAATTGCAATGATAGGAATATTGTACACCAATTTGCTATTAAGAAGACAACTTGTGGCTTACTTCTAGTTAATAAACACTCATTTTGGTGAGTTATTTGATATACATGAATACGTGTGCATTATTCTGAATATATCTTTTCCAAATAACTATTAATGACACAAAATAAAGGATTATGTTTTACTTCATATTATTTTTAATCAACCCTCAACAATAGCCTCTACTTCAAAGATATGCTTTAAATCTTTTTAGAGTTCTTTTTCCATGAATCTGATAGTTTTTATCATAGTTGCAGAGTCAGCTAATTTGCCTCTCCATTCAGGTTGACTGAGGCCCTTTCATAATCAAGAGCTTCTTCTCACTAGAATAATAAAGGAAATTGCATTAGAGATACAAAGTCCATTACACAGAAGCCACAATCTATACAGTGAGATAAAAAAAGCCTATCTATTCAATGAAAATGTCAAATGTCTCGAGCTTAATTATTTATTTGTCAAATTGGAACCAACTACCAAATATCATGGACGAGTTATATAAGGACCCTGACCTCCGTTTGGGGCTTATCCTATTTTCTTTGGTTAACCCTGATGTTTAGTTGCTTACTAGTCACCTTTAGTGGTGATTAGGGTTTGTTTGTGCTTGTTGTGTGTTGGAGGTGCTACTTGCAATTAACCCAAGTCTAGGGTTGCTGAACCAATTTGTCACCTTGAGAAGTGTTCTTCTCTCTCTTTGCTTCCTCTAGTGTTGAGAGGAAGGGTTGGGCTCATTGCTTGAGTTGCCTTGGGCTTGGACGAGCCTTGGTGGGCCTTGTTGTGCCTTGCTTGACCTTATTGGACCTTGTGTCAGCTATGGGTGTGTCAGCCATGGTTGTGTCAGCCATAGGTGTGATGCCCAGGGAGGTGTGTCGGGCTTGGTGTTGGGGTGTATCGTCCATGGACCCCCTTTGACCCTTTGACCTTATTTGTGTCACCACTAGTGGACACTTGGCGCTTGATGCTTGTATGTGGAAATGGCCATGGACATGTGTTTAGGGCAAGATAGAGTGGTGGCATTGCCCATGGACAAGTGTCCCTAGGTGGGCGACACCTTGCCTTATATTACCTTGGTTTCTCCTCCATCCTCTCCTATATATGTGTTCCCTTTCTCTTACTAAGGATCCCTTTAGTTCCTTAGTCTCCCCTCCCCTTTGGTTGCATGACACCTCTTCCTTTGCAAAGCTTGGTGGCCGATCCTTATCTTGAAGTCTTCTTCTTCTTCCTCTTGAGGTGGTCGAAGGTGTGCTTGGTGCTAGGAGCTTGGAGCTTTCTTAAGGCGGGTTACATAACTTCTAACCCTAATCATATTACCTTCTTCTACATTCTTGTATGTCTGCTTGTGTTAATAATCAACCATGTACGTTGCTAGATATGGTTCTTGCTTAGTTGCACCTTTAATCTTGTTTAGGGCTTCCTTGTTGAGTAACACTCCTTTCCCTCCTTGGTCTAGAGAAGTGAACTTGAGCTCTAGTAATATGAGCAATAGCCCTCTCTCATTTAAGTTGAGAGGTGAGCTTGTGTTCTAGTTGCTTGAGCAACACCCTCCTCTCACCATGGATTCGAGAGGTGAGCTTTTTGGTAGATGTAGACCTATGTCAAGTTTGATCCTAGTGGTTTCCCAAGTTGTGATAGAGGTTGTGCAAGACCCCTATCTCTTGGTTGTTGAGAAGTGAGCCGATCTTCTTGATCAATCTAGGGTTTGGTGCCCTTGTGCTTGAGGTTGATGACGATCTTGTTGGGTTGTATCTTGCACGATATTGCTTTGGGATGGTGTTGCCTGATACCCTCTATTGGGCTAGAGTTCTGGTCGATAGGATCAGGTTGTGTTGGGTGATACCCTTATGTGTCGGCTGATATGCCTTGCTGTGAAACGTCTATTTCGAGAAAATAAGATTAACTAATGTGGAAGCGTTCACTAAGCATCGGATTACCAGAAATCACTAAAAAATTTAAACTTTTTATGAAGAGATCCTTTAAAGGTAAAGCTTTCTCATAAAGCAACATGATAAGTTGTTTACAACTGATCCATCAGTAAAACTCTGTAAGGCAAGATACAAAAGTCTCTAAGGACTGTACCAAAAACTCGAAAGCACTAACTATTACTCTGAGGACCTGAGAGTACAGAGATGACATAAAGGACTCTAACACTATCTACACATGACATAGCAGCCAATGCCTCCACCTGAAGCTTCACTGCTGTCCTTGGTACTGCTGATGCTGCCCTTCACCTATTGAAGGATTTCTGCCTCCTCGCCCACGTCCACCTAAAGGTTGAAATCTACGGGGTGAGACAATTATAAAAATCATCCCAGCGAGAGATATAACTCTTCGCCAGAAGCATAATTATTGCAGGATAAGAGAATAAATGTACACAAAGAAGTTATGTATATTTGAGAGTAGTTAAAACAATGTTTAACAAATTAAACTATTCTTTCTACAAAAAAGCAATGCAACCATAAATTCATAAAATCACATATCACTTATCACATCACTAACTCCCTTCAGACTTGGATCATATATCCATTGCCTGGCATTATTATTTGGGAAAGGATGGCCTGTAGCCATACTCCTTCTCCCAAAGTGTTAGGATTCCAACTCCACAACATATCTGCATAACTTGTACATATGATATCAGACTTAACATTACTTATGTAATACAAGGGTTATTTACATTCATAACCCATTAGTCTGTAGTTAAGCTTTTCATAGGATTATTCTGTAATAGAATTTCACATAGAAACACTTTGGTTTAGGTCATACCTCATATTTTTAATATTGGGATATCAATCCCTAACCATCTTATTAATATGAAATCCAGAATGTGGGAGTTCAAACCCCTGGACTAATCATAGCATTTGTTACCAAGTAACATCTCATTTTATCTGGTTATCTAAATAATATGACCTTTGAAAATCAACAAATCGTATTACTCGTGGCTCATTCAACCTATCAAGCTCATATGTTATCACTTACCAGATAACATGACATTTAGTTATACTCTTGAATTATAGGTAACAAGTGTTCTTAATGCAATTAGAATTATAAATCTTACCTGGATCTGATCACATCTATATGAAACCTGTCAAGCTTAACTTTTATCAGTTATTCCATATACTCCCACATACTCTAAAGTATGTGATCCAGGAGTTCCCTTTGTAAAACATGTTTCACTATTATTTAAATTCTGACAATGATGGATTTATGATCATGGCTCTACATGGTATGATTATACTTAATTATTAGGTACATATCAGTATTCTTTTAGCATCATACATGTTTCCAAACATTCAAGTACTAAACATGGCTATAACAGAAGAATACTAAATGTACAAGTATAACTCATATCAGTTATCAACTGGATATCAATTCTTAATCATCTTATCACTATGATTCAAGAACATGGGTGCGCACACCCTTATATCATCATAACACTTGCTATCAAGTGCCATATCAGCATCAAGTCATCTATTAGCATGACCTTGATTGAAGCAATGTATATACTTTTCACATATCATTACTCTAAAAGCTTATAATTGTTTTCAAGGAATATGACATCATAACTCATACCTGGCTATGATTACCTCATAATATCAACTTGTATGACTTATAAAAATAAGGACATGCATATATAACAATGTCAGCACAATACCAAAACTTCTCAATTTCATAATAGGACACCACGGCTGTGCCACCTTGCACGGTCGTGCAAAGTAAGACTACCACGGTCGTGCTCCCTTGCACGGTCATGCAAGCTAAGGCTACCACAGTCGTGCTCCCTTGCACGGTCGTGCTACATAAGATCATTCCATGATTCATATTTATATATATATATAAATATATGTATTCTAATATTTCATTCTTTTAACTTGATCAGGTCACATCAACCCTTCAATCAAGTACATGCTACTATGGTTAACATAGTGTATCAAGCTATTAATCCTATAAACAATTAAGAATTCTCCCTTTAATTGGTTCTTAATCACTTAGGTATTATTAGGGTTTCAACCTTCACACCTTCATTGATTATCATTACTAATCATTATTGGATCAATAGAACATTCATCATCTTAATTCTCAAGGATTCAATCACATTGGACCTCCACTTCATAAGGTATCCAATTGAATTAGGGTTTCCAATGTTGATTCCTTCAATCTTTGAATTCATGGAACCAATCATCAATTGGACCTATACTCATACCTTAATTGAGTTTAATAGGTCAACCTTCAACTGATTTGTCCCTCACTTGACCCTCAATTGACCATCAATTAGGGTTTAACTCAATTGAATTAGGGATTGGAATCAATAACCCTTCAACATATTTCAAAGTGGGACTAATTGATTTGAACCTATTGAACCATCATTACATTGGGACATGACCTGACCCCAAACGGTCTTGAGGTCGTTTGGATGACCTCCAAACGGTCTTGAGACCGTTTGCCCATCATATCATCAAAATCCAAGTCAACCAATTAAGGTTTGGATCATTGGATTGATCACCAAAACAACAATTGATTACATTCCAACTTAGTATCATTGGATCATCAATTGCTTAACCATACTCACCCCTAGACCTCCAAACGGTCTTGGGTGACCTCCAAACGGTCTTGAGACCGTTTGGATGAGTTCCAAACGGTCTTGAGACTGTTTGGCTCACCCAACCCTTGGACTCTAGTGAAAAATCATTAGGGTTTGAGCTATTGAGTTGATCGTCAAATCAGCAATTGATTGCCTTGTAATTGTGTACCTTTGGACCTTCAATTGGTCAACTATACTTGACCCCAGACCTCCAAACGGTCTTGAGTGACCTCCAAACGGTCTTGAGACCGTTTGGGTGATCCCCAAACGGTCTTGAGACCGTTTGGGCCAATCAACCCCAAACAAATCAACTCAATTCAATGCAAATCCAACACTTAGTCGATTAGGGTTAACACCATATCTTTTGTCCTTCAAACACTTAACCATATCCAACCCTAGACCTCCAAACGGTCTTGGGTGACCTCCAAACGGTCTTGAGACCGTTTGGGTGATCCTCAAACGGTCTTGAGACCGTTTGGGCAAGAAAACCCAAAAAGTCATATCAATCAAGTTGAAAGGCAGCACTTAATCCAATTAGGGTTTACATAATTGATTAGCCTTCAACTCACGATTACTTTGGAGTTAATTCCTCAAATTTGGAGGGTTATTAACTAACATGATTATGAACAGGAATCCCAAACGGTCAACGCTTGGTCAACGCCCTCAAATGGTCTTGAGACCATTTGCCCAAAAAGTTCAAATAATCAAATTGGAAAATCAGCACTTAATCCAATTCGGTTTATCCAATTGTTTAGCCTTTAACTCATGATTCCTTGGGAGTTAACCTATAAAATTTGGTGTGTTATTAGACCACATCATTAGGAACAGTAATCCAAAACGGTCCATGCTTGTTCAACGCACTAAAATGGTTTGAGACCGTTTTCCCAAGAAGTTCAAGTTAAACAGATTGGAAAATCAGCACTTAATTCAATTTGATTTGCCTAATTCATTGGCCTTTAAACTACGATTCCTTTGTATTTAACCCCTCAAATTTGGTGGGTCATTAGCCTACATAATTATGAACAGAAATCCCAAACGGTCCACGCTTGGTAAACGCCCTCAAACGGTCTTGGAGACCGTTTTCTCCAACCAACCTTGTGTAACTGTTTGCCCCTCAAACGGTTTTGCAAAACCCCCAAACAGTTTTGCAAACCGTTTGGCCAAGGGTGCAAGACCGTTTTCTAAAGTGACATAGGTATTCACGCCCCCTTTCTTCTACCTCCAGACCCAGGTCTGTTCCCCATGGTTTTAGATGCAAGAAAGCAAGGACGGATGGGGGAAAGAAGAACAAGCTACTTTTGCAAGTACAAAGATATGCATAAGAAAGCAAAAGGATTAGAGTTATAAAACCCGCCTTAAGGTCGTTCCTTGAGCTCCAAGATTCCACGCTTCAAGTCTTTAATGGTGTCTTGAGCTCCACAGGTCGGCCAAGGGTGTTTCTCCAAGGAAAGGTTGGGAAAAGATGGCTAGAAATAAGAAACAAGTAAGGAAGACCATAAAACCAACCTTGCACCATGAATTCCTCCATGAATTCGAGCAAGATGATGATCAAAGCTTACCTAGAACTGCTTGTCCGTTCTCATCTTCTCTAGAGCTCTGTCCTAAGTTGGTCTAAGCAAAGGGAATAAGAAAGTAAGTGAAGGAAACGATCCTTGCTATGTGAGAAAAGGTGTATATATACTTTAGGTGAAATTTCATCATAAGGACAACTTGTTTCTCCATTTCTCCTCTAGGTCCTTCCCTTATTATAAACCAAGTTTCTCCCTTCCATACTTAAGCAAAACTCATCTTAAACCCAAGGTCTAAAGGTGAAGAAAGCCAACTTCTTACTAAGTTGCACATATAGAAGGGTTATTAGACTTATAACTTGATCATTTAATTTATAAGGGTTATCATTCTTATTTAATTATTCAATTGAAGTGACATCTTCATCATTCTTACTCTTAATGATGCCAAGAGTCATAAAAGATACTCTAGAAGGTGTATTTTACAAGTTGCACCTCATATTTTGGGTAAATT
The DNA here is from genome assembly GCA_963693085.1 of Alisma plantago-aquatica. Lineage (NCBI taxonomy): Eukaryota > Viridiplantae > Streptophyta > Magnoliopsida > Alismatales > Alismataceae > Alisma > Alisma plantago-aquatica. Next base: position 772,099,170 of record OY856413.1, on the reverse strand, counting down.
GCACTTTACACCAAAACTAGAGTTTTAAGTACAAGGATTGCTCCACAAGCTGCATCTTAGTGCCCAAGCTTGGAGAATCCATCATACTTTATCATATTCATTCTTATGATGTCTCAACACCAAAGGAACATATTAACATGTGCAATTTGTAAGTTAACCCCTTTTAATTGGGTAATTTGCACATAGGTCCCTGTATTACAAAACAATATTACAACATTGTTCAAAAGGGACAGAAATGAAATTATAGATTCTTCTAAAGCTTAATGACATATCAAGGGGGTAATCACAAGCCTCTAATCATATTTTAAGCAAAACATCTAGGGTTAGTTCATAACCCAGGTCAGGGATGTTACATGTTGAGTTCCCTGCCCGATACACCTAGCTAAGGTAGTGTCTTGGTGCCCGATGTACCTTGAACGTTATGGAGCTCAGTGGGCTAGCCTTATGTCGGGCGTCATGGGTTGGTGGTGATGCCCGATATAGTGGCTTATGGTAACCCTAAATGGGCGATAGGGTTCAGTCGTCATGGATAGATAGTTCTGTCGTGCCTAGCCCCTTGCACGATACGCTCCCTCAACCTAGTTGCACGTAATGCCTTGTGCGTCAGAGTTGCACGTTATGCCTTGATCCCTAGCTGCACGACACACATGGATGCACGACACATGTGGTTGCATGATACACCTTGAAGTGGTGGCCTGATATCCCTGCCTTAGCTTGGCCGATATGTGGCTAGAATGCTTGGGCGATATGAAAAGTTACCCTGCCCGATACCACTTCTAGTGAGGGTGCCCTGCCCGTCACACTTCTTGTGAGGGTAGTGGGTACTTCTAGTGAGGGTTCCCTGCCCATCACACTTCTTGTGATGGTAATGGGTACTTCTAGTGAGGGTCATGTTCCACCCGAAAACCCATCTATAGTTCTTTATCATGCAATCGCATCCTTGTTACTAAGAGTTATGGTTTATGGTTTGTGAACCTTTGACATGTTTGATAGTAGTGAGGTGGTTGATATAGTAGAACACACCTATGTAAGCATGACATATTTGAACTCTAATGACATGATACTATATGTGCTTATGATCACTTTGAATCTTGTACATATATATATGATGATGAGTAATGTTAAGCTTGGTAGCACATGAGCTGCTTCACATGATGATGTGACCCATGTCTATGGTCACAGGTTTGCGGCATGAATGATAAAGCGTATAATCATCAATATTGCCCTATGCTTGATGGCATGCTCATTCTAGTAATTCCTTAATAGCTTTAGTTATCTCTATACTTGTGTATACTAACCATGTAGGTGTTTCATGCAGATGTATAGCTAGGTAAAGGGCTATGATGTATATATGTTTGAATGACACTACATTGATGGTCACTCTTGTTGATGAGATAACATGCATCACCTGTGTCATGTGTTTAGGTCTGAGGACCTGCGTTTGGCTAAAGTGCCTAGTTGAGGTGTTATCCTCTGATGATGAGATCTAGGATTGTTATCTCCAACAATGAGAATGCCTTATGAGGCATTGGTTTCTTATGACGAGGGATTGAGATCTCGGGATATTGTGATGGTGGTAACAATAATGTAGCTTAATGTTATATATGTGATTCCACTTGTTTGCCCCAACAATCTACTTAAAATACGTTAACTAATTACAGATGCATCTCTCATGTAGTTGCCCTGGCCATAGATCCATCATCGACAATAGCTGGTGATGGTGAAACAGGTTCTCCTGCGGGTTAACCTGGGAGCGCATATTATGGAATATGTGTGGTTTCTCCTAGCCGAAAATGAGGAGGTTAGAGTGCAACTTCGGTTGTAGACTCAAGATGTGTGTAAGAGCATGGTGAATAGGCCCATGGATCAGTGTGATAGAGCATGAATGTGTTCATGGCTCAGGGAGCACGGTGAACTGGCCCATGGCTTAGATATACTAGCGTCGAGACTTGTACCAAGGTGGGCTAGAGAAAGGGTAGCCTGCGGGAGCTGACCCTGTGGCTGAGGCCACTTAAGCATGAGATTGCGGTCCTGCTTTGGTTCTCATGCACTGACCACAAGGTGGGAGGTCGTGGAGTCTGGCTCTTTCATTGACCTTGTATGTCATCGGCTTGGGTTTCGTAACTGAAGGTTAGATTTGATCAGTACGGCTCACTTCTAGAGGTCCTCTCTCCATGAAGGATCAAGATCACAAGCATACCCCTACATGGGTGAAGCCTATGTTCAAACTTACTCAAGATTATCCAAAACTCTTCTTACGTATCTCATAAGCTATCCAACATACTCTCCTGGCCAGGGTTTTAGCCTACTGTTAGCACTAATGACGTTCCATGGGTGCATACTATGCCATGCACATAGGGTTTCTATAGGTTCTTCACTAACCTCACACTAGTACAAAAAATGGTTTTTATAACAGCTCATTTTTCCATTTTATTATAGGTGTCAATTGTTGTATTAGATCGTGTGGTCTTATGGGGGGGTTCTTTATACAACAGGTGTTGCACATGTCGTAATAGATGTATTTTATACAATAGTTAATACATGTTGTAGTTCATTGAACATGCCTGTTGTAATAGGGGTGTTGTAGATAACATGTTGAGACAAAAGGAAAATACATCTAGACACAAGGTTTTGAACTTGAGACCACTTGAAAGTAAGGCACATCTCAAACCGCTGAACTAGTTTCATTTTATGCAACACATATATTCTTTGTTGTACATATACAACAAATGATGTGCAAACCTGTTGTGTGATTGTGGTCTATTACAACAGGTAACTATTACAATAGGTGAAAGCATGTTGTGTAATTATAGTATACTACAATGGGTTATAGTATGTTGTGTAATGATGGTCTATTACAATGGGTTGACATATGTGACTATTACAACGGGTAGAGCATGTTGTGTAATTATGATCTTTTAGAATAGGTTAGAGTATGTTGTGTAATGATGTTCTATTACAATGGGTTAACATACATGACTATTACAAGGGGTTAGAGCATGTTGTGTAATTATGATCTTTTACAACAGTTTAGAGTATGTTGTGTAATGATGATCTATTACAACAAGTTAGCATACGTGACTATTACAACAGGTTAGACCATGTTGTGTAATTATGGTCTTTTACAACGAGTTTGAGTATGTTGTGATATTACAGTCTATTACCCAAATTTAGCACCTATTGTAGTATCACATATACTACAATGAGTTTGGCCCGTTGTATATAACTTGTGTTGTATAAAATATATAATTCACAACACACAAATAGACTTGTTGTAAAAGATATGTTAACTACAACACAACCAACATAACTATTGTATTTTTCCCGTTGTAAAAAGCATTTTCTGTAGTAGTGTCATCATTGAAGGATCTATCCCTCAGTCTGACATGCACGACCCTTCCCACGGTTGGGTCGCCAAAGGCACTAGGTCATCCAAACTCACATGGCTCATATCGACATCCAAAGGCATGTCCATACACCTAGTCTAACATGACATCTAACTCATCATGCCATCTCTCTCTCTAACCACCACTTAGAGTTAGGGTTAGCATCATCCTTAGAGGATGTGCCAGGTCACTACTTATGATGGAGGTCTCTACTTCCAAGACTAACTTTCTCTACTCATCCTCCTGATAAGGAGGTATAGCCTTAGGTCTCTCCTGAGGGCATAATGACTTATGGAATACGACCTAAGCATGTATCTATTCTTTAGTTTACGCTTAAACTATTAAGCTTATGTCCATTACATCTTATTTACATGCTTTTCATTACTTTGGTGGAGGATTCCTTAAACCTTATCAATCTTACCCATCCCTCAAGAGGGTGAGGAAAAGAGAGAAAACCCTAATCCTTAAGGTCCTTAACAACATTTGAGTTGAAAAGGGATGAACAAGATGAGAGAGTCCTAAAGGTATCATTTTTCGAGTCAGATCCTAAGATATTGGCCAGACAGTCACATTAATCTGAGAGTCCTCATATTCTGACTAGCGGTGCGAAGGAAAATCTTTCCAGGCCCCAGACGTGATCCTTTTCTGGACACCTCTATCTTTCGAAAAATCCTCTAATAACTCCCTCGGTTCTATGGAATTTGTAAAATTTAATAATTATTAAAGATTAAATGAGGAACCTATGCTCTAATACCAAATTTAATGACCCTGCCTCCCGGTAACCCCCAATTAAGGGAGAGCAAGAGGTCAGAGCCATTATCCCAATTAACGGTATCAAAGGTTTGACAAATAATCAATAACAATTATCAAATTCTACCAACGAAACTGAATACCTTTTTCAAAAACTTGGTTGTCTACTTTTATCCGCATCTAGAGTCTATTCTAACTAACCCCCCTTTGTACTTTAACTCTTATTTAATTCCACATATGCCACTTTACTATTTGTCCTTTCAAACATGTACCTAAAACCCCGACAAACAAAACGTCAGTCAACATAATTGAATATGCCAATCTGTGGGGACAATCAAAATTTCACAAATATGTCTAACAATCTAATTATCACAATCAAGTAATTAACAAGCCAATATACGTTTCCAATGTGTTGTTCTCCACCGCTTTTGCCCTAACCCTGGAATACCCCCTCTAGGGTTTCTCTTTTGCCATTGACTTAAGGCCACCTTCTCAATCCCGAGCTTGGTGCCTGGGGTCACCCTTCATGGTGCCCTTTAGTCATGCAATATCATAGGCCACCTTCTCAATCCTGAGCTTGGTGCCTGGGGTCACCTCTCATCGTGCCCATTGGTCTTCCCTCCTAGGCTTGACCTTTTTGCATCATCCATCAGGGTGGCATGTAGGTGTGAGAATACACACTTATTTTATAATTGTGATAATCATAGTGACTTTATAATTTGCAAGTATGAACATCCAACTGATAAGTTACATTCAATGCGATGAATCATCCGAGAAACTCTTTGGGAAACTAATGTGATTAACCATAATTAACCACATACATGTCAAGTTGACTTGAATGCAGAAATAACTCAACCAAGCAAGAAACCAAGCAAACACACACACAAGTTGATCCTGAAATAGACATCCAATTTTTCTATCATTAATCATGTCATCATGATCTATTAATCCTAGTTGATTCCTAGGATTATTAGTCATTTCTAGGGTTTTGATCTCAATTAGGATTTCACTTCATTTTTATTACTTTAAACCCAAATTTTATAAAATTACTTACAAACCCTAATTATTTCATCTTTCTTTCACAAAAGATCCTAAGATCATCTTTTAGCAACATGAAACCCTAATTTCAGATTATAAGTACTTTTCTTTTCTTTTTCTCTTATTTAGGGTTTCTAAGCATATTAATCATCATATTAGGTTTAAAACCCTAAACCTTGCAATTTCATCTTCAAAACAGGTTAAAATCCATCTTTATCATTAAACAAGTTAATAACACTCGAATTAACTTATTTTCAAGATTAAATTTATCCTTTATCATCAAATAGGGTTTCTAACCACAATTAAATACTTTTTCCATCAAAATTATATACTTTTGCAAACAAATACTTATCTAAGTTCCCAAACTATTTTTAACATATCCCTCGTATTTTTCTGATCAATTTTCATGTATCAACTTTCCTCATCCGAGTTTTCTAGCAAAAGATACGATTTTAGTAAGAAAATTCATTTTTCTGATTTTTTTGCTAATTTTAAAAAAACGAGGATCGCCCGATCCATGGTCCGTTGGTCCACTCAACATCAAACATCCTAGGATGCATGCACCTCAATGATCAAAAGTAAACAAAGGATGAAACTGCCCTTACCTGGACAGAAGACATGAAGGGGCAGTCAGGTAATTCTACAGGGTCGTCTCCTTCTTCAACCTCACGACACAGCTGTTGTTGTGATGGTCAACCTTACAGAATCTTGTTATACATTGCAGTTACTTATACGTTCCTTATGTTATTGATAACACCAAATTTTGTGACGTTTTTGCCCTTTATTCTGTTATCAAAACTACCCTTTTCTGCTATTTTCCTCTATTTTATTAGCGTTTTCGCAACAATTGGCCAAGCAACGCTCTTATTCCAATTTTTCCTATCTTCTACACAGTTTTCCTCGTTTTTGTGCAATAAGGCCGATTCCGGCCCACAATAAGTCTAATCCCGTCTCGACATCCCTGACGCCCAATACAACCCAGCCCGACAGGGGCAGGGCGACACGAGAATGATCGGCGGAGAAGGGCATTGCGCAAGAAGGACGTGTCGGCCGACATACCGTCTACCCGACAGGGAGCCAAAGCCGCATCGATGACCTAACTCATCAGGCAACACAGCCACCCACCGGCAGGCATGCCGCCAGCCACGTGACCGATAGCCAGCGCCTCGCGCCGAGACATACATGTATCGGCCGTCCACATCCATCGACCGGCGTATAAGGGAGCTACGTGGCGTTTCTAGCACCATAACTCCTTCAACCGCCGCCTATAAATAGTAGCTACAGGAAGCCGAAAAGACAGGTTGGTCACGGGTCGGACGAGTCAGAGAGTCGGAAGAGAATCCGGACAAGACAGTTCGAGAGCCACCTCCGAAGGAAGCTGTGAGAGCAAGAGTATCGCACCCCAGTGCTTGCGCCGGGCGACACTAGGTGAGCTTTCCCTCATCCCGAGAGGGAAGTGATGGTTCACTTAGTGTTGTCCCAGGCGACACTGTGGGCCGGTATCGGCCAGCGAAGACGAGCGACATGAGTGCCCGACAGTAGACTCGTAGCTCTCTGCCCGACACGATATCGAACCTGATACGGTCCGCCCGTCATGCGTGCCGCCCGAGAGGGTGCGCTGCCCGACATGAGCGTATCGGCCAGGGCCCTTGAGCGATACAGTTAGTCGTCAGTCGGCGCTGCCCGAGAGGGGGTGCCGCCTGACACTGCCGTATCGGGCTCGGCTGGCTCGGCTCCTGACCGGTATCGGGCAGGAGAGCTATAGTAGTCTGTCGTTCTTCTACATCAAGAAGGCGACATCTATCTTTAATTATGTTATTTAAATTCTTAGCTTATGCATTGTATTAAGACCCTTATTGCTTATGGAAATAGAAATGCTTAATTGCTATTTGTTTAATGCTTAGTGCCTTATGATTGGGTAACTGCTGTGTTGGATATCTGAACTCTAGCTTGCATGTTTTGGATCGCGTTTAGCTTAGCTACCGAATCATCTTTCCCGTCGCAACACTTCGAGAGTTGGGTTGTGGCTCTAGTGTTTGGTCCGGTTCTGGAGTACGAGAGTACCCGGAACAGAGTTATTTTAGTATCATTCCACTCTAACTTGAGCCCAGCAACCTCGAGAGGGGTGTTGAAGCTTGGTTAGAGGCACCCGCTCTGAGAGGAGGGGTGCAGGGTGTTACTGCTACCACTTGTCTTACTGAAGTCTTATCCCTTGCATTACGCCTTAAACTGCAGTTTATCTTTCTATTTTCTGTTGCATGAAAATTCCTAAAAACTGCTAAATGACAAAATCTTAATCTTTCTTGTAACTCCAGTTGGAGATAGTTTTCTTTGATTTAATCGTGACATCTTGTTGTTCCCCTTCGGGGAACTTTAATATCTCTTTATACCCACCGGAGTGTAGAGTGTCGATTCAGAGTCGTCAACACAACCCACCTTGTCCCTGTGTTCGACCCCGTATGACTACTTCGACCCCGTAAACAAAGTTGCGGGGGCCTGGAAGGATTCGGGTTATAAATGTGAAGGCTCGACTACCTCAAATACGCCTCCAATTTTAGGACGCGCGATTTAGGCCGGTCAACTTTCTGGCACCGTTGCCAGGGACAAGGCAAATGGCATTGTTGACGAATCCGAAGCCACTAACTACACTCATGTGCCTCAAGCTTAGAAATAGGCTTGACAACACCTCTTTTTCTTTTTCTTTTTTTCTTTTTCTTTTTCTTTAAGCATTATTCTTAGCCAGAACCAAATAACTCTCTGTTCTAACTTGACTTCTCATGATATTTCAGGTACCCTGCAAAGATGTAACCTGCTCCACCGAGCCTTGATACCATGCCTCGTTGTGAGCAACCCCTTTCTGAGGGCGAATGTCAGAGCCAAAGCGAGAGGGCGACCCGGCCTAATTGGGTTGGTCAGCTTTCCGCCTACATAAAAAGACAGGACACCATCATCAACCAGTTGGTACAGGGGACGTTTACCAACCCTGGATCTCTGAATTCCATGCAACACCAGATGGCGAGTCTGCAGATGCGCCAATGGGAGGTCGATCAACGGCTGTCTCAGATGGCTTCTCTGATGAAGAACCCTGCAGGAAAAACGCTCCCTCACCCTGAAACTGCAGTAATGGCAGTGCTTAGATCAGGAAATACAGTAGAGCACGCTGATGAAGCCCCAGCGGAACCTGAGCAAGGGCCCAAGGATGCTATTCCAGCAGGAGGTGGAGGTAGGCCTGCAGAAGCTCAGGAGCCTACGCCGAGACCGTCCGATGAGCCATCTGGTGGGAGGAATCCTTATGCTCCCAGGATACCGTTCCCGTACAAGCTGATCAAGGCAAATCTGAAAAAGCGGCACGAAAGGTTCATGGACTCGATCAGGAAGCTGCATCTTGAAGTCCCCTTCCTTGACGCTTTGGAGGAGATGCCCACATACGCCAAGTTTCTCAAAGATCTAATAATGAAGAAAAGAAGGGGAGGAAGGATAGAGACAGTGTACCCTGGCCTCTACTTCCTCTGCCTTCGTAAAGCCCAGCTTGCCAACTAAGAGAAGGGATCCCAGAGCTTTCACAATCCCATTCGCCATCGGGGATAATGTCGAGCGGAAGGGTCTAGCGGACTTGGGAGCAAGCATCAGCCTCACGCCCTTAAGTTTCGCGCAAAGGATGGGTTTGACCGACATGGTTCGAACCAATATGCGGATTGAACTGGAGGATCACTCCTTCAAAAGACATGTTGGCATTGTCGAAGATGTGCCGATTAGGGTTGGTGATTTCTTTATTCCCTGCGACATCGTCGTCATCGACACAGCTGAAGATCCCAGATGTCCGATCATCTTCGGACGCCCTTTTTTGGCAACAGGGAGGGCGCTGATTGATGTCTCTGAAGGGATAATCACCTTGAGGGTTGGAAACAACCACATGGACTTCAAGATGAAGGAGATCATGAGAGGTCCATCCCTGTCTGAATCGGCCTATTTTGCGGATAGTTACAATAAATTCTGCGAGGAAATAGAGAAGGATATCCGGACAGTGGACCCCCTCGCAAGGGCAATAAGCTGTCAGGATCTCGACCTCGAAGATCCCGAGGTCGTGAGGCATCTCGACATTTTCAACCTTTCTGACAAAGACTTGCAAGAAGAAGAGGAGGAGGTGAACTCTGCGAAGTATGCCTCCCTTGAGGGAGAACCTCAGGAGGAGGCACCCAGAGCAAAGCCAGATTTAAAAGTGTTGCCTGAAGGACTGAAGTACGAATTTTTAGATGAAGAACAGAGGAACCCAGTCATCGTAAACGCCGATCTTTCAAGCAATCAGCTAGACCGGCTCCTTGAGGAGTTAAGACTCCAAAGGGGGACTATAGGATATTCCGTAGATGATATCAAAGGCCTTAGCCCCGCCCTTTGCATGCATCGCATCAACTTGGATGAGTCTGCCAAGCCTCTGGCCCAACCCCAGAGGAAGCTGAATCAGATGCTCAAAGAGGTCGTCAAGAAAGAGGTAATAAAGCTTAGGGACGCGGGGATCATTTACCCAATTAGCGACAGCAATTGGGTAAGCCTGATCCACGTAGTACCCAAGAAAGGCGGAATGACTGTGGTTAAGGGTGAGAAGGGTGACGAGGTGGCGGTAAGGACCGTCACCGGTTGGCGAATGTGCATTGATTACCGAAAGCTAAATCAGGCTACAAAAAAGGATCATTTTCCGCTACCTTTTATTGACCAAGTTCTTGAAAGATTAGCGCATCACGATTATTTTTGTTTTCTTGATGGCTTTTCAGGATTTTACCAGGTACCCATCTTACCCGACGACCAAGAGAAAACGACGTTCACCTACCTTTACGGCACTTATGCCTTTAGAAGGATGCCCTTCAAACTCTGCAACACCCCCGCCACCTTTCAAAGATGCATGATATCAATGTTCTCAGATTTTCTAGAAGACATCGTGGAAGTTTTCATGGACGACTTCTCCGTCTATGGAAAGGACTTCGATAGCTGTCTGAAGAATCTGTCGTTAGTACTTCAAAGGTGCGAGGAAAACAGCCTGGTCCTGAACTGGGAAAAATGTCATTTCATGGTGCGAGAGGGCATCGTTCTAGGGCATAAGATCTCAAGGTGTGGGATCGAGGTGGATACCAGCAAAATCGAAGCTATATCTAAGCTTCCTCCACCAAAATCCGTCACGGGGATAAGAAGCTTCCTCGGGCACGCCGGATATTACCGAAGATTCATCAAGGACTTCTCAAAGATTTCCAAACCATTGTCCAATCTTCTGGTAAAAGATGTTGAATTTGTTTTCTCTAACGATTGTCTCAGTGCTTTTCAGGCCCTGAAAAATGCTTTAGTATCACCACCTATCCTTCAAGCGCCAGATTGGGGTTTACCCTTTGAGCTAATGTGCGACACTAGAGACTACGCAGTGGGAGCAGTCCTGGGGCAAAAGAAAGATGCTGCACGATTTGTAAAGGTTTGCAAAGAGTGCCAGGCAACGGGAAATATAGGGCGGAGGAATGAAATGCCGATGGCAAGCTGGATCGAAGTGGAAATATTTGACGTATGGGGGATTGATTACATGGGGTCGTTTCCCCCATCCCAGGGGTATCAATACATACTAGTGGCAGTAGATTATGTATCGAAATGGGTAGAGGCGGTAGCCACCCAAACATGCGATGCCAAGTCGGTTATCAAGCTTTTTGAGAAGACCATCTTTCCCCGTTTCGGTATATCGCGCACCGTAATAAGCGACGGCGGGTCACACTTCGGAGAAAGGCAGTTCGAAGCGCTCCTACGCAAGTATGGAGTAAAACATAAGATCGCTACGCCCTACCACCCACAGACGTCGGGGCAGGTAGAGGTCTCAAACAGACAGATCAACTAGATCTTAGAAAAGACTGTCAGCCGCACACGGAAGGACTGGTCTATGAAACTTGACGACGCATTATGGGCCTACCGTACTGCTTACAAGACGCCCATTGGAACCACCCCCTACCGTCTTATATACGGAAAATCCTGCCATCTGCCTTTGGAACTAGAACACAAGACCCTTTGGGCGATCAAGTTCCTAAATATGGACCTAGACAAAGCAGGAGAAAAGAGGTTTTTGCAGCTTCAAGAGCTCGAAGAGCTGAGGATTCACGCCTACGAGAATGCAAAGATCTACAAGGAAAGAACAAAAATGTGGCATGATGCCCACCTTAGGAGAAAGGATGTGAGCGAAGGGGATAAGGTCTTGCTATTCAAGTCCTCCATCCGTCTTTTTCCTGGGAAATTACAGACAAGATGGTCGGGACCGTTTTCTGTATCAAAGATATACCCATCAGGAATGATGGAGCTCCGCGACAAGGATGACCCGACTAAGATCTTCAAGGTGAACGGGCACAGAGTGAAAAGGTTTTATGAGGACGAAGCTTTTGTCAGGAAAGCAGAGATTGACATACTGGATGTGGGTACAACCGAAGAGCCTACACCGGTCGAGCTGGCGACGGAAACTTCAGCGCTCCTCGGGAGGCAGCCCGAGTCATAGATTAGGATACATTTGTTTTCTTTGTAAAAACAACCATTATGGACTGTAATAAGGCCCGAGTCAGTGCATGCGCACGTGTGCTGACTCTTTTTGTTTTATGGGCCACCGCTGTGTTTTGCGGAGCATTGAGGAGTAATATCATCTGAGGTAGGAGATCCTTCTCTATACCAATGATGTTTTACCATGCAATGGCATTTTACTTCACCCAGGTTTAGTTTTGGCCTTTTGACCGCCCACTTTTCTACCGTGTCGACCAGCTGGGTGCAGAACCGCTTGTATCGGGCAGCCTCGCCCCGGGCATCGCAAGGGCAGCGGATGACCCTTGGACTGCCTGAGGGGACTGCACGTCTCGGGAATAGCGTGACTAAAACGCCCGACGCGCGCCATGTTTTGCATGTTTTACCCCCAGCTGGGTTCTCTATAAATAGCGTGGAGGTTTCTTCGTGTCGGGCTATCATTTTCTCCTTTTTGCCACCGGGAACGCATGTAGTGATCCTCCCTTTTGCTCGTGTGTCGGCCATCTTGCCTTCGCCCTGGTATCGGGCAATGCCTCCTGAGAGCAAAGGTATAGCTCGACACACCTTTTGCCCGACACGTTATCACTCGCCCGGCACAGGTTTTGTATCGTGTGAGGCGTATCGGCCGGCTTGTTGTTTTCTTATCGAACGACATGGCTTGTCGCCCGATAGGGTTGTAGACCGACACGTTTATCGGCCGATAACCCTGTCGCCCGACGCCAGTATCTCTTATCGAGACGCTTATCGGGTTCACATGACCTGCAGATTTTCTATCGCCCGACATGCTTTCGCGCGTAACGTTGGTCGATAGCGTTTTCCCGATGTTTCGTATCGGGCATCATGCTTCTCACGGCGATGTCATGTTTTCGCTTCATGTGACCTCGAATTGCCCGACACACCTATGTCGGGCGTCGAGTCATATCGCGCGACAACATCGTGTCGTCCGATCACCTATCGCCCAGTTTTAATAAGTTTTCTTTCTTTTCATCTTTCTTGCCTAACGGATGAATAAATAAATTTTAAATAATAGGTATAGCTCGTATGGAGCAAACCACCTACCGCACCAGCAAGCACGGCGCGGGGATCAACAACAACTGTCGAGCAGAAACGGAAACAACAATGGAAGGGAAGATCTTTCTTGATTTGGTAGCTCCAATAGTGAGTCACCTAGCTATGAGTGCGGCAACCAAGGCCTCCGAACAAGTTCGAGGCACCCTGGTTCCGTCCTCTTAAGGGAGAGGGCCCACCCTGACTACACACTCCTGGGAACTAAACTAGGGACAGATAATCAGCCCCTTGTTTATGTTCACAACAGAGATGTGAAGAAAGGGGGGGCGAGAAGTGAATTTTGAGGGTTTCGCTCCAGCTCAACCGCTACATCGCCAAAGCAAACCCACTAGACAACCTCCCAATGGCATGCTGCAACTTCGCAGGAGCATTTTGCAGCACATCAGAAAGCTAACCCTCACTGGCTAAGCTTTACCTCACTTTTGCTTTCTTCTCTACTCTGGGACAGAGTAGAAAGTAAGTTTGGGGGGGGGGGGTATGCCAGTGAGGGAGGTATAAAAATTTTATCACTTCAAGCTTTCTATGATATTCATTCTTTTTTACCTGATGTGCTCTTACAGCTTCCTGTATATCTGATGTACGCATGCATGCCATATAAAAATTTACAAAAATCTTTCCTTTGCAAATTTCTGTCCCTATGCATATGTACAAAGTTGCTATAATAATAAAAACTTGTTGTGACTTCTTGCAAAGTTTACTTTCTGTATATTTAACGAGTTACAAGTTCTGTCATATCTTTCTGATAATGCTGTCTCAAACAAACAAAAGATTGTGCCTTGCCATCCAAAAATTTTTGAAAAATAATAATCTCGCAAACAGTTAAGAGACGAGTATGGAGAAGGAAAAAGCTGCCCAAACAGCAGATATCTCTTTTGTTTTCCCTTACCCAGCAAAAATCCCAAAAAGAGACAGAAGCCTTATGAGCGTGAATAAAAGCATGAGAGTTGTGCCCAATAAAAGAAAAGAAAAAAAAATATATATACACACTTGTTTTCCAAAAGTACCCATCTTTAGGCATGGTAGATCCGGGGCAGTGGTACGTAGGATGTGAAATCACTTCTCTAAAGCCAACTGGCTTGGACTGCAGGGACCACTTGCCCGTTAACGGACCCTTACCTGGATGGACTGATGGGAAACAAGAAAAAAAAAACCCAAAAAGCCTTAGCCTACCCTATACACAACTTTCTGGCCCTAAAATAAAGTTGTTTGGTGTGGAAGCTAACTTTGGAATCATACAGCAAAGTCTCGCTGAAGCTGTGGAGAAGAAAAATTTTACTTAAATAACAAGGCAAGTAGGGCAAGGTCTTTTGTTCGCGTTAAGACATCATTACCTCTAAGACACCGCAAATCTTATGCTACCCTTTAGCCTTAAAGTTTTGCTGTGCAAGAAGAAGCAACACAAAGTCTAGTTTAAATATTGATTGAGGACAATCAAAAAGCTAAGTTTGGGGGAGTTTATAAAACCAAATTTTGTGACGTTTTTGCCCTTTATTCTGTTATCAAAACTACCCTTTTCTTCTATTTTCCTCTATTTTATTAGCGTTTTCGCAACAATTGGCCAAGCAACGCTCTTATTCCAATTTTTCCTATCTTCTACACAGTTTTCCTCGTTTTTGTGCAATAAGGCCGATTCCGGCCCATAATAAGTCTAAGCCCGTCTCGACATCCCTGACGCCCGATACAACCCAGCCCGACAGGGGCTGGGCGACACGAGAATGATCAGCGGAGAAGGGCGCTGCGCAAGAAGGACGTTTCGGCCGACATACCATCTACCTGACAGGGAGCCAAAGCCGCATCGATGACCTAACTCGTCGGGCGACACAGCCACCCACCGGCAGGCGTGCCGCCAGCCACGTGACCGATAGCCAGCGCCTCGCGCCGAGACATACCTGTATCGGCCATCCACATCCATCGACCGGCGTATAAGGGAGCTACGTGGCGTTTCTAGCACCATAACTCCTTCAACCGCCGCCTATAAATAGCAGCTACAGGAAGCCGAAAAGACAGGTTGGTCACGGGTCGGACGAGTCGGAGAGTCGGAAGAGAATTCGGACAAGACAGTTCGAGAGCCACCTCCGAAGGAAGCTGTGAGAGTAAGAGTATCGCGCCCCAATGCTTGCGTCGGGCGACACTAGGTGAGCTTTCCCTCATCCTGAGAGGGAAGGGATGGTTCACTTAGTGTTGTCCCGGGCGACACTGCGGGCCGGTATCGGCCAGCGAAGACGAGCGACACGAGTGCCCGACAGTAGACTCGTAGCTCTTTGCCCGACACGATATTGAACCCGATACGCTCCGTCCGTCATGCGTGCCGCCCGACATGAGCGTATCGGCCAGGGCCCTTGAGCGATACAGTTAGTCGTCAGTCGGCGCTACCCGAGAGGGGGTGCCGCCCGACACTGCCGTATCGGGCTCGGCTCCTGACCGGTATCGGGCAGGAGAGCTACAGTAGTCTGTCGTTCTTCTACTTCAAGAAGGCGACATCTATCTTTAATTTTGTTATTTAAATTCTTAGCTTATGCATTGTATTAAGACCCTTATTGCTTATGGAAATAGAAATGCTTAATTGCTATTTGTTTAATGCTTAGTGCCTTATGATTGGGTAACTGTTGTGTTGGATATCTGAACTCTAGCTTGCATGTTTTGGATCGCGTTTAGCTTAGCTACCGAATCGTCTTTCCCGTCGCAACACTTCGAGAGTTGGGTTGTGGCTCTAGTGTTTGGTCCGGTTCTGGAGTACGAGAGTGCCCGGAATGGAGTTGTTTTAGTATCATTCCACTCTAACTTGAGCCCAGCAACCTCGAGAGGGGTGTTGAAGCTTGGTTAGAGGCACCCGCTCTGAGAGGAGGGGTGCAGGGTGTTACTGCTACCGCTTGTCTTACTGAAGTCTTATCCCTTGCATTACGCCTTAAACTGCAGTTTATCTTTCTATTTTCTGTTGCATGAAAATTCCTAAAAACTGCTAAATGACAAAATCTTAATCTTTCTTGTAACTCCAGTTGGAGATAGTTTTCTTTGATTTAATCATGACATCTTGTTGTTCCCCTTCGGGGAACTTTAATATCTCTTTATACCCACCAGAGTGTAGAGTGTCGATTCAGAGTCGTCAACACAACCCACCTTGTCCCTGTGTTCGACCCCGTATGACTACTTTGACCCCGTAAACAAAGTTGCGGGGGCCTAGAAGGATTCGAGTTATAAATGTGAAGGCTCGACTACCTCAAATACGCCTCCAATTTTAGGATGCGCGATTTAGGTCGGTCAGTTATGTGGTAAGATCTTATAAATCTTATCTTGTCAATCATGTTCCATAAAGAAATACTTAGTTACATGCCTTCTATACATCTTGGTAAGCTTTATGGTAATAACAACATTTCTCTATAGGCTGCTCTTATTCTATGTTTTATCAATTATCTGTTGTTGTTGCTTTAATCATTCTGAGGTTTTATAGTTTCGGCGGGGAGTTATGTTTCTCGCTGGGACTGTGTGTCTCACCCCGTTGGCTTACAACCTTTTTAGGTGTTCACGCTAGACGTGGTGGTGGTCGCGGGGTTGCGGCCGAGCAACAAGACAAGTAGTAGAAGGCAAGAGATGGATATGCTGCTATTCTGGTTGTTTTGTAGTAGAGTCTTAGAGTCATCCATGTACTCTCAGGTCCGCGGAGGTGTTTTGACGTTGTTTTATGATGTATAGCTGATGAAGCTTTGTATATCCTGTTGTTGGCCGGACGTGGCCTGTTATGTATATATATATAAATAGGTGATGAACTCATGTGATGACAAGACAGTTGATCTGTTAAGCTGTGAACACGTATCTAGACTTGTAGATGTTTATATAACTTGTCTTCTTGTAGGATGAGGATCGGAATGTAATAGTTTCTTGGTTTATCTGCTTCTCGAAATCGGTTTTAATTACCCAGTGTTTTTGGTAAGATGTGGTTTGTGGTGTTTTCCACATGTATTCGTGTGGCACCTCGTTGTCTGTGTGCTAATGGGATGTGTCGCCACAAGTTTTGGTATCAGAGACCTAGGTTCGTTGAGTCTACAGGGATTTAGGACTAGGTTATGTTTGTTCTTGTGAGTTTTCCAGATTTTCTTACAATCATCTTCTACCCTCAGCAGAAGAAAAAGCCAAGATGTCTAGAAACCATGAAGAACATGTTGCCGAGAGTAGTGAGGTTGCATCAGTTGATGGAGTTGAATGGAAAGCACATGGAGATCGGGTGCCTAAGGTTCCCCAACTTGACCCAGCCATTCTCAAAAACCCTGCCTACCAACAACTTATGGGGCAGATGATGGCTATGATGAATCTCATAGTAGAGAGATTGTCAGTGCCTCCGTCGAGAGAACAGGCTCCCCATGGTGAAACATCGGGTATTGGGAAGACCTTTGAGCGGTTTCGCCGAGTCGGAGCTTCGGACTATGCTCGGACGGCTGATCCAACAGATGCAGATCTGTGGCTGACAGGTCTTGAGAAGGCCTTTCGGATCCTCAACATCCCTGAAGCAAACAAAGTCAAGCATGTTGTCTACCTTCTTAAGGGTAGTTCTGGCCACTGGTGGGCCATCGAGGAGGAGAAGTGACCCAGTGAGGTGATTGGTTGGGAGGTTTTCCGGCACGAGTTCGTCAGCAGATACTTTCCATAGACGTATTTGGACGAGAAGATCAACCAGTTTGAGCACCTGCACCAAGGAGCGATGAACATCACCGAGTATGAAGCCAAGTTCATGGATCTATTAAGGTTTTGTCCTCACATGGAAGCAACAGATGATGAGCGGATCAGACGTTTTGAGAAAGGCCTGAGTGCGGAACTGACAACACCTGCTTCTGCGTTGGAAAACCGAGAGTGGTTTGCCATGTTTGTGGAATCTGTCTGGAGGATTGAACGATCATTTAGGGAAAAGAGAGAGGCCATGACCAAGAAGAGGCATGCTCAGTTCCAGAGACAGAGGTTCGATGGCTTCAAGAAGCTGAGGTTTTCAACACCTTCTGGGTTAAGAGGTTCCAGTGCACCATCGCACTGGTCTCCGAGTAAGGGAAGAGGATATGGTTCTTCGCCGTCTAAGACACATAGTATAACTTCTGTAGTAGTGATAGGGCCATCTAGGCCACAATAGTAAGACCAGTCATGCCATCTTTGTGGTCAGATCGGGCATTGGAAGTCAAATTGCCCAAGTAAAGATGTTGAAGTGACGCAGCATCTGAGGCAAAATCTACAAGGGGAAGATAGACAGCAACCCAGTAGTAGCATAGGGTGAGGACGTGGTCAAGCGTCGCAAGTGGGATCATCTTCTCAAGGAAGCAGAGGACGTGGACAACAAGCAACAGCTCAATTCTATGCTATGAGTCAATAGGAGGCGATAGTCAACCCACGAGCGGTGAGAGGTCATATGGAGTTATTTCATTATGATTTGTCTTCTTCTTACTTTATATCTGTTCTGGTTGACCCGGGTGCTGCGCACTCTTTTATTGCATGTTCTATGCCTGATAACTATTTGTTACCTGTTAGCTGTAAGAAAAATAGCTTGTTCTTAGAAACCCCTCTTGATGGTTCCTCGATGCTTCGAGAGGAGTGCCCATCCTGTGTTCTATCTTTTTCAGGACACATGATACAAGTGGATCTCATACCCTTGATATGCATGGATTCGATGTGATCCTTGGGATGGATACCTTAGAGAAGTATAAGGTTGTGTTGGACTGTGGTTCCAAGCAGGCAGTGTTTGAGGTTTGTGGAAAGAAGTGGATCTTCCAAGGAGATAAGAAGATTCTTCTGATGTGTCTAGTATCAGCGATGGTGGCAGAAAAGTTGCTACAGCAAGGATGTAAGGCGTTCTTAGCTCACGTTGTCGATACCAAGGAAAAGGGTCCTAGCCTTGAGGAGGTGACAGTTGTCTGAGAGTTTGCAGATGTGTTACCTAATGAGTTCCCCGGTGTTCCTGCACCTCGAGAGATTGATTTCGAGATCAATATGGTTCCAGGAACACATCTAGTTGCACAGACACCGTATAGGATGGTTCCAGTAGAGATGGCAGAGTTAAAGAAGCAGTTACAAGAGTTATTTGAGAAAGGTTTCATCTGACCGAGTACATCTCCTTGGGGTGCTCCAGTGTTGTTCTTTAAGAAGAAGGACGGTTCGATGTGGTTGTGTATAGATTATTGGTAGTTGAATAAAGTCATGATCAAGAATAAATACACGTTGCCAAGGATGGATGATCTGTTTGATCAGTTGCGTGGTGCTATAATGTTTTCAAAGATCGATCTACGGTCCAGATATCATTAGCTGAGGATCAAGGCAGATGACATACCAAAGTCATCTTTTAGGATGAGGTATGGTCATTTCGAGTTTGTGGTTATGCCGTTTGGGCTAACCAATGTGCCTGCTGCTTTCATGGATTTAATGAATAGGGTGTTCCGTTCATTTCTAGATCAGTTTGTTGTAGTCTTCATAGATGACATCTTGATCTACAGTCAGGACAGTCAGAAGCATGAACAACATCTTCAACAAGTGTTGACTCTCCTTCGCCAGCACTAGTTGTATGCCAAGTTTAGTAAGTGTGAGTTCTGGTTGAAAGAAGTAACTTTATTGGGTCATGTGATATCTGTAGAAGGAGTTATAGTGGACCCGAAGAAGGTAGAGTCTGTTGCAGAATGGGAACAGACGAAGACGCCGACTAAAGTTCGCAGTTTCCTGGGTTTAGCAGGATACTACCGGAGGTTTATAAAGGAATTCAGTGTGATTGCATTTCCGATGACGAAGTTGACCCAGAAAGACGTACCTTTTGTTTGGAATGATCGTTTCCCGCAATCTTTCCCATGTTTGAAGGAGAAGCTGACTAGTGCTCTAGTGTTAGTCCTGCCAGAGCCTGGGAAAGGCTATGTTGTTCTCTGCGATGCTTCCAAGAAGGGCTTCGGATGCGTGCTGATGCAGGAAGACCATGTGGTTTCTTTTGCTTCGTGACAGCTTAAGAAACACGGGGAGAACTATCCCACTCATGATTTGGAGTTGGCAGCGGTGGTTCATGCGTTAAAGATTTGGAGATACTATATTTATGGGGAAGTGTGTCAGATCTTTACAGATCATAAGAACTTGAAATACGTCTTCTCACAGAGTGAGATAAACATGCGACAGCATCGATGGATGGAGTTGATCAATGATTATGACTGCACCATCGAGTATCACCCTAGTAAGGTGAACGTGGTAGCTGATGCCCTTAGCCGAAAGTCTTCTTCTCTTCTTACAAAGAAGGAACAGTTGAGTTCCTTAGTATGCCATAAACATGGCATGTTTGTTTCCTTGTGGCAGATGAAAGTTTCCTTGTTAGAAGGACTTTTGGCACAGATGCAAGTCAAGCCTACGCTGAGACAGCAAATCAAAGACGCACAACAAACAGATGATACAATACAGTTGATCAGGTCAGAGCTCGGCAATGAAAAGCATGATGGGTTCCATGAGTCCGAAGATGGACTAGTTTGCTATCATGACAGAATGGTCGTCCATGATGCTGATAATCTGAGGAAGCTAGTGCTCGAGGAAGCGCACACATTGATGTATTCTATGCATCCAGGAGTCACCAAATCTGAAGGACCTGTATTGGTGGTCTGGCTTGAAGAGAGATGTAGCCGAGTTTGTGTCTTGGTGTGTGGTATGCCAGCAAGTCAAGGCTGAGTATCAGAAGCCGACATGTACGTTGCAATCTATGTCGATACCGCAGTGGAAATGGGATCACATAACCATGG
Source organism: Alisma plantago-aquatica (assembly GCA_963693085.1). Taxonomy (NCBI): domain Eukaryota; kingdom Viridiplantae; phylum Streptophyta; class Magnoliopsida; order Alismatales; family Alismataceae; genus Alisma; species Alisma plantago-aquatica. The sequence continues at coordinate 772,078,667 of OY856413.1, read as the reverse complement.
ATTTCGTAGTTGGTCTGCCCAGGACAGCTAGGAATCATGATTCCATTTTGGTGATAGTGGACATATTTATGAAGTCTGCCCATTTCATACCTGTGAAGACAACATATATAGCCGAGAAGCTTGCTCATGTATATGTAGATGAGATAGTACGCTTGCACGGTGTACCAACAATGATAGTTTCTGACAGAGGTCCTCAGTTCACGAGTCATTTCTGGGAACAGTTGCACAAAGTGATGGGAACACAGTTGAGGTTCAACACTGTTTTCCACCCGCAGACAAATAGACAGTCTGAAAGGACTATTCAGACTTTGGAGGATCTTCTTCGGGCTTGTGTTTTGCAGTTCCTAGGAAGCTGGGATGTGCATCTCAATTTGATAGAGTTTGCATACAACAATAGTTACCATTGGAGCATTTGCATAGCTCCTTATGAGGCCCTATATGGCAGGAAGTGCAAATCTCCTTTATGTTGGTATGAGTCTGGTGAGTATCAGCTTTTGGGTCCTGAGTTAGTACAATAGATAATAGCAAAGATCAAAGTGATACAACAAAAGTTGAAAGCGGCACAGGATAGACAGAAATCTTATGCAGACAATCGCCGATGACCTTTAGAGTTCCAAGTAGGAGACAAAGTGTACCTCAAGGTCTCACCTTGGAAAGACGTGCTCAGGTTTGGCTGAAAAGGTAAGCTAGCACCCAGGTATATGGGGCCATATCCAGTAATAGCACATGTTGGCAAGGTATCTTACAAGTTAGAGTTGCCGCCAGAGTTGCACAGGTTACATCCAGTGTTCCACGTCAGCATGCTGAAGAAAAGTCACCCAGATATAGGGACAGTGATACAGCCATTCGAGTTTGAGCTTGATGAAGATGTGACCTACGAGTAAGGTCTTGTGACGATCCTTGACAAAAGAGTAAAGAAGCTGAAGAGGAAGGACCTGGTTCTCGTAAAGGTTCTCTGGCATCATCGTAGTGTTCAGGAAGCCACGTGGGAGCTTGAGGAAGAGATGAGGAGGAAGTATCCCACGCTTTTCTCTTTGGATTTTGAGGACGAAATCCCTTTTCTAGAGGGTTATAGCTTGTAAGGACCCTGACCTCCGTTTAGGGCTTATCTTGTTTGCTTTGGTTAACCCTGATGTTTAGTTGCTTGCTAGTCACCTTTAGTGGTGGTTAGGGTTTGTTTGTGCTTGTTGTGTGTTGGAGGTGCTACTTGCAATTAACCCTAGTCTAGGGTTTCTGAGCAAGTTTGTCACCTTGAGAAGTGTTCTTCTCTCTCTTTGCTTCCTCTAGTGTTAAGAGGAAGGGTTGGGCTCGTTTCTTGAGTTGCCTCGGGCTTGGATGAGCCTTGGTGGGCCTTATTGTACCTTGCTTGACCTTGTTGGACCTTATGTCGGCCATGGGTGTGCCTGCCATGGTTGTGTCGGCCATAGGTGTGATGCCCAGGGAGGTGTGTCGTGCTTGGTGTTGGGGTGTATCGTCCATGGACCCCCTTTGACCCTTTGACCTCGTTTGTGTCACCACTAGTGGACACTTGGCGCTTGATGCTTGCATGTGGAAATGGCCTTGGACATGTGTTTAGGGCAAGATAGAGTGGTGGCATTGCCCATCGACAAGTGTCCCTAGGTGGGTGACACCTTGCCTTGTCTTACCTTGGTTTCTCCTCCATCCTCTCCTATATATGTGTTCCCTTTCTCTTACTAAGGATCCCTTTAGTTCCTTAGTTTCCCCTCCCCTTTGGTTGCACGACACCTCTTCCTTTGTAAAGCTTGGTGGCTGATCCTTATCTTGAAGTCTTCTTCTTCTTCCTCTTGAGGTGGCCGAAGGTGTGCTTGGTGCTAGGAGCTTGGAGCTTTCTTAAGGTGGGTTACATAACTTCTAACCCTAATCATATTACCTTCTTCTACATTCTTGTATGTTTGCTTGTGTTCATAATCGGCCATGTATGTTGCTAGATATGGTTCTTGCTTAGTTGCACCTTTAATCTTGTTTAGGGCTTCCTTGTTGAGCAACACTCCTTTCCCTCCTTGGTCTAGAGAAGTGAACTTGAGCTCTAGTAATATGAGCAATACCCCTTTCTCGTTTAAGTTAAGAGGTGAGCTTGTGTTTTAGTTGCTTGAGCAACACCCTCCTTAAACCATGGATTCGAGAGGTGAGGTTTTTGGTAGATGTAGACATATGTTAATGTTGATCCTAGTGGTTTCCCGAGTTGTGATAGAGGTTGTGCAAGACCCCTCTCTCTTGGTTGTTGAGAGGTGAGTCGATCTTCTTGATCAATCTAGGGTTTGGTGCCCTTGTACTTGAGGTTGATGATGATCTTATTGGGTTGTATCTTGCACGATATGGCTTTGGGATGGTGATGATCGATACCCTCTCTTAGGTTAGAGTTCTTGTCGATAAGATCAAGTTGTGTTGGGTGATACTCTTGTGTGTCGAGAAATATGCCTTGTTGAGTGCCCTGCCCAATACACCTAGCTAAGGTAGTGGCTTGGTGCCCGATGTATCTTGAACATTATGGAGCTCAGTGGGCTATCCTTGTGTCAGGCGTCATGGGTTGGTGGTGATGTCTGATATAGTGGCTTATGGTAACCCTAGATGGGCAATAGGGTTCATTCATCATGGATAGATAGCTGTGTCGTTCCTAGCCCCTTGCACGATACGCTCCCTCAACCTAGCTGCACGTTATGCCTTGTGCGTCAGTGTTTCACGTTATGCCTTGATCCCTAGCTGCACGACACACATGGATGCATGACACATGTGGTTGTATAATAAGAAGTGGTGGTCCGACATCCCTGCCTTAGCTTGGCCGATATGTGGCTAGAATGCTTGGGCGATATGAGAAATTACCCTACCCGATACCACTTCTAGTGAGGGTGCCCTGCCCGTCACACTTCTTGTGAGGGTAGTGGGTACTTCTAGTGAGGGTGCCCTACCTGTAACACTTCTTGTGAGGGTAGTGGGTACTTCTAGTGAGGGTCATGTTCCACCTGGAAACCCATCTATAGTTCTTTATCATGCAATCACATCCTTGTTACTAAGAGTTATGGTTTATGGTTTGTGAACCTTTGACATGTTTGATAGTAGTGAGGTGGTTGATATAGTAGAACGCACCTATGTAAACATGACATATTTGAACTCTAATGACATGATACTATATGTGCTTATGATCACTTTGAATAATGTACATATATATATGATGATGAGTAATGTTAAGCTTGGTAGCACATGAGCTGCTTCACATGATGATGTGACCCAAGTCTATGGTCACATGTTCATGCATGAATGATAAGCATATAATCATCAATGTTTCCCTATGCTTGATGGCATGCTCATTCTAGTAATTCCTTAATACCTTCAGTTATCTCTATACTTGTGTATACTAACCATGCAGGTGTTTCATGCGGATGCATAGCCAGGTAAAGGGCTATGAGGTATATATGTTTGAATAACACTACATTGATGGTCACTCTTGTTGATGAGATAACATGCATCACTTGTGTCATGTGTTTAGGTCTGAAGACCTGAGTTTGGCTAAAGTTCCTAGTTGAGGTGTTATCCTATGATGATGAGATCTGGGATTGTTATCCCCAGCAATGTGAATGCCTTATGCGGCAGTGGTTTCTTGTGATTAGGGATTGAGATCCCGAGATATTGTGATTGTGGTAACAATAATGTAGCTTAATGTTATATATGTGATACCACTTGTTTGCCCCAACAATCTACTTAAAATATGTTAACTAATTACAGATGAATCTCTCATGTAGTTGCCCTGGCCATAGATCCATCATCGTCAGTAGCTGGTGATGGTGAAACAGGTTCTCCTCCGGGTTAACCTGGAAGCACATATTATTGAATATGTGTGGTTTCTCCTAGCCGAAAATGAGGAGGTTAGAGTGCAACTTCGGTTGTAGACTCAAGATGTGTGTAAGAGCATTGTGAATAGGCCCATGGCTCAGTGTGATAGAGCATGAATGCGTTCATGGCTCAGGGAGCACGGTGAATTGGCCTGTGGCTCAGATATACTAGCGTCGAGACCTATACCAAGGTGGGCTAGAGAAAGGGTAGCCTATGGGAGCTAACCCTGTGGCTGAGGCCACTTAAGCATGAGACTGTGGTCCTACTTTGGCTCTCGTGCACTGACCACGAGGTGGTTGGTCGTGGAGTCCGGCTCTTCCATTGACCTTGTATGGCACCGACTTGGGTTTCGTAACTAAAGGTTAGATTTGAGTGGTACGGCTCACTTCCTTAGGGCATAATAATACGTAATCCAGCTGAATAGTATTTATTTCTTAAGGCAAAACACAGAACATTGGTTGAGGACTTGCTTGTATAGTTGATCTTGTTATACATTGCAGTTACTTATACGTTCTTTATATTATGTGGTAAGATCTTATAAATCTTATCTTGTCAATCATGTTCCATAAAGAAATACTTGGTTACATGCTTTCTGTACATCTTAGTAAGCTCCATGGTAATAACAACCTTGCTTTATATGATGCTCTTATTCTATGTTTTATGAATTATCTGCTATTGTTCCTTTAATCTTTCTGAGGTTTTATGGTTTCGACAGGGAGTTATGTTTCTCGTTGGGACTGTGTGTCTCACCCCGTTGGTTTACAACCTTCTTAGGTGTTCACACTAGACGTGGTGGTGGTCACGGGGTTGCAGCCGAGCAGCAATACGAGCAGAAGAAGGCAAGAGATGGATATGCTACTGTTCTGGTTGTTTTGTAGTAGAGTCTTAGAGTCATCCCTGTACTCTCAGGTATGGGAGGCATTTTGACGTTGTTTTACGATGTATAGCTGATGAAGCTTTGTATATCCTGTTGCTGGCCGGACGTGGCCTGTTATGTATATATATATAAACAGGTGATGAACTCATGTGATGACAAGACAACTGATCTGTTAAGCTGTGAACACGTATCTAGACTTGTAGATGTTTATATAACATGTCTTCTTGCAGGATGAGGATCAGAATGTAATAGTTTCTTGGTTTATCTGCTTCCTGAAATCGGTTTTAATTACCCTATGTTTTTGGTAAGAGGTGGTTTATGGTGTTTTCCGCACGTTTTCACGTGGCACCTCGTTGTTTTTGTGCTAACGGGATGTGTCGCCACAAGTTATGTAAGAAGATGACTCTCATCTGGGTGCTAGATGTGATTGGACGTCCAATAGGTAATGTACCCAACTCAATATGTAGTTTATCTTTTTTTTCAACTATCTTATTGAGTCTTATACACCAACAGAAAGTATAAAGGAGGATTTTCAAACTTCTAAGCATGTAACAATGCTAAATGTATATTATACAATCTGAAATCATTCAACATGTATGTTATGCCTATGATTGGCACAATGAGATAGACCAATTCTAGCTAGATGACCCAGTGAGGTTATATAGTGAAGAACTTTAGCTCTATTTGACATTCTATTTAGAAAAAGTCTAAGAAAATTGTTTAGCAGAAATTGTAGATTTTTAACAATAAAATTTTAGAACAGGAGTTGAACCACTCATCCAAGTATTAATTTAAATCCCTACCATAATCGCACAAATCCCTTCCACTCAAAGATAGTTCACTCTAGTAGATTTTATCCCATCTATAGTCAATACAATAGAGGATCAAGCTTACCCTTATCAAATTTGATAACCAACATGTAGATATATTCACTAGATCCCATTAATGATCAACCTTTAGGACACTCTTCTAACAACAAGATCAAGATCAGGTGCTTAGTTAGGAAAATAAATAGAAAAACATCTAACAATAACAAATTTGCATTATGGTCGTACTTACCTAGTTAATGATTATTGTTCTTTTTCATTTTAACTTTAGTGTCCTGTTTTATTTCTTTAGCTACCTTGTCTTAAGCCTTTTCAGTTTTAGTGTTCTTGTTCATTAATAAGGGAAAGAAAATGGAACCAAAGACCAAAGAGTCTTTGTTCTTAATAACTATCTTTGACCAGTGCATGAAGCCTATAGATTCATCAACTTCTTCTATAGACCATAACTTATGTTTGCAAAAATAAGTAAATCAATCCATATTTGAAAAATCAGATTCATTTATTTTTTTGAACAGGTTGTTAGTGGTAAATCTATTCTTTTATATTTGCTCCTTTTTGTATGTATGTCATTGAGCAAGGTGTTTCCTGAGTGTTGTTGTTTCTACTCAATCAACAACTCCGATCTCCACTACTACATTAACTCCTACTTCTACATGAACCCTCCATTGAATGGATTTTCAATCTTGTTACTATTCCTAGTCTAAGGAACCCTGATGTCGTGAGATCTTCCAACAAATTGATCTAGAATTGCCTAGTTGTGGATGTAATTATTAGATGTGTGTATTCCTCCAATGTAAGTACCTAAAACTCAAATGTTGTGATATCTTGCATCACTTGTCTTGTCACTGATGCCCATGGGTGATCTTGCATCACTTGTCTTGTCAGTGATGCCCATGGGTGATCTTGCATCACTATAATGTGAGGACTAGAATACTTGTCCAGGATGGTGAAGCAACAGAGGAAGTCAATGTCTGTAATCTTGGGGCAGAGGAGAAGAAGAAACTGGTCAAGAAGTTGGTGAAGATTCTTAATGGATATAATTGATAAGTTTTTGTAGAAGCTCAAGAATCGGATGGACTGGTAAGGTTTCTTCTCCACCTTATAGCTCCTTTAATTTGGTTTGCATATTAGAGACTATAGAGTATTGGACCTCCCTTTCTTTAGGGGTTGTTTGTTGCTATCTATTCTTATTCTTCAAGGGAGTTCTTACTAGGTTCAGTGCCTAGTGGCTTCTTGGTAAAATTCATGAGTTTTCTCTTTATTTCTTTAGTTCATAAGCATTTTTTTCTTTGAAAATTGTTGTGAAACTCGTCCAATTTACCTTGAGTATAGTAGGAGGTGAAAATTAACAAGTAGAATTGTTACACGGTTGACCTCTCTTCTCAAATCTACTACTATCACATTCATGGTCTTTCATCCATTGCGTAAAGCCAAAAATTATGATACTTGTCTTAGGGTATAGATTGTTGAACAATTCTTCACCATGGACTTCTAAACAATAAGGCAGGGAACAATTAGTCTATATCACATAATAAACATGAAAAACTTATATTATCTATGTGAATGTGGTAATGTTGAACTCAAACTGTACAATATACTAGCTGAAAATCTACCCAGATTCAAATTTCCTCTATGTGAATGTGGTTATGTTGAACTCAAAATTATATTTCTTGAGCATATATAATTTATACTAGAGAAAAATTCCTATTATGTCATATGTTTCCCTTTGATGTCAATAATTTAAATCTTTATATGTGCCTTCATATTTGTTTGATATCATGTTTCCGAAGTACATTATATACATTCCATATCAAAACAATTCTATTTCAACAAATGGGTATGCTAACCATAGCCTGTATATTGTCCAGCCCAAGACATAGTGAAGCACACTTCTCCAGTAGGTTCATTAAGGCAATGGTTTATGTTTGGTTTAGAAGACTTAGGCATCTAGGCCATGATGTTGTATAGGAAAGTGATGGAGTTATTGAGAAGCCAAATTCTCCTTTTGAACAACCATGTTGTCTTCGTGGCAAGTCTCCTATGAAAATAAATTAATAGAAAGCTCGAGGAAAGTTGGTGTTCTGTATGCCAACCCCTTTAGCTCAAATGATGATTGGTAAGAATCTCTTCCATTATCATCCATTTTTAATCAATTTTTAATGGATACATAATTGGTCTGACATTTTAACAAAACTATCTTACATGCCTTAGTGCCTTGCCACTTGAAGAAGTATGTAATCATAGGTGAAATATCAAAATCTTGGTGTTTCTCCTACTAGGAGTCTTAATACTTATAACTGAGGTATCATGGATGCCTTTAGTTGATTCAAAATAGTTTTTTGTGACTCATTTGTTTCTCCAAAATCATTCATAATACTTCACTCAGTCTTTAGTATTCATTTGCACTAAACTTGTCCACATGCTTCCTCATCCAAAAATAATGATATGAAATGGATCTTTTAAGCATGAAAACCAAATTAGTCAAGACTTCAATCATCACTACATTGTTCCCCCGAATAACCTGCCAAACAAAATAAAGTAATTAGTCAAAAGACTTAAAACTACTTCTAAGCAACATCCTATTTAAACAAACTACAATCATAATCTAGCAAGCAAGGGCTTAGTAAATTGTAAATAGAATCTAGCAAGCAAACTTTGAGATTGCAATTCATTGTGTGAAATATTGATTTAGATTGTGTTTTTCTTTAAAAACAACTATCAATCAAGTGTCCCAAATGTATTTTTCATTCTATTTCTCTTAGGAATCTAGTTTCGACAACCACCACCATTTAAACCTCGGTGTTTCTGCACTCTATGCAAAAAGGGAGGATCTATGTGTGTTAATTTTGTTGTAGTTGCTACAAAAATCTACATACTAGCAAGTTTTCTAATGAAGTTGTAGGGCTTTGATGAAATTGTTATCTATAGAGGTTTTTACACATAATGTCCTAATTTCTATAGAGAATGACTTCAACTTTGTACAGTCTCATCCAATCTAGTTGGCTGGTCATTAATGAATGAGACAATGGAAGATTCATTGTGGCTGCTCCTATTTATTGTTGGTTGAGTTACATAAGTATTCTTGAGCCCTGTTGATCTATTTACAGCCCTACTGTGCTCATTATAGTTGTGACAATTGTGGTCTTCTATGTGTATTTTTGTGTTGGCTTGAGCCTTGTTTATGTTAAATCATGATTTGGTTTTCCCATTTTGTAATATTAAAAATATCATGAAATATTTTGGCATAGGGAGACCTATATTTGGGAGAGGTTGATAATTTGAAGAGGAATCCATAGTCAACAACAGTTTGGTGGATGTTGTAGTTGCAAAGTGTCTAAGCTTCATTCCTCTTCCATTTTGGATTTTCTAGCCAACTGTGAAAATTAATGGACATCACCGAGTCAAACTGGTGTTATATTCTCACAAATTTTTTCTTTATGTGTGCAGTTGAATTAATGTTGCATGCATTTGTATTTTGATAAATCTCATCTCAATAGACAATTTTGGTTTTGCATTGAATATTCCCTATGCTTGCTATTCTCTAAGATTTTTCATCTCATGTAGATCTGGCAGTATAGTGCTATAAGAAATATTGATTTTCTAGTACGTGTTGAGTTCTATAATGTATTGAAGCTAGTGACATTTTTACAAAGAAGAAAACTTACAAACGAGATAGTCAAGGTTGCCTTAGACGGTCCAGCTGCAACAAAGATTCCTCCACCAAAAATTGATCTCGAGGCAACCACTGCACCTTCCACGAACATTCATGATGTCCCATCATCTTAGCAATATGATGCCACCACAAATGGGAAGCATGTTGACTGCTACATTTTAGAATCTTGGAGTTAGGGAAACACCACCTACTGTGTTTCCTATAAAAACAAAATCATGATAGAAAAAGATAAACATGATTATGTGGCTTATAGAGTCTATAGTGGAAAGAGGCAGTCAAAAGAAGACATCAACATAACATATATGATCATGAGGCGCATAGAGGATATTAATTGTATATATGTATCTTTTTTCCATGCATATTGTAAAACATGGGCTAGTTTTATGTCCTCCCCATGTGTGCTCATTGTTCAGATATAAATAAAAGTATGATTGTTGAACTTATAAGCACAATTTGATCTTGATTGATATTAATTTTTTCTTCTTTTTGAAAAATCACCTCTATATTGACAAGTTAATGATTGGTTACATAATCTAACTACAAATGTGTGGATATGTAGTACATATTATCTCTCAGCACACACTAGCTATAATTACAAGTGTAGTAATTGCTAATTTTTGCTACACATGAACTACATATACAAATTGTAACCAGTGTCATTTCCCCCTACATATCATGGCTACAAATAGAGTTGTAGTCAAATGTAACTACAATGGAAACTACATTTTTATGTGTAAGGATATTTTTTACCTACATATAGGATTACTTATACATTTGTAGCCAGATGAATATCAAACTATACTTTTAAAAAATGTAACCTCAAAAATTAATTACATGTATTAACTTCATATTCAAATGTAAGGATAAATGTAGTAAAACTTTTTGCTACAAATTTTGGTATTTTCACTACAATTTTTTTTATAGTAAAACTTTTTGCTACAATTTTGGTATTTTTTTCACAGGAGACAACTGCAATTATAATTTTCCTACTTGATTTATTATTTTATTTATTTATAGGTATTGCATTATTAACTTTTAAGTATTTATCGGATGTTTCATCATCTAAGAGAGTGACAATTTTGACATAATTTAGAATATTTACTTCTTCATTTTTTTTTAAATAAGTACACATATTTCTAGAAGAGAAGTATAATAAAAAAGTGGAAACTCGGGCACAAGCATGCGGAAGACCCTGAATTTGCAGTTACTCTGGGAAAGTTTACTACGAAACTCCCAATAGGTTCTAGTTCTAAAGTCAAGAGTGTTCTACAAAATTTGCCTCGATGCCAATGAGATCATTATATCCTTTGTTGGTAATTTACCAACTAAGGCTCCATACAACAATGCACTGTGGTAAGGAAAATAGTACTACTCCATCCTGCTTTGTGCCAGGGACCACAATAATTATACTAGTAAATGCACGTGCTTTGCACGTTACTATTATATATTATCAATTTGTTAATCTAATGACAAATTTCTTTTAAAAGTCATAAAACTCATACAAGATGTTTATATAGCAAAGACTTGGTTGTTAAATGAGTTATTTCTAGTGCCATACAATTCTAGATGTTGTTCGTACTTTATTTTCAGTAACTCATTTCTAGTGCCATACAATTCTAGATGTTGTTCATACTTTCTATTCAGTCTTGTATGTGCAATATGTCTTGTATTGTTCCTATGTAATTTTTACGGTTTGGTCTATGAGAAAATATTGTGATGAAAGGGCCATATTTAGTTGTAATAAAGCAGGTCTAAAGTAGATCAGTATATCTATGATTTCTTTTATGAACTTACACAGATTTGGAGAGTAAATCATTGCATCCTCTTAATGTATGTTTATCTATTTTTGTTTCATATTATAAACAACCATTGCATGTTTTCATCGCACCATTACATATATGCAAAAAGAACTAATTATCCATTGTGTTTTTTGATCATTTATCTTAAAATATATTAATAATAACAATAGTTTAGGGATTTATCTAGGTATTCATTTGGAGAAAACTTTAATTTTTCACGTGGTCTTTTGATATTAGAATATTGAACTAATTTAAAAAAATTGAGACCAATAGGAACAGATTCATCATAGCAATCATTTTTTTATTTGATAATCATTATGCACAAGGTCATTATTATTAAATAAAATGAAATTTACTTATGTGATCTATTAAGAAATCCATATATACACACATATATATAAACATACAAAAATGTAATGTTAAATTATATATATATATAGGTAAAAGGTGGTGCACCCGACTACATTTTTTCCTGTATAAACATGCCACATATCGAATCATGTAAATGTTTCTTATAAATTTATCTACAAAGATACAGTCAAAATTACAATTATTACATGTAATGAGGAAGTGACCAAACCATTAGAAAGGTGAAATTAAGATTTCTTAGAATGTTTACATTGATGCTTCTCAAACAATGTAAAAGCAAGAATGACTAAAATCATCAAATATGTTGCACACTTATCTTTGATGAATGACACTTGTGCTCTGTATGCATAATATTGAAGAAGGAAACTATATAACCAGGATATTTTGTAGGACATAATTTTACGCTTCTAATAAAATTAAATATTCATAAATTTGATAAGGGTGTTGTTCATTATTGGTGACATAAAGAAAATTGAAGAAACAAGTTCATTTAATTTTTATTTTACCACTAAATTTTAATTTCTCAAAATTTGACAATGATGTTTTGTGCAACAGTTATGCATGCAGGTGGAAGGAAATGTAATTCTATTAGCATTGGCTGCCAAAATTATTAGTATTTGCACTGTTATTATCATATTATACATAAATAGAAAATTTTCCTTTCATCATTTCTTATTAGATTACTAATTTATTTTTGGTTGAAGCGTAATGCATTAAAATTTACTTTTTCCTTGTACAAAATTAGTACTTATATAGATAGGCATACATATTTCAACTTTATTTTTCTTGTATAGGCTATATAGAGACTTAAAGTTAGTGTTGATGCAAATTATTTTTTATCCCCGCCTTAGTGACAAAGTGCACATGTCTATATATCCATCTTTCTTATTGCAACTATAATAAGATGTTGGGTGCAAGTGCTTGTTAATATAATATCATGTATAGTACTCTATTCCAAGAACAAAGTATATTTTAAGAGGAAAAGACGTGAGAAAATAAAAATAAAAATACCCTTAAAATGAATTTGTACTTGGTCAAACTTGTAAAATTTTATGAGAAGAGAAATAAATGATCATTTCAATACTTACTATATTTTTTCCTACATTATTTTGAAATAAATGAATACATTCCATAGGATTTAGAATTGTGACCATTCATGATACGCATTCCTTGTGGGACACAATTTGCATGGAATAAGGTGGATATCACTAACTCTAACCAGAGTAGACTCACGACCAAGTTTGTGCATGTGAACTCACATGTGAAATAGATAACCTCACCTCAGGTACTTACTAATCAATTTTAAGATTGGACTTTTAATCAGTTCAAAACATGGTAAAGGAATAAAGAGAGTGTTAGACTAAGGTCTAACGTAAAAGTATTTGAACTTAATCATAGAATAAGATTATTTTGATGATGAGGTGAATAGATTGGGAGGTTTGGATCCTTGAAGGTGATGATGGGTGAGTTAATAAATATGTGAGAGTGGACATTTTCTTTCGATGATAAATGACTAATGTGACATATCATGTCTCTCTCATATTGACGATAGTATGAGGTAATAAAATATGAAAAACCATTTTATTTTTACAAAGAAGGGACTTTACTCCTTTTGGATAGTGATCATATCTAGAAGGAAGACCTTTGGTTACATTCTAATAAATACCAAGAGAATACTAATAGGGAAATACAAATGAAGGTCCCGTGATCATTAACTATGTATGATAATAAGGCATTAGAAAAAGGAGTTCATTGGTAGGGAATACAATGAGCAGCCTACAATTAGGTATATGTTCAACATTGTAGAGGAATACACACGTGTTTCATAAAGTCTATGTCTATCTTTTAATATATGACAATGGATCTATGCTCATAAATTACTCTTCATTAAAGTAAAATTAAACAATAATCCATATAATATTGACATACATGACATTGTTGGAAAAAAAATTTAACTATAAATTATGTGCAAACGTTCATGATAAAGATAAAAAAATTTAAGTTTTATATAATTTGGACGAGTGATACAAATATATTATTTTTAGTATAGTCAATAACTTCCTAGATTTTCAAAGTTCGAGGTTGTCATAAATATGGAATCAGGGAAAGAATGATTTACAACCCCTATCTCCCACATCATGTATTTTGGTAAGTCAGAGAATGCTTGTTTCTATGATGTGAACTTGAATTGCTTCATCGGGGACCACTAAAACTCACCAACCACACAATTCCTTACTTAAATTGTATCATAAATTGGAGAATGTTTGTTCATACGATTGCATACCTATTTGAACCCCGTTGAAGTCAAACATGGAATGAAAATTGAAAAGAATAGAAGGAATACCACCTAAAGGTATGGAAGTCAAATAATAAAGAACTAATCACATGCAAGGATCAATCTCAAGTAAGAGTTGTAATACACGTACTTCTTTTCCAGTATTCTTCCAACATAACATAAAAGTGGCTCTAAATTTACTTAGATGCACCCTCAACAACTATTCATGTATGGGTGTGTAGGACAACATGTGCATTACTTAAGACATATCACACCCTATTAAGAGGCCAACAATAAGATAATGGAATGAATAAAACTCAGAATAGTACAACATATTAGGCACCTCATGAAATGAGAGTGGTAAGAAAAGGAATAATTCTACTAAATGATCTTTTTTTGAAACATATATTTTTTTAATCAAGATATCTTATTTGTGGATATAAAATATCACATTATTGGCATACAAATGATGATACCAAAACTCAACTTAAGAAATGCTCAAATGACAAAAAAAAACTAATTTCATGTATTATGGATAACTAGCACATCATGAATAAAGTGGCAACATATATTCATTGGTTGAATAAAGATATGAATCTTTCATAAAAATTAAGTTTATTTAAGAAAAAAGAAAATATTTATCTAGGGGACTATAACCAAAGGAAGTTCTTATGGGGGGAACTATGTTAAATAATATTGAAAAAAATTCAAGTTCAATTAGAATATATCAACTTCACTTCACTTAGTTAGGCAACATGTCAATCTTAAGGGTCAAAGTGAATTATTTTATTGTACTAAGGAGAATCAAATAGTTAGATATTTTCCTATAAAAAGCTAGAAGATCAGAGGCACAATAAGAATTTTCTATATGTTAAATAGTTCTCTTCCTAGTATAAACATGGATATCAAATATAGAATTTAAGTACACCATGCAGCCGATTCTCAATAGTGTTGTGAAAATTAAATACCTTTTGTAAAAAAAGTAAGAAGTTTATAAGAATGTTTTTTCTTACATAAATTAGAAATTTTAAGTACCGACTATGTTTTTTCTAGATTCTCTACTGAAATCCATTACCTAAACACGATAACTGGGCTAACCTTTGCATTTATCCAAAAGAAACTATGACCATATAAATGTACACAACAATGATCTTGTAGTACTATGCAGCTACTTCAGTTTTTACCACCAATCAATTCTAATACAAGAAGTTGATAATAGAAGGATAAAATAAAAATATACTCTTATTGTATTCTAAAATTAGAAAAGAATTATGTCTGGCAAATAATATGTTGTTTCATTTTTAAATGTGATATGTTACATTAGTTTATGAAATGATTAATAACAACTTCACATAATTATTTTTCTTATGTTAGGGTTTCCTTCAGTTATGTGTACTTCATGATTGCTTCCAAGTTTGCATGACTATTATATTTTTTTCAACATTGTTTTGTCATATTGCCTTCTTTTGATTTTGGTCATCACATATCTATAAATTGATGATGTCTAAGTGTAAAAGTTTATGTCCCTTTCTTGAAATGAGAATCATTTTATTAAAAATGCATATAATTGTTTCTAAGTTAACTTTGTATGGAATACATACTCTTGAGGCTGAAAATGAAGATAATAGATGGACTATCTAATCTTATTCCATTTCCAATGAGTGTCATGTTATTTCTTTATGTGGTTCAATGGATAGGTTGATAGTCAACTACAAAGATCCTTGTAGAAGTTCATTTATTGTTTAATAAGTGTCAAAATATTTACAATTTGTAGAAATAACATCAGTTTTTGGATGTGATGACAATGCTTTAATTATCAATTGTGCTAAATACTCTTTGACATTTCTTCAATTTATAACTATAATCCTTTATATTTTCTTTTTGTTACAAATGTACAATTGTTTACAACTTGAGCTTTGCTACTATTAAGACCACTTTAGTGGCTTTTCTTTTCACGTACACAATGCACCAATTTCAATGGCAATTATTATAACTGAATAGAAAACTCAAGTAGATTTGAACACCTTATAGTAGACATTTTAATGGAATCACTTTCATAGTTAGTGTATGCAACTTATATATATAATACTTTAGAATAAACTTTAGAGAAAATAAATTTTGTTTTCACAAGATATTTGAAATATCAAAAATTATATAATTCATTTTGGGAGTTGTATACTTTATGTAGTATTTTATTCTTTATTTATCGGAGAGGGGTTTCTACCTTGTATTGTCAAAGCAAAAAAAAATAGTATACTCCTCTCCTATTGCACCAGTGAGTCAAACTCATTACCCGTGCTAAAATGAGTGACATGTTTAATTAGTTAAGTTAGATACTAAACATTGGGGGCCACACATTTAGAAAATATAGAACGTTCACTCCTTTATGAATAGTACATTACGTAGCTAATATATAATATTTTTATGCTAGCACGTTGCTTGGTAGTGAATTGTGGAGACCTATTTGTAGACCTCGATATAGGAGGGAGAAACTAATATTAATTTGTGTGTATGTAGATAGCATTACCCGATTTACATTTTTGTTTATCTACTTTGCATTTTCTACCTATCAATATATCTTATCCCCATAGATAAAAATATGTATGTCCGGGCAATCTTAACTGCTGCATACACTTTTAAACAAATAGATAAATAAAATTGTTGTATACTACGTGGTTGGAAGACATGTAAGATAGTATGAGGTTAACCAAAAACTAATTTTTTATCAGTAGTTAAAATTTCCTTGTAGAAATCAGTTTGCCGATCCACGAGTTACTTTACGTAGCATTATTGGGTGGCATGCTTCACAAGATCATCGCTTTTAATTGTATGTACACACCACATCTGTAAATAGTGGGGAATTGGAAAGACAGTAGATTTTCTAAAGGTTTGGACGGCAATCTGTATCCAGAATCATGAAAAAGAACTGAAGAAAGCGTCTTAAAGAAGACGTTTACAAAAATGATTCAGATCTGTTGTTGCGGCTTGCTGTAGCAGTCGTTGTTGCATTTAATCATAACCTTATGTTTATTCCAAAACCCAACCCCTAAAAAAGATAATGGGGTCTATTAACGGCCACGAGGAACAGCGTGTAACAGCGTTTCCGGAACAACAAAGTTGGACTCGTACATACAATCATGTTGGTTGATACAAAGCCATCTCTTGTTAATACTAATAATTGAGCTATCCATATGGAGCCAATGAGTACTTTAGTTGCTGGAATTTTTGGGCAAACCTACTGAGAAACATGGTTACTATATACGGTCAGCACATTAGGAAAAATGTAGAATCGTCAAACGCAAATGGAACACCATCAGTTAGATTTTTATATGTATTGAACTAATCATGTTATGGTAATACAATAAAGAAATAGTTGCATGTGTTAGATACTTAAATTTGATGATATCAATTAAATTATTAAAGTCAAGATTACCTTCTCATGTAGATGTTAGCACCGTGATAAAACACTCACATAAGAGTTTAGAGACAATGCTTCTCTGAATATGAGAGATCTTTTGATTGGATTTAACATAGTTTCCAGTAGTTGTTGTTGTTAAAAAACGCACAGCCGATGGTTACTTGTAGTATAAGACATACAGTGCGGAGGAAGATGTACGTAGGGAACAGAAAGACCTACAAGGTTTCATATAGTTAAATGTCCTTATTTACACATGCATATTTGGGGTCAGTCGACATTGTGATTTTAAAGTATGTATACTGTAGGTTGATTTTGTGTAGCGTTTGCTTTTGCTCTGCTGCATACAACAAATGAAACGACAAAAATGAGGCTTAATTGTCCACATTTAATTAATGTCTGGCTTGTTTTTTGGTTAAAGTCGTTGAATTAATACATCAAGATTTTAATAATTACAATCTATATATACATGATTTGCGACAGAATTTATGAGGAACAACTTCTACTACCAAGAACAAAGCAATAATCATGCACAAAGTTTCAAGGAATTCAACACCTTGTGAAACCCTAATTAGCAGTCATATTAATCATAGGACCCCTTTGTAGTCGGTAAGTTTCTTGAATCTAATGCACTATCTCCTGACTCGTGTCTGTCTTCATTCAGATCCTCATATAAACCGGGCAAAACGCTGGCAACCGCAGCCAACATTAGAGGACCTCGGCTCTCGAAGCAGCACATCGTACTGAGTAGCACAATCCGACTCGTGCATCACAGCCTCGCACAGGAAGCAAACATCAGAGATGATCGGTACCAATGTCAGGCCAATTGCCAATTGAACCAATAGGCCGCCTAATTAATTAAGAGAGACACCGTACTTCGGCATGGATTCATCACTTACCGTCCGTCTTGCACCATCCTACTACATTGCAGCCGAAGGAAGTAGTATAATTTTTGCCCTGAGTCAATTGATGCTCCGGCCAAGCATCACCATGCACCAGCGCCTCGCACCACCCAACTGCATTGTCACGCCGCCCAACACATAGATGAAGGCTATGAGTAGCGTTCGCCGAGCCCCCAGGATTTGCTGTTATGGTTTTGTTAAGAAACAGGCTGCACCTTGTTTAAGATGCTGACACGTGTTAAGTGAGTAAAATCCAGACCCTACCATTCAATGGGTAGAGACACGTATAAATGAATCACAAAAGGAGCAGCCTACTCCTGAGAGAAACCGTAACAGCAAATCCGAACTCTTCGCCGAGGTGAGTTGCATATCTGCTTCATCTGGAAGGGTGAAATCATGCGAGCGGGGATATATCTGACTCGAGGGAACACATGACGGACCGTGGACAATGTGGTGAATCGACCCGAAGGGCCGCAGGGAGCACGAAGAAGACGAACGAGATGCTTGTAACAGGAACGGAAAATTGACTTTCGTACATGTTGGGCACAAACGGGTGGTACGGTGGGATTAGCCGGAAACGAGTGGTACAATTAATAGACCGTGTTTAGTAGAGTACAATAGTAGATTAGTTTTAAGTCCATGATATGAATGGTTATAGAGCACCCAACTACTAAAGTAATCAACAGACACACATCATCAATGTTCTTGCACATACTTATGCACATTCTTGAGGAATTGAAACCTTCAGATAGGCTCATATAATTCATGTATCTGACGTGCATCCATTTGGCCCATACACCATTAGGATACCAATGGAACGTGTCGATTCTTTTCAGTGTGCAAGTAGATAGCATGTCCTTCTCATCTCTGATTTGGAGTCCACCATTGTTGTAACAAGAGTACTGATCCCACGAGCACTCTCACTCCCGATAAAGTAAAAGTATTATCTGTCAACGTGTGTATTTGTATTAGTAGTGTGCACCGCCTTAACCATATTATTTATTTTATTCGCCATAATAAGTTTACATCCTTGAGGAAAACCATTACATATACTCGAGCTGACAGTATTTTATTACGATGGCTCTCTGTATTATATCCAGTACATGCATATTATAATAACTTAAACATATTGTTTTCCTTATTTACTCATTAAGTTTTCTTATTTACATTTATTATTTATAGATGATTGACACATAAATTAATAGTCATAATACTTATCGTGTTTTTATATGAAGTAGCATGAGGAGTTGAGGGTTCCCTATACCTCATTGGTTTCCTGTCTCCTCTTTCTTGGATAACATATATAATATCTTCCTTCCTTTCACGCTCTCATTTAACGTTTTTCAATAACAAAGCCAGTGTGCCAACTTCGTATCAGACAACCCGGCCACTGTGGCGCGTATGGTTCGGCTCGGCTTGGCCCCCCGGGGGTCCCGAGTTCGAATCCTACCGTTGCGCAGCGTATTTACTACTTCTTGGGTCATCCGGACTCTGACACCTGTTTGGAGGGGGGGATTCGGCCCTGCAGATCAAAAAAAAAACTTCGTATCGACAGGGGACCAGTTTTAGTCTCCCCAATATCTAGTGCGGGCTAGATCTTAGGCATTGGTTGAGCTAATACCTAGATCCTGTAAACAATGTGAGAGCTTCCAATGCTAATGGGCCTTCAGCATGAGATGATAAGATCAAATTTGAGCTGTTGGAGAAATGGACCACATGGTCGACCCCTCACGTGGAAATGCAGATCAATGCAATGTCCGGTTGTTGCCCAAAATAAACGATTGAGAGCATAATCTGAAATCCGACAAACCCATCTTATTGCATCAAGACATGATAGGTATTGTCTGTATCCCAATTTCGTGTGGGGGTTCGATCATCGGGATAGTTTGGTCGGGCACGGGCACAGTGGGTTGGAAGGAAACAGAGCAGTGGTACTTAACTCCGGCGAGCTTGAAGGCGGAGTTAACGTCTCACATTCATGTTATGGCAGTGTCTTTTTATAGACGGAACCATTGTCATCCATAATTCTGTAAGTCCCAATCTGTCTTTGCTTAATTCGGTCCTCTACTCCCGTAGTACATTCAGTGCCCGTCGTGACAATAATAACGTCAGCGCTTGGCTGTCACTCTGCATGTAATAGCACCGACGACGCAGGCGTAGCAGCTTGTCAACATAAGAAGAAGCAATCGCGGCGACAACCACTGGGTCATTGACAACGCAACATGTTTCGTCTCCGACACCGGTCCCGCTAGCTAGCCACCAAGCAAAGTCCACAGCCTTACTTTCCAGCATACCCATTAACATCGTAACAGTAGTTAGTGACTTGTAAAAAAGCATTTGACCTGATCAGAAGTAGTAGAGATACGAATCAAGCTAATGATGAAACGCAACAACGTGGTCGCCTGTGGCCACAGCAGAATCGCCATCGTACTCGTGTGGTGGTAGTTACTCTGCATATAATTTAACATTTTTTATTTTCTCTTGCCTTTTGCGTAAATTCCATTTCTGATAGGGTGTTTTCTCATGATGTCCGAATTATATTCATTTGTGGCTGTCAAATTTATTTACTTTTTAATTGAGCAATTGGATGGATGTAGAATATTTTCGGTAACTACCCAGTGACGGAGCCATGTAAAGACGCGCGGGTGGCCAAATGCCCCCCTACCCGTTGTGCCCAAAATCAATAAACAGTTAGTGATATATGATAAATTATTACTGAAATAGGAGCAATATGCAGAGTTGTGTCCCGTCTTCGAAGAAGCACGAACTACTATTCCCTACTCGGTAGATAGTTTCCGCAGTTAGGGCCTAGTCCGGACTGTATTCCAATTCATGCAGTTCAAATCCATCACGTTTTGCAACTCAAACCGTTTAGTTGGACGCAGGTCGAGACCGAGATGTGAAAATGAACTGCTTATAATCCCCATTCAAAAGATGACCGTGCCTGTTTCTGGCGCGGTTCATTTTCCAGTCCGTTGTTGCCGGTATGGCTGCATGCTTATCTCCATTATCTTGTTCTCCTCACATCCTTTTTTTTTTTACCGCTGCTGATATTCTCACATATGAATAAAGGATTCTGAGAAGATTTTGAGTGGTAATCATACAACACGTAACCGCAGCTATAAATTGCCTTCAACCAAACATGACAAAACATAAGTGTTTAGTTCAAACAACGTCCAGTTGGGGATATTGTACCGATACAGTTCCGGATGTGACAAAAACTTATTGCAGAAGCGTTACCGACAAGTTTATAAATTCACAAAAGAAACATCAGATTTAACGTGAAAAATTCTTTCCAAAACAAGAAGAAAAAAACTACGGGACAATACCAGCCAACAAGCACTATATATGTAATTAAGATTACAACTCACATTGTCTGGATTTAATCACACTTAAATCCAGGTAACCCTCCCAACATGAGAACAAAGATGAGAAAGAAGAGAATCACACTCAATGTGTACAAAACCTCTCTCTTTACTTGATCTCTTCATGAGGTTGTTGTCATTGTTGGGGATTGTTTGACGTTGTTGTGACCGCTGACTAGGTCGGACCGTTGCCACTATGACAAGACTGTGTCTGTAACCACCAACCGCTATTTTTTTTAACGCAAAGTCACTGACACTCTCTTATTCAACCAAAAGAGCTCCTCCAGTTGTTCTTGTTATCTGGCACCCTCTACCACATAAAGCACCAACAAGTAAGCGGAGGGGTGATCCCAATGGCCTCCCCAAGGGCCTCTATTTATAGGTCTCCATGGTATGTAGTTGCAACTAAAAATCCTACTCCAATTCCTAATACAATATCATGTTGCACATAGAAAATAATCTTCTTTTCCTTTTACTACTCCAAATCTTAATCCAATATCATGTTTCACGTAGAAAACAATCTACTTTTCCTTTTATATTTGCCTCTTATTAGGATTGGTAGCACAAACCAACTCCTACTCAAATCCAAATCTAATTAGACATGGGCCAGATCTTTCTCATATTCACAACAATCTCCCCCTCCGGCCCATGAGGGAGACGTTGTCAAAGAATCATCACTAGGAATGTATGCCACAAAGCTCTTTACAGAGCTCCAGCTTGACTCGCGTCATCATATAAGAAGAATTCTTCTCCGTATGGATCTTCTTCAGAGTCTACAACCTCTTGTCAATCACATCACGAAGCTAATGATATCTCACATCAATGTGCTTTGTCCGTGCATGATACATTGTGCTCTTGCTCGAGTCAATAGCACTCTGACAATCACAGAAGATAGTTGGATCAACCTGATTCATTCCCGACTCTTCTAGAAATCTCACAATCCAGAGTATTTCTTTTCCTGTTTCTGCTGCTGCAATGTACTCTGCCTCTATCGTAGAAATTGCAACACACTTTTGCAACCTGGACTGCCAAGATATGTCCCCCCTCCCCCGCAAAAGTAAAAACATACCCAGAGGTAGACTTCCTATGATCAATATCACCTGCCATGTCAGCATCAACGAAGCCCTTCAGAATTGGTATAGAATCACCAAACATCAAACATGTACTGCTCGTGTCTCGTAAGTATCTGAAGATCCACTTGACCACCTCTCAGTGGTCTTTCCCAAGGTTTGAGAGAAACCTGCTCACAACCAACTATATGAGCAATGTCAGGACGAGTGTACATCATTGTGTACATCAAACTCCCTACAACAAAAGAATATGGAATCTTAGCCATCTCCTCCTTCTCTTCACCTGTAGATGGGCATGATTTCTTACTTAGTTTGAAGTGACGAGATAGTGGAGTACTCATGACTTTGACTTTACTCATGCTGAATCGCTCAAGAGTCTGTTCAACATAACTCTATTGTAATAGCCACAACATGTGTTGTTTCATGTCACATGTTATATGTATACCCAAAATATGTTGTGCTCATCCCAAATCCTTCACCTCAAAGGCTTTGGAAAGCTATGTCTTCAATTGCTTTATCAAACTGACATCCTATCCCACTATCAACCTGTCATCCACATAGAGTAGCAGAATAATGAATTTTCCATTAGAAAACCTCCTGTATGAAATAAAAAATTCGTTACTCGATGAAGTATGATAAGTTGCAGTATCCACCACCCACTCAAAATCATCATCCTCATCATGCAAACACTACTCTTGGACTGTTAAGACCACATCATCGTCATCGTCCCTGTCATTTGAGATTGTCACTACATGATTCTTATCATCATCTTGCTTGTCTTTGGTTTTAGACTCATATTTCTGTTTCCAAACCTTGCAATCCCTTTTAAAATGATCTGGCTTGCCACAATAGAAGCACCCTCTACTACTCTTTGACTTATATCTACCACGAGGCTTCTCATGATTCTAGGAATCACCGCGGCTCTTAGATCTGCCACAATCTCTCATTCTATCAACGCTTCTGCTCTCTGTGAAGTGCACCTCTGATCCGTTGTTGCCTGAGGCTCGTCGTCGAGTCTCTTCATTCAGGAGACTACTCTTCACCTGGTCAAGTGTCAACTTGTCTTCCTGTACATAATTGTTGACTATCACTACGAGCGTCCCCCAACTGTCAGGTCATGATCCCAGAAGAAGTAGAGCATGAATTTCTTCATCAAGAACCATCTTCATGGACCCCAGTTGATTTACAAGGTTTTAGAATTCATTCATATATTCGGCGATGCTTGTACCATCTCGATACTTGAGATTCACCAGCTTTCTAATCAAGAAAGATTTATTTGTGGCAGTCTTCCGCTCATATAACTTCTCCAGCTTCTCCCACAGATCTTTGGAATTGGTCTCTTCTGAGACGTGATGGAACACAGAAATGTCAAGTTACTTTGAAACTTTTCCAATAGTCTTTTTGTTTAATTTCTTCCTGTCCACATCAGATGTACCTCTAGGTTTTGTCCCTTTATTGGATCATATAGATCTTTGTAATAGAGAATATACTCTATCTTAGGTTTCCAAATCTGCTAATTTATGCTTGTCAACTTTATCATTGTCTCATCTTCATCCTTCCCCATTTGGACCAGTATCTACAGCCTACGCTCTGATATCACTTATTGGGGATTGTGTACTGATACGGTCCCAGATGTGATGAAACCTTATTGCAGAAGTGTTACCGACAAGCGTATAAATCCAAATAAGAAACACCAAATTTAATGTGGAAAACTCTCGTCAAGACAATGTGAGAAAAATCACGGGGCAATACCGGCCAACGAGTACTATGTAATTAAGATTACAACTCACACTACTTGGATTTAATTACTCCCAAATCCAGGTAGCCCTCCCAACACAAGAAAAAAAATGAAGAAGAAAAGAATCACACACAGTGTGTACAAAACCTCTTTCTTTACTTGATCTTCTCACTAAGCCGTTGTCATTACTGGGGACTGTTGGATACCGTTGTGACCGCTGACTGGGTCAGACCATTGCCACTATGACAGCATTACGTCTGTAACCACCAAGTGCTACTTTGCTTCAAGGAAAAGTCACTAAGCCTCTCTTATTCAACCAAGAGAGCTGCTCTGTCAGTGCACCCAATGTGTTATCGACTGTCAGCTGCTACTTTATTTCAAGGCAAAGTCGATAACACTCTCTTATTCAACCAAGAGAGTTCATCCAGTTGTTATTCTCTGACACCCTCTACCACAGAATGCATCAACAAGCAACCGAAGGGATGATCTCAATGGCCTCCCCAAGGGCCTCTATTTATAGGTCTCGATGGTATGTGGTTGCAACCAGGAATCCTACTCAATTCCTAATCCAATACCATGTTGCACATAGAAAACAATCTTCTTTCCCTTTTAGATTTGACTCTTATTTGGATTGGTAGCATAAGTCAACTCCTACTCAAGTCCAAATCCAATTAGATATGGATCGGATATTTTTCCTATTCCCAACACGTAACCAAACCTTATATTGTGACTTCAATAACATGTTTTGATTTTCTCTTTTTTCAAATCATGTCGTATTTTCCTTGCAACCAAACAAGCCTTTAATACTTTTTCTACGACGGCTTCTTAATTCCGCAATTTGATATGGATCAGATCTTTTTCCTATTCCCAACACGTTCAACCAAACCTTATATTGTGACTTCAATAACATATTTTGATTTTCTCTTTTTTCAAATCATGTCGTGTCTTCCAACTCCTTGCAACCAGACAAGCCTTTAATACTTTTTCTACGCGGGCTTCTTAATTCCGATTTCTCCGGTAGAGACTTTGCATATAATTCGTTAAAATCTGTCCGAGTATGACTGTATGACGGCACGCGAATTCCACCGCTGATTGCTGCCGTGGCCTTCATGACAATATCAAGCGACGCGACGGATATAAAGACATCCTGCAATCATGGTTTAAGCACGCAATTTCTCTTGCGGCATCCATGTTATTTTGTTTGCTCAAAAAACGTACTTAGCTGCCTGTAGTTTGTCCTTCTTTTCTCAGTAGTATGGGTGCTCTCATGTGTTACTCATCCTAACCATCATGTATCCAGCAAAATCGATTATGTGAAACTAAGGATACGCTTTGTTTATTTGCAAAGAAAGTTTTATTGTTTATTTGCAAAGGAAGGTAAACACTTTCTAATATTACTACTATCCTTATGATGGGTATCAACTATCAACTACAGTGTGAGAGTCACGGTATAGCTATGGATATTGGGGTGGTAACCTGAACACCATTGATGTTGCGTTGACCAAAATAAAATTTTCTAGGATTGTTTTTATGGGAAATGAATTGTTTGGTACAAGAGATTCTTCAATCCTAGATATAGCATAAATGAGTTCCATGGTCTTGGAAAGAAATAAACATTTAGTGTCAAAAGAAATCACATCATCCTTTATTGAAAAACCTCAAGTAAATCCATTTTATTTTCCTATGTTATATATATCAAAATCTTCTCATTGCCTATAGTTTTCCTATTACATTTTTTATAATTATTTTATAGCTTACTGAAACTTCTTATAGTTTGTATGGTGCCCTCCTTCGTTGAAATTTCTGGCTTCACCACTATAATTACATGTATTATGCAACTAGGTGCCCTGCCCATCATTTTTCTACACCCCTCAGACAAATGGAATGTCACTATCCCAACTATATATCCCCTGCCCTCTGTGTTTCTCTCACTCACTTTGTTTCACTCATGCTCACCATCTTCCTCTATTTCTTACTCGTTGCTCTCTTTCTTACTCTTAAATCTTAACTCCATGACTTTCATGTAAACGTCAGATTATTAGGTTGTTAATAGATTCCTAACTTCCGCGAGACAACCTCTTCATGGTTCCAATGAAATTCTAACAAAAAAATAATCTCTGGAAATAAAATCTCAAATGTAGTTTCTTTTCACATGATTTTCAAGAAGAATAAAAAAGATCCTCCTATGCAACAAGGCGCCCTACCCATCATTTTTCTACTACCATCAGGCAAATGGAATGTCGCAATTACAACTATATACCCCCACACCTCTGTATTTCTCTCACTCACTATACATATTTCACTCCCGCTCACCGTCTTCCTCTCTTTCTTACTCATTGTTCTCTCTCTTACTCTTTCAAATTTGAACTCTGTGACTCTCTTGTAAAGATCAGATTATTTGATCATGAATAGATTCCTAACTTCCGTGAGATGACCTCTATATGGTCCCAATGGAGATCTAACACAAAATTCATCCCTGAAAATAAAAATATCAATAATTTTTCACAAATTTTAAAAAAATTGATCTCGCTATCCATTGTTGCAGTAAAAGAGGTATATTTAGCAAATAAAAAGTTAACTTTTTGGTCCTTTTCATTCTTATCCAGCATTATTCACACCTTTTTTGGCATTCATCTCAAATTCTTTTGTATCATAACATGAGTTTGATCAAATGGATGATGATGGCTCATTGAAAAGTATAGAAATGGGTCTTAAATACATGTGTAGTGGTTCCATTCACCAAAACATAGTTTACATAGTTTGCAGATTTTCTCCAATGTAGATATTGATAGAGTTTGTCATAAATTTGTCTATGTATATTTTATTGTGAGGTGGTGTGTGGCAAAGAATCGATTGAGGTCCATGTCCATGACTTAAGTCATGTTTGATTAGGTGTAGTTAGATGGTAATTGTAAATTTGATGTGTTTCTTATACATCAAACACAATTTGTTGATAGACTACACCCTACTAAACTAGGAATATATTATCTACAACTTCGTCCCATTTTGTATCCAAATGAAATGGTCACCTCAGTTGTACCTAATGGTTAGTACTTATAAAGGTCATGTGGCCCAATCAGTATTTGCATGACCCATGATTCAATATTTGTATTCAGAATCGTCATTATTCAATATTTGCAAGATTGGTGAACTAGTATTAACCTTGATAGGATAGTGGCATACATATTAATTAACATGTATTCACATTCATCATTATTGGTTATTTTTCTATTTTGTGAATAAGTTTTTGACCTTTATAGTTTAACATGCTCAAGGTTTTTAACTGGGATTCCTATTCTTCTTCAATCAAGATTGGGAAACAAATACAAACCTTGAATGATTAATAAAATATTATTTATTTAACTAAGACTCACATCATCACGATAGGGTTGGCATAATTTTCACCTCGTACAACATACATGCAAATTGTTCAAGATTTAAGATCACCATTCAGGATTCACATTCGTCTTCACTCAGTATTCACATTCTTCATCATTCAACAATCCACTATGTCATCAGGGTCATGTTGATTAACAAGTATTTACGTAATTTATGAACTATTATTGAATTTGATAGGTTAAAAACATACAAGTATACATGTGAATTACTTAATATTTGCATCGGTCCCTATTTATATATTTTTAGTTTTTAGTATTGACCTTGACAAGTCATCAACATGCAAGTTAATTAATCAGGATTGGCACGATTTGTCAAACTAGTACAACATAGGGTTTTTTAAACCAGGATTCACATTTGTCATAATTCAAGACTCACATTTGTCATTACTCATGATACAAATTTATGATATTTTAGGATAGTCTGATTTGTGAACTAGATGTTACTATCATAGTTCAATAATTGAATGTTGAACTCCCATAAAGATCTTTTGAGATATGTTATTTTCAAGTCAGATCATCTTTGGAGATAGTCCCAATCTACCTCCTTTATTCTTTTAGTGGTCTAGTGTTTGGCTTCCCTTCCCTCCTTTCCTCAATCCTCTTAATCTTCTCTTCACATCTTTCATCTAATCCATCTTATTATGATTTGATATTATCATATCATAAATAAGTGTATATTTTCCCACCTAACCAATTCAGCCAAAGGGCTCGTCATAAGTCCCAAAATGACTTATATAAAGAAAATCTTGAGAGGGGGATAAACAAATAGTACAACCCTAAGCCCAATATCCATTCTAAAACAAAGCTATGTTTCCCAATTATCTCAAAAAATTTAGTTGGAAAGAGCCAACATGTGGAATTTTTTTCTCCCTCCCATTTGGAAAAGCCATGGATCCAAAATAGGGCCCGGTTGGGTTCAATCACCATTGGATAATACCACATATATGTGTTGTTCCTTTGGCACTCTAATGAGCATAGATTATCTCTCTAGGGTTGGAAAAATTATTTTGAAGACTTTGAAATGATGGAGGAATACCTCTTCTCCTTAACTCAAATTGGTAAAACAACTCCTAATGACCTTCTTTGACGAAGCTAGATGTGTCTATGACCACCCTCCCAATATCAAAAATGATGATATGGATATCATTCCACCATATTCATTTGAATATTGTGATCTGAGTACCTTGTGGAAAGAGTTATTGATCCTAGACCTTATAAACATGACTAAAAATGTGCTCGCACTAGGAAAAGCTTACATAGAAAGGGGTCGATAAAATCATACTAGTAGAGCCTAGAATAGAAGATGAAAAGGCATATGAATTCTTTTTCAAAAAATTTAAATGTATTGTAGAAAGAGAAGTAATGTCTATATTATCATTATCATCATCTTCGTATCAACCCCAATCATGTTAGGTTTAACTGCAAGGATCCTTCTTTTCCAATCGGCTCAGTTATGGGTCTTATTCTGATCAAAATGCAAAGATTCAACTTCTATCTTTATAAGCTCCTCAATTTAATTTATGCATACCCCTAATTCTTTGTATTTTTGCTTGTCTAAATAGTATTTCTTAATATCGGCGTGCTAGTTGTGATACATTGCACATGTCCATACACCATCTCAATTGGCCCTCACACAAGTTTTCCTCCATACTTGCCCCCTCACTTTGTTAATAATATAGCCATTTCTCAAGTCATCTTTTCTTATCATGCCACACATCCATCTTAGAAAACACAATTTTGCTACACTCATTTTGTTGATACATTATTTCTTCACCGCCCAACATTCACTTCCATATAGAACAATTGGCCATATAGTTGTTCTATTAAACTTATTTTTTAATCTGAGAGGGATCTTTTGATCATGTAATACTCTAGTTTCTCTCCTCCATTTCAACCATCTTTAAGTGATCCTATGACAAATATCAACTTGAACATCTCATCCATTCAAATAATATTATTTAAATCATGGAACTCATCACATTTTGATACATCCATTCCATCCAACTTCGCTCAACCATTCACAATTCTAAATTGGCTAAGATTTCTCTACATGTACTCCATTTTTCTCCTACTAGTCATCAATTCATTTCTATCTGACAGATTTCTACAAAGCTCAAATTTATTGATCAATTTGTCACTAGTTTCCTTGATCAATACAATATCATCAATAAATAACACACATCAAAGAATATCATCATGAACTTACTTTTCAACTCATATATAGATAAATGATCATATATGGGATGAGTGTAGATCCTTGATGTACCCTGACCATGATAGTAAATGTCAATGTATCTCCTCTAGGTCTCTTCACACTTGCACTTCTTACATGTTAGTCAAGTCGATGTGTTATATTGGCACACCTTTTTTGTTACAAGGATATCCAACACTCTCAAGGTGAAGCTATAGGTGGGGTTCACTACAAAATCCCCAATAAGTTTGGCTCTAAAGTCAATAGTATTGTACAACTTTTTGCTCTGCTTAATATACCAATAGATGTTCTTAGATATTATAGCTATCATCATGTTTATATCACGTATTTGGTGTACATGCATATATTTATTCCTTTTGTAAAACATTTAATAACATATCCTTTAGAGACAAATACTAGAACCTAGTAGGAACTTGTTGTTTTTGAATTTTTTTTTGATCCAATTCACCACCTCTAGTTGGTGTGAGGAATTCCCCACCCATTCTAAAGGTAGGAAATAAATCAAACAACTTGAGCATAAAATCAATGAGAATGTAGATGATTTACAGGCTCCTCCTCCTAGTTTTAGAGAGTGCAAATGGGGTTGACCTCGAGATGCACAATATCATTACATTCTTCAACAATTTTACCAAGTAAGTGGATGTAAAAAATATACTTGATTGAGGGAAATAGTGATAAACCTGTTATTCTTTGTTGCAAGAGACCACATCCATTATATCGGTTTCTGATTCATGGTTTGAATGATAGAGAACACCAAATTACCAAAGTCACCCACACAATACAAGTGACATACCTTATCAATGTGCATGGACATACTTATGAACATTTTTTAGGGATTACATCCTTTAGATCGGAACATAGTATTTACTTATCTCATCCTCAACTATTTGTCATATACACCATTAGGATTGCAAAGGAACTTTTCAATTACTTGAGTGGGCAAGTTGATATTATGTCATTTGCATCTCTATTTTCTGATCCTCCTTTTTTTCTAAAGTTTAGCTAGAGTACTCTTATAGATCCCATCCTAAAAGAATTTGATGTAGTCCCTATCCTCTTAACAGTGAAACTTTATTCAAAAATCATAGTGAAATAATAGAAGGTGTTTAGAATCACCATATCACTTATACATAAATGAGGAAAAATCAAAATAAAGAATTATGAGTTCACAGTGGAAAGTTGAGTCATTACCTGATTCAGATATAATGGATAATAAATGAACAAAAAACCCAATGAGTTCAAGATCAATAATATAATTATGAGTGGGGAAGGATAAGAACCCCAACTGACTTGGTAAACTAGTTTCATCAGTATTCTTGTGATAAGGAGTAAGAGCATATTTGAGATGGTAAAAGTGAAAATGAAAATAAAATGGTAAAAGAATGCTTTTTATTGATGGGTGGACTTTTAGGGCTAGAGATGACTACCACATTCCCATAATTAGCCTAAAAGTATTACTTTTAGGTAGATTGGGATCCTAATGACCTTAGGGCCACCCATGGTAGAGATCCATCACGGGTGATTTGGATAAATGAGTATAATGTGCTAAAGGATGATAAGAGGATGTGGGTGTAGAATATGATCCAATATTTCAATTAAGATTAGATTAACAGTAATAAATTGAAGTATCACATATGCAACATAAGCATATATGAATGATCAAACATTTCCAGTAGATAGAACTATTAAAGCGGGTAAAAGTAGACGAAACAGTTGCCTTCTTGTTTTTGTAGTCTAAAAACATTATCAAAGTGGGTGGTGTTACAGGAAGGATTCTTTAATCATAGATAATGAAAATTTCATAGAGAGTTAATTTGATTATATCTCATTAGGAGGTTTACAAGGGGCCTAGGATATGGTGGACATGTGAGGTATTAATAGGTGGATTTTATGGATTGGGGTTCTAGATAGAACTTTTGAGAATTTCAAGTGGATTATTCCAATGTGAAACATTTGTGTAGTGTGCATATTGAGGAGATATGCCACATGGAATGTGGTGGGTAGATCAGGTCTATCAGGTGTCTTGGGTTGGATAAAATTGATTTTCCCAATTTTCAGTAGTTTTAGGAATGTTGTAGAGATAATTGTGGAAAATCACATATTCAAATAAAGAGAGATAATTGTGGATTATTCCTCAGGTTTATCATGACAGCAATTGAATATCTATGGATAAAATAAATATTTTACTCAAGATAATTTAAATTAGCAAATTATAAAAAAAGGCTTATAAAGAGTAGAATGAAAGAATTTTAGTTTGAGTCTAAAAAAATGTTTCTTCAAAGAAATCCCATATTGGGTAAAAGAGGGTGAAAATAGGTGTATGAAATATGTGGAAACCTAAGGAAAATGTAAAAAAAAGTATAAATGTAGAAAATGTGTGGAATGTGGAATGTGCACTCCATTGTTAGCTAGAGAATTAACATTAATCATGAATTTACACTGAGTGAGAAAAAATAGAGGGTATCAAAAGTTTTCCACTGTCACGATAAGGTTTTAGATAAGATAACTAAGAACCTTAGGATTGAGCCAAGTCTGACGCTCATTTTTTGTTACAAAAGGCCATAAAGGTTGGACTTGTCAATGATGTTCTGACAAACCTTGTGGAGGGTGGAAAGGGTGAGTTAAGTCTTTTCCTTATAAGGAATAATGAGTGAAATAACCATTCAAATGAAAAATAAGATTGGGAAAAAATGATTTATCAAGAGTAGTAGTAGCCTTTAGTCGATACCCTTACCTATATCTGACCAACCATTTATTCCCCTAGTATTCTGATGAGACATTTGAAGTTTATTGGATACACATGGACTCTTGGTGTCTATTCTAGTTCTTAAATAGTAAATGTATGACTCTCTTACTAACTCATGCCTTAGTGAGAAAAGGTGGATGTAAAAAGTAGATATGATGGTGATTTGTTGGAAGTAATTGAGATTAGTAGTCAGTGATAATGAAAAATTGTGACAACCTCTTAACTTCAAAAAGATCATTGACAAAAGATTATCATATCTTTTTATCCAATGCATTTTTTTATTTTCATTTTATTAAGAGTGGATTGATTCATGGTCAAGATAAAACCTTTAAAAAGGCACAATGCAGATTTTGACTATAGGAAAGTGCTTGGATTGTTAAAATTGGTAGATGAGTGTCAAATTAGTTCCAAGATTTAAGGCTTCCTTCTATCCAGTGATTGTATTGGTCAACTTTCTACCCTTTTGTAGTTTTAAAGATTCTCCCTAAAATAAGATGAGACTAGGCATCTGGTGATTATCTAATAAAAGGTGGCCTCCATGACATGTTCCTTCACTAGTTTAACATTTGTCCCTTAGAGTGTCGACGAGCAACTGTCTCTGAATCTCTAGCTCTCTCATTGATTTTAGGATGGTTACCAATATTCAAGATTTCCATTTTGGTATATGAGTCATGATTCTAGGTCTTATAAAGGTTCTAAATATTTGGTTTAGTTTTAAGTCATGATCTGATATTTTTGAATGATTTGAAAATGTGTAGCGTGAGTTTAGTTAAAGTTTAGGTCATAAGCAAGATCCATGATATATATGTTCATGAAAGAAGGATAGTGGCCCAATTTTAGGTTTTAGTTTGGGGCCACCAGAATAATTGAGTTGGATAGTTATTTTAGTTTAGTTTATTGTTATGATCTAAGATCATCAAAAGATTTGAGTTGAAGTCAAGGTTGGTTTGGTTTTAGGTCATGTTCCAGGACCGTGGCAATTTGAGTCGGATCAAAGAATTATGTTTTCTACCAAATAAGGACATTTTTAGCTTTTAAACTGATATTTGAAGTGTTTAGTCTTTATAATTTTTGGCAATTTTGTAATTTTTGTTTTTGAGATGTTTTCATGATTTTAGATGGTTCCGTAAATTCTACTAAAAATATATGGACATCTTTACATTTTTTGCAAAAAAAATGTTTTTAAAAGAAGGAGAAATGGGAGGGGGTCGATCAACCTTCTCATTTCACACTCACCTGAGCTTCGACGACGCGTGTAGAATCATCTCAAACAATAAGTAATGGAAATCACAATGAGGAGAGAGTATACCAAGCTAGTGTATGGCAACGATCCACCACATCCGACCTATCAGATTGTTGCATTCTACTAGCCAAACCTAGTGTCATGTGTGGGAAGAAAACCTCCAGTGGAGGCAAGGCTTAAGATTCTCTATTTTGGTGGTGTTTCTAGTGGATTTCAGCTACATTCTTTTTGGGAAGGTATAGCTTTCATTTTTGCATTTTTATTTCATCATTTTGCCCCTCGGTGAAAATTTTTTGATTTTGATTTCTGATGTTCTTCCCAGGGTAGAGATTGAAGGAAAACTAAAATTTCTTTCTGGTTTTCGATTTGGCCAATTTTACTATTTTGGTGTTTTTTTAGTCATCCGATATTAGATTGATCGATTCTAGTTGACACATAGCACTTATATCATCATCATCATGATCTTGCATATGGAAGATTAAGATATGCATGAGGAGAACCCCATAATGGATGAGTAAGATGGGAGTGATGATGTGGGAACCAAGGAAAACCTACTCTAAGCATTGTTTCTTTGTATGTTAAGTTCATATCTAACTATGAAGATTCAGATCTGTATTTTGTTTGGGAAGGAATCATGGAGGTGCAAGAAGGAACATGGGGTAGATGCTTCCAGTTGATAGGTTTGTGGTTCATCTAGGCATGATGGGTTTTGACTTTATGTTTTTCTTTATATCTTTAGGGTTGTGGTTTGCAAAATGTATGTTTGTGGACCCATCATATTCAACCAGGGATTTATATGGTGGTTTAATTTCCAAACAACTAGATCTTCTTCTAAACTGGTTTTGGTACCATTCGTCTATGGCAGATAGTTGATAGACACTACCTCCTTCCTTTGATAGAGCACATCTACCCAAAGACTAGAACCTTACATTTTTCTTATGGAGAGTTGGCATTAACCCCAAGTGAGTTCCTCAGGATCTCCGGTTAAGGTTTTGGTGGGATCCCCATTTTCTCTTTGCCTAAATAGAAGGATTATGGGCATTATTGTTTGACTGGGAATCTAGGGGTGAACCCTGAGGACATTAGGATGGCCTCTAGACATGAGGGAAAGTTTACATTGCAATGAGCCACCATTATCATTATGGTGAGAGGTGTGGTTCTAGTGATCCCTTCTATGTTGCCTTGAGGGCAACGTGAGTAACTGGGGAAAAATTGACTGGTTCTTCTTCCCCCAGCATGTAGACATGGTTCGTTTCTTTGATTAGGGTGGAGGCATTTATTCCCACATACTGATGAACTTATGTAGGTGTCTTGTGGGTGAAATTTTGATGAGGGAGATGGTACAATCTATGAAGGGTTACAGTGACTTTGTACACGTAGTTTGGGTAAATCTTTACCTATTGTATTGTATTCATCCATTGAAATATTTGCAATAGCTAATTTTGTTCATTTTTCCTTTGCAATTATGGGGCTATGAGCACTTCTGACTTCATAAATCTGTCACTTTGAGTACTCTAAATTGTTCTCTGCATGATTCTCTCCCAACCTGTTGCCATGGGGCTGAGTGTAGTAGTAGGGCATAGTACAAGCAGTGGAGAGGTAAATTTGATATAATGATAGTAGATGAGGTATGTGTAGTACTTTAACATTATAGTAGCTTATGTGTACCTTAGCTAACTCCAAATCATTTGTTGATTCCCGAGTTTTCTCTAGGATCTTCTCTAGGTTCTAGTATGGAGAGGATTCTACCTCATATGTGTCCTACTTTGAGGTGTTGTCTTGGGATGCTTTTTAGGTCCAAGTCATGTCACCCTTGGAAAGTGTCTTATACATGGGCGAGTGTGTTGCTCGTCAGTGGACTAGTAGCTGGCACATACCCTTGTCTATATGCATATCTTGATTCCTCCAAGTCTCTAAATACATCAGGCTACTCAAGAGGTGATTTGGGGTCAGGTGACACATGACAAGTACCTTGTGCGGTACTATGCACATGGTTAGTCGATACTTCTTTCTGGAGATATGCACAATAATCTTTGATGTCCTCCAATGGTAAGTGTTTTGATTCTTATTTATATCCATCTAACTTCATTGTCTTGGTATGTGTCTTTTGAAGGTATTGACTATGATTTTGGTGAGGAGCATGATGATTTAGGGTATGAGGTATGTGATCCACCTCCTCCTAAAGTAGATCCTCCTCTTAAAGCTCCACCTTGTCTGCCGGTTGCTCCTGGGGGCCTTGAGAATTTTCCCAGGCTCATGTTACACAGATACTTTGGCATTAGAGGTTCATGTCTCTTCCAAGTAAATTTTGGGTGAACTTTCTTTTTCGAGGAAGATGTGGCTAGTGGACTCTTTGGATCAAGAATACCATTTGGATATGCAAATACTTAGCATTTTGAGGGATCAACTAGAGTGGGAAATTTTCCTTTGAATCTCCTAGTTCAAAGTGTATATATGTTGTTAGGGGGGCCTGGATCAAGTTCCTCTCATTATAGGGGTGATGATGTAGTTGTGGAGGTGTTGTACAAAAGCATCTATTTAGGTCATAAGTGGTCCATCATTCCATTCATTATAATGTGAGGGTGAAGCACTAGTCCTTTGAGTGTCCTTCATTCGATAATTGGTCTTTATCTAAGCATTTTTTAGGGTGGTCAGAGAAAAGCTGAATAAGAACTCAAAGCTTTCATGTTTTAGTTTTTTTTTTCTATAGGAAATTTATGTATTAGTTGTTTTTGTATTTTTAAGACTCTTATATTTTAATAAAACCATGAGTTTAAAGTAAAATCAGATTGTGAGGTTTTTTGATCTTGTATTCATATTTAGATTAGGGGAGTCTGGTATGCTAGTTGATCTTCAATACACCTAGAAGATTGCCTCGCTCTGCACACCTATTTGAGGAGGTGGATTGTTGCAATTCCCGAGTCAATGGAACACTAAGTCCCACTAGTTCAAGAAGTGTGTTTTGCATTAATGACGGCCACACTCGTAGAGGGTTGCACCATTCTACTTGGGAATAGGACAAGGAGTCCTTTTGTCTTGGGGAGGCAACACTATCATATTGAACCCTATAAGTAAGACTATATGGTTCTTTGTTTTCTTCATAACTCGACTTTTACAACTCTAGCCATGTGGGAGAAGGTGTTATATCCTCAATTTTTGTAAAAAATGAATTGTATAAATATAAGCCATGAATCGATAAGTAAATTCTTCAGTGATATTATTGTTAGAATGATAATGTTACTTATGAG
Organism: Alisma plantago-aquatica; assembly: GCA_963693085.1. Classification (NCBI taxonomy): domain Eukaryota; kingdom Viridiplantae; phylum Streptophyta; class Magnoliopsida; order Alismatales; family Alismataceae; genus Alisma; species Alisma plantago-aquatica. The sequence goes on along the minus strand of OY856413.1, from coordinate 772,041,661 downwards.
ACTATTTGTGTTACAAATATGTAATTGGGACACATGACAAAGGAATAAGAGACTTTGCGTACAAATAGATATTAATGGCTTTGTGAGTTATTGGATAATTGAAATATGAGGTGATACACAAGTTTCCAAAAGGAAATGAAATGTGTTGTGTTTTAGATAAATAAAAGGATAATTATCTAGCCACTTTTACAACACACGTTTGTGACATCAATTAGTATTATTTTGATTGAACTTTTGGAATACTTGAAACTAATAAGAAGAGGAAGGGAATTTTATAAATTGGTAGAAAAAGGATATTTGATGGGATAATGGTATTGTTTTAGTAAAATTTTATAAGAACAAGATTCCCTCAACTACTAAATAAAATTTGGAAAATGAATAAGTATGTTTCCATGGAATAAAGATGATAAATTGGAAGAATATATAAAAGAGAGAAATAGATAATAATCTAGAATTCATCATCCAATAAAGTGTCATGTATTTATGTGGTTTCCTTGATGTGTTTTATTGCCAAATCCAAGTCTTAATAAGAATAAAGTCAAGATTTTAATAACAAGGGAAGATAAGGAAAATATGTTTAATTGCTTTTTAAACAAAATGCCTTGTCTTCTCCTAATATCACTTAGTGCTAATTTTGAAAAGGAAAGTATCCTTGTAAGATAATGGAAAAGAGATATATTTAGGTGCAAGGAAAAACATTAATTCCTTGGTTGCAATAATCTTTGTTAAATCCAACAAGAAAGTCGATGAACATGTCCATATAAGGAAGGAAAGGAGAAAGATTTCATATTTTTTCTTACCTCGACAAATCACCATTTTTGTTGTGGTTTTCAAAAGATTGTTTTACTGGCCCCTTCTTGGTCTAAACCCTATGGATTGGGATGCATATATAAGGACAATCCTTGATTAGAATCCACACAAGAATCCTTGAGGAAGGAGATGAAGGGAGAACACATAGAAGGTAGTCTTGATGGATGTTGATGGTACAAGGTTATCTCCAAGCCACGTAACAGTCAAGGCTTGCAGCAATGATGCCTTAGCATCGACCATCTTGCGTCAATGATGCCTGGTAGATTGTGAAGGATGAGGTGATGATGAAAGCAAGGATAGTGTGTCAGGTTATCCTTAACTGATGGAACCAGCAAGGTGGATTTCTATTGATTCATATGAGGAAAATGAATGGAAACCTAGTCATGTCGGTACATTTAATGGTGAAGAGAGAAAGATAGAGAAGCAACTAAGGAATAGTAAGGAGAGATTCAACACTGGAGGTCCATGGATGGATGGAACTAGAACACAATGATGATAGTGGTTGGTTGCTTTACCTGCTAGATGACAAACATCAAATGATGACTTTGAATCATCATCGAGAGTCACGTAGAGTGTTCTTATGGGGAGAGGAAGGTGATCGAGAAGAACTTGGTCGCGGTTCAGTGACTAGTCGAGAGCCCAACCAGGTAAAGAAGATGTTTTCCGATCTAGAAGGGAAAACCAGGAGTGAACTGTGCCTCCTCTCACTTGACTAGTGTGGCAGCAGGAGGACCAATAGGCATCCTCCACGTGGCATTAAGATTAAGGTATAATTGTATCTCTTGATTAATTCATAGAAATTAGTAGGTGTACCCAAATATAGTAAACATGTATACTAAAATGATTGGAAAAAATGTAGAATCTATATTAATTACTTCAATAACTTAATTATCCTTCCAATCCAAAAGTAGATTAATATATGTATTTAAGTGAAGATTAATAAATTGAAGACCTAATTGATGAAAATGTTAAAAACCTTTTCTTTGTGTATTATCGAACAATATTGAACACAATGGTAATTTAACATAATCATGATTATAATGATGATAATTAGAGTTTCTAAAGTGGATAATCACCTACATGAATTATTAGGGTTTCTATTGTGAATAATTATACATATGTATAATTGGGGTTTTGAATCCAAAAGTCATAATTCACTAAGTTGTTAATGAACATACTTTGAATCTTATTGATCATCATGAAAGGATTCATTGAACATAGTAACTAGGGTTTTGAATCATGACTCGATAAGAAGGAGACCTAACCCTAGATTAGGAATCGAGTGGGGTTTGATCTAATTAATGTGATGATGCCAATTTAGGATTTACATACATGCAAATTAAAGTTCATTGCTGATTTGCTTGGTTGATTGGATAATATGCTTAATGACTGCAAGATCTGCATGGTTCTACAAAATGTATGTGGTTAGGCTTATGGCTACCCACATTAATTTGCCAGTGCTTACTGAGGGTTTCTCAACGATTGAACAAGTAAAGAGTGGGACCTATAGGAGATCCACTCGCTACTAAAAATTGAAGATTAAAAAATCCATTCAAAGCAAACTTAATAGGTACGGTGGAATAGGTATAAAATTTTCAAATCTTACATGATGGTATACTAAAGATCAAATTAAAGCAGCGGAATAAACATTTCATGACTATAATATAATTTACAAAAGTACATCATCATCTCCTATATAGGATTTACATGGATATTACATCTTGAGGATGGTAGTAGAAGGAAATCTAAATCATGTCAAGCTTGTCTCTAAGCTTCAACTTGTTAAGCTATGTCCAGGTCACCTATCATGTCTTTCAAGTCCTACACATAGGGTTGGAAGCATACCCCAGCAAGAGGGGAAAAAGTAGATGACATCAACAAAAGGCTGGTATGTGCATACTAAAATGGAAGTGAGCAATATATAGAATAAAGGACATTAAGTAAACAAGCTTCCCATAGAAAGTTAAAGAACTACCCAAGTGGGTATCAAGAGGAATGAATTGAAAACATATGATAACAAAAGAGATACTTGCCATTAATAAAATCATAAGGTTGTGCCACATAAGTAGATATAAGAAAATTAGGGCACATAACCCATCATTATCAACATCAACCTGCATGGATGTGATATAAGAATAACGCTAGAATAATATAAAGACAATAGTGGTTGAGCCTCATAAACTTGAAACCTGATAGAGAATGGCATATAACCAACTCCCCAATCTATAAAATTTGGACCAAGCCTCTTAAACTTGAAACTCGAGTATGGGGCACACAACCTCCACCCCAAAAATATAATAAGGGCACATAACCCAAAAACCAAAGCAATTACACTACTCTAGCGCTATTGAATCACATAACATTCTTAATATAGAGGCAAGTAAAAAGTATAGTTAGAAGAAACAAGATTTTGTCACCACATAAATGAATATATAAGAACCACCACAAAAGCGGGCAAAAAGAGCATGTATCACCAAGTGAAGTTTTACCACAAAACAATATATAAGATATAGTCCAAAAAAATGTCCTTCACAATAAATTGATCATAAGGTCAGGAACAAATAATGTATTCCACAAGAAATATGTTCTCAAAGATAAAGGAATATTGAGTAAGTTGATTGTCCATAGGACCACGAGAAAGATAAAAGTAGGTTGATTACTCAATTTGAATAATAGGAGATGCAAACATACCTCATTTCAGAGTTTAAATAAGTTCAAAACCTGTCCTAGATCCAATCCTAGGTATCTAAAACACCTGTTATACATATATGTTGAACTAAGGTTAGATTTACATTAATTTCATTAACTCTAAAAATCACTTTTTTGTTTTCTATGTATTATTTATCAAAACCATGCCACATTACAGGTTATATTTTTCTAATTTCAACACATATTTTATTTTATTTTTCTGACTTAAAGGTTATTAATTGTCAATTTTTACAATTTCTAAACAATTAGGAAATCCTTGGAAAATCACATGTGTATTATATCTATTTTTAGCTGATACAACCAGTTCCTTTGTGTAGATAAAAATCATACGATTCCAAAACATATTTTTTTATAATTTTTAGATAAACAAAGAAAATGATATAATTTTTACAAGATTTATATTACTTACTGATTTATTCGAGAAATTAAAATTTTAAAAGACCACAACACCCCTAGATCAGAAATCAAATCTTAATAACATGATAGGGTAAATTAGTCATGCATGATATTCTTTCTCACGCATGACACATAAAATCATATATCGATTTACATTACTTACTGATTTATTCGAGAAATTAAAATTTTAAAAGACCACAACACCCCTAGATCAGAAATCGTATCTTTATAACGTGACAGGGTAAATTAGTCATGCATGATATTCTTGCTTAGGCATGACACATAAAATCATATATCATTACAAGACTATAAGACCCTTGCGGTAAAACATTACTCAATGCTACGATGGAGGCAAATTTAGAAAACAAAGTCCAACACTCATCTTCCTTGATTGACCTAGCAATGGCCGTAGGAACAAAGCAACAACAGTGGTCATTTTGGGGGGATTTTGATTGATGTGATTTCTCATCAAAGCAGTGTGTCGTGAGTAAGGAGAGTAACATAGGAAACCCCATCTTAGAAGGAATTTCACCAAGGTGGGAAGAAGAATTGGAAATGACCTCAGGAAGCAAGGGAGGAAGAAGCACTTGGCAACAAGAAGTCATGCATCCAAAGTTAAAATTGACTTCGGAGTTCGACTACTGAAAGTGTGACAGAACTGGTAGAGGGGTCCTCTATTTATAGAGTAGGTTTATAAGGGTTTCAAGGTGTAGTCCCTTTGCAAAGATTTAGAGATGATTTGGGAAAAACTTGGATACTCCATGTTAGGATGATATTTAGAACTAGAAAGATGCAGATTTTGATTTCCAATCCAACACAACTTGTTTTGTGAAGTTTCGTTGAGAAAAGACTGAGTTATTTCAAAAAAAGGGGACCTTTGATCCATGTTACTATTCAAGATGGTGTCTCCTACTCAAGGTAGGAGACAACTCGCTAGACATTTGAGACGCATCGGACGGTCGGCGGATATCACATTTAATACAACCTTCCAACAATAGTCATTCCATGCATTAACTGTACAAAACTGTTATAATTAATTGTGGGTGCAAACGAAGTCTCAATAAACTCAAATTTATTAGGTTAGATAACTTTGCTACAAGGAATCCAATTTTGGCATTAGTTCTTATTTTTTAAAACTTTTAGTATTTTATTTAATATTTTTAAATATTATCACTCATTATGAAATATAGGCATCTAGAAACTCTCTAAAATTATGAAACTTGGCCTACAAGCAATATTAAATATGGGGAATATGATTGTGTCATTTATTAATTTTTTAAACATATTATTCAGTACGTTTGGTCTTTAAATTATATTCTCTCTCCTAAATAAACTAAAATATTTAAAATTGTCCAAATTAGATGTAAAGTTACCCATAGGTTAATGATGGTATGTAGATTTTGTATTTGAGATTTATTTTCTCTTTTGGAGTCATTTAATAATTTATTTCATGTATTTGACTCTTATTCTTATTTTCTTTCCTAGTTATGCAAATAATGTGAAATTTGACTCCTAAGGTAATTGGGACCCAAGGAGCTTGAATAAACATTAGATTTCACTTTTGATATCTCCTTTTATGAGTTATAGAATAATTTATGTTTTGGGCTTGTTATCATTATATTTATTTTAATATTATTTCATTATTATAATTCCCCATCAAATTGAGTCTTATTGTCCTCAATTTTTTATAAAAAGGAATACCTTTTTATTTTGATGCATGAGATCCTAATATTTATTATTTATCTCGTTAATTTTAATTACTCAAGATTTTTTTGGTTTATATAACATTATTCCTTTTTTTTATGGGCATGTAAACTCACATAAGCATTCTAGTGTATGTTTTAAGCATATTATTTCACCTTATCCAATATTATTACAAATGACATATTTTATTGATCTAAAGTTTAATTTGTGAGAATTAGGTCATATTTGCTTTCATTCATATATGTTGGATTTATTTATTCATGCATTAACATATTAGTACTACTATTAGGTTTATCTTTGTCCTTGTTTGGGTATACCAAAGAACTAAACTTTCTATCCTCCATGGAATAAGATTGAGTTTAAGAGGCTAGGTTTCAGTTTGCTACAACACTCCACTCCTGAAAAGGATTTCGTCCTTGAAATCTAATCATACATACTTCATAAACCAACTACTCTCCACCCCTTAAAAGGTTTTACCTACTTAGTCAAACCAAACAACTCTCAAAGATATTAGGGTTCATATGAGTCTTTTAGTAGTGAATATTTTAGGGGTTTATGTTGTTCGTGTATCCAACTATAAAATCATAACCAACTAGGGTTGAGCTTTAGACTAGTGTGTCTCTAGCCTAACAACCCTAAAATTCCTCTCGACACCCAAAGGTCATACTGTCCAAAAGGGTAGGTCAACTAAGCCTTTAGATGATGTCAAAGATTCACCACATCATAGCCAAACTAAGGTTTAGGATAACTATTCCAACTAATTCTAGGGTTTTTCATTAAAACTTCACATATCTCTTCATCGTGGCTTAGCTCAAGAAAAACTCGTCCAAATCAGAGACACTTTTTGTGCATATAGTATTATAATGAAAATACTTTTTGTTGATGAAAAACATAGCGATGTAAAACAAAAATGTTGGCTAAAAGTTAATACAATAACCAAGTCACAATTTTTTCATGATAAGATATCCTTATCCTATTTGTACCTCATCCTCGAACTCATATCCTAATTTTACAAACTCAAGAAAATAACTCATAACATCCAGAGATATATATCACCATTAACCTATATGGTAGGGTAAGATCATCTATAGTTTCATCACATAAGGTTTTATAAAAAATGATTCTATCAATCTTACATCTTCTCATGAAAAATTTAGGTCAAATCTAGGGTGAACACTTCACCCAGTGGGCAACTGTCTAAGGCAAGGGTTCTAATCAGGGAGACAAAATTGAAATAGTCAGATTCAGACTACCATGGGCTCTGATACCATGTTGTAAAGAGTGGGACCAAGAGGGGTTCCACTCCCTACTAAAATTTGAAGAATAAAACATCCATTCCAAGCACACTCAATAGGTATCATGGAATAGATGTAAAATTTTCAAATCATGCATGATGGTATACAAAAGACTAAACTAAAGTAATGGAATAAAAGTTTCATAATTATAATTAATTTTACAAAAGTACATAATCATCTCCCATATAAGAATTACATGGATTTTACATCATACAGATCTAGTAGAAGGAAATCTAAACCAAATCAAGCTTGTATCCAAGCTTCAACTCCTTAATATAAGTCCATGTCATCTACCATGTCTTTCAAGTCCTACACCAGGGGTTGGAAGCATATCCCATCAAGAGGAGAAAAAGTAGATGACATCAGCAAAAGGCTGGTATGTGCATACTAAAATGGAATTGAGAAATATATAGAATAAAGGACATTAAGTAAACAAGGCTTCTTGTAGAAAGGCAAAGAGCTAACCAAGTCGGTATCAAGAGGAATGAATTGAAAATATATGATAACAAAAGAGATACTTGCCATTAATAAAACATTAAGGTTGTGCCACATAAGCACATATCAAGAAATTAGGGCACATAACCCATAAAAAATATCAACAACCTACATTCATGTGAGGTAAGCATAGCACAAGAGCAATATAAAGACAATGGCATCCAAGCCTCATAAACTTGAAAACTAATAGAGAATGGTACATAACCAAACTCCCCAATTTATAAGATGTGGATCAAGCCTCATAAACTCAAAAATAGGGTATGGGGTACGCAACCTCTACTACAAAAATATAATAAGGGCACATGACCCAAAAACCAAAGCAATTACACTACTCTAGGGCTATTGAATGACATAAAATGCTTAATGTAGAGGAAAGTAAAAAGTATATTTAGAATAAACAAGATTTGTCACCACATAAATGACAATATAAGCAACCACCAAAAAAGTGGGCAAAAAGAGCATGTCTCACCAAGTAAATTCCACCACGAAAGAATATATATGATAGAGTGTATAGGAATGTCCATCACAATAAATTAATCAAAAGATTGGAAACAAATAAGGTATTCTGCAAGAAATATGTTCTCAAAATATAAAGGAATATTATGTTGGTTGATTGTCCATAAGACCTAGAGAAAGATAAAAGTACGTTAATTTCTCAATGTGAACAATAGGAGATGGAAATATACCTCACTTCAGAGTTTAAATAAGTTCAAAATCAGTCCTAGATCTAAGCCTAGTTCTCCAAAACACCTATTAAACATATATGTAGAATTAGGATTAGATTTACATTAATTTCGTTAACCCAAAAAATGACCTTTGTATTATCTATGAATTACGTTATCAAAATTGTGCCACATTGTACCTATATTTTTCTAATTTCAACACATATTTAATTTTTTTTCTAACTTATAGATTATTAGTTATAAAATTTTATAATTTCTAAACAATTAGGAAATCCATGGAAAATCACATGTTTATTGTAATTGATTTTAGGTGTTAAAACTAGTACTATTGTGAAGATAAAAATCATATGATTCTGAGACATATTTTTTTTTAATTTATCGACAAACGGAGAAGAAGATATGATTTTTACAATATTCACATTACTTACAGATTTATTTGAGAAATTAAATTTTTAAAAGACCACAATACCCCCTAGATCAGAAATCAAATCTTTATAACATGATGGGGTAATTAGTCATGTGTGATATTATTGCTCAGGCGTGACACATCATATATCATTTAAATATTATGACACCCTTGTGGTAAAAAATTACTCAATGATAGGATGGGGGAAAAATGAGAAAATGAAGTCTAACACTTGTCTTCCTCAGTTGACCCAACCATGGCCGCAGACATATAGCAGAAACGACCACCGTTTTGGGGGGATTCTGATTGACTTAATTTCTTGTCAAAATAGTGTGCCGTGAGCAACGAGAGTAACACAGGAAACCTCACCTTTGAAGGAATTTCACCAAGGTGGGAAGAAGAACTGGCAACAACCTCAAGAAGCAATGAAGGAAGAAGTGCTTCATAAAAAGCAATCACACATCCAAATTTAAAATTGACTTTGGGGTTCAACTACAGGAAGTGCGACGAAATTGGTAGAGGGGTCCTCTGTTTATAGGGTAGGTTTATAAGGGTTTAAACATGTAGTTCCTTCAAGAATATTCGAAGTAGATTTGGGAAAAAATTGAATAATCCATGTTATGATGAGATTTAGGACTAGAAATATGCATATTTTGATTTACAATCCAACAAAACTTGTTTCACAAAATTTCATTGTGAGACGAATGAGTTTTGCCAAAAAATGGACACTTTTGATCCATGTAACTATTCATACGAGTGTCTCCTACTCTAGGTAGGGGACAAATCACTAGCCTTGTGATCCACATCGGACGATCGACACAAATCATATTTAATACAACCTTCCATCTTTGGTCTTTCGATGCATTAAATGTATAAATATTTTTATAATTATCTGAGTGTACAAACAAAGTCCAAATAAACTCAATTTTGGTAGGTTAGCTAATTATGGGGTCAGGAATCTGATTTTGGTATTAATTTTTATTTTTGAGGACTTTTATTATCTTATTTAATATTTTTAAATATTATCACTTATTATGAATTAGATGCATCTAGAAACTCTCTAAAAATATGAAACTTGGCCTACAAGCAATAATAAATATGGGGAATATAATTTTGTCATTTATTAATTTTTAACATATAATTTAATATTTTTGGTCTTTAAATTATATTCTCTCTCCTAAATAAACTAAAATATTTTGCCATTTTTAAATTTTTGATGAAAATTTACCTATAGGTTACTTTTGATATGTTGATTTTGTATTTGAGATTTATTTTCTCTTTTGAAGTCATTTAATAATTTTTCTAATATATTTCACTCTCATTCTTATTTTCTTTCCTAGATAAAATAAAAATAGTTATTATTATACAAATAATGTGAAACTTGACTCCTATGGCAATCGGGACCCAAGGAGATTGAATTCCAAATTAGATTTCACTTTTGAGTTCTTGTTTATGAGTTTTTAAAAAATTAACATTTTTGGCTCGTTATCATTATATTTATTATAATAGTATTTCATTATTATAATTCCCCATTAAATTGAGTCCTATTGTCGTCACTTTGTTATGAAAAGGGATACCTTTTATTTTGATGCACGAGATCCTAATATTTATTATTAATCTCATTAATTTTAATTACCCATGATTTATTTGGTTGATTTAACATTATTCCTATTTATGGGCATGTGAACTCACATAATCATTCTAATGTATGTGTTAAGAATATTATTTCACCTTAGCCAATAGTATCACAACTTATATATTTTATTACTCTAAAGATTAATTTGAGACCATGAGGTCATATTTGTTTTCATTACTATATATTAGGGTGATTTATTCATGCATTAACATATTAGGATTCCAATTAACTACTATTAGGTTTATCTTCATCCTTGGTTGGCTAAACCAAAGAACTAAACTTTCTATCCACCAAGGAATAAGATCGAGATCAAGAGGCTAGGTTTTGGTTCATTATAGAACAACTAAAGCATTGAATGTTTATTTACATTACGTTAAATTATAGTTCCACTATGAGTGTCACATAAAGAAAGACTATGTGATGAAAATGTTAGTTCTTATTTGTAAGTAATTGATTGTATATATGTTCTTATGTACTTGCACACTTTTGCATGCATCGCACATTTACAATATAGCAATATACTGATTTGTGCTTTTTGTTTCACTATGTTTTAGGTATATGCTACATATGAAGATATCAAGATATGATGGACAAATGAAATTACTTGAAGACAAAAAATTAAACTTGCAAGGAGGATTGGATAGATATTTCTCTTCATATAATTCTCATATGTACAAGTCTGATGATTAAAATTCTTGAAACTCCTTGGAGGAGAAATTTATAAACAATATTTGAACTAATGGATATGATTTGATATTATATATTATTTGGTTAAATCCGGATCCTTGAGAATTTACGGTAATCTATCTAAATTTGGGATGTTGAAATGTGAGGTTGTTACGTTTGGTATCATAGCACCAAAATTTTCAAATAATATTTAATAATTTATAATTTCAAGTAATCTATAGAAATATGAGGGAATTATTAGGGAATTTTCTAAATATGATGGTGTCTAGAAGGGACCACAACCCGATGCTGGAAAAAAATTCCTTAGTACTTCTAGTCTACTTAAGAGGACTTTCGGACATGTGCATCCTCCCTAACCAAAGTCAGATGATTTTTCCCAAAGTAAAATACATTTAGGTTTTCTTATCATCTTGATTCATCCACTTCTCATCCTCTTACTTAATAAACCCTAAAATATACTTCCCTCCTCATCTAAATATTGGGTTTTTGATAGGAAGTAGGATTAAGGAATCCTCCTCTAATTAATGTACATGTAATGTGAAAATAAAAATGTACATACAATGTAGGAATATTGATAAAGTAAAGAAAATTGGTTTTATGGGTTTTAATTTTCTATGGATAAACGCTAAACGGAACTAGGATTCTTTCTGGAAAATCCTAGTTGGTTAAGGGATGTAGAAACCATAAGATGCAGTAAATTCTCTAACCCTAACCCAAAACCTTAATCTTGGGAAATGGGAAGTTGTGTGGATGAGATAGGAAATCCTACCCGTGTGAGACATAATTACGGTGAAAAGGAATAAGAAAAACATAAATGAGTTAGGTGACCCAGTTTCCCATGTGTGTGTACATGTGGAGCAAGGAATTAATGAGAAAAGTTTTAAGAAACTCAAGAAACCTATAAACAACTCATCTTATGGATATAACTTGCTTGAACACTAAATGAAATACCTCTGGTAAGTTAAAGAGCATGGGGTGAAAGAAACTCATTACGGGAATGATGGGTAATGAAGCCCAGAAAGGAAGATCACCTTAGGCCAAGCCCAGAAAGGAAGGCCTATGAAAAAAACCAAACCCAGGTGAGAGAAGGTTCTGAACATCCGTTTTAGGGATCAAAACCCTTATAAATGTCTCCCCACTAGGAGGCTCCCCTAAAGAGAGGGCTCACCATGATATAAAAAGGGTACAGGTTAACTAAAAATGTATGTTAAAAAACATGAAACCCTCAATTCAACTTTTAGGATATCTGTCCCGAACAAGGATGGGTCAACCCAAGGGTGCGAAAAGGACCTATGGAGGACTCAAAACCCTAAACATGTGGGGTAAGGTTGTGGCTAAGAGAGTATAACCTCCTCCTATGAGTCAAGAAGATACCCTAGGTTAGGAACTTCCCTAAAAGGGGAGAGTTGGGAGATCAGTTTAAGAATTGAGGCAACCATGAATGTCACCTACAATATTAAGGATATAAAATATGAAAACACATACATTCTTTGAACCCAAATATGCCATATTCTAGGGACACAAGTGGTCAAGCCCCATATTGATAAGACCAGTATGGAACCAAGCCCCGGATAGGGAAGGTGGAATGAGTTCGTAGTGTGGATGACCAAACCCCAGACAGGGAAGGTGGACTGAGTTCGTAGTGTGAACAACCAAACCCCAAATAGGGAAGGCCATGAAGTGGTCAATATCCAGACTAAGAAGACCAATATGGAACAAATCCCCAGGTAGGGAAGCTGGATCGAGCACAATGTTGGGACATAAAATGGATAATGTGAGAGAGAGATGAAGGATATCCATGTTAAAGAATTACATAAGAGACTAATACACTGGGATATGGTTAAAGTTGTGACATATCAAAGAAACCATAGGGAAGGGAAGAGCCCTAAGTCAATCTTGAGGTTGAGTAGGGAGTATTAAAGATACAAAAGACTAATGAAATTAGGACATGATTGTGCCCTGAATGCATAAGACCATCTGGTCCGGAGGTAACAACTATGTTTGCTTGAGGCCCATGTCTCAAGAGATTGGCCACATTCAGGAGTTCATGAGGCCCATGGGGTGAATGTGAGAAGCACTTAGTAGATGCATAAGGATGAAATCACTCCAAAAGTACTTGTACCCCTAGAGACCTCGTGGAAGTGGCTAAGGCTCATAGTACATGAGGTGTAACTATAAAAGATACAAGAAGTCATGTAATAACGAAAAGTGTTGTGTACAAACTTAAGAGTGAGAAAGACATTTGACTTCATGAAATATAAGAATGATTGTGGAATTATATGTAGATATAGTTCAAAGTCAAGTTGCGAATGATTCAACCTAAAATGCAAAATTTTAAGATAATGTGTGGATACACCGTCTCTTCCCTTGGAATCATATGAACTTTGTATTTGGGGTGCAATCAAGCAATTATTTCATCATATTATGAGGGTGAGAGATTGGGTAAACACATATTATGCTTAAAATAGAGATATGAGAAGGAATGCCCTAAGTGAGGTTAATGCCATGATCTAGGGTGGGGAGTTTCCTCACCCTTATGAGATAATAAATGAATAATAGATTGGAAACTTGGGTGAAAAGGGTAATCATTGATGAAAATTGAAATCTCAAATGAAATTGTAATCACTAAGAGATGATACCATGTGTATACTAAGGATGGGGATAAAAAATTGAGTTAAATTCAAGTACCAATCCTAGTAATGATGTGAGGAATTTGCACATTAATAAAAGACTATGAACATATCTAAGTAGGGTTGTTAACCCTAGGGTTTGAAATTGACCTAAGTTATCATTCACCATAACCTTATTGGGTGTGAATTATAGGGACAAAATTGCTTTTAAGGAGGGGTGAATGTTATCTTCAATTTCGGTGAAAATTAAATTATATATAAGCCATGAATTGATAAGTAAATTCTTTAATTGTATTACTAATAGAGTGACAATGTCACTTATGAGACTATTTGCATTTAAAATATGTCCTCGGGGAAGAACACAAAGGAATAAGAGACTTTGTGTACAAATAAATATTAATGACTTTATGAATTGTTGGATAATACAAATATGAGGTGATATGCATGTTTCTAAAAGGAAATAAGATGTGTGGTGTTTTAGATAATTAACAACATTATTATCTAGCTAGTTTGGAAGCACATGTTTGATATATTAATTAGTATCGTTTTTATTTAACTTTCTATATACTTGAAACTAATAAGAAGAGGAAGAGAATTCTAGAAATTAGGAGAAAAGGATATGTCATGGGATAGTGGCATTGTTTTAATAAAATGTAAAAAACTTTTGGTTATCCCAACTACTAAATATAATTTGGAAAAGGCATAAGTGAGTTTCCATGGAATTAAGATAATAAATTGGAATAATATATCAAAAACATAGATAGACAAATAATCTAGAATTCATTATCCAATACTGCCATCTATTTATATGCCTTCCTTGATGACTCTTTTTGTCAAATTAAAGTATTAATAAGAATAAATGTCAAGAGTTTCATAATAAGGGAAGATAAATTAAAAATGTTTAATTGCTTTCAAAACAAGATGTCTTGAATGTCTCTTAATATCACTTAGTGATAGATTACTAAAAAGGAAAGTATTTTTATAAGATAATGGGAAAGAGATATATTTAGATGTAAGGAAAAGCATTAATTCTTTATCTACAAAAATATTTGCTAAATCCAATAAGGAAGTTAGTGAACTAATCTATATAAGGAAGGATAGGAGAAAGGCTTCCTATTATGTTTTGCCTCGACAAAACCCCATGTTTTTTCTATGGTTTTGAAAAGATAGTTTCACCAATCCCTTATTGGTCCTAACCCTATGGATTGGGATGCCTATATAAGGGCATTCCTTGATCGACATCCTTGAGGAAGGAGATGAAGGGAGAAGACCTAGAATGTAGTCTCGAGGGAAGTTGAGGGTACAAGGTTTTCTCCTAGCCACGTAATAGTCGAGGCCTATGGTGACGGTCCCTTATGGGCCCAGAGGTCGAAGGAAATTACCTGGTGATGGGAGGTCAATGAGGACTATGAGAGGTATGCAGTGACGACATGTTGAGATAATGGCATGAGTGTTGAACATCTTGGGTCGATGATGTCTGGTAGTTCACAGACGATGAGGTGATGATGAAGGCAAGTGCACAAAGTGGCAACATTATCTTAACTAATGGAACCTACAAGGTGAATTTCCTTCTGATCCAGAGGAGGAAGATGACTGGAAACTTGGTCATGCTTGGTGTATGTAACAGAGAAGAGAGAAAGATAGAGTAGAGAACAAGGGAGTGAGAGGATTGGGTCTACAATAGAGGTCCATGGAAGGATGGAACCTAAACATAATGATGTCAGTGGTTGGTGGCCTTCCCTACCAGAGAATGTGCATCGGATGATGACATTGGCACAACATCGGGAGTCATGTGGAGTGTACTTGTACGGAGATGAAGGAGATAGACAAGAACCCAGTTGGGGTTCAGTGACTATCGACGGCTTAACTCGGTAAAGTAGATGTTGTCCGGTCCAGAAGGGAAAATCAGAAGTGGACTGCACCTCCCCTCACTTTATCAATGTGGCAATCGGTGAACCAATAGGGAGCCACCACATGTCATAAGATTAAGGTATAAGTGTTTCTCTTGATTAATTTGTAGAAATTCATAGGTTTTCCCATATATTACCAACCTATATACCAAAATGATTAGAAAAATATGCAAAATATAAATAAAATTCATCAAGAGATTCAATATGCTTCCTATTCCAAAAGTAAGGTAATATTTTGTTTAAGTGAAGATTATTAAATGGAAGCCCTAAATGGGATATTAAAGTGATGAAAACATTAAAAACCTTTTCTTTGTGTTATTATCTTACTTTGTTGAGCATAATGGTAATTTAACATAATCATGATCATAATGACGATAATTAGAGTTTTAAAGTGGATACTCACCTTCATGACTGACTAATATGAATAATGTGAATAATCTTATATGTGTATAATTGGGGTTTTGAATCCAAAAGTCATAACTTGCTAAGTTTCTAATGAAAAAACTTTGAATATGAGTGATCATCATGAAAGGATATATTAGACAGAGTAATTAAGGTTTCGAATCATGACTCGATAACAAGGAGACCTAAACCCTTGATTAGGACCCCAGTGGGGTTTGTTCTAATTAATGTGATGGTCACACTAGGATTACATACACACGGATTAAAGTAGATTGCTTGATTTTATTACTTGATTGGATAATAATCTTAATGATTGCAAGATTTGTATGGTTCTACAAAAGGTATGTGGTTACACTTATGACTACCCACATTAGTTTCCCTTCATTTTTTGAGAGTTTCTGGAGGTTTGGTCGACTAAAATGATTAATTTTTAACTTACATTTTGTTCAATTGCAATGTCGATGTGAGTATCACATATAAAAAGACTATTTCAAGAAAATTTCAGTTCTTATTTGCGAGTAATTGATTGAATATTTGTTGCTATGTACTTGCACACGTTTTCATGCACCCTACATTCCCAATATAGCAATATACTAATTTGTGCTTTTGATTTCATGACATTTTAGTTACATGCTAAATATGAAGATGTAAAGATATGATGGATAGATGAAATTATTTGAATAAATTAAAGTTAACTTGTAAGGATGATTATGTAGATACTTCTTCTCATATTGTTCTCATGTGTACAAATCTGATGATTGAAATTCGTGCAACTCCTTGGAGGAGTATTTTGTAAACAATATTTGAATTAATGGAAATT
This sequence comes from Alisma plantago-aquatica, assembly GCA_963693085.1. NCBI lineage: Eukaryota > Viridiplantae > Streptophyta > Magnoliopsida > Alismatales > Alismataceae > Alisma > Alisma plantago-aquatica. Next base: position 772,025,078 of record OY856413.1, on the reverse strand, counting down.
ATTTACTATTATATGTTATTTGGTTAAGTATTGATCCCTGCGAATTTTAGGTAATGGATATCAAATTTTTCGGTATTCCTAAATTGGGGATGTTGAAAAGTGACATCATTGCAGAAGGTGATAAGAGATATCCCACTTTGCAGATGTCCTATCATGAATCTATCTCAGGTGCATCATTGTCTCACTGATCTCTCTGAGATTGAGGAAGTTCAATTGATATGTTTTGGCATGACTTGTCATCATCATCATATGCCTTATGTCTATGTGGTGAGAGAGTTGATGTTGGTAGAAATCTCATTTTGAGATCCACTTAGTCACTCCTTTGGGATGTTGTTCACACTCCCTCAATGGAAGTTGTAGTGAAGATAACCCTACTTCCCCTTCATGACTAATCACTCATTGTGACGAGGAAATCTAGTGAACTACTAACTATAAAATATCTTAGACGTATAGAAGTACCAAAATACTTGAAGGTTGAATAAAGATGGTCTTCTTATTTAGATGGCATCCTTTTAGAAGTTTGTTAAAGATCAAATAACTACCGATCGTCTGTTTGCTAGATATTCTCCATTTGTAAGAATACACCTTAATTAGCCTAGATGAACTATTCATTTGAGAGACTCAGGTGACAAATGTCTCTTCTAGGTTTTTTGTTTAGTGTGAAGGACTAAACCATCATTCCTTTGATATCTATTGAGATACATGAGTGTTTGGAAGAAGAATAATTGAATGGGAAGATAGGGGACCCTTCAAGATCCCACAAATATATCTCCAAATGCACATTGGTGATGCTCGACTGGTGGAGTCTTCAATTCCTCACAAAATCATTGCAAATGAGTTCTGGTTGAAGTGTATTTAGATCGGTGAGCCTTTAGAACTATTCAGGGATCTAATTCGTTTGATTGTATACATGACATCAATGGAGATGTGTAGGGGCTGGATGGAGTTTTATCTTAACAACTTAGACCCAAAATGATCGTGTCTGGATTTTCATAGTTGATCATCTTTCCATGTTTGAAGATTTACATTATATACTTCCCAGTGTTGGTGTTGTGGTAGCTCAATCATCTCCAGTGCACAAACATAGTCAAAGTACTTCCGCCTTTCTTCTAGAAGTTGATGATTGAATCTCAGAATGTCAAGGAGATGATGGAAAATACATGGTTGAATTGTTGGAAAATTACTTGTAATATTTTCCCTAATGGTATATATAGTTATCCCAAGTACGTAGAATGGATTGCATCAACACCTTCAGTGGTAGTTGCATGTGCTTCTTCTAGAGAATTGAAATGATATTTAATTTTGAACTTCATTCTTCAAATTTTCTCTTATCCTTTTTTTTGTTTGTTGGCATGAAGAGCCATGTTTTTGTACTAGGTTTCTTTTAAAATAGGGATTTCTATTAGTTAATGAAATTTGACACCAGTTATGGGTACTCCCTCATTGATATCTTGAATATGTACTTGATTTGAGGTGCATATCACTATGAGCCTTCTTTTGATGAGTCATGCGATCAAGATAAACCAAGAGCTCCTACCAATGCATTTAGTGCATCAAGGATGGTTATATGTTTAATCTTTTTAAAAATATTATTTGTCGAGGTCAACTCCTTTTCTCCCAATTCTCTTTGTGAAGCCAAAAAGTTGATATCCTAATCATTTGTAAGCCACCACCCTTATAGGTATCCTATTGGTAGATTTACATTCCATCTAGATGTTTGCAACCCATTTTGTAACGACCCCCTCCCCCTATTATCCCCACTTAAGGCAGACCAAGAGGAGGTATTCCCGGATCAAGGTTTAGCAAGTAACCAATATTAATTAATTATTTCATTGAATGGAAAAGAGTTTGATTTTTCAATATGAAGGTATAATCTCCTTTAGCAGTTTACATAGAATGAAAAAATAATGTTTGCAACATGAAATATAATCTAACTATCTAAATCCTCCAAGAGACATTAATCATCTTTTCTTTTGGTGTCATCTTCTCTATAATTCCATTTTTTAGATATTTTGCTAATCAAATTTAAACGGAATGAAACAAAATGTGGTCAGCATATCGAGATATATTGAGTAAGTGGGAGAAACAAAATATGCACATGAAGGTGTAACAACATAATCAACCATAGCAACAATTATCATTACATAATTGAACTTGTAGTTTCTTATTATAACTTCTCAACTCTATCTATTCAATCTCTAGGATACCCTCTCTTGGGTTTCATCCTTACAGTGGACCTGGTCCACCTTGCCAACCTAGAGCTTGGTGCCATGCTAGGTTTCCCAATCTAAGGCTTAACCTTTGGTGACCTTTTGAATCTGGGGCTTCGTGCTATGTCAGTCTTCCCAATCTAGGGCTTGACCTCCTGGTGACCTACCCAATCTTGGGCCTATTCATACTGATCTTAATGACTTTCTTTCTATTTCCTTTTTCACACTTCCGTAGACAACATGTGGGATTCGAGCAAATTATATTTCATGTAAAGTGATACACAAATGGGCTTTATAGATTGTAGGAAGTAAAACAACAACCAATGGTTTAATTGTAATCCATTCGGGAAACTTTAGAAATCCATGGAAGTCGATAAGGCGAGTATTCATAGGCATAGCCATGTACCTTTCCTTAGAGATGACATGAAGTCCAAGTAAATAAGAGAAGATTCAATCAATCAAGCAATCACCTTATAAATAATGCATAAACCCAAGTATTACTATTGTGGGTGCTCTCTCCCCTCTCTCTCTAGGAAACGAGCTCTACCTTCTCTCTAACCCTCGCTAGGGTTTCCCCGCTGGGGGGAGGGGTGCCACTCCACCGGGCGTGCCCTCCCCCTAGCCTCTCCTAGACCAGATCGTCCTCCCCGCTCCCCCTTCCTTACCTATGCTTCCCCTCCAGCGGCTCCACTGCTCCCCCTGGTGGTCCTCCTGGTGGTCTGGCCTTCACCTTGTGGCTGTCTCGTGACCTAGGCGGCGTTGCTTCCCTGGTCAATCCCACCCCTTGGTGGTTCCTCAGTGGTCCTGCTGAGCGTGGACCTTCGACGCAGTGGTCTTATGCTTCATCGGTGGTTGTTTTGCTGCTCCTTGCTTCCCCACTGTGGCCCTCCACTACTACAAAAACATCATTCAGTGTCGCTTTTCTGGGCATCGGTTATTTAGGAAAACTGATGCCTATAATATTAGACATCGGTTATTTATGCAAACTGACGTCTATATTCAAAGACCAGCCAGACACGGGTACCTCTTTGTATTCAGCGTCGACTGGTTATAACAGACTGACGCTTAAAATCGCCTGCAAAATCCAATTTTCGAGCGAAAACATTTTAGGTCACCTACAACGTCGGTTTTTTAACTATTCACTGATGCCTATTTAAAATGAAAATTTTCACGAAAAGTCCCACTTTCAGTGTCGGTTATCCTTTGATAACCGACGCTGATAATGGTTCCCGCCAAATAATTTAGGGTAAAGGTTGTCTAGTTGGGCGTCGGTTGTTTACTATCAACCGACGCTAAATCATAATAGGCGTCATTTTTGTAGATAACCGACGTCGTTGAACAACTTAATAAACCCAATCACCCGGCTCTTCCCCCTTTCTTCCCGTTTCATCGTGATATCGTTGTGCTGCTGCTCACCGCCGCTCTCCTGAAATCGCCCGACGACCCCACTGCTTCTCGCCGCCGCTACTGCTGGTGCTTCTCCGCTCGCCGCCGCCACTGCTGCTGGTGCGTCGCTGCTACTGGTGCACCTCTACTCACTGCTGCCACTGCTGCTGGTGTGCCGCGTGCTGCTCTGCTCATTCCCGGTGCCACTATTGTTAGGCGCCCGCCGCTCTGCTCTCTCTTCTTCCGCCACCATTGCTGCCGCCGCTCGCTGTCACGCTTTCCATGCTAGCTCCAAGTATCCCTACCTCTTTGCTTCCTTCTCCCTAGCTATTTACCAACAGCAAGCACGACCATGGCTGTGTTGGCCTACCACGGCCATGCTGGACAACACGACCGTGGTAGGCCAACACAGCCACGGCCGTGCTTGTTGTTGGTAAGGATATGAACAAATTTTTATGTAATGCTTTATGTAAATCCTAGGATATGAACAAATTTTTTGCTTGCATATATTTGTGCTTCTAATCCTAATGTTTGACTTAATTCAGTAAATTTTGATGCATGTTGAAATAAGATTTAAACTTGTTAATTCTAGCATCCTAATCTGATTTGATTAAACCTAACATTGATGAAACCCTAACATCAATTGTGATGAAACCCTAACATTAATTGTGATGAAACCCTAACATGTACATATCTATTATTGTGTTTGTTGGCCTAGAAACCCGTCAAAGATTTACTCATTAGGAGTAAATCTTGGATAGTCCCCAGTTTGGGACTATTCTTGAACACCTAATCTCACTTAGGATGTAAGTGTATAATGTGTATTGGGTTTTTGAGAAAATTTTGGTAGCATTTCCCCGTTTGTTCTCTAAGTACATATGTACTTAGAGAACAGCGGGGAAATGCTGCCGAAATTTTCTTGAAAACCCAATACACATTATACACTTACTAGTGAGATTAGGTGTTCAAGGATGGGATAGGTGGTACACATTTATTATATATAAGAATGACATCACATGTGTTTGTTGGCCTAGAAACCCGTCCAAGATTTACTCATTAGGAGTAAATCTTAGATAGTCCCCGGTTTGGGACTGTAATAGGAGTAAATCTTGGATAGGATGTAAGTGTATACCCTAATCTTGTCCTAATATATACTTGTTTTCTCTTTGATCATAGAATGGATAGATCATGGATGTCCATTCGCAATCCCTGCACCCCAGAGTTTATATCTGGTCTTGATGAGTTTATTAGATTTGCCAAGGAACATAGGAAAAAACCTACAGATAGGTTCTACTGTCCATGTAGGCATTGCGGTAACAACTTGAAAGTCAACACTGGTGAGGAAATCAAAAGTCATGTCATGTGCAATGGGTTTGTACAAGGTTATACAGAATGGCACTGGCATGGAGAGATTTCAAACTCGAAACCAGTAGATGTCGATAGTAGTGCTTGGGTGGAAGAAGAAATTGCCTCTGATGACGTAGATGTGAACGAACCAGTTCTAGTAGACATCGTTGATGCGATGCTGGATAGTTGTAGGGTAGAGCACACCGATCCACCTCCTATCTTTAGAAACATTGTGCATGATGCTGAGATACCGTTATACACATGCAGTGCTAAGTTTACGAAGCTTAGCGATGTGTTGAGATTGTATAAGTTGAAAGCTAACAATAGATGGAGCGACAAAAGCTTCACTTGATTGTTGATTTTGTTGAAAGAAATGCTTCCTGAAGGAAACGAGCTGCCAATCTCAACATACCGGGTAAAGAAAATGTTGTGCCCAATGGGAATGGAGGCCAAGAAGATACACGCATGCCCGAACGATTGTGTATTATTTCAAAAGGACTATGTAGATTTGAAAGATTGTCCAAAATGTGGTGCGTCACAGTATAAATTGATGACTTCGGGGGAGTCCAAAACTGGTTCTCCTGCCAAGGTGTTGTGGTATCTACCTATAATATCACGGTTTCAACACTTGTTTGCAAATCTGAAAGATGCGAAGAATTTGAGGTGGCATGCAAATGTTAAGAAAAGTAATGATGGGATCCTATGACATGCGTCTGATTCCCCACAGTGGAAGAAGATTGATCTATTGTACCCCAAATTTGGTGAAGAAGATAGGAATCTAAGACTTGGGATTTGTACAGATGGGATGAATTCGTACGTGTCACACCCCGATCTCACACTAACCTCAATCCACGAGATTAGGGCGCGACGGAGGGATTACTCACAAGCCAAACTCTCATAAATTTTTTAAACCATTTTAAAGACATTAAAAAGATAAACTGATTTATGCTGTAAAATGAAGCTAAACAATCTGCGGAAGCATTTTTATTAAACTGACTAGTAATATAAACAAAGTCTACAACATATTACATTGTCCGACATAAAATAAGGCATAACAGTTAATTTACATCTTTATACACATTCTCTCTCACCCACACCATGTCCCAAAGATCGAGGGGAAAGGACTAAGAGACCTCTAACTACTAACTACTTATACCTTCTACAGAATAAGCGTTAGGATGAAAGGATTCTTCAGATTCCTGCTGCTGGTGATGACCTGAAAATGTTTTGAGTAGAGGTATGAGCCTACTCGCTCAGTGAATAGCATTTCATTTAGCTATCACTAAACAACTCATAAGGTTTATAAAATTGAAATAAACATAAATACAGTACAAGCAGGGCAGTTCTAATGACATAGCAGATTACAGAATATAATCGCATTTCTATGCAACAACAGATAATTTAAACCAATAAACAGATATAATGAATTTGCACAAAAGTTCGGATAATATTAATTTACTGTGATCCTATATGATTACATATTTATATTATTATGCCCCAAACATATGCAGTGCACTCTACATATGAAGATCTGTAGCGAACTACGATCCCACCGTACAAGACTTAGCGACACACCCGGGAAATGCTAAGTCTGACTTCCCATCCTGGTCTGCACAGGACTCTCAGGCTCTCAAGGGCCTCAGGCACTCAAGGGCCTCACAGCACTCTCAGGCTCTCAAGGGCCTCACTGGAGTTCCTAGGCACTCAAGGGCCTCACTTCACTAACTCTGAGTGCTCTAGACTCCTCCTCTAACCTGAGTACACAGGCGCAGGGAGTCAACACTGGGTTACCACCAGAATTACTCAACTGGTTGGTGTTGGATAACCCTATATTACTCCAGTGCCACCGTGACACACACACAGATTATTGTTGAACACTGGTCGCCGACCATCTAGACTCAGGGCTAGATCGGTCGTTTCACCCCAAAGGTACAGACCGCGCAATGGGGTTCTACGGTGTTGGGGAACCTAAGTCTATTAACTGATTAACATATAACCATTTAAAACAAGAATATCACATTCCATACTTACTGCACATTCTAAACATTTCTTGAAGCACATATATAACATTTGTCATCCTTAAACATGATTCAGTATCATTTATCCAGTTTCCATGCTAAATATCCATTTTTAAATCAACAAACACATTGCAACCATAATACAGGAAAGTTCATCATTTTCATTAAGCATATTAAGTATTTCAAGTTCCAATGAATCTAACATATTCTATTGTATGTACTACACTGTTTAAAAGTTATACTAACTGATACGGAAGCAATTAAGCATTTAAATTGAGTTAAATAATGATTTCTGAATGAACTACTACTCACAACGTTTCGAACTGTCCGGGTTCGTCCGGAATTGCGTCTAGAGGCCTATTTTTGGTTGTCTTCAACCATGGAATTTCCTCCATTCACGGTACAACTGCAACAACAACTTCACGCACCACTCAGATTGGAGAATAAGGGCTCGATTGGAAACTGAATCGTGGCTATGAACGGCGAGTTTGTGTCTGGACCTCGAGGTCAGCCTCCAAGGCAATGGATCGGGCTGTTGGCTGTGCCCCATAGTGGCTAAAGCCATTACTGCTGGTTGCAGTTCCACGCAGCTGAATCTTCTAGATGGGGTGCCACCCCTAGATGGCTGGGCGAGCTGCGGCTGGCAGCTTGGACCTCAAAAACCAAAAATTGGGCGGTGGTTTGGGAGCTGCTGGCTCGCCCTACTCTCCCTCTAGTCGGCGTCGCAGCTGCAGCAGCTGCTGCTAGTCGTGCTGCTTCTGGTTCAGGTGGCTGGTGGGCGCAGATGGGTGAAGAGGGAGGAAGGGTGGTGGAGGAAGAAGAAAGGTGGAAAGCTAAGTGCGGCTGGTCGGAGCTGTGACAGATGCTAGGGCTCGAAATCGCCCCCCCCCCCTTCCCCCTCTAGCCGGCGCCGTAGCTATAGCTTGGGCGGCCCCTTCTGGGCAGCGCCCTAGCAGGTCGCTGCTTGTTTGGCCGTGGTTAGGGCAAGGGATAGAGGGGAAGAGGAAGAGGGAAGGTAGAGAAGCGGAAGACGAAGATAAATGGCCGATTGAATTGCCCTAGGTCGCCCCAAAATTGGCCCCTTTCCGCTTCTGTTCGGGCGCCACTTCAAAGCGGTTCTGGTTCTGTTATGTCGGCTGGGTGAAGAAGATAAGAAGCGTAAAAGGGAAACCAAAGAATGGAATAAGGTTATTAACCTAACAAATGGAAAAATTGCAACCTAGGTCCAAGAAAACTGAAAAGGGTGTAACTTCTGCCTCGAGGGTCCGAATCAGATAATTCTTTTTGCAAAACATCGATCACGGAATCCACTACGACCTCGAAGCAAGAAATCTCAATTAGTATCTTATCACAACTGGTCAAAGCACCAATTGCACCATGGCATTTAACTTAACTCAACAATTTAACACTGAAATTGTCATTAGATACCTCGGATGATTTCATCTCAACTATTAATTCACGACATAGCTTAGCTTGGTTATCCATGATGTTTAACAGAGTGCTTAGCACTAACTAAGGTGCTTCACGTAATCGAGGTATTTATTGACTAACCCTGATATGGGTCGTAACAATCTCCCTCCCTTATAAGAATTTCGTCCCAAAATTCCTAAAAGAGAAAAGGAAACTTGTTACTCACATCTAACCCCAAAACTCCCATGTGGCTTCCTCTAAGTTGTGGTTTCTCCACAAAACCTTCTCTAAAGGTATCTCATGATTTTTGAGTTTCTTGATCCTCTGATCAACCATCTGCATTGATCTTTCAACCTAGGACACATCTGATCTGATTCCAGATCAAACCACAATACATGGTCTTTCTAGAATTGTTATAACAGTATCTCAATTCATGGTAATTACCGAGAAATTATTATAGTATACATGCAGACAAACTAAAATTCTTAAATAAACAGAATGCATGTCAATTTGGTACTAAAATAAAATCATGCAATTTAACTGTTAAACATCATCACGTCTCATAATGAAAATTGATATTAAAATACTTGATTCATCGTACACCCTATCCTTAGGGTTTCATTTGCCTTATTCATTCATCACATGCCAACACCCTAATCTTAGGGTTATCTCATTCACTAGTCACATGGCAACACCCTATTCTTAGGGTTTCCTTTATCTCATCTGTTTGATTGCAATTCAAATCACGATACGGTATCATTCTAAAACTGGCAGAGCAGTATATTTAAAATCATTGTAATTACTGAGTAATCTTTATATCATACATGCAGGCAAATTTAAAATTCATAAATATCCCAAACTCAAATCAATTTTGGCACATACATACTGAATTCATGCAATTGAACATCTTATTACACCGATAAGAGTAATTTACTTCACCTATAAGAAACCATCTATAATATTTTTCAATTATCTGAAATTTCTCGAAGAACGTGCATATTAACCAAATTCCTGGTTTGTGCATCACATAACTCAATTAAGAGTTGCTTACATATCATAACACAAATAATTAATAGTACTTGAGAATTTCTAATGATATCTCAGAGAAATGTGACAATTCATGTAAATGTTAAGTCACACACATTATCATAACAGGAAGCATGCAACTAGGTTTATTTGCATATTTTAATGCTATCTTACTATCTTGAAATCATGCACCTAATGGTTTACCAAATTTGTATTGCCTGGGTTTATATTCAAACCAAACCATTATCAGTTGTGTATTTCTAAACTCAACATTCACACTAAGCAAACTCTATAAGACAAATGTTCTTCCCAACTTCCACTGAGATGCATAACACATGCTCTCAGCATGTCCTTAAGAGTCTGAATGGTTCTCTCAGACTGACCATCCGTATGTGGGTAAAAAGGTTGTACTAAATCTTTTCTTTGTGCCCGAAGCACGATGCAACTATTTCTACAATCCTAGATGTGAACTTAGGTTCTCAAAATGACATGATTGAAACTGGATTACCAAGCAACCTAATTATTGCATCCATGTATATCTTAGTCAAGTTTCGAAACATCAAAGGTTGACTTAATATGAAGAAAGTAAGCAGACTAAATTAGTCTATCCACAATCATTCATATCAAATCATAACCTCTAGGTGTCTTGGGCAACCCTATCACAAAGTCCATTGTGATATGTTCCCATTCCCATTCAGGCATAGAAAAAAGATTACAAGGTAGCTGTAGATTTCTAGAGTTCAGCCTTAACCTACTGGCACACACTACTTCTAACCACGTACTCAGCTACATCCTTCTGCATATCTGACCATCCATATCAACTTCTTGAGATTCATATACATCTTAGTGTTTCCTGAAAGCATAGCATACATCAATACATACACTTCCATAAGAATCTTTTCTTTCAACTCACTATCTCGAGGTACACACAACATGTCATGCTAATACAACACCTTATCATCTTAAAAACTTAAACTCTGGTCTCTTTTCCTCCTATCATGTCATGCATGGTCTGGTTTAACTCACTATCACCCTATTGTAGTTCCTTGATCTGATCATAAGAAGTAGGCTTAACTTACATCTGTACAATCAAATCACTCTGTGTTGTCACCCCTAAGTCTAAATTCAACTCCCACATTTCTACTAACAGGTCTCTATTGAAACCTGTCATAGAGAATGCATTAGCTGTTGAACTTGACTTTCTGCTGAAAGCATCATTCACCACATTCTCTTTACCATGGTGGTAATCTATTGTCACATCATAAAGATAGTGACGCCATGTCTTAAAAACATGAACTACATCAGCTATCTTTAGATCATATATCAGGTAATACTCCGATTTCTATGCTACTTTCTTATAGTTACATTTTAGGTTTATGTTTTACTCTTTTCTCTAAGTCATTTCATGTTGTTCATGTACCGTTCAGATTAACTACCTTAAAATCCTAGATTACTATCACTACCCGCTTACTTTACATAGATCAAATCTCAAGGTCTTATTTTATAGAGATGCTAGTATTCAAGATTAAATCACTAGTGATATCCCTTGAACTACTACAACTCTAATCATTCTAGGGTTTGGTTCTTATCAGTAACATAGAATTATTGTGTGTGTGTGTGGTCGATCATATAGATCAATTTGAGCTGCTTGGGTCAATAACATATTAACCCAACACTCAACTTTAATTATATTGGCTGAAAATTCAGTTTTCACAATAGTTTCTGTAATTCGTTTATTAAATAGCTAACAGAAGCTTAAAAAATTCTGGAAATTTTATATGTTATACCTAATGAAGTTTCAGACCTCCAGTAAAAATTGAGATCATTTCTGATTACCAATAAATAATTAAAAATCAAACAGTGCACTGCTGTATTGCAGTCTGCAGCAGATTCGGTCGAGTTGCAAACTCGACCGACACCCTCACTGTAGAGATCAAAAGTCATCCAACAATTACGCCAATTTAACAGAGTGTCTAAAATTGTGTTTTTCAAGCACAGTTAAAATTTGAGATCAATTGGATATACAAATAAAAATATAAAATTCAATTACCACACTGCTATATCATTCTGAAAATGTGATCGGGTGAGTTTGAAACTCGGCCGATAAACAAGTCAGAACATTCTTCAAAAATTCTGATATTTTTCAATGTTGTTTACATTTTATATATCCAAATCATATCCAAATTTGAGATAAATCAGAGTTACACATAAAATACTAAAAATCATTTACTGAGACACTTTACTTATCAAATTTTGTGTTTATGTATCATCAAAACCCTATTTTGGGCCGATTAGGGTCTATGCTTCTCAAACCCTAACTCTCAAGACAAAAGAATACTTAGACTTCTTATCATAATTAAAACATCCTAGTGTATATACATTCTCACTATGTTACGGGTCTAATTCAACCAGAGTCTATTCTTATTTTACTGTTAATAGGAGTCAATAGATCCCAGTAACGCATCCTTCCAGCCGGACCAGGCCGAACCTGTAGTCCTGAAACCAAGAGCTACTCGAGATTAATCAACACCTATTAATCTTAAACATGTGGAAAGAATATGCACTTAGGGCAAACTCATTTATACATAATTTCGGGTCTACTTTAATACAAAGAAAACAAACACTAAACAATTCACTTCATGACACAACAACATAAAAGAATCTTATTTGCTTTACAAACTGAAAATTCTAATTTTATGCATATAAAAGCATTTCTAGTGATCTTTAAATCAAATAAGCAATAATAGACAAGAGTTGAATCACATCTTATATGTAATCTCTTATTTCTACATTAGTCTCTTATCTCATAATCCTAACATTTCTAGGGTTTCTCTCTAGCCTATCCTTCCTCTGCATACCTGGCCAGGGCATCCAGAGAAGAACAGACAGAGTAGCTTGATACTGGTCAATCTAAGTATTCAGACACCTGGCCAGGGTATCTAAACACTCAGACCTTCCACAGCTAAAACACATCATTTATTATTCGCCTTACTTATAACTTTATCTTTTGACCTTAATGATTCTTAATGACTCAACTTAAGCTCATTACTTGATTCTCGTGACCACATCCTCTTCCTCCTATCTGCAATAATATAACAGAACACTTCCTGTTAGAAAATTACAGATAGAAGAAAGACTCATAAACCTTAATCCTATTGGTCTCTTATCGTCCCCTGATCTGCTCTGAGTAACTATGTACTCAACCTAGGCTCTGATACCAAGTTGTCACACCCCGATCTCACACTAACCTCAATCCACGAGATTAGGGCGCGACGGAGGGATTACTCACAAGCCAAACTCTCATAAATTTTTTAAACCATTTTAAAGACATTAAAAAGATAAACTGATTTATGCTGTAAAATGAAGCTAAACAATCTGCGGAAGCATTTTTATTAAACTGACTAGTAATATAAACAAAGTCTACAACATATTACATTGTCCGACATAAAATAAGGCATAACAGTTAATTTACATCTTTATACACATTCTCTCTCACCCACACCATGTCCCAAAGATCGAGGGGAAAGGACTAAGAGACCTCTAACTACTAACTACTTATACCTTCTACAGACTAAGCGTTAGGATGAAAGGATTCTTCAGATTCCTGCTGCTGGTGATGACCTGAAAATGTTTTGAGTAGAGGTATGAGCCTACTCGCTCAGTGAATAGCATTTCATTTAGCTATCACTAAATAACTCATCAGGTTTATAAAATTGAAATAAACATAAATACAGTACAAGCAGGGCAGTTCTAATGACATAGCAGATTACAGAATATAATCGCATTTCTATGCAACAACAGATAATTAAACCAATAAAAAGATATAATGAATTTTCACAAAAGTTCGGATAATATTAATTTACTGTGATCCTATATGATTACATATTTATATTATTATGCCCCAAACATATGCAGTGCACTCTACATATGAAGATCTGTAGCGAACTACGATCCCACCGTACAAGACTTAGCGACACACCCGGGAAATGCTAAGTCTGACTTCCCGTCTTGGTCTGCACAGGACTCTCAGGATCTCAAGGGCCTCAGGCACTCAAGGTCCTCACAGCACTCTCAGGCTCACAAGGGCCTCACTGGAGTTCCTAGGCACTCAAGGGCCTCACTTCACTAACTCTGAGTGCTCTAGACTCCTCCTCTAACCTGAGTACACAGGCGCAGGGAGTCAACACTGGGTTACCACCAGAATTACTCAACTGGTTGGTGTTGGATAACCCTATATTACTCCAGTGCCACCGTGACACACACACAGATTATTGTTGAACACTGGTCGCCGACCATCTAGACTCAGGGCTAGATCGGTCGTTTCACCCCAAAGGTACAGACCGCGCAATGGGGTTCTACGGTGTTGGGGAACCTAAGTCTATTAACTGATTAACATATAACCATTTAAAACAAGAATATCACATTCCATACTTACTGCACATTCTAAACATTTCTTGAAGCACATATATAACATTTGTCATCCTTAAACATGATTCAGTATCATTTATCCAGTTTCCATGCTAAATATCCATTTTTAAATCAACAAACACATTGCAACCATAATACAGGAAAGTTCATCATTTTCATTAAGCATATTAAGTATTTCAAGTTCCAATGAATCTAACATATTCTATTGTATGTACTACACTGTTTAAAAGTTATACTAACTGATACAAAAGCAATTAAGCATTTAAATTGAGTTAAATAATGATTTCTGAATGAACTACTACTCACAGCGTTTCGAACTGTCCGGGTTCGTCCGGAATTGCGTCTAGAGGCCTATTTTTGGTTGTCTTCAACCATGGAATTTCCTCCATTCACGGTACAACTGCAACAACAACTTCACGCACCACTCAGATTGGAGAATAAGGGCTCGATTGGAAACTGAATCGTGGCTATGAACGGCGAGTTTGTGTCTGGACCTCGAGGTCAGCCGCCAAGGCAATGGATCGGGTTGTTGGCTGTGCCCCATAGTGGCTAAAGCCATTACTGCTGGTTGCAGTTCCACGCAGCTGAAGCTGCTAGATGGGGTGCCTCCCCTAGATGGCTGGGCGAGCTGCGGCTGGCAGCTTGGACCTCAAAAACCAAAAATTGGGCGGCGGTTTGGGAGCTGCTGGCTCGCCCTACTCTCCCTCTAGTCGGCATCGCAGCTGCAGCAGCTACTGCTAGTCGCGCTGCTTCTGGTTCAGGTGGCTGGTGGGCGCAGATGGGTGAAGAGGGAGGAAGGGTGGTGGAGGAAGAAGAAAGGTGGAAAGCTAAGTGCGGCTGGTCAGAGCTGTGACAGATGCTAGGGCTCGAAATCGCCCCCCCCCCCCCTTTCCCCCTCTAGCCGGCGCCGTAGCTGTAGCTTGGGTGGCCCCTACTGGGCAGCGCCCTAGCAGGTCGCTGCTTGTTTGGCCGTGGTTAGGGCAAGGGATAGAGGGGAAGAGGAAGAGGGAAGGTAGAGAAGCGGAAGATGAAGATAAATGGCCGATTGAATCGCCCTAGGTCGCCCCAAAATCGGCCCCTTTCCGCTTCTGTTCGGGTGCCGCTTCAAAGCGGTTCTGGTTCTGTTATGTCGGCTGGGTGAAGAAGATAATAAGTGTAAAAGGGAAACCAAAGAATGGAATAAGGTTATTAACCTAACAAATGGAAAAATTGCAACCTAGGTCCAAGAAAATTGAAAAGGGTGTAACTTCTGCCTCGAGGGTCCGAATCAGATAATTCTTTTTGCAAAACATCGATCACGGAATCCACTACGACCTCGAAGCAAGAAATATCAATTAGTATCTTATCACAACTGGTCAAAGCACCAATTGCACCATGGCATTTAACTTAACTCAACAATTTAACACTGAAATTGTCATTAGATACCTCGGATGATTTAATCTCAACTATTAATTCACGACATAGCTTAGCTTGGTTATCCATGATGTTTAACAGAGTGCTTAGCACTAACTGAGGTGCTTCACGTAATCGAGGTATTTATTGACTAACCCTGATATGGGTCGTAACAGTACGGGACATTGAGCAGCCAACATAGCACTTGGCCAGTCATGCTTGTTATATACAATCTTCCTCCCTGGTTGTGTATGAAAAATAAGTACGTTATGCTGTCGTTATTGATATCGGGCCCTAAACAACCCGGAAATGATATCAATGTTTATCTTGAACCTCTGATTGATGAATTAAAGAAAATTTGGGCTGAAGGTGTGATGACCTATGATGCTTTAGGAAGAGAGACATTTCGTTTGCACGCTATGTTGTTTTGCACTATTAATGACTTTCCAGCATATGGGAATTTGTCTGGATATAGTGTCAAAGGAGATAAAGTGTGTCCTATATGTGAAGAAAACACTGATTTAATAAGACTAAAACATGGCGGCAAGACTGTATATCTTGGTCATTGAAGGTTTCTTTCAAAATTCCATCTGTATCGTAGGAAGCGCAAAGCATTCAATGGATGGAATGATGAACGGAGTGCACCTAAACCTATACCAGGGGATGTTGTTTATGAAAGAGTAAAAGATATTGTCAATGAATTTGGTAAGAAATCACAATGTAGTATGGCCACACGGAGTGACAATTCTTCATTCAAGAAGAAGTCAATATTTTGGGATCTTCCTTATTGGAGTTCGTTGATAGTCAGGCATTGTATCGATGTAATGCACGTTGAGAAAAATGTCTGTGATAGCATCATTGGTACTCTGTTAAATATACCAGGTAAGACTAAAGATGGGATAAAATCCAGACTGGACCTACGTGAAATGGGAATAAGGTCAGAATTAACAGAATTACATGAAATGGGTAATAAAAGAACATACTTACCTCCCGCTTGTTACACGTTGTCTAGAAAGGAGAAGAAAGCTTTCTGTGAATGCTTGGTAAATGTTAAGGTTCCACATGGTTACTCATCCAACATCTGTAGATTGGTATCAATGAAAGATCTGAAGTTGATAGGTCTTAAATCTCATGATTGTCACACTGTAATGCAACAAATATTGCCCGTGGCAATTCGATCTATATTGCCGAAGCATGTAAGGTTTGCAATCACCAGACTTTGTTTCCTTTTCAACAGTCTATGCAGCAAAGTTATTGACCCTGATACTCTCGATAATTTGCAAAGAGAAGTGGTTGTTAACCTATGTCAGCTTGAGATGTATTTCCCTCCTTCGTTCTTTGATATCATGGAACATCTTGCTGTCCACTTGACTAGGGAAGTGAAAATGTTGGGACGAGTTTTCTTGCATTGGATGTATCCCTTTGAACGATACATGAGAGGTTTTAAAGGTGATGTTCGAAACCGTTATCGGCCTGAAGGGAGTATTATTGAAGGTTATGTGGCGAGAGAGGTTATGGATTTTTGCAATGACTTTCTGAGTGGTAATAACATTCTTATTAATGACAAGAATATTGAGGAGGACAAAGGAATTTTGGGATCATGGGTGAAAGTAGTCAGCCGTGAGCAGTTGGAACAAGCTCACTTGTATATTTTACACAACATGGACGAAGTGAGTGTTTATATCGAGGAACATACCAATTTCATCAAGAGACAACATCCTCGAGCAAGTTCAATGTGGCTTGCTAGAGAGCATAATAAGACTTTTACTAAGTGGTTTGAAGATAAAGTCTTACATCAACTATCTCAAACACCAAATGATATTATAGAAACTATCAAATGCCTCACCTTTAAACCAAAACTGAATGTTATGTCTTATGAAGGGTTTGACATTAATGGGTTCACATATTACACAAAGCACCAAGATGATAAGAGTGTCGTCCAAAATAGTGGGGTCACTCTTCAAGCGTTGAGTATGTATTTTGCAAGTGCAAAGGATAAGAGTCCACGTGAAGCTAAAATGTCATATTACGGTGTCATTGAAGATATATGGGAGTTTGACTACATAGATTTCAGAATTCCGCTCGTTAAATGTAATTGGGTTGATAACACCAAAGGAGTTATAGTGGATGAATTGGGTTTCACTTTGGTGAACTTTGAAAAGATTGGCGAGAAGGGTGAACCATTCATATTGGCATCACAGGCGAAACAAATATTCTATATCGATGATCCTGCAAATGATAAATGGTCGGTTGTTCTTCATGGTAAAAGACAGTTTATTGAAGATCCTATAGATGAAGAAGAGTACTATGATAAGTATGATGACTCCAGTCCATTCTCAGTTGGGTTGCCAACTCCACAAAATAATGAAGCTAATAATGACTTATATGTGCGCGGAGATCACAATGAAGGATTGTTAAGTGATAAAAGATCACAATTCTAGAGGCATGTATGTTTGCCTTTTTCTAGTTAATACAAATGCTAAATGTTTGCCTTTTTAATGACATTTTCATATGGCTGACCATGATGAGCATGATGTCCATGATGAGCATGAAGTCCATGATGAGCATGCTGTCCATGACGAGCATGGAGAGGATACCAATGTAAGTTCTAATAACATATCCTATATTTCTATAAAATTCATTATCTTCTAGTTATGTCATATATCCCATATTTCTATATTGCGCTAATTCAGTGGGTTTATTTTTGTCAAATTTTAGGTTGATGATGCACATGTACCCACTGAAGCACTGGAGAAACTAGATGTGCAACACCAAACACTTAACAAGAAAAGGGGCATCACTCTGTTGAAGAAGTTAATAGCGCTAAGTGGTAGTGGATCCAAATTGGTTGTGGAGTTTGATAATGGAGGAAATGCAATTGGAGTGAACCGTAATAATTTTGTAAACTATCTTGGGTGTGTCACTCGAAGCCATTGTAGTGTTAAGTATGATAATTGGCATAAAGTTCCTCAGGGGAAGAAAGACTTGATATGGGAGGATTTATGCGTGAGTTATTATTATTTGCAATTCTATTTTTGGATACTAGTTAATAAGAATTCTATTTTACATAATCTATTTTCATTGGATGAGAAGTTGCATCGTAAAAGCATGATGCAACGCGCTAGAACGATGCTTAGGAACTATAGGACAAATCTCAATAGAGAGTACATAAAAGATGGTGATAAAAAGAAGAAGTCAGCCCTTGAACAGTGGAACTTCTTGGACAAAGAAGATTGGGACAATTTTGTTGCTTCAAGAAAATCTGAAGAATTCAAGGTATTAGGCGTCACTCCCAATTTAATTAATATGCATTGTATTCACCTATTCAAGATTAAAATTTAGTGCTACTAACCAAATCATTAATGTGCATACTAACTAGGCCCTCAGTGACGCGCAAAAAGCAAGGCGTGCACTGAATGTGCATGACCACACTATGGGTCCAAAGGGCTATGCAAGCATTCGCCAAAGACTACAGGCGGAGTCTGCGGCTACTCAGGAGTCTACTCCTACTCAGGAGTCTGCCACACCCATGCCTCGCCATGATATCTGGATAGCTGGGAGGCAAAACAAGAAGGGTGAAATAAAGAAGCCTGTAACTGCTGAGGCGGCTGCGAAAATGGTAAAATACAACTCTTAGAGCAATCATTTGAATATTGATTATTTGTGGTGTTAAATTACCAATTTCTGTTGATGGTAATTAGCGGGAGCTGCATGAGCAGAGGAAATAAGGCACGTTCATCCCTCAGGACACAAGGGATGAATTGACAGTTGCTCTGGGTAACCCAGAGCATCCTGGATGTGTTAGGGGAGCAGGCACTGGTGTGGGAATCAAAGCATTCTTTGGGCCATCCCAGCGCAAACCCAGAGCGGGACTTTCACAAGAAGAGGTAACCTATTCTTTTTTTAGAATGTTACTGCAAAAGGGAATTCAATAATAAGAAGCTAATGTTTCTTTTATCCATGTATAGGAGAATAAGAGAGTCGAGGATATAGTTGCTAAGAAGGTCAATGATATAGTTGTTGAGAAGGTCAAGGAATAAATAGTACGATGGTAGGCATCTCAGGCTTCCAATCAGCCTATGGCGACCCACTCTTCTCCTGATGTATAGACTACGAGTAATCCTGGAGACCCATCACCTAACACGTCTGCTGTAAGTATTGTTTATGACATTGTAGCTAGTCTTTTCTAGATGATATGTTTTCAATATGATATGTATATATGTATAACATTCTTTACGTAAATTTGTAGGCATTGAAGTCATGCCGCTTAAGAATGCAAGACTATGTTGTTGCAGAGGCGCAGGCTTACCAGTCCCTTCCTGGGGCAACATTTCATGGAACTCCAATGCCGTAGGGCTACATTCGTGTGAGCCCGATATGTGTATTACCCGATTGGAGGGAAGCTGCATTTCCATATGCCCACCCATATATTGATACACTTGGTGAGGCAGAAGGCGGGGTGATATTGTGGCCCAAAGTAGATGTCGTCTACACTACTGAAATTGTAAGATAAATTTACATTACTTTAGATTGTTAATGTGTACATATGAGGTCAAATGATCTGAAATTATATATACAGGTTAAAAAGAAGACACCCAGAGCACCTAGGCCTCCATCTCCACTTCCTGCATTACCAAGTTGGGTTCCAACTGACCTAAAATACCTGTTAGGTCCTGCTTGTAGGGGAATGGCATGTTGTCTACGGGTACATAATATACATTGCCCTATAATTGTTTCCTTAGAAGCAGATTATGCAGGTCAATCATACGATATCTCTTTATTTATACAAGATATTATTGAGCTTTTTATGTATGATTGGCTGAATACATCAATGATAGAGACATGGATAAGGTGAGATCTTGTTTATACATCCATATACCTTGTGTAAGATCTGGTGATCTGGTTTCTTATATATTAATGCATACGTAATACATGTTTTGCAGCTACTTAGTCGAAGATCAATGCAAACAATTTGCATTTGATCATGTGGGTTTTTTGATTCCATCATTGATTAGTATGGTAGCTAAAGACCCTGATAGTGTTGAACAATACTGTATATATGGTTTTACAATTTTCGGTCAGCAAAAGAAGACGATAATAATAGCTCCATTCAATGTCAAGTAAGTTTACTTTATTTATAATTTGGACTTAAGAAAATTCCATTTTTATTGTGCATTTTGAGTTATTAATTTTTAACTTTTTTACCTCTAGCGGTAGACATTGAGAGTTACTAGTTATTGTCCCGGGGACGTTCACTGTTTATTATCTAGATCCTGTGAGAAGTACATTGAACACTAAAATTGGACACATATTGAGAATGCCATTATTCTGGTGAGAAATATTTTATTTTTATATCCGTTAACATATGTTATTACATTACTATTTAACTATGCAATTTACTGTGTTACATTAACATGTAGGGGTTTAGATGCATTCAAAAATGCTGGAGGAAATGTCCCAAGGAGAAAGAACCAGCCAATAATTTGGGAGAACGTAAAAGTAAGTTCTCGACTCCAATGTATATATTATTTATGTGAACTGTGCTTAGTTGTATTTTTTAATATTTTGTATGTTTCAATTTATAGTGCGCTACATAAGACAATGGTTGGGCATGCACATACTATGTGATGCGATTTATGCAGATGATTATCTGACATGCCGCATTGGATATTAATACCATACATGAGGTATTATATATAGTCTCATTAGTTAGTATGAAATATATCAATCTTATTTTTATATTATTACTTATATATACATCATTCTCTTTGCAGGTGTTTAAAACTGACCACACTATAGGTAAATGCTTAAAAAAAGTACATGCTCCATATACAATGGAAGCATTAAATGAAGTAAGAGAAGAATGGGAAAAAGCCATACAAGCAGTGGCGATTGTAAGATATAATTGGGATGTTGATAGCGATGTTGAATGATATTTTGTAAATGAATATTTCTGAATATTTATACATGTCTGAATGTTTCTACATGTATTTGAATGTTTCTACATGTGTGAATGTGAGAATTGAATCGATGTTTGAATGTATCTACTTGTGTGAAAAAATATTTGTTGATTTTGTAGGTTTGTGGCCTGTTTGTAGGCTGATATCAATGGATGTCATAAACCTACAGTTCAGAAAACTGAACTGCAGGTTCTCATCCTGCTGACCATCCACAGCAAGCCTGCAAACTGATAAGAAAAAAAAATTAAAGTATAGGCGTCGGTTATTTATAAAACACCGTCATCAAAGGCCTACATCGTCAGTTATTAGATAAAAACCGACGCCTAATATGACAAACAACCCGACCGTGCAGGAAAGCACGACCATGGTGGAAAAGGTGTCGCTTATTCGTATAAAACTGACACCTATAGTACTAAACACAGCCGTGCAGCGAAGCACGACTGTGTCAGCTGGGAGTATGGCGTTGGTTGTTCAGTTGTTAACCGACGCAGAAAGTGTCCTAGGTGGTGCCCTTTTTTGTGGCGCGAACCCTATAGACGTCGGTCAACTATATATAACCGACGCCTATAGATCATATAGGCGTCGGTTAGAAAACCGACGCCGAAGAGTTCGACCTTTAGCAACGCCCACATAAGCGTCACTTGAAAACCGTCACCAACGGGGGTTAAACAATCGACGCCAAAGGCGTATTCTGTAGTAGTACTCCTTGGCGTGCGGTGGCAACGCTGATGCTCCTTCAGTGGTCTGCTGCTTGCCCCTCAGGTGGTGGCGCGGGCCCTGCTGTGGCGTGGTTGGCCCTAGACGGTGGTCCGGGGTCCTCCTCTCCTTTCCTTGGTGCGCTGGGACGGTGGTCTGGCCCTCACCCTGCGGTTGGGTCATGTGGTTCCGCCATGGTCCTGTTGTGCGTGGACCTTCGACGCGGTGGCCTTTCGCTTCTCCGAGCATGCCACCCCCCTCTGGTGCATCCCCGGATCCGTTTGCCTGCTTCACCGGCTACGGTTCTTCCCTGGCCCTTTCATCTGGGCTCGGCCCTGGACGGTGGCCTGGGGTCTGCTTTCACTAGAGAAAGGGTTTCGATCGAGCAGCCCATCCATGTCCATCAGACCCCACTCGGTTCCAGGATCAAAGAGCGATGAGAAGTGACACACGGAGCCTTGATCGTTGAGGGTTGGGATTTGATGCTATTCGACACCACTCCGTTCAAGTGAGATGGATGGTGGAGAGCCTTCCCTATTGATCTGACTCTCGCAAGTTGCTGCTCCCAGATGCCGAAGAAGTTTGGGTTCTGCTTGTTTCCTCGCGCATCTGCTCTTCTCTGATCTGTGATCAACCTGGTCCATGGAGTTGGTGGTCAGGAAGTGGTTGGGTCTGCTCCAGACGATAGTGGCAACGGGTGAGCTTCTTGTTGGGCGGCGGGGCTGCATCTTGTTCGTCCACCAGGAGGTCTTTCCCCAATCGCCAATCTTAGGTTCACGGAGGGTCTTTGACTCAGGGCATCTGAACACCCTCAAGGTGTTCAACGAGATGGTCTTACGACAAAAGCCTTGTGTGGGGTTGGGATGGGGGGGGTTCCCTCTTCTCTCTTCTCAGTCCTTCCTGTTGCTGCGCCGGTGCCGGTTTTGGTGGCTGTTCCTGCTGCTCACTGGTGTCTATGATAGAGGATTCCTGACATGCGGATGGCTTGCTGTTCGCGGGCGCGGTGGTCGTCTATGGCTCATCAGGTGTGGCTGGCTCCTGGTCTACTTTGGTTGCTCCCTGCAGCTGTGATATGGAGCACCATCTAGGTGTTCGACGTTTTGTCCTTTGCATATAAAGGTTGTTGGGTACTATGGTGCTCATAGGACTTGCAAAAGCTTGAGCTGCTGGTTTCCTGTATGGTTGTAAATTGTTATCATATGTCTCCTAAGAAGGGTATGTCGACGGATGATGAAGATGGAAGAAAACACCCTTGAAATCCATTCTTTCAGAGATGAGCAGATTGCATATGGAGATCAGGGGGGTTTCCCCTCCATGGACATAAGTTGTTATCATAACCTTTGGATGTGCTGTTTTGGTTCTTTCTCTACTATTCGGTTGCACGCCTACAAGTAGTTTGAGTATGTTGATGGCTGGCCTTTGATGTTGCTATCTTCCCATGTAGATTAAGGCTTCCTCGGGCGGCTTGATGTCACACTTTGAAGGTGGTTATACTATCAGTGATTGTTGAGTCATTTGTAAGCAGCTCTTAAACTGTGTGTGAGTTGCTAGCATAGGATAAGGGTTTGTTTCCATCTCTTTCTCCTTCTACTTCTTGGAAGGTCTTGGTGTAGGCCTTTTGTTGTTTTCTGGATTTATATCCTGGTTGTAAGAGGTGCTCCTTTGTGCCCAAAGTTTTTGGACTTCATTTAATAGTAACACGCTTTTTGGACCGACCAAAAAAAAGTATTACTATTGTGTCCACAAAATATTCACTAAGAATAGGGTTTTGAGGTCAAATTAGGTTTTCATTAGGGTTAGGCTTCCCAAACCCTAATTAACATGTTTTGAGGGTTTTTAACTTAGGAAACCCTAATTTTGTAAACATGTAATCTTTTGGTTTAGATTAGATCCAAGCTATTCTTTTTATCTAAAAAGATTAGACTTTATTCATTATGAACAACTAATCAAGTTATGACCCTCAATTTCATGTAATTACAATTTCAATGCATTAAAAATACTAAAATTTACATCTTTAAGTACTTTTGGAATTCAGGTTTGAATTAGGCCATGAAATCATAGTGGATATTCCTATTTTTCTAATTAAAATCATACATTTGATATTTTTGGTTATACCTACGATTTTCTTGAATTATTGCAAAATAAATTCGTTTAGGCAATAGGAGCCTGCCACATAGGTTGTTTAACGAGTAAAGGTGCACGTCTCAGGGCCACGACTGATCCAATAGGCTCACACCAAGATGGCGTCCTATGCTCATGTGGCTAAGTGAGAATAGAACATAAAAAGGTAGGAAATACCTTACCTTACAACAAAATAGTCGAGGGTAAGGAAGTATTTTCACATGAGCCTCTACCTCAGCTGCAATTTTCATCATGAGAAACCTCCGTAAGTGAGTTAACTCAAGGGTTGACTTTGGGTTCATGAGGTTTTGAGTGGCAACCGATTGCATGGATCCCTTCACCTTGCTACATCAGACTTGATGGTGGTTGTGTATTGCTTGGGGGGACTGAGTAGGGAGAACAGAGATGGAAGGTATCTTGAGTTGCATAGAGAAGAGGTGAGAGGGAAAGTATTGGGTTAATGATGGCATTAGATGGAGGGAAGAGATACTTGAGTCCCACAGAGCCTCTCCAAATAAGTGATGGTCTCACAGAGGGTGTCAACCAACTTATATAGACATGGTTTTGAGGGCTTGGTCATCAATTGGGTTTACAATTTGTAGAAATCTTTAATATCTTTCCAAAGGGGACAAAACTAGGGATGGTTGTGTTCTGAATTCATTTACAAATTCAAAGAGAAGGTTTATGGGCCTTCATATGAACTAGAGAGAGAGAGGTGTGAAAAGAGAAATCAGAATTCTCGTCGCTAATTTTCCAAATAAGCTAAAGGTTAGGGATGATATCATGACCATTGATCCATGATCTGAGGGTCATCAAGGCATGCACCATTATAAGAGAGCCGCCCCTATATTCCTAATACGATGATGATGTGACATTTAATACATTGCCCAATTTCCCCTCCACTTTAGGAAATCTTAATAAATTAATATCTCTCTCCTCTTTTATTTTAATGATCCCAAAATTTGAAAGGAAACCTTTTAACAATTAAATCTTGGTTTGGGAATGGTTTCATGCCAAAATATGAATATTAGAAGTACTTTTCTTTGCCTCAAAGTATTCCCTTTATTTGGATTATTTAAGGCATCAAATAACTCCTTGTCTCACTCAAACATGGCAATAATTCTTATTGTGGTATATATTTTCTGGGGATGGAAGTTAGTACCAAAATATACCTATTAGTTGTATTCAATGTACCTTTTCTAGAATTTTCTAAACAATTCCTTATTTAATCAACAATTCTTCATTACTTTTGCAAATTCCTTTTATTATTGAATTTTCCACTATTACTTTAGCCAGTAATTATTAATAGATTATTGGAAACAATGAAACAAACAAAATCCCTTTTCAATGGAGAAATTGCATTCATAAACAAAAGTTATCAAATAGAGCATAAAACACTCATGTTTTCTCATATAGCTTGATCAACATATTATTTGCATCCAAGCACAAATAAATGCATGAAAATTTTGGTTATAACACATTTTGTATGAAGGGACTTTAATTATTGGGAAGAATATGGATTTATGGCTCAACAGGACATGTGTTTCTTGCTAAGTACTAAAGTTGTTCCATGTTACTAGGGTATCACTGGAAACTCCATACCATGTTCGGCATAGGCACCACATATTAGAGACAACTTGGTAGGCTTTACTCCTAACACATTTTAGTGTAGTGATCCACCACAAGCATGTGTCTTCCTAGTTAAAGGGCTATTTCATTATTTATTTGTGTTGTGTCCACTTGTTATGGTACTTTCCATTGAAGCTTTTCAATGTACATTGATGCTCAAGGACTTAGTATGAGAGATTAGGGTTCCATGAGGAATGAATGGATTTTTATAGTGAAGGTATACCATCTCATTTGCTCAGATTAGCCCATGCAAAGATTAGTCCTGTCCCTTTTTGAGAGATGAGGTGTGGATAGATATAACGAGTTTCAACTTTTGACTCCAACTTCCAATCAATCCTCATTCATGTCAACCCCAATAGATGACAACATTATGGGATCATACCTTTATATAGGTGTCAAGAACCATTGATTGTTTGGATCGAATCTGTCTCGCCTCTAGGGACACATAGTTTATACAACCCTCTTATGATGGAGATCACATGCATCATCTTTCCTTCACTGTATTTATGAACATTTTGAGGCACTTTATTAAGGTTTGCCTAATTTTAGGAGTTACTTTAGGTTGCTAAACCATTGCATTCTTAGGATAATGGTTGTTCTCCTTCCATCCTAGGCCCTAGATTCTACTTTTAACTTCCATCTTTAAGGTCCATGAGGTTACACGTCTAGGGACTTAACTAGATCTTAGGTTTTATTCAAAGGGGTGGGAGATTTTGGCTCACTTACAAGGCTTTTGCAAGAGGCATGCTGTAACATACTAGATCTTGAACCCTACTCTAGAAGTTTGATCGTTTGGATGTAGCCAAAGAAGGTTGAGGTTAGATCTAAAAGATGTTTAATATAACCCTAATGACTTATTGTATATATATATCACCCTAATGTAACCTAATGTTCTCACATTAGCCTTAAGGTCAATAATGGAAGCATAAAATATGTCACATGAAGTAATTAGGTGAATTTTTTTCAAAATAATCACACATAACTCTTTTGGTGATAATATTAAGTTTTTGGATAAGCAATAATAGTAATAATGAAATCATGTGATAATAATGGCCATAAATATTAATTGTGACATAACTCATTAAAAGAAATCACAAAAGTAGAATCTAAGTTAAGAATCATGTTCCTTCGGTCCCAATTGCCTTGGGAGTCAAGTTTCACATTAAACATATAATAATTAATTTAATTTTTTTGGAAAGAGAAGATCTATGTTTTCCCCAAAATATCAAATAAAATAACAAATGACTCCAAAAGAGGAAAATAATCTTGTATTCATAGTCCACATAATAAATATAGCCTTTGGGTGAATTTTCATGTAATTTGGATAATCTTTAATATACATCTGAAATTAGGAGAGAGAAAGTGTGTAGAACCTTCAAAGTATTAAATAATTATACAAACAACTCCAACATGTAAAATTGATGGCAAATTCATATCCAAGGCACTAAATGTGACTTGTGGGTGAAGTTTAATCCAATTTGGAGAATCTTAGAACCATTAATGATGGAGAAAAGAGAAAACAAAATTTGATTTATTTAACACATTAAAAGTTCTAAAAAAAGGTAAAACTAAGCTCATAATCAGAATTTGCACTCTTTAATTAGCCTCTTTACAAACTTCCACTTAATTGTGGATTTGTTTGCATCGTCAAATGAAGAGAGAGAAAAGAGTAGACATTTAAACAATACACTTTGGTCCTATTCAGATTGGCAATCACATTAAATGTGACGCACCATTTTCCTATTGCGTTAGACGGGAACAGTGGTACCGGTTTTGGTGTTTTGAAAATCCAATTTTCTCTATCCATGGTGGATCATTCTTTGAGATTTATTCTCCACACAATTCTTTTTAGATTCCACACCAACAAGCCATTATTTGTGATCTCTCATCGTGTATTCGTGAAACCCGCAAAACCCCACTTTTGCTTCTCGTAGCACCTACATCTATAAACCCTAACAATCAACTGAACCTATAAATAGGGGTACCTACAATGTCGTTGGCACATGAGGAATAGTTTCCTCACGCCAATTTGTTCATAGTCTTCACCCACAACCATCCTGATCTTATACTTTGCTCTGTGTTTTGACAGCGATGAGACCTTCCTCTACTCGCCATTTTTGACCAATTTCTCTTAGCGATGAGTTCATCAAACCTCCTACTCTCCTTCCATGTTTTAAGTTTTGAGTTTGGTTGCAAATCTTGGTTTTGCCCAAAATTAGAGAAAACCACCTACTACAGCTCGGTGCCATGGTTACACAGGGGAAGGGGACAATCACCCACATGATTTTATGCTTGTACCCCTCTTCTTCTCTACTTTTTTTGTTTTATCATGCAAGGGAATTTTAGTCTTTTCACCTGTGGTTTCCTTTTCTTTGGGCGAGGTCAACAGAGAGGCTGACTGATGATGTGACCACTTCCTATAGGGCTAATTCACAAGTCGGCCTCACTCTCTCTCTTGCCTTCTCATGGGTTCGACGCTTACATGGAATTTTCTGATTGGTCTAATTTTGAAAAATCATAAATAATTATCCACTTATCCAAAAATTATAAAAAAATAGTCACTCGATTCAGAAAAAAATAAGATCTATCTTATGGTGTTGGTTTTGCTGCCTAAATCTAAATTTGAAAATCTGTGATTTTAATGGATTAATCTAAATAAGTAATAACTTATAAAATTCATAACTAGATATATGTCAAAAAATTATAATTAAATATGTTTTGGACTCCTAAAAAGGTAACCTAAAATATGGCATGGTTTTGTTAACCTAAATCACATGTAAGGGAAAAGGTAATTTTTAGGTTTTGAATATTTAATGTGAAATTGACCTAAAATCTACATATATGCTTAATAGGCTCTTTGGATGGCTAGACTTGGATCTAGAAGTGACTTGGATTGGTATAGGATCTAAAATGAGGTATGTTTGCATCACCAATTATTCTTATTGAGCAATTATCCTACTTTCTTCTTTCTTTTGGTCCTATGGACATTAGCCTATACACATTGTCTTTTCTTTTGAAAATCATGGTTCACGTAAACTACCTTATTTGATATTGATATTGTGATTGTGGATATTCTATTGGACTCTCTCTTATGATTTTTGCATGTTGGAATGATTTGATGTTATGTGCTTCTTTTCCCACCATGGTAGTGGATGTATATATATGGCACATTATGTGATGGCATGGATCCTTTGATCCCACTTTATACTTGATGGATGTTCTCATCCTTTTTATTTGTTTATACTTACTTATCTTTTGTTATGCATCATGTGGTAATTACTAGCATAATGATACATGTGTTTTTATGTGGATGTTAAATTCCCACATATGAATGCAGATGTTAAATTCTTGCATATTTATATATTTGGACAGATGTTAAATTCCTACTCCGGTAGATGTTGATAGACCCTACCACCCCATATTTAGAGTGGATGTATATAGTTCTCGCTCACCCCCCATTTATGGTAGATGTGTTATTTCCTACCTGCATGTTTATATTATCCAATATTGTCATAGGTGAAACACATGGATGCCTTGTTATATACTCTTTTGCTTCATTCTTATTTTGTTGTTTATATTCTTTTATGCTCGATTGGGTAGTACTTTA
Source organism: Alisma plantago-aquatica (assembly GCA_963693085.1). Lineage (NCBI taxonomy): Eukaryota > Viridiplantae > Streptophyta > Magnoliopsida > Alismatales > Alismataceae > Alisma > Alisma plantago-aquatica. The sequence continues at coordinate 771,995,848 of OY856413.1, read as the reverse complement.
CTTTTCTATGGGAAGCCTTTTATTTTGATGTCCTTTATTCTTTTAAATTGTTCAATTTTCTATTTAGTATGCACATACCTGCCTTTGCTGATGTTTTCTATTTTTCTCTTCTTGTTAGGGAATGCTTCCAAACCTAGGTGAAGGACTTGGATGACATGGCATGAAGACTTGGACTTAACCTAAGGAATTAAAGCATGGAGAAAAAGTTATTATGGTCTATATTTCCCTCTGTGAGATCATTATGATGTACCCTTTATGTAAACCTATATGGGAAATGATGTTGAGGTACTTTTGTAATCTTATGATAAATCGAATATAGTCAATGTTCTTATTCCGCTGCTAAACTTTGGTGTTTTGATACATTGATGTTGAATAAACAGGTTCATCTCTTTAGCAAAAATTTTATGTTGGTGTTTGGTTTGGGATGTTGCCTTTTTATTTTAATAGGGAGTGGTTACCCTATGGGATCCCACTCATTCTAGCATGGTATCCGTACCCATGGTAGTCAGAATCTGACTATTTCAAATTTGTCTCCCGAATTCAAACCCTTGACTTAGATAGTACCTCTAGGTGATATGTTCACCCTTTGATATATGATGAGATGATGATTTGTATCTTTTGATGCAATGATGTTTGACTTGAGGATGGAATTAGGTTATGAGAATAAGAAGATCTTAATATGAAAATATTGTGACTTAGTTTTCATTTTGATTTTGGGCCCCAATTTTAGCTTTCAATCACAAAAGTTTTCAGAAGAAACTATTTTCCATATAATACTATATGTACAAAAAAAATATAATGTTTTCTATAGATTTTATTGAACTTTTCTTGAACTAATTCACAATGAAGATTTTTTGATATATGGTTAGGGAAACCCTAGAATTAGTTGGAATAGATATCCTAACCCTAGCTTTGACTTTGAAGATGTGATTAGGGATATGTGGATTGATATAAAGGTGTAGTTGACCTACCCTATGAATTTTTGGATGTTTATGTGGGGTTGATATGTTAGAGACGCAAGGACCTAAAACTCAATCCTAGTTGGTTTGGACATGTTATTTGGATACATGTATAACGTAAATCTCTTAAACATTCATAATTAAAAGATATGTGGGAAACCCCAAAAGTTGCTAGTTTGACTTGTTAGGTTAAACCTTTTAATGGGTGGAGAGTAGTTGATGGTTGATGTTTGGATCAATATATTTCTAGGATGAAATTCTATTAAGGAGTGGAGTGCTATAACATACTCGATCTTGAACCCTACCCTAGAAGTTTTATCTTTTGGACGTAGCAAAACAAGGTTGAGGTTAGATCTAAAAGATGTTTAGTATAACCCTAACAAGTTAATGTGTGTATATATCACCCTAATGTAACCTAATGTTCTCACATTCTCCTTGAGGTCAATAATGGATGCATAAAATATGTCACATGAAGTAATGAAGTAATTAGGTGAAATTCCGTCCAAATAATCACACATAAATCTTTTGGTGATAATATTAAGTTTTTGGATAAGCAATAGTGATAATAATGAAATTATGTGATAATATTGGCCATAAATATTAATTGTGACATAACTCATTAAAAGAAATCCCAAAAGTGGAATCTAAGTTAAGAATCATGTTCCTTGGGTCCCAATTGCCTTGGGAGTCAAGTTTCACATTATTCAAATAATAATAAAGAATTTAATTATTTTCGGACAGAGAAGATCTATGTTTTCCCCAAAATATCAAATAAAATAATAAATGACTCCAAAAGAGGAAAATAATCTTGGATTTTTAATCTACATAATAAAAATAGCCTTTGGGTGAATTTTCATGTAATTTGGATAATCTTTAATATACATGTGAAATCAGGAGAGAGAAAGTGTGTAGAACCTTCAAAATATTATAAATAAATATACAAACAACTCCAACATGTTAAATTGATGGCAAATTCGTATTCAATGCACTTAATGTGACTTGTGGGTGAAGTTTTAACAAATTTGGAGAATCTTATGACCATTAATGAAGGAGGAAAGAGAAAATAAGATTTGATTTATTTAACACATTAAAAGTTCTCAAAAGGCAAAACTAAGTGTATAATCGAAATATGCATGCTTTAATTAGCGCATGTGCAAAATTTCACTTAATTTGGGATTTGTGTACACCCACAATTGAAGAGAGAGAAAAGAGTAAAAAAATTAAACAACACACTTTGGTCCTATTAGGATTGGCAATCACATTAAATGTTAAGCGCCATTTTATTTTTTGTGATGGTGGGCAGCTGAGATTCACCCACTCCCGTGATCCAATGACTAAGGAGTTGTCTTCTAGCTTGTGTTGGATGGGAACAGTGGTACCAGTTTTGGTGTTTTTAAAATCCGGTTTTTTTCTCGGTCCACGATGGATCGTTCTTCAAGATTTCTTTACCTACAGATTCCTTTTTAGATTCCACACCCAACAAGCTATTATTTGTGATCTCTTATTGTGTATTCATGAAACCCCCAAATCCCCACTTTTGCTTCTTGAAGCATCTACATCTATAAACCCTAACAATCAACCACACCTATAAATAGGGGTACCTACAATGTTGTTGGGACATGAGAAATAGTTTCCTCATGCTAATTTGTTCATAGTATTCATACATAGCCATCTTGATCTTGTTCTTTGCTCTATGTTTGCGGTGGTGAGACCTTCCTCTACTCGCCATCATCGACCAATTTCTCTTGGCGGTGCGTTCATTGAACCTCCTACTCTCTTTTCATGTTTTTAGTTTTGAGTTTGGTCACAAATTTCAATTTTTCCCAAAATCAGAGAAAACCAACTAATGCATCTCGGTGCCATGGTTGCATAGGAAAATGGGACAATCCCCCACACAATTTTACACTTGTACCCCTTTGCTTCTCTTCTTTCATTGTTTTATCATGCATGGGAAATTTAGTCTTTTTGCCCATGGTTTCCTTTACTTTGGGCGAGGTCAACTGAGAGGCTGACTGATGACATGGCCACTTCCTATAGGCCCAAGACACACGTTGGCCCTTCTCTCTCTTACCTTCTCGCGGGTTTGATGCTTACATTGAATTTTCTGTTGGTCAAATTTTGAAAAATCATAACTACTTACCTACTTATCCAAAAATTACAAATAAATAGCCGTTGGATTAAAAAAAATAAAATCTATCTTATGGTGTTGGTTTTGCTGCCTAAATCCAATGTTGAAAATCTGTGATTTTAATGGATTAATCTAAATAAGTAATAACTTGTAAAATTCATAACTAAATATATATATGTCAGAAAAATATAATAAAATATATTTTGGACTCAAACAAAGGTTACCTAAAATATAACATGGTTTTGATAACCTAAATCACATGTAAGGAGAAAGGTAATTTTAGGGTTTGAATAATCAATGTGAAATTGACCTAAAATCTACATATATGCTTAATAGGTTCTTTGGAGGCCTAGACTTGGATCTAGAAGTGACTTAGATTGGTATAGGATCTAAAATGAGGTATGTTTGCATCCTTTATTATTCTAATTGTGTAATTATCCTTCTTTCTTCTTTGCTTTGGTCCTATGGACATTAGCCTATACACAATGTCTTTTCTTTTTAAAATTATGGTTCATGTGAACTACCTTATTTGATATTGATCATGTGATCATGGATATTCTATTGGACTCTCTATTATGCTTTGTGCATGTTGGATTTATTTGATGTTATGTGCTTCTTTTCCCACCATGGTAGTGGATGTATATATATGGCACATTATGTGATGACATGGATCCTCTGATCCCATTTTATACTTGATGGATGTTCTCATCCCTCTTATTTGTTTACACTTTCTTATCTTTTGTTATGCATCTTATGGTTACTACTAATATAATGTTGAATGTGTTTTTATGTGGATGTTAAATTCCCACATATGAGTGTAGATGTTAAATTCCTGCATATTTATATAATTGGGCAGATGCTAAATTCCTGCTCGGGCATATGTTTACAAACCCTATCCCCCCATATTTAGAGTGGATGTATACAGTTCCCGCTCACCCCACATTAATGGTAGATGTGTTATTTCCTACCAGGCATGTTTATATTATCTAGTTTTGTCACTGGTGAAACACATGGATGCCTTATTATATACTCTTTTGCTTCATTCTTATTTTGTTGTTTATATTGTTTTATGCTCAATTGAGTAGTACTTTACTTTTCTATGGGAAGCCTTTTATTTTGATGTCCTTTATTGATTGAAATTGCTCAAATTTCTATTTAGTATGCACATACTGACCTTTGCTGATGTCTTGTATTTTTCTCTACTTGTTGGGGAATGTTTCTAACCCTAGGTGAAGGACTTGTATGACATGGCATGAAGACTTGGACTTAACCTAAGGAGTTAGAGCATGGAGACAAAGTTGTTATGGTCTAGACTTCCCTCTACTATATCCTTATGATGTACAATTTATTTAAACCTTTATGGGATATGATGTTGAGGTACTTTTGTAATCGTATGATAAATTGAATATAGTCAATATTTTTATTCCGCTGCTAGACTTTGGTGTTATGATACCTTCATGTTGAATAAATTGGTTTCATCCCTTTGGAAAAAAAATTATGTTGGTGTTTCGTTTGGGATGCTGCCTTTTATTTTAGTAGGGAGTGGTTCTCGTCTGGGATCCCACTCCTTACACATGCAACTAGGGAAGCTTGCTTGTCAGTAGTAGTAGAGCTTTATGAGGATGGTGTTCATGTAGTAAAGATGTATATCTCCTTCCATGTCTTTCAGGTGCAGTACGCCTCAATCATAAATGTTGTGGATCTTGTATAGCCCTTCTCATTTAGAGTGGAACTTTCCCCTAGAGTTAGCATTTTGGATGATACACAATACTAGGTAACCCTATTGGAAATTACAAGGAAAAAATTTCTTGTTGAATGCTTGAGCTATCCTGCCATTGTAGCAATGTGCATGATGCAGAGCTCTTATTTGTTGTACTTCTAGTGCAATAAGGGATTATATTAAGTCTTGAAGTCACTCTTCCTCGAGAACATCTTCTTCCTTTAGCATGCAAAGAGAAGGCATTCAAACCACAATTGGAAAATCACCTACATTCTATTATCCAAAAAATATAATGTGTCTCCTATGGATGTTTTGATGAAAAGTTCAGTATGCCTAGAGATCCATTGGAGGTGTTCATGCCAATTGACATGGGATTGGATTGTCTTCTTTATAATCTTTATCATGTTCTTTATTGCAAATTCTATGGCTCGATTCATCTGGGCCTGGTAGGGAAATGTTTGGTGCTTCTTGATCCCCAAAGAGATCAAACAATCTTTAATGTTTTAGCTATGATGTTTGTGCTATTTTGGAAGATGATCTAGTGCAATATCAGGTATTGTATTATGGTATTGTTTTTGAAGAACTCGATAACTTGTTGAGCTTATGTGTTTGTAATAGATACTATTTTTATCTGCTTTGTGAAGTTGTTTATTGTGACTAGGATGAACCAATTCTAGTTTGATGCTTCATGATTGATCTTTCACATCATGTCAATTCCCAAAGTTGAGAATGTCCAAAGAATGGCTATGTTGCATGGATGCTTGGCAGGTGCATAATTGTTATCTTCATCAATCTGATAAACTCAAAATTTGTAGAAATATTTGCAATAGTCCATCACCATAATGTTCTAATAGTACACCAAAAGATGTATTTTCTTGGCAAGCATGACCCCACTCATATGTGTGCCAAACAAACCTATGTGTACTTCTTTCATGAGAGTTTGTACTTCTATCTTCTTGACACATAGAATTTGGTTATGGGTTCGACTAAATGAATTTCCTATCCCTAGGACGTATTGCATGGCCTTTAATTTCAGCATTTATTGCTCTCTTTGGGAGATCTTGTTAGGGATGGATTGAATCTACATGTATGATATGAAGTCATTGAACTAAGCCTTTTTCCTCACCATTATGTGCATTTTCCATGACCATGCAGTAGGCAGGTGGAGAGAGTGTGTGTTCTTCAAAAGATAAGGTTTGGTCCCCTTGGATCTAGGAGGTGAGAGTCTCTAGGGTGTTAGAAAACATATTGTGCTCTCTCCTAATGAAGTAATAGGAGATGTATTCAAAGTCTTAAATCGTAGAGCACATGTGTTCCCAATACGAGATTTGGTTCTAATGTCACAACTAACTAAATGAGTTGGGACATGATATATCACAATAAGGGAGTTCTCATAAACCTGTCAATGACGTGATCCTTGTTGTATAATAATCTAGAGTGTTAGGATGCAACTCATAATCAACCACATTGTTAGTGGTGTTGAACTCCAACCACCTTGCTACTAGTAATTGTTCCCCTTGGGGGTTTTGAAGGATCACTCCTATTTGGAATGTTGATATAATTGATTGTTCCATTCAAGAAGATCATCATACATATGGAACTGCATGAATAACCACATTAGGAAGGATGATATTTTCTATATCTTCATATAGAAATTCATATTAATGTGTTTCTTCCTCCTGATGTGGGGAATTTTCTAGTTGATTTTCTAGAGCATGGGCTTTGACTACATTCATTGGTAGCTAGGTGATGTAAAACTCTGACAACATCACTTTCTACTTGGCACATTACAGTAAGAGTAGGCCAATTAAACAAATAATAGAGAGGATTTATGCTTGATGATCAGTTGTATTGAATACGTCATCAAATATTGTGCAACATTCTTATTTCATATATCATGGCTGACAGTACTTCTCAATCATAGTGTGGCGGACCTCAATATCATTGAATTTCTTACACAAGTAGTAAATTTTGTTCTCTCCATCAGTTGTGGAGTTACTAAGAACTCCTCCCATTGATGTTTTATAAATTGATAATCAAAGTGTGATAGGGTACCCTAGTATTGTCTGCCTCAACATTGGTGGATTGATGAGGGAGTATTTAATATTTTGGAGCACTTTCTCACATTATTTGTTCAATAAAGAGGTGAATTTCTTTTTGAGTATCTTGATAATAGGTTCACATATAGGTGTAATATTGGCGATGCAACAGTTAATGTATCGAAGGTGACCCACTAGACCTCATACTTGTTGGTATGTATGCCCTGAGAGACAATCATATGATGATTTCAATGGCATACCTTGTAAAGAATTTGATTAATAATAAAAGCAATATTTATCTAAATGTTTGTTCAATTATGAGATAATTGTAAAACATTTAATATGTCCAAAAAATGATGTTGATCAATGACATATGTCTTCAGGTTGAGGACCAAAACAATGAGATCATTTTTATGATAAGATTACATACATTATTGTTAAGTCCCTATTTAGATGTTATTGTGGAATATGATAGACAAAAATAGCACATAAGACTTGAGTGTGTGTTTATTGACAATATAATCTCATTATTCCTAATATTTGATATCAAACCAAACACATAAGAACTTGTTTGAGAATATTGTATTTGATAGACCCACCTTGATAGTGATGCATGGAAACCATTGAATGGTAGTCAGAATCATCTCTCATAGTGATAGTGGTGATTGTAGTTCTTAGAACTCAAATCATTACATCATATGGGGATTGATTATGAGTGATGTAGATGGAATTTTTCCCTCCTATTGGAGTTGATATCCTTGCCACTTGTAAGAGAGACAGAAAAATATACATACATTGTCACAAGTTGACAATCTAACCCCAATCTACACTTTAGACCAAAAAGGGAATGGTGTACAAAGGGGTTACAATTGCCCATCCCTGAGTGGATCAAACACACAAGTATATGCATGCTCCAAATAACAAAGCTTCCTTAAATAAAATAAGTGTTAATTACATAGGGGCCCGAAGGCATAGGAGTACTACAGAAGAAAACTTAAAACATGAGAAAACTACTTGTAGAAGAAGTAAAGCCTATACAAGGAGTCCAATTTAACTTTAGCATCCCCATGAAAGATCTAATTTTGCTGAGCCATCATATTAAGTTGCATCATCATCATCATCATCATCATCATCATCATAAGAAAGAGTACCTAAGAAGCATTTGATGTTGGTACATGTCAGCACAATATAATAAAATATTGTATTGAGTACAACTATGTGTCTTTTATATACCTCCCATTATAACTTGGCAATAAGATAAAGCTAATACTTGGCAGTAACAAAAGAAATATGTAACAAACAACATATTTGAACAAAGATGTTTATTAACAAAAGAGAACATATATTTTAAGCACATTTTCCATTATATATCCTTGCATTTACTGCTAATGATTTTGATGCAATTTCTCGATTCCAAAGAATTAGAGATTAAGACCTTTATGATCAACTACCAAAGAGTTAGATGATATGCGCAATGTGACCGACTACCAAAGAGCTAAGTCACTTCCATGCACTGTACTACCAATGATGTTAGTTCTATCATATAATGGACAAGACAATTTATGTTTATGTTTTGTAATATACATATAGAGGAAACATCATTGAAGTTGATCATACATAAATATATATTTCATATGCCAACAAGTCTTTTACACACATAATACAACCATACTACATAGCAGGGACAAGTAAGAGGAAAGGGCGTAACTTCTACTCAAAAGTGGGGAGTCTAGAGATGCTCCTCACTGGTACCTTTATATTCCTAAAATTATGAGATATTTGGTACTAATTAGATATATTGGAAAATTTATTATTTAATTCTAAAAGAGTAGAAATGTGGCCTTTTCCCTTGGTTATGGTCATGAGTATAGAGTATGAGTCATGGAGTTTATATTTGAGTCCATATTTAGAAGTATCATGCCAAAGTAGGATTTCTAGATGATTTTGGTGGCCTTTAGATCATGATCGATATTTATAACAATATTGGTAAACAAAAAATAGGTTGGAAAAGAGTAATAATTGATTTTTTTGATATTTGAGTCACATTAAATAGAATAAACATCTGATAATCATCTTGGTACATGTAGTAGACAGAAGACGGATTTTGGTATTTTATATTTGTACAAATAATACTTGGATAATTAAACAAGGTAGAATCATATTTGAACATGAGTATTTATATGAGTCAAATTTAGGGTTAATTGAGGTCATAATCGTGATCCTCATAATATTTTGATTAAAAAGGTGTACTGGTTTTTTTTATAATCCTACTATTTATAATGATTTTTACAAGATTAGGGTATTATCTGGAAATTATTAAAAATAGAGGATAAATAAAAGTGAAAGGAAATTAATTGGGTCGTTGATGCTCAGATCCAACGATCAGTATTAAATGTGCATCCATATAAAAGAAGGAATTGGTTGAGGTGGATTAACCTTACTGGTCCACATAGGATCCCGTCAGCAAAGGATGTCCACCTCCTCTCTTCTTCTATCTCAGCTTCTTGCTGGCTCGGCTACAAATCGGGAAAGCTCGGGAAGGCAGGAGGAGGCTTCTCATGCAAGAGTGATCTTGTGGTCACCTTCGCATGGTCTTTTAGGGTTAGGGCGGCAAGATCTCAATGGCTAGCTGTGTTTGGAGTGATATGCCACCGAGGTGGTTGGAGCATGATGCCATTTGTGTAGAAGAAGGGGGAGCGAGCAAGGTGTAGGTGAGGTTGGGGATTTCCAAGGTGCCACTGAGGTTGCTTGAAGCACTTCGAAGCTTGAGAGGAGTTCGATTTGGAGTGGTGAGAGAGGTGGTAGCCTGATCAGGAGCTACTCCATGGCAGGGTGAACTGGAGAAGACGAAGTGGGGGGAGGATCCATCTGTGCTCGCTTCAAATGAATTGGAGGCTTTGATGGACTATAGGGGTTCAGGAGGAGGTGTGAGGGGGATTAAATATGTGTGGGGTTGATTGGTTATGAAACGCACAACTTGAATTTGGCACGCTGGAGGTAGTATTTCTTGGAGGTGGTTTGGGTCATCTCTGGGAGTCGTATGAGGGTTTGTCGAGTTCATTGAGGAGAGTAGGAGGTAGTGCCTTGGTTGAGTTTTCATGTGAGAGGTTGGAGGGGGAGATCATGGTCAATGTTTGTGTCCTCATATATAGCCACGATCTCATGGACTGAGTGGAGGTTGAGGAAGACTCCTTAGCCATCCGATCCATCCAAGATCTATGGAACCCTCATCCGGTGGCACATATGCAATGCACGAATGAAAGGGAGGTGTGACATATTAGCGTCACAACTTAGATGAGATGTGATTCAATTGACCAAGATATCAAATCAATTAAAATGTAATTAATGTGGAACATTAAAGATATCTTTGAAAAATCATAGAGAGATCTAGGAATATCATATTGACATGAAACTTGAAACATAACTTCATATTAGTAATACCTAGATGTTGGTAAAGTTTGAGCTCAAAAATCAAAAGTTTGATTGGTTAAGATATCACCATTTGAAAATAGGGTTTTAGAGTTGAAATACTATAAAGAAAATGATTAAAAGATACAAAAATTTCACCTTGTCATATCCTACTCACCTTAAAAGAATTTTTTTCCTCAAAATTAAACTTGCAAAAAGAGGTGAGGAAAGCATTGCTCCATATCCACCTACAGTTCCCAAGTTGCATCATCTGCACCATCACCATCTGAATATGTTTGTTCCTGTGCTCTTTAATTTTTTAATCAAGAATCTTTGTAGGCTGTTCTGGATAAGAGAGATTCTCCCGCAACTCAAGTGACTCATGATTCAACACATGACTATCATCCTTCACATAATTCCTCAGATTGGATACATGAACAACATTGTGCATCATGCTATATTATGGAGCGAGAGCAAGACGATAAGCACATTCACCAATGCACTCCAGAACCTCAAAGGGACCCACATATCTAGGGCTAAGTTTCCCTTTGTTCTTGGCTATAGAATGGATAGGTTTGATCTTCAAGAAAGCATAGTCACAAGCCTTGAACTCCCTATTTGACCTGTGCACGTCTACATATGATTTCTGATGATCTTGACCCATTTCAACCTTTGCTTGATCAAGGACACCTTATCAGCATAGAGTTGTAATTCCTCAGACTTTAGCATTCGCCTTTCTCCAACTTCATCCCAATGGAGAGGGGATCTACATGTCATACCATAGAGAGCTTTATAAGGTGGCATGTCAATACTTGATTGATAACTATTGTTGTATGCAAACTCTGCTAATGGAAGGTAGTAATTCAAAGATCATCCCTAATCTAGAACACATGCTCTAAGAAGATCCTCCAGGATTTAGATGGTACACTCTGACATACCATCCTTTTGCGAGTAATAGGTTGTATGGAAATTCAATTGTGTACCAAATTCATTATGTACCTGCTTCCATAGGTGTGATGTGAACTTTGGATCCCAATCTGAGACAATAGATATTAGAACTCCATGTAGTCGTACAATCTCCCTAATGTACAACTCGGTTAGCTCAGGCAATTTGGTCGTAGTCCTCATGGGTAAGAAATGTGCAGACTTGGTCAGACGATCTACTATGAGCCATATCGCATCATGCCCCTTCCTGGTTCTAGGTAAACCCACCACAATATCCATGGTGATGTTTTCCCATTTCCATTCAAGAATTGGTAAATGTTGCAGTAAACCACCTGTCCATTGATGTTTGGCCTTAATCTACTGACAGGTGAGGCACTTGGAGACAAACTTTGCTATATCATTTTTCATACCTCTCTACCAAAAATGTCTATGCAGATCCTTGTACATCTTAGTGGATCCAGGATGTATTGAATACTTAGACCTATATACCTCTTGCAGGATACGCTTCTTAATCTCTGACTCCTCAGGTACCCACATCTGATGCTTGTACCTTAACCCACCATCTATATCGACAGATAGATGTGTCTGGGGCTTAGAAAAAAGAGTTGTCATCTCTTCCAAGCTAAGGCTATTCTGCTGGGATGTCAGAAGTTCAAAAAAGAAGTACATGAAAAATATTAGTGTTTGCCAAAATAATAGTTTCATCTTCTTCTTGAGGTGACCCATAAGTTTTTAGGTTCCAGACTCATTGGTCCAGAACTAAGGAAAAATGCACTTATTGACCTTTTACAACTAAGAGCATCAACCATAATGTTGGCCTTGCCTGGGTGATAAGCAATAATGATATCATAGTCTTTAAGATATTCTAACCATCTTTTTTGTCTAAGATGGAGATCCTTCTAAGTCGAGAGACATTTGAGACTTTTCTGATATGTGAATATATTAAATGTAGAACCATATAGATAATGCCAGCAGATCTTGAGAGCATACACAATAACATCTAAACCCAAATCATGAGTTGGGTAATTGACCTCATTAGGTATCAATTGTCTAAAAGCAAAGGTAACAAATTTATTGTCTTGCAGTAGGGCACAACCCAAACCCATTTTAGAATCATAAGAAAATATTACAAACCCATCATTTCTAAAAGGTAGGGTCAATCCAGGAGCAGAAGTCAAATGGTATTTCAATTCTTGGAAGTGAGATTCACATTCAGAAATCCAAATGATTTTGGCATCCTTTGTGATAAGTTTGGTCATGGGTATGGGTATTTTGCTGAAATTAAGGATGACATTGTTGGGTTTTAGGGGAGACATAGAAGGCAGCGGAAACAAAAAATTTCTTCTCCCAAACCCAGAATAAAGGAATTGCATCAACGTCTATACAATAGGAAGGATGGTTTGTAAAGGCGTACCTTGTCCCGAGGCTTGCTCGGTGACATTACCTCGTAGATTACACGGTCTTCACCTCCGGTCTTGGACGGTGTCTGTGCAGATCCTGGTCTCACCGGGACTATCGGGATTGACAACTGTCCTCCGAGCGGCAAAAGTCTCCCGCCTCTATAGTCATCCACAAGGACTGCCTGGAACTCCGATCTCCTTGTCCCACAAGGAATCGAAAGGAGTCGCACCCTCCTATCGATGTACTAGTCACTGACACGCTCTCGTACAACTAGTTTCCTTTCTGCAGTTGTCTTTCCCTTGCTATGCCTCCCTTATCGGGTAGCACTTGCTCGGGCACTCTCAGTTACCAAAACCAGAGAGAACGACAACTTTGCAGAGCAACTGGTGTTCTGAGTTGTACTTTGAGAAGCCCCCAATACCCCTATATATAGGAGGGTCATGGGACATGGTTCTCTTCCTCGGGCAATGCGGGATTAAAGCAAGAGTAGAAGGGTTCGAGATTTTCCGCAAAACAACCAACTGCTCCAGCCGAACCGATTGTTTCAACCCTGAAATGGTCGGTTGGTTACCTTAGTCGATCGATTCACACCTGAACCGATCATTTGGGGCATCTGAGTCGATCGGTTCATCACATGAGCCGATCAATTCAAGCTCCTGGTCCAACTTGAATTGACTTTCATATTTGTTTTCGATTAATCAAATATTAATCCTTATCCAAATTGAATTTGTACTAGTGAAACAAATTGTATTTGGAAAATAGTCTTTTGACTTTCCAAATTACCTCAGTTGGTCACATGAATCGACCAGTTCAACAATTGAGTCGATCGTCTCATTGATACATGAGCTGTTCGACTCACCACTTGAGCCGATCAGTTCACCAACCTGAGCCGATCGGTTCATCACATGAGCCGATCGGTTGGAAGTGCAGACTGTGCAAAATCAGTCAATTGCAATTTCAATCAATCTGATACTCAAATCAATTGGTCCAACACCTTGAACACTATGATTTCGAGCTATCAATCAACTGAGTGTTTAATTGAACTACTAAACTCCTTTAGTAATCAATCTAAACATCATTTGTGCAGAAACTCCTCTTCCAAGTCAAATCCTATGTGTGTGACCCTGCAGGTTCATTTCACGTTAGCAGTAAAAGTCCATAACACTTATGACTTCACAAGAAAAGAGCGGTTCCTAGTCGCACATCAGTGCTACCCAAGTGAAATAGAAAGTTGGAGAACAACTTTCAATCCTACAATCCGTGAATGGTGTTACAACGAATGTATAATTCCTTTGTCACTAATGTCCTGAATGAACTCAAGGCATGGTACATTCATCCTTTCAACATTCATAGATTTCCTTGATCTCAGAGCAGACTGGGTGAGATGTGTGTGACATCAATATCTCATATTGATTCACACATGCATGCACATGCCTTTCTCAATCTTACTCATCAAGTGGCCATGGACATTAAACTCCCTTAGGAGGGACAAATCCCATATCTATCACTCACCCCTCAAAAGACCCATGTGTCTAATTCACCCAATCATCACCTTTATAACAACCCATGTTTCAGGACTGCATTTGATGATGTCAAAGTGTACCCAATGACATGTGTTGAGTGTAGTGATTTTAGGTCGAAGAATCACACTCACCACCATCACTGTGAGAGTTGATTGTGACTACCATATCATGTTTCCATGTGTCACTCTCACGTTGGGTTTATCTGGTACACTTGTTCTCTAACAAGAACCTATGTGTTTGGTTTGATATCACTATATCATGACTAATGAGATTCTGTCATCAACCAACACACAATCTAGTCTTTAGTGTTATTGATGTCTATGGTTATTTCCACAATAACAACTGTAACATCCCCAGATTTTCACCTTCTCAAAACCCCATGGAGATGAGAAGAAAAAATCCGAACACAATAGGCAATTGTTTCAGAGAGCGATGCGGAAGCATAATATGCATACATGAACATTCAATATAACAACACCATAACATTTCTCCGCATTCAACATGTAAATTACAACATGAATTACAATATTGAAAGAGAATTTTACACAAATCTAAACATGTATTCTAACTAGGGTCTTAGACAATAGGTACAACATGTACAACTTCCTCACATCCTATTCTTTTATCCCATTCTAGCTCTGGACCTAGAAAATGCGAGAAATAAAATCATCAACAAAAGTTAGTACGTGGTAAAAGATACACTAGTAAGGTTGTATAAAGGAAAATACTTGAAGAAGGAAGAAAGAGAGAAAAACCATTTCTTAAGGTGAAAATCAGGTAAACATCCTTTTTATTACATTTATTTGATGCAGTTGTACTACACTTATCTGCACTTGACTTACATCTAGTATGGGCAAAATTTATATCATCATACATCTAACATGGGCTAAAGCATCATACATCCATGTTAGGTAACATACATCCATATCGGGCTATGTGTACTAGTAGCTCCAACCCATCCATATCCTTTTATGTTGTATTAGATTTTGGCGAAGTATAACTCATAATAGTTCAACCAAGCAATGAATATCCAAATAATAGCATTCATGATATTACATATCATAAGCAACCAAGAAATCTAGTCTTATACTTATAAGACCACGTACCTGAGGGCAAAGAATCCTAATCATCCTAGATCATCTATAACTTGTCCATGACCTGATTAAATATAATTGAGCATCATTAATATATGATCATTATTATTCTTAACATTTTAGGTCCAAATTAGAGTATAGCTAAATTTGGGTTCAAACTGGCCTTAACTGATTTATGATATTTTTGTACTGATCTAGAGGTCATTATTTAGGTGTGGTTCAATTTTCATAATTTTATGATGATTAGTCTATTTTTTGGAATTAAAATGAAGTTATAAGCATCTAAATAGTCATCAATACAAAATAACCTACTATTTAGAATATTATTCTGATCAGAGTCAAAAACTAGATCTAAATCATCAGTAGGGTTTTAGGAGAATTTTTTGAGAATTAATCTCAACTGGATATTATTTATTTCATTCAATAAACTGTTAAAAGGAGCATTATAATCTAAATTAAATATCATCATTAAAAGTGGTTCAAGGGTCTGATCTAGGAGTTTCATAAGAAAGAGGACATTTTTCTAAGTCTAATGATATTTTTTGGGAATTATTTGGGTACTGAATCTATTTTCTAAGCATTTTTTAAGATCTCTATATCACTTGAGATATTTAGCTTTCTTGGAAAAGAATGGGTCATTGGATCCCCTTCTAGGCACCCTATATGGTTCGCCACCTGTCCCAGGGACTCGAGCGGTTCAGCCTTCTAATTTTCCATGAACCGAATGTCTCTGGATGGGTTTTCCCTACTGAGTCGGCCCGTCTTCCTCCTCCCCTCACAATGCCTAGTGTCAGCCCGCACGGTTGCCATCGCCGCCATGGCCTGGGTTCATGGTGGGGAACCTCGTGATCTTCCAACGTCTAACTCGAAGATGGTGTAAACTTTTTCTTAACCAAAACTTCAAGAATCCATAGGCACTTTGTCTACTCTGACGTAACTGAGAGGTGGCTGGATCCCCGCCTGAAATTGGTACTCTATTTGCTCTGCAAAATAGAGTTGTGCACCCCTTCCACTTTGGTGGGATCGAGCTGGCTGTCCAGCCACCCTAGGCTCACGAGAGAAGGGTATACATATGCAGGCACCTCCCTCACCACAGCCACCTCTGTGATCCATTCCTGATCTTGAGGAGGCTGGTCAAGAAATGAATGAATCGTCCAAGCAGGAAGTTGTGTGTGAATTACCCATCTCTAGGGTTCTTCTTCCTCACTTAAATTGACCGCCTTTGGTGTATCTTTCATGGTGGGGTAGCTCCAGTCCTCTGCAGTCCTTATTCTTCTTGTGTGGGGAGTGGATTTGATGGCGAGCTAATGCCGTTCTTTACCAGTAGCAGATCGCAGTGAGTTTTTGAGGTTGAAGAGGACTCTTGGTATCAGTTGGGAAGGTTAGAATGGTGCTCCCTGGTCCACCTACTCTACCGCAACAAGGGTGGAGAAAATGACATAAGGAAATGGGTTTGTTCTCTCCACTCAAGACTGTAACCCCCATTGTTGTCAAGGAAGTGTAGATGGGGTGGCTGAGTAGAGACTGGTATCTTGTATCTATCCGTCAACAACTCAGATGGAGTGCGGAGATCCAAGATGTGCGTAAGGTTCAACCATCACTCCCACAATCTATGGAGATGAGGGGTGGGCAACTGGGTTGTTTCCCTGACCCCTGTGGAATTTGGATCTAGGAGACTAGGTCTCTATTGCCTGGTCAGTAGTGGTTATGGCCTGGACTGGGCCGTTCTTGCTAACCCTACACTACAACAAACATACTCATTAGCGGCCTTTCACAAAAGCCACAAAAAAAATAAAATCCAGTAAACAGGTTTAGCGACATTTGTTGACATTTAAAAAAATGCCTCTAGCACCAATGCCACTAGGAAGATAGTGGCTTAAGTTGTAAAATCCACTAAAGGTTTGTCTTTAGTGGCTTCGAATAAATGCCACATAAATTAAACCATCATTTGGCATTTATAAAAAAGCTACTATCCATCAATTGACTTTTATACAAATGCCACTATTTTGTATTATGTTGGTGTATGAAAATGTTCTTATTGAGTTTAATGGCGTATAAAAAAAGCCACTAATGACTACTAGTTCTGTATTACTACATTTTCATGGCTTTTAGTCATTTAGTTTTCAATTCATTATCAGGTTTTCTAATTGAATGCGAATTGGAACCAAACTTAGTTTTTTGAAAGTATGAATATTTTTTATTTATAAACAACTGACAATTACATGGGGAGGACATTTTACCTTGCCCCTTATATTGAATACAACACCAATGACATACTTTTATACAACAATTTTCTATACAGTACAATAACTTCTGATTTAAGGAACTTGTCTTCAATAGAACAAACAGAATATGCCACCATACTTTCAGCCTACATGACATCTTCCACGTCTTCAAATGTATCTTTCTAGTGGATTCCCCTCAACCACCCAACCTCCACCTGCAAGCCAACTTGTCATTTTGGGCATCATGTTACCTTCTTCCTGGCCAATTGTGCCTCAAGGTTTGTCGTCTACTTTGCATAGTTCAGTAAATGTACAAGGAGTAGTGGCTAACGACAATCAACAACAATTACATGGATTGAGTATAGCACAGTTGATTCAACAACCCATTCAACAAGCACCTTTTCATTCTAGATTAAGTAGACCTACCAAAGGATTGAATCAAGTTTCTCAATGGCCTCCCTTCATAATGCACCTCTACAAAATACAAAGCAAGCATTAACAAAAAGAAGTATCAACCACTTCATTTTACCATCAAAATAATGCCATACATGCTATGGTGCCTATGATAAGCACACTACCTTCAATTTCAAGTGTAGAAGGGTATGTATTGCTCTACTTTCGATTGAAGCTAGAAGATGTGAAGCACCGTACCAGAGTAGGAATTCCAACACTGACTTCGGCTGCTAGTTGAAGATAATATAGATTAATTAGTAAAAAGAAACTACAAACTATACATTAGAGAATAAAGACTTGTTGTCAATAACATATTAACACTAACATTATGTGCCAAATGGTAGATTGACAAACTGATGGTATCGACTTCACCTATAGAACTTTGGGTTTATTATTGCATATCTCTGTTGTCTGTGTGGTCTGTAAGTTGGAAGCCTCTCTGAAGCCCATGACCAATTTTCCTTCGGGATCTATCCGGCTAAAGGTCACTGAAGAGTGGAAATTATAAGCATCAGCTGGAACATTCAAATCTGAATAACAAATTGATCGATGTATAGCCACTTGACTTAGAAAAAGAAATAACAAATCAGCTGTAAACCAGCATCTAGAATAACAAATCAGCTGGAAACCAACATCTAGAATAACAAATAAACTGGAAAACTAGCAACTAGAAATACATCAAAAAAAGGGATCTGGCACATGAAGAAATCTCTGCTGATTGGAATTACTTTTTCTTATCAGGGAGCTCAATAGTAGTTATCCCCCCAAATTTCATTCTTACATGGAAGCAAAGGGTAGATTACAGATAAACAAGCAACCATTCTCAAGAACTGGCTCAGTTTCATCCTACAAATCCATTAGAGCCTACAACATCAAACCGCCACTATCAATTTCAAGATTATCACATTTAGTGCCATGTATAGGAAATAAACAAAAAAAATCCATACCTATAGATCAAACTATTGGGCTCGGCCATCCCCAATTCTCATTCTTGAGCTTCATTCACATCATCAAGAGGTATTTGCACTTGCTACAACCATCCTTGAATAGTAAAAATATGTTGATAATCACACCACTAACACAGAAATATACCACATATGCTCAATTAATAGATGTGTAGAAACAAATGTGATGATCCTTGTAGAAGCAAATAATTTACCTACTGACTCATCTCAACAATGCCACTTGCATTATCAACAATAGGTCCAAACATATCCATAGTCAATACATATGCAGCAGTACTCAACATCCAGGTTGAATCCACCAAGTGGCCTAATACAGAGCAGCTGCAACATCCATGTCAAATCCACCAACAGACTAACTGACAGTACATTGGTTCATCAAATTAAAAAGAAATTTACATTCCATCTCTATCAAAGCAATAAGAGAACTAACTTCAATAATTATGAGTGATGTTTGCTTATTCAACAGAGAACAATATAAGAACTCCCCAATAGATGAAATTCCCTTGGCAATATGTATGAAGGCATGTGAAGAATGAGACATAATAACAAGGTAAATAATGATTCCTTCTCTTCAAAAAATGTGTGGAATATGCAATGGTAAATTCATGAGATAATTATTAAACAGAGACGTAGAAAAGATGTGCACCAAACATGCTTGTCCTACAGGGAAGCCGAGCATATTCCTCAGAAGCATGTAGTTATTAGCCAAAGATGTGGCTGCCACCGCTCATTGTACAAAGTACAATGCTTCCCTCAATGCAGAAGGAAATTCCACCATCTGACCTATAAATCAGTCATTTATCTCACATATTTGACAAGGCTGCAATTGGGTTATCTTGGATTGTATTCAACCACTATAGTCCTCCCTATAGCTAAAAACTAGTTTGGTCTTGGTTGGCTCAACTTCTAACCTGATCATTTCCAGTTCAAGAACATGAAAGTAACTATACATAAAAAGGCCTGGAAAGTTTGTATTTTCCTCAATCCACCACTTTGGGTGCACTTTTGGAGTTATGTATGTTAATCGGAAAGAGATTAGGGATAGGAAAGCAGAACTACAGGGCTTTTGACAGTATTTGGCTTAAAGTAGATGCAAAACAGAGCATGCACAATTCATATTATATACAAAGGAAGCCTTGTCACCCCTAATGGTGCAAGCCTCATAGACAGATGGAACTCCAACAAAATCTAGCATATGCAAAAACACATGTGATTGTTCAACTATCACAACAACTCGAGTGGTCACTTGAAGGCAATTTATAAAAAATTACAATTACACTTACAAAGTGACATGTTGAATAACCTTCCCTCTTCAGCTCATCCTTCTCTTCTAATTGAGCACTCAACACATTTTTCTCCACTCTAAGATTCTCCAATGGAAACTGAAATATGTAAATAAGTTTGGTATCTTTAAAAATCAAATGATGGGCATAGAAGCACTAAAGCATGGGCAAAAATAACGATGGTAACTTCTAGTTCACTTGTATGATATGTATCATGATAAGTTAGTAGCATACCATCTTTGTGCACACTTAACATCAATAGAATGTCTGTCATGCCCATGGAATGATTCAGACATGCATTCAACAAAAGGAGCCTTTGAAATTAAATGCAACTCGATCTTCACAAAAATGTACATGTATACATGTCCCTTTCCAGCATCAAGATAGAACTGTAACACAAAGGGGTAAAGATCAGCCTCCAATTCCAAAGTGGATTACATAAAAACAACTATAGCTCTCCTCTCTTTAGATAGTATCCAAGAATTCATACTATAGCATGATGATTTCGTGTTAGCTTAATGACACCGAAGGACACCAAAATAAAATAACTTCATGGATGACAAAGGAAAAAGTGAAAAATGTACCTAACTCTTAAATTATGGTTAGGTTTTAGTTAACTTGTATCTCTTAAGCATTCAAAAACCCATACATATGCTAAGTATTCAAAATTCAAAACTTACATTAGCTATTGATGGCTTGTCCGACTGCCCAGGGCCCCCATGGGACACATCCATTCCTAGTATAATAGTTGGCTCTTAGGAGATCTTTGGCATGGATGGAGGTTGCTCAGTTGTGGTGAACTTCTCTGCAGGCTTATTCAGGATCTCATTCATTGTGGAAACATGAAGTGCGTTGTCTATAAAAAAAAATTATGTATTTCGTTTAACTAATTAAAATGAAATACATTAAAAGATTTTACTTACAACACCCTTCATGTTTCCACAGCAAATGAGATCCTGAATATGCCTACGGGTGTCACATTGCGCAGAGAAGTTCACCACAACTCATCCATACCCACAAATAAGAATCTCAAACACTGCTCAAAGCTAAAAACCACAAACCAATCATAATGTGTGTATCATCCATAATACTAAGATTGTCCATAACAAAATTAAAAGTAGGACAAAACAAAATAGGATTGTTATTTGGCAACATTGTCTACGACAATGGACATGAAACACCATTACTTTGGATCGGCATGTACAAATAACAAAGTGGATTACATAAAAACAACTATAGCTCTCCTCTCTTTAGATAGTATCCAAGAATGCAATTAAATTTAAACTTCATATCCTGCAACAAATGGAAACGACTTTAGATACTACTTTTGTTTTCAATTATGTAACAGTATAAGCAATACTTTATGCTCACCTTGGCAATGTATGTGTTTTTGTCCATGCTATAACGTTGCCAACAACATCATCAACAGATTGATATTGATCATAAGGTCTAACTAGAGGATCGTTGCCCAACAAAGCAACCTCTACAAAAATAGCAACAAATGATGAGCCTAAAATTGAACCTCCCACCCTTTTCATGGGGTCAACCTCAGAGACTCGACTGAATGCAATTCTAGCATCTGGATCTGTAAAACTCAACAGATACACATCCTACAAAAAAAATACAGTTGACATAACAAATTTATATAAACGTAAAATGAAGTGCAATTCACAGTAATACAAACATACGTGTCCCTTCTTAAATGATGAATGTCATATATGGAGTGGAGTTTGCATTGATAAGTTTGTCTGCACAATTATTTTATTTTTGTCATAAGTCCATAAAAGTCAACATGGAAAATAATTGATACCACACATCTTGTATAAAATGTATTCATACTTAGCCAGTGCCAACATGTTGTGCTTGACTGTTTCCTGCTGTAGTTAAGGCAAGTAACTCCTCTAATTTTTGGTTGAATTCATCCTTTTTTTGTTGAAGTTTTGCATCAAATTCCAATTGTTGTTCTTCAAGCTTATCCTGGAAATGCTTCCTTTGTGCTTCTTCAGCTTCTCGGGATTTACAGTTCTTGCCCCAAATATCATAAGGTGATGGTCCAAGTCCATAACCACGAACATATCATGGTCTCTCTTCTCCCATAACATTCCTATAAATTTCATCTGAAGTAACATCAGGTTGTTTTCTTCACAGCTCTTCTCCTACCTCAGAAAATTTTTCCTACATACAAAAAATCATACGAGATGCAATTTATTCCAAATATATACCTCTATGAAATTAGTAAATGTAACATAATATTGTAGGATATTATGTGTTGTACCAAAATTTTGGCAGATTCAACATCAACTATGCTCCCATCTTTTTTACGATGAGTTTTCTCAAAAAAGATTATGAGATCCACTTCTCTTCCTATTTCCTTCTCCATCTTTATCATTCAAACAAGGTTATTGTAAACATCAAATTAATGGATGCCATAAAATTATCTAAATGGATCACAAAAATTACTAACTTACATCATATTTCAGACATGTAAACGACTTGGTTCCTATTGTGTGGCTAACCTTTTGAAATTTTCTGCTTGTCTTTTTAGTTATAGACTTCCTCTGTGGAAAACATTGTAGTATTGTGCATAGTAATTATCTGTGCGGTATTGTAAGTATCAACAAATAGAAAAAATAATATTACCTTTCCTTTATTACTCCTCCAATAATTGACAAGAAATTTCCAATGCGACTTGTCCACGCGGGGAACAACTTGTTCAAGCTGTTGTTCGTATGGACTATCTTGTACGAAGTATAGTCTCCTTAAGTGGCACTTGTGGTCCTTCCATTTCTTTCAACATCATATGTATGTACACCAGTATCCCATAGTTCTTTCAACTCATCAATCAATGCATGCAAGTACACATCTATATTTTCAGGTGAAGCTGGTCTAGGAATGAGTAGGGACAACATAAAATATGGTTGCTTCATGCACAACCAAGGAGGTAAATTATATGGAATAATCACAACAGTCCATGTACTATAAGAAGTACTCATTTTCCCCAAAGGATTAAATCCGTCTGTTGCAAGTCCCAATCGAAGGTTTCTAGCGTCTGCAGCAAATTCTAGATGCATCACATCAAATGTTTTCCATGCAGGTGAATCAACCGGGTGTCTTAACTTGTCATCTTTTTCATATTCTTCTGCATGCCACCTCATTAAGGATGAGGTTTTTGATGACATGAATAACCTCATTAGGCAGGGTATAAGTGGAAAGTGTCTGATCACATTCATAGGTATTCTCTTGGGTTTTTTTGCAAGCTCATCATCATCATCTGGGATTGTAATCGATTTCCATCTTGATGCTCCACATGTATCACAGACGTCTTTATCAGCAAAATCCTTCCAAAACAACATGCAATCATTTAGACAAACATGAATCTTCACATAATCTAAGCCCAACCCCGTAATCATCTTTTTTAGCTCATAAAATGAATTAGGTAATTGTTCTCCTTCTGGTAGTATCTTCTTAAAGAACGTAAGAAACATAGATGATGCTTTCTTACTCAAGACATTAAGACAAACCAGGTGATAGAATTCTAGGATGCAAGCAAGTTTGCTATATTTCTTACACCCTGGATATAGTTCTATCTCAGAATCCTTTAAAAAGATATAAAAATATTTAGTATTGAAATGTTGATCACTAGATGGCTCCACTCCTTCTGTATTTCCATCTTCACTGAAACTCAGAAAAGTATCATGCAACATATCTTGTAAATTTTCAGCATTAAGGAAATCTCCCTGATCAGTAGGAGCATCCATTTGAACATTGGCATCTTCACCATGAAAAGCCCAAGAAATATAGCTTGGTAAGAAGCCATGCCACAGTAGATGGCTCAATGCAGTCTTTCTGGTGACCTGGTATACATTAGCAAACTTTCTACATGGGCATACAATCTTATCTCCAATCGATGAATGTTCAAAAGCAAAATCCAAAAATTTAGATACTCCACATAAGTATTTACTACTGGTTTGGTCATCCTCTGCTATCCAAGACTTATCCATTCTATAAAAATAGTAGAACATATAACATATAAGTAAATATGTCATATTAAAATAGACTATACAATATGAGAAAATACTAGTGTAATCATGCAAATGGGAACATTCATGGGAACACACACTTTAGTTATAAGCATTCATGTAGCAACTTTCAGTTCCATTCATTAATCTCTTTTTACATCCACACACAGGGGTGTACCCCTAAACAATAACTAAACAAAGGGGTTGGTGTACCCCTAAACATGCACATAATTAAAAAACTATTAATACAGACAAGTCTAGATAGATAGACAACTAAATACTACACCAACATGGTCCCGCTTCAGTAACTTCAAGGACTTATCATTGTGGTGATCTTCTCCTGAAGTTCAGAATAGAAAGCAGCTATGAGTATTGATTGCTTTCAGACAAAAATTTTAAACACAAATTTTTTGTCTTGACAATTATATTTGTTAATTGGACTTACTGTGGTCTTTTTGATGATTGTACTGTGTCACGAAGCTCCTCACTATATTTAGATGAATCTGAACTGGCAGGGGCCTCATAATCAGATTCGTCTGAGCTGATATCCTCCGATGTGTGCTCGTACCGCAGTAGATGATCGGGGGTCTCGCAGTTGATGTTGGTTATCCAAAATTTGATGGTATTATGGCCAACTAGACGGAGAAAAAGCTTGTCGCTACAGCCCACATGCATCTTTCCAATCCAATCACGCCAACTAGATTTTGATACAAGATTTCCCGCCAAATCATACTCAACCTCGATAACATGTGAATAATTGCCAAAAGTTAGGGTCACTTCACCAGGCATGTAGTGTCTTCCTTTTAGAAAATGCCAATGTTTGGGTATGACCAATTGGTTTAAGGAACGATCATCTAGGATGATGTCAAATTGTTCTTCAATAGGGAACATTAACATTGCCATAGAGGCCCAGTTCATAGTGACTGTTGTGGGTGGATAGAGACTACATAATATTAGTATTAACAAAGTGTAAGTACATATAACGATGTTATATATTTTTAGAAAAAGTTGTATAACATCAGTTAACCTTTTATTACTTGTCATAACCAACTTTATTGTGGTAGACATGATATCTTGAAAAGAAATCTAATAGAGGAGATCATGTCCTATATCTTTGTAATCGGTCCAATGTTCACTAATCCTTCTTTGAGAATTTCAAGGAAGTAACAAGTATTTTCTATAATTTGATGTATCTTTTTTTTTGCTGAACCATGTGTGCCTCCTCCTTTATTAAAAACAACACCAAAACAGAGTTTAACTCTTTACAAGCTAAGAAGCTAACAACTGTACAGAAAGGAAAACTATAACTATCTATTTATGCTATTGACATCACGTATACACAGGGTCCAAACCCCTTAGGGATCACAGACATGAAGGAGCACGACCGTACTTCAACTTGAAGAAGGACCAAAGCTCAATGCAATAGAAACAGTCAAAGAAGAGGTGTTGTCCATCTTCTTCATGCTTCCAACATAGATAGCAAATAGAAGGGAGCTGGAAGTTAAAATTCTATAAAGTGTCCTGAGAAGGTAAGTGCTGAAGGTAACATTTCCATAAGCAAATAGAGATATTCCTAGGAATCAAGGACGCCCACACATCAGCAGTCCAGTTCAGAACTTGAGCCTTGGACCTACATAAGTCCCAACACTCTTTCAGTGACAAGGACACCTTACCATTAACAAGAATACAATCTTCAGTATTTTCATTGGGAACAACCAGATTTTGAAGGATCCGGAGAACATCATCTCCTCCACGAATATTACCAGGGATTTCCCAATTACCATTACTCAAGCATGCATCCACTCGACAATCATCACCTTTTCCAAATCTGTGCCTGAACTGCACATCAACATGATCGGACAGGAAGGTACCATTACCACACCACGGATCCTTCCAAAGGAAAAAATGAGAACCATTTCCTAGCTTAAAATGAGCATGAAGAAGCAAAGTATCCCTGTGTCTAAGCAATTTTTTCCAGAGCCAGGAATCATAGGATTTAGGCTTGATAGAATTTCATGTATCTTGGTATTTCATAAAATGAGGTGATACTTATTATCTATTTGTTTAATCAACACTCATATTTTAGATTTTCAAAGAGGTTAAGGGTGTCTTCCTTATTTTGTATAGGTGTGAGACATATTTAACTGGAAATGCACACTACAAATTTTAGCACGATCGTGTCTAAATGCAAAACAATACTGAACTGAATTAGGATCAATCATAGGGATTGGTTAACTAAATTATCATTGACATCTACTTGTTTAAAAAATAGGTTAAGACAAGGTCAACACACATTAACAACCATAGTAAAGCCTCATCATGATTTACAGACCAGTTGCAGACTCCTAACACATGTATCAATGACTGCAAAGTATCTCATGCAACTTGTTCTACACATGAAAAAGAGCCATGTTCAACTACATTGGCTCAAATGGAAACCAAACCCTATTAAAGGTAGGTCTAAATCCTACTGATGGCCAGAATTTGGCAAACAACTTAGCTAAAAATGAACTAAGCATACAAAATGTGGTCTGGCCTGAATAATATGACCCAAATTGAGGAAAATGTGGCATGAAACAAAGTGGTGGTTCATATCCATGGAAAAAATCATATCAATCCAATCCATATAAAAAAACACAACTAAAGCTAAGTGTGGGAAAAAATCAGTAAATCTTAAGTTAAAATCTCTATTGAAATCATGTATAATTTGCCTTAGGAAAATATTTTGTGCCCAACCAGTAAATCGTGCATGGGCTTGTTTTTCGTGGCCATCAGGGTTCTGTCTAATTCCTTGTCATTGCCTCCTCTCCTAAACATAGGACATGGGTGTACATATCAATAGACAACAACGATTACAATGTCCCACACACTTGTTAACAATAACCATGAAGCTCTAGAAGGATAAAGATGAACTCAACCGAGTCTGAGAAATAAGCAAGAACCGAAAAGCAAGGAAATATCGTATGTGCTTCACCGAGCTCTCTCCTCCTTTTATATTCCTCACAACTTGTCCTTCCAATGCCTCCTCTTTGGTGATCTGGACTGGAGGTTGGCTTCTCCTAGAGGGGACGAGATGGGGGTGGGAGGCGGAGAAGATGGTGAGAGTGTCACCAAATTGGGAGGCAGAGAAGAGGTGAGAATAGGGTGTGAGAAATAGAGTTTGACCATGGGTGGGATTTGTGGGGGTGCAGGGGGCTAGCAGAGTGAAAGAGGGAAAAGGAGAGAAACCTGACGAGCTCATTGAGTTATTGTGGGGAGGAGAGGGGGAGCGCCAACATACCTCTTCAGAAAGTTGCAAAGCTTTGGATGATTGGAGTCCCTTGAGCTCGCCGGCGCCTGAGGCGGTGCTTCAGGTTGGCTAGGTCAAAATCCCGATTGACGCGCACGGCCGGAAACTCTCCTCCACTCGCAAATGTCGGTTCCAGGTTGGGAATCACCGTCGGCGCTGGAAACTCTACGGACGACAGCTTCTCTGGAGCTTCTCTGCGGCCGACAGCTTCTCTGCGCTGGCAAATGTCAGTTCCTTGCTAGGGCTCTTCGCAAGGAGAGACTGGAGAGGGAGGAAGTCGCAAGCTTGCGAGAGAGCGGCAGATGTCGGGCTGAATTAGGGAGAGAGTAGATATTTGGAGCGCGAGTCGTGAAATTTGGAGCGGGAAAGTCAATATTGCCTTAGCAAATTTGGGTATGGAAATTTAGGATTGCCGCTAATTAAAAATACAAATTCCTTTAATGTTAAGTCCTTTTTAGAAACTCTATAATAGGAGGTTTAGAGGCATTTTAATTAAAAATGCTTGTATATTAGAAAGATAGTGGATTTTTTTATAAATGCCACTAGAATAAATGCCGCTAATGGGCAATTTTGCTGTAGTGCTAGGTCATGTGGGATATCAATGTCATGCCCAACATCATTCTTAGAAACCATAGTCTTCCATTCATATATATATGGCATTTATTTTATGAAAATCAAACCTCAAAAAAATTATATAGGAGAGTGCTTTGACTCTAAAATTTTATACATAGGTTCACAACATCCTAGAGTGCATTCTCCTCAAGTTTGAATACAAAATCCAATGATTGGCTAGTTAATTAGTAACCACAAGAAACCTAGTGTATTGGAATATTATGGTCAATGCAATGACCAACTAGTCTCCAAAAGATCCAAACAACCTAAGATAACTTTATTTTGCCACATAAGACATCAAGATCCATAAAAAGCCATTCTAATCCATCTATGCCATCAATTAGATGGTTGGTCTCATAAATACACAAATCATTTAACCAATTCCATTCATCTTATTTGAACACAATTAATGTTCTAATCATTAATTGGGTATTTGGTTCACTCTTTGAGTGAGAAGAGTCATTAATTGGATAACCAATTCCTCTATTTGGTATCAATCCTCTAAATGACATGCATAGTCTTAAAATACTATATTGGGTATCATAATCCTAAAATTGGGCTCTTTACAACAACCGACTAGGGACTAAACAAGAATGTATACTCTTAACATCCATATGATCTCATCATTTAGGTCTTGAACCTAAAAGCATACGTCATTGAATAAAAAATTCTTTAGACATCTATCATGTTAGACTATCATCTCAGAAACATTAAAACATATGGATCTGAAATTGCCTTTATTATTATTCAAATCATTTACAAAGTATCCCATTATAATCATCACATGACTTTTTCTATGAGCATACATACCAATGGACTCCCACTTGCACTTAGAGCCAGTAACCTAGGAACCTCAGTTCTTATGACCTAGCATGACTATCATGCTTCTATTGAAAAAGGGCCTTAGTCAGAGGATCAGCTATGTTGTCTTCAGTTGGTACTTTGCAAATCTTCACATATCCTCACTGAGTCACTGTACGATCTCTCATATGAGATGGAAGTGTTGTAGTATGTGCTTGGACCGCTGATGTGATCTGGGCTCCTTAGTTTGAGCAATAGCTCCATTATTGTCACAATAAAGCTCAATTGCATCACAGCTACTGGGAACTACACCAAGTTTAGTGACAAACTTCCTAATCCACACAGCCTCCTTTGCTGCATGTGAAGCAGCAATATACTCGACCTCTGTAGTAGAATCGGCAATTGTTTCTTGCTTGGAACTCTTCTAGGTCACAGCTCCATTGTTTAGGCAAAATAAAAATCTTCATTGTGATCTGTAATCATCTTTGTCAGTTTGGAAGCTTGCATCGGTGTAACCCCTTACAACCAGTTCTTCCTCGCCGTCGTATACAAGGAACTGATCCTTAGTCCTTTGCAAGTACTTGAGGATGTTCTTTACAGCTGTCCAGTGAGCATCCTCGGGATCTGACTGGTACCTGCTCACCATACTAAGGGCATACGAGACATCTGGGCATGTGCATAACATAGCGTACATGATGGATCTGATGGCTGATACATACAGGATCTCATCCATACGGTCCCTCTCTTCACAAGATTGGGGACATTGAGCTCTAGAGATGGTGACTCCATGTACCATGGCGATGTTGCCTCTCATTGAGTTATCCATGCTGAACTGCTTCATCACTTTGTCAATGTACGTGCTTTGACTTAGTCTGAGAAGCCTTTTAGATCTATCTCTATAGATCTTAATACCTAGCATGTAGGATGCTTCTCCTAAGTCCTTCATTGAGAAAGTATTCCCAAGCCAAGTCTTTACCTTCTTTAAGGCTGAGATATCATTCCCCATCAACAGTATGTCATCCACATACAATATGAGGAATGTAGTCATGCTCCCACTAACCTTCTTGTACACACAAGGTTCATCTTCATTTTGAATAAATCCAAACACTTTGACTTCCTCATCAAATTGAAGATTCCAACTCTGAGATGTTTGTTTCAATCCATAGATTGGCCTTTGCAGCTTACAAACTTTATTAGCATTCTTTGGATCTATAAAACCATCATGTTGTGTCATGTACACATCCTCATTTATGTTCCCATTAAGGAATGTCGTTTTAACATCCATTTTCCAAATCTCATAGTCATAGTAAGCCGCAATAGAAAGCATAATCCTGATGGACTTAATCATGACAACTGGAGAAAAAGTTTCATCATAGTCAACACCTTGAACTTGTCAGAAACCCTTTGTTACCAATCTGCCTTTATAAGTTTGCACATTGTCATCCATGTCAGTCTTTTTCTTGAAGACCCACTTGCACCCTTTGGGTTTTACCCCTTCAGGTGGTTCCACCAAAGTCCATACTTTGTTGGAGTACATGGATTCCATCTCAGATTTCATGGCCTCAAGCCATTTCTCAGAATCTGGTCCTTCCATAGCCTCTAGAAAGGTAGTTGGATCATCATCTATGATCAACTCACCGCCTTCTTGAGTCACAAGGTATCCAAACCTCTTAGGTTCAAGGAGTGTTCTACTAGATCTACAAGGTCCTTATATTACTTGAGGAGATTGAGATTCCACAACATCTTGTGAATCTCTATGTTCCTCTTGAACATCTACCAGTTCAATGTTTTCTTGTTGGGCTTGAACCTCTTCAAGCTCTATTTTCCTCCCACTATTTCCTCTGGAAATAAATTCATTTTCTAGGAACACAATTGTCCTAGCAACAAACACTTTGTTTTCATTAGGGTGGTATAAATAATATCCCCTCGTTTCCTTAGGTATCCAACAAAATAACATTTATCAGACTTGGGCCCAAGCTTATCAGGAAACATTTTCCTAACGTAAGCCTCACAACCCCAAATCTTAATAAAAGACAAATCGGGACGCTTCCCGTGCCATATCTCATATGGTGTCTTTAGAACCGATTTAGATGGTACTCAGTTAAGTGTAAATGTGACGGCTTCAAGAGCATGACCCCAGAAGGAAATTGGAAGATCAGCAAAACTCATCATTGATCGCACCATATCCACTAAAGTGCGATTCCTTCTTTCAGACACACCGTTATGCTGTGGTGTTCCAGGCGGAGTCCATTGTGATGCAATACCACATGCTCACAGAAGGTCCTCAAACTCCCGGCTTAAGTATTCTCCACCTCGATTGGATCGAAGTGCTTTAATACTTTTACCAAGTTGGTTATGTACTTCATTCATGAAATCCTTGAACCTTTCAAGGGTTTATGACTTATGTTTCATCAGGTAAATGTAGCCATACCTACTGAAGTCATCAGCGAAGGTAATGAAGTACTGACACCCATTTCTATCATTAGTTCTAAAAGTCCCACACACATCAGTATGTATGAGTCCTAATAGATCACTAGCTCTCTCACCTTTACATGAAAAGGGAGTCTTGGTCATCTTGCCCAACAAACAAGATTCACATGTCTCTATTGATTCATAATAAAAAGAGTCTAGATAACCATCTTGATGGAGTCTAGAAATGTGCTTCTCATTTATGTGCCCTTGACGACAATGCCAAAGATATGTTTTGTTTGAGTTGTTGAGTTTTTTCCTTTTGGTGTTTACGTTGTATACACTTGTCTCTACATCTATCAAGTATAGACCATAAGACATTGGGGCACTGCCATAAAAGATCCCATCTTTTGAAATGGAACACTTTCCATTCTTAATAAGAAATTCAAAACCATCCTTGTCCAAACAAGAGACAGAAATGATATTCCTAATTATGGCAGGTACATAATAGAAATTCTTCAACTCTATTACTAGCCCACTAGGTAGAGTTAACTCATAGGTTCCTACGGCACTGGTGACAACCCTTGCCCCATTGGCAACACGTAGTTCAACTCACCTTTCCCCAAAGGCCTACTTCTCTTAAGATCCTTCACATTTGAACAAATGTGAGATCCAAATCTGGTATCAAGTACCCATGACAAAGAAGTAGTAAAGTTAATCTCTATAACATATACACCAGAAGTAGAGATCTCAATCTCTCACTTCTTATTCCATCGTTCCTTCCATCCTCTCCATGTTTTGGGCACAGAAGATTCTGACATTGGTTTAGCAAGATAACCCTTCTCTCCCTCACCTTTGTCCTTAGACTTTATTCCATTAATCTCCATCAATGAACAATCCCTCTTCTTAAGTTCACATAGAGTGGATTCAAAGGCTATCGATATTTCTGGATTGTGCAGAACACTTCTCACAATCCCCAACCGGTTATGGAATTTATTCTCAATTAATTTTCCCATTTTAAAATATGATTCTTTTGCCATTCTACAAGAGAAAATTGCATGTGTCAAAACTCCTTTTGATTTGATTTGAATAAAATTTGATAGTAGTTAATTAGGCCTTTAATTAATTATCGCTCCCACTATTTTGATTCAAATTGACAGCCCTCACCATCAATTCAGAAGATTACAACGTACGATCTTCTAGTGGGTCAAGATCATGAAATCCTCTGAGTCCTGGACTAGCTAGGGCTGTCACCCACAACTCAGATCTTCCAAGTAGGCAACTTTTTCCACTTGCATCATATGCAACTCTTGAAAGATGTCATGCACAACTCCTTGCCATGATCACCTCTATGCCTCAAGGTGCTAGACCCTATCTAGGTCACCTTGTTAAGTCCGACCCAAAGCCAACACGATGAATATGCACCCTTCTAGGGCAGACCCACATATACATCCTTCACGCTTCCACGAGATAGATGGTGTACCACGCTAGGTCATGCCCACAATTGGCCGATCAAGCTTTTCACGTGTGTCACATTTGGAAGGCATCTAAAACTTTAATATTTAATGAGGGATTTGGTTTTTATAGGTACATATACATATCCAATCACCACAATATAGTAAGTATCATATACATGCTATATCCCATAGAATACATGTGAAATGATAAAAGCAACAATTATGGCCATCCTAATGTGATTCCTCGAGCCAAGACGAATCACGGTCATCTAGGTCCACATCACATGCAACCTGTACAAGATAAACTATGTGCTTTTACCTTTCTGGGTTTGATCAACTCATCTCCATGATTAATCTTCTCGCCATCAGGCCGGTCGGTCGGGTGCCACCATCCAATCGACTGGTGCCTCCAGTCGATCGGTTCACTAGTCATCGTGCATCTCCTCAGGCCGCCACCCGCTCGTCTCTCTCCTCGAACCGGTCATCAAAAAGTCTACCGTTCTTTGACATAACAGGAAATAAAATCTATCCTATTTTACATTTGAAAAAGGAAACCCCGAGTTACATTCGGGGGGAGCAAAGGTAGGAAAGAAATCTCGAGTTATCTCGAGTTACATCAGGAATAGGAGATAGGGAATCAGTGCATAGATCGAGATGCAAGAAACCACATACAACCAAGCACAAATACATAGGGTTTATTGGCCATAACCATGCTATACATACACCACAAAACTCGTTTAAGGGCGACGCATATTGAGTGCATTCATATCATATATGTATATAGGGATTTGTGGATTTAGGATTGGACATGCATAAAGCCAATTTTATTCGCATCGTATGCAATAAATAAAGGTGACAAACCAAAATCGATCATATCGATAATCCTAAAGAATAGAGTAGTTGATGTGGATCTGATACCACTATTAGGTTGTAGGGTAGATAGAGAAGGCAGCAGAAAAAAAAATTCTTCTCCCAAACCCAGAATAAAGGAATCGCGTCAATGTCTATACAATAGGAAGGATGGTTTGTAGAGGTGTACCTTGTCCCGAGACTTGCTCGGAAATGTTACCTCATGGCTTGCACGGTCTTCACCTCCGGTCTTGGATGGTGTCTTTGCAGCTCCTGGTCTCAGCGGGACTATTGGGATTGACAACTATCTTCTGAGAATTAGAAGTCTCCCGCCTATGCAGTCGTCCACATGAACTGCCTAGAACTTCGATCTCCTTATCCCACAAGGAATCAGAAGGAGTCACACCCTCCTGTTGGTGTACTAGTCACTGACACACTCTCCTGCAACTAGTTGCCTTTCTGTAGTTGTCTTTCCCTTACTGTGCCTCCCTTATCGGGTAGCACTTGCTCGGGCACTCTCGGTTACCAAAACCAGAGAGAACGACAACTTTGCAGAGCAAATAGTGTTCTGAGTTGTACTTTGAGAAGCGCCCAATACCCCTATATATAGGAGGGTGATGGGACAGGGTTCTCTTCCCCGAGCAATGCGGGATTAAAGTAGGAGTAGAAGGGTTCAAGATTTTCCACAAAACAACCATACGCCAGCCGAACTGATCGTTTCAACCCTGAAACGGTCAGTTGTTTACCTCATCCGATCGGTTCACACCTAAACCGATCGTTTGGGGCATCTGAGTCGATCTGTTCATCACATGAGCTGATCGGTTCATGCTCCTGGTCCAACTTGAATTGACTTTAATATTTGTTTCTGATTAATCAAATATTAATCCTTGTCCAAATCGAATTTGTACAAGTGAAACAAATTGTATTTGCAAAATAGTATTTTGACTTTCCAAACGATCTCGGTTGGTCACATGAATCGACCAGTTCAACAATTGAGCCGATCGTATCATTGACACATGAGCCGATCGACTCACCACTTGAGTCGATCAGTTCACCAACCTGAGCCGATCGGTTCATCACACAAGCCGATCGGTGGATGTGCAGATTGTGCAAAATCAGTCAATTGCAGTTTCAATCAATTTGATAATCAAATCAATTGGTCCAACACCTTGAACACTATGATTTCAAGCTATCAATCAACTGAGTGTTTAATTGAACTACTAAACCCCTTTAGTAATCAATCTAAACATCATTTCAGGAAACACTACTCTTCCAGGTCAAATCCTATGTGTGTGACCTTGCAGGTCCATTTCACATTGGTAGTGAAAGTCCATAACACTTATGACTTCACAAGAAAAGAGTGGTGCCTAGTCGCACATCATTGCTACCCAAGTGAAATAGAAAGTTGGAGAACAACTTTCAATCCTACAATTCGTGAATGGTGTTACAACGAATATATAATTCCTTTGTCACTAATGTCCTGAATGAACTCAAGGAATGGTACAGTCATCCTTTCAACGTTCATCCATTTCCTTGATCTCAGAGCAGATTGGGTGAGATGTGTGTGACATCAATATCTCATATTGATTCACACATGCATGCACATGCCTTTCTAAATCCTACTCATCAAGTGGCCATGGACATTAAACTCCCTTAGGAGGGACAAATCCCATATCTATCACTCACCCCTCAAAAGCCCCATGTGTCAAAGTCGCCCAATCATCACATTTATAACAACCCATGTTTTAGGACTGCGTTTGATGATGTCAAAGTGTACCCAATGACATGTGTTGAGTGTAGTGATTTCAGGTCAAAGAATCACACTCACCACCATGACTGTGAGAGTTGACTATGACTACCAAATCATGGTTCCATGTGTCACTCTCACGGTGGGTCTGTCTGGTACACTTGTTCTCTAACAAGCACCTATGTGTTTGGTTTGATATCATTATATCATGACTAATGAGATTCTATCATAAACCAACACACAATCTAGTCTTTAGTGTTATTGATGTCAATGGTTATTTCCACAATAACAACCAACTAGGTACTAAACAAGAATGTATACTCTTAACATCTGTATGATCTCATTGTTTAGGTCCTGAACCTAAAAGCATACGTCATCAAATAAACAATTCTTTAGACATCTATCATGTTAGACTATCATCTCAAAAACAGTTAAAACATATAGATCGGAAATTGCCTTTATTATTATTCAAATCATTTACAAAGTATCCCATTACAATCATAACATGACTTGCTCTATGGGCATACATACCAACAGACATGACCATAATGAGCTGTTAGACCAAGGAAGCTACAAATTTGAGAGGCATTGGTAGGAGCTTTCCAATCAAGGACGGCTAGGACTTTGACATGATAAAAAAACATTTCCCGACCGAAATGGCATGACCAAGAAACATGACTTGGTCAATCCAATACTCACATTTGGATAGTTTAGTATACAATTTTTGGGCTCTCAATACATTAAGAAGTTTCTAGACACGATGTTGATCAATAGAGTTTGAATATATGATAGTGTCATCAATGTAGACCAGAAAAAAGCTATCTAGAAAGGGTTGGAAGACAATATTCATCAAATTCATTAATACTCCAGAAACATTGGTCAACGCGAAAGGCATCACCACAAATTCATAGTGTCCATATCTGGTTCTAAAAGTTTTCTTTGGAATAGCACAATCCTTCACTCGTAATTGATGATAGCGTAATCTAAGGTAAATCTTGGAGAACATAGTGGCAGTACGAAGCTGGTCAAATAAGTCATCAATTCTTGGTAGGGGATATTTATTTTTGATGGTGGCTTGATTGATCATGCGATAATCAGTACACATTCACATTGACCCATCTTTCTTTTTAACAAAAAGGACAGGAGCACCCCAGGGAGATGTACTTGGATAGATGAAACTCATATCAAGTAGTTCTTCTAATTATTTGTTGAGCTCTACAAGCTTGGCAGGTGCCATTCTATAAGGTGACTTTGAGATTGGAGTGGTGCATGGTGTTAACGCAATTGAGAATTCTATCTCACGTACTGGAGGTAGCCCTAGGAGCTCCTCAGGAAATACATAGGGTAATATCACACATCATCTAAGATCTCTAAAGGTCTCACCATAGAATCAGATACTGATACAACTACAAGATAGGCTCTACATCCTTTGGCTAACATGGTCTCAGCTTTAATAGAAGAGATAATCATATTTCAATTTCTTTCTTTCGCTTGGGTATTATCAAAAGTTTAGAATTAGGTACATAAATGATCACTTTTTTGTTTCGACAATCAAGCATGTCATAGTTGTCAAAAAGCCAATCCATCTACAAAATGAGGTCAAAATTTTCCATATCAAGGAGAATAAAATTATAATAAAATTTATGACCATCAAAAGAAATAGGAAAGATTTTAGTTTTTTGAAGAGAAATATATATTTTTCCACTGGGAGTTATTACATCCAAGAGATAACCTAGATCTTTTATTTTTAATTTGATCATATAAGCATGTAGTTAATGGTATGAGTTGATCCTAAATCAAATAGGGCCACAACAGGATGATCTTGGAGATGTATCATGCCTACATTAGGATTTTCATATGATATTATTATTTAAGGTGGTTTACATAAAGAATATTATATTAACATCGTTGCCTTCAATCAAATTGATGTCATTAGCATCAGCATCCTCTTCATTAATTGTGAAAACGTATCCCTGACGGTGTTCTGGCTGTGCCTATGTTAATGGAGTAGCTGGTTGAATAGGTGGATCTCTAGGATAGGCTAATGGGACAAGACAGTTTTGAGGTGCACCATGAACCAGACTTGGGCAATTGAACTTCATATGCCCTTCCTTCTTGAAATTGAAATAGATTGACCTCTCAAACTTGCATTTAGTAACATGTAAACCTCCACAGATTCTACATTTGTTCGAATTTGGTGGTGGTCAATGGTATGGCCAACCATGGTCCCAGCCTCCCCATCTTGGTCCTCCTCAATAAGATTGACCTCTATGGTAATTTCTTCCTCCTCTTCCGATGCCATGGGTATGAGGATTCTTCTTATCCTTCCCTTTTTATTATCATTGGTGACAGATGCATGAGTCAGGCCTTAGTATCCTAAACTAGGTGTCTTACTCTTCCCTAAAGTTCTTTCTTGGGTAAGTTCACTATTGATGGTGGTTTCAAAGGTAGTTTGGCTGGATGTGTACATGTAGACTTTCAATTCATCTTTAAGGCCTTCAATGAAATTTTCAATCCTTTCATCCTCATCAAGGTGATGAGCATGATGCTCTAGGAGTCTAAAGGCCCTAACATAGTTAACAACAGATAAGGTTCCTTGGTTGAGGTTATTGAAATGCTTCCCCTTCTCTTTTTTGGAAGATATTTGCATGAAAAAAGTAGTAAAATTCACCTTAAACTCCTCGCCACTCATAGGGGCATCTAGAAGTTCTCGTGTATGGAAATAATTTTCCCACCACAACTTTTTGGACCCCTTGAGTTGATAGGTTGCAAAAATGACTTCATCTTCCTCATCACATTTAAGGGCTCTAAAGGCATTTTCAATAGATAGGATCCATGCATCATATTTATCTAGGTCTTTACCTAAATCTTCTCCATGAAAGGCTTTAGGCTTAAGTTTGAGGAAATCACTAATGGCAATTTGAATGTTGGTTCTTGATGAGGAAACTATGTTATTGGCTTCCTTCGGGGCTAGAGAATACATGCATTCCAACATCACCTTCTTTTGTTCCTCCCATTCGCTTATAGCCATGGTATTACTAGGGTTTGAGTTACATTCATCACCAGAGTCATCATTAGTCCTCTTTCTCTTTGATCTAGTTTTGGAGGCATCTGCAAGTTTGTAAATAAAGAGATTCTTTAGTTGATTATATGATGTAAATCATAATGCATTCAACAAAGTTTTTATCAATCACAAAGATTTTTTTTCTTTTTTTTTTCAATTATTCATGTCTTTTAGTTGTTCCCATTTCTCCTAACTACCTACATAATAGAGATAATATTTCATTGGTCATGGTAGATAGAGAAATCAGATGAGAAGCCTAGTGTGTATGGTTTACTAAATGGGTGGTTGGGGTAGTCCTTAATTGAGAGGAGATGAGAAGATGTATTTCTCAAGGATAATGGGTTCCCACTTTAACAATAATTGTATTAGGCAGGAATATTACTTGTGGTAGGAACCCTATCCACTATGAAGATGGGTTGAGGGTGATTATGCTAGAACCTTCCACAAGTATCATTCTAGAAACCACGACAACATATTGTTAAATATGGGTTACCTCAGGTTCAAATAAGGTTACTAGTTATTTTATGCACATAGCTTGACAAAAGTGCCAGCTTTGATACCATCTGTCATAGGTTAACAATCAAACCCCAATCCACACTTTTGACCCAAAAGGGAATGTTGTACAAATGGGTTAAGGTTTCCCATCTGTGAGTGGATCAAACACACAAGTAAATACATGCACTAAATGACAAAGCTTCCTTAAATAAACCAAGTGTTAATTACATAGGGGCCTGAAGGTGTAGGAGTACTATAGAAGAAAACTTAATACATGAGAAAACTACTTGTAAAAGAAGCAAAGCCTATACTAGGAGTCCCATTTAAGTTTAGCATTCCCATGGAAGATCTAATTTTGCTGATCCATCATATTAAGTTGCATCCTCATCATCATAAGCATGATTACCTAAGAAGCATTTGAAATTGGTACATGCCAGCACAATATAATAAAACATTCTATTTAGTACACCTATGTGTATTTTGTATACCTCTCATTATAACTTGGCAATAATATCAAGCTAATACTTGGTAGTAACAAAAGAAATATGTACCAAAAAGTATATTTGAACAAAGATGTTTATTAACAAAAGAGAACATACATTTAAGCACATTTTCCATTATATATCCATGCATTGACTGCTGAAGGTTTGTTTGCATTCTCTTGATTCCAAAGAATTCAAGATTAAGGCCTTTATGATCGACTACCAAAGAGTAGGATCATATGTACAATGTGACTGACTACCAAAGAGTTAAGTCACTTCCATGCATTGTACTACCTAAGAGTTTAGTGCTATCATATAATGGATAAGACAATTTATTTTCAGGTTTTATAATATACATATAGAGGAAACATCATTGAATTTGATCATACAAAAATATCTATTTCAAACAATACCATATGACAAGTCTTTTACACAAATAATACAACCATACAACAAAGTAGGGCCAAGGAAGAGTTAAGGGCATACCTTCTACTCAAAAGTGGGGAGTCCAAAGATGCTCTTCACTGGGGCCAAGTCTTGTCCATAAAAGTCCTGGGATCAACTCTAGCAAACACCATCAGAACATTGTTCCTGAGGTTGCCACGGTCTTGATAAGATCAAAAAGGAGCAGTGGGGCATCCTATTGTCCTATAATTAGCTGCCACCAAAACATGTCAAGATATCCGATGCGGAGAGCTCCCAGAAACCAAAAAGGAGAAAAAATGACGATCAGGATGGGTTCTATCATCCCAAGAGGAGACCACATTGAATAAAATCATAACAAAGGTGGTCGAAAACCTCATATTTCTAAGCGGTGGTCAGAACAACTGCCCTGGAACAAAAAGAGGGAAACATGGTACGTGCAAGCTTGGGTTGAATTTGACACCAGAAATGGTTCGATGAGTCTTGCGGAAGCACATGACTTTATCCCCAAAATCACGACGATCCCTGAGCATCTAAGTTGTCACTGCACAATGTCAGAGGAAGCAAAAGCAAGCCGAAGTAGGGAGGGTGATCGCGGAAGCGCAACAGGGTAGAGGGACATAGGAATTCCATTACTTAAAGCTTGCAGAATTTTTTTGGGTCCTGACTTATATAGAGTCTCATGGTGCTAGGGGTCTGGAGACTCGCCTGATGTGAGGATGGTGAAAAGGCGGCCACATAGAACATGGGCTTAGAAGAGAGGGTGAGAGAAGCAGGAGGAGGATCTCGCTCACATCAGACTCTTGCTGGCATAGGGAGTCAGGCAGAAGAGAAGCACCCCAGGTCCAAAGTCCAACTCAAACCCAGACTCTACCAAAATTCACATGACACACAATGAAAACCAAAACTTAGGTTTATTTGCCCATTCATTCAATATTTGATTAAAAATCATAGCAAATTATATAAAAACTTTCCTAAATAAATTTGGGGAGCTAGGGTTCTTCAAATTTGATGAAAATTGACATACTATCTAATTTTTCCAAAAGGAATCTAGAATTATAGTTAATTTTCTAATTTGACCCACCTAGATCATTATATTTCTCTTTTAAGGATAAACATTTAATTAATCATATAGGATTACTAAAAATTATTTTGAGGGTAAAACTTTGGATAAATCATTACATTATCAACACCAACTTATGGTAAAATTATTAGACCGTAGAAAGAGCATTTATTGGGTAAATTTCATGTTAAACCCTAAATGTCACTTATTTAATAATTAGGGCTAAATTGATGATATTGAATTTCAATTTAGCGCAAAATTATCGAATTTTCTTTATGTAACATATTTGGGAACCAACATCACATCATTATATGTTTTGATCATCGATTTCGAAATAAAAAAATTAGGGTTTTTGATTGGGGTCATTTTATAAGGTTCATAAGTTTAGGTTGTTACAATTCTACCCACCTTATAAAAAAAATTTCCTCGAAATTTTTTAGAGTACTACCCACCTTAGGGTTTTCCATATCCTTATCATGAAAGGTTTAACTTATAATTCTACATTTGTTCATACATAAAATGAGACTAACCACAACTATAAACTTAAGGAGATTTAATAACTTAAACCATACCTTGTTCATTCTTATCATCTTCATCATCATCCACCATGGTGAATATCCTAGCATGTCGCTTCTCTCTAGGTGCTTCATTGATTTTGGGCTCTTTCTTTTGAAACTTGGGGCAGTTGGGTCTAATATGGCCTGTTTCACCACATGCATAACAAACTCCAGTTCCAAACCTACATTCTCCAAGATGATACTTAGAGAACTTGGCACATTGAGTCTTCACAAGTTGATTTGCAACAATCTCAGCTGGAGCCTTCCTCTTCTTGTCATTATGGTGGTTGTTGTGGGAGTGGTTGTCCTTCTTCCATGCTCTTCCTGGGAGGTATTCTAGTTCAAGGGCAGCATCTAGGGCACCTTGCATGATGCGGTGTCCTTGTCCATACAAAGCAAATCTAAGGTCCTCCTTAAGACCCCTACTGAACTTCTTATCCTTACATTGTTCATCATAATCATATCCATACTTCTGAAGGATTCTGAACTTCATAGCATATTGGGTGACATTCATATCAACACGTTGACGAAGGTTGTGAAACTCCTCTTCTTTCTTCTCAACGATAGCCTCAGATATGTAATGGTCTTTAAAAGCTTCAGTGAATTAGTCCCATGTGAGTGGAGGAATATCACCTTCATGAGAACCTAGTAGGTTCTCCCACCAAGTCCTAGTAGCACCTTTGAGCATGTGAGTCCCAAAATGAACCCTAGATGGGTTAGGGAAATCTTGGTCACGGAAATAATGCTCCATGTTCTGCAACTAGCTTTTAGCTTTGCCCACCACATCTAGTTCTTCCTCTCCAGTAAAAGAATCAGGCTTTATCTTCAAGAAGTCAACTAAGGTCAACTCTTAGTTCCTCAGTTGATGTGGTCTTCCTTGTTGACCAGTGATACCATTAGTGAGAGCCTTTATGAGGACCTCTAGAGGTGCATTAGGGTTACCATTAGGGTTAACCCCTCCAGAAGCACTGTGATCACTTCCCCTATCGGAAGAGCCTCCCTTTCCATCTACGTGCTCCTTTCCCTTATCGGATTTCCTTTTGGGAGCCATCTACAAAAGGGAACATAACTATATGAGATTTTGAGAAAAGCCTGGTGGACAACTATATTTTTAGCTTTGATACCATATTGTAACACCCCAATTTCTAAAACATGCACAAAACTAAGAGAAACCTAAATCACATTGGGATGTCACAAACATGATTATCATTTCATAAAAATAAAGTTCATATATAAACCAACACAGGATAAAATAATAGTTCTCATGCTCACGTCCTCAACATAACTCATATGTGAACAAAACTAAACATCTTTACTCTTAAACTTCCTACAATTTCTCATAAAACTCACACTAAACTAAAACACATGTTCATAAACATAAAGGAAAACTACTCTATGGATAGTTGGCACCCCAGTAGGTATGGTCTCAGATGTCCTTGAGATCCTTCTTCAACTAGTCCTTAGATGGTTTTATCCTTGACTTTACTCCTTTCCTACAGGCATCACGCCCCATCCATGAATCAAACAAATTGGTAAGTGGAATTGAACGTATTATATCTTTAAAGAAAACATGTGAGCTGAAAATAAACTTTATACATTAAACATTGAAAAAGAAACACAATTGCTTTTAGATTCTATCTTTTATATTGACCTATATAAGGATCCTTAGATTTTGCACCAAAATGCCTCTTCTCTTATGCATCGAAGTGCCTCTTGGGTTGCACTGGAGTGCCTCTTCTCTTATGTATCAAAGTTCCTATTAGTTTTTATCCGAGGAGCCTCTTGGTGAGGATCTTATATAAGTTGTCTTTTAACCATTATCTTTCTCTTAAAACTCTTAACTTTTCTCTTAAATCTTAATTTTTCATTACTCTTAATGTTCATGAAAGATGACACAATAAATATTGACAACAAAACACGACTTTCAATTTCCTATAAGATCATTGACGTTTAATAATTAAAACATTAAGTAATACATTGATAACATTCATTGTACACATATAATTAAAATCATCCAATAATTATGTTCAAAGTGCATGGACCACTTACCCCTCTCTTAGAGAAGATCCTATTTACTTCCTTAGGTTTAGGAAACCCTAATCTCATTCCTAGAGCTTAGAAACCCTAATTACGTTGTTATAACAATTATCATTCATTAATAATTAATATTTAACCTAATGTCTAGGGTTTTGGGTTTCTCAATTAAAATAGGGAAAAAG
This sequence comes from Alisma plantago-aquatica, assembly GCA_963693085.1. Taxonomy (NCBI): domain Eukaryota; kingdom Viridiplantae; phylum Streptophyta; class Magnoliopsida; order Alismatales; family Alismataceae; genus Alisma; species Alisma plantago-aquatica. Next base: position 771,952,219 of record OY856413.1, on the reverse strand, counting down.
GGAGATGAATCAGGGTTTGAAACTAAGTCCATCATATAGATCCTAAAAACCCCTTTCCAACGCATATTTTTGAGAAAATTTTTTATAAAGAATTAATAAGATGTGAATTTTTTAAATGATGACCAATCAAAAATTAAGGTAAATCCACATGTTAAGAGGGGGGCCACCCAAAGACTGGGAACCTCGTTGAGATGGACCAAGGAACACCAGTTGCTTGGCTAGGACTTTTCCTCACAATCAAAGGATAACCAGGTGGATTAATCACAAATATACCCTCATGGGCACGTGACAGCAGGAACAAAGATGCGGGGCAAAGTCATCAAACATGGGCCTCGATTGTTCATCTTCAACCCAGACACAGAGACAATCACAGTGACAAAAACCCAGAATCAAATCTCATTTCCTGGGATCAACTCAGGCAAACACCTTTGAAACATCAATACTGAGGTTTCCACGATCTCGATAAGACCAAAAAGGAGTAGCGGGGCATCCTATGGTCCTAGAATCGGTCGTCACCATCACAGGTCAAGAGCTTGGACACAAAGAGCTCCCAAAAACCAACTAGGAGAAAATGGATGATCAGGATGGGTTCTATCATCCCAGGATGAGACCATGTTGAAGAAAATCATAAAAAAGGTGGTCAAAAACCTCGTATTGCTAAGCGATGGTCAGAACAACAACCCTGGAACAAAAAGAGGCAAATAGGGTACCTACATGATTGGGTTGAATTCGATGCCAGAAATGGTTTGACGAGTCTTGGGAAAGCATAAGACGGTGTCCCCAAAATCACGACGGTCCCCGAGCATCTAAGTTGTTGCTGCACAACTTTGGAGGAAGCAGAAGCAAGCCAGAGTAGGTAGGGCGATCATGGAAGTGCAAGAGGGTAGAGGGGTAGAGGAATTCAATTGCTTGAAGGTTGTAGAGTGTTTTTGGGTCCTGACTTATATAGATTGACTGCTAGAGGGGCTAGATTCCCATCCGCAGTAGGAAATAGGGGAGGAGCAAGGCTCCTTGTCGATCGGGAGACTAGGGCATAGAGTCCCATGGTTCTAGGGGTTTGGAGACTTGCCAGTATGTGAGGATGGTGAAAAGGTGGCCACATAGAACAATGGTTAGTAGATATGGTGAGAGAACTAGGAGGAGGATCCCGCCAATAGCAGACTCCCACTGGCTTAGGGAGTCGGGCAGAAGAGAAGTGCCCTAGGTCCAGAGTCCAACTCGGACCCAGACTCTACCAAATATCCATGTGACACGCGATGAAAACTAGAATTTAGGTTTATTTTCCCATTCATTCAATATTTGATTAAAAACCATAGAAAATTATATAGAAACTTTCCTAAATACATTGGGGGGAGCTAGGGTTCTTCAAATTTGATGAAAATTGACACACAATCTAATTTTTCCACTAGGAATCTGGAATTATAGTTAGTTTCCTAATTTGACCCACCTAGATCATTATATTTCTCTTTTAAGGATAAACATTTAATTAATCACATTGGATTACTAAAAATTATTTTGAGGGTACAAATTTGGATAAATCATTACATTATCAACACAACTTATGGCAAAATTATTAGGCCATAAAAAGAACGTTTATTGGGTAAATTTCATGCTAAACCCTAAATGTCACTTATTTACTAATTAGGGCTAAATTGATGATATTGAATTTCAATTTAGTGCAAAATTATCGAATTTTCTTTATGTAACATATTTGGGAACTATAATCACATTATTACATGTTTCTATCATCAATTTCGAAATAAAAAAAATTAGGGTTTATGATTGGGGTCATTTTATAAGGTTCGAAATTTTAGGATGTTACATTAATTGTATAGATGAGTTGACCAACGAATTTCATGTATTGTGTACCATCTACTACAGGTATCCCATCATTAGGAATTACCTTCCCATGCAACTTCGATGGTGTCTCAAGTATCCTATCATTTAAATTGATTGGCGTGGAAATAATTTCATATGCATACTTTATTTGAGATATAAAAATTCCATAATTATTTTCTTAAATCTCAAGACCCAAAAAATGATGATGACCTCCTAGATCTTTCATTTGAAAATGGCTTGCTAAGAACGTTTGTAGTTGAGTGACAGATAAAGTGTCATCTCCATTGATGATCATGTCATTGATATAGAGAAGAAGAATGACACACCCTCTTGTCAACTTCCTAACAAGCATTAAGTGGTCATGATTATTCAGTATATAACATGCTTGTTTCATAGCTTGATTAAAGCATTGAAACCATGCTCTAGAAGCCTACTTAATCCCATAGATGGCTCTTAAAAGATGATAGTCATGTGCTGGAGGAATTCTTAGGCCGTGTGTAGGTTGAATTTATACTATCTCTTCAAACTCACCATGTAGAAAGGAATTCTTTACTCCATCTTAAAAAGAGACCACCTATGAAAAGTTGTAATAGGTAAAAGAGAACATATTGTATTCATATGAGCAATAGGGGCAAAAGTTTCTTCATGATCTATGCCATGATTTTGTGAAAATGCCGAAGAAACAAGTCAAGCCTTGTATTTGTCAAGTAATCCATCCACACGCCGCTTGATTTTATATATCAATTGACAACTAATTGGTTTAATTGAGGAGGGAAAAGGAAAAACGTCCCATGTACTTGCCTTCACACATGGCATGTTGCAATTTTGGCTGACTTGTTGCTTGTTGACAGTAAATGGCTTAGTTTCTACATATATCTAAGTCATAAAAGTTGCAAACTCATCACTACTATGATCATATGTCTCATGTAGTGCGTGAAGAAATCCTAGGAATCAAAGTATTTGTAAGAGTGGGATTAGTAGGGAAATCTATGTCATTGGTATCAACCACAAGTTTATTAGTATGAAAAGGTGTCTCAAAAGAGCGGATGACAATAGGAAGGCGCAACTCGTCAGGTCTCAATAAAGATTTTTGACTCATGACTGTGAGTCTTTCATGTGTTCCATGCACCAATACTTGTTCATGCACCAACTCATTTGAACTAACTAATAAGGGAATGCCATTTGAAGGTGTTTGAAGACCATCCGTGCATAGAAACTACAAATTATGACACTCAAAACAAAAATAAGGAGTGTCTCCAACAAATGAGACATTTCTAGATGTGAAGATACATCTAGTCAGTGGGTATTAACAACAATATCCCTTGGGCTCTGGAATATATTAAGGAAAAACACAACTAATAGACTTGGGTGATAGTTTGTATTACATGTGTCTAGTCAAAAGGACAAAAACTATGAACACAAAAACTCTAAAAAAGGATTAATCTAGACTTAGAGAAAAAACACTTTCAATGGGAGAAATGACACTCAAATCAAGAGTGGGAATCCTATTTATAACATGGACAGATGCAATAATACCTCCTCTCAATATGATCAAGGAGTAGAAGCATAAAAAAGAAAGGATCTAGATATTTCAAGAATTTAATGATTTTTCTTCTCGGTCGCATCATTTTCCTCATCAGTGTGTAGGTTAGAGGCCTGCCATTGAGTACCATGGTCAAATAACATGGAGCATAAGACTGAAGAAGTATATTTACATACATTATCAGATTGAAGAATCTTGTTACACTTATGATATTCAGTATAAAACCTATTGGTAAAAGTGGAGTATAGTGAAGGAAACTATAAGTGATTCTTCATTAAGTTTATACAAGTCTACCCTGGACAGTCATCAATATACATAGTACCAAAAACCATAGAGAGAATCAGTTGGTGTTTGACCACAAATATAGGAGTGCATAAGATCAAATGTGGAAGATGATTTACTTAATTATTTTGAAAAATGTATATGCAATTGTTTTGCTAATTTGAAATGAATATATGGACTCAATTCAAAATATGAAAACTTGCCTAAGACTACTAACTAAAGACTAATTCTAAGTCATGACTATAACATGTGGCCCACACATCTATGCCAATGGAAAACATGAGATAAAGTGCAAGTAGTGGCTGTAATAGTTGAAGGAGATAGTGGAATAGATAGTTGATCAACTTATATATATCTCCCCTCTGACGTGCCTGACCAAAAATCTCCTCCATACCCAAATCCTATATAATTCAAAAGAGGAATCAAACTCCAATTTTTAACCCACTTCATATTTTTATCATATAGAAAATAAATTCATCATGACATTTGGTATGTGCATAACAAAAGGTACAATGAATTTTTTTGATTTATTGTTAACTATCCCAATCTTCTTTATTGGAAAAGATTCTCCATTAGTGGTGAGAGAATGCATCCTAGAGTATCAGGAGAGCATGATGTAAGGAATATATCATCATGAGCCATATGTCTAGATGCCCGAGAGTCCATATAGAAAATATCAGAGTCATTACCAATTATTTTTAGAAAGGACAATGATACTACATCCACTTGAAAGAAAGATTGCATACATCAGAGCATCTACAATATTTGATGAAAATTAGATGAAGATGTGGTTGATGTAGAGATTGCAAACACATTTGAGGAACATGTTTCTTTAAATTTTTTGTCCTATTTAGGGTGTAAACTCGAAGAAGTAGTCTTTTTAGGACTTGTTTTCATACAATATACACAAGTCTTTAAATTAGCCCCTTTTGAAGAAGACATTGGACTAGAAATTTTGAAGATAGCCTACTTAGTGGTAGGGACAGGAGCAACATGGATTAAAGGGAGTCCTTCACTAGAAGAGGATAACGTATTCATACATGTTTCAACATCTATGATTTCCAACAATGAATCCTCGACAAATGGAACTAGATCAAGGAAATAAGTTGTTATGTTAAAGTTAGGAATTATAAATTAAGACCAATGGTAAATGCATGTAAACATCTATGATCTGACTAGTCATGTTGTTTTATTGTGCACAGAATACAACTTTTGAATGCGGTTCAAAGAGAAGGATACATAGACACCATACCCCTCCAAATTAATCTCCGTCATTTATTTGTGAACTCGATGTATTGTCTTATCTCCTTGAGATGTAACCATGAGATCAAGCCAAAGTTGAAATTCACAGGTAGATTTTTCTCAAGAAAATTTTGAGTAATGCTTCTCCTTACTCAAGCATAAGAAGCCCCTCTATCCTAGAAATTATTTCATATAGCAAGGTGAATTGAGTTAACAATATAGGATCTAGCACATCAATTGAAAAGTTGACATTTAATATATATTGGATTTGTTTTTTCCATTTGATGTATCAGTGTCACTTCCTTTCCTGTTGCATTAAGAATAGTTAGTACAATTTCCAAAATTTTGTCATTGGTAGTTTTTTTGCCCAAAATGATGTTCCTCTAAGTTTAGACCAAATATAGAGTTTTCAGTTGCCGAAAACCACACAGTCCATTGGGAAGAATCTTCAAATAGTATTTCACATGGAGGGATAATATCCCTCTCCTATTTCATCTTACTTTCCATAATATTAAGAGGATAATAATAAAGAATAAAATAGAAAGATGAATGGGTGTGTATAAAAGCAGACAACAAAAGAATAGTTGTCCTTATTTTCAATGTTATGATACCATGCAACTTGTAAGACTAGTATATTTCATTGCATACGTGTTAAAAGGACTATGCCCCTTTATGTAGGGGAGGAGACCATATTTATAATATGAAATGGGAGGGGATGAAAAAGTTAAAGAGACATGAGAGAAATATTAAATATAATGAATGAGTGAGAGTAACCAACAATCAACAATATGAAAATAGATAATTGACAATATTAAAAATACAATCAATTTTTACATGATTTGACAATCGGTCAATCGATTAATTCATAATTAATTAATATTGTCATTCTACAAAAAATCACAACTAATACTTATGATGCATTGCATAATTATTCACAATTCAGCACCAGTGTATGGATGGACTTCATCAACACCATCCCTTGCAATTCAAGGGAAAGTTGGTTTTCCTTTTATTTCACTCTATTACAATCAAGAACGATCAAGGATGTTAATTTAATTTTTTTTCATTAACTAGTGTTATTGGGGATTCAAATATTATTTCCCCCTTGGCACACAATAGGTAGTTAAAATTTCTATAAAATCCAACACTCTATTTCAGTGTCCTATTTGCAAATTTTATGCGTAAAAAAAATTCAAATCAGCGATCATCATTTCATCTTCCTTAACATGTAAACCATCCCACTTATGTACATAGTATTACATGTACATACACCATGAGGCATTCATATAGAAGTATGCCCCTAACACAAAGCCTTCACTTCTCTCCATTCATGTGCATGTCCAGAGCTATTCCTTTGTTCACGCCCATGGTACTGATGACCCTTTCATCTATATATATTCTTGGTGTTATACTATGATCCCCACTTCATACAACATTTACTTCAATAGTGGGTGTCAACCTCCAAAACTTTATTAGCCATAGTCACACCATATACCTAGAATATGACAAACTCATTATGTTTATTCAAGATCTAGAAATCGATTCTGACATCTTTGATAGAGAAGAAGTTGATGCCATTTTTGACACAAAGTCATTGTTGATTCATCCATCAACTAAGAGGAGTCATCCCAACATTCCTTTGTATCCTTTGTACTATACCTTTGGAATGCAAATGGTAAACCCACCAAGGGTCAAACAACTACCACTCTTGTTAAGCGTGTAATACCACCTTCTAGTGGGAGGTTTAAGACTCATATACCAATTTTTGACCCCACTAAAGATGTGGTAGGCAAGGAAAGATAAAGAAGATTCATTAGATATCACAACGAATGGTATCACCTATCAAGTCTATCTTATAAGAAGAACAAAAGATGGCATGATACTAACCACTATGTCCATATCAATATATGTAAAAGCAACATGACACACCATTGATGATCCCTCCCAAGTTCCTAGTTGTTAGTATATATTCTACTCACACTTTAACTTAAGAGATGTTGGATATCATTGTTTGAGTAAGCATAGAATCAAATGAAGGAGATTCAAGGGAAGAAATCAAGAGTCAAACAATTTTGAGAATTTAGCTACTTACCATAGGCCCATCTACCAAATAAGTACAAAGTTATATTATTCTCAAAATACAAAAGTGTGTGGGTCCCAATATCACATTCTCACTTAATAGTATATCATAGTCATTGTTCAGCATGATGAAAAGATCCTAAATTGACTTTTTTAAAGGTCACTAGAAGGGTCAAGCATAGCTTTGTATAGTCAATAGAATTTTGAGACTGTAAAATGATGTATCAAACTATCCAACCACTTTATCGAGCAATATTCATGGAACATTTATCATTTTTTCAGTTAGAGATAATTAGAAGAAGCTAGGAAAAAGGTTGGCTAAACCTTCACCCAATTTGTAGGGAGATGGAGGGCGTTGAAAACACATATTGACAACAAGTCAACTAACAAATAATGCATAGATATGGTCACCAAGTCTCATGAGGTATCTCTATAATCCATGTAAGATTTATGATTGTACAATTCTTTTATGGATTTGATCCAATCATGCACAAGCTTAGAGACCACAACTAACAAGAGATAATACATGAAAATCAGTCTCACTAGCACAACCACTACTTTAAAACATGAGCACATGCATAAAACAAGGGACGATAACCAGTAACACCATATCCTATCTATGAACCACACTAATGCATTAGAAGGTATAACTGATGATGAGTGCCATGTGAAATCTGATTGCAAATGAAATTCTTACATAGAAGAAATGATAGTCAATGCTACAAGTGCCATGTTAGAAACATATTCTACCATACCAATAAAACAAAAAAGGATGGTGGTATTGATTACCATTTATACAAATAGTACAACTACCTATGTCTCGATCAATGACTAGACCCACCCTAGAACAAGACATTGTAGCTCAATCCACAACCACATGATCTTCCCTAAGAATATGGTTCAATAGAGCCTCACCCTGACAAACATTCCATTTTTTGGGAAATTGGGGAAAAAGATAAGGCAACAAAAATAAAATTTAGTTCCTGATCCACTAACTAGTACATCATGTCAACAATAATATATCTTGGAAGAATGTAGCAAGAGATATACCTTATCCTAGACAAAGTCCAATGACAACTCTTTTTATAGCATGCTTCTTTCTTCAAGTTGCACTTGGAGTCTATCAGTGGTGGCCTCCTGGTGTAGCACCATAGACAGCGGCTTATGGCATCCTCCTAGATGGTGGGAAAGGCCTCCTTTCCTCTAGAGTAATCCACACGAACCACCAAAAACTCAACATTATGCTACTAGATTCTATAACAAGGACTTGTCCCTTCAAAGGTCAACCTACTAGGGTTGATTCACTCTCCTATATGATCTTTCCCTTGTTGTCCCTACCTTTTATGGTTAGGACTTGCTCAGGCTCTATAGTAAACACAACCATAGAGGACAACATTTGTAATTATCTCTAAAATCCTTGATTCTCCCTATATTTATAGGAGGTCTAGGGTTAGGGTTTCTAGATAAACTAGGAGTTGAAGAGATAGATTTTGGTGAATATTCTGGAAGTTGTGAACAGTGAAATATTCGGTTCACAAGTGAATAGGTTGATTTAAGTCTTGAACTGGTCAATTCATTTTCTTACCTATTTTGGATCACATTGGCATTAAATATATGATTAATGCAAAACATGATGTTAGCATCAATCCTTGATTCAATCAAATTGATCACTGAAATGGACAGTTCAACACTTGAACCAATCATTTTAGACCCTGAACCAGTCGGTTCACAAAGTGAAATGATTGGGTCATGTCCCAATTTAGGCACAGTTCATCCAATGTTGTTTCCAAATGACCTGACACTTGAATAGATTAGTTCAACACTTAAACGGATTGGTTCACATTCCATTCAGCCAATTTTCAACCATCACTATTTAAATTGAATACCTAAAAACTTTACTAATCAAATTAAACATCATTCATGCATAAACGCCTATCCCAAGTGCATCCTATGCGTGTGAACCTAAAGGCCCCAATTTACTTTTCCAGTTAATTTCCATAACCTATTTATGACATCACAAGTAATGAGTAGTATCTAGCAACATATCATTGCTACACAAATAATTTGGAAAGTTGGAGAACAACTTTAACCCACAATTTGTGATCAATGTTTCAGTGATTGTATAGTTCCTTTGTCTTTGGTATCTGAATTGAACTTGAGGCATGAAATCATCATCCTATCAACGTTCAATCCATGTTCCTTTAACTAGAGAAGACCTATTAAGATGCATGTGAGCTCACATATCACATATTGAGTCACATCAGTATTGCCATACATTTCTCAATCTCTCATACCAAGTGGTATAGATATCGATCTCATGTAGGAGGGACAAATCCCTTCTACATCACTCACACTCAAATCCCATGTGTTATAATGCAATGGAGCATTACCTTTACGACAACCCTTATTCAAGGTCACATTGGATGATGTCAAGATACATCAAACAACATGTGATGAGTGTAGTCACTTCAAGTCTAAGAACCTCAATCACCACTATCACTATGAGAGCTGATTTTGACTACCATCCCATGGTCTCAATATATCAGTCTCAAGGTGGGTCTATCTGATACATATCTCTCTAACATGTACCTATGTGTCTGACTTGATATCACATATCATGACTAATGAGACTCTTTCATTAGTCAACACACACACTAGTCTTATGTTTCATTGTTGTCTTTTTTTCTTCCATAGTTATATCCAACTAGGGACATAAAAAGAATGTCTTTACTCTTATCATACATATGACCTCATTGTCCAGGTCCTAAACCTGAAGACATATGTCATCGAGTAGCACTGTTCTTTAGACATCTACTATATTTGTGTCATCATCTCATGAACATAATAAACAAAATTACCTTTATGATTATAAAATGAAGTATATGATGCCTCATTACAATCATCATGTGATTAGCTCTATGGTCATGCATACCAACAAACTCTCACTTGCACTTATATACAATCACTTATGAATCTTATTCCAAGTGATCTTAACATGTCCATCATGTTTATACCATGTTGATGCTTTTATAGTGGGTTATCAATGCTTGGTTCTAGTTGGTATTTTGCAAATTTTCACATATCCTTGATGTATGACCTCCCATCTGAGATGGAAGTGTTGCAATATGCTATCTGTGATTTCTCTACCTAACCGGCAGCTCCATTGTTGTCACAATATCTCTACTGAGTCATCAATTGTTGGAACCTCCCACAAACTCATCTATATGAACATCTAGATCCATACAATATCCTTTGATGTTTTTATAACACCAAGATAGTTGGCTTCTATTGTAGAATTAAACAATTGTCACTTGCTTAGAACTTTTCTAACATACAATTCTCATTTTGAGGTCAAATAGAAATTTATATTTGGTTCACAAATCTTCTTCATCACTTTGGAATCTTGCATCGGTGTTACCCTTTACACCCAACTCTTCCTCATTACCATAACCAAGGAGTCGATCCTTTTAGTTCTTCTCAAGTACTTAAGGATGTTATTTATTGAAGTGAAGTGACTCTCACTAGAATCTGACTAATATCCACTCATCATCTCCAATACACACAAGATAACTAGATGAGTACATATACTCTTATCATGTCCAATACATATGAGACAACATGATGAGTTGGTAACATTGCATACATAATACATCTAATTGTAATTGCATATGGTATCTTACTCATGTTTTTCCTATTCTTCACCAGAACTAGGACACTAGACTCTAGAGAGACTATTTCCACAAATTTTTCTCTCATGAAATCCTACATGTTGAACCCCTTCAACATATTTCCAATGTATGTACTCTTTCTTACGTAAAGAAGGTTTCTATATCTATCTCTATAGATCCTAGTTCTTATCACATAGGATGCTTCACCTAAACTTTTTATCGAGAAGGTACTTTCTTGCCAAGTTTTAATATTTGAAGTATAAGGACATCATATCCCATTTTTGTGTGAAATACAAATAAGCTCCAACTAAATTCTTCTAATCATAGTTTTCATCTTCATTCTGACTAAAGTCAAACTCTTTGATTGTCTTATCAAAATAGAAGATTCCATCTACAAGATGCGTGCTTCAATTCAAAATTTGATCTTTATAGTTTATAGAATTTTTATGTAATAATCAGATTTATGAAACCTTCTAGATTGTGTGAAATACAAATCCTCTACAATATTCCTATTAAGGAATACAATTTTAAAATCCATTTTTCCAAATCTTATAGTCATATTAAGCTGCAATGGCAAGCATGATCCTTATCGAGTTAACCATGGCAACATTGAAAAGATTTCACCAGGTTCAATATCTTGAACTTGTTAGAAACCCTTTTCACCAATACTCTCCTATAGGTTTGTACACTACCATACATGTCAGTTTTATTCTTGAAGACCCAGTTGCACCCTATGGGTCTTACCCTTTTAGGTGGATCCACTAAGGTCATACCTTGTTGGTTTACATGGATACCATAGTGGGTCTCATGGCCTCAAGCCATTTGTCAGATTATGGTCCCTCAATAACTTTTAGGTAGGTTGTTGTCTCATCGTCAATGACCAACTCACCACCTTTCTAAGTTATAAGATATCATAATCATTCAAACTCAAGGCATGTTCTACTAGATCTTTGAGATTTTGTGTTTACATAAGGAACTTGAGATTCCACAAAATTTGTGATTTTCCTTGTTCCTATTGCACCTCTTTAGGTTCAATGTTCTCTTGTTGGTCTTAAATATTTTGAGTTCTACTTTTCTCCCACTGATCTCTTTGGAATTAAAATATTTTTCTTTAATGTAGACGTCCTGACAACAAACAATTTTGTTGTTGGGTTGGAATATAAAACTAGTATTCAAAAAATAGTAGTTATGCAATTTGTGGACAAAGCTTTTTAAGAAACTATTTTCTTATATAATATTTCAATCATAATCTTTATTAAAGACATATTGGGACACTTCCCATGCCATATATCATATGGTTTCTTTTGAACCATTTCAGATGGTACATTGTTTTAGTGTAAAGCATGTGCCCAAAAATGAAATTGGAAGATTATCTAGATTAATAGATAATTTCACCATGAGTAACAATGTGTAATTCCTTCTTTCTGATAGATCATTATGCTTAAGGTGGAGTTGATAGTATTACATTATCAAAGTCTCCTAGAAGGTTATCAAACTATTGGTTCAAAGTATTTTCTGTATCGATGGCGCGAAGTGTTTAAATACTTTTACCAGAGTAGATATGTACTTCATGCATGATATACTTAAACATATCAAGAGATCATACTTATATTTCATTAAATATAATCTACAATATCTATTGAGATCGTCAATAAATTGAATGAGGTACTATTAACCACCTCTAGAATTTACTCTAAATGGTCTATAAACATCATTATGTATGAGCCCTAATAGAGTAGTTGCTCTCCAACTATATCTAGTGCAGATGCTTTTGTCATATTGCCCAATAAATAAGAATCACATGCCTCTATTGGTTCAATAACCAAAAGAGTATATATTATGAGACATAGGGCACTTCCATATAAGATCTTATCTTTTAAAATGAAGCACTAATATATTCATAATATTTTTTCCATACAAGATACATGATGCTTTCATTAATGGCAGGTACATAAAAGCACTTCACTAATTCTATGACTTGCCCATGAGTGATAGATTCCAACTATGGTGACAACAACTCTTGTTCTACATAATACTAGCTTACTTCTTCATTGGTCCTGAAGTAGAGATCTCCATCTCTTTCTTCCTCCTTCTAAGTTCCTTTAAGTGAAAGGACATATTCCTTTTGCACTTATCTTTCTTCTCATTCTGAGCGTAGAAAACTTGGGGACTTTATCTTGACCTTATTACTCTTCTATCCTTTGTCATTGTAATTTACTCTATTGATCATCATAACAAGTTTGTCCTTCTTCATTCTTTCTTCAAAATTTATCACCATGCCAAGTAATTTTGATAATGATTTAGCCAAGTTACTCAAGTAGTAACACTCGATAAAGTAGATATATCATTCATGAAATGATTGTTGAATCATATGCATAGCCAGCTCTTGACTCAACATGAATCCCTATCATTCTAGATGTTCCACTTGCCCAATCATATTTAGCACATGGCACCCTACTGAGTCTCCCTCTTTGAGTTCGCACTCAAACGACACTTTAGAGACATTATACCTTTCTTTCTTTACATGATTCTTAAGATTTGTTACCATCTCGATAATGTCCATGTTTTCATGTTGTTTATGCAATTCATATTTCATACAAGAGAGCATAAGGTGCTTAATTTCTAAGGCATCCTTGGCATGCTTCTTTTAAGCCACCACCTCATCCCCAGGAGCATCATGAGCAGGTTTTTGTGGCCCTGGTGTATCTAGGACATAGAGCTTATGCTCATCATTGATAACCCTTCTCAATGTCCATAATTGGACATAGAAGTTTGTCCCGTTTAGTTTATCCTTCTTAAGAACTGACCGCAATGATGATTTTTTTTCCATTTGTTTCTATAAAGAAAATTTAAAACTTTAGTCAAAACACTTTTGATTAATTTTATTTGATAAATTTGACGACATTAGTTAGGATTTTAATTAACTATTTTTTTCAAGTTGATGGTTGCCACTACCAATCTAGGAGATTGTAGAAAACAATCTTTGAGTGAGCCAAGATCCAAAACAATTAAGTTAATACCCATCAAATGTTGGCACGTATATCCAATTATTAAGGAGGCAACATTTACCAATTTCATCTCATATAATTCTGGTATAGTTGGTAAGCAAAACTCCTTGCCATAGTCCATTTGTATGCTTCTAGGCACTTAATTCTATTAAGGTAACCTAGTTAAGCCTGAACCATAAGACAACATGATAGAATATGCACCCTGCTATGACAGACCCACATATCTACCATCACATTTCCATGATATAGACAACACACCTTGGTAGGGCGTGCCCACACTTGGTCGATCAAGATTTTCATGTGTGCTACTTATGAAAATCATCTTAGATATAATATTTATTCAGATATTTTATATAAACACATAAACATATCCAATCACCACATACTTATATGTATCAAATGCATGATATGACCATAAATGAGAAACATGCAATCAGATATATACCAGTGATGGTTATGGCCATACTAATGCAATTCCTTGGAGCCACAAGGACTCGATACCACCTAAGGTCCACATCATATGTGCAACTTATTCTTGAATAAATGTGTTCTACCCAAAATGGGTCGATCAGTTCAACTATTGAGTCGACTAGTTATCCTCATGGTCGGCTGGTTGGTCTCTTGAATCTGTCATCTAGTTTCTAGTTTAAGTGAGGTCTAGACTCCACTAGCCGATCAGTTGGACCACTAGTCTATTGGTTCCTCCTATTGACCGGCCTCCTTGATCCTCCAGTCAATCAATTTGAGATCTGAACTGGACAGTTTGTCTGGTGCAGAACACCAACTCACCACGAAACATAAATTAAAACTATCCTATTCAATATTACATTGTAGAAGGAAAAATCTCTTGTTACATTCAAGGCAAATATAGGAAGAGGAACATTAATTTACATTTAGAAAGGAGGAGAGAAGCTTGGTATGCAAATCAAATAACAACAATAAATGAACCAAACAATCTTGCACACCATCCATAGGCGTTTTAGCCATAACCACACATATGTCCACATTTAAAACACTTTAAAGGTGCACACATAGATTGCATATATATATATATATATATATATATATATATATATATATATATATATATATAAAGAGAGAGTGAGAGAGAGAGTCAGGCTACAATACACTCGAGTGTACAGATCACGTTGTACACCCTAATAGTGTTTTCCTACCTAGACCATGTTTTTTCCTAAATCTAATCCATTGATCATCATGGTTACAATACTAATAGGCCACATACAAAATTTGATCTCATTCGGATGAGTGTAAGTCACTCATTCAAGTACAATAAAATTAACGCACAAAACAAATTTGAAATGCAAGATTTTTGCCACTTTTAGATGCACGACTTATAATTTTGGAATAAAAAGTAACCTTCCCAACATTCTCTCTCCTCTCGGGTGATGGAGAGGTGATAGGTTTTTCATCTCATACATCTAGATGTGAAATCCTTCCTGGATGAGTCCAACTTTGAGGCCCTTAATGGTGTAGAAAAACAAGCAGAACTATGGAAGAGGAGCTAGAACGAAGATGTGTAGAGCTTTCTCTAGGAAAGGATGAAGAGAGAGTTGTAGTTTTTACTAAGTTAGAACTGGAAGAGGGAAAAGAGAGCAGTGAGGAGCCTCTAGTAGTAATGTTGATGACAAAACAATAGATAAATACCAACACCCTACAAAGAACACTCAGCATTGTCTAGAATCTCAGAACGGAACCCGTCTTCAAAATGATCGAGCACGGAATCATCATCATAAAGTTTGGGGGGAGAAGAGACAAGGAAAAGGTGTGGAATGGTGCACCGTGGCCATTCGACAACAATATCTTGATTATGAAAGAGATAGATCTAGCAAAAAAGCCATCTGAAATGAAGTTTGATGAAGCTCCTTTCTGGGTCAGATTCTATGACCTTCCACTTGGGTACAGATCAGACAAAGTGATCACCTTCATTGCAAGCAAGGTCACGAAAGTTGTGGAGGTCGACAAACATGAAACCAAGTGGGATAGAGCTAGGAGAATTAAGATC
Organism: Alisma plantago-aquatica; assembly: GCA_963693085.1. NCBI lineage: Eukaryota > Viridiplantae > Streptophyta > Magnoliopsida > Alismatales > Alismataceae > Alisma > Alisma plantago-aquatica. The sequence continues at coordinate 771,936,535 of OY856413.1, read as the reverse complement.
CTAATCAATGTCACCAGACCTCTGAAGACAAGGCAATCAATGAAGGACATCAAAGGGAACCTAATGAACATTGACGTGAGGTATGAAAGGTTACAATTTTCTGCTATGTGTGTGGTGTGTTGGGGCATACGTAGAAGGACTGCAGGGAGGATATTAGAGGAAAAGAAATGAAATGGAGGGAGGGTTGGATTAGGGCCTCTACAAGAAAAATAGCTCAGCAAACTTCAAACATGTCATATGAAAAGAGTAGGAGGAGCATTTACTTTGAGGAGGAAGTAGATGACGGAAGGAAAGAAGGGGGGCCGACAAATGTTCGACAAAAAGACATAGACATAGTTATTAAAGAGGGAAGAAAGGAAACATATACAGGAATTAAGAGTAAAGAAGGGAAAGGGAAGGAGGTCTACCTAAATGTAGGGGGGGCATGGAACATATACAACCCACGTTCTGCTCAAGACATCAGAAGAAGAAGAAATATAAGGGGGTCCACCAAAAAGGAATCAAATGGGGAAAAAGCCATAGAAACAAGGACGACATGTGAGGCTGAAGAATCCGAATAGAATCTAAGGGAGAGGGGAAAAACACAGAGAGGGATAAGATGACTAAATAAGGGGTCCCAGGCAACAAGTTGTAGCATATAGGAGGAAAAAGCTGAACAGAGATAGAACTATACAACAGAGAAGAGAAGATGAAAGGGAAAGAAAGAAATATGAAAAAGGCTGTGGAAAATGAACACAGTAACAAATGTGAGGTCAGAATGTACAAAAATTTGGAGACAAAATTTGCACAAGACTGAAAACAACAGATAACAGAGAAAAGACAGGGGGAGGAAAATGAGGAGGCCATCTTAAGAAGAAGTAGAATAAACAAGATGGGAAGAGGGGAAAAGAACACAATGGTGTGGGAGGCATACCCAAACCAAGTAACGGGTGCTGAGGCGAATCAGACCCATGAAGAGAAATGAATATTTTATGTTGGGACTACTTTGGGCTTTGCAACTGGGGCACGTTCAGGACTCTAAACGAATTTGTTGGAGAGAAAGGTCAGACCTTGTTTTCTTGATAGAATAAAAAATAAAGGACAGAGATCTTGAGGAGATAAGGAAGAAGTGTGGGTATGACAATGATGTTTGTCTTAGAAGTGTGGGAAGAAGTGAGGGTATGGGTCTTCGATGGAATGAGGGGGAGGTTGAAACTATTTCTTATTCTATGCATCATTTCAGTGCAAAAATTAATGGGAAAAGAGGGAGTGAAGACTGGAGACTGGTGGGGGTACACGAGTGGGAGACACACCTTAAAATAAAACTTGGGAGATGCTCAGGAGTTTGAGCAATAACAATAGTTTGGCCACGATATTCATCGAGGATTTTAGTGAAATCCATAGGCACGCAGAAAAGAAAGGAGGGGAAGTCAAACAAGAGAGATACATCAACAATTTCAACATGTGTATTAGTGCCTGTGAGGTGATGGACATATCCTATAGTAGAAATCATTTTACTTGGTTTAAAGGGAAAAAATAGGAAAATATTGTTATGGAGAGATTAGATAGAGATTTGGAAACTACAAAGTCGAGTCAAGTAAACCCCAAAGCAAAGCTCATACACCTGGTTAGAAAAAACTCTGATCACACTCCTTTACTTCTCAAGTGGGGAGATGATACTACAAAAAGGAAGAACACCTACTATTTCTGGATAGAACAAATGTGGTTGGCTGACCCAAATTTCAATAATATCGTTAAGGATAGTTGGAAGGAAAATACCGAGGGAGGCTTAGCAAACAAATTCTACACAGTGGCTAAGAAGCTGGGAGAATGGGCAAAAGAAAAATATGGTGATATAGAAAAAAAGCTTAAAAGAGCAGAAAAGAAACTTGAGAAAAGGTAGCAGATGGTAGTGTTAGATGAAAATATCAATCGGTGTAAAGCTCTTTGTGATGTAATCAATGAATATCAAGAGTTGAAAGAAACTTACTAGTACACTCAAGCAAAAATTAAAGAATTTAAACACAGGGACAAAACACATCCTACTTTCACAACAAAGCTTCACAAAGAAGGAGGAGGAATAAAATTAGTGGCATCATGAATGAAGATAACATATGGAAAACTAAAGAAGAAGATGTTAAAACTGTCATTGACTACTATTCAAAGCTCTTCGAAACCCAAGGGGTTGTGGAGTCAGGTGAAGCTCTGAGAGGTATGGAGAAAGTTATTTCTGATGAGATGAATAAGGAACTTGAAAGAAATCTAGAGCAATAGGAAATAAAAGAGGCTTTATTTAGTATACATTCAAACAAGGCCCTAGGGCCTATTGGTTTCATGCTAGCTTCATGCAATCTAAATGGAACACCATTGGTGAGGAGGTGGTGTTGTTTATCAAAGGTTACTGGGGGATACTAATACTTTTAATGACATAAATCACATGAATGTGGTGCTGGTCCCCAAGGTCAAAGAACCAAAGAATATGAACGAGTTCAGACATATTAGCTTGTGCAACACAATGTATAAAATCATCTCAAAGTTGTTTCTAAATGAGTTAAAAATTTCATGAACCAAATTATCTCTCCTCCACAAAGTGCTTTCATCCCCGGAAGGTTTATCACTGAAAAAGCACTGGCGGCTTTTGAAATTTTCCATAGCATGAAAAGAAAATCTAAAGGCAGGAAAGGCCAAATGGCTTTGAAGCTAGATATGATCAAACCTTATGATAGGATTGAGTGGAGTTTTTTTCAAGAAAGTGATGGGAAAGATGGGCTTTGGTAACAAGTGGTGTGAAGAAAATCAATGAATTTATTAGCAGTGTAACAAATTCATTCATTATGAATGGATCAAAAAGAGGGTGCATTAATCCCCAAAAGAGCTCCACCAAGGAGACCCCATTTCCCCTTGTTTATTTTTTGTGTAGATTCTTTAGCAAAACTTTTAAGTAAGGCAACAATGAGGTCCACATTACCAGAGCCAGGGTGAGAAAAAATAGACCCAGGGTCACATATCTCTTCTTCACGGATGACAACATTTTATTTGATAAAGCAATTCTCCAAGAGGCCACAAAAATAGCTGATATTATGAGCTACTATGAGAAGTCCTCGGGTGAAAAGATAAACCTAAACAAAATGGAGTTTTCCTTTAGTAAAAATGTTGAGGAAGAATGCAAAGAGCAAATAAATAGAAAAATCAAAGTCTAGTAGGTTGAAGCACATGACAAATACCCCGGTTTGCCTATGATCATTGGTAGATACAAAAGGGTTGTGTTTTGTGTGTTGAAGCAAAGGATTGAAAAGAAACTCAGTGGGTGGAAGGAAAAGCTTTTGAGCCAGGTGAATGGAAATTCTAATCAAATTTTTGATCCATATTATCCCAAAAATACATGGTGGGGGTGTTCAGGATACATGATAATGTTATGGATGATATAACCAGTATGATTTCAAATTTTTGGTGGGGAAACAAGGAGGGGAAGAGGAAATTCCACTTCACTGCTTAGGAGAAACTATGCACACCAAAAAGGGAGGGGAGTTTGGGTTTTTGTGACCTAAAAACTTTCAATCAAGCCTTACTGGCTAAGCAGGCTTGGAGGCTCTTCAGAGACCCAAACTCATTGGCAGCCATGATTCTTAAAGAAAAATATTACACAAGGACGAATATACTTTATGCTGCTAGAGGTTTTGACCCAAGGTACTCGTGGCGAAGAAAATGGGGGGAAAAAGCGCTACTCATAGAAGGTATAATAATGAATGAGCATGTAGAGTCTGAGGTAGGCATATGGGAGGACAATTAGTTACCAGGAGAGGTGGCTTTTGGGGTAATGAAGGATGATTATATGGGGTATATTCCAAAGATGGGACAGAACTAATCGATGACAGTAGCAAATGGTGGAACTCAAAACTCATCACCGACCTCTTCTCTGAAGAAATAGCAAAAACTATTCTGAGTATGCCTCTAGGGGAAAATGATGGTGCTTCTTCTTACTGGTACCCTGCATACATTGGCGTGTTTTATGTGAAAACAACCTACGAGCTGGGGTACAGAGGCCAAAAGAAGGAGGTTCAGCCCAAACAAATGGAATTGAGTGGAGAAGGTCATGGCTTTCAAACATCCCACCAAAGATCTAGCACTTCCTTTGGCACTGCTGTAGCAAACTGCTACCAAGAAACAACAAATTTTTCAGAAGACATGCCATGGATAATGCCTATTGTGGGAGATGTGGGGCAGATGATGAAGATACACTCCATGCAGTTAGACTGTGTCCTTTGATCTGGGGAATCTCAGAGGGTTGCGACTCACTAAGCCTTCTGAGGGGTGTACCAAATACGAGCCTTGAAGGGATAATCAGTTGGGACTAAGCACTAACAACAATAAGATTATTGAGAAAGTGTCCTACCTTAGTTTGGCAGCATGGATACACAAAAAACCGAACCATATTTGGCGAAAGAGTGCAACAACCAAAGGTTGTTGCTCATGGTATGGACAGTTGGGTGAGGAAGTACAATGAAATGAACCACATGAAGACCAGGTTGTCAACCCCCATCAGTACTAGAAGAAACATTGTATGGCTTCCACCACCGTCAGGTTGCATAAAATTCAACTCAGATGTAACCTACCTTCCAGATGGCCATTTAAGCATGGGAGTGGTGTGTCGGCACCATCCAGGTACATGTAAGTCTATGGAGGTCAAGAATCTCCTTAGTAGCTGTCAAGAGGGTATAGCTGAAACACTAGGTGTCCTACTTAGTCTCCAGCTGGCTAAAAGTATGTTGGTTAAACATGCTTTATTTGAATTTGATGTGAAACAAGTAATTGATTTCATTGTCTCTCATGACAAAGGCTTAAGTCCTCTAACGATGCTCTTTAGGGAGATCGATAAATCAAAAGAAGACAATCCAAACTTTTCCTTCTAACACACTCTTCAGGAGGGCAATGACCAGGCTCACAAGCTTTCCAAGATGGGTATTGGGGGTGAATATGGAATTGTTTGGTCATGTACTTTTCCTTTCAATCTTGGTGATGTAACTCAACTTTCAGAAAGTAATATATGAGCTGGCTTGATATAAAAAAAACAGATGTACGACTCATAAATGTCCAAATGAGCTGAAATTTGTTGTATAGTATGTTCTTAAGATATTTAAGAGGATCAACGATTTAGATTTTTCAAAAAGCGATTACATCTTTAAAAACATCTTTGGTGTACGGTGCTTCTGGTACACTCGAGTTTACACTAGCATATATATATATATACACACACACACACACACATATATATATATACATATACATATACATATAAATATACATATATATACATACATATACATATATATACACATATATATACATATTTATATACATATACATATAAATATACATATATATACATATATATACATATTTATATACATATATATACACACATATATATACATATATATATATATATTTATATATATATATACATATATATATATATATATTTATATATATATATATGGGATATTATGTGGTATTTAATCAGATATGCACATTTATCATTTAAATATTCACATTGTACGAAATAAAATAAATCCAATCATATCGATTTAACTTCCTGATACACTATAAATTAACGTGGCTTTGATCCCACTATTGTAAAATCAGGACAACAGATAAGGCAACAAAAACAAAATTTAATGCCTAATTTTCTAACAGGCAGCTCATGTCAACAACAATTTATGTAGGAAATAGGATATCAAGAGATATACATGGTCTTGGAGAAAGTCCAACAACAACTCTTGTTGTAGTGTGATTCTTTCTTCAAGTTACACTTGAACAACTATCAGTAATTACCTCCTAGTGTAGCACCACAGACGATGGTTGATGACATCCTCTTAGTAGGTGGCAAAATCCTCCTTGCCTCTACACTAGTCCATGCCTACAACTAGAAACTCTATGTTATGCTACTAGATCCAACTAGAAGGAGTTGTCCCTTCAAATGTCAACCTACTAGGGTTGAATCGCTCGCTTGTGTTGTCTCACCCTTATTTTCCCTCCTTTTTACGGGTAAGACTTGGTCGGGCTCTCTAGTTACCACAACTAGAGAGGACAACATTTGAGATTATCTTGTAAAGCCTTGAATACCTTTCTATTTATAGGAGGGATAGGGTCAGGGTTTCCAGATCAATTGGGAGTCCAAGAGATAGATTCTCATGAATTTCTTAGAAGTTGCAAATGATAAAGCAGTCGGTTCACTGTTGACCTGGTCAATTCAAGCCTTGAATAGGTCATTTCATTTGCTTTCCTATTTTGAATCACATTGGCATTCAATATTCGATTAGTGTACAACATGATCACATAATCAATTGTTTATTCAACCAAATTGATCATTGAACCAGGTGGTTCAACACTTGAACCGGTCATTTTAGACCATGAACTGTTCTGTTCATAAAGTGAACTTGTCAGACCATGCCTAGTTCAGGCACATTTCAGCCAATGGTTTTTCCAATTGACCTAACACTTGAATCGATTGGTTCAATACTTGAACCGGTTGGTTCATAGTCTAGTTAGCCAATTTTCAACTATCATTGTTTAAATTGAATACCTAAACACTTTAATAATCAAATTAAACATCATTCATGAATAAAATCTTATTCTAGGTGCATCCTATGTGTGCGACCCTATTGGTCCCAAATTACATTGGTCGTGAATGTCCCTAACAAATTTATGGCATAAAAAGCAATGAGTGGTATCTAGAAACACATAATTGCTACCCAAGTAATTTGGAAAGTTGGAGAACAACTTCAATCTACAATGCATGATATGTGTTACAATGATAGTATAGTTCCTTGTCTTTGATATCTGGGTTGAACTTGAGGCATAGAATTGTCATCCTCTCAACATTCAATCCATGTTCCTTAAACTAGAGTAGACTGTCTAAGATGCATGTGAGCTCACATATCACATATTAAGTCACATGAGTAGGGCCATATATTTCTCAGCCTCTCTTATCAAGTGGCTTGGATATCAATCACTTGTAGGATTCACAAATCCCATTTACATCACTCACACTAATCCCCATGTGTCAGAATGCACATGAGCATCACCTTAATGACAACCCTTATTCAAGATCATGTTGGATGATGTCAACATATATCGACAGACATGTGATGAGTGTAGTGACTTCAAGTCTAAGAACCACAATCACCACTACCACTATCAGATATGATTTTGACTACCATCCCATGGTCTCCATGTACCACTCTCAAGGTGGGTCCATCCAGTACATTATTCTCTAACATGTACCTATGTGTTTGACTTTATATCACATATCATGACTAATGAGACTCTATCATTAGTAAATACATGATCTAGTATTCTCTTTCACTGTTGTTTATTTTTCATCCATCGTAATATCCCACTAGGGGCATAACAAGAATGTGTTTACTCTTATCATTCATATGATCCCATTGTCTAGGTCCTAAACATGAAGACATGTGTCATCAAGTAGAACCATTCTTTTGACATCTACTATGTCTAAAGTCATCATCTCATGATTGAGACAAACACAATATATGGAATTACCTTCATCATTATCAAATCAAGTATATAATGACTCATTACATGATTATATGATTAGCTCTATGGGCATACATACCAAAACCCTTTTCTTGGGTTCAAATATAATTTAATATTTCCTAGGATGTAGTCTAATCGTAGTTCCTAATGTAATGACATACCCCTAATCCAGTTCTTGAAAACTTTGATTAGACAACTTAATGTGAGTATTGTCACTCTGTCAGACACCTAGTAGATTGTATTTAAGCAGTCATGCACGTTATCCTTGATTGTATTAATTAAAACACAACATGTGACTCCTGACCTCAATATACTACATGTCAATCACCTAGTTACCTAAACCTTTAAATAACAAGAGCATGTAGTATCAATTTCATGAATGGGGAAGGATGAGTATTCCTTATCTTATGAAGAAATGTGGGGTACTTATGATGACTAGACCAAGCCTATAACATTTGATGGAGCTCTCAAACTTGTAATCCCTATGTTCAAATAGATGAATGAGTGCACCGTAGCATGAAATGTTTCTTAGATCGAGAAACATGTGAGATGAAATACCTAGAGCATTAAGAAAAATGTTGTGTCATATGCTATAATGATTAACTTCCCCCAGTAAATGATCGATGCCACTGCTGAGGGCTCAATATCATCTGAAGGTTCTATAATGCCTATCCACACTAAAAAGTCAAAGTTCCAAATCAAACCCTATAAATCAACTTATAAGATTAAGGGAGAACATATATTATCCAAAACAAATAGCCTCTCCACCACATCTATTGAGGACTCAAATTTCTCACGTCTTCTTTAGATTCTACTTAACTTAATTCCATCACACATAGGAGTGTAAGGCATTATAAAAGGAGCTCGTCAAATCTAGAGAAGATAACCCTTACACCTCTAACTAGTGTTATAATTTCATACTCTCATGGATCCCTACATTCACTGTGGTAGTTGGAGGACCAAGACAATAAAGGTTATAATACACATGGAAGTTGATCCAGATCCATGAAGCATAACCAATTGTGACAAATCGACAACTCACATTAGTATACCCACAACCATGAAAATGACATCAAAAAGGGATCTTGCAACATTCAAATCTAGACTCTCTCTGTGAAGACACAACCATTCATGCCTTGATAGGTATTAATGGACTCAGTAACTTAGTCATGAATGACAATAAGGATCTATATTCAAGGTATGACATCAATAGGGTAAGATCTAGCCATGATGTCCCAATTAGTGCATATAGACACTATGAAAACTTACATTGAAACCCATACTCTTATGACCTCTCCTGATGCATAATTGCTACCAGAAAATGAAGAATTATATCCAATTAAGTTAAAGAAAAGGTCACTGCTTATGTGGGCACATCTTCAACTTTGAATCTGACTCATCCAATGATAAAATCTTAGTTGATTCCCTGACAACACCAATCGTATACCATGTTTGTTCGAGTTGACAAGTTACTTCAACCACTAGAATTGTTGTTCCTACAACTCTATGTACCTCCAGTAACATCAACAAGAATCTGATCATGTTTATCTCCCACATCAGCAAACATGGAATCAACATCACACTAATTTCTCAAGCACCTGACACTGCAATAGCTAGCACATCCTATGACTTAGTATGACATGTCAAAAAGACCTTTACATACATCACTATGTTATATATGATACAAAGATGTCTACATATAGGTCATTCATTCTTGAGATCCCAAAAGGAAATTTTGTTCCCAAGAACATCTGGAAAAAGAAGTTGGGACAAAATATCATATTGATCACCAAAGTGATGGTTACTATCTTCTTAGAAAATAAGATCCCATCACGTCTTGACTCAAATCTAGCATTGTACGTTAACATCAAACATTTTGACATGAACTTGCCTCTTGTATTCATCAAACATAGTGTTGGTTTTAAATTGTATCTATTAAATATATTTTTGCAGTCATCATCAAATTGAGTAAGATCTAGGCAACAAACAAAAATGTTTTCAATTTCGATGCCTCTCCAAAAGTTGTCAAGGGTGAGATCTAGTTATAGATAGAAGTAGGACCATATGTCTACACAAAAAATTCATTGTCATGTAGATAATTGTGATTTTTTGCCTACTACTTGCACACTGGTGAATACACTAGAAATAAGTCCTTATGTGTTTCCTCCATCGATGCCTTAATTTTACACACAACAACTTAGTAATGAATTTCATTGAAGGGCTCCTCCTATAGATGGTGTGCCCATTAGGATCGACACGTCTAGATCTAGGCATCTATTCATGGTCTTGTGACATAATTAAATACATACTCAAGCCACTATGATTATTTGTTCCCTTTTCATCATTGAAAGAGGGCCCTAGGTTAGTAGATCCACCATTTTCTAGTTCCAGCCCAATGAATTCTTCAAAAACATCTACATGAATATTTGGGCCAACATGCACTCTCAAATTATCCTATTATGAAAAAATACACAATGATTAAAGAGGAGTTTCCTCCCAAACACTGAGTCCCATGATAGACCCTTCAATATCATTATAAAAGCTTTTGATTAAAACATAAAACACAAAAGTTGGCAATCTTCCATCGCCAACAAATAGTTCTACATAAATGGTTCAAAGATATATAAATGATATTCACAAAAGGACCTACCGAAGACATTGTTATCTTGAATATGATGACTAGATCTCAAAAAGTATTTCACATCAATATGTAATGGAAACATTCAACATCAACACAGGACCACTCCCTTATCTAGTGAATATTGTCACAGCCTTTCTACCATCTTTCAAGATAGCCTTGATTAAACATCTCTATTGATCCATCACTATCTTTCTATGGATCTATGGAAATATACCATGTATTGATGCGTCAATTGTTGTACATTGATTTACAACCAAGCAAGGAATGATGCTCAATAAACTAAAATCTGGACACATCAACCAAAATAGGGATTAAAATTCACTTAAAAGTCCATACACATTTCAAAATAAGCTTCATACATTTAGTATTGTACATGACTTGGTTGTCCAACATCTTGACCTTTCCCAAGAAACAATTATGTGTCAATATGTGCATCAAATACATTGATATCAACATATCCAGTCCAAAGGATGATTTCAACTACTACATGTTGGTGGAAAATACAACTGGGCATGAACTCCTTAGTTTTAAGTATGAATTCTCCTATTACAATTATATCAAGTTGGCTTCATTAGACATGCATAAAACAACCTTTACAATAGATTTGTGTTTTGCTACAATGCTAAGTCCTATATATTTAGTAATATATGTTCAACCTATCAACTTGGCATAGTAGCTCTCCTCCATGCCACATGCACAATTAAATAGAAGTCTATTTTGATGAAATGAGTGTCAATTCAAAGAAAGATCAACTACATGTGCCTATTATGATTTTTTCCCAAATTCTGTATGGTTACCTTCTTTGATTAAATCCAACAATATGTACTTTTAGCATCACTTCCATCAACCTACTAGTCTACATAACCAAAAAAATATAGTATATAAGTTCACCCAAAGTGATCTCAATAAATGGTCGAGTTACACACTCCCTGCATGATGAAATGGATAAAATTCCTAGTAGGGAGAATCCAATACATAAACAAATTACCCAGAAGCTTTAATTGATCTTTAAATTTTCATGACACAATTATGAAAATACTTGGAATAATTAATGTCAAGTTTCAATAAAAAAAGTTAAATCAATATAGGTCTGAATCACACATTGAATGCTTATTCAAGGTCAATCAATGATCTTGAGACTATAAGTTAATTATGAATTAACGTGAGGAGTCCTTCATTAACATGTAAACAATTATGTAGATACCATTTTTACAAGTCAAATAAGTTTATAGAAATAGAACGTAGATACACCTTTTATGAAAAGTGTGTCCTTGATTTGGTTAAGGCCACTAAGAAATTGTGATGATACTTCATGTAGATACACCTTTTATGAAAAGTGTGCCCTTGATTTGGTTAAGGCCACTAAGAAATTGTGACGATACTTTGTATCTTCTATGCTCTTAATAGAACATTTTGGACCACTATTCCATTTATGTGACATATCACTAATTGGATTATGCGTAAAGTGGAAGGTCTAGGTCTATGAATATCATCTATCTCTAGATGAAACCACTCAAACCTCATACTAGATTTGAAGAATTGAGAAACATTTCTATAGTTATACCAACAGTAAAGAAATTTGACTTTCCCAAAGGTGACATTGTCATAATCAACATATCCCGGATACCGAGCCCAACACTAATGAAAAATGGACAATGTTATTTATTTGTGCCTCAAACAAGAACAATAATTTCGTATGTATTGTCCACGTCAATATACTAGGAACATGCATCATAGATTGTCAATGCCTACAATTCAATGCCAGAAAAAATGTCACAGAGCATGAAGTGTGGTTTCATGACCTTCATGCTACCATAATTATAGGTGTTTTAGAACTCAATGTCATCAAGAATTGTCTACTAATTGTATCACTAACCAGTCATGAATGGAAGATGGAGAAGGGATGTATTATTGATATTAGAAATTCCTTCCCTACATAACTAAGGAGTTTAATATAAAGTTTACTCATTATAAGAGAGATGTGAATATCTATGATAATGAAGAAGAAAGACAAGCCTCTTGGGTTGATATTTAATATGTGGACAACCTCACATTCAAATTAAAAACATGAACTCAACTAGATTACTATATGTAGATCAAATATACCTCTAAAATAGGAAAATAAACCTAGATCTAAGACATCAAGCGCTTCCTCAAGTGTCATCCCTTCCCAAACATCTCTAGATGTGACCAGTGAACAATCAAACTCATGGAAATCAATTATGTCTTAGGATCATGTATGCTATATAGTCATTTTTTCATGTAGAAACTTCAATGATTCATCGATGAATCAGAAGTCAAATGTAAAAAAGTGAATGATCTCTTCATTTTGTTTGTACACATACTAAATTGTAAATGTCAAATTGTAAACATGGACAGTTGAGAGTTGTATGATGCACAATTTATGAATTGTTTTTTACTAAATGCCACATTGTATTCCATTGTCTAAATTTGAGTGTATATTTTCACTTTTTGAATATTAACATACATTATTGAGACCCCTAACATCATTGTTTTGGATCCAATTTTTTTACTTCATAAGTAAATGAAAGTTTTAAACCAACAGTAACAATCTCATCTCAATCATATTTACAATTTGAAGTTATGATTTTTCTAAAATACAAAAGAAAATTATTTTTGAATCCCTATTAATCCTTATTAGTCCATTCCGTGTAAACAATCTCACATGAGACCACTCAACCAATTAGGGACCATAGATCCTTTGGCCATGGATCTTGCCTTGATCTAACAGCCACAACATCTTCCTCCCCCTATTGTGTAAGGATGGAGTAGGTGGTCAGCCATCATCACCCAAGTACACCAATCTTGCACTCACGCCATCATAACTCATAATCCATTTATCCTTGTATCTTCTACTCTTGAGTTCCCCTACCTTTATTTCACTTCCTCACTCCTTAGATCCCCCAACCTCCCTTTTTTCTTCCTTCAGATTCCCAACACTACTGTGGATGGGGTTCTTGTGTCAAAAAACTATTTGTTACCCAAATCCACACTCCTAATAACTACACAGCCAAAGGTAAGTGGACCAAGGAGTCTGTCCCTAGAATGGATCACATAACATATGCATGAATAAAACCACAAACAAGAACAAGGTAAGACATTACAAGATACTAAACATGGAGATAAGAGACATGTACCCAATTTAGATTCATTTAAACCCATTGATTATTCATTTCAGATCTTAGAGTTTTGAGTGCAGCAGATCTTCATTTCCAAACTACAAATTCAATAAATAGAACATATTAATGCTAAAGCATTAAGTACGTTAAGAAAAGGCATGTAAACATTTTAAGAGTACTATAAAAGTTTGTTTGGCTAGAAACATCATATAACTAAAAAGAGGAAACAAGGCGAGAACAACGAACAACATTATTTTATCCAGATCATATTTTAGTTGTATTTCCATTATACTCAACAACATATTATGGCCATTGACTAGCTTCCCATTGGAAGGGTATGTAAGGGTGCTCAAGATTAGCTACCCTTTTATCGAAATGGTCTAACTTATCTTGACATCTCAAGTAAGACACCCAACCTTGTGCCCATACCGCAAGAATTGGTCTATATAATGGACAAGTTTAATTATGTTCAAGGTTTGTTCAACATATTTCAAGCAAAATGAATATACTAATCGTAGAGAACAAGTAGCTCAAACAAGTAATTAACTAGCCAAGCATTTATATGAGCATACATATAAACAATCCAATACCATAGTAGGGTCATGAGAGTAAGCGTACCTTGCAAGTAGAGTACATGATTAACCATTTGATTAAGAAAACCATATATAGCAAGTTGGACTAGATCTTGGAAATTGAGTCATCATAGAGATCCTGACATTACAAATAAGTAAAAATAAATTAAAATCATCTAGTTTAGGTCCATTAATCTTTATCATGGGGGTTGGATATGTCACTAAGTCTAGGTACTGATTTCCTTCAACATTGTTTCCGACATCTCAAGTCGTCATGCATGTTCATTATCATGTTACATCATACATTATGGATTCATCTAGAGCTTAGGGTGACATATCACAACTAAGATTTAGGGATCGTAATATGAGGATTTCATGATCTTAGATAGAGTGATCTTATGATTTAAGTAATGTAAGCACTAAAATAGTCAAACCAGTCATTTGAGTCATAATCATGCAAGATTGTCACTATCAAAGTATGAATGGTTCCCACTTGGATTAGGTGCAATAATATAAAAAAGTTACTGATTTTTGAAAGCATAATGTAGCATGGTTCAACATTAGATAAAGACTCCTGCAAGATTAGGCCCCTAGTCCAACATTCATACGAGATTACATTTCATGTCAAGATTATGGGATTTGGTCACATAAGTTCACAAGAATGTTGCATAAGGCTTTTAGTATTAAAGGGCATGAGAAGATACTAATTTTAGGAACATGTAAACAACATTGAGTAGCTTTGGATTGATAAGAGCATATGGTTTGACATTCATCATACAAGTGCACATAGGGTCATACTAGGAGAATTAAGAATAATAAGATCATCACTAGTGTCCAAGAAGGATGATGATAGAAAAGGATAGCAATTAAGGTTGAAATCTACTAATTTATAATAATCATATATATTTTAAGCATACTTGAACAAATTATAACATCAATGAAGTGGTCATTTGCATATAGGTCCAATTAAAGGTATTCAAGCAACATTAAGTCATTTTAGGACATCAAAGTTAAATAAAGTTTGAATATTTATGTATCAAGATGTAAAAGGTACATATATTAGGCTATCATAGGGTTTTGAGGAACAAATGAGCAAGATTAAGAATTAGACGGCATCAAACATGTAGAAAGAGATCAAAACTATCATCTTTAGCAAAATCAGTAACAACACGAGAAGAACCAAGTTATGAAACCGGTTCCATTGGATAGACCACATTCTCTAGCTAAAGATTTATATATAGCATGTCTGAAAAGGCCCAAGGAATGATGAGATATGCCATTTTCAAAATCAAACATGGATCTACAAAAAGAAAGGAGAAGATACCATATGAACTGTTGCATCCGGGCCAATACTGGCCTTAGGATCTCAAACACGCATCCTTGATGTGCACAAGTTGGGCCGAGGAAGGAGGGGGCAGTCGACCACATGGAGTCCCACACCTAGTCCAATTGTGTCGCCTTGACCAGGGTAACCGAGAGGGTGAGGGGAGGAAAGCGGGCATGCGCCCTGGCCGAGCGAGGAGGGAAAACCCCGGTTTGGGCTGACCCATAGACGCTGGGTTGGGTGAGGCGATGGTTAGTGTGGAGTGTTGGTAGGGAATCCAATGCCTACTGGGCATCATCCTCCTCATGTCTATCCTCACGAGATGAGACAACAGTCGATGGTGGTGCGCCTTTGGCTGCGCCAGGGACGGGGTGTCTGGTCACCATAGCAGCGCGTGAGGTACTGTCTGGCATGTGAACAAACAAGAGAAGCTCGAGGAAAGGTGATCGAGGCATGCAACTCAGTGGAGTGGGAAGCCCCAACCCTGATGGCCGACAGTGCCACCACGGACAAGAGAAGAGAAGCAATAGAAAATGGGGTGCTAGGGTTAGAGAGGGGATGAAAGACGAGTGGGAAAAGAAACGAGGGAGGAGTTTTATAGGAGAGGGGAATGTTGATTTGGGAGAAAATAGCACAAAAAGGAGGCACCAACACATGAAGTAGGTAGAGCTCCGTCGACCTTTGTTTTGAGGAGTTGTATGTAGGTAGGGGAAAGGTTTGTAACTGTTAGATTAGGGGTTTGATTCTATGAGTGGGAATCCAAGGATAGAAATGCATTTCCTACCCAAAGTGACTTCTAATTGGTCAATTGAAAGTGATATGGATAACTAGGAAAAAGAGGGAGGAGTGAGTGTGCCACACGCACGCACACGTCCCCAACTAGGCCAAAATCCGTCGGCCCAAAGGCAAAAAAAAATTATCAAAACCTAGACATTAGGTTTGAAAAGTGTTTATCTTCAATTAGACATAACTCCCTCATACAAGATCTGATTTGGACGATACAAGGTGTGTTGGAATCATGAGAAAGAGATATTCAACATGAGAATAAGGATAGGTTACAAAATTTTACAATGATATGATCAAAAGTAAAGCAAAAGAAAAAGGTGTATGATATGAAATTAAACTTGATCTTTATCAACATGAGTATCACCAACATGTTACATGCATACTAGATGGACCAAAAGTTCATCAAGACACACACATATATATACTAAATTTAAAGTGTAGACAAGAGTGAGGTCAAGATTAGAAGTCATATTCAAGGTGTGAAATTCCAAGTTATCACATCCTCCCCACCTTAAAAGGAAATTTTCCCCCAAAATTAAGACAAGTCATCAATAGAGATTTAGTTTTCCCATTTGGTATCAAGTTCATCATAGTATTCTTGTAAGTTATCATCACCATTCACAATGTCCATCTTATTCCAAAATTGAGCGATTGAGCATCATGGTTAACATCTAGTCACATAGGTCCTAGATTAGAAGTATCATCACATGAGTCAACAATTATGGAGTGACTATCCTACATATATCACCAAATTTAGAGAGATCACATTTCAAGTTTGTCGGATAGATTTCAAGAGTAAGGAATGATTTTCTTTCCCAACATTTAGGGTTCTAGCTTCTACATTGGCCTAGGTGGGGTTATACATCCATGATTGAGATTTCACATTTCCACAATTGAAGACAAACTTCACATTTTAACATCACGATTTTGTGCTCAAAATCGATGGAAGGGCCCACCCTAGTCCACATGGAGCTTAACCCAAATTCATAAATTGAGTGAGTTAACATAATCATCATTTCAAATTTCAAGATTTGGGAACATTAAATTCATCAGTCATATATCATGGGTGATCTCAAGATCCAAGTAGGATGATCATTAGAGTCAAATCAAATATCAATATCATTAATCATGAGTCAATATTTCATTATTCAATATTGAGAGTCAAGATTGGACACCAATGTCATAGGTAAAAAATTTTAAAGCTAGGGTTTAGACTCCTATTATACCTAAAGGTGATCATTCGTCCATATACAACCATAAAGCAACAATCAAGCAACATTTGAGCATTATTTGAGCAACATTTCGAGATATTAATATCAAGTTCATTATCATGGTATTCAAAGTTGATGAATGACCTAGTCTTTGATCTTTATAGGAAGTCAACCACAAGCTATAGTCAACATCATCATATTTCAAGATCTTCATTAAATTGTTATTCAAGATGGAGTATCAATACCATCCTGGATTTGACCTATTAGAGACTGAGTTCAGGAAATCACAATTGGGTGAAAAGGGTTACCTTTCCAAACTCAAATTAATCAAAAAGATGAAAATTTAGAGGCAGTCATAATAGGGATGTGACCTAGGTTAGGGGGGTCATATGTCAACTACCACCCTAATATAGCACATTAGTCTACATCAGTCATGGATCATCAAGTATATCAGAGTAGACTGTAGAGTGAGTATCGACTATGGAGCCATATTTTGAAGCTCATGAGATCATAGATCAAGATCATAATAGGGAAAGCATCTTTCAAGATTTTGTACGATCAAGGTCATAATAGAGAAATTGTATTTCAAGATATCACAAAATGGAGGTCATAATCGTGTTCCCTTCCATTCATGATCAAGGTGAGGGGTACATTTTAGAAATCAAGAAGTCAAATGGATCAATCCAAATGTTAGATCATAATCGGGAAAGAGTGAGATCCATGGCCATTACACTTTTTTTTTTGAAATAAAGATTACCAAGGGGCATAAGGATCAATAGGGAAGATTCCTCTCGCATTTAGGTCTTTCATCATGAATCTGGGAATTCAAGAGCTTAGTCATTTCAAGGTGTGATCATTGTATATATCTAATAGGGAAACATTTTTCTTAAATTGGTCAATAATAGGGAATCATTGATTGAATAAAATAGGGACCTAATAAACTATGAGGTATAATGTACAAATCCTCCTTATATCATCATATCATGATCATTATCATTTCACCTCAAACCTAGAAAGTAAGTAGTCTAGATTTGGCAAAGTTGACTTAGCATGATTTGAGAGGTCATATATGAGTGCTTAACTCTAGGAGTACTTTCATTAGTCATAATGGAGTTTTTCAATTTAAAGTTAGATCATAGAATCATCATCATTTAACTCAAATTTTACCAATTCATTCGGATTTTATTTTCCCCATACATAAGCTAATCAAAATCGAGAAATCATGTGATTAATGGTCATGAGTAGAAGAATCACATAGAGAGATGAGAAGCTATGTAATTATAATCTAATGGGTGGCCTAGGGTATTCCGTATAGAAGAGATGAGATGCTAGGAGACTCTCTAAGGTAGGTGTAAATGGGTGATTAGACATGCATAGAGGAAATGTGATTGCTATGAAACCATTTGTTACAGAACTATTTGTTACCCCAAATCCACACTCCTAATGACTACACAGCCAAAGTCGAGTGGACCAAGGCATCCGTCCCTAGAATGGATCACATAATCTATGCATAAATAAAACCACAATTAAGAAAAAGGTAAGAGGTAACAAGATATTAAACATGGAGATAAGAGACATGTACCCATTTTAGATTCAAGTTAACCCATTGGTGATTCATTTCATATCTTAGAGTCTTGAGTGCAGCGGATCTTCATTTGTGAACTACAAATTCGATAAACAAAACATATTAATGCTAAAGCATAAATTACAAAATGAAGAGGCATGTAAATAGTTTAAGAGTACTATAAAATTTTGCTAGGTTAGAAACATCATATAAGCAAGAAGATGAAACAAGGTGAGAACAAAAAACAACATTCCTTTATCCAGAGCATATTTTAGGTGTATTTCCATTATACTCAACAACATATTATGGCCATTGACCAGCTTCCCATTGGAAGGGTCTATAAGAGTGCTCAAGATTAGTTACCCTTTTCTCGACATGGTTCACCTTATCTAGACATCTCAAGTAAGACGCCCAACCTTGTTCCCTTACCCTAAGAATACAGGAAGGTACACTAGGTTTGTATAATGGACAAGTTTAATTATGTTCAAGGTTTGTTCAACATATTTCAAGCAAAACAAACATACTAATCGTAGGGAACAAGTAGCTCAAACAACTAATTAACTAGCCAAGCATTTATATGAGCATACATACAAACAATCCAATACCATAGTAGGGTCAAGAGAGTATACGTATCTTGCGAGTAGAGTACAAGATTAACCATTTGATTAAGTAAACCATATATAGCAAGTTGGACTAGATCTTGGCAATTGGATAATCATAGAGATCCTGACATTATGAATAAGTAAAAATGAATTAACATCAGCTAGATTAGGTCCATTAATCATTATCATGGGGGTTGGATATGTCACTAAGTCTAGGTACTCATTTCCTTCAACATTGTTTTCAACATCTCAAGTCGTCATGCAAGTTGATTATCATGTTACATCATACAATATGGATTCATCTTGATCTTAGGGTGACATATCCCAACTAAGATTTAGGGATCATAAGATTATGATTTCATAATCCTAGATAGAGTGATCTTATGATTTAAGTAGTGTAAGCATTAAAATAGTCAAACTAGTCATTTGTGTCATAATCATGCAAGATTGTAATTGTAAGAGTATGAATGGTTCCCACTTGAATTAGGTGTAGTAATATCAAAAAGTTACTGATTTTTTAAGGCATAATGTAGCTTGGTTCAACATTAGATAAAGATTCATGCAAGATTAGGCACCTAATCCAACATTCATACTAGATTACTTTTCCTGTCAAGATTAGGGAATTTGGTCACATGAGTTCACGAGAATGTTCCATAAGGCATTTAGGATTATAGGGCATGAGAAGTTACTAATTTTAGGGGCATTTGAACATAATTGAGTAGCTTTGGATTGATAAGAGCATAAGGTTTAATATTCATCATACAAGTGCACATAGGGTCATATTAGGAGAATTAAGAATAACAAGATCATCACTAGTGTCTAAGAAGGGTGATGGTAGAAAAGGATAGCATTGGAGGGTGAAATATACCAATTTAGAACAATCATAGATATTTTAAGCATAATTGATCAAATTATAACATCAATGAAGTGGTCATTTGCATATAGATCCAATTAAAGGTATTCAAGCAAGATTAAGTCATTTTAGGGCATCAAAGTTAGATAAAGTTTGAATCATTATGTATGAAGATGTACAAGGTATAGATATTAGGATATCATAGGGTTTTGAGTCGCAAATGGGTAATCTTAAGCATTAGATGGCATCAAACATGTAGAAAGTGATCAAAACTATCATCTTTATCAAAATCAGTAGAAACACGAGCAGAACTAAGTTATGAAACTAGTTCCATTAGATAGACCACGTTCTCTAGGTAAAGATTTAAATATAGCTTGTCTGAAAAGGACCAAGGAATGATGATATATGCCCTTTTCAAAATCAAACATGGATCTAGAAAAAGAAAGGAGAATATATCATATGAATGGTTGCATCTGGGCCAATACTGGCCTTAGGATCTTGAACATGCATCCTTGATGTGCCCAAGCTAGGCCGAGGAAGGAGGGGGCGGCTGACCACATGGTTCCCCGCCACTGGTCCAACTTTACATCCTTGACCAGGCTCAACGAGAGGGTGAGGGGAGGAAGCGAGCACGCGCCCTGGTTGAGTGAGGGAGGGGACCCCGATTTGGTCCAGCCCATTAGAGGCTGGGCTGGGTGAGGTGATGGTCAATGTGAAGCATTGGATGGTCATCTAATGCATGTTGGGTGTCTTCCGCCTCATGTCTGTCCTTGCAAGATGAGATGACGGTCGACGGTAGTGCTCCTTGGGCTACACCAGGGACGGGGCGTCTGGCCATCATAGCAGCGCGCGAGGTGCCTCCTGGCATGCTCGCGAATGAGTGAAGCTCAAGGAAAGGTGATCATGGCAAGAAACTCAATGGAGAGGGAAGCCCAAACCCCGAGGTCGGCGGCACCACCACAGACAAGAGTAGAGAAGCAAGGGAAAATGGGGTGCTAGGGTTAGAGAGGGTATGAAAGAAGAGTGGCAAAAGAAATGGGGGAGGAGTTTTACAGGTGAGGGGAGTGTTGATTTGGGTGAAAATGGCACAAAAAGGAGGTGCCAACACATGGAGTAGGTAGTGCTCTGACGAACTTTGCACTGAGGAGCTATACGGAGGTAGGGGAAAGGTTTGTAACCGTCAGATTAGAGTTCTGGTCCTATGAGTAGGGATCCAAGGGTGGAAATGCATTACCTACCCAAAGTGACTTCTGATTGGTCCATTGAAAGTGATCCATATCATTGGTAAAAAAAGGGAGTGAGTGGGCCATGTGTAGGTGCTCACCCCCAACTGGGCTGAAATTGTCTGGCCCAAAGGCAAAACAAAATTAGCAAATGCTAGACATTAGGTTTCAAAAGTGTTTAATCTTCAATTAGACATAACTCCCTCATACAAGATCTGATTTGGACGAAACAAGGTGCATTGGAATTGCAAGAAAGAGATCTTCAACATGAGAACAAGGATAGGTTACAAAAGTTTACAATGATATGATAAAAAGTCAAGTAAAAGGAAAAGGTGTATGATATGAAATTATACTTGATCTTTATCAACACGAGTATCGCCAAGGTGATACACGCATACCATATGGACCAAAAGTGCATCAAAACACACAAATATATATGAAATTTGAAGTGTAGCTATGAGTGAGGCCAACATTATAAGTCATATTCAAGGTGTGACATTCCAAGTTATCACAGCTTGTCTCCTCTTTTCTTGAGGTCTTTTGGTTCCAACTAAGATTCCTAGTGAGCTCTCAATTTCTAGGTGGGCTAGGAAGGCTATTTTATAGGCCAATTGATACTCTCCCTCAAAGTCCTTCCCATGAATCTGGTGATTGAGACACATGGTAACATTAATACTTGAACACAAACTTCCAAAAAAGGATATGAAGTCATTACCATATGATCTAGGGTGCCCCCTTAATGGTTGGATGAGACTGTGTCGCTCCTCTTTCCTCACACATATTTTCTAGCGAGTGATCTCTTTCCATGTGGGCCTGTTGATCATGGGTCCTAATCAATGGTTTACCCCTTGTCAAATGGTCCTTGGTTTTCCAAAAAAATAATATTTCTCCCTCTCTCATGAGTATTCAAAGATATACCTTAATCTTACAAAAGCCATAAGTAATGCATCATTTGCCAGAATATAGTCATGTAATATATTTTGACCAAACAAGTGCAATCTATCCACTAAAAAATACTTCCAAAACATATATCAACTTGTACTTCCACTGATGACCCATAAAACATGATATTTAAGTCTTTTCAAGATTATAAATGATATAAATTTTTCAAAATTGGTATTTTTTTGCTTCTAATATTTTGTGTTTGCGTATGATCAATTTGTTTTGACATCCAATGAGCCAAGATCCAACCTCACATCTCTTATGTGCTTAAATTATGATTATATACCATAAATGTGACTTTTATTTACCTTTTAATGATGGATCATGAATGCTATGAAGAATGTGATCAATAATGAATTTAATAATCCTTGAAATTCTATATTGATAACTTTTTCTACCTTTTGAACCATTAATAGAAGTTGATCACACTGTACTATTACTGACTTGGTGTTAATAAAATTACCATTCAAAGGTGTCTTAAGGTGGTCTTTGTGGTATTAGATCTTAATCTGGTATAAATTTGGAATCTAATGATGCACACACACACACACACACACACACACACACACACACACATATATATATATATATATATATATATATATATATATGTGTGTGTGTGTGTGTGTGTGTGTGTATA
This sequence comes from Alisma plantago-aquatica, assembly GCA_963693085.1. Lineage (NCBI taxonomy): Eukaryota > Viridiplantae > Streptophyta > Magnoliopsida > Alismatales > Alismataceae > Alisma > Alisma plantago-aquatica. The sequence goes on along the minus strand of OY856413.1, from coordinate 771,913,501 downwards.
TATATATGTGTATATATATATGTGTGTGTATATATATATCGACTCCTAGTTAGTAACATTATGACATGTAACACAAAATTAGATGATAATCACTCTTGTACTTGAATAGGTACTTAATGACTCGAAGTATGACTTAAATAAATATGTTGATGATTAAGTCACTAGATCTTAAGAACATTTTGTGATTTCGAAACCCTAATCCTTTACCCTCGATCTAGTTGTGATGCCTCACCCTAAGTTGAGATTCAACCCAGATGCAATAATGGAATTTGATAGTGACCTTGTGTACCCTAGTTGAAATGTTGAAATCAATCAATGTATAAATTGAGACTTATTTGGTGAAACATCTAACCTTGATGAATATGATTAGGATGACTAAATTTTTTTGATTCCAATGAAAACATGCTTTGTTATAATGTTAGAACCCTTTAATAATAGAAGATCTAGTCAAGATCCTATAAATCAAGTTGCTTAATATAACACTCTATGTCGAGGTATGTTTTTATCCTCCTATTAGTATTGAAAATTGCTTGTATGTATGTAATTTATAATACTTGGAAATATGTATTTTTTTGAGATACACGTTGCCTACAAATATTGTGTTTTATTTTGATTATGAAACATTGAACAAACATGAAACATTATTATAATATTTCCATTAAACAACCTTGTGCACCTTCTTGTATTCTAAGGGTAAGGACACAAGGCTAGGTGTACCTTCTTGATTTTTCAATACAAGGGCATACCATGTTCATAAAAATATGTTGGCAGTGAACTTGAGGTCTCTTACAAATAGGGTTAAATCTTGATGTTTAGTCTTGTCATTGCTTAAGTAGAAGTATATACTTAGTTTCGATTAAAATGTCCCTCACTCACCTATTCATTTAGAAAGCTAGTCAGTTGCCTTATTATGGTTGTTGGTGTGATGGAAATTCATTTAAAATCTGTGTTCTTGTTATATAGAAAGTATTTAGTATTGTTGTTTTCTTTCTTTTCTATATATTAAGTTTTAGACAAGCAATATATGTTCTCATAACATGTGGTTTTACGGATTTTATATCAAATTCAACTCAATTGTGACAATGTGTATCCATTTTATGATTTTAGGTACCAAGTATATAATTATTGTTTCTTCCTCTATTATATGATATATGTTTCTATATATTTTGTGATCATCATGCAATACAATATGGCATATCTTTATAGTTTAGATCTAGAATGAGTATGATCTTAATGTCATGTACTAGTTAGTTTCTTTTACACATAAAACATGTTGTTCATACCTTATGGTTTATCATGTTGATTTTGTTATTTTATGCATGCATATGTTTTATGAATGTGCTCCATTCCAGGGATTCATGCTTGGGTCTTTTCTCCTTTGAATTTCTAGTCATTTAGAGCAGGGATTCAGATAATAAATGGTTCCATGATACAAACAATTATGTGAGAGATTTCCATGAAGACATATGTGGAAATCACATTGATGGTATGGCCCTCGCCAAGCAAATATAATTCCTTCTATATTGGTAGAGAACCACAAATTCAATCTGTATATAGTATGTCCACAAATGCAAAACTTTCTAGTTGTAAAATGAACACAACCACTTGCCTCTGATCCATCATTACAATTTGTCCATGACATGTTTGTTCTCGGTTTGAAGAGTCATCCTGATTCATAATATTCACCCTAAAGCTTCCAAAGGCCATTTCTTAATATTATTCACATCAACTAGTTCATCAAGCAGTAAAAGAGATTTTCATCTTTGCCATATCAGACTCACAAGCCATCAAGTTCTTACATAATGATAAAATCACCATATATGGTATTCCCTACAAAGTCATCAATGACAATGAAACAAATTTCCTCATGAAATCGGTATAATAGTACCTTGATTAATTTGACATCAAGCATCACATGATTTCTATTAAGGCCTCTATCTTGATCAGCATGAATGCCAACCATTAGAGACAAAACCAAAAATCTAAACAAGGATTTTGAAACAAAAACTCATTCTTAATAAATGTGATTAACAAAGTATAAAAAAATGTGTAATTTTTATCTTTACTACATAAAATCTTCTATTCGAAAATCACATCAAGGACATCATATTTAGTTATCACGTTTTATCAAAATTAGAATTAAATCTTATTTCTCATATGCAATACAATTTATGTCAACATATAAATGAAAGAACAAACTCGATATATCAATTATCTCTGGAAGGAGATTGTATAGGGACATTATAATATAGTCTATTATATTTATATCTTCTTTGTCAAGAACTCTTTGCTAGATGACATTATGCCTAAAACATTTGAAACAACCTCATGAGACTCATATAGAGCCCCACTGAGTGGATACCTCTCACTACGGTTGAGTACATGCAACAAAATTAGATTAACTATATTGCACTAATAATAAACTTTTTAATATTACTAAGTCTAACAAATAATTTAAGAAAAATAGGAATTCTACTTTATGAAAAGAATATGATTGATCATAAGGCATTCATTTAGTCAATTTGCGGTGATTTATAGGTTAAAATGCCAAATATAAATATTTAAAATGAAGACACAATAATGACATCATTGTTTTGACATCCCACTAGCCAGACCAAGAACATATTTAGTAGTACTGAAGTTGAAGTCCTCATAAGACATGTCTACCAAATAAGACTATTTGAAGGATAAGTAAATCCAGATCAGAATCATAGTGAATATTAAATCATAGCATCAACTAGTTGTGAACATTTAAGATCACATTCCAAACCAGATATATAATCCCCAATTAGTGCCACATTATATAAACATAACTTGCTCAACTATACTCTCTCTGGTGGATTGATGATATATGTAGGATGTATGAAATGTAACTGTGATGATGGGTGATGAAGTCGGGATAGGAAGATCACCAATAGACCACACCAGGATAGGATGGTCATTATTGGGCCAAGTTGGGAATAGAAGGTCATAATAAACCGACCCTTGCAATGGGAAGGTTATGAGAAGCCCACTACCGGGACAAAACACTAGTGTGAGGGTACCCCACAAAGAATACTCCAGTGAGGGGGTATACCATAGAGATTGAGTAATTAACAGTTGAGAAGTTAGAATGAAAAGGCAAGTTCAATTGTTTAATGATAATTTCTTCTTAGACTATTTATGTTGTTACACCTATATGAAAATATTTTTCTTCCCCCACATACTCAGTATATTTCATTATGTTGATCGTGTTTTTGTTTCATGTCGTTTTAGATTAAATTTCAATTGATAATGAAGAAAGTTGGACTTCCAAACAATATGACACCAAAGGAAAAGATCTAAAGATATTTTGGAGGATTTAGATAGTTAGATTTATTTCTTGTTACAAAAGTTATAATTCCATTTAATGTAACTCCTTAGTTGAGATTATGTCTTCATTTTTTTGGAAAATAAATAAGGAAAACCTTGAGTTTTAGAAGGGCCCCTTGGGCATCAGAGTTAACTAAAATAACATGGAATTGAGAAGGAAAAGTGTTGAGGTCCTTAAGATAACCACTTTACAAAAAGATAGGGCAAGAGTCTAGTCGATCTAACGAATCTGGTTGCTACAGGAAGTGCTTGGAAAGGATATCTGCCAGGTTGTACATGGATCTTCTCACATGAATCGCCTTTTCTACCAAAGATGTTTCCTAGTGCTCAGTGATGGAGTGAACTAGAAGTTTATATTTTTTCGGAGGTTCTAGCTTTGAGTCACTCAGGATGATGCTACAAGATGTTTTGTTGACCTTTTTGTAGACCATTCCATCTAGAATAGAATAAATCTCCCCATGCATTGGATCTATTCCCCGAAGAAAAGAGGTGGCCTCTCCTATCCAAAATTTTCCACAATTCCTCAATATTAGACTGATTGAGATGTGATTGGTCTTGGAGTTCACTACAATGTTGAAGTTAACCACTAGAATTTCTATTGTGATGTTGATCTGAGGTGCCATATGAGTGTATTTCTAGCTTTGTTTGGTAGCAGGAGGTAAGAAAGCTTGATGCACTGTAGAGTCTTCTTCTCTACATGAATTGGCAAGAATCTAAGAAGGTTTGGATCTATTTTTGAATATAAAAGCATTCCTATTTTTCTAGATTAGTGATGTGTGTTGGAGAGCACACCAATCACTAGGAAAATTATCCTAGAGTTTATCCTTTTTCTAATTTTTGATAAAGGCTAGTATAGAAGGGTTTATCCACATATACAGAGAAAAGAGCAGTTGAACTCCAAATCTGATTGCTAATACGTGAAAGTAAATTCTCATGAGAAGATTTGTTTAAAACTAAGAACAAGAATTAAAAGTCGTAGAGTTAAGATGTATCTAGACTAAAAAAGGAAATTATGGAGGTCTAAAGATTCACTGCAAAAACAACGCTCCTATGTAAATCGATTCAATTCCATTTCTTAATTTCTCAATTAGGACCTTCTGGTTTCATGTCCATGGACCACATACGGGTCAGACTTCCCATATACCCATTGGTCTCGGTGCACATAGATCATTACCCAACCATCAGATATTCTTCTATCCATGGTCACATAAAGAAAAATGTAATTCTTGCTCTAAGGTTCTAATCCATAGATCAGCGGGTCTCGTCGGTATGGACTATAACGGACAAAAAAATAGATAGTTAGAAATCACTTATGCTACTAAAAATTGAAGTCTCAACATTGTTGTAATAAAACAATTTTACCTATCTAAAATCAAGTACTGATCAAAAGATGAAATGTCACAAAATCTTGTCAGGAATTCATTGACTTCATTCGATTGGGGCCCTGGTTGTTTGTGCTCCTGCATGAACATATCCATCATTTAATCAGGGATAAATAGATTGAGAATCATTCATTTATTAAGAAACTGGAGTTGACACAACAAACATGGAAATGGGAAATGGGGTTAGTCCCCATGCTCGAGAAAAGGGACTACTCAAACATGATTTGAAGAGTAAAAATTATGAAGAATGTAACAAGATAAGGACTTTGTGCTAAAGATTGGATCTAAATCTGGTTGGCTTTCCCTTCTCCGTTTATTGGAGAAAGAGGAGTGGAAACCCTGAAAGGGGAGGAGAAGGAAGTAGAAGAGACGGCTCATGTATGTCTTGGTCAAGAGAATAATTTCCTTCCTCAATAGGCAATAGAGAAAATTATTGATTGCCTTCTTTTGAGCCTTCAAATTCTGACTCTCTCTCTGTAGATTCTCATTCCCAAAGTTTCATGCAAATTTCAACTGGTAAAAACTCTAAAGTTCATCCAAAAATATGTTTTTCTAGTAGGCCTTTGAACTCCCTTTCCAACGCATATTTGAATATTAAATTCCTCCTTGAGATGTGAGAGTTATGTCAATTTTGGTGTAGGATATATATTTAAATTAGGCACTGCGGGAAAATAAACATGCATGTTCATTGATTGATTGGACAGTAAAATAATAGGGAAAGCCAACATAAAATATGTTTTTCCTATATGAATTGAAATTATATTTTCAAAACAACTATAAATTCCAAATTTGGAATTTATATGTAAGAGTTATGACTGCTTTGGTGGGAGGTATATCAAACTCTACGGGAAATCTGAAAGGCCTCCTATCTTCATCTTTTCTTATTTTGATTTAAATGTTTCAATATTCCCTAAAAATTGAGAGAAATCTTAAAGAATTCAAAAAACAAATATTTAGAGGATAAAAGTAAAATTTATTTCCGAATTAAACTAAAATTATGAAAAAATCTTAACTAATTATCCTAAATGATGCAGAAATAAATGATGAATATGCATTCATCAAAATACCCTGAACTAAAATCTTTGCTTGTACTCAAGTAAATAAAATCATAAATAGACCCAATTTATACTAATAACATATCCATACTCACCCTGATAGTCATCACTTTATTCCTTACCTCCAATTTTGGCTAAGCAACCCTATCTCTGAAACAACAAAACACAAAATTCTATGTTCCCTATCAAAAACAATATCATATCTTGTTTCTAAATCAAGATTTTGTAGAAAAATAGGCTTCATCTTACTTTTTCTTTGACACTCTCAGTTTTTATTATTGTGTTTTCTTTGATATGATCTGTTGCAGAAGAACATGATGAAATTGGGGGGTGCAAAAAAAGGAAAGAAGTGATGATCCCTCCTCTATTCGTTTGGGATGTATTTGGTTTAAAAAAAAATTCTTATGTTCTCTTTGGGCATGTTTTCATTGTACACCCCTTTGTGGGGTATAAAATTTATGAAATGGGAAGCATTCTATCTAGACTTAATTTTTATCAAATGGTGATTCTTACTTCTCTTTTTTAGAAAGAAAATAAGGGGGAAACAAAAGTTGTCTTATTCTTATAACATCACATTTTTTTTAAAGTATCATTACATCAGATAGAATATTCCAATTAATCACATTCTATAAGATTTATATCAAGTTAATCCACAGTTTCAAAATAGAGAAAAATTGTGTTTGGTTTTGATTGATTCCATACAGCTTGCTAACTTTTCCAAGGAGTGAAGCTATTTTGGGGTCCTAGGTGACATGGTGGTTTTAGACATGGCAATTTGTAAACGTTATTATAAAGGATTTACTAAATTTAAAAGGGTTAAAATGATAGAAATCTATTCAACTTGGCTGACTAGGTATGGACCAAACAAAAACAAATTGAAAAAAAAATTGACAATTTTGAAAACATTAAAATTAATCTATATAGCACAATGAAAATTTGCAAAAGTTTAAGATAGAGTGGGTGGAAGGAGTATGTACAAAAATTTGAAACTAAAATGAATCTATATAGAATAATGAAAATTTGCAAAAATTTAAGATATAGTGGGTAGAAGGAGTACGACCATCACCTCCACCTTAGACTTAAAATTTTGTGCATCTCGAGAAAAACTTAAATCTAAGATGGAGGGAGGAAGAAGGTGTCTAGGTGGCCCTGGTAGCTCAACAAACATTCAGCTGGAGGGGTTTTGTATGAGGGTTGGGACCTTCATCATAGGAGCTTCATAGTGTACCCTATGATTGGATAGTCGTGGAAGATCAGTGGGGTGTTCATGTTTTCTTTCACCTCCCTTTTACTCGAGTAATATCCACATATCTTCCTTTAATAGCGAACAAAGTGATGAAGATGGATGTGGATTGGGGGAGGTTGGTGGGTACCTGACTAGTAATGTCAGTAGAGCAAGATGTTTAGAGTCGGGTGGAGGATCTCTCTCAGGTTTTCCACCATCATAATGACCTACATATGGGAGAATTGATGATGATATGATAGGAACAAAAGATTTAAAATCATTTACAAAAGTATCTTGGTTCTCCTAAAAAATAGTGCCATCAACATTGGTTTTGGTAAGTTTCATTTTTGGTATAGCATGAGTCTCTAATTCTTTTCTACAAGGAGTTCGCAAGGGTTCAGGAGGGATGAGGACACCTTCCTTACACAATAGAAGGGGGTGTATGAACTTCTTCAAAGGGTGGTATCTCTCCTTCTAGATCATCCATGTGTGGAATTAGAATTATCTATGATGGCATGTGATGAATCATTTCGTCATTTGTGGAAGGTGGCTCATTATGTAGAAAAGGGTTAGCCCAAGTGCAATGGTCAATGATAACATTTGGATTTATGTTAAGGATGGGAGCAGTTGTTGGATCTTCATAATGACTCTCCTACTTCATATATTCATACTCAAGTAATAAACTCTCTGAAGGAATGGCAGGAATACCAACGTCCTCATCGCACACGAAATACGACCTCATGGTTTGTGCTATTTCTTCAGGATCTGATATACACACAAAAATAGGATCATTGTTGTCATCTTTTCTCAAGATCTTCAAGGGGGGTCTGCGATTGGGCTTCTAGTAAGGTGGCTAATGAGGCTTGTCAATTTTCTAACATTTTATGTTGCTCTCCTATTAATTCATATTATATTGCTAATTGTCTCTCTAGGGCCTTAAGTCTCTCTTTCAATTCAACAATAAATTGGGTTTCACCAGTGGAATCATACATCCCAAAACTTTTGCCATCCTCACCATACTCCCCATAGTATCCTTGGCCATAGTACCCCTCATATTGATTTGGGTGGCATTACTCCTCATAATAATCTACAGAAGATGGTGGGTTGTAATTTCCATTGTGTCCATCTTGGTGGCAAAATTAAATATTACAAGGTGTCACTAAATAATGGGGAAACATATGTGAGTACTATAGGTTTTGGGATTGAGCTTCTAGTAGAGCTATTAACAAGGCTTGGCAGGTTTCCATTTTGGCCCGTCCTTCGGATACCATCTTCTCTAGGGCCCTAAGTCTTTCTTCTTGTTGAGGATTATATTGGGTATTAGAAATATATCCATTTCCCTCATTAGAATATGGATAGCAAGGTTCCCCATAATTGTTCGTAGAAAAATGTGGGTTCACATTAATATCATACCCACCAGGATGAAAGGGCTCAAGATTAAAATGGGTTCTACCTTAAGTATGGGGTACAGTCATACAATCAAGAGATGTATGGTGGTAAAGGCCACAATAATAATAGTGTGGAGGATATTGGAATGCCCATTGTATTTGAATAGTATTCCTGAAAGATATGTCAATTAACACATGATAGGAGAAAGATAATATGAAATTACAAGATAAGGGGGTTAGTCAAAATTTACAAAGAGAACAAAAAATTACAAGGCTAAGGAATTATGAAACAAACAAAAAGGTACCAAAAAATAAACTATAAAATAGTACTGCTACAATGAAAACTCAGCAAAAAGAGGAGTTACACTTCTGGAATTTTTCTCAGAAGACAAAAAAAATTACAAAAATCTAAAACAGAAAGAATAAAAAGACAAAAATTATGCAATTTAGAGAAATATGAACAAAATTATAAAAGACATACAAGCAACGAGATCTATAAAACAGCCATGTTGTCCCCAACAACACTGCCAAATTGAAACACGTCGAAGAGCACAACAATCACTAGGAAAATTATCATAGATTTTATCCTTTTCTACTTTTCGATAAAGGCTAGTATACAAGGGTTGATCCATATAGAAGGCAAAAAAAGGGTTGAAATCCAAATCAGATTGCTAAAACAGAAAAGTAAACTATGATGAGAAGGTTTGTTTAAAACCAAGAACAAGAATAAAAAGTTGCAGAATTAAGATGTATCTACATTATAAAAAAAATTTGGGGGCCCGAAGATTCACCGCCAAAGCAACACTACTGTGTAAATCTATTCAACTCCATTTCTTAATTTTTTAATTAAGACCTTGTGGTTGCATGTCCATAGACCTCACAAGGGTCACACTTTAGGTATGCATGTTGGTCCAGGTGTACATGAATCATTGTCCAACCATCTGACATTCTTCTATCCATGGTCACATCAAGAAATATGTAATTCTCGCTCTGAGGTTCTAATCCATAGATTATCGGGTCTCGTCACTATGGACTATAACGGACAAGCAAATATAGAATGAAACCACTTATGCTACTAAAACTTGAGGTCCCGGTGTAACAAATCTATTGTACCTATCTCAAATGAAGTATAGATCAAAGGATAAAATGTCACAAAACTTTGTCAAAAATTCATGCACTTCATTTGATTGGGGGCCCGGGTGTTGGTGCTCCCACATAAACATATCCATCATTTAATAAAAAATGAACAGATTGAGAACCATTCATTCATTAAGAAAATGGAGTTGATACAACGTACATAGAAACAAGAAATAGGATTAGTCCCCATACCCCAGAAAAAGAATTACTCAAACATTATTCGAAGAACAAAAATTATGAAGAATGTAACTAGCTAAGGACTTTGTGCTAAAGATTTGATCTAAAATTGGATGTCTTTTCTTTCGGAGTCCCCCTCCTTTTATAGGAGAAGGAGGGGTGGAAACCCTTAAAAGATAGGAGAAGGAAGTGGAAGAGGTGACTGTTATATGTCTTCGTATAAGAGAATCATTTCCTTCCTCAATAGGCAATAGAGAAAATCATTGAGTGTCTTCTTTTGACCCTTCAAATATTGATTCTCTCTGTAGATTCCGATTTCCGAAACTTCATACATATTTCGGCTGGTAATAACCTTTCAACTATTCCTTATAATATATTTTTCCTGTAGGCCTTTGAATTACCTTTCCACTGCATATTTGAACATTAAATTCTACCTTGAGATGTGAGAGTTATGTCAATTTTGGTGTAGGGTACATATTTACATCAGGCACTGTGGGAAAATGAACATGCACGTTCACTGGTTGATTGGACAGTCAACTAATTGGCAAAGCCACCAGAAAACACATTTTTCTTATAGAAATTGAAATTATTCTTTCAATACATATCTAAATTACAAATTTGGAATTTGTATGTCAGAGTTATGACTATTTTGCTGTGAAGTATATCAAACTCTATGGAAAATCTAAAAGGGCTCCTATCTTCATATTTTCTTATCTTGATTTAAATGTTTCAATAATTCCTAAAAATTGAGAGAAATCTCATAAGAATTCAAAAAAGGAATGTCAAAAGGATGAAAGTGTAATTGATTTTCAAATAAACTAAAATTACCAAAAAAGTCTTAATTAATTATCCTAAATTATGTAGAAATAAATGATGAATATACATTCATCAATTAGCCAGCAGGATAATCCAAAGTGCATGTCCCAACCCTTTGTAAATGATGAATATACATTCATCAATCAGCCAACAGGATAATCCAAAGTGCACGTCCAAGCCCTTTGAATGCTTTAGATATTTTAGGTTATATCCTAGCCAGGCCATGATGGAGTCCAGTGTGAAGAAATCAGATGCTTCCAAAGGTAGAAGTAGTTGCCATTTTTTCCTTGATTCCTCATAGTCACTAATCACATAAAGGATATTCTCATCATCTATGTTGTACCTAGTGCAGGTGCTGGAGCTGGTTAATTTCTTTCTTCATCAGATCACACTGGTAAACAACCTCTTCCTATGGATTAGCCATAGATGTGCTTTTACTCTATGTGGTATTGCATTGACCAAATTGTAGAGTAGTGATCGAGATCAGTTGTACTAGTGGTGTCATTGAGGACTCTGTATGCTGAGCTTGCTGAAGATTTCTTGTTATTAGAGTAAATTGATACCAATTTTTCTCATCTGTATTGGACCTTAGGTGATGGCGTGTGAAGAATGTTAGACATTGTGGGTGGTGAAAAATAATGTTGAAGGAAGTATGTATCCCAAGAACCATCTTCTTTGAACAAGCATGCAACTTTAAGGTCATTTATCTCGTCCGGAATAACCTGATGGGTTTGAAGAATACGCATATAGACATCACCAACCCATTCTGATGTCCAGACATCGATATCCCATCCTGAGATTTCAACTTTCCTAGAGTTGTTGAGAAGGAAATAAATTGAATATTTAATGCTTCACCATAGGTGGGAGCCCGAGGGATTCTCAGTCCATGGTTGGGATATTTACCTTCCATTAATTGGACCCAGGTGTAGAGTCATCTTGAAGGAATTGCCATGTTGCCTTCATAAGTAAGGCCTTGTTGAATTCTCTTGCATGTCTCATGTTGAGGCCTCCCCTTTGTTGGGGTTGAGTAACATGCTTCCAAGATACAAGGTTCAATTTTTTGTAGGGTGAGGAACCATTTCAGATGAAGTTTTAAACCATTTGATCTATCTTGTTGTAGTAGGACATTAGAAGTTGAGACATTTGCATACAGTATCATGGTTGTGATAGCAAGATTGATTTCCCCAATGTGGTACAACTTGCCAATGATAGAAATGTGTTTTGCCAATTGTGGAATTGGGTATACATTTTGAAACGACCCCGCCTCCCAGTAACCCCCAATTAAGGGAGACCAATAATCAATAACAATTAACAAATTCTACCAAACTAAACTGAAAGGCTGTAATAAAATTAAACTTTTCATACCTTTTACAAAAACTTGGATATCTACTTCTATCCACATGGAGACTATTCTAACTAATCCTCCTTTGAGCTTTAATTCATATTTAAGTCCACATATGCCACTTTATTATTTATTATTTTCACTTGTACCTAAAATGTCGACAAACAAAACGTCGGTCAGCATAAAGCTGGTATGTGGGGGAAACAATAATTGTGCAACTATGATAACAATGTAATCATCCAATTATCATTTAACATCCAAGATTACGTCTTAAGCAATACTACTCAATCCTTACATATCCCCTATCTCTGTGTTGTCCATGTAGTGGACCTGGATGCTACCTTCCTCATGGTAGATCCCCATTAAACCCCGCATGATCCTACCTAACAAGTAGATCAATATCTAGGGTTGTGTCGCATGGCACTACCCATACGTAGCCCAATCCCTAACTCATGGTGTGCTGAAGATTCACATGGCACTACCCATAGGTAGCCCAATCCCTGACTCAAGGTGACTTGATGGACCTACCCCATTGGTAGCCATGTACTAAGTCATCCAATGACCGGATGGACCTACCCCATAGGTAGCCATGTACTAGGTCAAACTATTAAGCCACAGAGGGGACTAGGATCTGTGCTAGTAGGTACATATCTTAAGTGATAGTCATATCCACATTATAGTTTGCATGAATTAAATTCATCCAATAGTTCAATTCAAGTCATCGAGGAAAATTTTGGAAAACCTTGAAAAACTAATTCGATATATTCATAAGCGTAACCACATACCTGTCCGGCTGATTTGAGACAGAATAATCCATGCAAGTAAGAAATCCAAGCAAGCAAGCACCCATAACAAGATCCTGAAATAATCATGCAATTCCCTTTTATTACTCATGTCATCAAGATCTATTAAACCTAGCTCACTTCCTAGGGTTTCTAGCCCACTTTTAGGGTTTCCTTTGCAATTAGTGTTTCCCTTCATCTTTTACTATTTTTAACCCTGATTTTATACAATTACTCATAAACCCAAATTATCTCATCTATTCTTCATGAAAGATACTAAGGTTATCTTTAACAACATTTAACCCTAATATCAGAAAAAGCATAATTAACCATCAATTAAGTCCATTAATCCTATTTTACATTAAAGCTACAATTTTTTATCCTTTTAATCCATGACAAGATCATTATGCTCATTTATCATCAATTCATAGTTCATTATGGTCTAATTCACATATGAACTCTATTTGTCATTAATTCTACCTTTATCCATTAGAAAACCCTAATTACTACATTAAGGGTATTTATCTACAATTAGAAAGTGTTATACTCGAAATAGCTTAGAATTATCATATTTCGACTTTAATCATGATTTTGAACAATTAAAGCTATTAAGAGTCACAATTACCATCATTAGGGTTTCAAGGCCCATTAAAGCATATTTATGCACATGAAACTCTAAATTAAACCAATTATGTACAAAGTTCATCCTTTTTGTTATTAATGTACCTTTTTGCAATTAACATGTTAATATCAACTTTAATCATCCATAAAACCCTTCTAAATAGATTAATTGTCTCAAAATAGGGTTTCTTAATCATTAATACATTAAAGTTAGTAACTTCCATTACTTTCCAAATTTCAATCAGAATTAGGCTTCAAATATATTTTTATTGAATTCCTTGAGTTCTCTTGATCAAAATTCATATATAATTTGTTCTAATCTGAGCTACCAATCATAAAATATGAATTTTATGAGATAATAACCTTTCGGGCCAATAAGAGGCCGCCACATCAGCAAAGTGGCTCGCTCCTACAAGACGGGTTAGAGATGGGATCAAAGGACAACTTTGCCCCTCTATTCCTTCATGAGAATCAAGGGTAAAGGAGTCGCTTTGCCCTTTCTCCTTCTTCTTCCTCACGTTGGTCCCTGTGTATAGGGATGTGTCGATCCATGGTCAACATCATGGTTGACCCTACACTCTCGACCCTCGATCCTCACAGTAGCGGCTCGCACACTTCCACCTGGTCCTCCTGAACTATTCCCTGCTTCCAATTCTGCCATTGGCATGCTGGATGACTGGAACAGGTAGGATGAGTCTGACAAGGCAAGTTCATCGGCGTAGGGTTAGAGAGCTGAACTCTAGGGGAAATTCCCCACAGGTTGGTGATTGCGAAGGCTTAGTAGAGTCGCGTGGAGGTTATTGTGTCCATGTCAGGGATTAATGACACTCTTATATAGGGAGAGTTCTCCTGACGTAGTCCTTCTATGATGAGCAATTGGGTGAAGCTTCTAGGGCTTCCCAAACCACCCCAAATATAGGTTGGTTGGGTGCGAAATTCACTCATGAAGGCAACGAGGTTGTTTCCAAAATAGCACATGGACCATGTTGTGAGAGAATCCAGGAAAATCCAGACACCTCTTGTTTCCAGTCCTACTGGAGGTAGAAGAGGACCCAGATGCCCCTGGATCTTAATCCAACGGCTGTCGTGGTGCGTGCCATATCTATATTAGGAATTGTGATATTTAATACAAAATTCTTGATTATTCACTCACTTTAAGACGTTTGTCAAAATCGTATCTCTCTCCTCATTTATCATTTTAATCTCAAAATTTAGGAGAAAGTCTATAATGACTTAATCCACGTTTGTACCAAATGTGGGACTCAAAATCAAAAGTATGATATACTTTTCTTTATATGCAAGTTATCTCTTAATAAGGCATATTTTATGCATATTTTCTTTCTCTTAATCTTTTTTTTCTTTGATTTTGATTCCTTTTTCCATTAGAAACTATGTGGACACAAAATCTCATCCAATATGGATTCATTATCCATATTTTCACATATTTCTTGTAATATTATCATTATCTCACATTTCTTCTGAATAAAGCAATATTTAATTAATCCTTTCTCTTTCTTGTTGCATTGTCTTTGCAATTTGGACTCCTTGGAACCCAAGGAACCCAAAAGGCACAAAATCCATCCTTGGAGGATATTCCTTTGCCTTCTAGAGATTTCTATATCTTTATTTTCTCCATTTCTTAAATATTCTTTTAATAATTGAATTTCCTTGTCCTTTTCCTTGTTATTGGGCCCAATAGCCAATAAAGCCCACAAAGAAACCAACAAGGATATTATAAACAAAATCAATTTATTCAAAACAAATTATATCATTATTTGTTCAAATATCTTTAAGATGAGAAATTACATTTCTCACCAAATGAACCCAAAAGTTGGGGTTGTAACATCCTTCCCCTCGTATAGGAATTTTGCCCTCAAAATTCCATCAACCAAATAAACAATTTAGGATAAGACTTTTCCATGTCCATCATTGGCCCCTATGTGGCTTTGTCCTATCCATGGAACTTCCAAAGAACCTTTATCATCACATATTCTTTTCTCTGAGTTCTTTCACCTTGGCATCTATAAACCTCACAGGTTAATCAGGTCATTTCAGCCTCCCTTGGGGCTCACTAGGTTCATTGCTCCGCTCATGGTCCGGGTACCTCACATAGTGCTCTAAATTGGACACATGGAACTCATCACACATTACTTTATCCTAAGGGATAATGGAAAACTTAACCTTCACCACCAAACCATGTCAAAATAACCCATGCATCGGGGACTCAGCTCTCTTAGCTCTAACTTAGAGGGGTCAGATTTCCATGTCGCATATTCCCCCACAGTGAACTGCATGTCAGTCTACTTCGCATCATCCTACAACTCATGTCGTCTCTGGGCTCCTTTCAGCCATTGCACGATCAATGCGACTTCATCTGCACACATTGTGGTCCTTTCTTGACCTTCATGAGGTCCCTTCACCAACATCATCTTAATGAAGTGGTGACTGACACAACCTCCTTTGCAGAGCTCCTTTACCTCCTGATACTGGCTATGGTAGTTATCATCACATCTTATAAAGGATAAAAATGGTCTCTATGTATCACCCTGAACGAGCACACATGCTCTCATCAGACCCTCTAGTCTGGATCACACTAACCATTAGTTAGGGATGATAAACGGTACTAACATCGAGTTCTTCTTGTACCTACTTCCACCTTATGGAAGTGAACCTTTAGGTCATACTCAACAACTTTTGAACTTGCATCATGGTGTAATTGAACCATCGCTCTCATATGTAGTTCAACTGGATCTGTCCCTTGACAGTACTCTTTCTTTCTTATGTCATCTAGGTAAGGTGATCTACCATAACCCATATTGCATCTCGACCCTCCTTGGTCTAGGGGTGACTTACCACAACATCCATAGTGATGAACTCCCATTCCCTCTCTGGGACTCTTTTATCCTCTATATTGATACAATGGGTTACTGGTGTTTGTCCTTCACCTCCTGGCTTGCATGGCAACATACCCCATGCAACTTCATCTTAGGCATCCAAAGTACTACTGTCACTTACTATCTTCATAGTACCATGATGTATGGTGATCTTCAATCATGATCTCCTCCATCTCATGATTCCTTAAGATTGATTCCCCAGAAACCCTAAACCACTCTAGTCAGGGTTTCATCTCCTTTTCTCCAGAGAAATGCATCTGAGGTTGTATAGCCATCCTTTTATCATGATAAGCCCTAGGCTGGCTAACCAAACAACCATTAACTTGATCAAGCAATATTGTTACATCTGAGTGTTAGCCAAACTTATCTCTTTTTCCAACTGAGGGATAACCTAACAACCTCTTCTAGCCTCCATCTAAACTAGGCAGATGTATCCCATCCAGAGCATCCATTACCACTTCACATCCTTAGGTGTTAGGTAAAGTTGAATACATACACCTCCCTATATTCCACTTATTAACTCATCTCAGCTCTAAGTCTATCTTCATCAAGAAAACTCTGAGCTTATTATCTTGGTTTATCAACCTCAACCTTGTATGACTCATATCTCATGATAGAAACATCCTCATAAGATGACTACCTTGTTTCCATCCATGTATCATGCGCTCCACCAGGGTATGTTATCATCTCTGTCCCCATACCTCATGGCAATGTTCCAACTCCCTTCATCCTTTATCCTTGGTGTATGGCATGTGTACTACCATATCTCTCACTCCCATAACAAGAGGAAATAAGCATTTGGCTACAGTCCAAATACAAAGTTCTTCCTATTCCAAAAGTAGAGATGGTACATCCCACCTTGCCAGTACACCTTTAAATCTAAGTTGAAATGCGCAACATATGTCTCTACATCACAATCATCTCAATATCAAAGTTACGTCCAAGGAAAACTGGTCTTGAACTTACTTGGGTCCACATACATTCCTTAGTCATCTCCTCTAGGTCTATAGGGTGCCGACACTTTTGGGGTCATCCCTCTTCCCTTATGCATCCAGAGAGTGCCCTACTCATCTTCCCTTTGGGTCCCATGAGTTCATGAAGGTGATCAATCTCCTAACCCATGGCCCTCAGACAATGATAGTTGTTACCTCCCGACCCTATGGTCATGTACAACTAGGGAATTAGGCAACTCCTACTTCCATCGGTCTTATCCCTACCTGACCCTAGGATAGACTTAGGATTCTATTATAGTGTAATTCATGGGCTGACTTTCATCCTTTCATAGGGGTCATGGCAACCTGCCTACCTTAGTCAGGCCCAATACCGGTTACCTCCATGGTAACACATCCACATGCACATAGAGATGGTTATGTATGGGTCGATAGGTTCATTCGCATACCATGTACTTTTCCCTTAGCTTCTCAAGATCCTATGAGACCTCTTTAGGTTATCTTAAACCAATAAAACTGGTATACACTCTACAAAAGGGTACCTCTCCCAGGATGGGAGGAAACTATCTGTTGACAACAAGGTCACAAACATCCTTAGGGTTTACATCCACCTGAGCATGCTTAACCTTGGCAAGCTACTAAGGCACAAGCAGACCACCTACTAAACTATGCTAGGTCATATTTGTTCTCATTCCTCAACACTAGATCAAGATCATTCCTTCCCATTCCATCAACTTAAGTGTGAGGGTTTCATCAAACATACCTTAAACTTGAGGGGTTTCCTTTTCCTCTAAACATGATGAGTACCATGCTCAAATCTCATCACGGTCATTGGGTACACCACTTCCCCTCTTAAGCCTAGGAACCCTAGGTTCACTCCTCTGATGTCCAACTTTCTGCTCAACCTCTTAACCACGAACCAAACTTATACAATGTATGACATGCACTTCCTGTCATCCTTCTACTCGAGCAACACATTAGAGTTGAGTCCTCCTCAAGGAAAAATAACAGGGTACGAGGCCTCACAACCTGTTACTAAACCTCTCCAGGTCTAAGGAACTCTTCTTCTCATCTATACCATAGGAACATAGGTACCAGAAGCCTCATCCTCCCTCTAAGGTTTGGTTCCTCTAAAGGCAACCAAGATATCATCAGCCTCCAAGGATCAAGCACTAGGCAACCACTATCATCTACTTAGGTTACATCATTCTCAACTCCTCACCTTTCCTCATATCTCAGAGTCTAGGCTTCCAACCTTCTAGCATGGGTCCTGCTCTCTCTCTTTCTAGAGCTAACTCCCAACTAGCCTTATATTAAAGGTCCTTTCTCCAAGAAGATGAATCAAGCTCACAAGCGTACCTCTTCATGGTGAAGCCTATGTTCACACTTATGTTTTCTCAAGGTTATCCATAACTTCTTATGCTTATCTCATCAGCTATCCAACATACTTTCCTAGCCAGGGTTTCAACCTACATTTCGCACTACTGACGTATTTTGGGTGCCTACTATGCCTTGCCCACATAAGCTCATGGGGTTTCCATAGGTTCTAACCTCATCAATGAAGGAGCTATCCTTCACTCTAACATGCACGACCCTTCCTAGGGTTGGGTCACCAAAGGTATTCGGTCATCCAACCTCTCATGGCTCATATGGCATCCAAGGCATGTCCATCCAAACACCTGGTCTACCCTGACATCTAGCTCTTCGAGTCATCTCTCTCTCTCTAACCTTCACTTAGGGTTAGGGTTAACATTATCTTCAAAGGATGTGCTAGGTATCTACTTGTAATGGAGATCTCTACCTCCAAGATGAACTATCTTCACTTATCCTCCTGACAAGAAGGTCTAGCCTCAGGTCTCTCCTGAGGGTATGACAACTTATGTCATACAACCTAAGAATGTATCTATTCTTTTTACGCTTAATCTATTAAACTTATATCCATGACATCTTATTTACATGCTTTTTATTAATTTGGTGGAGGATTCCTTAAACCTTATCAACCTTACACATACCTCAAGAGGGTGAGGAAAATAGAGAAAACCCTAATCCTTATAATCCTGAACAACATTTGAGATGAGAAGGGATGAACAAGATGAGAGAGTCCTAAAGGTATCTTATTTCGAGTCAAATCCAGAGACATTGGCCAGGCAGTCACACTAATCTAGGAGTCCTCGTATTTTGACTAGCGGTGCAGAGGAAAATCTTTCCAGCCCCCAGATGTGATCCTTTTCTAGACACCTCTATCTTTCGGAAATTCCTCTAATAACTCTCTTGGGTTCTACAGAGTTTGTAAAATTTAATAATTATTAAAGATTAAATGATGAACCTATGCTCTAATACCAAATGTAATGACCCCGCCTCCCAGTAACCCCCAATTAAGGGAGACCAAGAGGTCAGAGCCATTATCCCAATTTCCAGATCAAAGATTCGACAAATAATCAATAATAAATAACAAATTCTACCAAACTAAACTGAAAGGCTGTAATAAAATTAAACTTTTCATACCTTTTTCAAAAACTTGGATATCTAATTCTATCCACATGGGGAATATTCTAACTAATCCTCCTTTCAACTTTAATTCATATTTAAGTCCACATATGCCACTTTACTGTTTGTTCTTTTCACTTGTACCTAAAACGCTGACAAATAAAACGTCTGTCAGCATAAAGCTGGTATGTGGGGGAAACAATAATCGTGCAACTATGATAACAATGTAATCAACCAATTATTATTTAACAGCCAAGATTACGTCTTAAGCAATACTACTCAATCATTACATATCCCCTATCTATGTGTTGTCCCTGCAGTGGAACTGGATGCTACCTTCCTCATGGTAGATCCCCATTAAACCTCGCATGATCCTACCTAACAGGTAGATCAATATATAGGGTTGAGTTGCATGGCACTACCCATAGGTAGCCCAATCCCTAACTCATGGTGTGCTAAAGAGTCGCATGGCACTACCCATAGGTAGCCCAATCCCTGACTCAAGGTGACTTGATGGACCTACCCCATTGGTAGACATGTACTATGTCATCCAATGACCTGATGGACCTACCCCATAGGTATCCATGTACTAGGTCAAACTATTAAGCCACAGAGGGGACTAGGATCTAAGCTAGTAGGCACATATCTTAAGTGATAGTCATATCCACATTATAGTTTGCATGAATTAAATTCATCCAACAGTTTAATTCAAGTCATCAAGGAAAACTTCAGAAAACCTCAAAAAACTAATTTGAGATATTCATAAGCGTAACCACATACCTGTCAGGTTGATTTGAGACAGAATAATCCATGCAAGTAAGAAATCCAAGCAAGCAAGCACCCATAACAAGATCCTAAAATAATCATGCAATTCCCTTTTATTACTCATGTCATCAAGATCTATTAAACCTAGTTCGCTTCCTAGGGTTTCTATCCCACTTTTAGGGTTTCCTTTGCAATTAGTGTTTCCCTTCATCTTTTACTATTTTAAACCCTGATTTTATACAATTACTCATAAACCCTAATTATCTCATCTATTCTTCATGAAAGATACTAAGGTTATCTTTAACAACATTTAACCCTAATTTCAGAAAAAGCATAATTAACCATCAATTAAGTCCATTAAGCCTCTTTTACATTAAAGCTACCATTTTTTATCCTTTTAATCCATGACAAGATCATTATGCTCATTACTGAGTTTGCACAAATTCTGTAGTGTAAAGGGTGAACGACCGTTTCCGTTCTGGCGATCGCGATCGTGATTTAGGGCTCCTTCTTCCGAGCAACGCTCCGGCTTGGGGGAGGGGGTTTCGGCGGGTTGCGTTTGCCACCTTCTCCCCCAGGCCTTGTCCTCGACTCACCTTGGAGCGCTGGTTCTGGTGGAAGGTTTTTCTCCAAGCTTCTCCCCTTCTCCTTCTCAAGGTGGCGGCCGCAACGGCTCTAGATCATGATCTAGACCGAAAGCCACTGGCTCTTCTCTGGACGGTGTTGGGCATGTGTGCTCGGATCTGCCTTTTGAACAAGTTGTGAGGCTCATGGAGATGTTCTGCTGGCAGTTCTAACAGAGGCGGGTTTCCTTCTACCTCCTTTTGCCTATCTTTTTTCCGCGTTATCTTGGTCGTTCTTAGTTTGGGGCTTATTTAGTTTAGGTTGTTTTGTTAGTGGCTTGTGTATTTGGTCTTTTCTAGTCTCTGTAGGCATTTTCTGTGGTCGTTTGTTGGTCGCGTCGTGCCTTGGGTTCCTTCTTGGGCGGACGGTGGGCTCGGGCGCCCCATGGTGCTCTAGGCAGAGGAGGAGAAAGTTGGGTTTTGGGCTTCGTGTGGGTCTTCCGCCCCCTGTTCGCAGTGGTGGTCGGGAGTGGTGGTGGAGTTCCCGGCACCCTCTACTCCCCGCCTTTATACTCGCATGAGCCATCCTTCCTCTGTATCTACATCCCTGGGTTTTGGCCTCCTTCATGGGTCTCTTGATTGGTGCAACCTTAGTGCTCGTTGTTGGTAGTTGTTTTTCTCGTTCTTTTTGTGGGACGTTGTGTTGTTAGGTAGGTGTTGTTTTATTGAGTTATAGGTTCTATGTTGTCGTGTGGTTTGTGGCCTCCTTTCATGTTAGGTCTTATTTTATTTCTTTGTTATATGGTAGCATGTGCGAAGGTGATCACTTCTTCGGCCACTGGTTTGGAGCATATACTTTATATCAGATATAATCTCAGGTTGAAGGAATCTCTCATAAAAAGCTATTTTGGTTAGTGATAAAGAAGAGAGATCAATACATCATTGTTCTTATCACGTTTCGATATGATTTTCTGGTTATTGTATCTGCTCTTTACTTTTTTGTGTTTGGTTGGTGTATCTCCCTTTACATGTAGATGTCGTATGGCTTTAATGTAATGAAAGTTGTGTCTTCAAAAAAAAAAGATCATTATGCTCATTTATCATCAATTCATAGTTCATTATGGTCTAATTCACATATGAACTATATTTGTCATTAATTCTACCTATATCCATTAGAAAACCCTAATTACTACATTAAGGGTATTTATCCACAATTAGAAACTTTTATACTCGAAATATCTTAGAATTATCATATTTCAACTTTAATCATGATTTTGAACAATTAAAGCTATTAAGAGTAACAATTACCATCATTAGGGTTTCAAGGCCCATTAAAGCATATTTATGCACATGAAACTCTAAATTAAACCAATTATGTGCAAAGTTCATCCTTTTTGTTCTTAATGTACTGTTTTGCAATTAACAGGTTAATATCAACTTTAATCATCTTTAAAACCCTTCTAAATAGATTAATTATCTCAAAATAGGGTTTCTTAATCATTAATACATTAAAGTTAATACCTTCCATTAATTTTCGAATTTCAATCAGAAATATGCTTTAAATATATTTTTATTGCATTCCTTGAGTTCTCCTGATCAAAATTCATATATAATTTGTTTTAATCTAAGCTACCAGTCATTAGATATGAATTTTACGAGATAATTACCTTTTGGGCCAATAAGAGGCCGCCACATCAACAAAGTGGCTCGCTCCTACAAGGCAGGTCAGAGATGGGGTCAAAGAACAACATTGCCCCTCTATTCCTTCATGAGCATCAAGGGTAAAGGAATCTCTTTGCTCTTTCTCCTTCTTCTTCCTCGCGCCGGTCCCTGTGTACAGGGCTGTGTCGATCCATGGTCAACACCATGGTTGACCCTGCACTCTCGACCCTCGATCCTCACAGCAGCTGCTCGCACACTTCCGCCTGGTCCTCCCGAACTTGTCCCTACTTCCAATTCCGCCATTGGAATTCTAGATGACGGGAATGGGTAGGATGACTCTGACAAGGCAAGTTCATCGGCGTAGGGGTAGAGAGAAGAACTCTAGGGGAAATTCCCTACAGGTTAGCAATTGTGAAGGCTTAGCAGAGTCTCACAAAGGTTATTGTGTCCTTGTCAGGGATCAACGACCCTCTTATATAGGGGGAGTTCTCCTGATGCAGTCCTTCTTTAATGAGCAATTGGGTGAAGCTTCTAGGGTTTCCCAAACCACCCCAAATATAGGTCAGTTGGGTGTGAAATTCACCCATGAAGTCAACGAGGTTGTTTCCAAAATAGCACATGGACCAGGTTGCGAGAGAATCCAGGAATATCTGAACACCTCTTGTTTCCAACCCTAGTAGAGGTAGAAGAGGACCCAGGTGCCCTTGGATCTTAATCCAATGGTGCCCTAGTGCGCGCTAGATCTATATTAGGAATTGTGACATTTAATACAAAATTCTTGATTATTCACTCAATTTAAGACGTTTGTAAAAATTGTATCTCTCTCCATGTTTATCATTTTAATCTCAAATTTTAGGAGAAAGTCTATAATGACTTAATCCACGTTTGTACCAAATTTGGGACTCAAAATAGAAAGTATGATATACTTTTCTTTATATGCAAGTTATCTCTTAATACGACATATTTTATGCATATTTTCTTTCTCTTAATCTTTTATTTTCTTTGATTTTGATTCCATTTTCCATTCGAAACAATGTGGAAACGAAATATCATACAAGATGGATTCATTATCCATATTTCCCCATATTTATTGTAATATTATCATTATCTCACATATCTTCTAAATAAAGCAATATTTAATTAATCCTTTCTCTTTCTTATTGCATTATCTTTGCAATTTGGACTCCTTGGAACCCAAGGAACCTAAAAGGCATGAAATCCATCATTGTAGGATATTCCTTTGCCTTCTAGAGATTTATATATCTTTCTTTTCTCCATTTCTTAAATATTCTTTTAATAATTGAATTTCCTTATCCGTTTACTTGTTATTGGGCCCAATAGCCAATAAAGCCCACAAAGAAACCAACAAGGCTATTATAAACGAAATCCATTTATTCAAAACAAATTATATCATTATTTGTTCAAATATCTTTAATATGAGAAATTACATTTCTCACCAAATGAACCCAAAAGATGGGGTTGTGACACATTTTCTCAAGAAGGTGTTGATAATGGGCCTTTCCTTTCCTCTTATGTATGATAGGCACTCCCTGATGCCTCCTAAAGTCTGATGTCTCACTGATTCTGAGCTTTCTACATATGCTATCTCTAAGTGTTATGGGCATATTGACTGAGTAGAAGGTGATCGACTTGTTATGGGATAAGAATTGGCTGAATGCACAACTAAAGTGTTTGAGGTAGCTTTGAATAGACTTGACTTGATGGTGTTTGGCTTCACAGAACAGCATAATGCAATAGCAAAGCTAGTGTGTGAGAATGGGAGTTTCTATCTTGTAAGTGTTATTGGTTTCCATCCACTTTTATTGATCTCAACAGGTATAAGTTGGCTAAATCTTTCTAGGCAGAGCACAAAAATGTAAGGTGATAAGGAGTCACCTTGCTTAACATCACAAGAGGGGTCAAAAGATCTAATATCCTCATTTTTCCAAAGGGTTGATGTTTTTCTAGAGGAAATGATTTGCATAATGATTGAGGTAAGCTTATGAGGAATCAGAGTTTGGTTGATAGTGTTTGCAACGAATTCCCAACTCATCTTATTGAATTCCTTCATGAGGTCCAGCTTCAAGGAAAAAAGGTGATTTTGGTTGTGTTTGGACTCCTTGGAGTGAATGATCTCTTGAAACAAAGCAATATTATCGCCAATGCATCAGCCAAACATGAAACTCGATTTGGAGTAGGGAGATCCAATCTTTTAGTAATGGCTTGATTCAGTAAGCGATGACTTTTGAGAGAAGCTTGGCACTGACATTGTTGAGTGAGATGGGTCTTAGTTGGGAACAATTCTCTAGTGAGGGGACCTTTGGGGTGAGAACTAGGGAGGATTTTGCAACATCTGGGGAAAGAGGATGGCCTTCAAAGGGCTAGAGCCAAAGTTTATGGGTTGGCTCTTAAGCAAGGGCTAGATGTCCTGGAGGAAAGAGGCATCCACCCTGTCAGGTCCTAGGGCTTTTAAAGGATCCATCGATCAAAGGACTTCCCAATTCTTCATCTGGGAAGGTTTCATTGTGAGGAGATTGAATTTAGTTGCAGGAAGCATAGGGACGACGCCAATAAAGGTTAGGATTGTGGTGTGCCTTGTCAAGGGATTATACTCTGAGTACATATTAGAGAATAAAAAAAGTATAAGATGTTTAACTAATTGGGCATCTTCGACCCAAGATCCATCATGATCCTTGATGCAGACAATCTTGTTATTCCGTCTCCCTATTTTGACTAGGCTTTGGAAATATCTGATGTTTTTATCACCTGTCTTAACCCAACCATAATGGGACTATTGTTGTGATCCATTTTCTTCTTAGCACAATATTTACTCATCCAAATTTTTAAGATGGATCATTTTAGAAGCTAGGGTGGTGTTGAAATTAATGGCTAGTTGTGTTTGATTTCAACGAATCATATTTTTATTCGATACTTTGTGTGCCTTGAGTCCTTCTTCATCTTGGAATCCCACCAGACTATTGTCTATAGAAAATCCATTGTATAACAATGAAAGGAGGCCTCCGAGTTCAAGTTTGATAGTAAAAAGGATTTGAAACCATCCATACTGCTTTAGCTCACCGACGTTCGGGAATGATTGTGTGCATTGGGATTCTATGTGTGGGAAGATATGAGCAAGGGAGCATGGTCGAAGTGGTTCTGTTGCAGAACCTAGATAGGATTCGAGACAACCAATTTGATGCAAATATAATTGCCTAGGGCCCGATCAATCTGCTCGTGAAGGATTCCACATATGAAGGTGGTGTGGGTGTCATTTGCCCCTAGGCCCTGGAGTTGGCAGTTCTCTGTTGCATTGATGAAGTTGTTTCTATTAGCTCTATAAAAAGAAGAGATTCCAAATTTTTCTAATGGGAAAATCATGACATTAAGGTCTCTGATTACCACCCAAGGTATTAAAGTCTCTGATTAACACCCAAGGTTTGTTGATGTTGGGACCAGTAGTTGGAGTTGATTCCATAACAGCTTCCCACTACCTCTAGTCAAACCAGCATAGAATAATGTATAGAAACAATTGTTGAATCTATAGTGAATAATTTTTTTATGGGAAAAGTTGAGCTCAAGAGTTG
Source organism: Alisma plantago-aquatica (assembly GCA_963693085.1). Lineage (NCBI taxonomy): Eukaryota > Viridiplantae > Streptophyta > Magnoliopsida > Alismatales > Alismataceae > Alisma > Alisma plantago-aquatica. The sequence continues at coordinate 771,887,320 of OY856413.1, read as the reverse complement.
TATTAGGTTTCCACAAAACCCATATACCACCAACAAACTCCATAGACTCAACTGTATGAGAGTAGGGAAATCCAAGGTTTTTATAATCAGGTGGGCATTCTTGCCGCCGCAATGAATTCAAACAGAGAAATTGCTGAAGTAGAATACTTAAGCGACAAGTTTTTAACAATTAGTTGGGTATCTTTGTCATAGATACTGTGGACGTTCCAAGTCATCACAGTCATTAGTTAGAGTCTTCCAAGGTGGAGGAACCCATCTCCTTTCCTTCTACTTCAAGATCCTACAATAGGGATTGCTTCCCACTTTTCCTGGTTGATGCCCTAATCAGGCCCCCTACCTGAACTACCTTCCTATTGTAAAGGTGAATGCCAGCAGAGGTCTTGGTGAGTCTAATGTAGGATATTAAATATGGACCACCGGAGGACTTCTTTCCAGGGGAAAAGTTGGTGGACACGAAGGGGCGACTCAATGTATCTCCTTCGAGGAGAGCCACATCACCTGAGGGTGTGGCAACTGTGTTGTCTGCATTTGAAGATGAATATCCTTTGGTGTATTGTTGTGGGCCTTTGGAATATGTCTTGCCCCCATTTTTCCTTTGATGACTTGGTTCTCCTTTCTTTTGTTGGCCCTTCAAGTGCATCTTCTGCATACTCCAATCAATACCTCATATTACCCATTCAACTATGTTATCAATGTCGATTGTCTCATGGATGTTGTCATCTTCCTCATGGTCCCTTAGATTTTGGAACTTTTTGGTGGAATTTCAGGATTTCTTTTATTGACTTGTGTTGGCTAGTTTTCTTGGTTTCCTGAAGATCGGTTGGGCATGGATTGATTATGTGAATCCCTCCTTCCTCTGTGGTGGTTTTAGGATAATGGCGCCTATAGCAAAGAAAACATCCCATGCTCGATTCTATTTTTCTAGCTTTTTCTTCCAACCCTTCTTTAGGTGACTAGCTCAATCACATTTAAAATAGATGGAAGGAATATTCTCATACTCTACTTTATAATGAGAACCTACAATCATTATCATTGGGACTAGGGGTTGGCCATGTCCAGTTCAATGGCTATTCAGGAAAAGAGCCCCCTTCCATGAAACTTTGTGTTCAAGTTGACTTTAATAGTCTTCCCCAAGGGTCACCTATCTCCTTCAACAAAACTTCTTGATATAGATAGATAGGAAGATTGGGAATTCTCACCCATACAACAAGTCTAGGAGGTGTGGCAATGTCCAGTGACAAACAAGGGGACCATCATTTCACTATTAGATATGATAAAAATATAGGTCAAGGTCCACCCATAAGGGCGTTGATGTAGTCTTCTTCTGTCTGCAACTGGATGATGAAAAAATTATTCTCAACATCAATCAAGTTGAAGTCTCTGAGTGGTTTCCAAAAAGAGAGAATATGTCTCTCAAGGTTAAGAAGCCTATCTCACAAGATAGTAGTCGAACTATCACCATGAACTTCCAGGGTTTCAAGATTTCTTCAAGGGCCTCCTTATGAACATTAAATGTTGGGTGACCTTGCACCAATGAGATGATAATATATCCTTAGGTTTCAGATTGATATTAGACTTCTCTGCATCTATATGAAGGAATCCATGATCCTTATTTAAATCAAATTTCATCCCCATTAAATCCTTGTAGGATGCCTACATTGGATGTTCCATTAGATTCTCATAAAACGCAATGGATGTGTTAGTGAGATGAGGAAACTGTACGTCCATCAAGGATTGGTCAATTTCCATGGAATTCTGAGCATTGCTTTTCTGATGGTGTCTTCTATTTCCACTTTATAAGTTGAAAAGAAGACATGTCGATCTTAGGGGGGTCAAGGATCTTGTACGGGATGGGTCACCATCCCCTTCTTCCTCTTGGATTCCTGGATTGCCTTGGTGTCTACCTTCTATCAGCTTTGGGGGAACCCTCGGGGATGCCATTACATTGTTTATCTTCTTATTGTTATCAAACTCTTTTCGATTCAATGAAATTTTTAATTATTATTGGTTAATTGCTAAACATTGATCCTATATATATATATATATATATATATATATATATATATATATATGATAATTTCCCTTGCCCTCTCGACCCACCTTAATTTGGTATAATAGGGGGAGGGGGTCATTACATTTGGTATCAGAGCCTAGTTTTACAATTTAACCTTTAATAATTAGTAAATATTAAATAATTTAGTAGTGACCAAGGGAATTATTAGGGAATTTTCTAGTGGCAATCATGTCTAGAAGGGACCAAGACCCTAGGAGCTGGAAAAACTTGTTGGTATGTATGCCCAGAGAGACAATCATATGATGATTGGATTGGCATATGTTCTGATTGATTTGATAAATATGAAAGGAAAACTTCCAATTTATTCTAGCTCAATCAATTATAAGATAAATGATGGAGCAGAATGAATGTCTAATGAATGACAATACTCAATGACACATCAAGACTAGAGTGTGTGTTGGCTGATGACAGCGTCTCATTAGTCATGATATATGATATCAAACCAAGCACATAGATACATGTTAGAGAACAGTGTATCAGACAAACCCACCATGAGAGTGACACATGAAACCATGACATGGTAGTCAGAATCATCTCTCATAGTGATGGTGGTGATTGTGTTTCTTAGACTTGAAATCAATGCACTCGTCGAATGTGATTGGTTACTCTTTGACATCATCAAACGCAGTCCTGAAACATGGGTTGTTATAACGGTGATGATAGGGTGGATATGACGCATGAGATAGACTATGAGTGATAGATATTGGATTTGTCCCTCTTAAGGGAGTATGATGCCCAGGCCACTTGATAAGCGAGACTAAGAAAGGCATGTGCATGCACATGTGAATCAATTTATGATATTGATGTCACACATATCTCAGATAGTCTTCTCTAGTTCAAGAAACATGAATGAACGTTCAAAGGATGACAACTCCATGCCTTGAGTTCATTCACGATATCAGAGATAAAGGAATTATACATTCACTTGAACACTAATCACAAACTATAGGATTGAAAGTTGTTCTCCAACTTTCCTTTTCACTTGGGTAGCACTGATGTGCGACTAGGCACCACTCTTTGCTTGTGATGTCATAAGCAAGTTATGGACATTCACTGCCAACGTGAAATGGGACCTATAGGGTCACATACAAAGGATTAACCTAGAAGAAGAGTTTATCCATGAATGATGTTTGGATTGATTACTAAAGTGTTTAGGTACTCAATCAAACATTCAATCAATAGACTTGACTCAGAATCATCAAGTTCAAGTGTTGAACCAACTAATTAGAGTGTCAGATTGATTGAGAACTGAATTGACTATGTTTTGTACAATTTAGACCACCAACTGACCGGTTCACTAGGTGAACCGATCGGCTCATGGTTAGTGAGATGCCAGTTCACTCCGGTGAATCGATCAGTTCACTTGTCCAAATGAGCAATGTTGGGTTGTCCCAGTTTGTGAGAAAAAAAGTTTTCCATTTCACTTGTTCAATTCGATTGGGATAAGAATTAATCTTTGCATTAATTAGAAACAAATAAGGAAAGTCAATTGTGGGCATGTCTGGAAAGTGAAACGACTGGTTCACACTCCCAACCGACCGGTTCACAAGTGAACTGATCGGCTCACCTTGCAAAATGACTGTTTCAATTATGAAATGACTGATTCGCCTGCCAAAGTGCAAATTATTCATGGAAATTCTGGACCCTTCTACACCCACACAGATTGGGAACCTTGACCCTGTCCTCTACTATAAATAGAGGGGTACATGGGGGCTTCTCTAGAGACACAACTCAGAACATCAGATGCTCTACAAAGTTGTTTTCCTCTCTGATTGTGGTAACTGAGAGAGCCCAAGCAAGTTCTACAAGTCTAGGGAGGAACATCGAGGGAAAGGCAATAGCAGAAAAGCAACTGGTTGTGGGAGAGTGTGTCGGTGACTAATACGCTGATAAAAGGGGACAACTCCTTCTAGTCTATCCTTCAGGACAACTAGAGTACCTGGTAGTCTGTGTGGACTATCTATAGAGGCAAAAGACTTCTGCCACTCAGGAGGATGATTGTCAACTGCAGTCTGGGTCAAGACCAGGAGCTGTACAGACATCATCGAAGATAGGTGGTTGAAGACCGCACTAGCTGTGAGGTATTGTCACTGAGCAAGCCTCAGGACCTGATATATCTCGCTAAAACTATCCTTCCCATCACATAGATGTTGATGTGATCTGGTGGTTATGGGTTTATGGTCAAGTAAATTTTTGTTTCCGCTGCCTATTCTGACCATGTAAAACCCAACAGTGGTATCATAGCCATGTCAATACTCTATATTTTGGGATAATTGATCAGATCAGATTTTGGTTTTATCATCTTTTATTTATTGCATATGATGCAAATATTTAAATGACTAATGTGAATATCCGATTAATACCACATGATCCCAAACTAATATATACATCTATGATATGGTATATATATATATGTAATCGATATGTGTCACCCTAAAATGGTTTTGATGGTGGATGTGTAGCATGGTTATGGTCTATAAACCCTATGTGCATGTGTGTGGTTGGTTATGGTTGTTTGCATCTCGGTCTGTGCACTGAGTCCTCTTCTTCTATTCTAAATGCAACTCGAGATACCTTGAGATTCTCTTCTACCTTTTCTCTCCTCAAATGTAACTCGAGGTTTCAAAAAGATTATGTAAAAGAAGGACAATATTATTTCTTGTTATGAGGAAGACTGAAGAAGACTATTTGATAAACGAAGACGACCGACCGAGGAGAAGTTGGTGGATCAATGAGAAGCCCATACCACTAGATGAGTCGACCATCTGGAGGATCCAGACAACTGGCTAGAGGAAACCAACCGACCGGCCAGGAGGCAAGTGATCAGTCATAGGATGAGTTGATCAACCCAGAATGGCCCAAAGCATAGATCTTCATCAACAATAGGTTGCATGTAATGTAGACCTTAGATGACAAAAGTTCCTTGTGGCTCCAAGGAACTACAATAGGATGTCCATAATCATTTCTTTAATGTTATTGCATGTTTTCATTTGTGGGATATAGAATGTATATGATACGTACTATATATGTGGTGATTAGATACTTGTATGCATATATAAGCATATTTAAAACCCCTCAAATATAAATATTAAGTTGAAGATGCCTTCTAAAATAAACACACATGAAAAGCTTGATTGACTAAGTGTGGGCATGCCTTCACGCGGTGCACCATCTATCTCGTGGAAGTGTGATGGTGAATATGTGGGTCTACCTTCGTAGGGTGCATATTCATCGTGTTGGCTTTTAGGTCAGACTTAACTTGGTGACCTTGATAGGATCGGGCACCTTGAGGCATAAAGATAAACATGGTAAGGAGTCGTGCATGACATCTATCAAGAGTTGCATATGATGCAATTGGAAAAAGTTGCCTACCTGAAAAAATCTTGTTGTGGGTGACAGCCCTCGTTGGTCCATAGCTAAGAGGAAGTCAGGATCTTTCTCACTAGAAGGTTGCACACTGCAATCTTCCAAATTGATACATGAGATTTTATCAATTTGATCAAAATAGTGGGAGCGATAATTAATTAAAGACCTAATTAATATCGTCAATTTCAATTCAAATCAGATCAAATCAAAAGAGTTTTGGACTAAATTGCAAATTTCCTTTTTGTAGAAAAAATGGCTACCAACAATAATAACTTTTAATTGTGATCGATCCTTGAGAAGGACGAGATAAATGGGAACAACTTCCATGACTGGTTTAGGACGTCGAGAATTGTTCTCACTCAAGAGTGAAAGCTCAATGTCCTAGATACACCAGAACCAGATGAACCCACTCCCACCGCACCAGAGGCTGAAAGGGATGCTTACAAGTAACATACTAAGGATGTCATTGATATGAAGTGCTTGATGTTTTACTCAATGAACTATGAGTTGAAGAGACAACTTGAGAACATGGATGCCATTGAGATGGTTCAACATCTCAAGAACATGTATCAAGACCAAGCACGACAAGAGAGATATGATGTCTCCAAGGCATTGTTCAAGTGCATCATGATAGAAGGAGATCCAGTAGGCCCTCACACACTTAAGATGATTGGGTATGTGGAGAACCTAACTTGACTAGGATTCCCTCTGAGCAAGAGTTGGCTACTGATGTGATACTACAATCGTTTCCAGAATCCTACAATCAGTTTGTGATAAACTACAACATGAACAATTTTGACAGGCCACTGACAGAGTTGTTGGGCATGTTGAGGACAACCGAGGCACAAATGAAGAAAGGCAAACCCAAATTTGTGATGATGATCAATAGAAAGAAGGGAAAGTCCAAAGGCAAGGGTAAGGGCAAAGCAAAGAAATGTTATGATGCTTGCTAGTAGCCCAAGTCATCTTCAACTTTCAAAGCCAAGGGAGGGGTGAATAAGGGAGGAAAATTTCACCATTGTCATGAGCTAGGACATTTGAAGAGAAATTTCCCTCTCTACATAGATGAAGTAAAGAAGAAGAAGAAGGAGGGTATGGAAGTCTCCACCTCAGGTATTATGAAATAAACTTAAAATGTTTCTTTATCTTTGGTATATGATACTGAGATATAGATCTGACATATATGATGTGCAGGATCTGAAAAGAAGTGATGGCCTTTATGAAAGAACTAAGAAGGAACACTCATCAACATCAGAGCAAGTTTTTTTGCCATAGATAGTAGTACCTTTTAGTTTATTTCAGACCAAAGGGCATGTAATAGAGTTATGAACTTCTATTTCATTTTGCTAATAAATCGAAAAATTATATTTCTTCATCTTGTAATGACAAGGATGTCTATCAATAAATTTCATGTTTCAATATCAAAGATATGATCTTTTATGGAAATGCCTTATTTATCTTGTGGTACTTGGTATGCATGAGATAAAATAATAATACCTAAAAGTTATTGATGACTCAAACAATAAATTAGTATTATCATCTAAATGAATGAATGAATGATAAATTCATCTCTAGGTTCTGTATTGATGGATAAACTACACTCTCTTGGTTAATGAACCATTAAGAGATATGAATGTCTTCTTTATTGGGCATGATGACAAGTCAATCTTCATTAGATGTAGTGAGAGAATGACTATTCTATTAGGTATAATACATACTAATGTATATACATACCTATTGGAGTAAATGCTAATACTTTAGATATGGTATTTAATGAAATGTCAATATGGATATCTTGAAATGTTCAAGAATATCATAAATGAAGAACAAACTTGGTAAAAGTATTTATTCTTTGATATGATCGATGAATGAGATACTTAAACTAAATGTTTGAGGACCTTATGAATAACTATGATACTGTATCATAGAGAACTCATGATTAAGGCATAATGATGTCTAAATCAAAGAAGGAATCATACTCTAAGTAGTAAGAGCATGATCATCAAACAAATAACTAATCTTCTAGAATTCTTCTAAAGAACATGTTTTACACAAAATAAAGGTACAAAAGGAGATTAAGAATCACAAATGTTGTGGAATCTCAAATTCCTTATGTATAAGATACAGCTCATATATCTAGTAGAAAACACCTTGAGCATGATGGATAATGATATCCTACAAACTCAAAGATGGTGAATTGGTCATATGATAATGAGCCAATAATCTATGTAGATGATGTTGAGGAACTAGATTTTGAGTTATGGCTTGAAGCCATAAGATCCAAAATGACTTCCATGTGAACAAAATAAGGTGTGACCTTAATGGTAGCACTTATAGGGATAAAACCCACAAGTACAAATGTCTCTTAAGAGTTAAGACTGACATCAATGACATTTGAAAAGTTGATTGGTTGAGATAAATTCAAGTGAGTTCAAGGTGTTGAACTTGATGAATTTATTTAACCAATTACAATGGCTATAGGCCATAAAGGATCATGCTTTCTATTGGAACTTGAAGACTATAAGATTTGGCATATGGATATTAATACCACATTCCTAGAAGGAATAACATGAGGTTGTGTATGTGACATAACCTAAAGGGTTTTATAATTCTGTTAATGCAAATGTAGTCTATAAGTTACAACAGTTTAGTCAATATAATTGATTAATTACAAGCACCTTAGAATTGTAGTCTTTATTTTGATTATATAGTCAAAAGGTTTGATTGATATATTGAAATAAAGAAGGGATATGGGATTACTAAGATTTAGTGGGAGCGTATTCATATTCCACATGATGACGAGGAATAAAATGAAATTGGTGTGGAAATACCTTCTTTAAAGGAATAAAGAGAAATGTCCTATGTGATAGGAATAGAGATCTATAGAGATAGTTCTTGAAAGTATCTTGACCTGATAAAGAGAGAGCATACATTAGCAGTCTATACTGAAGGGTTCGGTATGTAAAGATTCAATGGGAGAAACATTGTCCATGTTACATGGAGTTAGTCCCTCAGATGCCAAGTGTCCCAAACTCTTATGCAGAATAGGAATACATAGATAGATGCATTATGCATTCACAATTGGATCTATCATGTATGTAATAATCTCATTGTCTAGTATGTATCAGACATGAAAAGAATATATATATATATATATACATATATATATATCATCTTGTATGTATTGGACATGACAACATGATATGCTTATCCAGTTATCTCGCATGTGATGGACATGATGAGTGGATGTTTGTTTACTTCCAGTGAGATTCACTAGAATACCATAAAGAACTTATTTAAGTACTTATGAACTATTAAAGGATTAGTTATGTGGTAATAAAAGGAAGAGTTGAGTGTAAATGAGTTACACTGATGCAAGCTTCCAAAATGATAGAAAAATGATCGCAAAATGCAAAATATAAAAGTTATATTCAAGATATAAAAGTGAATATATGTTGTTTAATGGAAATGTTCCGAGTAAAATTAAAATCCATTTAATTCTAAAAGGGAATGTTGAGTATCCTTGTGTTATGAACAACATAGGATACTATATGGATCTCAAATTTCATTCAGATGAACTTATATATATTCCAACCATTGATGACTGAGTAGAAATACTAAGTCAAATTATGGAGCTAATTGTTAGGAAAGGAATATCAGATGGCATATTACGACAACTCCATCTCATACAAAATGTCGTACAATGAGGATATGTGAAACATGCAATATACTGACTAAAGCAAAGTGTTGCTAACTCACTGCATTAGCATTAGCACAGCAGAAACATGTAGGACATGCTTAGAGATCACTAAGAATATGATTTGAAGGTGATTGGCTCTAAGTGCAACTGGGAGTCTGTTGGTATGTATGCCCAGAGAGCCAATCATATGATTATCAGATTTCCATATATTTTGATTGATTTGATAAATATCAAAGGCAAGCTTCCAATTTATTCTAGCTCAATCGATTATGACATAAATGATGGAGCAGACTGAATGTCTAAAGAATGACAATACTCAATGATGTATGACTTCAGGTTGAGGACCTGAACAATGAGATCTTACAGTCGCTAAGAGTATGTACATTCTTGTTTATGTCCCTATTCAGATGTCATTGTGGAAGGTTGATAGACAACAATGACACATCAAGACTAGAGTGTGTGTTGGTTGGTGACAGTGTCTCATTAGTCATGATATATGATATCAAACCAAGTACATAGATACATGTTAGAGAATAGTGTATTAGACAAACCCACCATGAGAGTGACACATGAAACCATGACATGGTAGTCAAAATCATCTCTCATAGTGATGGTGGTGATTGTGATTCTTAGATTTGAAATTACTACACTCATTGAATGTGATTGGGTACACTTTGACATCATCAAATGTGGTCCTGAAAACATGGGTTGTTATAACGGTGATGATTGGGTTGATTTGACGCATGAGATAGATTGTGAGTGATAGATATGGGATTTGTCCCTCCTCAAGGAGTATGATGCCCAGGCCAATTGATAAGAGAGACTAAGAAAGGCATGTGCATGCACATGTGAATCAATATATGATATTGATGTCACACATATCTCAGACAGTTTGCTCTAGTTCAAGAAACATGAATGAACGTTGAAAGGATGATAACTCCATGCCTTGAGTTCATTCAGGATATCAGAGACAAAGGAATTATACATTCACTAGAAGACCAATCACAGACTGTAGGATTGAAATTTGTTCTCCAACTTTCCTTTTCACTTGGGTAGCACTGATGTGCGACTAGGCACTACTCTTTGCTTGTGATGTCATAAGCTAGTTATGGACATTCACTGCCAACGTGAAATGGGACCTATAGGGTCACACACAAAGGATTAACCTAGAAGAGGAGTTTATCCATGAATGATGTTTGGATTGATTACTAAAGTGTTTAGGTACTCAATCAAACATTCAATCAATAGACTTGATTCAGAATCATCAAGTTCAAGTGTTGGACCAACTGATTAGAGTGTCAGATTGATTGAGAAATTAATTGACTATGTTCTGCACAATCTGGACGACCAACCGATAAGTTCACTGGGTGAACCGATCGACTCATGGTTAGTTAGATGACTGGTTCACTCCAGTGAATCGATCGGTTCACTTGTCCAAACAAGCAATGTTGGGTTGTCCCAGTTTGTGAGAAAAAAAGTTTTCTGTTTCACTTGTTCAATTTGATTAGGACAATAATTAATCTTTACATTAATTAGAAACAAATAAGGAAAGTCCATTGTGGCAACTCTGGGAAGTGAAACGACCCATTCACTAAGTGAACCGACTGGTTCACACTCCCAATTGATCGGTTCACAAGTGAACCGATCAACTCACCTTGCCAAACGACTATTTTAGTTATAAAATGACTGGTTCACCTGCCAAAGTGCAAATTGTTCATGGAAATTGTGGACCCTTCTACTCCCACATAGACTGGGAACCTTGACCCTAATCACTTCTATAAATAGAGGGGTACAGGGGGGGCTTCTCTAGTGACACAACTCAGAACATCAATTGCTATGCAAAGTTGTTTTCCTCTCTAGTTGTGGTAATTAAGAGATCCCAAGCAAGTTTTACACATCTAGGGAGGAATATCAAGGGAAACATGTGATAACCTGACCTTTTGTCTCTCTTCAAGTGATATGTTCCTCTCTCATAAAGTGGCCCATTATTGAATTTGATGTCAATTTCATAATTGGAGAGTTGAGATTTTTCTAATTTGGCCACTATAATGATCAATTTCACAATGTGTACTTTTGATTTGCTCTCTTGATCTAAATTTCACTATTTAATGATTCACTACTTTGTAAATAATATTGAACCTGATTATTATGATCACCTTGCTCTATAATATGTTTCAAAATATAGAGTGTTCATTTATCTTCTCAATGGTACAAAAATTACCTCATTTGGACCATCCTAGCCCAAGATATGGGTATTTGAACTTTGACTCATATTGTACACGTTTTAATTATTCTTGTTGAGTTTCAACCCTTTTTGGGCCCAATATCAAACGTGCGACCCATTTAAATAGTTGTCTTCCACCTTCCCAAAATGGAAGGAAGCACTTGACCGGAGGCTTCCCCTCCTCCAGTCGGATCGGGAAAGCTATCAAACCCCATGTTGACTGAAGGAAACCCTAAAATCTTCACTTGCTCTTTATAAACCCCCCTTCCTTTGGCTTCCTTACTCTTTTCCCTAGTCTCCCCCAGCCGCCAACTCTCCCCCTACAATCGACACCCCAACAGCATTTACATGCTTGCCTACCCCTCACGCTCCCGGCGCCAAGTAGGTTGCTGGCTGCCCACATGCCGATGACATACCAGAGGTAGGCACGATGGGGGAGCGTCAAGAAAGGACGACGACGTACCCCAAAATCCCTACGGCTGTCGACCATCTTCCTCAATCTACCTTCCCCGTCGCCTGCTCCAGAATAGCTCCAACACCATCCTAGAAGTTTTCTCTAGGATTATCGTGGTGGCCAAGGGTGCATGCTAGGAGGCGGCCCACGCATACCACTGACAACACCCTAACGGCCATCCGGAATCTAGCCCTCATCTCCTACTCAACTTCGGCAGGTTCCGACACCTCCACCTCTGCCCCTATTTCTCCCCGATTCGGAATAGAGAGAACAAAGTATGTGGCCACTGGGGAGAGATAGGGAGAGCCAACCCAGGCGTAGGTGAACCAGGATCGAACCAGATCTGGTCCAGGCTGCATGTGAACCGGTCGTGACTTGTTGACCTGTATCATGGTAATCTCAATCAAGTTTTTATATAGTTCCTATTTGAAACTTCAAAAAATGATAATTCATAGACCCTAAGTCCAAAATACATGATATAATATATCATTTTGTTCCTTTCGAAAAGATCTACAATTTGGGCATGATTTCAGACCCTAGTTTCACTTTGTTTTTTACTTTTTCCCTAAAATATGGGTGCTTTGATTATCTTGAGTATAATGGATGTATATTGATGATAAGAGTTGGATCCTTTTTACCTAAACCACTCTCACATCTTGAAATTAGTAATCTTGTGATGTTGCGTGATAATAATGCCTAAGTTCATACCCTCATAACCTATGATGGTGTATATTACCCTAAGTACCCTATCAGTTACTTATTTGAATTTTATCACTTACTTGTTTTCCTTGTTCCAAAAATGTGATATGGATCCTATCCCTTGTCCTTCCCCTTGTAAATCAGGAAATCCTTTCTCACATTCATACCTTGGATGAGTATGTTCTACCTAAGTCAAATCTTGAACCTTGATGGCCTATATATGAACTATGTTGATGGTTGAATGTATGTGAATATGTTGATGATACCATGTTGGTTGTGTGGTGCCCAGACTCTAGGGATATCCACCTATATTTCAATAAGATTCTTATGACGCTACTTTTCTAATATAAACCATATCTTATGATTGGTCCTCTTACCTCGATATATCTTGACCATGTTTCCTCTATTATGGATCCTTTGATCATAATATGCAAGCGACTCAAACCTTGAATGATCTTATAAAATTAATGGAACATCAGAATGACTTGAAACCTGAACCCCACCATCATGATGACCTATAAATCAGTACAAGATCATCTAATGAACTAATAAGCAACTTGGAACCTATCTTGGCCAAAATCCTAAAATCAAGATAATTAGGGTTAATGATGAGAATCTAATGTATATATGCAATCTTGTTCTTAATCAAGTTTGGCATGTGGCTAGATGGTGAAGGATATGTTAGGTTATGAAATCTTTGAATCAGGTATGGGCCTTATCTAGTTATATGACTACCGCTTTCTTGCTTGAAAAGACATATATTGTATGCTTGTTTGTCTATTTTCTCAAATATTTCCATGTAGTATTGCTATGTCTTACTCAATGTTTGCCTTGTCAGTTTTATAACTTGAACACATATATAGATAGAACTCCATTATAATATTGATTGATAAAGGGTTAGCTCTTGGCTACGACCTTGAGGTCCCTCTCGTATAAAAAGGGTTAGCTAAGCTTGAGAACCCTTACGGACCATTCTGATGGGAAGATGGTCAAAGGCCTTAAACATGCTTGATATTGTTGGTATAATGGAGTGAAACGACATAAAATATGGTTTCACATTTGTTAAATAGTTAACATGATTATTCTTGTTCATTTAGTGTTGAAATCTTTTCAAATTATGCAAAGCTTATACATATATGTATCTTTCTGCCCATACTCAACACCTCGTGTGTTGACCCATTTCTCGTATGTTGTTTTTAGGTTTATAGATGGCTAGAAGGTTGATGGGCTCGGTGAGCTATGCTAGGTGTACTTATTGTAAGATCCAGATTTAGTATACATGAGTAGACTTGTACAAAGTGACTCTTGAATATGTAATTCAAATCATGTAATATAATAATGTTGCTTAATATATCTTGTTGATTGTTGAGATTATGTTGGTGCTTGTATCTTGTTATTTGTTCATGTGTGCTAAGATTTACGATTCCGCATGTCACCTTTGATATCCATTTGGTTCATGGGACTGGGATTCCAGTTCCATGATAAAAGACAACCAGCAAAGAAACTGGTTGTGGGAGAGTGTGTCGGTGAAAAGTACGCCGACAGAAGGGGAAAACCCCTTCTAGTCTGTCCTTCAGGGTGACTAGAGTTCTCGGTAGTCTATGTAGACTATCTATAGAGGCGGGAGACTTCTGCCACTCAAGAAGATGACTGTCAACTGCAGTCTAGGTCAAGACCAAGAGATGCACAAATGACATCAAAGATAGGTGGTTGAAGACCACACTAGCTATGAGGTTTTTTCACTAAGTAAGCCTCAGGACCAGGTATATCTCACTAAACCCATCCTTCCCATTACATAGATATTGATGTGATCTGTTGGTTTTGGATTTATGGTCAAGTAAAATTTTTGTTTTGTATGCCTACTCTGACCATGTAAAACCCAAAAAAACTTCCCTTCACACCTCTAGTCGGCTTATGAGGACTCCCAGACCATTATTCATCCTTCCTGGCCAAAGTCAAAATATTTTCCCAAATTAAAATACCACTAGGTCTTCTTAGCTTGTGATTCATCCCTTCTCTACCCCCTACCTCCCTCACAAAACCCTAGGGACCCGATAAATGCTTTCTATCCCCTTCTGATAATTAGGGTTGAGATTATTAGGGTCAACGCGTCTTCTGCCAAATTAAAATTAATGCATGCAACCAAGATGTCATGGACAAAATTATATGATGTTATTATATGTCCTAAACATAAACTTGAGGTTAATTTTATTTAATGTCAAAAAGCATGGCCCGCATCAAGAGCATTGTCATCCCAGATGACACACCTTGTGACCACTTAGAGGGGAGGCCCTCTCGCAACACCAAGAGGTCCACAGAGAAGAGTAGGAGGTCCATGGAGGAGGAGACTTCTAAGAAGCAGAAGAAGCCAGAGGAGTGCTATGTTGAGGAAGGCTTAGAGCCTAAAGTTATCCCCTTTGAGATCTTGAACCCTAAGGATGGTCTCAATCCTAAAAGAGAACCTGTGATAGAAGATGAACCCATGGATGAAGGTAACCTCAATTCTACTGGCTCCAGACTAACAATCAGGCAAGGGATAGTTCATATCCATGATGTACCATGGATCGAGCAACAAAAGAAGCACATTGAGGTCATTACTGCCCTAACACTCAAATATATTGCCAGAGATGAGAATGGTGAACCCCTACTTGTCTTTCCCCATCTTAGATCCACCATCCTCAACTTTATCAAGTCAAACATATAAAAATTCTAGGGTGATACAATACTGAGGTCATTGACAAGGCAGATACCTAGCTCCTAGCTGTGGAGAATGGCTCTCACATTATGGAGGTGCAACCCAACAAGAAGGTTCTCTTCACCGCTCACATTCTTGAAAGAGAAGAAAAGCTTCTGTAGGATAATTGCATCAGTGACCAAGACGTGGTCATGGAGACAATGGCATGGATGGATTTTTGCACCATCATTTCTACAATGTTTGTTCCTCACTCTATGATGAAGGAAAGGGAGAAGTATTTCATGCTCCTTTATCAGGGCAACATGTAAGTGGTAGATTATGCTCAAAAGTTCTACCTCCTAGAAGGCTTTGGCTATGTGATGACCGAGGAGCAGTGAGTGGAACACTTTGTGCAATACCTGCACCCTAGATGAGACCTCATGAAATGGCAAGTAAACCTCCAAACTTTGTTGAGGCCCTCCACTTTGCCTTAGACATGGAGAGGATCACTATGATATCTCAGAACCCACTCAAAGGATATCTAGGGTTCATTAAAGATATCTCTACTCCAAGTAATTATAATAGAAAAGGCCAAGGCCAAAATAGGGGTAACGGTATAAATGGAGGAAAGGTAAAACCTCATTGCAAGAATCATGACCACATTTGTCGCACCTGTGGGAGGAAGCACCTTGGAAAGTGCATCTTTGAGAAGCTTGTATGCTTTTACTTTTAGAAAGAGGGACATATTATAGCCAACTATCCTCTCCCTGACCCTTGAGATCCTAGTCTAGTGGTTGCAACACCCCATGGAGCTGCCCCAACTGTAGGTGAGCATCGATAGGCCCGAGTCTTTGCCATTGATAATAAGAAGCTTAGGCCAATACCAGCTGAATCATATAATGTAACCATACCTAGAACTTCATTTTTTATCTTTTACCATGGAATTTTAGTAGCTTGAACTACCATGAATGAAATGGAGGACTCCTTGATGGTCCATAATGTTAAATTTTTATTTGACTCTACTTCTACTAATACTTTCTTCTCGAAAAACCTCACAACTATGCTTTGTTTGGACTTCACCACCCCTATTGGTCATATGTTCTCATTCATTTTAAAATCACCAATCATCCCTATTAAATATATGAATAATTAAATCCCTACTGAATTTATCCTATTTGATATGAATGATTCTGATGTCATTATATCATAGGGAAAGGAAAATCAGGATAGAGAAGTCAGGACATCCACCCTTCATCATTAGAGGTAGGAAAGATGCCACTACCAGCCTATGTGTGTCATCCATGAAAGTAGAATGGTTGGTACCTAAAGGTTTTTTAGAATTCCTAGTTGTAGTGACTAAGACAGTGATGAAGGTGCATCCCTTAGAGAAAATATAGGTATTCTGGGACTATGCTGATGTGTTTCTGAACAATTTTCTAAGCATGCCTCCAAAGAGAGAAGTGGACTTCTTAATAGAGCTAGCTCCACGAACAAACCCAATTCCACAACACCTTATCGTATGGCTCATGCTGAGTTACTTGAGTTAAGTAGAAAATGCAGCAACTACTAAACAAGGGCTTCATCTGACCCAGCGCATCCCCATCGGGAGCACCAATCCTCTTTTTAAAGAAGAAGGATGGATCACTCTGCATGTGTGTATACCATAAAATTATAAATTAGTCTATCATTAAGAATAAATACCCTCTACCACACATGGATAACTAGTCTTATAATCTCAAAACCACCTGAGTTTTTTCAAAGATTGAACTGAGATACGGTTACCACCAGTTACAATTTAAGAGTTATGATATCTCGAAAATCTCTTTTTAGACCCTTTATGGCCACTATGAGTTTTTGGTTATGCCTTTTGGGTTACCCTATGCTCCAAGTGTGATCATGAAACTCATAAATAGTTTGTTACACCCCTTCTCTAACACCTTTGTCATAATGTTCATAGATGATATCCTAGTCTATTCTGATGACTTAGAACAACACTGTGAGCACCTATCTAAAGTCCTTGATATCTTGAGAAAGAAGTTCTATGGAAAATTCTTGAAATGGAATTTTTGGATTGACTGAGTAATGTTCCTCGGGTGCATTATATATGGAGGAATCATATCCTTGGATGCTACCAAAGTAGTAGCCATTCGAGAATGGCCAGCCTTAAAGAATACATCCAAGACTCACAATTTCTTGGGGTTGGTTGTGTATTACCTGCAATTCATCCAAGATTTCTTGAAGACTACTTTTCCCCTAACCAAGCTCACTCAGAAGGATGAGAAATTCATTTGGCTCAGTCTATGTGAAGCACATTTCAAAGAGTTACAGGAAAAGCTTACCTCATCTCATATTTTGACAATACCCTCGGGTAATTATGGTTTTTTCATATTCACTGACACATCTAAGATGGTCTTAGGATGTGTGTTAGAGCATAACAAGCATGTTGTCACCTTTGCCTCCAGGAAGCTCAAGCCCAATGAGCTGAATCACCTGGCCCATGACCTGGAACTTGCATAAACTATCTACGCCTTGAAGATTTGGCGACATTATCTCCATGGGCTACCTTTGATATCTTCACTAATGATAAGAGCCTAAAGTACTTGTTGACTCATTATGACCTAAACTTTCAACAAAGACATTGGATGGAATATATAAAGGATTTTGATTTCACCATTGCCTACAATCCCAGTAAGGCCAATGTGGTAGTTGATGCCCTCAGAAGAAAATGATTCAAAATGCACCTAGTTTGGTTAACTAGTGGAAGAGATTGGAATATTCTGCTTAATGGATTACACATCCTATGGTAGATATGATTCTTTTAGCCAATATCCAAATCAAGCCTAGCCTATTGACTAAACATAAAGTTACAAAATATGAAAGGTTTGACGGTGAAGCATCAAACACACCACTCGATGGGTGTAGATGGTGGAATATGATATACAATCATATTTGGGTTCCTAAGGATTCTCCTTTGAAGGTTCATATACTACAAGAGGCTCATGGTTCAAAGTGCGTTGTACACCTCAATACCACTAAAATGTTCAAATTCCTGCAATGGTACTTTTGGTGGGCAGGAATGAAGAGAGGCACAACCTCATATGTGGCTAGTTGTCTTACGTGCCAGATGGTGAAGGTTGAGTACCAACGACCTGGTGGGTTATTGCAATTCATCGAGATTCCTGAGTGGAAATGGGACAAGATCACCAATAATTTTGTGATGGTCTCTCAAGGTGAGAAAAGGACATGATGCATTATGTGTCGTGGTGGACCTCCTAACCAAGTCAGTACACTTCCTTTCCCTAAAGAATACTACCAAGGTGTTGGAATTAGATGAGCTTTATATTAGAGAGATAGTTTGTTTGCATGGTGTTCTAAGTTTAATTATTTCTAATTGTGACCCTAAGTTCACCTCGAAGTTGTGGAAACAAGTCTAAGAGGAACTCGATATGAGGTTGAAGTTCAGCACATCCTATCATCCCTAGACAAATGAGAACGATCTAGACCGTAGAAGATCTATTGAGAGAATGTATGCTAGTTTGGGGTGGATCATGGGAACAATACATGCCCTTAGATGAGATTGCCTATAATAATAGTTATCATGCCAATATCAAGATTCCTCTACATGAAACTCTTTCTGGGAGGTTGTGTTGATCAACACTTCATTGGGATGATGTCGGCAAGAGGACCTTGCTTAGGTCAAATGAACTACAATTATATGCTAACAAGGTCACTTTGATCAAGCAAAGGAAAAGAGATCTCAGGATCAATAGAATTTGTATGCTAATGCAAAGTAGACAGATTTGCACTATAATGTAGGTGATCATGTGTTTTTGACAATCTGACCCCTCCCAGAAAGTGCTAAAAATAGAGCAAAACTAAGTCCTTAATACGTGAGTCCATTTGAGGTTCTAGAATAGAATGGTGAGGCTTCTTATCATCTAGCTTTACTACCACAATGTAGTATGATGCATTATGTGTTCCATATGTCCAATCTAAAGTGCTACGTGAAGGATCCTACCCATGTGTTGAATATTGAACCTATAAAGCTCCAATAAATGTTCTGATACCATGAGTCGCCTATAAGGATCTTAGATCCCAAGGTGAAAGAGATTCAAATTAAAAATATTGAGATGGTTAAGATTCTTTGGAAGCACCATGGTGAGGATGGAACCACATGAGAGCTAAAGACATACATGGAAAGTGTCATCCTAAACTTTTTGGATGACTAGTCAAATTTTAGGACAAATTCTTGTAAGAGTGAAAGGATGTTATAATATGGTTTGTATTTATACATATATTTAAAATGTATATATTATATTGTTAATGCAATATTAGAAGATTCATATCTTGTTTACAGGTTTTTTTTTAGAATGCAAATTCTCCATATGCAATGAATTTCATGTGTTTTACTATTTTCAATAGTCAATTATAGATATTAGATAAAGAAAGAGAGGAAGATCCAATATTAAAGAAATTATTAACAGTAATAGATAATCGATATAATAAATTTGGAACTTGTGTGGATTTCCCTAGAAAGGAGAGGTTGAAGGAAACCTAATAGTTTTATTTGGACTTATGTTTTACTTAATGAGAAAACATATCAAACTAAGAAATTTTATCAAGTTTGGGTGAGAAAAGAAATTAATTGATGCCTTAAATGGATCAAATAAAGCCTTTTCTTAAGGGGCAAGAAAAGGGTAGTTAACTTGTGTATTTTTCCACTAAATCTTTCATGCATTGATAGTTAAGTGCTAAAAGCTTTCCTTTAAGATTTGGGATTAATTGGATAAAATAAGAGAGAAATATGAATTTAACTAGTTCACCTAATGTGAAAGGGAATATGGTAATATGTATTAAATGTGACGAGTTATAATTGGATTTGAAAGTTAAACATGCACCCTTTGATTATTTGTGTGGCACCGTGGCCGTTAGATCTAAGATCTGACATTATCGGTCATATTCTACCCCAAATAGATTAGGAAACTAGGAACACTCCAGTTCCCTTTTCCTTTCTTAGTTTTCTCTCTCTCTCTCTCTCTCACAAATCCATGTGCATATCTAGAAACCTTTCCATTGCGGTCACAAAATGATTCTCAGCCATCCTATCCTAGGTTTTACCCCTTTTTGTAGGGCATTAAGTATTTCCCTATTTCTTTAACCCCTAGTCGGACAACCCTCCATATACAAGGCTATAAAAGGAATAGTAGAAACCCTTTGCAGGAATACAAACCTCTCTATGAGACCCTTAGAGACTCTATCTATCCATTCCAAGCTTCAATTTCCCGTATAGCCCATCCTTTCTCCCTTTCTTCTGATCCAAGCAACACAGTTCACCCTCCTCATCATTCTCCTTGATCAGGCTATCTTTGATGCAATTGGGACCATCGACGAGTTTGGTACAATGAGGTGAAGGTGTTGGAACTGTTGCTTATCACCCAAAGGATCGGAAGCTCATATTCAACCTTCACTTTGACCTGCCAGAGCTTACTCATGAATGAGAAGAGATAGTAGATGAGTATCAAGGAAATTACTTCTCTGATCCGGTGTCTTCATCTTTAAGGTGAGGGTTACTTTTGCTCTTTTCCTCCTTCCTTCTCAGTTGTCCATGTGAGCATGGGCCACTGACATGGCACAAGCCTATTGGCTCCCATGGCTCCACGACGCGCTGGCTTTATACTATCAGCTATCTATGTGGTCAGTTGTGATTGGCCTACAATTATTTATTTTATAATAATGGTAGAAAATCATAGAAATATACAAATCTATAAAATAAATAGTGTATTTTGATCATAAAAATTCAAGGATTCCAATGTAGTTTGTTCCATGACCTAGATCTATCTCAAATTCCAAAATTGCATAAATATGCAACCTTTAGTGTAATATAATGAATAAAAATCCTAGTTTCATCAATTTGATGGTCATTACTTGGTTAAATGATCTTAATGAGTAAATATTAATCTTTTTGGATGAAATGGGACATCCTAGTCTAATATAAGATAAATAACTCACATGTTTCTAGAATTAGGGTTTGTAAGTTAAAAAGCATTAAATGTGATAATTAGGGTTTGGGAAGCCTAACCTTAATAAAACCCTAATATGTTCCCAAAACCTTAACTTGGAACCCAAGTCAGTCCTAATGATAGCATGTGGATAAAATAGTAATACTTGGGTGTTATGCATTAATTTTAGGGTGATTTTTTGATTGAATATAACCACTCTTATTTGCTTAGACTTTATGTCATCTCTGAGAAAGGTATGTGGTCATGCCTAAGACTACTTGCCTTATCGACTTCCCTATTTTCTAAAGTTTCCTAAATGGATTGCAATTAAACTATTAGTTGTTTATTTACTTCCTACAATATATAAGGCCCCTATGAGTACCATGTTATATAAACGTAACTTGCTCAACTATATTGTCTCTAGTGGATTGATGATACATGTGGAATGTATGAAATGTCACACTGATGATGGGTGATCAAGTCGAGAAAGGAAAATCACCAACAGACCAAGTCTGTATAGGATGATCATTATTAGGCCAAGTCAGGAAAGGAAGTCCATAATAAAGTGATTCTAGGAATGGGAAAATTATGAGAAGTCCACTATAGGGACAAACACCTAGTTATAGGGTACCCTACAAAGATTACTCCAGTGAGCGGTATACCATAGAGATTAAGTAGTTAAGGGTTAAGAAGTTGGGAAAAAATGAATGTTTGGTTATATAATGATAATTTCTTCTATGACTATTTATATTGTTACACATGTATGAAAAAAATATTTTATCTATTGGCATACTCAATATATTTCGATATGATAACTGTGTTTTTGGTTTCACATCGTTTTAGGTTAAACTTTAATTGATAATAAGAAAATTTGGACTTTAGAGAAGAAGACACCAAAAGAAAAGAAAATATCAGAAGATATTCTAGAGTATTTAGATAGTTAAATTTATTTCTTTTTGTAAACATTAGAATTTCAATTCATGTAACTCCTAAGTGGAGATTCTATCTTCATACTATTATCAAACTCTTTCCCATTCAATGAAATTTTAAATTATTATTCATTAATTGTTAAACTTTTGTCTTGTATACATGATAACGACCCCTTCTCTCTCAGTCCATCTTAATTGGGGAGAACATGAGGAGGGGTTCATTATAGGAACCAACTCCAAATGCTCCTAGAGCATAAAGGGAAGCTTATTGTAAGCATATCAATGACGCTATTGATGCCAAGTGCCTCATTCTATGATCCATGAATCATGAACTTTAGAAGAAAAATGAGAAGGTGGGAGTTCTTGAGATATCCATAGAAATTAGGAATATGTTCCAAAAACAAGAAAGTCAAGAGAGGTATGTTGTATCAAAGGCCATGTTTAAGTGTAATATGACTAAAGGAGATCTAGTAGAGCCACATGTACTCATGTTGACTAAGTCTGTGGGAAGTTGTAGCATACTCATTTTTGGTAATATATCAATGTTCATCTATGATTCTAAATGTTCCCTATACTTGAGTTTATTTACAATAATGGTCCTTCATTATAAGTCAATTTGATCATTTTGATAAATCCTCACTTTTTTCAACAATAATTTGACTTTTTCCACTTGAATTTATGGTGTATAATGAATTTATTCTTTTCACTAGAGAAATATTGTAACTAGATCACACAATATGTATTTCAAAATGAGTGTTATTAATATTGGAAGTCATTATGAGGGTAATTAAAAAAATGAGGTCTCGACTTGGAAAAAATGAAATGTTGTAGTTGTTTTAAAATAATTAACTGTAATGTGTATTCTTGGTCAAATCTCACATCATGTATAGGTTTACATAGATCTAGATACTTTTTGAAATAAAAGAGATTTAAAGCTTTTTTCTATTAAGTTCCTGAGCACACTAGGTCATTTCCCTAACAAAAATGAGCATTAAAGGAAAACAGAAAGAATGCCCCTACACTCTCCTCTCGATGGTTTCCTCAGACTTCAAATCTAATGATTCTATCTCCCAACGTTCTAAATGATTAGTAAGATTTTGAGAGGATCCAATTCTTGTTCTCATCTTCCATCAAAATCATTTCTTCCCTAACAGAAATGGAAAATAAAGTCACTGCCTGGTTGTATGCCTAGTCAAGAACAACCAGAAACTTGAACAACCCTCCTCTTATCATGTTTCTCCTCACCACCCAAATAGCTTTAAAACTCTAGAATACCTTTTGCACCCTATATAAAAATATCCCCTCAGCTATAGTGAAACAAGACACCTACAAACCTAGACCTACAACATGATCATGACCTACAATGTACAAAGTTTGATTATAAATCATAATCATCCTTCCTAGCTCACACATTCATGGAAACTCTAACCTCCCTATCAATGAATAGAATTATGAGACCTCATATCTATTACAAACATGCAAAGACAACATGTGATCATCATATACTCCATGAAGAAATTGCCTAGATGCATCGAAAATTGATAGACCCACCACCAACAATCTACCGCTCTTCTGTTAATTAGCATTGAACTGTGCTAGTTACGAGATCAATTATCTTCCTGCCAAATGGGTCCAGTGTCATCACACCCTTTCACCATAGTGTCAAATGAGGATGAAACCATCTCCATTAATCATTGAATGACCCCAGCGGTCACACCCTTGAGACCTAGGTTTTTAAAGTTAGACCTCCAACAAGGAACATTGGTCAACCCACTCCTATTCTATCATGAGGTACAAATCCTACATCCAGGCCGATCTACTTACCTTCAATTGACCAACCAATATACTAGGCAAAGTTGTAGGTTTCATAAAATGGAAACTGAATAAATCAAGGACTCAATCAGTACATCAATTGTACCTAGATATGTATATAGAGACATTGGTTGGTATAATTGCATGACCCTAGATAATGGATATATGGTATAATCAGGAAAATTCCCAATTAAAATAATCCATGGTTTAAACTATATCTCGCAATAATTAGCCTAGATAGATAACTTAATTAATGATTCATATGATGGATGTAATAATATAATGAAGACAAAATGAATAAAAATTAAGGATGTTGAGGAATAAATGTGGGAAAAGTGAACCAATGGAATACGACCCTATTTCTAACTATGCTTAAAAATAATTAAAATGTAAAATATTATCTTTTCTTTCTGAACTTATAAACATTTAGGTTTGTCTCAATAGATTTTGTCTTATGAAAACTTATAGGTCAATATTCCACTTATCTATTAGTGAAATAAGAAAAATGAAAAATGCACCTACTACTTGATTTGGTTAAATGTGTTTGTGCTTGTAAGTAGGTTCCATTGTGTTATCCTAAACTTAGGTTTATGGGTTTAGATGCAATATAAGAACTCCTTTTTATTGCATTAAAAAATATACACTTAAATGAAAAATTCTTTTGCCTTTGTGATTGATAAAATTAAAAACATCACTTCATGGTAGTGGTTATTTACTATCTGTACTAGTAGATCAAAAATGTAACTATACATGATAATTAGTATTTATTTCATCTGGATCAATTCTATCTTCAAAGTAGTAAAAAATATTATGCTACAATCATTTTCATTGGTGTAGTCTTCTTCTTATTTGAAACAACTTCTAAAACTAATTCAAATTAAAATAAAAATAATAAGATATAGTGAAATGTGTTGACATCTCTCAAAATCATTTTTCTCAGTACACATATGTTATCAAAGCACTATGTCCATGTAATCATCTTTGTGTATTACATATTGATCCTATGGGAACTTCTCTGTAACAAAATATTTAGAAATCGTATGCCCATGAACAACCTAGAAGAGTGTACCAAATGGTATTAAAACATTTAAGGTACCTACAAATATAGGAACTATTTATAAGCATGCAATATTTAGTGGTCCTCATGTTCCTTACGGAGTTGTAGATTGGACAAAAAATAATATTTTGAACAGCAAATTTTCCTAAAGAGTTGGATTGATGAATTAAAAGACTTTTGTTAGTGGAAGCAACCAAGTTACATGTTAACTTTTAGAAAATAGCCTTGAACCTACCATGATGTGTCGCCACAACAATTTTCTAAGATATGAATTAATGCACTTTATGAAACCAAACTTGATTACCAAAACAAACCTACCTTGAAAAAACCATCTATCTAGTTGGGTTTAGATAAATAGTGTGGTCATGTTTGGTTTCAAATTTCTTTAGACTAATGTTATGTGCTTTGGTCATAGTCTAGAGGTTTAATTAACCACTTAGATGAGAGTTGACCAAAAATATATTATACTCAGATCAAAATATAAGGCATTTCCTTATCTTAACCCTAATATTGTTTGGTTATCATAATTGTATGTTTGATTAAGAATTTGAATCAATTGATTATGAGTAAGCGCTAAGCTAGCCTCACTAGTCTATCCAATTTAATGGTTTCCATGATTACTTCAATGTTTAAGGAATTGATTGTGAATATAACAAAAGTATATTAGTTCAGGTTTTTGTCCATGTAAGTATTGATGTCTTCAAACCTTGGTTTTAACATGTTTCATCCTTGAGTTCTAACCCTAACACTAATCTAGGGTTTGGTGGTTGAGGTTCTTAGCCTCGATGGCTAGCCCTAGACCTCAGTGGGTCTAATGCTGAGGACTATAACATCCCAAGATTTGAGGCCTTGGAGAAAATGATCTCAAAAGGAATCATTACACTATCCATATCACCAAGGTGCACCTCCTTTTTAGGGATTATGTCTGTTACAACCCCAATTTTGGGTTCATATGGTTGGAAATGTAATTTCCCCAATACATGTATGATTATGGGAATTTGTATGAATTATATGTATTGGATGGATTCCCTTTGTAATACTTTATTTGTGCATGTGATTTTGTGGACCATAAGATATTAATGAGTCCAATACAATTAAAAGAAAAGGAAGAAATCAAATATTGCTTTATTAAGAAGGAAATATGAGATAATGGTGTAAATGTAAGAAATAAGTCGAAATATGGATAATGGAATCATTATGGATGAGATTTCGAATCCACAATGTTTCTAATTGTAAAAGGAATCCAAATAAGGAATATAAAGAATAAGAGAGAGAACATTTGCATAAAATATGCCTTAATAAGTAATAACTTTCATATGAATAAAAGTCTCTCATACTTTTGAGTTTGAGTCCCAAACTTGGTACACAAGTATTTTAATTCTTTATGGACTTTTCTTTAAATTTTGAGATTCATTGGATAAGCGGTTTTGAGAGCTATGCTTTTTACAAAATTCCCTAAAGTAGAGGGATTTCCATTAAATGTCATGATTTTCCAATTTGATTAGAAATGATTTTTCTTGGCGCGTGAAATATGAGCCATCAAATCTGAGATCTGATGATGTCTGCTCATCACCTACCTTGAGCCAAAAGAGTAAATTGGGAATAGTAACTCAGATCAGATTCCTCACATATCTCCCTCTTTAATCCACGAGCAGTCCAGGAAACCTTCCCTTAAGTTTCGGGAGATGATTTCAAATCTTTCAAACCATGATTTGTCCACTGTGGAAGTTCTTATGAGTTTCCCCAAATTTGGGGGCTACTTTGAGGCCAGGCCTTAAGATCCTACCTATATAACGCCTTAAGATCCTACCTACATAAGCCACATCATCACGTTGTTCTTCTCTACCCTCAATCTCCCACTCTCATTTTTGTTTTGCTCGATCCTTGCCCCTATTATGCCCTGCTATTTGCCAGATTGGGTGCCTAGTTAGCTACCTTGCTTGGGACTGTGGGGCAAAAGTGAAGGCCACTGTGTGATTCAATAGGATCGAGTGAAGGTGAAGCATCCTTCACTGGCGGCTGAGGAGGGCAGATACCTGAAGTCAATCGTTGCGTTGACCACGGTTGGGTACTGCGTTCACGAGTAGGATAATGCTCAGAGGTAGAAGATGAGAAGAGTAAGATTATCATCCTACCCCTCAAGCGTGTGGGGCCCTAAGCCCAATGGCAAGGGGCATTGATGTCTTTCCCCGTGTCCGACGCCCTATGGAAAAGAAAAGAGGGTCTGAATTGCTAATGTGGCAGCCCTCCATTGGCCGAAGGTAATTTACCTTGTAAAACTCATAATTAATTATGGTTAACTCCAATTAAGATGAATTATATATGAAAATTGATTAGGAGAATGCAAGGAGTGAAATAAAAATATGATGAAAACATAAATATGATTGCAATTCAAAAAGTTCTTAAAGTTGTCACATTTAATATTGCTATTAATGAAAAACCATAGATTTTGATGATTAATGATTTAGGAAGGGTTATATGGATGTTTAAAATGTAAATTAACTTGTTGTTAATAAAGGGATTATTTAGATATAAAAGAATGATCTTTATACATAATTGGCTCAATTTGGGGTTCCATGTACATGAATATGCATTAATGGGCTTAGAAACCCTAATTTAGGTGATGATGACTTTTAATGGTTTTAATTATTCAAATCCATGAATAAGACCAAGATATGTTTTTACAAATCCAATTTGAGTATAAAAGATCCTTAATGTGGATAATTTGAGTAATTAGGGTTCTAATGAGTAGAAAAGATATTTTAGGGTTTGTTGACCTAAAAAGGATAAAGTTTGAGAAATTAATATAGGAAACCCTAATGAATCCTAATGAGACTTAGAAATCATAGAAAGGTGTCCCAAGTGATTAAGGAGTTGTTTGGGATATGTTTGTGAAAATTAGACATTATACATGTTTTCAAGATCAATGTTTGCTTGATTGATTGATTGGCTTGCTTGATTGGACATCTAGTTGGATTTGGATATATTGCTTCTTTATGATCTCCAAAGTAGGTATGTGGCTATGATTATGGTTAAATCACTTTAGTTTCCCTGCAATTCCTGAGGTTTTATCGGTTGCATGGAAATAATTGTTGATTGACTTTTATTTCATGAAACTATAAAGTGACTATGACTATCACCACAATTATATGTGCATGACTAGCTCAGATCCTGGTCCTCCTCTATAGCTATGATGATGATGAGATAGATGACCTAGTACATGGTCTACCCGCAAGGTAGGATCATCAGGTTATCATGAGTTGTTGTGTTTCTCTACCCTTGGGTAGGACCATACGACACCACGATCCTATGTATTGATCTACCTGTAAGGTAGGATCATGGGGGTTAGTTGAGATCTACCATATGAGAGGTAGTATCCATGTCTACTATTGGGATAGCACAGAGGCTAGGGTATGTAAGGATTGAGTAGTCATGTTTAAAACGTAAATTTTTTTTTGTCAAATCATAATTGCGTGCAATATGTTGTTACAATTAAATGCACGATTATGGGTTCCCCCAAATACCAGTATAATTAGTTATACTGACGGCCATTTTGTTTGTCGACATTTTAGGTTTATCAAGAAAATGGATATTCTTTTAAAGTGACAATGATGGAATAAAGCTTAATAAAGGATTTTAGATAGATAGATGTTATATGGGGTAAAGTCCCTCAGCTCCTATATTTTGCAATGTATGAGAAAAGAAAAAATGTATTCCATTTTAAAGCTTAGTTGTTGTAGAATTTATTAATTATTGTTGATTATTTTCAAAACTACTGATCATGTTTTGGGATAACGCCTCTGACCTCTTGGTCTCCATTAATTGGGGGTTATCGGGAAGAGGGGTCGTTACACCATCATTAAGAACTCTATGGTTAAGCATGCTCAGCCTTGAGTAGTATTAGGATGGGTGACCATTCGAGAGGTTGATCCCATCTTGTGTATGGAAAAATATCACAATTAAGGCTAGTGGTGGTCTTTTGGGCTAGTCATCTTTCTTGAAACTATGCAACAGCCTTGGGCAGTGGGCCTAGTTGTTACAAATGGTATTAAAGCCATAACCTCTCTAGTAGGTGAGGCCCACATGGGCTTGTGGCATGCCAGATTTGGAGTCATGCGGTCAAGTCATGTTGGAAAGGGCTATCTATAGTGATGGATTCACCCTTGCATTGGTAGTCGTGATTGAGAACTAGGGGTACATGGCCACATTGGGCTTGCACTAAAATGGGGAAAGATTATGAGGCATTATAGATGAGTCTTGACAGGATGTCAAGAGTCTAAGTGTGGGAGATTGTAACATCCCATGATCTGAGGCCTCAGATAAAATGATCTCAAAAGGAATGATTGTATTACCCATATCACAAAGTTGCACCTATTTTTTAGGGATCCCATCTCTAAGAACTATGTGGTTAAGCATGTTCAAACAAGAGTAGTACTAGGATGGTTGACCAGTCAGGAAGTCAATCCCAGCTTGCGCGTGCTGAGGACAAAGTGCACAGTTAAGGCTAGTGGTGGTTTATGGGGCTAGTTGTCATTCTTGAAACTGTACTAGAGCCCTGGGCGGTTGGCGTGGGCGTTACAAGGACCCTTTATAACCTCCAATGAATTGACGTCGATGGGTTGGAACCTTGTTTAGTTGGATGATGTGGATCCTTGATGGATAACATATAGGTGAGCCTCAATGGATTGGTGAGTTGAACATCAATTGGAAAGTCCAGGATCCCCCAATGGGTAAGGTTAGTGGTACCTCTATGAATGAAGTAGGGTTGGACCTATATGGGTCTTGGATGGAGCTTTAATGGGTGATTTTGGAATGGACATTGATGGCTTTGTGAAGTGTACCTCTATGGTATAAGTGCTTAAGGTCTTTAGTGGGTCATAGGGATGGATCTTGATGTTTATAGTTGAGATGTACCTCAATGGGTGAGGTTGTAGGTAGCTTAAATGGGTATAGAGGAGTATTACCTTAGTAGTTTGTTTGCTAGATTTAACCCTTGATGGGTTGGATGGTGAAGAACCTCAATTTGTCTAAATTGCATGGGACTCTATTGTTTTACTTAGGTTGTTTTAGACTTTTGACTACAATGACTTATACATATTCCAACCCCATCATTTGTTTGAGCCATTGGACACCCAAAACATCTTGGAAACCATGGAGAGGAACAAAGGTGGTTGAAAGGATATCTAAGGAGGTCGATAGTCATGGTTTGAAGCTTGCATGTTCATGAAACAAGGAGATTAAACTCCCTTATGTGGGTATAAAGAAAGATACCTTTGTTTAAACTCTAGATCATGTAAGGTCTCTTATTCTTATTCTCTTTTCATTTTATTTTCCCCCTCTTCTAATGTCATTGGTTGATCTCTTTTATGTAGCATGGTGGGTCATGATCCATATGACTAAAGATCCCTATTTTCTCTCTTTGACCTAGTTGAGCCCATATCTTATTGGGAAAAGCTTTTGTGGAGCTTTAGTGGGCTATTTAAAAGTGGTTTGGAGCCTTGGACATGGTGGTCTTGTTTGGATATCATTTTCTCCATCTCAAGGTGAGTGATATAACTTTGGTTAGCTTTTTAAACCTACATCCCCTAAAATTTCTACATACATGATTGGCATGCATAAAAAGATGAACTTTTGGCCTTCTTGAAAGAAAAGTGATAAAGAAAGGATTTTCCTTATACTCTAGTCTCTTAAATGATGATCCATGATGGTTACATTAACCATTTATGTGGCCATAAGGCTAAAATTTCGAAATAGACATGTTTTCCCCTAAATTCCTCTTTAATGAGTTATTTGATATTGTGTCGAGTGAAATCTGAATCAATGTTGTTCATTGATATCTATATGATAATATAAGGTGAAAATAACATGTTTTGTAAACTGTTTTAATAATGAAATGTCATGGAACCTATGTTTCATATAGGAATGTGGACCTTTTATACATGAAAATGACATTCTTGTTCTAGTTATAACTCAACCATATTTTGGAGGTTTTATACAAAACTTTGTATGGTTTTTTGTTACCAATAAGGAAGAGAAATACACCCTTGTAGGTAAAGATTGAACCTTTATAAAGGCATGACCTTATAATGGACCAAAATTACATATTGTGATAAGCACGACACATTGATTAATGACATGAGGTACGATGGCTTCTAGGGTTTCTAATATTTTCTCTTATGTTGTAGTTCATCTTTATACCATGTTCAAACCTTGGTTTTGTCTTACAAGATGAGAAATTTATCTAATTATTGAAGTGAAACCTAAATCATGTATAGCCTTGTGACTATAGGACATGTCCTAGTGTTCAAATGTCAAGAGAATGAAACAAGTATCCTTGTAAAAATCTTGGATTGTCAGAATGTACATAGAGACATAAACCTTTTAGAATAGGTGGATGATTAGAGCTAGTTATCCAAAAGCATACTCATAGGTTCATATGCATATGACTGTGATGGAGGTAATTGTTGGTATGTATGCCCAGAGAGTCAATCATATGATGGTTGGGATATGGCATTATATACCTAATTTGATAATAATAAAGGCAAGCTTTCAATTCATTTGTTTCACTCGGTTATGAGATAATGATGATACAGAGTGAATGTCTAGGGAATTATATTACTCAATGACGTATGTTGTCATGTTACTATCCTTTTGGATGAGATCATACAAATGTTAAGAGTATTTATACATATTCTCATTATGTCCCTGATCAGTTGTTATTGTGGAAGGTTGATAGACAACAATAACACATATGATCAAAGTGTGAGTTGGTTGATGACTAAATCTCATTAATCATTATATGGCAATATCAAACCAAGCACACAGATACATGTTAGAGAACAATGCATTGGAAAGACCCACTGTGAGACTGACACATGGAAGAAATCATCATGGAAGTCATAATTAGCTCGCACAGTGATGGTGGTGGTTGTAGTTCTTAGACCTAAAATCACTGCACTCATCACATGTCGTTGGGTACACTTTGAAATCATCAAACGTAGTCCTGAAACATGGGTTGTTATAACGGTGATGATTGGGTGACTTTGACACATGGGGATTGACTGTGAGTGATAGATATGGGATTTGTTCCTCCGATATGGAGTATGATATCCCACGCCTCTTGATTAGCAAGACTGAGAAAAGTATGGTCATATGTGTGTGTGTCAATATGTTGAGCTCACATATATCTCATACAATCTGCTCTGGTTAAAGAAACAAGAATGAATAATAATGAGGATGACTGCTCCATGTCTCTAGTACAATTTGGACATCAGTGACAAAGGAACTATACAAACAATATAACACCACACATATATTGTAGGTTGAAGTTTCTCTCCAACTTTCCATTCACTTGGGTAGCAATGATGTGTGACTAGGCACCACTCTTTACTTGTGATGTCATAAGATAGTTATGGACATTCACTGCCAACGTGATATGGGACCTATAGGGTCACACACATAGGAACTCATCTAAAAGAGGAGTTTGATCTTGAATTGTAATTGAATTATTTACTATAGTGTTTAGGTATTTCAATTCACACAACAAATCAGTTGACTAGACTGCCAAACGATCGGTTCAAGTGTTGAGAATGTTATTTGGAGTGTTAGGCTTATTGTATTGTACATTGGTTGGAATTTTTCTTTACTTGTGCTGCGAGACACCTGTCTTGTTTGTGAAAAATGGCCATCTGGCTTGGTGTGAGATGCCCGTCTCAGTTGCGCCAAATGACCATTTGATATGCTGTGAGATGCCCGTCTCAGTTGCACCAAATGCCCATTTTGGGGGTACATCAAGTTGAGTATTAATTGGAATTGAATTGCTAACATATGTACAAATTTGGAAGGTGTGAAATGGCCATTTCTCTTAGTGAAATGATCATCTCGTGCATGAGATGACCATTTTGTCACACGCAGGTTGTGAAACTTCTAAAAAAGTTACAAAAATTCAAGATCTACTTGTCCTTTCCACTCCTTCTTTAGTCCCGCATTGGCTGGGGACTAGGAACCCTGACCCTAACCCCTTCTATATAGAGAGGGGTATTGGGGGATTCCTAGAGCACAACTACTACACAGACAAGTGAGAATCAATTGCTTTGACATGTTTTGTCCTCTCTAGTTATGGTAACCATGAGAGCCCAGGCAATTCCTACCCGACTAGGGAGGGATAGCCATGGGAAAGCAACAACTAAGGATCCTTGTTGTGGGAGAGCATGTTGGTGACTAGTACACCAACAGGAAGGACAACTCCTTCCTTTCCATTCCAGTAGGACGACATGAGTTCTAGTTGGTCTATGTGGACTACTCTAGATGTAGGAATTTGTTGGTTGCTGTTAGGAAGGCAATGTCAACTCACAGTCTATGGCGAGATCTGGGGAGTCGTTGCAGCAGTTATCTGAGTCTGATGTCCGTGGAGGAGCAGTCATATGATTTAGAGTGTGACTAGGAGCTACACAGACACCATCTAAGTTAGAGTGTGCATCTACGTCAATGCGGATTTTCATTGGACTTGCTCCATGACCAGGTATATCTTCGTGAAACCATCCTTCCCATTGCATAGTTATTGATGTGATATGATGGCTAATAGGAAATATGTTGGTAAAAATTTTGTTTCTATTGTCTACCTGATGTCGTATATCCAAATAGTGGTGTCAGAGATAGGTCAATTAATTATGTTTTGGGATAATAGATATGATCATATTTTGGTTTTACCATGTTTATTTATTGCATGTGATGCAAATATTTAAACTCGTAGATGTGCACATCTATCTAGTCATCACATAAAGAACTCAAACAAATATATATATATATATATAATTGATTTTGACGGTGGATGTAAAGCATGGTTATGTCCAAAACCACACATCTGTGTGAGCATGGTTGTGGTTATTATTCATGTTGATAATCGGTCTGTGCACCGAGCCTCTCTCCTTTCCACATGTAAATTAATGCTCTTCTTCCAATTTCCCCTCGAATGTAAATAGGACAGTTTTAATTTATGTTTTGAGGTGAGATGATGATCTACACAAAGGTAAAACAACTAGCTCATGAGACGACCCAATCAACTAGAGGATCGAGGAGGCTAGACAATAGGAGGATGAACTGATTGACAAGTGGCCCAACCGACTGGCTGGAGGTGTCCATACATTGCTTGGACCTGAGAACCAAACGACCATTTTAGAAGAGCCCAACCGAGCAACCAAGAGGTGAGTTGACCGGTTCAAGAGTTGAACTGATCAACCCAGATTGGTTTGAACACAGATCATCACCAATAATAGGTTGCATATGATGAGGACCAAAGGTGGTTGTAATTCCTTGTGGCTCCAAGGAATTACATTAGTATGGACATAACCATCGCTTGTGTGTTTTATTTATTGCATGTTCTTGTTTGTGGTTATAGCATGTATATGGAACGTACTATATATATGTGGTGATTGGGTAAAGTACATGCATATATATAAACTCCCTCAATTATAATATCAAGTCTTATATGCTTTCCAAAAGTGACACACATGAGAAGCTTTGATCGACCAAGTGTGGGCTCCCCAAGGGAGGTGTGGCATCTATCTCGTGGAAGTGTGATGGTAGTGATGTGGGCATGCCAAGCGGGGTGCATTATTATCGTGTCAACTTTTGGGTCAGGCTTGACTGGTGATTCTCATAGAGTCTAGGCCAATAAGCATGGAGATGAGTATGGCAAGGAGTTACGCATATCATCTATCCAAGAGTTGCATATGATGCAATTGGCATGATAGTCTACCTTAATAATTGGTCATGAGCGTGAGCGTTGGTTGGGCATTGACTGAATTATTTTGGATCTTGGCCCACCAAAGTATTGTACGCTACAATATTTCAAATTAATATTGAGGGTTATCAATTTGAATAAAATAGTGGCAGTGATAATAATTAAAGACCTAATTAATATCGTTAAATTATCAAATCATACCAAATCAAAAATGTTTTAAAAAGTTACAATATTTCTTTGTAGAATCAAATGTCAAACACAAAAAATGTTCAAATTGTGATCAATCCTCAAGAAGGACAAAATGGGATAAAGTTCCACATTTGGTTAAGGACTTTGACAAATTTTCTCGTCAATGAGCAAAAGATGTATGTCCTTGATAGATCAATGCCATAGGAACCCACTCCAAAAGCACCAAAGGCTAAATGGATGCTTATTGGAAGCATGCCAATGATGCCATAGACATTTGAATACCTAATGCTCTATTATATGAACTATGAGTTGCATGAACAACATGAATACATAGACATTCTCGAGATGGTAACACATCTTAAGAATCATGTAAAGAAAAGAAGGTATAATGTCTCCAAAGTGCTAATCAACTGCAAACTAAAAAAGGGAGGTCTAGTAGAACCCCATGTGTCCAATGTGATTAGACATATGGGATTACTGGGATTTCTCTTAGGTCAAGAGTTGACCATGAATATGATTATGCAAGCATTGCATGAACCATATAGTCAGTTTATCACATGCTTGGCATGTTGATGCCAAAGCAATGAAGAATAAGGACTAATCCGTGATGGTGATTAGTGGAAGTGAGTCCTAGGGAAAAAGCAAGGCCAGGAAGTGTTTTGAGGCTAAGCTAAAGCCCAAGTCTTCTACACTTAATATATGGAAAAGGGTAACTGTAAAAGAAATTGTCCTTTTCACTTAAAGGATAAAGAAAACAAAGTGCCACCATTGTCACTTGTTTGGACATTGGAAAGGAATTATCCTCTTCGCAGAGGATCTCAAGAGGAAGATAGAGATTTAGATCTCTACTTCAGGACCTGAGAAGAAGTAAGCTATAAGTATATGGATCAAGGGTTGATGCCACTATAGTTAAAGGTTGTCATTCATTAGCACACAATATCAATTCACATAATACAATTAGTGAATTGTTATTGTGTACTTTCCAAACATCATATGTTTTGTATGCCAAGAACATTATTATCTTTTATGGTGATGATCTATGTCTCATAAACTATAATCGATAGTTGTAAAGACAAACATGTATGACACATATATTGAATGATTTGATAACTCAAACAATGAATACCTATAGCACTTTCATCTACAGTGCATAAATGAGAAATGCATATCTAGAATCCATATGATGGTTATCTAGACTCTTTTAGTTATTGAACCAATAGAGACATGCATGTCTTATTTGTTGTGCAATATGATAAAAGGATCTTCACTAGATGTAGTAGGAGATCGAATATTCCATTACACTAGTACATACTAATGTACATAGACATTTTAGAATGAATGCTAAAGGTATTTACAAGTACCTCATTATATTTACTGATACAATCAGTAGATATTGAAATTTGTATTTAATGGAAAACAAGTTTGGATCGATTGAAGTGTTCAAGGAGATCATAAATGAAGTACATAACTAAATTGGTAAAAGTATTAAGATACCTTGATATGATCGATGTTGAAATACGTAAACCAAGAGTTTGAGGACCTTCTGGGAGATCATGATAGTGTATCATAATGAAATCAACCTGAAAAATATTGATGTGTTAGAAAGAAGGTATCACACCCTATTAAGTCATGGTGAGATTATCAATAAAATCTAGCTAATCTTACAATTTCTTTTGGGTACATGCTTAAACACTAAACAATCTACCATCTAAAATGGTTCAAAAGACACCATATGAGATATGGCATGGGAAGTGTCCCGATGAGTCTTTTGTAGTGATTGGGATTGAAAGCTTGTATAATAAAATAGTTTCTTAAAAGTCTTTATCCACAAATCACATGAATGTTACCTTGTTGAATGCTACTTATATTTCATCCTGACAACAAAGTGTTTGTTGTTAGGATGGCTGAATTCCAAAAGGGAACTTAGTTCCAAAGGAATCAGTGGGAGTAAAAGTAGAACTCAAAATGTTCGAGACAAATAAGAAAACATAGTACCTTAAGAGGTACAATAGTAACAAGGAAAATCAGAAGTTGTTGTGGAATCTCTAGTTCCTTATGTAATCATAGAACTCCTAGTTCTAGTAGAAAATGCCTTAGTTCCTTATGTAATCATAGAACTCCTGGTTCTAGTAGAAAATGCCTTGAGTTTGAAATATTATCATATCTTAAAACTCAAAAGTGTGACAAGTTGATCATAGAGATGATTTAACAAAGCTACTGAGGGATTAAAATCTGAGAAATGGCTTGAGGCAATAAGATCAATGATGGACTCCATGTAACCAATAAGGGATGACCTTGGTGGATAGACCTGAAGGGGTAAAACCCATAGGGTGCATTTGGGTCATTGTAAGAAGACTAACATGGAAGTGTAGATTGGTTGCAAAGAGCTTCAAACAATTTCAAGTTATTGAACGTGATGAAGCCTTTCACCACTTACCATGGTTAAATCCATCTAGATCATGCTTGTTGTTGTAGCTTATTATGACTGTGAGATTTGACATATGGATGTTAAAACTGCATTCCTTAATTGGAATAATTAAGAGGATGTGTATGTGACACAACCTCATGGTTTTAGAAATCATTTAATGCAAATAAAGTATATAAGCTACAAAAGTCAATCTCTAGATTGAAGCAAGCATCTCAGACCTGGAATCTTCTATTTGACAAGACAGTCAAAGGGTTTGACTTGAGTCACAATGAATATATAATATGTGATTACAAAAGATTTTGTAGGATCATATTTAATATTCCACATAATGATGGGGAATAATGTCCTTATCCTGCATGTGTTAAAACTTGGCAAGGAAAATACCTTCTATGTGAAGGGTTTAGGCGAAGCATCCTATATGATAGGGATCAAGGTCTATAGAGATATATCTGGAAAGCTTCTTGACCAAAGTAAGAGCACATACATCGGGATGATGCTAAAGGGTTCAACATGCAAGACTCAGTGAGAGAAAACTTGTCTATGTTCCATGTAGTTAGTCTTTCAGGAGCCTAGTGTCCCAATTCTTATGAAGAACAGGGACACATGGATAGATGCCATTGGATCTATCTTGAATGCAATGATTTGTACTTATCTTGTTATATTGTATGTATTGAACATGATGAGAGGATATCCAGTCATCTCGTATGTATTTGACATGATGAGAAGACACATATATACCTACCTAGAAATCTCATATGTATTGGATATGATGAGAGGGTATATGTCAGATGCTAGTGAAAGTCATTGTGATACCATATAGAACATCCTTGAGTGCCTGTGAAGCACTAAAAAGATTTTTTCCTTAAGTATGGTGATAAGGAAGAGTTGGGTGTAAAGAGTAACATTGATGCAAGCTTCCATACTAACAAATTAAGGATCACAATATATTTAATGTCTGATGAGAACTGTAAGCTAGAAAGGGTTCGAGCTAATGACAGTTGTTCTAATATACAAAAGAAGTTGAGTATCTCTGTGTTATGAAAACAATAGAGGATATTGTATGGATCAAGAAGTTCATATGGAACCATTGATGACACAATAGAAATACTGATGACAACAATGGAGCTACTAATTAGGCTGGGAAACTTGGATAGCATACTATGGCCTCATACAAGTAATCGTATAGTGAATGGATGTGAAATTGCAAAATACTGACTTAAGGCAAACATTGCTAAATCCTCTATAAAAAGCACTTGCACAACAAAAGCATGATGGTATTGTTAGGTCACTCAAGATGATATTCATGGGTGATTGGCTCTAAGTGCAAGTGGGAGTCTATTGGTATGTATGCCTAGAGAGCCAATTATATGATCATTGAGATATGGCATTAGATACCTAAATTAATAATAACAAAGGCAAGCTTCCAATTCATTTGTTTCACTCATCTATGAGATAATGAGGATACAGAGTGAATGTCTAGAGAATTATATTACTCAATGATGTATGTTGTCAATTTACTATCCTTGTGGATGAGATCATACAGATGTTAACAGTATATATACATATTCTCATTATATCCCTGATCGGTTGTTATTGTGGAAGGTTGATAGACAACAATAACACATAAGATCAGAATGTGAGTTGGTTGATGACTAAATCTCATTAGTCATGATATGGTAATATAAAACCAAGAACATAGATACATGTTAGAAAACATTGTATTGGACAGACCCACCTTGAGACTGACACATGAAAGCCATCATCATGGAACTCATAGTCAGCTCTCATAATGATGTTGTTGATTGTGGTTGTTAGACCTAAAATCACTGCACTCATCACATGTTGTTGGGTACACTTTGACATCATCAAACACAGTCCTGAAACATGGGTTGTTATAACGGTGATGATTGGGTGACTTTTACACGTGGGGATTGACTATGAGTGATAGATATGGGGTTTGTCCCTCCTATATGAAGTATGATATCCTAGGCCTCTTGACTAGAGAGATTGAAAAAAGTATGGCCATATGCATGTGAGTCAAAATGTTGAACTCACATATATCTCATGTAGTCTGTTCAGGTTCAAGAAACAAGATTGAATAATAATGAGGATGATTGCCCCATGCCTCTAGTTCAATCTGGATATCATTGAAAAAGGAACTATACAAATACTGTAACACCATACACAGATTGTAGGTTGAAGTTGCTCCCCAACTTTCCATTCACTTGGGTAGCAATGATGTGTGACTAGGCACCACTCTTTACTTGTGATGTCATAAGCTAGTTATAGACATTCACTTCCAACGTGATATGGGACCTATAGGGTCACACACATAGGAACTCATCTAGAAGTGGAGTTTGATCTTGAATGATAAATGAAAAGATTACTAAATGTTTAATTATATCAATTCACACAACAGATCTGTTGACTAGATTGCCAAATGATCGGTTCAAGTGTGGAGACTACTGTTTGGAATGTCAGGCTGATTTTATTCTACATTGGTTGGAATTCTGCCTAACCTGGGCTGCGAGACGCCCATCTCGCTTGTTAAAAATGGCCATCTAGATTGGTGCTAGGCGCTCATCTTAGTTGCACCAAACCGCCATTTGGTTTGGTGCAAGATGCCCATATCAATTGCACCAAACTCTATTTTGGGGGTACGTCAAGTTGAGTACTAATTGGAATTGAATTGCCAACATATGTATAGAAATTGTAAGGTGTGAAACATCTATTTCACTTAGAGAAATTACCGTCTCATGTGCAAGATGACCATTTCATCACTTTCCCTTTCAAAAATTTTGTGAAAAAACAATATCTACTTGTCCTTTCCACTCCCGCTTTAGTCCCACATTGGATGGGTACTGGGAACCCTGACCCAACCCCTCCTATATAAAGAGGGGTATTAAGGGCTTCCCAGAGCACAACTACTGCACAGACAATTGAGAATCAGTTTCTCTAACAAGTGTTGTCTTATCTGGTTTTGGTAACCATGAGAGCCCAGACAAGTCCTACCGGACTAGGGAAGGATAGCCATGGGAGAGCAACAACTAAGGATCATTGTTGTTGAAGAGCATGTTGGTGACTAGTACCCAACGGGAGGGACAATTCCTTCATGTATGTTCCTGTAGCATGACAAGAGTTCTAGTTGGTCTGTGTGGGCTACTCTAGAGGTAAGAGTTTTTTGGTTGCTACTAGTTGGGTAACGTCAACTCGCAGTATGTGGCAAGATCTAAGGAGTCATTGTAGCAGTTGTTCGAGTCTTATGTCGGTGGAGGAGCAGTCAGAAGAGCCCAAGTGCGACTAGGAGCTGCACAGACATTGTCCAAGATAGATTGTGCATCTACATCAATGAGGATTGTCATTGGAGTTTCTCCAAGACTAGGTATATCTTCGTGAAACCATCCATCCCATTGCATAGTTATTGACGTGATTTGCTGGTTAATGTGAAATATGTTAGTACATTGTCTTCTTTTCGCTACCTACCTGATGTCGTATTTCCCAACAGTAATATATATAGTGATATATGATATGTGAAATTAAGGTTTGTACATCCAATGTGTCAAGGTGTCCTGGCTTGAGTAGTAAGGATAGATCTAATGATGTAGGTTGTCTTTTGAGCCCCTACTAATATGTACTAGAAAATGATATCCTACTTTTTATGCTCATACAAATTGAGACATGGTGAGATCTTGTGAAGACCGCTGATCCTAAGACCGTAGACTGTGAGCAAGTGGACTACACAACTACTAGCTAGTGGTTTGAGTGGCACACCTCAAACTTTTGGGGGTTTAATAATAAAATATGTAATCAAGCTTTATAGATCCATCTATGAAAGTAACTTGGTGAATCACATTAGATGCTTTTAATTCTCTTCTATACCTTACTATGATTTCTTGTTTCACTTATATGTTGCATTTATACTTAATGTTTGTCAAAATCTATTATTATTGTAGTAATTTTTCTTCACTACTCCATTAATAGTAGGCATGTAAGCATAGAATGATATATGTTCTTATATCATATCGGTGGGACATGGGTCTCACCTTCATAGTTATTCACATCTTATATGTGCTTAGAAACATACATAGGGTTTTGGCACAGAGGAGCCTCACTTTGATGGGAATCAACGGATGGAGGTTGGTGGTTGTCTTTTGGTGTCACCCTATAGTCATCCATGTAAAACCGAGTTCAGTAAGGGTTGTTTTATATTGAATGTATCATCTACTTGAGTTTGGATTGCATGCCTTGTATAAAGTGTTCATGTTATAAATTTTAGCATGCACACTTCTCGTATATAGGTTGTAATAGAGCTCACTTAATGTTATAATGTGTAGTTACATGTTAAGAAATAAAAAGATGTCTATTTTTATGTGTATCTTTGCAGTTATGGAATCAAAACTTTATCTGGTGCTTTCTATACTTTAATGATTAATGATGTTTATTAATATCGGATTGACTTTTTTTTAGTAACCTCAAATTTGTATGGTAGGTTGCCACATGTGGCAGTACTAGAGCTTAGGTAATTTGAGACTATAGGGACATAGGATGTGGTGTTTTATCTAACATACTCTCCATATAACCACCATTTATGTTTATTTAGATATGGTAGAAAAATGTGAAGATCATGTAGAGAGTATCTTTGTGCCACTAGGACCTAGAGTGCAATAGGGAGTCATGAACTGGAGAGTGATTGGGAAGAGACAATGCAACATATATAGCCTCCATTGCACCCTACATCCCCATTTGACCCACACTCTCGGCTATCTTTGAGCAACTAATGGTGACAATAGTGCACAAGGAAAATAAAGTACTCATCCCTCCACCTAGTGTAACATCTCCTTGTGGTATAACTTCCTAGGGTTCAAGGAAGTCTTTGAGAGGTTAAAGGGGGGTGGCACCATAGAATGACATGTCCAATATGGTGGGCAAAGATATTTGGTTGGAGGATATAGAGAAGGCTCTCAAAATATTATATGTGGCTAAGGAGGATATTATATAGCATGATATATTTTTTTTAGTGCTAGCCATTAGTAGCTTTAAGAGGTAATTAGCCGGGTCAAAGTTTTATAAGGAGTCTAAAAGTAGATACTTCGCTCATTTGTTTTTGTAGGAGAATATGAACTGTCTTGAGCAACTATGGTAGAGAAAGTTGTCATTAGTTTACTATGAGGCACAAAAAATGGATCAATTGAAGCATTGCCCTCATCTAGATTCTATAGAGGAGAAGAGTATTAGGAGTTTTGATAAGGTCTTGAATGTAGAGATGGATGAGTTGGTGTCAACTCTAGAGACTCGTGTGAATAATCAACCTTTCTAGATACATTCGAACGGATAGATATGATGATGGTCACTTGTCATGATGTTGATTTGAAGAAGTGGTCAGATAAATCACAAGGCAACAAGATGGCAATCACAAGAAGTTGAGGTATTTGGTGCTAGTACCAATAACAACAATAGTATCAAAAATCATAGTAGTGATAGGTGGTGTATGTTCCAAGGGAATAGGTTCAAAATCATTGGTCTCCTAGTGAAGCCAAAGGAGCCTCCTTCTTCGGTTAAATGTTCAACATCCATGTTAGTGATATGTCTTGTGCAGGCCATAGTACAAGATAGAATGCAGAATATGCAATAGTAATCACAACTATTTTCAGTCAAAGTAATAGTTTGGCCATTTTGGCCATGTATAGACTTTATGCCGACAATTACACTAGAAGGTAAATCCATAAAAAGTAGAGCCAACAGGGCTCATAGAAATAGGATGGTGGTTCTTGGAGAGGACAAGGCAAGACTTTGTAGGAAGGGACATCAATACAAATACAGAGAGGTCGAGATTGAGGGAATTGGTAGGAATAAACAAGATTATTTGCTATGACTCATCCTTAAGGAGTGGTTAACCCTTGGATCATGATAGGTCATAAGAAATTTTTTCATTCTAACTTATATGTTTCTTGTTTTGTGTTTTTGTCACGAAACTATTTATTACCCAAATCCTAACTCAAAATGACTACACAAAGTCAATGGCAATAGGACTTAGGCATTTGTCCCTAGCACGGTATTAACAAAGTGTGAATGCAGAAGCGTAAAGCTTAGCATACATGAACAAATAACAATATACAAATCGCCAATCATAATCTCAACATTCACAAGTATTATTAAGCAAAATTGTCTTATTACATGACTTCAATTTACACATTAAGGAGTAAATTTTAAAAAGACTTCTCATGTACATTGAAGATCATACAACACGTACACCTGACATAGATCACCAAGCCCATCAACTTCTACCCATCTCTAAAACCTGTAAAATACATGAAACAAGGCGGGTCAAGCACACGAGGTGTTGAGTACAAGGCTAAAAGATATATATACATAAGCTTTGCATATTTTGAAAAGAGATGCAGATGCAACGAACAAATAATAAACAAGTTTATTATTTAGCAAAGTTAGATCCCATGTTTTATATCATTTTACTACAATTGTACCAACAACATCATATATCATCTGACCTTTAACTACTTCACATCGTAAGAGTCTGTAAGGGTGCTCAAGATTAGCTAAACCCTTTTATTGAAATGGTCTGCCCTATCTTGACAACTCAAGTAGGACACCCAGCCTTGTGTCCTTACCCCGAGAATATAGGTAGGTGCACAAGGTTTGTATAATGGAGTTTCTATATTATGTTTGCAAGTTATAAAACAACGGTATGAGACAAACATCGAGTGTATTACTCTTTAGGTCAAATCCATTTTTGGATCACTTTTTTCGGGGTGAATCTGACCTTCTTTCCCATGCATTTCTTAGGGCTTTTGGGTATGCCACGTCGCATTCAAGATTATCCGA
This sequence comes from Alisma plantago-aquatica, assembly GCA_963693085.1. Lineage (NCBI taxonomy): Eukaryota > Viridiplantae > Streptophyta > Magnoliopsida > Alismatales > Alismataceae > Alisma > Alisma plantago-aquatica. The sequence goes on along the minus strand of OY856413.1, from coordinate 771,843,133 downwards.
ATGCTTATGCCAGATGGAATGCTCTGAGCAGTTTCGGCTCTTATATATCCGTAGTTGGAATTTGTTGCTTCTTCGTGGTCGTCACAATCACTTTAAGCAGTGGAAAGAACAAAAGATGTGCTCCAAGTCCTTGGGCTGTTGAATAGAATTCAACCACACTGGAATGGATGGTACAAAGTCCTCCAGCCTTTCATACTTTTGGAGAACTTCCAGCTATCAAGGAAACGAAAATCCCTGTGAAATAAAATAAGAAAATCAAAGAAGAAAGGGTCGCCGACAGACAGAAAAAATCCGGTCCTCTACCATGTTTCAGTTTTTAAGAGATTGCTGGTCCTCATTTTCCTGTTGTTGCCCGACAAGTCCCAAAGCTCCTATCCAGGTCGATATTTCCGTTGAGAAGAGTTGCGGTCTGTTGCCCCAATGTGAAGGGAAGTAGCGCTAATCCCTCAGATCTTGGGGTCCAAATTCCAGGTCAGGATGTTATTCCGGGTGGGGAAGAGTTTTAGGCCCCGGGGGGATGAGGATGATGGGGGCTCCGACTTTCGTCTCTGCTGCAGACAAATTGTCTCCATTAGCGATGTCGCTCTACAGTGTAGTCGAAAAATTCGACATTTGGCACTTCTTCTTTTTTGGTTTTGGCGATTTCCATTTGTTTTTGGTCTGTTGTTGTCTTTTGAAGTGGATTTTCACTTTTTGTAAAAGACGTATCAAAATTGGAAACTTGGATCATAGTTGTTGTTAGTCTATAGTACTACATGGAAATATTTGAGCAAGTAAATACGAATACATATGTATCACATTTCAAATAAGAAAGCCATAGTCATATAATTATTTAAAGCATGTGGCTGATTCAAAGATTCAAACCTAACTCATCTTTGACCATCTAGATCTCAAACAACACCTGGTTAAGCACAATATTTCATACATGTATTAGTTTCTCATCATCAACCCTAACTAGATTTATTTTAGGTTTTTTGGCCAAGTTAGGTTCCTAGCTGATCTTTCATTAATCAGATGTCATCAAGAAGGTGTGGTTCAATTTCCATTTCATTTTGAGGTTCCTTGCATTTTATAGGATCATTTCAAGATTTCGGTCACTTATTTACAATTTAGGTCAAGAGACTCAAAAAAGAGTAATCAAGGTCATGATGACTAAGCATAAATGAGGGTTTGCATCAGCAAGATAAGGACATAAGAATCATAATTAAAGTTGGTGGATGTCCCCTAGGGTCTAAGAATCATATGACCAACATTAGGATAAACATTTCAACAAATGAGCACATAACAATATAGTTCCTATATGCCATCATGATTCATCACGAGACTAAGATGATACACCCACATCCAAGATATCATAAGGGGTGGAGAACTCCCTTATTTTTTTGGAGTGAACAAGAGAAAAAGATCCCTATAAACATGAAGGCATAAGAACAACAATTCAAGTCATATAGGTCGCATTAGGAAAAATAGGATTTCAAACACCATAATAGAGTAAGAAGGTGAATCATAGGCATTAAGTCAGCATACATCACAATGTTAATGATATTAAAGATCTAACCAGATTTGAAGCACATAAGGGGTGATATCCATCATTTGATTAAAGAATAACCATTCAATGTCATACATGAGTCACATCCATGCATTTCATGGCATACAGATCAAACAAGCATATAGAGAGACTACATGTGTGAAGTGTTTCATAAAGGGGTCACATGTTACTAATTTTCCAGATTAGGTAAGTCTAGATGAAACAAAGAAATAAGATTAGCAATCTAGGGTAAGGTTTATCATTTACATTCAAAACAAGTCACTAATGTACATTTCAAGTCATCGAAGTGCAAGAATGATGATTAGGGTTTCCATAGCACTTGAGATTCATATAAGTTACTGATTTTAGGTGAAGAAAGTAGATTTAGTATCAAAGAAATATACTTGATCAACTACATGTATCATATATAGTCAACATATTCAAAGTCTATATTATTAGAGAATCAAGAGAACTAAATGAAGATTTAAGGTCTGAAATCATTTTCATTATGTAGGACTCATCGAGCTAATCAATTTGATATATTGGTTTTCCATATTTGGCCAAGGGAGGAAGGAGATATGTATTTTCAAAGTATTGCATTGACTATATAGAAAGGACTTAGGGGTTACCATGTATTATTTGGTGAAAGTCAGTGGCCACTTGATGGGATTCCATCGTGGACCCTGCCTAATTTGTGGTTGGCCTTCTCTACTTCTACTAGAATAGTGTGCATGATCTGGCCTCTTTCATGTTGGTAAAATATTCCTAGAGAGATAATCATTTGATGATTGGCATGGCACATACCGTAAAGGATTTGATCAATACTGATAAAGGCAACCTTCCAATTCATTTTGTTTCATTCAGTTATGAGATAATGAGGAAACATTATGAATGTCTAAAGAATGACAATACTCAATGACATATATCTTCAAGTACGTGAGTTGGAGAATGAGATCATATGAGTGCTAAGGGTATGTGTATTATTATTATCTTTATAGTTGGTTGTTACTGTGGAAGGTAGATAGACACCAGTAACACATAATATTGAAGTGTGGGTTGGTTGATGATATAATCTCATTAGTTATGATATTGCATATCAAGCCAAGCACACAAATACAAGTTATAGAATAGTGTATCAAACAGATCCACCTTGAGAGTGACACATGTTAACCATCATTGGTGTTCATAGTCATATCTCATAATGAAGGTGGTGATTGTGATTCTTAGACCTAAAATCACTTCACTCGTCACATTTCGTTGGGTATACTTTGACACATCAAATGTAATCCTAAAATACAGGCTTCCACAAAGGTGATGATTGGGTAGCTTTGACACATGGGGACTGAATGTGAGTGATAGAAATGGGATTTGTCCCTCCTACCAGAGTTTGATATCCTAGACACTTGATATGCGTGATTGAGAAATGCATGTGCATGCACATGTGAATCAATATATTATATTTTGATCACATTATATTAGATAGTCTACTCTTGGTTCAAGGAACATGGGTTGAACATTGAGATGATGAATATTCCATGCCTTGAGTTCACTCTGGATATCTGAGACAAAGGAATTATACAATCACTACAACACCTTACACAAAATGTAGGTTGAAGTTATTCTACAACTGTTCATTCACATGGGTAGCACTGATGTGTGACTAGGCACTGCTCTCTTCTTATAATGTCATAAGTTAGTTATGGACATTCACTGCCAATGTGATATAGGACGTATAGGGTCACACACATAGCAACTCATCTAGAAGAGGATTTTAATCTTGGATGATGATTGGATTGATTACAAAAGTGTTTAGGTACTCAGTTCCTACAGCTGATCAGTAGACTACATTTCCAGTAGATCGTCTCATTGGGTGAGATGGCCATTTGGAGTGCCAAACGATCGCATCAAATGTTGAGACATCCATTTGGAGTATCATGTTGACTGGAATAAAATTGGCTAATGTTCTGCATGAATTAGGCGCAACTGATTGGCTCACATGATGAACCGATCGGCTCAGGTAGAGAGATATGACCGGTTCAACTAGTGAACCGATCGGCTCAGTTTGGCTGGAGGAAGATTCTAATAACTTTCCTGAATTCATGAGAAAGTTTGATCATTTTGATTGATCAATTCTTTTGATACAAGGAAATCAATACTCGCATTAATTAGAGACAATTTTTCCAAATACATGTACAATTGGAAAATAGCCAGACGACTATCTCGCAGTGCAAACCGATCAACTCACACACTAGATGACCATTTGGGTTTCTAGACAACCAGTTTGGGTGTCACAGGTTGCAAATATTCAAGATCTTTCGGTCCCTTCCACTCCCACACAGATCTTGAACATATTGGGAACTCTGGCCCTAACCCCGCCTATAGATAGAGAGGTATTGGGGGCTTCCCAACACACAAAATTGAGAATCATTTGCTATGAAAATTGTTGTCCTCTTTGTTTGTGGTAACAAAGAGAGCCCAAGCAAGTCCTACCCAACTAGGGAGGGATAGCAATGGGAGAGAATAATTGATGATCATAGTTGTGAGAGACAAAGTTAGTGAGTAGTATGCCAATGGGAGAGAAAGGCCCTTCCTATCCATTCTACTATAATGACAAGAGTTCTAGTTGGTCTGTGTGGACTACTCTAGAGGTAGGAGTCATTTGGCTGGTAGTAGGAGGACAATGTCTGTATGCAGTTTTTGGCAAGATCGTAGGAGTTGTTGTAGAAGTTGTCCAGTCTGCCGTCTGTGGAGAAGACCAGGAGTTGCACAGACACCTTCCAATAGCAACTAGAAGGTAGTTGCATTGCAATGAGTTGTTGTCACTGGACTTTCTTCAGGTGCAGGTATAAACTTGTTAAACCATCTTTTCTATTTCATACTAGTTGACACAATCTTTCTATCATGGGAATATTGATAGATAATTTTTTTTGTTTCTGATGCCATACTCGAAGCCCTATTTCCCAATAGTAGTATCAAATCTTGGTCAATTTACTATGTTTTTGTATAATCAATATGATCTTATTTTTTGGTTTTTTTATTTATTTATTGCATATGATGTGAATATTTAAATTGTCTCATATGTGTATTCGATCAAAGATCACATAATCCCAAACTAATATATATATATATGCAATTTACACGTGCCACCCTAAAAACGGTTTTGATAGTGGATCTGTAACATGGTCATGGCCAATAACCCAATATATGTCTGTGTTGGATGGTTTGGTTTTATTCATGTTTATTATCGGTCTGCGTATTGAGCCTCTACCTCCTTATTCTCAGTATAAAGTTAATTTTTTCCTACATTTTCTCCCCTATAATGTAACTTGAGGTTTCTCTTTACCATGTAATAAGTTTAATAGCAATTGGATAGTTACCTTTTCTTACAATAACATAGAAAATGATCATCACCAGACAAGACGACTAGTTCATGAGATGAGCCCACCGTCTGGAGGACCATGAAGGATAGAGAGAAGGAGTTAGATGACCACTGGTGGACCCAACTAACTGTCTAGAATGTGTCTAGACATCGATTGGATAGCAGGCCATACAGACATTCCAGAGGACCAATCGACTAGTCAAGAGGCGAGACAACCGATTCAAGGGTTGAACCGATCTACCCAGACTGGCAAGCACAGATCTACACCAACAACAGTTTCATACATGTGATGTGATGATTGACCTAGGTGGTAGTAATTCATTGTGACTCTAAGTAATTACAGTAGACATGGCCATAACCATCACTTTTTGTTTTATATTGCATGTTTACGTTGTGGAATATAGCATGTATATGATACGTACTATATATGTGGTGATTGGATACAATTTATGTATATATAACATATATATAAAGCCCTCAATCAAAATATATTAAATCTAAGATGATTTCCATTAGCAACACACATGAAAAGCATGTTCGAGTAAGCATAGGTTACTCCCTCATGTGGTGCATCATCTACCTCATGGAAGTGTGATGGTAGATATGTATGTTCTTCCTTCGTAGGGTGCATATCTATCATGTTGGCTATTGGGTTAGGCTTACCTAGTGATTCTTTGAGCGTCTAAGCCCAGAAGCATGCATATGATTATGACAAATAATTATGCATATTATCTGTCAAGAATTGCATATGATGTAATTGGAAAATCATACCTTAATGGTTGATTATTTATTGTGGCATTGGTTGGCTGATAATTGAATCATTTTTTATCTTGCTCGTTAGAAAATTGATTCTCTACAATTTTCCAAATAGATACTTGAGGGTTGTCAATTTGAACAAAATTATGAGAATGATAGTTAATTAAAGACCTAATTAATATCGCCAAAATATTAATTAAATCGGATTAGTATAAGTTTTGACACAATTGCAAATTATTTTGTAGAATCAAACAGCAACCAAGAACAATAACTTTTCTCTGCGATTAGTCCTTGAGAAGGACAAGCTAAATGGGAACAATTTTCACGATTGGCTTAGGACGTTGGGAATCATTCTCACAAAGGAGTGCAAGATCTATGTCATGGAGATGCCAGAACTAGATGACCCCCTTCCAACTACACCTAGAGCTGATACGGGTGCTTACAAGAAGAATATTGAAGATGTCATGGTAGCATGAGAACTATGAGTTGCACAGGCATCATGAGAACATGGATGTGATTGAGATGGTCACATATCTCAAGAACATGTTTCAAGATCAGAAAAGATAAGAGAGATATGATGTCAACAACACACTATTCAAATGTAACATGGTAGAAGGAGATCCAGTAGGTCTATGTGTGCTCAAGATTATTTATCATATTGAGAACCTTGATAGATTGAGATTCTCCTTGGGTCAATAATTATCCACTGACGTGATTCTACAATCACTTTCAGGACCATATCGTCAGTTTGTCATGAACTACAACATGAACAACTTTAACAAATCACTCATAGAGTTGTAGGGCATGTTGAGAACAGTTGAGGGACATATGAAGAAAGACAAGACCAAGTATGTGATGTTGATCAACAAGACAAAGGGGACATCTAAAGGCAAAGGCAAAGCTAAGAAGAGTTCTAAGGTTGTGTAGAAGCCTAAATCTTCTTATCTCAAAGAAAAGGGAGGAGTTAAGAAAAGAGGCAATTGTCACCATTGTCACCAACCTGGACATTAGAAAAGAAATTGACCGCTCTGGTTAGAGGAACTAAAGAATAAGTGGGAAGGCACTGAAGCCTCCACTTTAGGTATAAGCATTATAGGATAAATTTGATTACTTCTTCTTGGTATATGATACCAAATAAAGATCTGACATACATGATGTGCAGGATCTGACAAGAAGTGAAAACCTTTATGAAATGACAAGGATGGACAAGGCGGAGCAAGAGTTGTTGGAGCTTTAGTCTATATTTAAATTTATCTTAGCCTAATGGTCATGTAATAGAGTTAGTACAACTACTATTTCATTATGCCAATAAATAAAAACATTCATTTTAAAGCACTTGTATGACTAGGATGATAAATCAAAAAAGTGAATTTTTGATGTTTTATTTCAAAAGACATGATCTTGCATGGTGATGCCCAAAATATCTTACTTTAAAAAGAGTCTTGGGATAAAATTTTACAATGTTAATACCAAAGGATATAATTGATAACTCAAGAAACTATCATTAGAAATAGTTACCTTGGATGTATATATAAGAAATGCTTATCTAGAATACATATTGATGTTGATCTAGGTCCCTTTGGTTAATGAACCTGAGGTAACATGAAACTCTTACTTTTGCACAACGTGACATAACATCCTTGATTGTATGTGGTGGGAGGATAAGTTTTACACCAGACCTCATACATGTGATGCATGAAGATCTTATCGAATGATAGACAATTGCTTTTACATCATTTCAATTACTAGTAATATGATGATATGCACTCAGTAAAATAGAAACATATATCTCTTGAAGTGTTCAACGAGATTATAAATGAAGTATAACTTTGATAAAATTATTAAGAAACTTTGATGAGATCAAATATCAAAATACTTTACATCAAAACCTTGAGAATATTCAAAAGGAACTGTGATAACATATCACAAGTCAAATCCATATGAACACGATGATGTGTTAGAATGAAGGAATAATACCATGATGAGTCATGATATAATTATCAATTAATCTAATCTTCTTGAATATATATATTTCACTAAATTGTGTACCAACTGAATGGTTTATAAAGACATCAAATACGATATGATTTAGTAATGTCCCAATATGTCTAAAGGATTAAAACTTACATTAAGAAAGTAGTTTCTTGAAAAAATTTATCCACAAACCATAATTGTAAGATGTTACACTTCATCCCAATCCAAGAACATAATTGCTTTGTTGATAGGATAACTGAGTTCCTAAAGAATTAGTGGTAGTAAAAGTAGAACTCGAAATGTTTGTGGTCAACAAAGAGGTATAATGAGAACTAAGACAATCACAAGTTGTTGTGGTATCTCAAGTTCATTATATCACACAGAACAAAATAGTTCGAGTAGAATATATCTGAAGTAGAGGGATTTTGAATCAAATGACTCGGATAGGTTGGTCATAATAGGATGAGCCAACTAATCAACTAGAAGTTATAGAGTACCATAATATGAGTAATGGCTAAAGCCATTATGGGGTCCATGTGAGCTAACAAGGTAGCATGTTGATAGTGCCACTTAAATGGGTAATATCTAAAGGGTGCAATATGGTCTTATGGCAAATACCTACATGGATAACATAAAAGCAAAAATTGGATGAATAGTTTTTCAAATCAATTTAACTTGTTGAACATGACAGAAATTCTTTTACCAATCATCAAGCTTATTGCTGTAGTTAAAATAGACTAACATATTTAGCATATGAAGATAGGAATTGGATTCCTTAAAGGAAATACATCATAAGATGCATACATGAAACAACATAAAAGATTTTATAACTTCAAGGAATGCAAATAAAGTCTATAAACTACAAAGTTCAATCTATGATTGAAAACAAGAAACTCAGAGGAGGGATCTTTGACTTGATATGATAGTCAAAGAGTTTGACTTGAATCAAGATAAAAGATGAAATATGTGAATACAAAATATTTAGTCGGAGCATATGTGAGTATTCCACGTATGATGAGCAATTATGTCAGAATATTGTGAATATTGAGAACTAGCATGGAAAATACCTTCAATAACGAAGCATTAGGTGAAACATCTTATGATATAAGGATCAAGACCTATAGAGATAGTTCTTGAATGTTTCACAATGTAAGTTTGAGCAAATATAATAGCAAGATGTTGAAAGAGTTCACCATGGAAAGGATTCAATGAGATAGAATCCATATTAGTCTCTCATGAGAGATATGTTCCAATTCTTGTAAAGAATGGAAATAAGATAATTAAGATACCATGGTTTGTAGCAACAAATCTATCATGAATGTTATAAATGCACTTATCCCATATAATTTTGTTTGTGTTGGACATCAGAAGATGATATTCCAATAAGGTTTATTGGAAAGTCATTAAAAAAATCCATTAGTACTTGACAAGTACTTAATTATAGATTGTTAGTACTTAAATATGGAAATAAAGGAAGAGTTGGGTGTAAAGGATTACACCAATGCAAGCTTCTGAAATGACAAAAGTGATCACAATAAAATATGATTTAGAAGGATAAATGTTGTTAGTTGGAAGGGTTCTGAACTAATGGCCATTAATTCTATTCTATAAAAGAAGTTGAGTATACTTGTGTTATGAACACAATGTGATGCTATGTGGATCTAGAAGTCCATATGATGAACTTCTAGATGTTCCAATTGTTGATGACTGAGTAGTGATACTATGACAACAATGAATTTGCTTATTAGTAAAAGGAATATCAAATACCATATTATGGTGGTTTCATATCATAGAGAAGAGATAAAAAAACATGCAATAATATAGACTAAAATAGTAAAATGTTGCTAACATGCTGGATTAGCACTAGTGCAGCGGAAACATGGTTGACATTTTTAGATCACTAAGAATAATATTCATGGGTGATTGGCTCTAGTGCAAGTGAGAGTTTGTTGGAAAGGTATGCCAAGAGAGCCAATCATGTGATGATTGACATGGAACATGCCATAAGGATTTGATTAATATTGATAAAGGCAAGCTTCCAATTCATTTTGTTACATTTATTTATGAAATAATGAGGAAACATTATGAATGTCTAAAGAATTACAATACTCAATGGCATATGTCTTCAAGTACGTGACTTGGAGAATTGAGATCATATGAATGCTAAGGGTGTGCACATTCTTATTATGTCCCTAGTCACCTATTACTTTGGAAGGTAGATAGACACGAATAACACATAAGACTGGAGTGTGGGTTGGTTGATGATAGAATCTCATTAGTCATGATATGGCATATCAAACAAAGCATACAGATACATGTTATGGAACAATGTATCAGACAGACCCACCTTGAGAGTTATACATGGAAACTATCATTGGTGGTCATAGTTATCTCTCATAGTGAAGGTGGTGATTTTGATTCTTAGACTTGAAATCACTGCACTCATAACATGTCATGGGGTATACTTTGACATCATCAAACGTAATCCTAAATTACGGGTTGCCATAAAGGTGATGATTGGGTAGCTTTGAAACATGAATACTGAGTGTGGATGATAGAAATGGGATTTCTCCCTCTTACTAGAGTTTTATATCCTGGCCACTTGATAAACAAGATTGAGAAATGCATGTTCATTCACATGTGAATCAATATATGATATTGAGATCACATTATCTCAGACAATCTTCTCTTGGTTCAAAGAAGAGGGGTTGAACATTGAGAGGAGGATGATTACATGCCTCGAGTTTACTCTGGATACTGATACAAAGGAATTATACAATCACTACAACACCTTGAAAGATCTAGAGGAGGGTGAATAGAGCTTTTTGGTATTTTAAAATTCAATTAAAACTTAAATCAAAGAAGGAGGAAATAAGGAAGACACTTCGATTTAGAGTGGTTCCAACCTTTGAACCAAACGTTTTCATTCCATTACTCAATTGTCTCCGATTTAGATTTTGAAAGTGATTTATTTTTTTTACATCGCAAGCATGTTACAACAAAATATAATCACCTTCCACCTCCTAGAAGTAGCCTTCCCCTTTAATTATCCTCGACCTCCTTGAAGCAGCCTTCTTGAAGTAACCTCAAGCCCATGGAGTAGCCTTCATCGCCTTGAAGTAGATCCACCACCTTGAGGTAGCCTTCACCTAGAAGTAGCTCCAACCTCCTTTGAAGAAGCCTTCTTTAAGGAACCTCAAGCAACCTTGGAGTAGCCTTCTCCACCAAGAAGTAGCTTCACCACCTTTAAGTAGCCTTCACCTAGAAGTACCTTCAACCTCCTTTGAAGCAACCTTCTTGAAGTAACCTCAACCAACCATGGAGAAGCATTATTTGTCTTGAAGTAGCTGCAAGCAACCTCCCTCAGACAACCTCCTACACTTGGAGTAGTCAAGGAGAACAAATACAATACAAAGGAAATAGATTGGAAGAAAGAAATACTTAACCAATGAAGTACAATGTCTTGATTCTTGTATCAAGAATTTAGAACTCCTAACCACTTAGGATGGACGTTTCTTGGATGGTGGGTAAGAGGATATAGATATAGGACAGGAACATAGAGCTCAAGGAAGAAGATAGCAAGCGATTCTCAGCTTTTTTCTCTCAAGAATAATTACTCAAGTGTAGCTTGTGTATTATTGTATGTAAGTGATTATGTGAGTGTCCTAAGGCCTCTCCTATTTAAAGGAATGGTTTACAAGTGATTAGGGACATTCTATGTGACACCCTTTGCCACATAAAGTGAGATTACTCAAAACTTAATCACTATCAACCACTAATCAATGGATTATAGGAAATTAAAACCGATTTGCGACAAGCACCATGAGCTGAGATTTATTACACATTACTCAACACTTTTATTTCATAACATATATTCAAGGAGCTACATCATTGTTCTCCAATCAACCTATTACATAAGATAACAGTTTCACATGTATGTATATACCACCAAAGGCACGCAAGCCCAAAACCACATATCGATCATTGTTACAACCTCGATTTTTTTGTTTATATAGTTGTAATTACAATTGTTTCAAATAAATGTACTTGTTTGCAAATTGCATGAGTTATGATAAATATATGGGTTTCTTTTAAAACTTTTTCCTTGTGCATGGTTTTTCGTGGACCCTTTGGTAATAATGGGTTCAAGATAATAAAAGAGGAAGAAAAGTTAAAAGAAAACAAATAATGCATAAATAAGAAAGGAAATTGGAATAATGGTGAAAATATAAGAAATATGTGGAAAATGTGTGATTGAACATAATGGATGATATTTTGAACTCCACATAGTTTCTTGAGATACAAGGAATCAAGCTAAAGGAAAATAAGAGAGTAAGAGAGAAGAAATATGATTAAAATATTATTCATTAAGAAATAACTTGCACTTAAATAAAAGGCTCGTTTGCTTTTGAATTATGACCCCAAACTTGGCACGCCAATATACTAATTCATTATTAAGTTTCCCTCAAGATTTAAGATTAAAAAGAGACATGGTTTGAGACTTATGAATTTTCCAAAAATTCCTAAAGTGAGAGGATTTCAAATAAATGTCACAATAATTGAATTCTTTTTGTTGGGCGTGAGTGACCCGGATCGTTGGATCTTGATCCAACGAAGGTTGTTCATCATCTAGTTCAAACAGAACTAGGAAATAGACCAATGGAGGATGATTTCCAATTGCAATTTCCTCACGAATCATCACATGTGCAGACAAGGAAATAGCCTAGTTGGGTTCGGGAGAGGTTTCCGAACACACAAGACCTAGGTTCTTCGCACTTTGGAGGCGTCTAGAAGAAACGCCCAAATTGCCTAAAATGGGGGAAGTGACAAGGGTTAGGAACCCTAGAACCAGACCCCAATCCCATAAATAGGACCCCCTCTCGATTCCTCATGACTTCACGAGCCTAGTCGACAACTCCCCATCTACTCTCGTGCCTCGAAACCTCGTGTTGGCGTTGCTCCGGTGAGCTCCAAGCTGTAGTGCCGCCATGGGTGTTTCTTGTTGGATTGGGTAGGAATGAAGAGAAGTAGTCATTCGATCATATTCCATGGTGGACCATGAGATAGATCAACGGTCTAGGAGTGCTTCACGTTTCTGAAGGCGCGGGTGGAAATGATAAACATGGTTCGTTTGATCCTCATACAGTCAACGATGACTGGCGGTCCAACGACCATCTTTTTTTTTTTTGAAAAACCAAAGTAAGTCACCTCTCTAGTCCAAAACTCCAAAAAAATTCATGGATCTTTCATAATTCACTAAAAATCAATTCTTTGGCCAAAAAATAAAAGTAAATAGTGCTTTTTGATCAGAAAAATATATAAAATCTGATAAAAATAGAATCGGAGTCTGATATAGTGTGTAATTTAAAAAGTATATGAAGTTTTCTATTTTAACACATTAGATCATAATAAAACCCTAAAATGATGTGAAAATCGAGTATGATAGATCTTTTAGGTTTTTTTGAGTAATGTTAACCTATTAAGAGTAAAAGAAAAGATAAATCCAGAAAAGAATGATTGTATGCTTGTTTCACGGTTTTTATGCACATGATTATGCCTTAATGGATTAAAACCCTAATTTGGGGAAAATATGGGTTTTAATGGTACAAATCCGAAAGTGTAATTATATAATAGAGATGTGATGATCTCAAACTTGTTTTAAGATTAAAGAACCCTTAATGAGGATAATGGGAAGAATTAGGGTTTTGTAAATAAGAAACTTATTTTAGGGTTGTTAGCCTAAAAAGGAAATAAAGTTGGATAAAGAAACCTAAGAAACCCTAATGAACCCTAAGGGGCTTGGAAGCCTTAGAAAATATCCTCCTATCATTAGGGAGGTGTTTTGACATTAGGCAATCTATATGTTTTAGGAATTAAGAGTTCTTTGCATTAAGGTGCTTGCTTGGATATCTTTTTTATTTTGGATTCTATTGCTTAAGAATAGGTATGTGGTTACGCTTATGGTTACATCACTTTAGTTTCACGACGATTCCTAATGTTTAATCGGTTGCTTGGAAATAATTGATTGATTGTCTTTTATTTCATGCAACTATAAAGTGACTATGACTATCATCGTAATTATATGCACCTGTCTAACTCAGATCCTGGTCCTCCTCTGTAGTTATGATGATGATGAGATAGATGACCTAGTACATGGTCTACCCATGAGGTAGGATCATCAGATTATCATGAGTCAATGTGTTTCTCTACCCTTAGGTAGGACCATACGACTCCAAAACCCTATACATTGATCTACCTATAAGGTAGGATCATGGGGGTTAGTTGAGATCTACCATATGAGAGGTAGTATCCATGTCCACTATAGGGATAGAACAGAGTCTAGGGTATGTAAGGATTGATTAGTCATGTTTAAAATGTAAAGTTTGTTTTTTTAAATCATAATTTCTTGCATTATGTTGTTACAATTAAATGCAAGATTCTTGTTTCCCCCACATCCAGTATAATTTTTTATATTTACCGCCATTTTGTTTGTCGGCATTTTAGGTTATCAAGAAAATGGATAATTCCTTTAAAGTGACATTGATGTAATAAAGCTTAATAAAGAATTGGAGGATTGTAGTTAGATAAGTCTTTCTTGGGTAAAGACTTCTATATTTTGTAAGGTATGAATAGAAAAAATTTATTCCATTAAAAGTTTAGTTATAGTAGAATTTATTAATTATTGTTGATTATTTGCAAAACCACTGATCCTATTTTGGGATAACGCCTTTGACCTCTTGGTCTCCCTTTATTGGGGGCTACCAAGAGGCGGGGTCGTTACAATCATCATGTCTACAGGGATGATGCATAGGACTCTATTACTAGACATTATTCACATACCATGATACACCAGGTGTAGTTCCTCCTCATATTATATCCTCAGCTATCTTATCTTTAGTTTGGCATGCATGTCTACATAAAATATATTTAACCAATGGGGTGAGACAAAAGTCCAAGTGAGAGATATAACTCTCCACCAACTATATTATTATCACAGATAACTAAGTAGAAAAAAAAGCTTACTGAGCAGGTTGAGCAAAATCAACTAAATGACATATACCTCATGAATAAAGTATACAGAGCAGTAATATGCACTTGCCACTAAGTAGTAGAACAATCAATAATTTTAGAAGGAATATGCAGAATATATATAACTATTATAAACTAAATAGTATAAAAGCAACACAAGGCTTCAACCAATGTACACATATTTGATTCTAAACAAATATGATACCCGGCTATTTATGAGTTTATTATGCCCTGAGGAATTGGGTTGTACCACCAAAATCTAATTGACCACTGCTAAGTCAAAATTGGAGCCATACAAGGTCTATGGAAGAGTCAGAATCCACGACCTCACCAAACCTCATGGTCAGTACACGAGTACACCACTGAGACATACCAGTCAACTACAACCATATTCAAGCTATGAAAGTCCTAGCCCACTTTGTTATAGGTCATGGCACTAGTGAAACTGAGCTATGGTCCACAGCCACACTCCTGCCAGGGTATGCCCACAGCCAATCTTGTAAAAACTCATAAGCATCATATCACTAAGCTACATCCTACAGCTGCACTCCTTCCAGGGTATGGCCCGCAACCAATCATGTGAATTAAGGATACAAAGAGATCCTTAACTTGCACCCAACATATTCAACAATATGCACTCCAAGTTTCCCGTAGGAACTTCTCATTTCACCATCTAGCAAATACTAACACTTGAGATGGATCTACGGCATAGGGCAACTACATTATTAGGTTCCACTTGATTAATTAGACCAATTAGATGTATTTTAGCATCAATCAAGTTATAACGTACAAAACAAAGGCAAATTCTTCAAAAAAGAGGGCATAATATTACAACAGAAGATATAATTTTTTAAACTATAAATTGATACCAATCATGCCATAACACTATATAACTTCCATTCACAAGGCTATCACCATCATCACGTTATCATGGGATATCAATCCCTCATTTTAGTACCGGAGGGTATCACCTTAACTAGGCACTAAGCCTTTGCCAGGTCAAAAGACCCATTACATCATTCTTGTGAATTATTGCTATCTCATCATACCTTATTGAGCATATTGACATTACTCATGCCAAGCATCATTTGTGCTACATCACATATACACCATAGCAATCATTAGTTATGACATCCATCTCACCTTCAAGGTTAACATTATACAAATACAAGGAGAATATATTTCAATACATTAAATACTTTTAGGTAAGGCACGCCATGCATCATATGTCCCCTCAATTAAGGTCATGCTTAACCACATAGGGTTCCAAGCATCGTTTGTTTTCCAATCTTCGAATTTCACTACCTCCCACAAGTTTGGAGTGTATAAGTCTATGCACTGTTTATAATAACCAAGTCTACACATTCACATATTCGTACTTCATGTGTTCCCTTATCAAGTCTCACAGCCATCACTTAGTATTATTTAATCATCTTCATAGCACTCACAAGCTATAACATTCCATTAATCTGTAAGATTAAATTTATGTGAATAAAACATAGAGAGAGAATAGTTTCATGTTTCTAATCATGCATACTCAGCAAAAGTATCATGCCCTGGGATTAGGGTTAGTGTTCGTTACACATAACCTGATTAGAGTTTTACCTCATAATTATTATCACCAAACCCTAAATACACCATTCCCCACTTTCTTGGAGTTGATCTGATTGAACAACATTACTAGGTATCACCATTGCATACATGTATATGTGTATTATCTCATTAGGTTATGCATGTGTTACAACCATTCATTATATAAATATATTGACCATGTACTGACATAATGTCTCATCATTAAGTGATCAATTTGTTATTTCCTCTCATAAGTCATTAACCATATCATATTACTAAGGGATGTAAATCCTTAGATTACATATCTAGAGGATTTTACTTCAAACTATACACAAGATACTTATTAGCTCATTAACTTGTTCATATGATTTCTACACAATTGCTAACACCCTCTTATTTCAATAAAGCTTATAATCTTCATATGCACTATATAAGGTTCACATGGGTACTCACATGGTTGCAACATTAATTTTCACCATCCAATTATGAATAATATGGAAAGGAATTAGACTAGATACATGTCATGAATTACAATCTTTCAATAGGGTGAGCACAGAGGTCATATTATCTCAAGATTAGGGTTGCTATACGATTACTTCACCACTAAACCCTACTCCCATTACTTTCTACATGTTTGGAGAGTCTAAGGATTTAGCATCATAGTTAAGGATTGACCATTCATAATTATATGATCTTCGATAGATCATTACACTATGTATTGATTACATCATTGTTCAAGAGTATAGGTGTGATGGCTCTTCATCACACATGTGCTAACTAATCAATTACATGGTATCTTGTTATATCACCTAGCCTAAGATATCAGATTAATCTTCATCATGAGATATCGGTTACACCTCCCAACATGAGGTATCGGTTTAGCACTTCAAGTGTGTTATCTTCTCACTCAGTAAGATAGTATCTTAGCTTAGCCTCACCCTAATGTGTCAACCACTTAGTCCATAAAGTGTGTCGGCCTCTCTCCTATAGGAGGGTACCTCAGTTTAGTACCTACATTATGTGTCAGCTTGACCTTATCAAAGTGTGTCGACTACCCATAAACATAGTGTGAAGTATTAGCATTCTCAAGGTGTGTTGGGTTAGACATCATCAAGGTATATCATTTTGTCATCTCTTGGTGTGTCAACTTGGTACTTGACCTAAGATGTCGGGTTAGTTCACATTATAGGGTGACAGTTTAAGCACTTCATATTAGCATGTCGGGTTAGCCTCATCAAAGCATATCGGTTTGATACTTCCATGTATGTCAACTTATTACATGATGTGTCAACTTATCACAACCAAGGTATGAAAGGTTAACCTCCCAAGGTGTATCGGTTCAAGTGCAAACTAAGCATGTTAGTTTAAGCACTACATTGCATCTTGGTTTAACCCCCTTAGTGTAATGTCGACTTGTCATCTTAAATCTTAGGATATCGGCCACCAACCATTACTATTGCTAAGGAACATCAACATAATCCAAGCAAGAAAGAACAAGATCTGAAATGGAAAATTAGATAAGATTCCTTCATTAAAATAATACTCCAGATCCTCGTCATCTACTACCATGTAAAGAAAACGATTTAGAGAAGAAAAAGAGTGAAATAATAGTGAAGGCTAAGAGTTATATAACCCACCTCAAGAAGATCTCCACCAAGGGTTCAAGATCCATGATTAAAGCTCCAAGGCACACGTTTTATTAAAGTTGAAGATGATCCATCAAGAGTCCCAAACTCAACCTCAACCTTATCTTCAAGAAAGAAGAAGAAGTTGTCAAGGTTATGATAGATCAATAAGGAAGGAAAGAGAGATGCTTCATTTGACATGATATATGACCTTAGAGATGATAGTTATTCCTCAAGAACACCTTCATTCAAGGTATGATTCATGTCCGAGAGAAGAAGAAGAAGATGTAGAAGAGATCTTAAAGAAATCATCACCAAGAAACACAGCTCACCAAAATGGAAGTTAAATAAGGAATCATCATGAGCAAGGAACTCGACCTCTAAGCTCCATGGGACTTCCTCTAGCTCCTTAAGTTTCCAAGCTCATCCACCAAGAAGACAAGAACATGAATGGATGAAAAAGGTTCACTTGTGAGAAGAGGTAGGGGTTATATACTTGAGGGAAGAAAGAGAGATCAAAAGAGAGGTCTCATCACCTTAAGAGTCTAGGTGACACTTGTCCACATGCAAAGGCCATGTGAAACCACTTTAGCTTAACATGAAAGATATGGTGATATACTATAGGTAGAGTCTCAGTCTCTTGGCCTCTTACTAAGGGCACCACTTCTCCAAACTGATATACTACTCTTCACCAAACCGATACACTACAATCCAAGGTCAAAACACACATTGTTCATAGATCATTATTACTATGAGGATGCCACTTCTTGCCTGAGATCCAAACTAGGAGACACCTATTACTCTATCTTCTAGATGATGTCAACAAGATAAGTAGAACTATAGAGATGGTAAACTACATGTTAACCCTATACTTTGGGTAAATTTCAATTTTCACCAAGACTAATACACAAGGCACAAGAAACTTCCAAACCAACTCAAACTTAAAACTTAAGCTCTCCATGGGGTGCACCTTAGCATAATTATCTCCCTTATGATGTTAAAGAGTTGAGGTAATGCTCAACATATGACATATGGCAAGATAACCCCTTATCTTGGGTAAATTGCACTCTGGTCCAAAACAAGCAAACATTGCTCAAACATCATTCAAATGGGTCAAAACTTGAAACATAGGCATGCTACATGTTAGTAAAACACCTCAAAGGATTATATTTAAGTTCTAAACAACTAACTTAAGAAAAAAAAATAGAGTTATCCCAAAACTCAGGTCAGGGTCCTTACAATGTAGGGAGTGTGTAGAGTGTTCTTAGTGCTTAACTAGTTGTTAGGTAGAAAGTAGTTGGGTTGCAACGGCTAAAATGTTCGCTAAATGCAAAGTTTCCAAAACTTTTCTCAATCGACAATATTTTCGACTAGATGACTCTGGTCAACCCAACTACTGAGTCTTGGTTATCTGAGTCTTAGACCGAGTGATTCTTGGTCTACACTTTTGATGACCGAAAAGGACTTTTTGCAAGGATTTCCAATGTATGTGAGGTCCTATTGATGACTCAAATGAAATCTATCAACCCTAAAGTCTACATGTGAGTGTAAAATAGGGTTTTGGTTGGATAGGGATAATATAACGCTTGATTTACATGATATCGAAGTACTTGTACATTATATACTTATACAAGCTTTTATATTGGGTATACATTGAAGACAATTATGAAAATATTAAGCATTTAAGTGCCTTGATCATCAATTATCCACGTAATATGATCTTATCATCATCTTAAACCCTAAAATACTCAAGTAGCATGTGAGATACACAAGAATGAAATGTTTGTCATCATCAAAACAAAGGGTATGTTAATGTCCAATTTTGCCAACACACCTTACACAGATTGTAGGTTGAAGTTGTTCTCCAACTCTCCACTCACTTGGGTAGCATTGATGTGTGACTAGGAACATCTCTCTGCTTCTGATGTCATAAGTTAGTTATGGACATTTAGTGCCAACATGATATGGGACCTATAGGGTCACACACATAGGAACTCATACAGAAGAGGAGTTTAATCTTTGATGATGATTGGATTGGTTACTAAACTAT
This sequence comes from Alisma plantago-aquatica, assembly GCA_963693085.1. NCBI lineage: Eukaryota > Viridiplantae > Streptophyta > Magnoliopsida > Alismatales > Alismataceae > Alisma > Alisma plantago-aquatica. The sequence continues at coordinate 771,823,220 of OY856413.1, read as the reverse complement.
TTAGGTATTCAATTCACGCAACGGATCAGCTGACTGCACCGCTAGCTAATCATCTCATAGGGTGAGAAGGCCATTTGGAGTGCCAAATGATCGGCTCAAATGTTGAGATGGTTGTTTAGAATATCAGGCTAGTTGGAACTAAATTGGCTAATGTTTTGCACGAATCAAGTGCAACTAATTGGCTCAATGGGTGAATTGATCAGCTCGGGTAGAGCGAGATGACAAGTTCACATAGTGAACCAATTATATTGGTTGGATCAGAGGAAGTGACTAGTAACTTTCCCAAATTCATGAGAAAGTTTGATCATTTTGATTGATCAATTATATTAATACAAGGAAATCAATTCTCATATTAATTGGAAACAATTTTGCAAAATTCATGAACAAATGGGAAACTGCTAGACGACCATCTCACAGTGTGAACCGAATAGCTTGTGTGCTAGACGGTCATTTGGTTTTTCATATGACCAGTTTGGGTGTCACAGGTTGTGAAAATTCAAGATCTTCTGGTCCCTTCCACTCCCACACAGATCATGAACAGACTGGGAACCCTATCGCCAAGCCCTCCTATAAATAAAGGGGTATTGGAGTCTTCCTAACATATACAATTGAGAATTATTTTCTCTAAATATATTTTTCCTTTCTAGTTTTGGTAGCCAAGAGAGTCCTACATGACTAGGGAGGGATAGTGGTGGGAGAGAACAATTGAGGATCATAGTTTTGGGAGAGAAAGTTGGTGACTAGTATGCCAACAGGAGAGACAACTCCTTCCTATCCATTCTATTAGAATGACATGAGTTCCAGTTGGTATGTGTGGACTACTTGAGAGGTAGGATTCCTTTGGTTGTTGCTAGGAGGACAATGTCAGTTTGCAGTCCGTGGCGAGATCGTAGGAGTCACTGCAAAAGTTGTCCAGTTTGTCATCCATGGAGAAGACCAGGAGTTGTACAGGGCACCACCCAAGAGAAATAAGAAGATAGTTCATTGCAATGAGTTGTTTTTTCTAGACTTACTCCATGACCAGGTATAAAATCATTAAACCATCCTTTCTATTTGATAGTAGTTGATGCAATATTGCTGTTATGGAAATATGGATAGATAAACTTTTTGTTTCTGCTTCCATATTCTATGGCTATATTTCCCAACATTTCATACCACGTGATCATCCCTGAGTGGACCGACCCATTGTATCCATGGCTCATAGCTGTCTTTCCCAGGGCGTCACCCTATGAATGGGTGCCCACAAGTCTAGGATGCCCCACAGCAGCAATCGTCAGAGAGTCGTTGGGCATGGGCATGTGCTGCCCCGAACTGAGCATTGGAGGTGTTGGACCATCTTGGATGGCACCCATGAGTCTCACCATGCTTCCACATTCTCCCAAGGAGTAGTAGGGTCAAGACTCTGAGGTTGCCTAGGCCGACGGCACTATATCTAGACCTGGAGCAAAACAAATGAATGGGAGGAGCTATTCCAGGGCACAAGGTATTGCGAAAATAGGGGGAAAGAACAGATGAATGGAGGGAGGAAGTATTTCACATTCAATTGAATCAAAGGGGGTGGGAAAAGGCACAAATTGGTGGTGTTGTGGAAGAGTAGGTGTAGGTAGTGTCATTGGTGTTAGTGGCATGTATGGAGGATAGAGACAACGTTTCACTCGTTGGATCTCTAAGGGTGATCCGTGGATAAGGATCCAATGGTCACAGATGCTCGAGCTAGAACAATAGAAGAAAAAAAGAGTGGAACATGTACCATGGCTGGGCCGTGTGATATTTTGGCCCTAGGGAGAAGTCGGTCCAGGAAGGCTTGAAAGGCAATTAAATCAAGTAAAAATGTCACCTACTTCAAATCATCATAACTTTTGACTCATGGATCTAATTCAGATGATTTTTGGGTTGTTGGATTTGTAATTGAGTCCATTACAACATGGTACATACTAGAAGGGAAAAAGATCATGGTGATGATGATAAAAATTAGATTCAAGAAGTTGACATGATATAGCATAATAATTAGTCCAATTTCTCAAATTAGAGCCACATTTTAAGAGATTTAGCAATTGAGGTGATCAAATTGGAGCATCTCAACCTTTCAAGTATTAAATTTATATTTTATGAGATAGAAATAGTATAATAGAGGGGAGAAAGAATCAAGTTTGTCACATCCTTCCCTCACAAGAAATATTTTCCTCAAAATTGGTCTAAGATCATAGTTAGGAGTCAACGTCAACACCCATCATATGGCATTAACCATCCCATAGGTTTCAGACCATCCCCCATCATGGGGTGCACACACATGTCATCATTATCAAGGGTTTAATCATCTTGATCATACATGTCACTTGATGTTTTATCATATTATGACATCATCATTTCATTAGGGTTTTCCCATTCCTTAGTATACCTACATTAGGGTTTTCATTCATATACTCATCTAGATCAAGATGTCTTATCACAATCTATTTTATCAAATTTCAAAATAACATGTTCATTACCTTGAACTTGTATTCATCACTACTCTGTATTTCATGAATGTTTTAGTTTCCCCCCATAATTCTACCAGATCTAATCAATCATTTTCATTATTTTTCATTTCAAATCTGAAATTAAGCATTGTATTCATGAACATTCAAGCTAAGAACCCAAGGCATCATCATATAGAGTTCATGACTTTATATCTATATCTTTTATGCAAGGTATACTTTCATATTAGGTCTAGCTTATGAGAGTGACTTATTTTGCATATGTCAAATTTTTAATGCAAGTGAGATATTTCATGTATCAAACATCATTTTAGCAACAACATCATTAATAATATTTGAGGTTTTGTAACTATATCATTTGTATCTAGAAAGTTCTCCACAAGCTCAAGCCACTCAAGCTAAGAAATGTCTATGTCGAGCAAGACGTGTTAACCACAACCATCTAAGCATAACAAAATTTTCTACCTATCTTTCGAGAAACAAGGACAACCACTAGATTCCTTTGCATACAACCAATAACTTGAGTAAGAGGCTCATCATGGAGATTACACATCATGTACATCATATTCGGGCCTTTTGACATCTCCCTCACCTATATAGGAAGTGTCATATATTCAATTACCTCTTTATCTAGGGATAGATCAGGAAATCTAGGGTTCAAAATTTATCATAGGAACCACACACTAGGTGTCTCAACTCCTATACATAGAAGTACTCCAGATAAGGACTCATCATCATGTATTTCATCATTTGCATTTGTTTCAACATTCACATATATTTTGTAGGATAGGTACCCTATCTTCTCATGTGTCAGGTTGACTGATACCAAGAGTTCACCCTATTCATATACCACATGCTACATGTCATCCTTTATAAAGACATTGAGGCCTATGTTGGTCTCAAAGCATATCTCACTCATCATATCTCATCATATACAAGACTAGGTACAAGCATGCATGTAAACCCACTAGTTACGTTTAGCACACCAATCAAGTCATATGTTCCATAGTCGATGCTAGGTTTAGCTATGGTTGCATGGTCAAACCCATCTATTTTTATCAAAAAGAAAATGAATCCTCCAACATCAAACATAGGTCATTGTGACAAACTCATGCCATCAATATTGACATCATCATCATCATTGTCGTCATCATCATCATCATCATCGTCGTCATCATCATCATCATCATCATCATCATCATCGTCATCGTCATTGTCATCGTCGTCATCATCATTGTCATCATCATCATCATCATCATCATCATCATCATCATCATCATCATCATCATCATCATCATCCATCATTATAAACATAGGTCATCTAGGCTACATACTAGCCTAACATTTATTATGGCTCTAGAAAACTCTAGAGACTACATATATCATCTAAACTCTCTCATCTTGACTTGAAGTTACATCTCTATCTCTTAGGTTACATGGACACTCACTACCTTTCTATGTGTGGTAACAATTTACATATATACATATACTTATACTTGATATAAGTTTTCTCCAATGTTGAAATGGGCGATGGAAACCACCATAATCCATTTGATCGAAACAAAAACCAAAATGAGTTACCACACTCATTAGGTAGTCTAGTACCATGAAGCATATAGAACTAGAAAGAACATTGTGCACACCTATATAGCTACCCTAAGCACATGCACAAATCATTTGTCTAGAGTGATAATAAGAACTCCCTTTTCTCATCCTCCTGAACCTACAACCCATACCACAGGATAGAAGGAGGAGAAAATAAAGATTCTAGGGATTACACAAGTATACACTTAGTTCTAGAACATCTAGGTTCTAACTTAGAGGCTAAGTCAAAGGACAACTCGTTAAGTTTCTAGGGTGAGATGTAAGTTTATATTTAGTTTGTGTTTCATGTGAGTACTTTTTGGTGTAGTTATTTTTCATGCTCTGATACCATCTATCAAGGAACCATTTATTACCCAAATCCTAACTCCAAATGACCACAAAGTCAATGATGATAGTACTTAGGCGTCCATCCCTAGCATGGTATTACAAATTCTGAATATGGAAGCCTAAAGCTTAGAATACAAGAATAGATAACAAGATACAAATCATCAATCATAATATCAACACTCAACAAGTATTATTAATAAACATAGTCTTGTTACATGATTTAAATTTACACATTAACGAGTACATTTTTACAAGTATGCTCATGTACACTAGGGATCTTACAACAAGTACACCTGACATATCTCACCATGCCCATCAACTTCTATCCATCTTTGAACCCATAAAATACATCAAATAAGGCGGTTCAAGCACATGAGGTGCTGAGTACAGGGCTAAAAGATACATATGCATAAGCTTTACATATTTTGATCAGAGGTGCAGAAGTAATGAACAAGAATAAACAGGTAAAGTATTTTGCAAAGAGAGAGCCAATGTTTTATATCATTTTCCTCCAATTATACCAACAACATCATATATCATAAGGCCTTTTACTACTTCCCATCATAAGAGTTTGTAAGGGTACTCAAGATTAGCTAACCCCTTTTATCGACATGGTATGCCCTGTCTTGACAGCTAAAGTAAGGCACCCAACCTTGTGTCCTTACCCTAAGAATACAAATAGGTTCCCAAGGTTTGTATAATTGAGTTTTTATATAATTTTTACAAGTTATAAAACAATGGTACAAGAAAAACATCGAGTACAATACTAGAGTACTACATGGCAATATTTGAGAAAGTAAATAGGCATACATATGTATCACATTTTAAACAAGAAATCCACAGTTGTATAATTATTTAAAATATGTACTTCATTCATAGATTGAACCTAACTCATACTTGACCATCTAGATCTCAAGCAACACATGGTAAAGCACAAGAGTTCATACATGTACTAGTTTCTCAGCATTAATCCTAACTAGCTTTATTTTAGGGTTTTTTTTCTCCAAGTTAGGTTCCAAGTTGGTTATGAGTGTATTAGATGATGAGTGTATTAGATGATCTTTTAGTAATTTATTACTCAAGAAGTGGTGGTTCAAGTTTCATGTCATTTTGAGGTTCCATGCATTTTATATGATCATTACAAGATTTAAATCACTTCTATGAAATTTAGGTCAATAGACTCATAAAAGAGTAATCAAGGTATTGATTCATCAAGTCATGATAACTAAGCATAAAGAGGGTTTACATCAGCAAGATAAGGACATAAGAAGCATAATCAAAGTTGATGGATGTCCCCTAGGGTCTAAGCATCATATGACCAACATGAGGATAAACATTTCCACAAACGAGCACATAACAATATAGTTCACATATGTCATCATGATTCAACATGAGACTATGGTAATACACCCACATCCAAGATATCATAAGGGTTGGAGAATTCCCTGATTTGATGGGAGCAAACAAGAGAAAAGGATCCCTATAAACATGAAGGCACAAGAAGAACAATTCCAATCATTTAGGTCGCATTAGGAAATACAGGATTTGTTACACCATAATAGATGAAGACAGCGGATCACATGCATTAAAGCCACCACATACCACAATGTTACTAATACAAAAGATCTAACATGATCTTAAGCATAAAAGGAGTCATACTCATCATTTGATTGAAGTATAACCATTCAATGCAATACATGAGTCACATCCATGCATTTCATGGCATAAGGACCAAACAATCATATAGAGATACCATATGTGCAAAGTGTTCCATGAAGAGGCCACATGTTATTTATTTTCCAAATTAGGTAAGCCTAGATGGCACAAAGAAATAAGATTAACATGCTAGGGTAAGGTCCATCATTTACATTCAGAACAAGTCACCAATGTACATTCCAGGTCATTGAAGTGCAAGAATGATGATTAGGGCTTCCATGGTGATCAAGATTCATACAAGTTACTAATTTTAGGTGAATAAAGTAGATTGAGTATCAAAGAAAAAACTTGATCAACTACATGTATCAAATATAGTCAACATAGTCAAACTTTCTATTATTAGAGAATAAAGTGAACTAGAAGAAGATTTAATGTATGAAATCATGTTAATTGTGTAGTACTCATCGAGCTAATCAATTTGATATATTGGTTTGCTATATTAGGACAAGGGAGGAGGGAGATATTTATTTTCAAAGAATTGCATTAACACTATATTGAAAGGACTTAGGTGTTACCATGTATTATTTGGCGAGAGTCAGTGGCTGCATGATGGGAGTCTATCATGGACCCAGCTTGATTGGTGAATGGAATTTTCTAATTCCACTAGATGAGGGTGTGCAACCAATTCTTTTTGCTCCAACCCTAGATATGGCACCGAAGACCAGGGTAACCTTGGAGTCTCGACCCTACTACTGCTTGGGTGAATCTGGAAGCATAGTTAGACTCACGGGCACCAGCCATGATGGGCTGACACATCCACCCCTCATTTTGGGGATACACATGCCCATGCCCAACGACTCTCTGGTGGTTGCCTCTGTGGGGCATCCTAGACTTGCAGGCACCCGTTCGCAGGGTGACAGCTTGGGAAAGATGACTACCAGTCGTGGATGCAAAGGGTCGGTCCACCCTAAGGATGATGATGGGAGCAGTTGTTTTAGGGCATGAGGTATTGAAAAAGTAGAGGGGAAAGAATGAATGAATGGAGGGAGGAAGTATTTCATGTTCAATTGAACCAAAAGGTGTGAGGAAAGGAGTTGATTGGTTGTGTTGTGGTAGAGTAGGTGGAGCTAGCGCCATTGGTGCTGGTGACATTTACAGAGGATAGAGACAAGGTTTCAGCTGTTGGATCTCTGGGGGAAATCTGTGGATAAGGATCCAACTGTCACAAATACTCAAGATAGAACAATAGAGAAAAAAGGGTGAAATAGGTGACGCAACTGGGCCGTGTGATATTTGGGCCCCAGGGAGAGGCCGGCCCAAGAAGGCTCGAAAGGCTATTAAATCAAGTAAAAAGGTCACCACTTCAAATCATCATAACTTTTGACTCATGGATCCAATTGAGATGATTTTTGCACCATTGTATTCATATTTGAGTCCATTACAACATGGTATACTAGAAGGCCAAAAGATCATGGTGATGAGGTTCAAAATTAGATGCAATAATCTGACATGATATATCCTGATACTTAGTCCAATTTCTCACATTAGAGCCACATTTCAAGAGATTTAGCAATAGAGTTGATCAAATTAGAGCATCGCAACCTTTCAAATATTAAATTTATGCTTTATGAGAGAGAAATAATATAATATAGGAGAGATAAATCAAGGTTGTTACAATTTTTCTTTGTTGAGAGGGGAGTGAGGCACTCATTTATCATTAAAGAGTGGTGTTTATTTTTTCTAACTTGCTTGTTAGTAATATATCTTATCATCTTTTGTTAGAAACCTCTTTGGTTGGTTATACTATTTTTTGGAGTTCTGACCACCATGTGTTCTTTTGGTTCTCAAGATACAACATTCTAGTGGATCTCATTCCTCTTGACATCCATATATTCAATGTGATACCAGGGAAGGATATCTTCATGAAGTATAAGTTAGGGAATGTGGTTCTAAGTTTGTGGAGTTTAGGGATAGTAGTGTCTCTTGGTTCTTACAAGGAGATAGGAAGATCCTCTCTACATGTCCAGTGTCAGTATCTATATCAAGAGGAAGATGAAGTAGGGTTGTGCAGCTTTCATGGCACATGTGATGGATACTAAGGTGAAGAGAGCAAGGATAGATAATGATCCTGTGGTGTAGGATTTTGTGGACGTATTTATTGACAATTTTATAGGTTTTCCACCTCCTAGGAAGATTTATCTTGATACCAATCTATTACCAAGAATGCAACCCATAACACAAGAACAATATAGGGTGGCACTAGCTCAGATGATGGAGTTGAAGGTTTAGTTTTGGATTTAATGAAGAAAGGGTTCATACAAATATGAATATCCCCTTGGTGTGATCCAATGTTACTCAAAAAGTAGAAAGATGGTTCTATGAGGTTATTCCTATAATAAAGGTAGATGAATAGGGTAATAGTGAAGAAGAAGTATATGTTTTTGAAGATTGGTGACTTGTTTATTTAGTAGAGGATTCTACATAGTTCTTTCATATGGATCTAAAACATATGTATGATAAGTTGAGGGTCAAGGTAGATTACATACCTAAAGAAACTTGTAGGAATAGGTATGGTCACTATGATAGAGTGGATTTTTCTTTAATTTTGAGGGCAAAATTTCCTCTAAGGTATGTAGGATGTTATGGAGTGAACTTTCAAGATTTTGGATACACATTGGATATGTGAGTTCATATATTTGATTTTGGGATGGACTTTTCAATTTATGTATATATCAATGAATTGGATACAGTTGGAAGTTGATTGATGTTAAAAATATTTTCTACATCCCTTAATATATGCCTCTTTAAAGTATTTAATTGATTGGTCAAATATTGATATTTTGATATCAAAATTGGATGGTATGTGATCTGGATGGCAGTGAAGATATGTCTAAAGTTTCATGAAATTAGGATGTTCCTAGGAGACAGTAATGATGTCTGAAAAATGATAAAATAATATGTACTTTTAAGTATGATATACTAAGGATTCCTTTGTCTTCCTTAAGCTTGATATCCATCTCATCTAGATGCCCAAGTGGCTTGCAAGCCACAAATCTAACTGGGCAGTCTCCATCCAAGCCACACACCACTACTCAATAGTCGATGTAGTATCTTCTACCATGTGGTTATATCCGCGTCAAGAGGGTGAATGGCTATGCCAAGTCTCAACCAAGCCCACATCTTAGTCGTGGCCCTATGAGAGAAACTGAATGGGCAGTTTCCCTTTCTTCTCAAGATCTTTAGTGTGAACCCTCATTTGAGGCGTGAGGGTGTGGTGATGGTGTCAATGCGGCCTTCTCTTCCTCGTCTTCTCCACATATGAGGAAGCAAGAAGAGAGTTCTGTGAGGAGGACTAAGTGTTGTAAAAACACCATCGAGACCTTGTAAAGGCAACAGGAGGTATATTTTAGGCTTTGAGGTGAGATGCTGGGTGGATGAGCTCGGGTACATCAGACAAGAAGAAGCTCTAGAAAGAAAATTTCAGGTTCCCCACCAAGTCAGAATAGTGCAAGAAATTTGTAGGAAGACTTGCAGTCAGGTTGCTTGAGACAGTCTGACGAGTTGATGGAGGCAGAGACCTGGATCAGTAGTCCTCGCCCTAAGAAGCTGAGAGTGATGGAGTCCCAGAGGCGCACCTAAACTCCCAAGTAGTAGCAAGAGGAAGTGATGCTTGTTTGCTCACCATGGGGTCCATGCACGGCGGCACTCAAGCATGCAGGCATCGAGAGTTGCAGTTCTGAGATACGGGTGGCGTCAAGTAGGAGAGAAAGAGAGGGATCCCGGAGAGCCAGAGTGGTCCTTTTATAACAACCTTGTGTAGAAGGAGATCCACATCCACATCCACATCCAAGAAGCATCGAGTCCACCATGGACATGGACACACTACTGGGATATCGAAGTTATAGATGAGGTTTTCATCTTCCCATATTTGTTGCCCACCAGAAACCCACCTCATGACAGCGGCGCTCACATAGAACCCAAGCGGGCTCATGTTCGTGAGAAATAGAGAAAGGAAAGGAGGAATAAGGCAGGTCAGGTTCAGAAACCAGAGCATCCAGCTCAACGAGATCTATGAGCTAAGGGTCGCACCCTAGTGGCCCACTGGCCCGAAAAGGTAATAATCTTCATAAATGTATAGATCTTTGATAATTCACAATAAATAGCTCGTTAATCAGAAAAATGTAAATAAGGTATCAAAATATTTAGAAAAATGAGTAGAACCACATGGAATCCTAATATTTGTCTTTTGATGAATAAAATATGTTGGTATCACACAAGATGTATTATACTCATTTCTTGGATAATAAATATCAAACAATGGCCTAAAATTATGACAAAATGTCAGTAAATCCATATTCATGTTTATAATATATTTAAGGTTAGTGATTATGATGTTGATGCATGAAATCATGTAATTTTCTCCATGTGGCTAATTAGGGCTAATAACCCTAATAATGTGCAATAATTACAAACATGATCAGGAAACCCTAAAAATTGCAAAGTAAGCTTATATCACTATCTGGAAGGTAATATATAATTATGAGATCATAATTTTGCATATAAATAAGGTTACATGTTTAAGGATCCTATAATGATGAGAAAACCCTAATTGCATTAATGTATATAATCCAGGGTAAATACATGCAAACAATGATATAGAAATTGATGATCATAGTTTTGGTACTAAATTGGAATACAACATCAATAAAATGAATCCCACATAATAATGATGATAAGACAAGTAATAAAGCATATATCCTAATGAACTAAGATAAACCCTATCGAACATAACTAGGGTTAATGATGATGAGAACCTAATGGTGATATGTGATCTTGTCTTAATCAAGGGTTGACAAGGATATAGATGACTCATGAATATGTGGTTTAGATTATCTGTGATCAAGGTACGCCATTACCTCTTACTTGGCTTATTATTCAGTATGGTTGTGTTATGTGTGTACAATTACTTGGCATATGGTATTGGATGAAATGATTGTTCTTGTATGATATCTTGCTTTATTTTATGTACTTATGGATATGAACACATGTAACATAATATATTTGTTCCATTATATCTAAGCACTTCAACTTTTCGGTAGTCAAGTGTGGGAAAATAAAGTACTTCAACTCTTTGGTAGTCAAGTATTTGAAAGTGTTCCAACTCTTTGGTAGTCTGACCACATTATGAAATGCTCCAACTCTTTGGTAGTCAATCATAAGGCCTTTGATGAATTCAACTTTTGACAGTCAATGCATGGATGATATAATGGAAAATGTGCATAAAATATGTATTCTCTTTTTTTAATAAATATCTTTGTTCAAGTATATGCCTTTTCCTATATTTCTTTTATTACTACCAGGTACTAGTTTTATTTTATTGCCAAGATTAGTAATGAGAGGTATATAAAAATACACAAAGGCATACTCAGTACAATATTTTTGAATATTGTGTTGACGTGTACCACATGAAATATTTTGTTTAGGTTGTGGACATATGATCTTCAAGAACCAGGATAATTGAGAGTTGTATGGCGAGCTGGTGCATAGGTGGACAGGTTGTCTAAAGATCCTGTGGTTTGGTGGTATTACATGTATATGTAAAAGTTTGTTGTTCAATATATAATATCATATGTTGTAACAATTCATTTTTTAATTATATGTTGAATGGTGAACATGTGTTGTATGGTTTTATTATTGTTCATGTGCATGTGCTACTGTTGTTTTCTTCATACTTCCTCTGACTTTCTTCTTCTTAGCCTAGTGTGTGGTGCTTAAATTGTGATTCTCATTGAGGTGAGATTTCAATTTGGATGTCACATATCATATTAAGATTTAGAAAATATGGGGACATCACAGGTGGTATCAGAGCATGAACAATAGCAAACCATGTCATTTGCTCATTATGCAACTCAAACTAAAGAAAACCTTGAACTTTAAAAATCTTTAGGGTTAGATTAGTTGTCTTTTTGATATTAGATTTGTCCTAGCCTCTAGGTTAGCACCTGGATGTCTAAGAACTAGGTCTAGAATAGTGCTTGTTTTATATAAAGTCCTAAGATGGCATTCCTTGCTTATAATGTGGTGGTATGGGATGTTACATTATTCGGAAATGATGTGCATCAAGGGAAGATAAATCCTAGACATATAGCGCTCATTGTCTAGGGTAGATACTCTAGTTTACACCATGTTCTCACCCTTTTCACTAGGTGACATGACACAAGACTCTCTACTATGTGTGGGACACTCATTTTGTGGATTTGGTTTTTGATTCCAATCAGATCAAACCTTGATAGTTTTCTCTTATGCATGTTTTATCAGAGAAAAACTATATAATGTTTTATTATATATGTAAGTATTAAATAAATGTGTCCCCACACATGTAAAAGTAGGAGGTGGTCATGCAACCTAAGTGAAATTGTATGACATCAGTTTAGGAGAGAGATTAGTTCTAGATTAGATGTCTAGAGCCTTGTTGGAATATGTGATAGATGGAATAGATGAAATAAGTTTTGATGGTATGATGTAAGTTTTATATAGAGATATGTTGGTTTATGATGATCAAAGTTAGATCTGAGAATTTAAGTTTAGTTTTGAGGATTGAGATAATTTTTATGATGCAAGCTTGTGTGCTTTTGTAAGCTAAGATAGGCTATGTTAAGACAAAATGTGAATCAGCACGAGCCTCAAGATCTTTTACAAAGGAGGACCTCTAGTGTTAAGACCAGTTTAATGGTTGACTCCATAGAGAGTGAGACCCAAAGGGAGAAGGTTAGAGAACATGCTCCAAGACATGAGAATTATGAGAAATACACATTATGATATGTCCTAAACTAGACCACTCCTGAGTGAATGAGTTGAGTTGCTTTATGCATGATTCCTATAGTCTTTTTGAGCCCTATATGTCCTTGGGAGGACCAAACCCTAAAATTAGAGAGGCTCTATATACATGTGTACATGTGGACAAGGCTATGTGAGAACCTACAATCTGGGTGAGGGAGAAAGAGTCCCAAGATCATGGAGGAGGTAAATGATGTTAATATGTCATGAAACCTCATGCTCGGGTTGGTGGTTCTCTACATAGGACTCTAGTGGTCTAAATAAGAGAGTTTTGGGTAAGCATGTTTCATGGGTAGAGGACCTATGAAGAGCATGTGATATCATGTTCTGGTTTGTGCTTATGTGGCCAGATCTTGTCATCAGTGCCAATGAGGTAGACCTGAGAACCCTAGACCAAGGAGGGAAGATAAAGTATATGCATATGAGATACTCATAGAATTGAGTTATCTCAGAGAGACTGATCATGGCACTACCCTCATGATATGGGTCAGGAGAACCTCATTGGACTAGATAAATTTTTTATATATGTTTGATTGGATACTCATATAAGTTTGTGTAGCACAATTGTGATATAATATATATGTTCATGATCTAATCTTGAGATGTAATGTATGATGACATGATAAGATTGGGAAAACCCTAATGATGTTTTAAAATAGCTCTCTATTAGTTGGCTAGCCATATGTGTGAATTATGATAATGTGAAGTTGGATAATAACATGATGAATTTCTTATAGATTTTTCATCCTAATATGAGAAAGTACAATGAGATGACACTAATGATACATGTTACATGAATAGTGATGACATAATATGGATGGTGAATTTGGTGATGGATTCACTAATAAACTTGTAACTTAATATGAAAGTGAAAGGAGATCATCTTAATGATATATGCCAAGCAGTGATAATGCTAGTGCTTAATAAAGATGTGGAATATAGTTTGAAAAATTAGCACAATGTGATGATGATGGAAACTAATATGATCTAGATGGAAAACGTGAGTTAATTGTAGTTAACTCCCTCATAAAAAGTATATGTTAATGTTGGAAACCTTAATGTTAGGGTAAATGTGGATGTAAATCATAAAAATATGAAATATGCCATGATGTAACCTAAGCTTCTAAACCATGTTATATGTTGAGGGTTCACCTTAGATGCTTTTAAAATCTCTTAGAGGTTCTTTGGATATGTGGTTCTAGGTATCTTGTGTAGATATGTTGCACCTAGTGTGGTGCCCTACATGTGGATGAAGCCCTTTTGTTGTCTTTGGAATCATAGAATAGTTTAATTTTGAGGACGAAATTTCTTTTAAGATGTATATGATGTGATAGAGTGGATTTTTCTTTAATTGTAAGGATGAAACTTCCTTTCAGGTATGTAGGATTTTATGGAGTGGACTTTCAATATTTTGTATACACATTGGATAAGTAAGTTCATATATTTGAGTTTGGAATGGACTTTTGAATTTATGTACATATCAATGAATTTGATATAGTTGGAAGTTATTTGATGTTAAAAATATGTTCTACATCCCTTAATATATGCCTATTTGAAGTATTTAATTGATTGCTCTAATATTGATATTTTGATATCAAAATTGGATACTATATGATCTGGATGGCAATGAAGCTTTGTCTAAAGTGTCTTGAAATTAGGACGTTCCCATTATAAGGTAATGACGTCTGAAAATTAATCAAATAATATGTACTTTTAAGTATGACAGACTAAGGATTCCTTTGTCTTCCTTAAGCTTGATATCCGTCTCAGCCAGATGCCCAAGTGGCTTGCAAGCCACAGATCTAACTGGGTAGTCTCCATCCAAGCCACACACCATGACTCAATAGTCTATGTAGTATCTTCTACCATGTGGTTATGCCTGAGTCATGGGAGTGAATGGCTATGCCAAGTCTCAACCAAGCCCACATCCTGCTCGTGGCCCTATGAGGTTTTCATCTGCTTGGATCTATTGCCCACCAAAAATCCACCTCACGGAGGAGGCGCTCACACAGTTGCCAGGCGGGCTCGTGTTTGCGAGAAACATAGAAAGGAAAGGGGGAAGAGGCGAACTGGGTTTAGAAAGTAGACCGGCTAGCTCAGCAGGAGCTAGGAGCTAAGGGTCGCACCCTAGTGGCCACGTGGCAGTGGCCCACTGGCCCGAAAAGGTAATAATCTTCAGAAATGTATAGATCTTTGATAATTCACAATAAATAGCTCGCTTATCAGAGAAATGCAAATGAGGTAACAAAATGTTTAGAAAATGAGTAGAACCACATGGAACTCTAATATTTATCTTTTGATTAATAAAATCTATATATATCACATAATATGTATTATACTCATTTCATGGATAATAAATATCAAACTATGGCCTAAAATTATGATAAAATGTCAGTAAATCCATATTCATATTTATAATTCATTTAAGGTAAATGATTGTGATGTTGATGCATGAAATCGTGTAATTTTCTCCATATGTCTAATTAGGGCTAATAACCCTAATTAATGTGCAATAATTACAAACATGCTCAGGAAACCCTAAAAATTGCAGAGTAAGCTTATATAAGTAACTGGAATCTAATATATAATTATGAGATCATAATTATGCATATAAATAATGTTACGTGCTTAAGGATCTTATAATTATGAGAAACCCCTAATTGGATTAATGTATATCATCTAGGGTAAATACATACAAACAATGATATAGAAATTGATGATCATACTTTTAGTACTAAACTCAAATACAACATCAGTAACATGAATCTCACATAATAATGATGATAAGATAAGTAATAAAGCATATATCCTAATGAACTAAGCTAAACAATAATGGACATAACTAGGGTTAATGATGATGAGAACCTAATGGTGATATGCAATCTTGTCTTAATCAGGGGTTGACAAGGATATCCATGACTCCAAAATATGTGATTTAGATTATTTGTTATCAAGGTATGCCATTACCTCTTACCTGGCTTATTATTCAATACGGTTGTATTATGTGTGTAAAATTACTTGGCATATGGTATTGGATGAAATGATTGTTATTGTAATATATCTTGGTTGATTTTTTGTACTTATGGATATGAACACATGAAACATAATATATTTGTTCCATTATATCTAAGCACTTCAATTCTTTGGTAGTTAAGTGCTAGAAAATAAAGTACTTCAACTCTTTGGTAGTCAACTATTTGAAAGTGATTTGACTCTTTGGTAGTTTGATCGCATTATGAAATGATCCAACTCTTTGGTAGTTGATCATAAAGCCTTCAATGCATTCAACCTTCGGTGGTCAATGCATTGATGATATAATGGAATATGTGCATAAAATATGTGTTCTCTTTTGTTAATAAACATCTTTGTTCAAGTATATGCCTTTTCTTATATTTTTTTATTACTACTAAGTACTAGTTTTATCTTATTTCCAAGATTAGTAATGAGAGGTATATAAAAAGGTACGTAGGCATACTCAGTACAATCTTTTTGAATATTGTGCTAATGTCTTTTGTTTAGTTTTTTTTTTTTTAATTAAAGCCAGGGGGTCTTTTTATTCATCCCATCCCCCTCGTATGGGCTAAAAAACGCATCAAATACATCTCCTGCTTATAAATTCGCAGGTATCATCCCATGCGCAACCCAAAACATCATAAATAAAATAATCAAATAGCAACCTCCGTATCCACCCTCTTCACAGCCACATATGGCATACCCTGCTTTTCCAACAAAGCCATACCTCTGATCTTCATCGGCATCCTGCCTATGTCAGTAATCACAGCAAGCTCATCTGATAATCTACCCCACCTTCCCAATTCTCTGGGAATAGAATTAACAATCTTGTGGATCAAGGACCCATCCACATCGTACCTTCTCAATTCCTTCTTTAGGTCGCGTGCAAAGGACCACACCTTCCATGGCACCCCTCCGTTCCCCCACAAAATATCATGAACATTTTTATCATCAACCTCTATCTCCGATACATGGATATGATTATCCACCGCAAGCTTCATCCCAATAGCACACGCCTGTAAATAAGCTGTGATATAGTCCGACGCGTTCAACCATGCTCGAAAAATCAGGACCAGCCTTCCTACGTGATTTCGAACCACCCCAGCTGCCCATCTACGCTTCCTACCATGTGCATCCTCAGCTCTACCAACAGTGATATTGCATTTAAGATTATGAATATCCGGTGTTCTCCATCTGAATAAACCGATCTCTCTCATCTTTGTTCTAGGTTCTGCGAGGCCGGCGTCTTTCATCGCATTGTATATATGTGCATTCGGTGAAATAAGGAAAGACTTTTTCTTCATAAGGCCGTTAATGGACGTAATCATCTGTGTCCATTCCCGGTTCTCCAATCTCCTGGTACCATTGTACCTAGCAGCGCATCTAATCCTCCATATACAATGCGGAATGAGGGCAGAAAACTTTCCGATCAGCCATTCTTCAATCTTCATAGATGTACCACGCACACAGCTCACTATGAGGGAGTCGATGTCGTGCGGTGCAATGGCTCCTGTAACTTCCGTAAATTTGCTCCAGAAAAACGTAGCTAGCTGTCCATGAAACAGCAAATGATTCATATCCTCTATCTGCGGCGCTATACAACACTCGCATTTGGACACTAAAGGTATATGACACCTTAAACTGACATTGTCATCAGTAGGAACAGCTCTCCTCAGGAATTTCCATATTGTAGCACTCGCTCTAGGGACATCAAGGTTCCATATTTTCCCAATGTCCGAAGGACCCTCCTGCATGTCCGCGGCCAAACATCTTTTCACAGATTTCACTGAGAACTGCCCTTTAACATCCGGAGCCCAGAAAAGGCTGTCATCTTCATCCTCTAAAGTAATCGCCTCCTTCTGTATCATCTCAATGCCATGTTCATCGACAATTTGTCTAAGCGCTGGCCAGTCCCATCCTTGGTCGTGATTCCAGAAATCCTTGATCACAAACAAAAGTCTCCGATCACTGCTATATAAAGCATGGTCGTAGAGAATCTCCTCACACCACCACGAATCCCAGAAAGTGATATCACCTCTACCAATCCGCCATCTACAACGAGGGTATAATTTAGGAAACATATCCCACATCCTCTTCCAAAACGGTGAGGGGGTGCTGCCAATCTTCAAGTTACTAGGATACACTCTGGATCTGCTCATCTGGGTATTGCGATACTTGTTCCTACAGAACGTAGCCCATATGGTAGAACCAGTCATCACTTCCCAACACGCCTTAGCAACCAAGGCATCATTGATCATCCTTATAGAATGCAGGCCTAAACCGCCTCTATCCAGTGGGGTAGCCACCTTGTCCCAGCTCAACCATACCCTCCTACTGTTATTGGATCTATCCGCCCAAAGGAAGCTCGAAAATTTCTTCTCAATTCTATCTATAATCCTCGCAGGAAAACCAACAGCAGCACACGTATATAACGTTGTCGACGTCAGGACATGCAATATCAAGAGTCTCCTCCCAGCAAAGGAGAGTAGATTCGATTTCCAAGAGGCAACCTTCGCATAAATCTTTTGGATCATATGATTGTAATCTTCCATCTTCGTTCTCCCCTTGGAGATGGGCACACCCAAGTATGTCAGTGAATTTGTAGCCTCTCTGATCTGCAATGCCGAGGTAATAACATTCGCAGTCTGCGCCTCCTGACTGCCTACCATACACACCGATTTCTCCCTGTTGATACACTGACCCGTGGCCTTCTCATAATTCACAAAGATATCTTTAAGCTGCTCAACCGAATGGGGGTCTGCATTACAGAATAAAAGCACATCATCCGCATATAACAGAATAGAAGGAGCCTCCGCACAACCCCTCGTAGTGAACCTGGATATCTCATCATTCCTGGTGAGTCTTTTGAGCTTTCTGCAGAGGAAATCTTCAAAGATAATAAACAAATATGGGGATAGCGCATTGCCTTGCTTAAGGCCCTTGCTCATCTGGAAGAAGCCCGCCGAAACATCACCAATGGTGACCGTCGCCCATGTGTGCACAAAGAAACTCATAACCAGCTCCACTGCCTCCGGAAGAAAACCCAGACGACTAAGGACCTGTCTCAAAACTGCCCATACCACCCGATCATATGCCTTCGACATGTCATACTTCACCACTATGTTTGGATAGCTCGACCCCTGGTTAATGTCATGAATCAACTCCCTAACCAGCCTCACATGGTGTGTAATGTCCGTCCCTTTAAGAAAAGCACCCTGCTCTGGGGAGATCATCCTATACATGATAGGAGCAAATCTATTGCTCACTATACGTGCAAGAATTCTCATCGTCATGTTCTCAATCGAGATGGGCCTAAAATCAGACGTCAGCACTTTAGGGGAATCAACCTTTGGAATAAGAAGTATTCTACAGCAATATAGACTACGGTGACACGTCTGCCCACTGAAAAACGCCTTCGCCATTGCCATAAAATCTGGACCAATGTGATCCCATGCCGCCATGAAGAACGGCAACGTGAATCCATCCGGGCCAGGAGCCGATGATGCATCCATCTCCTTCATAGTCTTCAGTACCTCCTCCTCACTCGGTGCAGCAATCATCGAGAAGCTATCATCTATAGGGATTGTCTCTTGCAACTCCTGCATGAACCATGCAAGGTTATCTTGATCGATCGTGGGCACATCATTGTAAAACTCCTGGAAGAAATCTGCTGCTTTCTCTGCCATCATACCCTGGTCCGTTATGATCGTCCCATCTTGCAACTGTAAAGATTCAACTTTCCTTCGTCTTCTACGTGCCTTGACCACCGCATGATAAAAGTGGGTATTTCGGTCCCCATCCATCAACCATTCAGTCCTTGACTTCTCTTTCCACATCATCTCTTCTATCTCCAACAAATTATTAAGCTCAGTTTCCGCCATTTTCAGCATCATCTCATTTGTCGGGGTAGGATTCTCGTCAAACGCCACCTGAGTAGTAGAGACGATATCGTGTAGATCTTTGATACGTTGAGCATTGTCCCCGAACCTCACTTTTCTCCAGGATCTTATCGCAGCCTTTACCCTCTTTAGCTTTTGGAAAAGAATAAAAGATGGATGCCCAAACACCGCCTCCTGCCATGCCTCTTGTATAACATGCATACACTCTTCATGCTTTAGCCATGCCCCTCGGAAACTGAAATGAGAAGACCTTCTTTCCCTCTGTTGTTCACCAGGCACAACAAGGATTGGACAGTGGTCTGACACCCTGAATCGCGTGAGATGTATAGAACGCGCTGATGGCTGCCCTTCTAACCATGCCTCATTGCATAATGCTCTGTCAATTCTCTGCCACATCATAGGTGTAAGCTGCTGCTTGTTCACCCATGTGAAACGGCTGCCCTCAAAAAACATGTCATTCAGCCTCACATCCGATATGAATGAATTAAAATCAAGCATGTCCTGGTAAGGAGTCGGATTGCCACCTCTCTTCTCTTGGTCTTCTCTTATCACGTTGAAATCGCCTGCGATCAGCCATCTCCCCTCTCCTACGACTTGCGCCACCTGTATTAGATCGTCCCATAAGATTCTTCTCTCATATCTCTCACAGCTAGCATACACTGCAGTGATGAAAAATATATGCCCATCTCTCCCTTCAAACCTGGTCGTGATATGTTGTTTGTGCCTCCATACCACCGTAGGGTTCAAAGAAGCATCCGCAAAGAACCATATCTTACCATCCATGGACTGATTGTCCTCCGCCCAATCGAGCTTCACCACATCCAACAATTCAACTGCCCTCTCCGCATGTAGGAACGGTTCCATAAGACAAACTACATCCGGTTTGTGCCAAGAGCAAATTCTGCCCAGTACTCTTTTAGTAGGATTATTAGCTGCTCCCCTAATGTTCCAAAAGATTGCTTTTGAATTCATTAAGAAAACCATAATTCCGCTGTATATCTTTGGATCTCGTACACTCAGTATGTACCTCTTCGCTCCTCCTCCCATCCATCAAGCTCATCCGACAACCAGTCATACTCCACATGATTATAGCTCGCGTGTTTTGGAACGGATCTACCTCTTCTAGCATCCTATCTATTTCTTCTAACTATCGATCTCTCCCTGTACCTCCTTTCATGTCTGTGTCTGTCTACTGGATCATAACCCGTCTGAATAAAGTCCTCCAAACGCTGGTTCTGTAGGAATCGTCTATTACCTTCATCGTCGACGACCATTCTTCTAGGGGATCTTTCTCGATATATCTGGTCCATCGTAGCCTGCCTCACCTCCTGTCTCAACGGCGACAGGTCCCTCCCTCCACCAGCCTCCACGAAAGATGGACCCGGCGGTGGCAGCGCCCGTGCAATGGGCTTATTGCCTTCCTGTATCATCAATGCTTCAAAAGGAATCCCTAGTTCTTTACCGGTCTCTGTGATCTTAGCCTTCTTTGGACCAATCTCTCCTCTAGCCACCATATGCAGCTGCGCCGTAGCTCTCCTTTCCCCAAAAGAAATCGAGATGAATTGCGGCACATCTTCACTAAAGGCATCAACTTGGACAAGAACTCCGGAAAGATCATCTTCTGCTCTTTGCCAGTCTGAAATGTATCCCAAACTACCAAACTTCCGGACCATTGCTGTTATGGAAGCATCATCCCTGCAAACCAATGGAACGTCCACAAACCAGAACCAAAAGGCTTCCTTCCTACTGTGCCTCTCGCCTCCCATCATGTGGTACAAGTGGAAGATAGCTCCTCTGTAACCAGGAATCCCTTTCTCTGCCATGCCTTTCTCCTCCTCAGGGCACGAGAAAAAAGCTATCGCCTTCCTCGCCGCAAACCTGTATATGTCTGCAGCGCCCGGCCAACATCCTCGCAGAAAACCACTAATATCAGTCCATGGAAGATTTCCCGACCATGCTATCTCAATCGCCCTCTCCAACGCCTTATCTTTGTCTCTTCTCATCTCAGTGTCCTGCCCCAAATCCACCACTGTCCTTTTCGGAAAGTGTTGCGCCGCCCCTCTCGCAGGCACCACCGTCGTCAGGGCAGGGAAAATCGTTCTCGACTGTATATCAGGAACCGTAGGCGTTATCTGCGTCTTGCATCGTGCCGCGAGGTGTCCTGGCCTCCTACACCGATAACAAATCTTCCTTCTGTGACATTGAGCTTGCCAATGACCCTTGCCCATGCACCTGAAACAAACATCGTGTGGTATGACGTATAGGGGTTCTTTCCTTTTCGGTCTCTCCTCCTCCCGTGTCTGCGCTGCCTCCACTGCGGTCGGCTTGTCCCCACCCACCGTAATCGGCGTCGGAGACTCGGTCGAGTTCGCCTCTTGACCCGCTGTGCTCTCCCCCCGAGCGACTTGCCCCGTCAAAATTGTGCCTTCAGCACTTCCTCCTTCCTTGTCACCCTCGCTCGAAACCCTAACCACCGTGTTCATATATGTCTGCCCCCCATCATCCATTCTGCCTCGCATCGCTTCTTCATGACTTCTGCCATCGCGTTCATTCTCCTTTGGAACCGCGGGCGGCGTCTCCGTGTGATTCTCCCCTTCATGCTCCAGAACAACCCTAAGATCTGGTAAAACCTCCTCCGTGGTGACGTGGGACTCCTGCCTTTTAGATCGTCTATCCGCAACCGCGTGCTGAGCATGCCCGCCACGCAGACTCTGCCTGGTGACCCTCCTCATCAAAGGCGAAGGCAACATGTTTAAGGCGGTACGACGACCCTTTCTATCAAGGATGGTAGACCCCGACTTGGCGGAGTGCCAAGCCGGAGTGGCCGGCGGCGGCGCCGCCAAAACCTGTCTCCCTCGGGATCGGCGTCTATCGCCCTAGGTCAGCACCTCCTCACCGTCTTTTGTTTAGTTTATGGACATATGATCTTGAATAACCAAGATAGTTGAGAGTTGTATGGTGAGTTGATGTACAGGTGGACATGTTTTCTTAAGATCATCTTGTTTAGTGGTAGTACATGTATATGTGAAAGCTTTGTTTTCAATATGTAATATCAATTATTGTAAAAATTCATTTTTTAATTATATGTTGAATGGTGAATGTGTGTTGTATGGTTTTATTATTGTTCATGTGCATGTGCTACTATTGTTTCCTTTTGACTTCATATAATTTTCTTCTTCTTAGCCTAGTGTGTGGTGTTTAAATTGGGATTCTCACTGATGTGAGGTTTCAATTTGGATGTCACACATCAGATTAAGATTTAGAAAATTTTTGGATGTCATAGTCACTATGAGTTTGTGGTTATTCTATTTGGGTGAGCCAATGCACATGTAGTTTTTATTACTTGTTAAATATGTTGTTTAGGAAGTATCGAGATCAGTTTGCGGTGGTGTTCATGGATTCTATATTGATCTAACCTAAGGATAGGTATTAGCATGAGAAGCATATGTAGTTGGATTTAGAGTTGTTGAGGAAGCATCGATTGTATGGAAACTCCAAGAAGCATGATTTTTTTGCTGATTGAGGTGTCTTTTCTTGGTCAAATCATCTATTAGAAGGGGAATTGTAAATATCCCTATAAGGTGTAGTTGGTATTGGAGTATGAGCAGTCAGAGACATCATTAAATGTTTGAACTTTTCTTGTTCTAGCTGGATATTATAGGATTTCTGATATGAACTTTAGTGCTATCCTAGTTGTTATCCATACTAACCAAGAACGTTGTACCACTGGTGTGGAATGAGGAGTGTCATCGCAGCTTCCAATTTTAAGAAGTTGTCATAAACATATGTGTTAGTTTTTGTAGAATTGGTGAAGGCATACAATGTGTTTTGTGATGTGTCAAACAATGGGTTAGGTTGTGTGTCGATACAAACAAGTTTGTAATCTATTTTTCTTCTAGGCATCTTAAGAAGAATGAGGATACCTATCCAACATATGATCCGAAGATAGTAGATATACCCCTAGATTTGAAGGTATGAAGGCACTACCTTTATGGGGAGAGGTTTCAGGTCTTCACATATCACAAGAACCTCATGCATATATTTTTGAAGTAAGAGTTGAACATGAGGCAGAGAAAATAG
Organism: Alisma plantago-aquatica; assembly: GCA_963693085.1. NCBI lineage: Eukaryota > Viridiplantae > Streptophyta > Magnoliopsida > Alismatales > Alismataceae > Alisma > Alisma plantago-aquatica. The sequence goes on along the minus strand of OY856413.1, from coordinate 771,799,327 downwards.
TTGGAGTTGATAAAGACTATGATTGTAAGATACATTATCACCCGAGAAAGGAGAATGTTTTTGATGATGCATTAAATAGAAAGTCATCTTAGACTTCTACTAGAGATAAAGTATAGTTCTATTCCATGGCTTGAAGCAAGGGGGCATGTTAGGGTCACTTCAATAGATGAACATATAGATGGATTCTTATTGTCTAGGTGGATTTGTAACATAGTTGTATATTTATCTGATGCTAGTACTATAGATCAATGATGCATCGAGGGATTATACTATGATGCAAAACATCTTATTAGAGTTTTGATGTAAAAGGCATGATGGGTTTCATGAGATAGATGAAGGGATAGTTTGTTTCCACAATATTATGGTGGATCATGATGTTGGAGGTTTGAGGAATATGGTGCTTGAAGAGACACATTCCTCCATGTATGTTCTTCATCCTAGAAGTACTAAGATATACCACAATCAAGGAATTGTATTGGTTCCAAGGATCAAGTGTGACATGGAAGGGTTCATGGACAACTGTCTAGTTTCTCAGTAGTAAAATCAGACCATCATAAAGATGTAGGTTTTTTGTAGTTGTTTATGATTCCCAAGTGGAAATGATATCATATTACCATGGACTATGTGGTGGGTATTTGTAGTATAACCAAGGGATAATACTCTACATGGGTGATCATTTGGTAAATTCAGTAAATTTCATATTGGTCAAGACTATCTAAACTAATAAGTAGTTGGCATAGGTCTATGTTGCGAGATAGTTTGTCAGCATAATGTACCAGCAACTATAGTGCTAGAAAAAGACCCTTAGTTCATGACAAAGTTTTAGGGTCTTTTGCATGAAAGTGTTGGGACTCAATTGAAGTTCATCATAGTTTTTCACTCACATTGGAAGATTTATTGAGGGTTTGTGCTCTTTAATTTCTTAGAATTTAGGATATTCACCTGAATTTTATAGAGTTTTTCTACAATAGTGGCTTCCAGATGAGCATATACATGGCCTTATGATGCTTTGTATCAATTTTTTTGCAAATGGCATCTTGAATATTAACTTTTTGGCCCTTGAGTTTGTGTAGAAAATGAAAGATAAGATCAAGGTCATCAAGTGGAAATTGAAGGTATCACAAGATAGGAAGAAGTTGTAACACCCAGCTTTTCAAACATATCAATCTATAGAGACTAATCTGGTAACCTAGCTTTTATAGATATGATTTTTGATGTATGTGTCATATTCATTTTCAAGAAAAACAAGGTTCAAAAATAACTGAATCTATAGAACAGTTTCATCAACCCTTATATAATTATTAGAGGGTTGCTCCAATAAAGGTAAGTGGATCATGTATTCTAAGTAACAAGTATGGTTAAAGGGATTTAAATACACTTATATTTATGGAATTCAATTACATTGATATCAAGTACATGTTTTAATGAATACTTGCAAGAAAACTAATTATGAATCAGATTATGGTTTTTATTATGTCTTCCCCATATATTGCTATCATCATAACATGCACATGTTTCTAAGTCAAATATAATTCTATAAAGTATTATGCTCAAGATCGATCTTAATTATAGTATGGATGAACTATGATTGTTCCTTCCAAGATTAACTCACCATTTTAGCATAACCTTTGTGTGAGCAATGAGCACGTGGGTGTACAAGATCTATGTGAGCAATGAGCTCTTAGGAGCATATTTAAAGATAAAGGACAACATAGTTAGTCTAAGAAAATAATGTCAATGATTAAGATAAATAAAGATGAAGATAAATGGCATGACAAAAATCCAACATTTATCATGTTTAAAGTTATGATTCTCAATAGTAGACTTATTTTCTGTTCATGTGAAGTTACTCAGTTCCACTTACTCTAACATGTTTTCCATTTTTCCTTGCATGGTTTGTGGGATGCAATTTCCATAGGTAAGGAGTAAGAAAAAGGCCAGATACATGTAAGGACCAACTTGGGGGTTCAAGAAAACTTAAGCTTGGTCAGGCACCTTCTACATGATCCAAGAGCTTATGATAGAAGTGCACTATTAAATCATGTGTTTAGAATTTCTTATGAATCTTGATGTACCAAAGTTTTTTTTATGAATACGATGATAATTTCTTTCATACACAGACTGTAATGGTTCTTTTCTATTATTATTTAGATGATTATCATTCTTGTGACACTCCCAAGTTGAAAAAATATATTTTGCTTCTGCTCATATGATATGAAAATGGATGTGTTAGAGAAGTCTTATGCTTATATCTACAGGAGGTTGTCTGAGTTTCAGGTTGAAGTTTTTGAGTATCTTATGGCCACACCTTGTAAGGGTGTTCTACGGTTCAAGAATAGGGTTAGGTTGGATCCCATGTTTAAGTGACCTTACCCTATCAATGAACGTCTTGGTGAAGTGGACAATATATTAAAGATACCACCATGGTTGGGTTGTTTTCCATTTGTTTTGCAAATTTTTTTGTTGATGGAGTGTCACCCTGATATAAAGCAAACATTACATCTAGTGCATTTACCATTGGATGATGAGATGTCCTATTATCAGGCTCCCATCTTGATCTTGGATGGGCATATAGATAAGTTGAGGAAAATTGATATAGTCATCCTAAAGCTTTTGTGGCATCACTATGGTGTAGAGGAATCCACGTGGGAGTTAGAATATGAAATGTGCATGAGGTGTCTAATTGTCCTAGGATTTTGACAAAATCCTTTCCTAGGGGTTTATGGTTGTATGGCCCGTGACCAACCTTAATCATGAACTTGTTTGATTATCATAATTGAATGTTTATTACAAACTTAAATGAATTTATTATGATAAAATCCCAATTTGGTCATAATTTGACTCTATTTTCTTTAATTACATGGTATGTTTGCTTATTTAAAGTTTGAGGACTTAATTGCAAACATAACAAAATATCTTGGTACTTTTTTTATCCATGTATGTACTTTGTTTGATGTGTTTTATGTCTTTAAATCTTAGTTGTATCATGTTGCATCCTTGAATTCAAACCCTAAGCCCTAATCTAGGGCTTGCTGGTTTAGGTGCTTAGCCTTGATGTCTAACCCTAGACCTTGTAGGGACTATGATTGAGGATCCCCGATGACCTCCCTTTAAACAACCTCAATGGATTGGTTGAGTGGAGCTGTCACAAAACCAGAATCCCAATCCCATGAACCCAATGAATACCAAAGACAACATGTGGAAGCGTGAAATGCTTAGCATACATGAACAAATAACAAGAAGTATGCACCAACATAATCTCAACGTTCAACAATATATTATTAAGCAACATCCTTTAATTACAAGATTTCATTTACATACTAAAGTGTCACATTGTACAAGTATTTCTCATGTACACTAGGGATCTTACAACAAGTACACCTAGCATAGCTCACTAAGCCCATCAACCTTCTAGCCATCTCTGAACCAAAAAACAAAATATGAGAAATAGGTCAACACACGAGGTGTTGAGTGTGGGGTAGAAAGATACATATATTTATAAACTTTGCATAATTTGAAAAGATTTTAGTACTAAACGAACAAGAATAAACATGTTAACTATTTAACAAAATGTGAAACCATATTGTATGTCATTTCACTCCATTATACCAACAATATCAAGTATTTATAAGGCCTTTGACCAACTTCCCGTCAGAAGGGTCCGTAAGGGTGCTCAAGATTAGCTAACCCTTTTATACGAGAGGGGCCTCAAGGCCATCACCAAGAGCTAACCTTGTTTCAAAAATTGTATAATGGAGTTCTTTATATATGTGTGCTCAATTTATAAAACCGATGAGGCAAACATCAAGTAAGACATAACAATGCATGGCAATATTTGAGTAAGTAAACAAACAAACATACAATACATGTCTTTTCAAGCAAGAAAGCAATATTCATATAACTAGATAAGTCCCATACCTGATTCATAGATTTATAACCTAACATATCCTTCATCATCTAGCCACATGTCAAACTTGATTAAGAATATGATCGTATACATGCATTAGATTCTCATCATTAACCCTAAATATCTTCATTTTAGGGTTTTGTCCAAGTTGGGTTCAAGGTTGATTATTAGTACATTAGATGATATCATACTGATTTAGGGTCCATCATAAGAGTGTGGTTCAAGTTTCATATCATTCCGAGATTCCATGCATTTTGTATGATTATATCAAGGTTTAGATCAGTTATGTACATCACAAGGTCAATGACTCATAATAGGGCATGCAAGGTTATGCTCCAAACAAGACAAGGATCCAAGAAAGTGAGAGAGAGTATATATTAGGAAATCAGTGACACAAGAAGCATATTAAAATATAGATAGATGTCCCCTAGGTCAAGGCATAGCATTTGAATCATGTATAACCATTAATTTTCATATATCGGTCACATTCATGCAATATGTGTCATGTGAAATAGACATAGCAAATAGGGATCTAGGGGATGATATCACAATCATCGAGACGTTTATACTTATTGATTTCAAGGTCGGTTCAAGATTAGATATCATGGAGGAGCATGATTAGATAATTACGGTAAGGTACATCATTATAGTCCAAAATATATGTCACTTATGCAATTAGGGGCATTCAAGAGAAATTGGGATGATTAGGACATTCATTAGGGTCACAAGAGCATAAGAGTTATTGATTGATGCTTAGGAGGCTATAAATATATCAAAAATTCAAACTTCATTATACTCATGAATTAAAAGTGGTCAACAAAGTCAAAGATTACAAAATTTGGCAAAACTGAGAAAGAGTTTTTAGGGTCTAAAACTATGCTCATATTGTAGATCTTTTTGAGAGGATCAATTTGGTATATAGGTTTGTATGTTTTGGTCTTAGTATGAGCAAGATGTCATGTTTCAGAGTTTATATCCAAAACTTTAGAGAACTAGGTGAGTGTTACCATTTCATTTATGCGCCACCTGCAACTGTGGATTCCCCATCCTATGATCTATGTTGCACACATATGCCCAGCATCACTGGGCCACTTAGTCACAGCAGCCAACAATACCCGACATCTTCTCACCGCCATCAGCCACTCACCATCGTAGCTCCTCGCCTTTGGCCCACGCTGCCCGTGAGATCACTGCTGGATGTGGGATCGAAGATCCTACCCTACCCTTCCTATGAGCCCATTCTTGAGAGGGTCATCCACCCATCTCCCCCCTCCATAGTCTGCATGCGACCCCCTGTTATGCATGCCGGAACAGAGGAAAGACAGGGGATGGTGCCCCCATCATCTTGACGACTGTTGCCTTTGATGAAGCCTGAAAAAGGGAAGCACTAGGGTCAGAGTAGGGCACACCACTACCATCTACCACCCTACACACTCAAGCTTGCCTTGTGGGTAAGGGGAGAGTGTGGGTGAGCTCCCCAAAAGCCCCCAGTTGGTGGCAGCAGGCTTCAACCATGCACCATTGAGAAAGATAAAGAACAAAGGAGGGAGAAGGAAAGTCGGCAACACGAGGAGACTCGGGGAAAAGGGAGAAGGGCAATCACAGGATGGGGTATATAAGGAGAAAACTAGGGTTAGATCCCAACCATCATATGCCTCCCTACATTGTCTGATTTGTCTACACGGGGAAGAGAGAGCTTTCAAACTTGAGTTTCTTTCCCATAGTGGAAGGGGGAAAGGAAACCAACAGATGGTCTGAGATTTAAGACTTTAGGCCCAAATAGGATCAGAACACATAAAATCAATTAAAATAGGATTAAAATAGCAATGTTCATGTGGCCATATCTTTTTCTATGATTTTCTGTTTGAGGCAACTTTGTGTCATTGGATTCAAAATTGAAAGCTCTTTGTCATGAAAAAATAATAGGTGTCATGTAAAATGGTTCAATATTACTAAGAAAAGTATGATACATTTAGAGCTTAACACTTGTGTCTAAGAGCCAATTATGAACATTGGAATGTCAAGCATATAGTGATCAAATTGGATCATCAACACACTCAAGACATGTAATTGAACTCCTATTGGGTGATGTGAGTCACTAATAGAGAGAGAAAGAGTATAGTGAAGGAGAGAGAAAATCAAGGTTATCACAGGAGCCTTGATAGTCGAAGGTATAGGTGTGCCTTGATGGCTTGGCAAGTTGAACCTATATGGATGATGTTGGGGGTATCTTGATTAGTGAAGTAGCGTTGGACCTAGATGGGTCTTAGATGGCCCTTCTATGGGTGAGGTTGGGGTGGACATTGATGGCTTGGTGAGTGTACCTTGATGGGCAAGTACCGACAACCTCAATGCATCATAGAAGTGGATCTCAATATGTCAAGTGAAGATGTACCTTAATGGGTGAGGTTGGAAGGAGATTTGATGGGTCTACAAGAGTTTTATATTGGTGATTTGGACCCTCGATGGGTTTGTTTTATATGGCACTTGATGGTTCACTTATAAGGTTTGTTTTAGATTTTTGTTTGTAATGGCCTATATATATCCTAACATCATCAACCCTATGAGACATTTGACACCCAAGAGTTGTAGGAAAATGTGGTTAAGGGATCTCCAAAGAGGTTGATGGCCATGTTTTAAAGGTTGTGTATGCATGAAAGAAGGAGATCAAGCTCCCTTCAAATGATCTAAAGCAAGACAACTTTGTTTAAATCCTACATCTTGTAAGATCTGTTCTTATTATCCTTTATTGGTTATTCATTCTATTTTCCTGTCTTTTCTTGAAATACATGGTCGATCATGCTCCTTGTTCCCAAAGGTCACTCACTCTTTTTCTCTCCTTTTGACTTAGTTGAGAATAGATCTTGCTTATGGGAGTTTTTATGGATCTTTTGTGGTCTTCTTAAAGACGTTTGGGATCGTTGTACATTGTGTTCTTGTTTGGGTCTCTTTTTCTCCATGTCAAGGAAAGTGATGTAGCTTCCTTTAGCTTTCTTTGCCTACATTCTCCACATGCAAACCCCATAATTTCTAGAAACATGACTTCATTCATAAAAAGATGATCTTTGTGGGTTTTTCTTGTATTACATTAGAATTTAGAAACTTGTATTGTCCTCCTCTCTCTTAAATTATGATCAATGACTATAATGTTAACCCTTTATGTGGCCACAAGGTTGTAATTTTGAAATAGACATGTTTTTGGCCTAAAATGCCTCTTTTATGGGTTATTGTATTCCATGTTGAGTGAAATTATATTATTCCTTGCTATATGGATCATCATATAAGGTGAAAACATATGTGATCCTAACTCTTATATTTCTAAATTTTCGTGTAACCTATGTTTTTTTTATCATTAAGTGTGTTGATCCTCTTTATTAATTTCTCAAAAAAATGGTGGTTACAAGTATAGGGAAAACATAGAAAACAACAGTACTAGCTATACATACTGATACTATCAAGGTCACATGTAACAAGGTACCAGACTGCATTTACATCAGGCTTTTTCCCGTCAAAGATGGCTTTGTTTCTCATGTAGCAAATGTGGTACAAAATAAGGATGATTTTGAGATGTTCCTACTTGTTCTTCATTAGGATGACTTTAGCTAGAGAATGGGGAATAATGTGGAGTTCAGTACATCTCCATATTTATTCAGAGAAGCTACACTCCCAATGAATATGAGAATTAGTTTTAGATGATTTATGTAAGAGGGAACATCTCGAGGCTAAGTTTAAGCCCTTTTCTTGTAGAAGATCCTCCGTGACAAGCTTATAATGGAAGTTTTTCCATCCATAAATGATCATTCTTCTCGGAAGGTTGTGTCTCCAAAGCCACTGAGCCCATGACATGGAAAATGTTATATCATTGATTTTAGATATAAATGTAGTGCATATTTTAATAAATATTTTCCCCAATGGTATTATTAGTGGTATATTAATGTTGATTTCCTTTGTGGCATGGGTACTTTTGGCACATGTTAAATAAGTAAAATCAAATTGTTGAAGTAATGATAATGGCTTTTAGAAATATTACCTAACGGAAATATCAAATAATATGCAAATTACCAAAAGAAAATAAGAGGAGTAGTGTTTTGGATAATTAAAAGAGTAATTATCTAGCCATTACTGGAAACACATGTTTTGAGAAATAAATTACTAATCTTTTGATGTAGCTTTTGGTATACTTGAAAATGATAGTGAGGAAAGAAAGAGAATTCTAGAAATCGAGAGAACAAGGACATTTAATAAGATATTAGCAATTTACTTTAAGAAAATGTTAGAAGAGCAAGTTTTGTATATGAAAGATGTCCTGGTGAATATAATAATGTTAGAGATACATTGGGATAACATTGATGAGTTCCTATATTTGTTTGTGGAATATATCACGTGAGAGAGAAAGAATAATCAACTTGTTCGATGAAGTACGAAGTTTTTCTATGTGTTCCTTGATGACTTTTATTTGCCAAAATCCAATAAGAAAATGATGATGTCTTTGTGATCTTTGGATTTATAGAAATAAAATTGGAATACATTCTTTCCTAGTTGGTATTGAGTTGTTGAATAAAAAGAAATGTCTTTCAATGGAGGTGCATTTTCGGTGTATTGGAATACATTGAGATAACACTAATGAGTTCCTATATTTGTTTGTGGAATATATCAAATGAGAGAGAAAGAATAATCAACTTATTTGATGAAGTATGACATTTTTCTATGTGTTCCTTGATGACTTTTAGTTGCCAAAATCCAGTAAGAAAATGATGATGTCTTTTTGTGATCTTTGGATTTATAGGAATAAAATTGGAATATATTCTTTCCTATTTGGTATTGAGTTGTTGAATAAAAAGAAATGTCTTTCAATGGAGGTGTATTTCCGGTGTATTGGAAACACCTTACATATCAAGAGATCTTTCCATGTCATAATGGTGACTAATTAAGTAAATGCTTGAAGGGCAAGTATTGTGCATATGATTATCTCAATAACATCCATGAAATAAGATGGGGAAAGTGTTGATCGTTTCTTTTTCCTATATGTTAAGGCTACCAAATCCAAGTCCTAATTAGAATATGGTACTGCCTTTTTGTAACCTTTCGATTAATTAGAATATAAGCTAAGAGTTTTATAGAAAGGATTGAAGGAGGAATGTATTCTTTTCTAGGATTGTTCGTTGCTTTCCCAACTTAGTTAACCAATATAAGGATATCTTTTAATGTATATGCGAAGGGAGTTACGGTATGTCTTTCCTTTCTGGCATCTTGCTTGTACGTAAAGGAAAAGATGGAAAAGAAAGTAGACTTTGTGAACCACCCCAAAAGAGGAAAGCACCATGGAAGACTTTCGTGAGGCTAGTGTATATATAATTATATACAGACATGAATGTAGACTCATCCCCTTAGACACCCTCTCCCTCGTGGTCTTTCTCTATCCAACCTACCCCCAACGTCTCTCTAAATCTAGTGTAGGATCGCATCGATGTCAGTGGTGATTATAGTGGTGTCTTGCCATCACCATGGATATAGTCATCTCCATGATCTTAATACCCACCCCCTCTCTCTATATTGAGGAGCGTTGTTCTCACACGGACAGTTTCTCTCCTGCCAAAGTCTAGCATGAGATACCAAGGGAATTGCAAGGATGGCCTGGGCAACAAGCTTAGAGTCTGATACCCACCCAACGAGAAGACCTTCTACCAAAGTTAGAAACTTCCTACCATCCGCTCTCCCTCCTTGATGCCTTAACTATTGGATGGATTCAGCCTTGATTGGGCACCGCCTGGGGGTCTTTAGCATGGAGGTGGTGGCTGAAAGAGTAGCCGCCACTACTAAAAAATTGGGTATAGGTGGCTTTCAAGTAAGTAATCTTTAGACGAAAAGGTGACATGACTATCCATCACTTATAAAATGGATGTCACCTATTAAGGGTGGGCTTTGTGCAATGTTGCCTATTTGAATGTACGTCATCTATTAGGGGTTCTGGCATTCCAAATCAAGGCAATATGTGACAGCATAAGATATCACCCACATTGAAAAAACCACACAGGTTGATGTCACTTATTTCATAAGAAGTAAAGACAAAGTCATTATCAAAAAGCCAATATGTGGTAGGCATGTACATATATATACATGTAATGCCTAACAATGGACAAGAAATTTCACATTGCGAACACCATTCAGATCATGCAGAATTTTTTTGTAAGAAATTCAAATTGATTTCAATGTGAAACTGTACACGAGTTATCAATCAGAGACTAAAAATGCATAATGAACAACTTTTATTTCTAATAATAAATAATCTCTTACATAGTCATCATGTTGAATTTTTTTTACATCCAACACTCATTCGCATGAGGCAAATACAACTTGGAAACCACCACATATAAAGTTCAAACACATCGAGTCTACAGATGAAGAAAACCCACAACTGAGCTGACCCAGGTGCCGAAGGGAACTGCGATAAGTTCTGATGCAATGCAGGTTGTTGGCTACAAGATGCATAATTCATTTCTCCAAGTGGAAAACTCACTTGTGGGTGTAGCAAAAGATTCATCTGTTGTGTCTTATTCAAGTGTACAACTGTGAATGCTCTGCTACTTCTTTTGCCAAACCCATAAGTTGTGTTTGAGTTGGGGTAAAAAGGGGTGGCATGGCATCTAGGTTGAGAGAAGCATCGTTGTTTGATGAGTGTATCATGTTTCTTGGTGGCGGATTGCATGCTTGACCGGGGAGAGTAGCAAGGCCATCATTCTTTGAGGATATTCCTTGTGGCTTGTTTTTCATTCTAAAGGCCTTATGTTCAAGTCGGTAATTTTGTACCCACAAATATTGAAATATCAATGAATAATTGATGTTATTGATCATAGTAATCTATAGTTGTTATACGCTAAATCCATTACTATATTTTTAATTTGTCTAACCAAATTGTTAATAAGATTTACCAAAAGATTCTTTAGAAGTTGAAAATGAATGAGTTCTATGTGGATCTTACGTGCAACTGGTAGGAGACTTACTCTTTTGTTATGCCATGGAATGATAGTTTTAGTTTTCCATATAGTCTCTTTGCAAAGCATCCTAAAACAAAATATCCATATTTATAGATTAACACATGTCATTAGGGCTGATGTAAGAGCATCGCATCATTGGTGTCTAAAATATAGCAAAGTTCAAAAAAATGTTCAAACAAATTAACAATTTGTTGCCCTCTCAAAATTATAAAGAAAATAGGTCTCTAAAAATGAGGAATCCCACATTTGAAACGACATACAAAAATAGGTACCTAGCTAACTAATTAATTATATGTTGAAAGGCTCATCCGGATTCGATCAATGAATAAAAAAGAAAATATGCATGCAGAAATCAAGAAGCATCAAACGAAACATAAACTTAACCATAATAGAAGGTAGAATATAAGTGCCATCTAGTCTAAATAAACCCTATCCCTAAACATTGCATGTGCTACACCCAAATATATTGAACAGTAAAAGAACTAGGCCACCATGTCACTACTGAGAGAACAACTATTTTTTAGGTTAAATAATTTCTTATAACCAATCATATTTGACTAAGGAATTACAAGTATTCTCTTAATGCATCTAGATCCAGCAACACTATGTCTGAGCAAAATCCGTAAATCCATCAACCAAAATGGAACATATTCAATGTGTTGGATCAAATCAAAACCCAATGAAAGCACATAAAAAGTAGTTGCCATCCAACCTATAGTATCTTTAGTTAATTGTGAGAAGAACTGTATATATGGATTACAGACTGATTTCAACTATATACATATATGAGTGAACAAGAAAAGCAACTTATATTCTGAGCCTTCTTCTTCTGAGACCTGAAGAAACTTATGACGGTACTCTCCCTTCCAAATCATATGTGGCTTCGGCGGCCTAGAAGATTTGATCCGGGGAGCATTAGTTGGCACATCCGAAGCATATATACTACTTTCGACATCTCTATCCACCATCACCAGTGACTGTTGTGTAACCCTCTCAACTTGTGCTCCAACAGTGGCATCGATGCCATTGTTAGTCTGCTGCATTGATGGGGCTTTCGCTGCCTGTGCACCTGTATCTGCCCCATGATCACCACAAGTCAACTTTAACTCTTTTATCTACTTATTCATCGCCTTCCTCAAGATGTGCTTCCATAAGAACTTGAAGGATTTATCATCCGGCAGCTTCACAAGGTAGTCGCAAGCACCGTTGAGTACAACCTTCATGACCGACTTCTTGTCTTCATATATGCAGGGAGAGAAGATATAGATTAGTACATATGTATGATGCCATAAATCACTGAATAAGCATAGCAAGTACGACTTACCAATAATGGGAATGTCCTCCTCACTGATCTTTTGGAGTAATGTGAGGTCGTCCGTGGTGTGGTTTTGCAAATCCATTAAAACCATATCGAACTTCCCCTTGTAGGCTTGTAGTTTGGCTAGAGACTCCTCCCCGCTCAAACATGTCGTCACTGCGATTGAAGGCATACATGCATTACGTAGGGATTTCGAATGAGTCAGAAGGAAAAGAGAGGGAGCTTTGGAATATACCATGATAACCATGTGATTTGAGTCTTGTTGTCATGATCGATAAACATACTAGATTATCATTGACTAGAAGAACTTTAATCTCTACGGGAATAGCATTATCCATTTCTAAGACCTTCCCTCTCCCTGCCATTAACAAACACAATCATTCTATAGATGAGTCTCTTCTGTGTGTCGTGAACTTACTTAACTAACAGATAGAATTAAATAAAGTAGCTAATATTTTGTATTGCTTAATGCATGCAATTAATTATTCACAATTTCAAGACCACTGACGTTATAAATCAGCCTCATTCCCTAATATTTCACTTCCATACATATGCTTGTTGCTAGAAGCATACAGTCCCAACAACATGTCCCATATTGGAATCAAATCATGACAAGAGCGGGGAGAAATTCGGGACGTGGATGCGTGCACATGATGAAATTGATTCATGGTAGGTGGTCATATTAAGTTTTCATGAAGAAGGATGAAGTTGGTAATAAGGAACATATGACTTGCTTGTGTGTCTACCATTAATGATGCCAAGACCTTCCTGGTTTTGGCTTAGAGAGGGGGATGGGACCAAACTTAAATAAAGAACATGAATTCATGGACCCTATAATAGCATGGACCAAGTTTGCAACATCTTGCAGTGGCCTCATGAAATCTTAATCCAGTTCTGCAATGAATAGCAAATACAACAACTTTAGAAAATGATATGGGACCCGAGGGGATATTCAACATTCATGCTCTATTTTCCAGACCACCACTCTATAGGTTCCCACCACCACATTGAAATGCAGTGCATGCAGAAGAAGAATGGGATTCTTTACGGGCACCATTCATATCTTGATGGGTATATGTATATGGCAACACAAAATGTGACATACATTTGTTGCATTCATTGTTTAGATGACATGAATATCATTATGAACTAATAAAATTCAACTTTATTTGTAGGAATGGATACAAAGAAAGGATAGCATGAAAATTTATGTACACTAGTTCGTTTCACTCAATGTGACATTGATATATATTGCTTTGGCACCTTTTTCATGGTCATGTAATTGATCAAATTCTCACACAAGGTGGTGTGATATTTGTTAAGTTCATCCAAATTGTGTCATACCAACAATGAGCTCCAATAAGGAAGCTCAAAAAAGACACTTCGCTTTTTCCACCCTTCAGGTAATTCAGGTCGGCTTCGGGAATCATTACTTGAAAACTTTCCAAAGACAATGTTATCATAATCCTTCCATAGATGTTGGATTTGTTCACCATCTAATGGTTGTGGAGGATGTCCATTTTCCTCATGTCCGTTGAAGCTCCTTTCATCAACACGCCATGGGTGATCCATAGGTAGAAAGCGATGATGCCTTAGATACACACACTTTCAACTATACTGGAGGTAAAGGGAACCGTGATCAACATGGCAATAAGGGCATGCCTTGTAACCTTTAGTACTCCAACCAGACAACAGACTATATGTTGGAAAATCACTAATGGTCCACAAAATCATTGCTTTCATAGAAAATACTTCTCCTTTATTAGCATCAAAAGTGTTGACACCATCCCACAACATTTCCAATTCATCAATTAATGGTTGGAGGTACACATCAATATCATTTCCAGGTGATTTTGGCCCATCGATAAGAAGAGACAACATCAAAAATGATTTATGCATAGCAAGCCATGGGGAAAGATTATAGAAAATTAAGATTTCAGGCCATATGCTTCTACTACTTCCCATTGCAACATTAAAAGGACTAAATCCATCAGTTGTTAACCCAAGTCTAACATTGTGTGGCTCATTGCTAAATAATGGGTGATTAATATAAAAATGCTTCCAAGCCTCAAAATCTCTAGGATGTGCCATTTCACCTACCTTACCAGTCGGACTAGTGGAATGCCAAATCATTAGAGGATCAGTCTTTGTTGAATTAAATAATATTTTAAGTCTTGGAGTTAAAGGAAAGTACCTAAGAACTTTTTGTGGGGTCCTTCTCTTGACCTTTATCCTTCTCCCCTTATAACTATCATTCCACCTAGAAGTATTACACTTTGGGCACCTATCCAAGTCTAAGTGATCACCCCTAAATAACACACAATCATTGGGGCAGGCGTGGATGGTCTGATAATCCAAACCCAATGAAGACATGAGCTTTCTACATTCGTACCATGTTGTTGGCAACTTGTATCCCTTAGGTAGTACTTGAGTAAGAATTTCCATATAATCAGACATTGCCTTATTGCTTATTTTATTCAAACAGTTGTGTCTGAAAAGGTGAACGATAAATGATAGTTTTAAAAAGTTATCACAACCCCGATATTAGGGTTCACAAGCTTCTTTCAATAGTTAATCAAATCTATTATCATTGAGTAGAGGGTGTTCACTATCATTCCCAACATCATCTCCATTCGTTTCTACATGATCATAGCAACCATCATTAATCAAGTAATCTATATCATCAAATGGTTTATCAACATGTTTGTTATCCAAATGATCTTGTATGTCATCATGATACACCCAATTAGTGTAGGTAGGTAAAAATACATAATTGATAACATGTCATTGTATTGTTTTTCTATCATAGAAAAATTTATTCTAACATTTCACACATGGTCAATTCACCTCAACGTGATTCCAAAAATCAAAGTCCAAGAAGGAAGTAAATCATGTCATGAATGTACTTTTGCAACGGTCATGTTTAGAGTTTCCTCTACTAATCCAACTTTTATCCATGTTTCCTGAAATAAACCATGTAACTTTATTTTTAACATTTGTACCATTAATTTTTGAAAAATATGAAACAAAGATACAATAGAGAGTGCAAGAAAACAATTGTTATGTAATGAAGAAAATTTTTCAAATTTTTCGGCACACTTTCTATGTTTTTGCATACCAAGTAGTCTTAAGAATGTTAGTAGAAAATGTTGGTATGAACAACACTTGGTTACTTATGTCTCTTTTCCCACCAACAATTCTAAATGACAAGACAACCATATAAATGTATTATCCAACAAGGCAACCAATCAATAGATAATATCATCATATTGTTGGTGGTCTATTTTAAAATTTTCAAAATTTATATTGCCAACTCGGAGGAGGATATGTGAAAATAAAAGAAAGAAAAAATAGAGAAAGAGGAGGAAGGGAAAATAGTTGAAGGAAGGTTGAGGTATGGATAAAGAAGGGAGTAAATAGTAGAAGAGGACAGAGAAATCAAAAACAAAGAGGAGAAATGGAAGGAAAGGAGGAAGGAGAGATTAAATTAGTTTAATGGAAAGAAATTATACATATATTTACACATAAGTATATATATATGTGTGTGGGTTTTCCTATTGATGTAATTATTTTCTAACATTCCTCTTAGTGACTAGTAAGGCAACATTTCATGTATGCCTTCTATATTATGGCCTCTCCACGTGTGCGAAGAATGCAGCATGGGATTAATTTTAGGGAAGAAGAAGAAGAAAGTAGGACAGCTGGAAAAGTGGGAGGAGGTAGGAGGAACATAAAAAAAGTAAGAAAGAGGAGGAATAAAAAATAGTTGAAGAAAGGTAGAGGTCTGGACATAGGAGGGAGTAAATAGCACAAGTGGATATAGAAATCAAACAGAGATGAGAAATGGAAGGAAAGGAGGAAGGAGAGATTAAATTAGTTTAATGCAACTATTGTTGTTTGCCTTAATCTGTTGATGCATATTCCTAACTAAAATATATTATAGTAGTATTCATGAAGCACTTAATGCATTCAAGATTACAAATAACCTATATCACATTTTGAACAAAATGTAAATCAGACTGAAATTAAGTTAATTCACCATGCGAAATGGCTTATATGAACTATAATAGATCGTAGGAGCCCACAGAGGGCAATGAAAGACATGGGCCAGAATTTATGAAAAAAAAATTGGAAATCCTATAACAAATTATCTAATATATGTGCTTACTAGAGATTCAAACAATTATTGTCCTAATGTCAATTTCTTTAAATCATTAATGCAACATTGTATATAACATCTTTAAGTTATTTTCATCATGATAGACTCCAACAGACTACAATTTGAATTCCAAGCTTCATTGGTTCACAATTGACAAGCACACCTATGTTAGTAGAACATGAGAAAATATAGAGAGATGTTTGCATTATCAGTTGGAAAGGAAGGAGAGAGTGGAATAGGAGAAAGACATTTAAGATACAACATATAGGTGAAAGAAGAACAATACACACCCAAAATCAGCGACAGTTGGATGTGGAAGGCACTGTTAAAACAGAGAACTAAAATGTTGCATCTGGTCCGATTCAAGATTGGTGTTGGCTCCAACATTTCTCTGTGGCAAGACCCATGGGTGATGGGCTAGCCTCTTAGCTCTCTGGTTGGTCTGCAACTTAAACTTAGGACTGGATTTGGTCCTACCAGCAAAGTAAATGTTTTGCTCCTTGTATACAATTAAAAGTTTCACACAAAAATAGAATAGCAAGTAGCATGTCTCTGAGAAAGACAGATGCGCGTATCCAAAGTTATCGTCAATCCAGGGTTCTACTATCTGATACATCTCCACACATATATCAATAAGTATCAGGTGGTATCCTCCATTTTTTCCTTATTAATTCTATCAAGCTTTGTTTCTTGGAGTAGGCATTGTTGGTAGTTTATGTATCTAGAATCCTAGATCATTGCCTTTTTTCTATTTTGTAACCTTGAAAAGAAGATATAGTCCTCCATTACTACAATTGTTGGTAGTTTACTGCTAGTTGGCTGCTCTGGGTAAGTCAGGTAACTAATAATGCTAGTAGTATACACTATACAGGTCTAAAATCAAATTATGAATACATGTTCCTCTAACCTAAACAAGTATTTATTTCTGTAGAGGTGATGGTTAGGTGAAGATTTTGTTTACTCAATGAGTTCTAGTTCCTTGATTTTGGTTGAGAATAGATCTTTGGTTGGGTGTAAATGTTGGTTAGTAGTTGTGGGGTTGCAGGTGAATGCATCAGTGGTTGTTGTGAGTGTCGAGTTGTTGGTGGCATAGTTGGCTAAATGTGTTATTGGGGCTGCTATGTACTCCCTGGTTGTGAATCGGTTGAAGAGGAAAGTGCAGTGGAGCTATGTGGGTTTGGTGGATTGGGTCTATATGGAGGTGATTGGGTGGATTGTGATGTGTGATGGGTGATGATTGTACGTGATCATATGGATTCGATTGGGTGATGGGTGGTGATTGGGTTCCAATCATAGCACAATTAGATAGAGGTACTGCTCCTATTTAATGTGGGTTCCAATCCACAAAATCCTTTTTAGTTAGATGAGATGTCATATACTAAAAATTTGTAGCATATACATATTCTTTTTAGCATATGTTGACATATTTAGCTTCCTATGTCAGCATTCCATTCTTTGTTGCAGCAGGTGTTTATGCTAAATTTGCTTATGCTACATCTGCTATAGTATTGTTACTAGTGATTGCTAATGATGGTGAGGATAGGGTGATTGGAGGTGTTGATGTTGGTTATGGTTCTGGTTATGGGGGATTGGCTTTCCAATGTTTGGGGAGGGGAGGTGGTATTGCTGCAATATGGGGGATTGGTGATTGTTAATGATGGAGAATTGGTGATGATGGGGGTACTATTTGCTGCTTCCAGCAGCAAAGAGGTTATTGTGTAGGTAGTTATGATGGTTGTGAAAGTGATTGTCAAAGGGAAAAAGGTGTGTGGCAGTTGTTGAGTGATGATGAGGACGCAGAGAATTGCAAGAGGGAGAGAAGCTTAGGATTGGAGGATGATGGGCGGAGAAAGAGATCTGATGATGGGGAGAAAAAGATGTTGTCTTTTGTTGTTTTTTGAAGAAGCTGGAAGAAATAGAAGTTCCCATATCGCAGTTGTTGGGTGATGATGGCAGCTGGTGGGTGAAGATTGGGTGGTTGGGTTACTGTTGGGTGTAATGTTAGTTAGTTGTTGGGCTGTGGTGGTTGTGCGGGTGGTATTGGGTAGGAGGTGAGGTGTTGTTCGGAGGTGGGGTGTTGGTATGGAGGTGTTTAATGGGAGGTCGAGATTGGGAAGCAAGACATGAGGAGGAGACGTTTCATTATGACTGGAGTTAGTGAGTTGTGGTGGGGCGGAAGCAACATCTTGGTGCTGATGTGAAAGCAGCTCTTGGGTGTCAATGGTGGTGTAATTGGGTGGTGGTGGTAGTTGTTGGGTGATGATTGGGTGCAGGGTAGAAGAGTTTGAATGTAGGTTGTGATTGTTTAGTGACCTGCTTATGCATCATCATCATTGTATATGGGTAATGATTGGGTGAGATGGAAAGGTGCGTGGAGGAGCAGAGCAGTGGAGAAACTAAACATGAACTGAAAATTACCTGTGATGTTTCTGCAATATCGTCCTTTTGTTGCTGCCGAAGTAGTTGTTCTCTAGATCTTAGATTCTACTATTGTTGTCCTCTTTACCTCACCTTCCCCCGCTATTGTCCTCTGAGGCTCAGTTGGAGATGTTGGCTGATGTCATTCCCGACTACAAATGGTGGTTGCTCATCACGGTGCTAGAAGAAACTAATAAGAGTCATAAGTGATAGAAATTTTTGAGATTGGAGGAAAGCAAAGTTAAGTGAAATAAGAACCTTTCAGGAGATATGTAGCGATTCTAGGGCATCGTCTCCCTGATTCCAAGCGAGGGCATGAACAATATGAGATATGGACTCCTTGACTCACAACAAAATACTAAGGCGCGACTTCAGGTCCTTGAAGGCGGAAATCTCGATCGTGGAGGAGATGGGGCACATGATTGGGAGAGGAAGATGGGGTTGACGATGCCCTTTTCATGCTCTGTGAGACATGTGCGGCATGGGAAGCACAGAGGGGAGAGGAAACGCAGGAGGACATTTGGGCATCACGGCGTAGGAAGCGGGAGTGGACATCTAGAAGTTGATAGCGCTGACCAGGCTTCGTGTACATTATCAGGGGAAATATAAGAAAAGAGGGAGGGTATACAATAGTTAGGCAGATATGAAATAAAAATAATCTATTATTTCTAGGAATAGGATATACTAAATACGTATCCAGTATACATCATTATCTATCACATATATAAGTTTAATTATCCTAATTTAATAACCCAGAATTTTCTTTCGAAAATTCCTCTCACTAATATTTTATTTCTTTCTTTCTTTTACAAGAACAAATATACATCTTTCTTCATACATCCTTATACTCCTATTCTTAACCCAACACCAAATTGAATCAAGTGAAATTTACTAAATGGTTTATTACTGTCACCCGATCTATCCTTGTTGATTAATATTTTGAAGCCAATAATATTTTTTGACACTCTCGGTAGGTTAACTCTTTTTCTATCATTTTTTATCAAATTAGAACAATAAAAGCAATGCATTATCACGTCCCCACTATTGCCCATTATGTAGCATAGTTCTTGTTTGATCTCCCCCAACAATCAACTACAACTAATTTCCATTTTACATTCTTAATCTTTTTGTTTTCATTACAAAAAATATAAATGTTTATGATAATATCAACTATAGAAATACATAATTGGGAATTTAGTATTATGCTAGTTGATTATATGTCAAATAAACGAAAATCATTTATGGATTGTAAAGCATGACAAGATTTATAGAATAATGGGGAAATGTTTTGTTACTCATTTGTTTTCCACTCTATTTTTTTAAAGTCCTTCATTGTTCATACTTCTCTCTTGTCTCTTGTACTCTCAACCTTTCTTATTCCCACAATTCCCTATTTTTATACACGTGATCAAGTCAAATATAATGGGAAAACGTTTTGTAACTACAAGTCTTCCTTTATGTCTCAAAAATATTGGGGAAACGTTTTCTTGCTACAAGCCTTCTTTTATGTCTCAAATTGTAATCATGTTGACTCATATTCTCTCTTTTTTTCAACCAATTGAAATGCATTAAAGTCAATTCCAAGTAATTTCCTTCAACATTGTTAGATTCCTTATTTTTATAACAAAAGGATATAAATATTTGTGATAGTCTACTATTGAAATATTTAATTGGGTTTGATATTATTCTAATTAATCATATGTTAAACAAAATGAAAGACTTTATGGATGGAAAATATGGCAAGATTAATAGTATAACATTTAATGTTAACAATTATATTATAACCACTCTGACATCTAAACTCAACATGATGTGAGGTTGTGTCACTTGGAAAAATAATAGCTCCCAAAAAAGACACTAAGTGAGGTTTGTTCACTTAGCAAAAGAAGAAGCTCCCGACAAGACGCACAACCAACAATCTGGATTGTTGACATGTAAATGAAGCATGGGTTTAAGTGTTCCACAAAGCAACTATCAACCTAGACAGGCATCCACATAGTGATTATGCTTGGATGGTGTTCAAGCTGACCAAAACCAGACATCTAAGTGGCAATTCAAGTTCCTTAGTTGCTAATTTGAGTGGCTGAGTTTTGAGGAAAAAATTAAAGAAGCCTATGCCCTACCCTTATATATAGAGAGGATAACATCTCCAAGGTTAATCAATTAGAGAAATCCAAACAGGACTAGAATGTGTTGGGTTTGTGATTGAGATAGGAACACTTACACTTACCATGTTGCTATCTAAAGGAATAATACATGTGATTTATTTCACTCCCTCATCGAAGCTGATAGCATACTGGCTTAGAGGACCATAAGAGATGGAAATGGAAGTTGTTGAGCCTAGTCAGTGTTTTTACAAGGATATCCAAACATAGTGACAATTAAAATAAGGTCCAAGAAAAATGGCTAACGCAACTCACTTAGTATTGTAACATCCATTGCATTAGTCTACATACAGCATCACATAAATCAAGGTCATCCAGGTGGTCATGCATCCAGATTTGGTGGACTTGAGTAGTGTGGGAAATAAGATTGCCTACAAGTGAGTTGATTCAATAAATAGAAATCTATTATAGGAAGGCTAGAGTAAGAAAATTGAAAATGCAAGCAAGAATCAGTGTTCTATTAATGTGAGTACATTCACTTCTTAGTGGTTCCAAATACTTATTAGTATAATTTGCTTATATCTGTATAGCACAGGACAATTGAGTCATAAGCATCCATGTACCATGAATGAAGCAAAGCTGCAACCCACATTTCTATATCACAAGCCATGTGAGTCATAGATTTCAAACACAAGAGTACATAAATGATAGTGGAGCCATAATGGTTGTCAAAAATCTAGCATATTTTCCCTAGCCTTGATTCTATCAAAAAATCACACAAACAATTATCAGGGACGAAAATCACTATTTTATTTAATGATGTTGTCATACCAAAACATATCAGCTATGCCATCGGCTGTACAGGGTGATCAAGACTCAAGAAAATTACATTAAATTTATTTCTGATGTCTGCAACTTTCACTGTAAACTCGTGTCCATGTTTGTTTTGACTGCTAAGAGTAAGAGCCACTTAGAAGGCTAGTGAATGGTAGAGGCATATCATTCCAGTGCAGTTTTTTAGTCTACCAGGATGCCTAGGTCAGTTTGTAGGTGCATTCTATTGGGAATGTGCAATAATGTGAATTTTAGAGTAGCATTTTTGACAAGACCTTTAGTTTTAGATAAAGAGGGTGAGCATAGTGATGAGTTGTGAAATGAAATTTTGTATCCATACCTACTGAAAGGGGTGAGTTCCATCAGTGTGACATGTTTGTTGTTACCTTGTGTGAAGGCCTTGAGCTTGTCTTGAGGGGCGTCGTCCTACTATCCTGCTGCAGTACAAGATCCAATTAGGAGTCTTTTGGCAATCTGATTAGTTTCCCATGGCCATGTCCCAGATGTAGCTAGGCTGCAAGACATTGATCTGAACCCAGAGGCTATTACCATG
Organism: Alisma plantago-aquatica; assembly: GCA_963693085.1. Taxonomy (NCBI): domain Eukaryota; kingdom Viridiplantae; phylum Streptophyta; class Magnoliopsida; order Alismatales; family Alismataceae; genus Alisma; species Alisma plantago-aquatica. The sequence continues at coordinate 771,777,038 of OY856413.1, read as the reverse complement.
GGCCACTCTTCATCTCTGGCACATCAGTACTGGAAGGCATTTCATCGAGCATGTGGTCTTCGTCGGCACTAGCACAAGGTAACAATGAAAGTAAGGGATCAGAGTATATACAAATAGAGGGAAAATGAAGGAGAGGGTATGTTGGAGGAAAAGAACAAAGAAAAGCATTGTAGCTTACATGGGAGACCTGCCATCAGTAGTTGTGCCTAGTGCCAAGACGATGGTGGTTTCCAGTTCAGGGAGAGACGGATTGATCGTGTCTTCCCCAAAGGTGCGTTGACCCTCTAACAGACTCCTCGATGATCTATGGAGACTCTGGGTGAGATTGTGCAACCCTTCTGTGGGTAGGATGAAGCAGGAGGTGCAAGGCGAAAGAGGGGTGGTGGTTGGGCGGTGATGAAATAGGGAAGAGAGTGTGATGCACAAGTGGAGAAATAGAAGGATGCATGGGATTGGCCGATTTAGGGGGGTCAATTGGGGTTGCTGGAAAATTTGAATTCCCTAAACTTACTTTCATCATATTATATATACATCCCTTTGACCTAGGACTAAGAGGGGAGATCCATTTTACCTACTATTTCAAGTTTTACACTTGGGTTCCTCACAAACTAAATAAACAAGTAAGACGTAGTTCATGATGGAGGACTTGTATGCCAATGTGACCCCCGGGGTTCCATGTAAATGAGGAACTATCCTTATACTTTCTCCCACATCAGCTAACAATTTTCTTTCTTTCTAATCTTCAGCATTGGAAGGGATGGTGAAGACTCATGTGTCCTTCTGCTAGGTGGGCATCTATTCTTGCATGAAAGTGCTCAAATTTTTGCAAGTTGGATGGTTTCTGCTTCATCTTTCTATCTTCTTTTAGTTGTTCTCATGAGAGAGGAAGGACAAAGGCAATAATTCAAAAGTAGAGTCTCCAAGGAAAAATGGGCATCGACATATTGGGATAATGCAACGATGCAATGGGTCGTAGGTGAGTCGGGCAATGCAACCCTAGTCCTATCGGGCAGCAACACCTCCATCGTGACGGCTTACTAACACACAGATATCAGGCAAAAGGGTGTATCGGCTACCCTCTCCTATTTGGCAACATCAACACAGGTGTGATGGTCACCAGGGGTAACGGACAATGCCCTAGGGTGTCGACATAGCAGAGCGACGATCCTCTTAAGTTTCAGCATGCTTCAAGCAACACATTTATGGTTGTGACACTAAGTCATGATGGCCCAGGGCATATCACCCAGCACACTACGTATCACGATCCAACACCACATCATCTCAACAGCCACCAACAAACTATCACCCTCATATAACATCGGCCCACTAATTCCTAAAGGCATGATGGTCAGAACGAGTCGTCCTAGATCTAACCAAGGTTGTGATGACCTGCCACAAAGGTAACATCCCAGGGCATCACAAGTCGTGACGGCCACCCAAACGTATTGGCCTACCCTACCTATCGGCCTTGCAGCATGTCGCCCTCTATAGCATATCGGCCACTTCATCTTCAACCTCGAGATAGCATTATAAACAAGGTAAAAGAAGGTGCAACGCAGGCAGAAACTAAGCAAGCTCGTTTTCCCAAAATAGAACATGAAGCTACCAAGGAAACGTTACTAGCATGCAAGCAATAATGAGCCATAGATCAAGAGAAAGATAACAACTAAAAGGTGATAATAACAAAGAGAGTGTAGAGTTATATAACCTGCCTCCCTTCATAAATCAATAGGGATGAAATCCTAGAGCCACAAACCAATATGGTGTATCTAGAGACACCACAAAACTGATATGGTGTATCTAGAGACACCATAAAACCCTAGAGCCACAAACCATCCCAAGTCGTTGTAAATACATTTGGGAGGTGTCATGGCACATATGATGATAATGTCATCTCACAGTATGTCCTTAAAAATACATTCAGGAGGTGTCAGGTCCCATATCATGACAATGTCCTCTCACAACAAGTTCATAAAAATGCATTTGGAAGGTGGCAGGGCCCATTTCAAGACAAATGTTATCTCATATCAAATCCTTAAAAATGCATTTGGGAGGTTCCACAACCCATATCATGATAGTGTTCTTACACAACATGTCCCTTCAAATGCATTTGGGAGGTTTCAGGGCCCATTTCAAGACAAATATTATCTCAACTCAAGTCCCTAAAAATGCATTTGGGAGGTTCCATGACCCATATCGTGATAGCGTTCTTTCACAACATGTCCCTTCAAATGCATTAAGAAGGATACATGACCCATATTGGCAGTTTCCTCTCATAATAAGTCCTTAAAATGCATTTCAGTGAAGTTTAGGCCCATAGCATGACAATGTCCTCTCACGCTAAGTCCTTAAAAATTTATTTGTGAGGTGCCATGGCGCATACGATGACAATGTCATCTCACAATAAGTCCTTAAAAATGCATTTGGGAGGTGGTAGGTCCCATATCATGACAACGTCCTCACACAACAAGTCCATGAAAATGCATTTGGGAGGTGTCAGGGTTCATATCATGACAAATGTTATCTCACATCAACTCCCAAAAATGCAATTGGGAGGTTCCATGACCCAGATCATGATAATGTCCTTTCACAACATGTCCTTTTAAATGCATTAAGGAGGAGCCATGGCCCATATATTGACAACGTCCTCTCATAATATGTCCCTGAAAATGCATTTTAATGAAGTTTGGACCCATATCATGACAATGTCCTCTCACGCCAAGTCCTTGAAAATACATTTGGGAGGTGCCATGGAGCATATGATCACAATGTCATCTCACAGTAACTCCTTAAAAATGCATTTGGGAGGTGTTAGGTCCCATATCACAACAACGTCCTCTCACAACAAGTCTATGAAAATGCATTTGGGAGGTGTCAGGGCCCATATCATGATAACATCCTCTCATAACAAGTCCATCAAAATACATTTGGGAGGTGTCATGGCCCATATCATGACAAATGTTATCTCACATCAAGTCCCTAAAAATTCATTTGGGAGGTACCACGACCCATATCGTGATAGTGTTCTTTCACAACATGTCCCTTCAAATGCATTAAGAAAGATACATGGCCCATATATTGGCAGTTTCCTCTCATAACAAGTCCTTAAAAATACATTTCGGTGAAGTTTACGCCCATATCATGACAATGTCCTCTAACGCCAAGTCCTTGAAAATACATTTTGGAGGTGTCATGGCACATATGATGACAATGTCATCTCACAGTAAGTCCTTAAAAATACATTTAGGAGGTGGTAGGTCCCATATCATGACAACATCATCTCACAACAAGTCCATGAATATGCATTTGGGAGGTGTCAGGGTTCATATCATGACAATTTTTATCTTGCATCAACTCCCAAAAAATGCAATTGGGAGGTTCCATGACCCAGATCATGATAATGTCCTTTCACAACATGTCTTTTCAAATGCATTAAGGGGGAGCCATGGCACATATATTTACAATGTCCTCTCATAATAAGTCCCTAAAAATGCATTTCGGTGAAGTTTGAGCCCATATCTTGACAACGTCCTCTCAGGACAAGTCCTTGAAAATAGATTTGGGAGTTGCCATGGAGCATATGATCACAATGACATCTCACAGTAACTCCTTAAAAATGCATTTGGGAGGTGTTAGGTCCCATATCACGACAACGTCCTCTCACAACAGGTCTATGAAAATACATTTGGGAGATGTCAGGGCCCATATCATGACAACGTCCTCTCATAACTAGTCCATAAAAATACATTTGCGAGGTGTCAGGGCTCATATCATGACAAATGTCATCTCACATAAAGTCTCTAAAAATACATTTGGGAGGTGTCATGGCCCATATCATGACAAATGTTATCTCACATCAAGTTCCTAAAAATTCATTTGGGAGGTACCACGACCCATATCGTGATAGTGTTCTTTCACAACATGTCCCTTCAAATGCATTAAGAAAGATTTATGGCCCATATATTGGCAGTGTCCTCTCATAACAAGTCCTTAAAAATACATTTCAGTGAAGTTTACACCCATATTATGACAATGTCCTCTAATGCCAAGTCCTTGAAAATACATTTTGGAGGTGTCATGGCACATATGATGACAATGTCATCTCACAGTAAGTCCTTAAAAATGCATTTAGGAGGTTGTAGGTCCCATATCATGACAAAATCATCTCACAACAAGTCCATGAATATGCAATTGGGAGGTGTCAGGGTTCATATCATCACAATTTTTATCTCGCATCAACTCCCAAAAAATGCAATTGGGAGGTGCCATGACCCAGATCATGATAATGTCCTTTCACAACATGTCCCTTCAAATGAATTAAGGGGGAACCATGGTACATATATTTACAAAGTCCTCTCATAATAAGTCCCTAAAAATGCATTTCGGTGAAGTTTGAGCCCATATCATGAAAATGTCCTCTCAGGACAAGTCCTTGAAAATAGATTTGGGAGGTTCCATGGAGCATATGATCACAATGTCATCTCATAGTAACTCCTTAAAAATGCATTTGGGAGGTGTTAGGTCCCATATAATGACAATGTCCTCTCACAACAAGTCTATGAAAATACATTTGGGAGATGTCAGGGCCCATATCATGACAACGTCCTCTCATAACAAGTCCATAAAAATACATTTGGGAGGTGTCAGGGCTCATATCATGACAAATGTCATCTCACAGAAAGTCTCTAAAAATGCATTTGGGAGGTGCCACGACCTATATGATGATAGTGTCCTTTCACAACATGTCCTTTCAAATGCATTAAGGAGGATACATAGCCCATATATTGACAATTTACTCTCATAATAATCCCCTAAAAATGCATTTGGGTGAAGTTTGGACCCATATCATGACAATCTCCTCTCATGCCAAGTCCTTGAAAATACATTTGGGAGGTGCCATGACACATACGATGACAATTTCATCTCACGGTAAGTCCTTAAAAATGCATTTGAGAGGTGTCAGGTCTCATATCATGAGAAAGTCATCTTACTAAAAGTCCATAAAAATACATTTGGGAGGTTTTAGGGATTTGCGTCCAACCCACAACACAATGTCAAAACCCACCCTCACAGTACAACATTGCAACCGCAACAAATGCAGTGTCGCGACCATGCCAAAACGAAGTGTCACGTCTAGAAGCAAAATGAACCATCATGATTGAAATAAGGCCAACCATCACAACCAAAACCATCCCAAGTCCTTGAAAATACATTTGGGAGGTGCCATGACACATATGATGATAATTTCATCTCACAATAAGTCCTTGAAAATGTATTTGGGAGGTGTCAGGTCCCATATCATGACAACATCCTCACACAACAAGTCCATGAACATGCATTTGGGAGGTGCTAGGGCCCATTTCAAGAAAATGTTATCTCACATCAAGTCCCTAAAAATGCATTTGGGAGGTGCCACGGCCCATATGATGATAGTGTCCTTTCATAACATGTCCTTTCAAGTGTATTAAGGAGGAGACATGGCCCATATATCATGTCAATGTCTTCTCACAACGAGTCCCTAAGTATGCATTTGGGAGTTTCTAGGGCCCATATAATGACAAATTTCATCTCACAGAAAGCCCTTAAAATGCATTTGGGAGTTTCTAGGGCCCATATCATGACAAATTTCATCTCACAACAAGTCACTAAAAATGCATTTGGGAAGAGCCACAACCAATACCATGATAGTGTCTTCTCACAATAAGTCCCTACAAATCTAATAAGGAGGATCAAGGGCCCATATATTGACAATGTACTCTCATAACAAGTCCCTGAAAATGCATTTGGGAGGTTCTAGAGCCCATATATTAATAATGCCCTCTCACAATAAGTCCCTGAAAATGCATATGGGTGAAGTTTGGGCCCATATCATGATCGTGTCCTCTCACACCAAGTCCTTAAAAATACATTTAGGAGGTGTCATGGCACATATAATGACAATGTCATCTCATAGTAAGTCCATATAAATGCATTTGGGAGGTGTGGGGTCTCATATAATGAAAATGTCCTCTCATAACAAGTCTATAAAAAGCATTTGGGAGGTGTCATGCCCCATATCATGACAAATGTCATCTCATAACATGTCACTAAAAATGCATTTGGGAGGAGCCATGACCCATATCATGATAGTGTCCTCTCACAATAAGTCTTTGGAAATGCATTAGGGAGAATCCATGGCCCATATATTGGCAGTGTCCTCTAAGAGTAAGTCTCTAAAAATGCATTTGGGTGACATTTGGACCCTTATAACGACAGTTTCCTCTCACACCAAATCCTTGAACATTTTAGAGGTGTCATGGAAAATATAATGATAGTTTCATCTCACGACAAGTCCTTAAAATTATATTTGGGAGGTGTCAGGGCCCATATCAAGACTGTGAGCTCCCACAATAAGTCCCCTAAAATACATTAGGGAGGATCTAGGGTCGATTTTTGGTTTTTGGGTGTGTTTTGTAGACGTGCTTTCAATACATGGCTTGGCTTGTGTTTTCTTTTTATATAAAGTTACAGTGGATGTGTATATATATATATATATATATATATATATATATTTGGGACATGTTTTCTTATAATAGGATGATGGTATAGCTGTTAAGCACCTTGTGACATAAAAGGACTCACATGTAAAGGTTTTTTTCTATTTGGGGGCTTAATGAAAATGGTTTTAATTTCTAGTGTTTTTCGGTAATCTGTATGTTTAAGTTTTGTTTCCGTGGTTAGTTTTGAGTTATCTTGTGGTTTGCGGCATGGGGCATCACACACTCACTAGCTAGCCTTGTTGCTCTTGTTTGTTGGGCTTGGATCTCACACATGGGGTGCTTACTGCACTCTCTAGTGGGTCTTGCAAAACTCACTTGTGGGTCTTGCTTCCTCGCTTGTGGGTGTTGCAACTCTTACTATCTAGGCTTGTAGCACTCACTTTTGGGGCTTGAAACTCTCACTCGATTAACTTGATGCACTCGCCACAGTCTATATCATTCATGACAATGTCCTCTCACAATAAATCCTTTAAATGCCATGGCACATATGATGACAATGCCATCTCACAGTAAGTCCTTAAAAATGCATTTGGGAGGTGTTAAGTCCCATATCATGACAACGTCCTCTCACACCAAGTCCATGAAAATGCATTTGGGAGGTGTCAGGGTCCATATCATGACAAATGTTATCTCACATCAACTCCCAAAAATGAAATTGGGAGGTGTCATTACCCAGATCATGATAGTGTCCTTTCACAACATGTCCCTTTAAATGCATTAAGGAGGAGCCAAGGCCCATATATTGACAACATCCTCTCATAATAAGTCCCTAAAAATGCATTTCAGTGAAGTTTGGGCCCATATATGACAACGTCCTCTCATTCCAAGTCCTTGAAAATATATTTGGGAAGTGCCATGGAGCATACGATCACAATGTCATCTCACAGTAAGTCCTTAAAAATGCATTTGGGAGGTGTTAGATCTCAAAACAAGTCCCTAGAAATGTATTACGGAGGAGCCATGACCCATATCTTGATAATGTCCTCACATAGAAAGTCCCTAAAAATGTATTTGGATGGAGTTGGGGCCTATATCATGACAATGTCCTCTCATAAAAAGTATATAAAAGTTCTTTTAGGAACCAAGGCCCATAACATGACAATGTCCACTCACATCAAGTCATTAAAAATGCATTTGGTAGGTGTCAAGTCTCATATTAAGACAGTGTCCTCTCATAACAAGTCCTTAAAAATACTTTGATTAGAGACATGCATGTATGCATTGTCCTCATAGTTGTTCATAAATGAGTTGTGTATGAGTTTGGGGACAATTGAAAAACACTCAGTTGGGTGCTTGCGGAAGCCACCGTCCATTTTTATCAATTGGTGTTGGGGTGGTGGTCTACACAATCTGTTGCAAAGGAGCAATGTGCCTAATAAGACAAAGACATGTTAGCCTTATAATGATCACAAAAGAGACTTATATGAGTCTGGCGACAATTGTCATGTCAATATCCCCTCATGAATGACTTTGATTGAATTATAATGACTCTCAATAGCAAAGACCGACACATGTCCTTTTTAAATAGAAGACGTAAAACTCTTCATACCATTGCTCAAAAGATAACATAAAAGCTCTCACAGAAGCGCGAGCAACAAACTGGGCTGCCAATCCTTTTTGGATGGCAAAACCCAAGGACCCAAAAATAAAATCATTACATGTAGATGAAGGTGTCATAATATTCCTATTTATTATATGTTGAAGGCATCAAAGAAGAGAAACTATATCATCGGCAAGCACCCCAAAGGTGTCAAGCCGAAAGGTAGAAAATGATGTTGATTGGCCTCACATGTTGCTCCATGTTTATGAACTTTTTGTATTTCTGCCTCAGACGCTGTGTAACGTCCTGAGTTTCAACAATATTATCATTTTCCACCTCACTTTTTATGATAATTTCTTTCTCCTCCATTTTGTGTCCATAATATTGAATATTTGAGAAATTGATGAGTGAAGTACATTTTATGTCAAATTGAGGGTTAGATGCACAAAATACCACAAAATTTATTTATGGATGGGGTAATTATGCAACTTACCATTTAACCACTAAATTGTTATCTAATGGATAATAAGTGATTTAATTAGCAATAGTAATTAAATGGTGTATTATAATCAACTTCCATACCTCACTTTTATTATGGGCTAATTAATTTTACAAATACATGGTATTTGTGAGTGTTGAACTCTTGGACTCCAAATTTCGAATTTGGGAGCCAAAGGGTTGCTTACAAAAGCAACACATAATTATTCGATCAAGCATTATACTAAAATATGCTTTAATGATCAAAATAATTATTTGGGTGCCAAGAGGTGGGTAAAACGCAAAACTGATTGCATAGCATGCATCTAGACGTCATTAGCAACCTAGGGTTAAAATTTGGGGTCATTTGGAGTCCATTTGACCTTCCAAATACATTTAACAAATTTTTAATATAGTGTGGCATAATGGCCATCGTTATATCATTTATTTGTGTCATTTAAGCCTTGGTTCGCCATTTAAATGGCTGTCACGCGCGCCGGTCCATGGTGGACATAGATCTAGCGGTTCATGTAAGCTCCGACCCCGATCCAACGGCCTAGAGCATGTCTTCCACCTCCAGCCGTTACATGAGTAACGAGCTCCACTCCTCAGCCCCGTTCTCCGTCGTTTCGCGACCGTTTTACGAGAGCTTTTCACCAAACAAACCGCCTTGATCTAACGCTTCTAATGAGCTATCAATCGCCCCTTTTTGTGCACCGCAGACGAAACTCCCCTGGGCGCCGGTCTAGTCTCCTCGCCTCCAAAGACGTTTCGGCGCCGTTGCGATCCACACCTATAAATGACCCCCTACCCAGCAGAGTCGGCCCCTTAGCAACCTCCGTGTCCGTTCAATTTTGCCCGTGGTTGTGCGAGTGAGCGGCGGCGAGGAGTCCTACACCCCGATCTTGCGGCGCCTCTCCTCAGCTCTGGGAGGAACCAGCGTCCAAATTGCTTGGACAGGTCAGTTCCTCATCCTTCACCCTTCATTTCGAGTACCCGCACGGCCCATTTGGTCTCGAAACGCGAAAACGCCCAAAGCTACTGAAGCTAGCCTCGCCGCAATGGCAGGGAGCGGGGAAGAAGAAGCCCACCCTTATTTTACGAAAATACCCCCGCGCCTACTTCTTGTTTTGCTTTCTCGCCCGGGGCACTTTGGTCTTTTCGCCGCTTTGCCCCTCCACTCGACCTGGTTCACGCGAGGCGCAGACCGGCCGACCTGGCCAAGCCTGATTGGCCCAGGCTGGCGCGGGTCTGGCCCACATGACCCGCTTCTCACTTGCAGCCTGTCCACGTGGCATTTATTTGAAATCTGATTGGTCCGTTTTGTTTAAATCGTAGTAAATCACTCGGTTGTCAGAAAATTATAAACAAATACTCGTTGGAAAGCTAAAAACCTGTAGAATCCTAATTTTTAATCTTTGTACCCTGATTTCCATCGTAAGCCTGATAATTAATTCGAACCCTAATTTAAATGAATAAGTGATGTAAAATGATAATAATAGCATTTTAACTCTATTTTTGACAATAAAATATGTTTTCCCGAGTAGAAAATTTTTAGGAATCGTTTGGCCTTGTTTCCAGAACCAAAATCCAATTCCTTTACCCAGGGTTCATATATATGGATATTTTATACTTAAAGTGCCTTTAATTAACCTAATGCATGTATTAATCTTTGAACCTAGGGTAAAGTGTGATTGGATCTGAATTCTTAGTAGTTAAGGGATAATCTAGAAAGCAAGATCAGGTATGTGCATTCTAACACCTCAGTTGGGCTTCTAAACATGCTTAACCTACTTTTCTTATATGAGGCATACTTGTGATAATATTATCTAATTTTCACTTGAACCTGCAAAGGTGTATATACTTGCTTGCTATTCTCCCCTTGATTAAATATGGGTCATAGGACCCCACTTGCCTTGCCTTGCCTTGCCTTGTTGATGTGATTGAGATCTTGATGTATACATGTTGCCCTTAGACTATTCATTTGAATATCCAATATGAAATCTTGTTGTATGGACATCTTTTATGGTTATCTCTTGGAATTGTTTGGGTCATTGGGCCCCACTTGAATAAATGTTATTTGCCTTCTCTGCCATTGTGAATTGTAAGCATGATAATGATAGTTTGACTAGTTAACTAATATAGTGTACATGAGTACAAGTCACCCATAGGGCACTGGGGTTTTAGTCCCCCTGCCATAGGCACTGGGGTTTTAGTCCCCCTGCCACTTAATATATATTTTTGAGGTTTGGGATGTTATTTCCCCTCTCCTCCTGGTTGAGGTTGGTAGACGCCTCACCCTATGTTAGTTTAGCTTAGTCATAATGAATCATGCTTGTTCTTTATTTGACTTATATGCTTGGCAGAAATCCTATTTGCTTTATATGCCTCATACTCTTGAACAATCTTAGTATAGAAAATCTTTATGTTTCCATTCCTTATACGCATCTTGTACACAATCTTGTTTTGACACATACCTTGTTCTATCTTTCTCTTGCTGGGGGCTTCCCAACCACCCAGAACCAGGACGAGGGCTAGATCAAGCACAAGGAAACCCAGGACAGGAGTGAAGTTGTTGTCATGGCAAGGTCGAGGCTGCTAAGACTTTGCTCAAAAATATATGTTATGAACTCTATAAATAAGAGCTTTGTAATAGCCTAGATTCTTATCTACTTCTTCTTTTGGAACAATCTATGTAATAGTTTAGTTGTCTCATCTTACTTTCTTCCGCTGCTACTATTGACATTTGGTTGTATTTGGTCCATGCTTATTTAAATGGATTTATTATGCATACATCCTTACACCACAATGTTTTTAATAATTCGAGGGATGTATTGTATTTTCCGTTAAATTTAAGTAAGGGGGTGATCTCGCCTCTTTACAGCATGGTATCAGAGCCTGTAGGGTAGCTACTAGGGCGTGATGTTGAAAGTGATGGTGTCTAGAAAGGGTCAGAGCTTGGGGGCTGACAATATTTTCCTCCGCCCCACTAGCTTGGTCACGAGGACTCCTGAGCTCATATGACCCGGCCTGGCCTGATCTGATACTGAACGCCCGAAATAGCATGCCTATAGGCAATAGTAGCCTTATCTTTTTCTGTCTTATTCTTCTAGAAATCTTACCCTAAAAACTTGTCTTTCAGGAAGGGTAGCCTGTTCGGTGAAAACTCAAACAATGATGACACCAACCCTGAGACTCCTGAGACGCCTCTGACTCCTGAGCAAGAGTTGGCAATGCTAAGGCAGCTACTCTCCACTACCCTGGTGGGCCAGATTACTGCAGCTGCTACGCATGCCAACAAGCCCAAGGAGCCAACCCTGAATGACTTCATCAAGATGCAACCTCCCTACTTCAAGGGGGAAACTGAGAACAACATGGTGGACAAGGCGGATGATTGGGTGGTAGCCCTGGAGCGCACATTTGATGGCATGGCATGTCCCCCGCATCTTAAAGTTCGCTTCGCCTCTTATGTCCTGGATGGCCCAGCACGGGTCTGGTGGAATGGGATAACCCGCACTCGAGACACAACAGCTATGACCTGGGATGAGTTCCTCCAGATATTCCGGGCAAAGTATATCTGCACAGCCTACCTGAAGAAGAAGGAGGCTGAGTTCTACAGTCTGCGGCAAGGGAATATGTCTGTCTCTGAGTATGTACAACGTTTCCTGGTGTTGGAACGTTATGCTGTGGGTCTAACTGATGACCGAAGGGCGACCGTCTTCCTAGAAGGGTTCAACTACATCATAGGGCGACACCTGGTGCCCCAACTCCCTCTCACCTTCCAACAAATGTTAGACAAAGCTCTAGCCGTGGAGGCATACCCTGGCTTCCACGTTTCTGGTTCGAACAACAACAACAAGCGAAAGAACCCTGGTGGCCCGCAGGGGCGTGGCCGGTGCAACATTTGCTCCCGATTTCATCCTCCTGGGAGATGTCCCGCTGGCAATGCACCGCCCCGTAGACATGATCAGCCTGCCCCTATCTGTCATGGGTGTGGCCAAGTTGGCCATATCAGGCCGAACTGTCCTAAGTTCAACCGAGGACAGCCCCCCGCCCAACAGCAGCAACAACGACAAAATGCTCCCCCAAGGAACAACAACAACAATAACAACAACAACCGCAACCCTAATCAGCAAGGTCAACGTCTGCCTGTGGAGAGGCGCAATGGAAGGGTCTTTGCTCTTGATGCTGAAGAGGCTGATGATGGGAATAATGTGATTGAAGGTACTCTACACCTTAATATGTACCCTGTCAAAGCACTTTTTGATTCTGGCTCGTCAAATACCTTTATATCTGCTCAGTTTGCTGCTATGCTAGAGATAGAGTCTGAATTTATGGACCATGTGCTAGATGTCAAAACCCCTAGCGGTAGAATATGCTCCTCTTACCTCAAGCTTCCTACCATGGACCTGTGCATCATGGGGAAGATGTTTCCTTCAGACTTCATCTTGCTCGATATGTCTGTCTTTGACATTATCCTGGGTATGGATTGGCTGAAGAGGTACAAAGCACTCCTTTTCTGTGAGGATTCGAGGGTTAGCTTGTTGCATCCTATAGAAGGTAGGATGTGTGTCAAGGGTAGGAAAAGAGAAGAACGGCAATTTGTCATCTCAGCCATCAAAGCCGAAAAGCTTATCGCGCAAGGGTGTAGGGCATTTCTCGCCTCTATAGTCCTTGATGCTACACCCCCTGCACTCGACCTTATAGAAGTGGTGAAGGACTTCCCTGAGGTCTTTCCGGAAGAACTACCCGGGTTGCCTCCTACTCGTGAAGTGGAATTCTCCATCGAGCTTGCACCTGGGACATCACCTATCTCGAAGCCGCCTTACCGCTTAGCACCTGCTGAACTAGCTGAGTTAAAGAAGCAGCTTCAAGAACTTCTGGATATGGGGTTCATTCGCCCTAGTGTTTCTCCTTGGGGAGCCCCTGTTCTGTTTGTAAAGAAGAAGGATGGATCTATGCGAATGTGCATGGATTATCGCATGCTTAACCAGGCTACGGTGAAGAATCGCTATCCTTTGCCTCGAATTGATGACCTCTTTGACCAACTCAAATCTGCCACCGTCTTCTCAAAGATGGACTTGCGGAGTGGATACTATCAAATGCGGGTGAAGGAAGAAGACATCCCGAAGACATCTTTTAGAACCAGATATGGGCATTATGAATTCCTGGTCATGCCGTTTGGTCTGACTAATGCCCCAGCTGCTTTCATGGACCTGATGAATCGAGTTTTTCGCCCCTACCTCGATCGGTTTGTCGTGGTCTTTATTGATGATGTCTTGATATATTCTGAGACAGAAGAGCAACATCGTGAACACTTAAGGCTGGTACTCAATACACTACGAGAAAATCAACTTTATGCTAAATTTTCCAAGTGTGAGTTCTGGATTAAAGAAGTTATGTTTCTGGGTCACGTCATTTCTGGGGGACACATTGCTGTTGACCCTGCGAAGGTGGAGTCGGTGACCAAGTGGAAGGCTCCAAAGAATCCGTCTAAAATTCGTAGTTTCCTCGGTCTGGCAGGTTACTACAGGAAGTTTATCAAAAACTTTTCAGAGCTCGCTCTTCCTATGACGAAGTTGACACGAAAGGACGTCAAGTTTGTTTGGTCTCCGGAGTGTGAGGACAGTTTCCAAAAGTTGAAGCTATGTCTGACATCTGCTCCTGTGCTTGCTCTACCTATTGAAGGCAAACCCTACATCATTTACACTGATGCCTCCAAACAAGGTTTGGGATGCGTTCTGATGCAAGAAGGCAAGGTGATTGCCTACGCCTCCCGACAGTTGAAGCCAAATGAAGAGAACTGGCCTACGCATGATTTAGAGCTTGCAGCCATTGTCCATGCTCTAAAGATCTGGAGACATTACATATATGGGGTTCAGTTTGAGGTCTTCTCTGATCATAAAAGCTTAAAGTACCTCCTGACACAAAAAGACTTGAACCTAAGACAACGTAGATGGATGGAGTACCTCAAGGACTATGACTTTACCATCACTTATCATCCTGGTAAAGCCAATGTAGTTGCTGACGCTTTGAGTCGGAAGAAGTCTGGGACATGTGCTGCTATAACTTGCTCCATCTGGAAGAACATGGAGTATGTTTCTGGATGGCGACCGCAACTGACAAAGGTCCCAGATGATGAAGTTGACGATAAGCTATGTGTTCACATGGCTAGCCTGTCGATCACTCCGAGCTGGATTTCTGATATTATCACTGCCCAGTTAGAGAGTCCTGAACTAGAAGGAATGAAAGCCTTAACCTTGAAACCGCAATCCGATTTCTCTGTTGGAGTTGATGGTGCACTCCGTTTTCGACAAAGATTGTGGGTTCCTGATGTTGACGAACTGCGGCAGAAGATTCTCTGTGAAGCTCATGGGTCCAGGTACACAATTCACCCTGGCACGACTAAGATGTACAAGGACTTGCAGCGCAGTTTCTGGTGGAAGAACATGAAGACAGATATAGCTCTGTTTGTGTCAAAGTGTTTGACATGTCAACAAGTTAAGATAGAACATCAACGACCCGGTGGTCTCCTCCATCCTCTTGAAATTCCAGAATGGAAATGGGAGAAGATCACGATGGACTTTGTCACTGGTTTCCCCAAGACCAGGAAAGGCTATGATGCGGTGTGGGTTGTCATTGATCGCCTCACGAAGTCTGCTCACTTTCTGCCTTTCAAGTCCAACTACAAAGTAGAGGATATGGCACAGATATATCTCGAGTGGATAGTTCATCTGCATGGAGTACCGGAAGTGATAGTTTCTGACCGTGATCCCAAGTTCACCTCCCGCCTATGGAGTCAGATACAAGAAGAAATGGGGACTGACCTACGGTTCAACACTGCTTACCATCCCCAGACTGATGGCCAATCTGAAAGAACGGTGCAAATCTTAGAAGACCTGCTTCGTGCTTGTGTGATGGACTGGGGAGGTGTATGGGATAGATATCTACCTCTGGCTGAGTTTGCATACAATAACAGCTACCAAGCCAGCATAGGAATGCCTTCGTATGAAGCTTTGTACGGAAGACCCTGTCGATCCCCGTTGCATTGGAATGATGTGGGTGAGCGTTCCTTAGTGAAGACTGACAATATGCAGTTGATGATAGAGAAGGTTCAGCTGATTAAGAAGTGTATGAAAGCCGCTCAAGACCGACAGAAGATGTATGCTGACAAGCATAGGTCTGATGTGAGTTTCCTTGTTGGCGACCATGTGTTTTTGAAGGTCAAGCCAATACGCTCTATTGCTCGATCCAGAGTCAAAGGCAAGCTTAGTCCACGTTATGTGGGACCTTTTGAGGTCTTGACAAAGATTGGGGACTGTGCATATCGACTGGCTCTTCCTCCTGCTTATGATAAGATACACAATGTCTTCCATGTGTCTGTATTGAGAAAGTATGTGAAGGACCCTTCTCATGTACTAGCAATAGAACCCTTGGAGATTCATGAAAACCTAACCTATGAGGAGATACCTGTTAAAATACTTGACACTCGGGTGAAACAGTTGAAGAATCGAGAGATTGAGTTAGTGAAGGTATCGTGGAAGTATCATGGGTTAGAAGAAACCACTTGGGAGTTGAGAGAAGAAATGCTCCGATCTCACCCTTCTCTTTTTGTATGAGATTTCGGGGACGAAATCCTTTCTAACGGGTGGAGTGTTGTAACGTCCTGAGTTTCAACAATATTATCATTTTCCACCTCACTTTTTATGATAATTTCTTTCTCCTCCATTTTGTGTCCATAATATTGAATATTTGAGAAATTGATGAGTGAAGTACATTTTATGTCAAATTGAGGGTTAGATGCACAAAATACCACAAAATTTATTTATGGATGGGGTAATTATGCAACTTACCATTTAACCACTAAATTGTTATCTAATGGATAATAAGTGATTTAATTAGCAATAGTAATTAAATGGTGTATTATAATCAACTTCCATACCTCACTTTTATTATGGGCTAATTAATTTTACAAATACATGGTATTTGTGAGTGTTGAACTCTTGGACTCCAAATTTCGAATTTGGGAGCCAAAGGGTTGCTTACAAAAGCAACACATAATTATTCGATCAAGCATTATACTAAAATATGCTTTAATGATCAAAATAATTATTTGGGTGCCAAGAGGTGGGTAAAACGCAAAACTGATTGCATAGCATGCATCTAGACGTCATTAGCAACCTAGGGTTAAAATTTGGGGTCATTTGGAGTCCATTTGACCTTCCAAATACATTTAACAAATTTTTAATATAGTGTGGCATAATGGCCATCGTTATATCATTTATTTGTGTCATTTAAGCCTTGGTTCGCCATTTAAATGGCTGTCACGCGCGCCGGTCCATGGTGGACATAGATCTAGCGGTTCATGTAAGCTCCGACCCCGATCCAACGGCCTAGAGCATGTCTTCCACCTCCAGCCGTTACATGAGTAACGAGCTCCACTCCTCAGCCCCGTTCTCCGTCGTTTCGCGACCGTTTTACGAGAGCTCTTCACCAAACAAACCGCCTTGATCTAACGCTTCTAATGAGCTATCAATCGCCCCTTTTTGTGCACCGCAGACGAAACTCCCCTGGGCGCCGGTCTAGTCTCCTCGCCTCCAAAGACGTTTCGGCGCCGTTGCGATCCACACCTATAAATGACCCCCTACCCAGCAGAGTCGGCCCCTTAGCAACCTCCGTGTCCGTTCAATTTTGCCCGTGGTTGTGCGAGTGAGCGGCGGCGAGGAGTCCTACACCCCGATCTTGCGGCGCCTCTCCTCAGCTCTGGGAGGAACCAGCGTCCAAATTGCTTGGACAGGTCAGTTCCTCATCCTTCACCCTTCATTTCGAGTACCCGCACGGCCCATTTGGTCTCGAAACGCGAAAACGCCCAAAGCTACTGAAGCTAGCCTCGCCGCAATGGCAGGGAGCGGGGAAGAAGAAGCCCACCCTTATTTTACGAAAATACCCCCGCGCCTACTTCTTGTTTTGCTTTCTCGCCCGGGGCACTTTGGTCTTTTCGCCGCTTTGCCCCTCCACTCGACCTGGTTCACGCGAGGCGCAGACCGGCCGACCTGGCCAAGCCTGATTGGCCCAGGCTGGCGCGGGTCTGGCCCACATGACCCGCTTCTCACTTGCAGCCTGTCCACGTGGCATTTATTTGAAATCTGATTGGTCCGTTTTGTTTAAATCGTAGTAAATCACTCGGTTGTCAGAAAATTATAAACAAATACTCGTTGGAAAGCTAAAAACCTGTAGAATCCTAATTTTTAATCTTTGTACCCTGATTTCCATCGTAAGCCTGATAATTAATTCGAACCCTAATTTAAATGAATAAGTGATGTAAAATGATAATAATAGCATTTTAACTCTATTTTTGACAATAAAATATGTTTTCCCGAGTAGAAAATTTTTAGGAATCGTTTGGCCTTGTTTCCAGAACCAAAATCCAATTCCTTTACCCAGGGTTCATATATATGGATATTTTATACTTAAAGTGCCTTTAATTAACCTAATGCATGTATTAATCTTTGAACCTAGGGTAAAGTGTGATTGGATCTGACTTCTTAGTAGTTAAGGGATAATCTAGAAAGCAAGATCAGGTATGTGCATTCTAACACCTCAGTTGGGCTTCTAAACATGCTTAACCTACTTTTCTTATATGAGGCATACTTGTGATAATATTATCTAATTTTCACTTGAACCTGCAAAGGTGTATATACTTGCTTGCTATTCTCCCCTTGATTAAATATGGGTCATAGGACCCCACTTGCCTTGCCTTGCCTTGTTGATGTGATTGAGATCTTGATGTATACATGTTGCCCTTAGACTATTCATTTGAATATCCAATATGAAATCTTGTTGTATGGACATCTTTTATGGTTATCTCTTGGAATTGTTTGGGTCATTGGGCCCCACTTGAATAAATGTTATTTGCCTTCTCTGCCATTGTGAATTGTAAGCATGATAATGATAGTTTGACTAGTTAACTAATATAGTGTACATGAGTACAAGTCACCCATAGGGCACTGGGGTTTTAGTCCCCCTGCCATAGGCACTGGGGTTTTAGTCCCCCTGCCACTTAATATATATTTTTGAGGTTTGGGATGTTATTTCCCCTCTCCTCCTGGTTGAGGTTGGTAGACGCCTCACCCTATGTTAGTTTAGCTTAGTCATAATGAATCATGCTTGTTCTTTATTTGACTTATATGCTTGGCAGAAATCCTATTTGCTTTATATGCCTCATACTCTTGAACAATCTTAGTATAGAAAATCTTTATGTTTCCATTCCTTATACGCATCTTGTACACAATCTTGTTTTGACACATACCTTGTTCTATCTTTCTCTTGCTGGGGGCTTCCCAACCACCCAGAACCAGGACGAGGGCTAGATCAAGCACAAGGAAACCCAGGACAGGAGTGAAGTTGTTGTCATGGCAAGGTCGAGGCTGCTAAGACTTTGCTCAAAAATATATGTTATGAACTCTATAAATAAGAGCTTTGTAATAGCCTAGATTCTTATCTACTTCTTCTTTTGGAACAATCTATGTAATAGTTTAGTTGTCTCATCTTACTTTCTTCCGCTGCTACTATTGACATTTGGTTGTATTTGGTCCATGCTTATTTAAATGGATTTATTATGCATACATCCTTACACCACAATGTTTTTAATAATTCGAGGGATGTATTGTATTTTCCGTTAAATTTAAGTAAGGGGGTGATCTCGCCTCTTTACACGCTGCCTACCCTGCTTTAAAGTTTTTGAAAGGATACCTGTCAAGGGAGAAACTCATGTTAGGTCAACACAGGCATGTTTTCCATTCATCCAGTGAAATAAAAGAATGTTTGCAGGTCGCAACAAATGAAAACCATTAGATTGAGTGCCAAGGAAGGTCAAAGGAGCTTCTTTCAAAACCTTTAACTCAGCTTGAGAGACAATGTTGAAGAGAGCATCCTGAACAACATCATGATGAAACTTATAACCAGGTTGTGAGAGGCAGTGCACTGCATGATCACCAAAGGCATCAAGATCTATGATGTTGCAAATTGGACAATGTTCATCATCTAGATACAAGGGAATCATAAGCCGATACCAAAGGATATCTCGATACTCAATGGGTAACATAGACAAACCAAGGCCATCAATAGGAACAACCCTCAAGAAATCTTGTGCATGATCGGCTTGTAAAGAAGTGAGAAAAGCCTCCTACCGTAAGGATAGGTCTCTTGCCATGATTTGTTGGATGACTGTTTTGTAGTAAGCGTCTGTCAAAATAGACTGGGTCTTTGGGGTGGCAGAAGGCATACTTGTCAACGTAGAACAACAAAAAGATGGCAAGATATTGCATATGATAGCATGTGCTTGGACAAAGGGGAGCCCTGTAGGCACACATGTGACCTCACGCAACATATGGTCTTGGAGATCTGTAGTGTGTATATGAGAGGAAACAAAAGCAAATTTACTGACATCATGGGAGGACTTGATCCCCAATCCCACTATATGCATAAGAACTGTAGCCAAGCACCATTGTACATCACCAAAACATGGGTCGTCACCAACCACAATACGCTCCAGACAACCACGAAGACCGTGATAAAAAATATCCAACACAGGTGTGATATAAGGAGGTGTTGTACGAAGACCAAACAACAATTTGGGAATCCTAACACAAAACCTAAGAATAAGAAGCTCACATTGTGGGTCTTGGAGTGAGGACATGTGATCCATCATATCAAGGGTCTTCGTCACACATTTCTGGAGAAGTTCCTTTGCAAAGGATGCATCTGTAGAAATTGGGACACCTAGAATCCTCACTCCACACTCTGGACGAGAGATGTCAGTAGGAAACAAGCCCACATTCGAGCCTCGTCTAGGGTCATCATATGGCCAAAAAATCTATTTCTTCTTAGTATTGAGATGAAGACCATACATCGAGCATCACTCCTGAATGAGGGATAGAGCCTACAAAACAACCTCTGTGTCCCCAATGAGGGTACCATCATCAAGGTAGAAAGAAAGGAGGTCAAGTTGACATGCATACTTTACTTGTAAAATAAGAGGGTGGAGTCCCAGGGAAAAAAGAAGGGGGCCCAATGGGTCACCTTGTACCCCAGCAGAAGAAAAAATAGGCTCACCATGATCCATATAGAGAGGAGATGGAGAGATGTAGTAAAACTCAACCCATCATGCAATAGAAGGGCAATGAAGATGAACCTCTCAGAATATGGTAGATCTATCAACCATGTTGAAGTCAACAAGAACCATGGTGACCTTAGTGCGGTGTTGTTGTTCATAACAAGTCAATGACAACATGTAGAAGGGCCTCAGCACCACCAAAAATACCAACACCACACTGATGATCCTTAAGATAAGGGATGACATCAGAACTTACACCCTTTGCTGCAACTTTGGATACAAGGTGTTTCCAAATAGTACCCATAGAAATAGGCTGAATGCCATTGTATGGTGTGAGAAGATGAGTCAAGGGAGCACTAGCAATGTAGGGAGCTAGGGAATCTAGACAATGACTAGTGAGTCAAAGATTCACCACAGTTGAAACTGCATTCAAAAAATCATCTTTCACTACAGCGACAGCCCCACACATATAATCAATAGGATGTTGTGCTCGTAGGCCATCACGTGTGCAAGCGGTCCCTTTCTTGAATGATAAAATGGCTTCTTTAACCATGGAGCAAGAAGCAACAAATGGAGAGCTAGAAATTTCAGACTGAGGTTGTATCAATGGCAGTGGAGGTTGAGGGTGTTTAGTTTCAAGATCTGAATGAGTAGTAGCTTTTGTGGGGGCAACACCACTAGAGGATAGAACATGCATTAGAAAATTGGCTATCTTTGATCTTAGACTTGGCACGTGAAATACAAGCTTCAGAAGAATGTTCTCGCCCAATAGGACAACAATGAGCCAAAATTTGAGCCAAGAGTTGTTGAATGCCATTAGGTCCTGAATTCCAAGTCTCCAAAGCCTTAAGGATCATAAGTTGTTGTAGAGAGATGTGTTTTCGAGAAGACTGTTCTTGAGTAGACTTAGGGGAGAAGCGATACATAACACATTCTAGAAGCAACAAAAGATGAATCCATGCATCAATAGAGCGTGGGCAAGAAGCCACCTAGAGTAAGCAAGCACGAAGAGTGTCAGCAAAGGGCAAACGACAAAGAAGAGGGATGCTCTTTATGGTAGGGACACCTATGCGGAAGATAGAATCTAGAAGATCTGTGTTGAGTTGTAGTTGGTCAACAGGCAGAGGCGGTGGCTCAATACGCTGACGAGTTGACAGGGTGCAAGGAACATAATCTGGAAAGCCGGAATTGATGGGAGCAAGAAACCAACTATCACATCGAGTGATGCCTCACTAGGCTGTCGAGGTAGAGTGGTAGTAACATCAGAGCCATTAGAAGCTTGATGAGGATATGCTTTAGATCATGGCAGGATGCCAAGGCATACACCACACATCCAATGCTTGGAAGAACAAAGAGCAAACACCAAGCCCTCCTAAACATCAGCATACTCCAATGCCTTATGGATTCCATCAACATGACTCAATGAAGATAAATGAACAAACCAAAGATGATTAGAAAAATTGTTAGCTACTAACAGTTTTCTACAGCGTGTATGGAGGCTCCTAAAAGGATATGAAACTTGTGCAGCAAGTCCAACCATACAGGATGTAGGCCTCGTGCGGCAAGGGACCACAAGAACAATCTCACAACTTTTCACATGTGACGTAGCAAGACAGTCATAATGTGTCATTGTCGGTATGAAAGAACTGAATTTTTCCATTAAAGAGAGTAGAACCGAGACATGGAGGGAACCCTCCCATGTATGGCGGCCAGCAGGGTAGTCCTTCCTATTGGGTTGACCAGCACCAAGCCTGCTTAACACACGACTATAGGGAATCGTGTATGGGCTGTCGCCTCTAAGGATTGATGTCGATCTCTATCGTATCGATCCTCAACGTGCTGAGACCTGGACGGCTAGGCACCAGGGATGCTCCGAGAACGCTCGTGCCCTAATCCCTTGCCTCTATGGGTGTGGCTTCTGAAAAAAGGACAGCCACCGCCGGTCTAGCCAAGTCCAACAAAAGTTGATAAGTTGAATCAGACTTGAAGTTACCACCTGACCTTTCTGGTCGCCTTCCATTCGCATTCGAGAGACACTATGGAAGCCAGATCTGGATACTATGGTGTGGGGCAACGAGACGAGAAGAGAACCCCCACCATCAGCGACACCAGGGTAGGTGCAATAATTAATTAGAGGTAGGTGGGAGATAAATAGAATCATCATCGGTTCCCACGTCACATGCAGTGGCTCAGCACCCTCGCATCGCGACGTCATCTAACACGCGGTGACCAAATAAGTGTTGATATATTCCAACAAAAATACACTCAGGAGGAGCCATGACACATTTCTTCTCACAAAAAGTCCCTTTCAATACATTTCTTAGGAACTGGGGCCCATATAGTGACAATGTCCACTCACAACAATTCTCTAAAAATGCATATGTGAGGGTTGGGGCCCATATCACGAGAATTTCCTCTACCAGTAAGTCTCCCATAATGCATTTGCGAGAGTTCAAGGCCCATATCAAGATAGTGTCCTCTCATAGTAATTCTGTAAAAATTCTAAGGTTAGGTGACATGAATTTATGTCATCTATAACTTTGGTGACACACATACACGTCACCTAAATGTTATGTCTCCTTGTATATTACACTTGACTCATATACATGTTTAAACCTCCATTAGAACATAGGTGATTCAAATGTATGTCACCTATAGTGTGTCACCCTTTCAAGTATGATAAAAGTCTGTCACCTATGTTGCACAAACTATAGATGACATACATGCATGTCACCTAAAGTATGTCACCCTTTTAAATATATAAAATTGTATGTCATCTATTTTATGTAGGCCTACACATATTATAAGTCATGTACAAACATGTCACCTAAAGTGCATAACTTTTTACATGACTTTCACCTATACTATGTTTTTTGGTAGTGTGCGGTGGCCGGGCAACAATTATCGCAGCAGGTGCTGCCCTACTCGCACCGCCGAAAAGAATGACCACTGGTGAATCAGAGAGGGAAAGAGAGGTGGTAGTAGTGGTGACAGGGTTGGCATAGTGGAGACCAGGGGAAGCTAGTGGTGTAGCGAGGATCATGGGGCGTCTGACCTTGGCGATGGTGTTGCGCGACACAGGCGCAGAGAAATGCAAATGTGTTTGAGCGAGGATGAATAAAAGAATGGTGCCAAATGACCAGTTTACCCCAGGGCATGAGCATGGGGAGAAAGGGCACAAGGGACTATTCTCAAATGCTAGCCGGCCGGAAACATAACTAAGGGCCAGTTTGGTAGGGAGTAGTATAAGTTCATTACTTTTGAACTCTAGGAATTAGGACACGTTTTTTATTCAGTTAGAAAATTGAAAAATGAAAATGGTACTTTTCAACTCACGAAATGATCCATTTCTGGAAAATTCACGTAGTTGGTACCACCCCCAAAACCGGGGTGGTCAGATACAGTCATCCTTATATAGCTATAATTAGCCATTCATGTGCTTCTTGCCATGCAAAAGTTGCCAGCTACTGGTATTCAACTGCAAACCAGTGCATTCATCGGCTAACATACCAAATGAAATCGGCGCAACCCAAAAAGCATGAATTAATCTACTACAATTTCATTTTCATCAAACAACCTCCCCTTACATCGTAGCAAATAGGCCCTAAGTAGATGATGTGGCAGTAATCTATTGGCCCATATTATGTTTACTTTGCAAAAGTAGTAACTAATTGTAGGTAACTCGGATTGACATGAATCTTCTATAAACATTTATCAGAGGAACGCGTAGAATTCAAATAAAAATTCTACAGACTGTAATTATTCTTATAGTTCTAAAAAAGGTGCAAATATGAGTTAAAGTGGTGATTAAAGTATAAGACCTTAGTTTTGGTGATTATGATGCTTAAATCAGTAAATCCATTTAATTTGATATGTTATCTGATATTGATTAATATAATGATAAATTAAGATGATCACGATAATAATGATGAGTATTTAGGGTTTCTAATGTGAATGATTATATGTATGAAGAATCAGGGATTAAATATCATGATTTGGGATGTTGTTAATGCACATAATCTAATAAAAGTGTCATGATGTTATAACATGGTAGATTTGTGATCATGACCGCACATAATATGAATTAGCTTTCTTAAGTCATTATATCAATGGACATTGATAATGGGGAATCAAACATAAAGACAACTCGAGGACAATGAAATTGAAACCCTAGATCATGACCTAAGTTAGGTTCAATATGAATAACATGAATATATAGTGACACATATGTAGTATGCATGTCTTAGATACTATTGATTGTTTGCGGATTTCCTTGATGATTGGATTTCATAAAAAGTGAACTTCAAATATTCTACATGAATTCTTCATGGAAAAGGTACGTGGTTATGCTTATGATTACATGTATCGACTTCTGACATTTTCCAAGGTTTCTTGAAGATTGAATGAATGATATATATTGGATGTTTATTTATTTCATGCAAGTTATAAAGGCCCAATGAGTATCACATAAAGTAAATAATAATATTCTAAACCTTAGGCTGACGTATATTAAGGGTGATACACACGAGCCCTGGAGGGGAGAGTGGTCATGCCCAAAATAATATACCTAGTAAGGGTTAGAATATGTAAGGAACATGCCAGTTCTTATGTGCAATACTTGATGTTTGTATGTAATTATCTTATTTGCACACATTATCTTTGCACCCCACGTACACAATATGACTTGTTATACCGATTTGCATTTTTGTTTGTCATCATTTTAGGTACCTGCTAATTATGAAGATGTCAACCTGTGATAAACTAGATGGAAATTATTTGAAAGTATTGAAGATAAGTTAAAGGAGGATTATATAACTAGTTTCTTCTCCTCAAGATGTATTAGTTTCATGAGGAATATCATCATACAATTTGTAAGCAATATTTGGAATAAATGAAATTATTAGTTGTTATTTATTATTAGCTAAGTCTGGATCCTTGAAAATATAGGTGATGACTCTCAACTTGAAGGTCTTTCATTAAGTGGGAGATGATGATAGTGAGGTTGTTAAATTTGGTATCAGATCCCCAGATTTTGTCAAATAATATTTAATAGTTTATAATTTCAAGTAATATATAGAATTATGAAGGAATTATTAGGGCATTTTCTAAAGGTGATGTTGTCTAGAAGGGACCACGACCGGGGGCTGGAACAATTTTCCTCCACACCGCTAGTCAGCTTACAAGGACTCCCAGACTCGTGCATCCTACCTGGCCAAAGTCGGAAGTCTTTTCCCAAAGTAAAATACCTTTAGGGTTTCTTCTTGTCTCTTTCGTTCACTTCACATGTTGGGTTTTTAGGGAGGCAGAGAAGGCAGTGCAAACAAAAAAAATTCTCCCCAAACTCGGAACAAGGAAATGCGTCAACGTCTATATAATAGGAAAGGGATGGTTTGTGGAATCATACCTTGTCCCGAGGCTTGCTCGGCGACAATACCTCACGCCTTGCATGGTCTTCAACTCCGGTCTTGGACGGTGTCTGTGCAGCTCCTGTTCGCACTGGGAGTGACGACTCCTCCTCTCACCGAGACTTTTGGGGTTGACAGTGGTCCTCCTGAGCGGAAGAAACCTCCCGCCTCTGAAGTAGTCCACACAGACCACCTGGAACTACACACTCCTTATCCCACAAGGAGTTGGAAGGAGTCGCACCCTCCTGTTGACGTACTAGTCGCCAACACACTCTCCTACCTCCAATTGCAACTACAGTTGTCTTTCCCTTGTTGTGCCTCCCTTTGCAAGTAGCACTTGCTCAGGCTCTCTCTCGGTTACCAAAACCAGAGAGAACGACAACTTTCCAGAGCATCTGGTTGCACTGAGTTGTTCTTTGAGAAGCCCCCAATACCCCTATATATATAGGAGGGTCATGGGACAGGGTTCTCTATCCCGGGCAATGCGGGACTAAAAGTAGGAATAGAAGGGTTCAGGATTTTCCACAAAAGCAACCAACTCGCAACCTGAACTGATCGTTTCACAAGTGAAACGGTCAGTTGGGGACTTAAACCGGTCGGTTCACAAGTGAACCGATCAGTTGGGACACCTTAACCGGTCGGTTCACAAGTTAACTGGTCGGTTGGTGGTCCTGATCGGTTCCCGATTGACTTTCCTTCTTTTGTTTCTAATTGGTATCGAATACCAATCCTATTTCCCAATCAAATTGGGCAATTGAAACTTAAAGGAAAATTCTCATGAATCCTATTTTCCCAATTTGCTCGGTTGCACCAGTTGAATCGATCGTTTCAACACTTGAAGCAATCTGCTCACCCTGATCTTGAGCTGATCGGTTCAACACTTGAGCCGACCGGTTCACCAAGCTCAGCTGACTGGTTCATCACATGAACCGATCGGTTGGGAGTACAGGTTGTGCAGAATCAGTCAAATGTGATTTCAATCAATCGAATACTCCAATCAATGTGTCCAACACCTTGAACATTATGATATTGAGCCATCAATTGATTGAGTGTTTAATTGAACTACTAAACTCCTTTAGTAATCAATCTAAACATTGCTTGTGGACAAAACTCCTCTTCCAGGTTAAATCCTATGTGTGTGACCCTACAGGTCCATTTCACATTGGCAGTGAAAGTCCATAACACTTATGACTTCACAAGCAAAGAGCGGTGCCTAGTCACACATCAGTGCTACCCAAGTGAAAGTAGAAAGTTGGAGAACAACTTTAAATCCTACAATCCGTGAATGGTGTTACAGCGAATGTATAATTCCTTTGTCACTGATATCCCGAATGAACTCGAGGCATGGAACAATCATCCTGTCAACGTTCATTCACTTTCTTGATCTCAGAGTAGATTGAACGAGATATGTATGACATCAATATCACATACTGATTCACACATGCGTGCGCACACCTATCTCAATCCTACTCATCAAGTGGCCTTGGATATCAAACTCCCTCAGGAGGGACAAATCCCATATCTATCACTCACCCCTCAAAAGCCCCATGTGTCAAAGCCACCCAATCATCACCTTTATAACAACCCATGTTTCAAGACTGCATTTGATGATGTCAAAGTGTGCCCAACAACATGTGTTGAGTGTAGTGATTTCAGGTCAAAGAATCACACTCACCACCATCACTGTGAGTACTGACTGTGACTACCATGTCATGGTTCCTTGTGTCAAACTCATGGTGGGTCTATCCGGTACACTTGTTCTCTAACAAGTACCTATGTGTTTGGTTTGATATCTCTATATCATGACTAATGAGATTCTGTCATCAACCAACACCACAATCTAGTCTTGTGTGTCATTGTTGTCTATCTACCTTCCACAATGACATCCGACTAGGGACATAACAAGAATGTACAAACTCTTAGCATCTGTATGATCTCATCATTCAGGTCATGAACGTGAAGGCATACGTCATTGAGTATTGTCATTCTCTAGACATTCAATATGTTCTATCACTATCTCATATATCTGAACCAGAAAGAATTGGAAGCTTGCCTTTGATGTTTATCAAATCAATCTTAATGTATCCCACCAATCATCCCATGATTGGCTCTCAGGGCATACACACCAACATCACATCCTCTTGCTTAATAAACCCTAAAATGAACTTCTATCCTCATCTCAAGTTAGGTTTTTGAGAAGAAGTAGGATTAAGGCATCCTTCACCAATTAATGTACATATAATGGGAAATGGAAATGTGTATGTAAATGTAGAAATAATAAATTAAATTTGGAAATAATAATGTACATTTAATGTGGAATAATAATGTACTCACAATGCATAAACAATGATGAGGTAAAGGAAAATAGTTATGGGTTTTTCCTGGCAAGGGTAAAGCCTATGTGAAACTAGGATTGATTTAAGAAAACCCTAGTGGGTCAAGGGACATACAAAACCTAGGAGGTAAGGTGTAGCCTCTAACCCTTACATGAAACTCTAATTCTGGGAAATGGGAATGGAAACCTTACCGATATGAACCCTAATTAGGGTAAGAGTAATGAAAAATAATAAAAAGGTAAATAAGTCTATAAGAAATAGATTTACATGTATGAATGTGAAGAGATGCATGCATGATGCATAAAAAAGAGGGTTTTAATATACATACGCAACCTATAAATAAGGCATTTATGGATGTAACCTACTCAAATCTATATCGATCTCTGGTGAGTTAAAGAGAATGGGATGGTCGTATAAAGGGCCAAGCCCGGATGGGATGGACATATGATGTGTCTAGCCTAGATGGGAAGACCAAAGAAATACCAAGCCTAGACAGGATGGTATGAATGTCCACTGGGACTACAACCCTAAGGAGAGAGTTTCCCATAAAGAGGCTCCCCTAAAGAGAGGGCTCACCATGAGAGAAAAAGAATAAGGGTCGATAAGTTAAATAATCGAAAATACATAATTAGGTTGCATAAAAATGAAAATAGGAAAATAACTTGCACATCCCCCTAATGCTATCTCTAGAGCTATGAATGGATAAAAAAATACCCTTAGTGAGTCGGTAAGATGCCCCCAACGAGTGGGTATTCCATTGAAAATACTCCTAGCGAGTGAGTATGAATGCCCCCAGTGAGTGGGTATACCATAGAGATTGGGAAAATAAAGGTTGAGAATTTATGATATAAAATGTCTATTCAACATAGTATGGTTATAAAAAAATGAGTTAGGTAACTCAATCTTCCATGCATATGTGCATGTAAAATAAGGAATTAATAAGAAAAGTTTTAAGAAACAACATGTTATATGAGAATATCTTCTCAACTATATCTGATGGATGTATGTGAAACATGGGGGATGTAAGATCACTTTGTATTTGTATGCTTATGTGAGAGAAAGGTCCACATTAAATCAACAAGTGATTGGGTCACTTCGAGGTTATATGCTTATGTGAGACAAAGGTGCATATTAAGTCGACAGGTGATCAGACTAGGGCCCATATACATATTGTGTCCAGTGTAGGGACCACCCTAGAGAAAGGGATCCCCACATGAATACTCCATAGAGAGTATCCCACAGAGACTAATCTTTGAGAAGTTGGAAAGAAAATGCATTAGTATATACATGAGAAACGTAAGTAATTGATGGTTATAAATGAAAGTGAAAACCTGAATATAACATGCTCGAACCCCTCATACCACTTTTGGATGTATGATATATATGGTCACCTACCTGAATAGGGGGAGACAACAAAGGTCATCCTCCTAAATAGGGGGAGACATCAAAGGTCATCCACCTAAATAAGGGAAGACATTAAAGGTCATCTTCTTGAATAGGGGAAGACATCAAAGATCATCTTCCTAAATAGGGGAAGACATCAGAGGTCATATAAGGATTAGACCAGGCCCCAAATTGGGAAGGTCATATGAGGTTGGACCATGCCCCAGAGTGGGAAGGTCATATGAGGTCAGGCCCCAGATTGGGAAGAACAACATGGCACCTAGCTCCATATTGAGAGGTGGCCCAACGTCCACTGTAGGGACAGGACCCTAAGAGAGAGTATCCTAGAGGTTGGGTAAAATGGGTTGAGATGTTATGATAACAACCATGCAAAAAAAATGAAAATATGAAACCTTTACGGCTATTGTGACAACATGGGGTGGGTCAACCCAAGAGTAGAAAGATGACCTATGGGGGAGGCAAAACCTTAGATCATGGGGTCAGGTTGTGGTTGGAGAGCCTAACTTCCTCTTGTGAGCCAAGAAGGCACCCTAGGTTAGGAACTTCCCTAGAAAGGGAAGTTGATTAAATCAATTTAAAGTTTGAGATAACCTAAACTATCTCCTAAAGGGTGGAGAGTTAAGGATATAAATATGAAAGCACATATATTGAGTATGATTATTTGAACCCAAGTATGACATATCTGAGAAACATGAGGAAAAGTCATTGTGGGAGAGGATGATAGTATGCAACCGAGGCTGAAAGAAAAAGTTGCAATGAGTCCAATGAGGGGACATAAAATGAATAATGAGCATCATAAGAGATGGATGAAATCCGATTTGAAGAATTTCTTATGAAAATAATGTGCTTGAAAATGGTTAAAGTGTGACATCTCAAAGAAACATGGTAAAGGTAGAGTCCTAATGTAATCCTAGGACAAGTTGGGTGTATAAAAGGTATATATGATTGATCGCATTAGGAGTTGATTGTTCCCTGAATGCATAAGACCCTGTGGTTAGGAGGTAACAACTAGGTTTGTCCAAGGTCCATGACTTGGGAGATTTTCTACCTTCATGATGATCATGTGGCCTAGTGGGAAAATGTGAGAGGCACTCCCTAGATGTATAAGGATGAGATCATTCCAAAAGTACTGGTACCCCTAGAGACCTCAAGGAAGTGGTGAAGTCTTATTGTACATGAGTTGTAAATATAAAAGATCCAAGAAGTCATGAAATAATGAGATCTTAAGAGGAGTTGTGTACACACTCAAGAGTGAGTAAAGACACTTGACTTCATGAAATACAAAGAATATTGGGAATTTAAAATCATGTATGGTTAAGAGTCATATTGAGAATGATTCAAACTAAAATGTGAAGTGGAAATATAATGTGTGGGTATACCATCTCTTCTCTTGGAATGGAATGAACTTTGTGTTTAGGCTGAAGTCAAATACTTATTTCATACCATTATGAGTGAGAGAGATTGGGTAGAAACATATTATGCTGAACACTGAGATATAAGAATGAATCTCCTAAGTTGAAAATTGAATGAGATGGCCTAGGATTAGAGGTGTTACCTCACCCTCATGTAAAAATAAATGAATAATAGGTTGGAGACCTAGGTGAAAAGGTAATCTCCAATTGAGAGTGAAATCATAAATGAAAATATAATCACTAAGAGATGATATCATGTAATTGCTTAGGATGTGGATAAATCTTGAATTGAATTCAAGTGCCAATATTAGTCATGATGTGAGGATTTTGTATCTCAATAAGTGATATCAAGAATATCTATGAAGGGTTGCTAACCATGAGGTTTGAAACTAAGATGAGTGTCATTCACCGTAACCTTATTGGGTGTGAATTTTGGGGACAAAATTCTTTTTAAGGAGGGGTGAATGTTATATCCTCGATTTTAGATATAAATGTAACATATGTTTTAATAAATATTTTCTAGAATGGTATTATTGGTGGAATAATAATGTTGATTGCCTTTGTGGCATGAGTGCTTGTGGCACATGTTAAACAAATAAAAGAAAATTGTACATGAAGTAATGATAATGGATTTTTGAAATATTGCCTAGATGAAATATTGAATAATATGCAAATTACCGAAAGAAAATAGGAGGAGTGGTGTCTTGGATAATTAAAAGAGTAATTATCTAGTCATTACCAGCAACACATGTTTTGTGACATCAATTACTAATATTTTGATTTAGATTTTGGTATACTAAAAAATGATAGTGAGGAAAGAAAGATAATTCTAGAAATCAAAAGAACAAGGACGTTCAATAAGATATTAGTAATTTCATTTAAGAAAATGTTAGAAGAGAAAGTTTTGTATATGAAAGATGTCCCGCTGAATATAATAATGTTAGAGATACATTGGGATAACATTGATGAGTTCCTATATTTGTTTTATGGAATATATCAGGTGAGAGAGAAAGAATAATCAACTTGTTCAATGAAGTACCATGTTTTTCTATGTGTTCCTTAATGGCTTTTAGTTGTCAAAATCCAATAAGAAAATGACAATGCATTATTGTGACCTTTAGATTTATATGAATAAAAGTTTAATATATTCTTTCCTAGTTGGTAGTGAGTTGTTGAATAAAAATAAATGTCTTGCAATGGAGGTGTATTGTTGGTGTGCTGGAAACACCATACATATCAAAAGAACTTCCCATTTCATAATGGTGACTAATTAAATAAATGCTTGAAGCACAAGTATTATGCATATGATTATCTCAATAAAATCCATATTCTTGAAATAAGATGGGGAAAGTGTTGATTATTCCTTTTCCCAATGTGGCAAGGCTACCAAATCCAAGTCCTAATTGGAATATAGTACTGCCTATTTGTAACTTTTAGATTAATAAGAATAAAAGCCAAGAGTTTTATAGAAAGGATTGATGGAGGATCGTATTCTTGTATAGGATTGTTCCTTGATTTCGTATAATATTAGTTAAACAATATAAGGATATCTTTTAATATATATAGGAAGGGAGTTACGATATGTCTTGCCTTTTTGGCATCTTGCTTGTATGTAAAGGAAAATATGGAAAAGAAAGGAGAAATCAGTAAGTATTTATGAACCACCCCAGAAGAGGAAAGCATCATGGAAGGCTTTCACGAGGCTAGTGTATATATAAATATATACACACATGGATGTAGACTCATTCCCTAGATACCCTCTCCCTATTGGTCTCACTCTGTCCAACCTACCTCTAATGTCTCTCCAGATCTAGTGTGGGATCTCACCAATGTCAGTGGTGATTATAGTGGTGGCTTGCCATCACCATGGATATAGTCATCTCCATGATTAGAATACCCACCCCCTCTCTCTCTGTGTTGAGGAAAACTGGTCTCGTGTGGATAGTTTCCCTGGTGACAATATATAGAATGAGATACCAAGGGAGTTGCAAGGACGGCATGGGCAACGTGCTTAGAGTCTGATACCCATCCAATAAGGAGTTCTGCTACCAAAGTCAGAAACTTCTTACCATCTTCTCTCACTCCTTAAGACCTTAATCATTGGTTGGATTGGACCTCGATTGGGTGCCAACTGGGGGTCTTTAGCATGGAGGTGGCAACTAGAAGAGTAGCGGTCGGGCAACAGTCGCCGCAGCAGGCGCTGCCCTACTCGCCCCACCGGAAATAACGACCAATGGTGAAATAGAAAGGGAAAGAAAGGTGGAAGTAGTGGTGATAGGGATGGCATAGTAGGGACCAAGGGAAGCTAGTGGTGTAGCGAGGATCGTGGGGTGTCTGACCCCGACGATGGTGTTACGTGACGCATGCGTAGAGAAACACGGATGCATTTGGGAAAGGATGAAGAAAGTAATGGGGTCAAATGACCAGTTTACCCTAGGGCTTGTGTGTTAAGAGCAAGGGAACAAGGGACTAATCTCAAATTCTATCTGGCTGCCAACATAACTAAGTAAGTAGATGACGTGGCAGTAATCTATTGGCCCATATTATGTTTAATTTGCAAAAATCATAACTAATTGTAGATAACTCAGATTGAGACAAATCTTATATGAAAATTTATCATGGGAACACGTAGAATTCAAATAAAATACTTGAAGACCCTAAATATGCTACTATTTCTAAAAATGGTGCAAATATGGGTTAAAGTGGTGATTAAAGTATAAAACCCTGGTTTTGGTGATTATGATGCTTAAATCGGTAAATATGTATAATTTGAGATGTTATCTGATATTGATTAACATAATGAAAAACTAAGATGATCACTATAATAATAATGAGCTCTAATGTGAATAATTATGCATATGAAAAATCAGGGATTATAGATCTTGATTTGTGATGTTGTTAATGCACATAATCTAATAAAAGTGTTCACGATGTTATAACACGATAGATTTGATGACCATGACTACACATAATATGAATTAGGTTTCCTAAGTCAATAGATCAATGTAGATTGATACTGGGGAATCAAACATAATGGCAACATGAGGACAAGGAAACCTAAACCCTAGATCACAACCTAAGTTAGGTTCAATATGAATAACATGAATATATAGTGACACATATGTAGTATGCATGTTTCAGATACAATTGATCAGTTGTGGATTGACTCAATGATTGGATTTCATAAAAAGTGAACTTCAAGTATACTACATGAATTCTACATAGCAAAGTACGTTTTATGCTTATGATTATATGTATCGACTTCAGACATTTTCTGAGGTTTCTCAAAGATTGAATGAATGACATATGTTGGATGTTTATTTATTTAATGAAAATTATAAAGGCCCTGAGTATCACATAAAGTAAATAATATTATTCTAAACCCTAGGCTGACGTATATCAAGGGGTGATGCACACGCGCCTTGGAGGGGATAGTGATCATGCCCAAGATAATATATACAGTAAGGGTTAGAATATGTAAAGAATATGCCAGTTCTTATGTGTAATACTTGATGTTTGTATGTGATTATAGTTGCACACATTATGGTTGTACCCGACATACACAGTATAACTTGTTATATTGATTCACATTTTGTTTGTCAGCTTTTTAGGTACATGTTAATTATGAAGATGTCAACTTATGATAAACCACATGGAAATTATGTGAAAGTGTTAAAGATAAATTAAAGGAGGATTAGATAACTAGTTATTTATTCTCAAGAGGTATTAGTTTCATGAGGAATATCATTATACATTTTGTAAACAATATTTGGAATGAATGAAATTATTTATTGTTATTCATTGTTTGTAAAGTCTGGATCCTTGGGAATATAGGTAATGGCTCTCAACTTGAAGGTCTTTCCTTAATTGGAGGATGTTGATAGTGACGCCATACATAAGGTTTATTGCTTCGACTATAATCCCATGCGCCTCTTAGGGTAAACTCATGTAGACCCACAAGGAAGCATCTATCTCTTGAAGTAATTTTTGTGTTCTTTTAGACATTATTAAGGAGTTCAATACCTCATTTCTCAGGTATGCTCCAGTAACCATTAAGGATCAGGTTGTAGAGTTTTTGATATTTTCCTAAACTTGTTTTTAGCATGAGTTCCTCGCCTATGACATGGCCTAGGAACTTGCCTTGAACCCAAGGATCATTCCATAGAGATAAAGTTGAGTTCACGCCAATGTTGTACCATACATAGGGTCTGGTTTCATCTATGTGTCTGAGTAACATTCTCCAATACCATCTATGTTGGGGTTTGGAAGAGAAGGACCAAACTATGGTTGATTGGGAGAGGTATTTATTATGAATCAATTTCTTCTAAAGGGATTTTTTTGTTTTCAATGTCCTATAAAGTTTCAACTAGAACTACCTTGATCTAGTCTTCTATCTTCCTAATGCCAAGTCCTCTTTCATCCTTTGTCAAGAAAATGGTGTTCTAGGATAAAGTAAGGAAATCTCTGACACTAACAGTATCGCCCCAGAGGAAGTACCTGCATTGAGTATCTATTTCATCTATGGTGGCTTTCAACAGGAGAAAGGTTCATGTCCAGAACAGATGGTATGAAGACAGAGTGGAAATGATCAAATCAATCCTACCTGCCATGGAAAGTAGTTTTTACTTCCAGGAATCAATCTTGTTCTTAATCTTATCAATCAAAGGCTGGCACATGCTCTTCATGAGTCTGCCTATAAACATAGGAACTCCAAGGTATCTGACAGGAAGTTGAGTGGCAAGTATACCCAAGTCATCTTGAACTGAGCTAGGGGTCGAGGACCTCAAGAAAAGTTGACTTTCAATCAGGTTGAGATGGAGACATGATCTTTCCCTAATTTCATTAAGGCAGTCTCTAATCCCCTTAGCATTCTTTTTATTTGCTTGTATGAAAATCAAAAGGTCATTCACAAATAATAAGTGTGAGACACTTCATTTTCCAATAGTAAGAGGGGTGATAGATCTGTTGTTCTCTGCATTTTTAGCATAGCAATGAGTCCCTACATAGCAATCACAAAGAGATACGGTGGCATATGATCACCTTGTCAGATCCCATTGGTATCTTGGATAATAGGAGATGGATTTCCATTAATGAGAATGTGAAAAGAAGTAGTGTCAAGACACTCCTTTGTCCATGTCAGCCAGCATTGCAAGAACCCCATAGAATGCATTACCTCGGTAATATACTCTCTTTTGATGATATCATAGGCTTTACTTATGTCAGTCTTTAAGAAAATCTTGGTTCTAGCATTTTTCATATTGAAATCAGCCACTAGTTCATGAGCAAGTAGGATAGCATCTGATATATGTCTTCCCTTCATGAAGGTGCATTGATTGTTTCGTATAACAAAGGACATAATGTCTATGAGATGATTTTCCATAAATTTTTTATAGGATTTTAAACACAAAGTTACACATAGATTACGATCTCCATTCACTAACCCTTGTAGGCTGCTTGATTTTAGTATGAGGGTGAGGAAGTTTTTATTTATCTGTCTCAAGAGTTTTCCTTTAAGAAAGAAATCTTATACTACTTTTGAAATGTCTCTCCCAATAATTGGCCAAGCATTTTGAAAAAAAGTAGGTGTTGAACCTATCAGGACCTGGGGCTTTCTCATTATTGGCTTGCATGACTACTTGGTAGATCTCTACATCTGTGACTATCTTGGAGATGTCACTGATTTGTTGTGCATTCAACTTAGAAATATTTGGAATATTCATATTATTATATTCTCCTCAACCTCCATTGAAGTTGGAACCATAGTGCTCCATGAAGACATTGGTAATAGATTTTTCATCATTCAGGATTTTGGATCCATGATCTACCACCTTAATTTAGTTTCTACTTCTTGTCATCATCAACATGTAGAAGAATTTTGAGTTTTGTCTCCATGCTTGAACTAAAAGATTCTTTATTTTTGTCTTATCATATCTTCTTCAACATCCCTTGTGGATTTTGTAGCTTTAGATTTTTCATTTTCTATCTCAAGGAGGAGGTTATCACTAGGATGTAAATCAGATTCAGTCCATGCCCGAAGAGCTTCTTCATCCAAATTCTTTTCTATTTTGATATTATTCCCTCTAATGTCCCCATTCCATTTTTGTAACACAACATTAACCAAATTTAACTTCTAAGTGACCCTAAACATAAGACATCCATATATAGGGGTATTCCATGCCTTTTGGATAATTTCATTATAGGTTTGCATCAAGGTCCAGACATTGAAGAAATAGAAAGGGTAGTAGTTGCGAGCTGAATCCTGACCTAGGTGTAAAACATGCATACAGTTATCACTGTGAATTATAGATTTTGTTTCCAACCAATGTTTTGAGAAGGCAACCAGGAAATCTGCATTACCAAAGGCTCTATCAATCTTACTTCTGGTATTATCATCCCCAACTATTGCTTGTTCCATGTATATAATGGGCCTTTAGTGTGGAGATCCACCAAGTTAGTGGCAGAGATAGGTTCATTGAAATCATCCATAGAGGGTTTAGATGGACCAGAGTGACCATTTCTTTCAATGATATGCCTGACTACATTGAAATCACCTAGGATGATCCAAGGGTTGGAGATAAATTTTCTAATGGATGATAGCTCATTTCATAGAGCAGTGTACTTGTTGTAATCATTTGCTTCATAGACTATTAA
Organism: Alisma plantago-aquatica; assembly: GCA_963693085.1. Lineage (NCBI taxonomy): Eukaryota > Viridiplantae > Streptophyta > Magnoliopsida > Alismatales > Alismataceae > Alisma > Alisma plantago-aquatica. The sequence continues at coordinate 771,739,159 of OY856413.1, read as the reverse complement.
AATATCAATAGGGTAGTCTTCATGAATGAGATGAAGATGTAGCAGTTGTTTGGATTGAAATTTTATGTTAATGTTGTAGTACTCATTATCCCAACGGGCTAGAATCCTCACTTTCTTACAAGATAGTGAATTATCAAGCCATTTGGAAATGTGCCAAATATGTTGAGCTACTCTGGATACTTTCTTTGTTTTTAACTTTGTTTCAACAAGAAAAGTGATATCCACCTTTGTTCTCTATATCTCATCCTGAAAGATATCTTGTTTACCCGAGGCAAAAAGGCCTCGAGTATTCCATTCTGAAATTGAGGGGGATTTAACACGATGGGGGGGAGAGTTTCCTTACTTCCAGCCATGCCTCCTTGGCTCGAGTCAGGAGTGACATTATTATTATCAGTAGTAAGGTTCTTGAATCTGTAAATGGAGTTGTAGTGTGAATTGTTCCTAGTCATTCTATGGTTTGGAGATGTTGTGTTCTTGGGGATCTAGAATCCCTCAGTGTCATTTTGTCAAGCGATTGGAATGTGGGTTAAATGAGATGCTGGTCTTGAAGATATGACATCCGGGTTTGCAAGAGGGATCGCATTTGGGACACGGGGTGTCGGGATGTCATTGTCTTTTATTTGACAATAGGTTTGGTATGTAGTTGTGACCCTGAGGATTTAACAACAATAGATGAATACACTGGATTACCTTCAACGTTTCATGGTTGTGGCTCCAAGGGTTGGTTAGCAGCACGAGGAGGCACTGGTTTACCAATTTCATTTGGCAAATTCAAAGGGTGCTGCTCTGGGGCTTTGCAGAGTTTGTTGTCATGCCCGAATGTACCGCAATAGGGACACCTAATAGGTACCCATTCATATTCAATCTGAACATAATAGGGAGTACCAATGTCGATTCATAGCTTCACCTCTTGAAGGAATTTATATGTGACATTTATTAGAACATTTACTCTGGCGTACTCCATGTGTCTTCTAACTTTGGTTTTCCTATCAAGGCATTGTGCTTACCAAGATAAGTAGCAATCTTGGAAATCATCTTCTCGCTCCATGGTTCTAGTGGTATATTCAAAATATTAAACAAACATGCACATCAGTTAACTTCTCCTTCTTTAGGGGATCTCCATTTTCCCATTTCTTAAGCATCATGGGATTGCCCTTAACGTACCAAGTCTCCCCTTCAATTGCATCATCCGGATCTTTCTCATATTGGAATTTAATGGTGAAACAACCATTTGATCTACTCATGAATTCAATGGGGGCTGACGACTTCCAAATACCTTTCAAGTATTCCTATAGTGTAGGGATATGTGGTCGGAATCTGATGATGTAGCCAGCGGTTGTGTTTGTCCATAGTGATGTAGTCTCATCCACCTCTATCTGGAGTAAGATGATGCCATCATTTTCCACTGTACTTGGCTCCTCTAAGATTCTTGTGTTCACATATTTGAGTGGTTCCTTGAAAAAAGAGGTCAACGTCCTGGGAGTGTTAGATACTCAGATGTCATATGGGTGGCTCGGTCTTTGTGGATGTTGTCATCCTCTCCCTTGCATCGGCAGTAACATAGAGCAATGGTGTTCATCACTTCCTTGCACTAGAGGCACCCTAGTCACTCGATGTCCTCTGCTTCGTACATAAAGCTAGCTCTTTATGTACCTAAAATGGCATTTTTATGCACATTCTTGTTCTAGTCATAAGTTACTCATACTTTTGAGTTACTACATGTAAACTTTTATGATATTATATTAATGATATTTGAAGATAAATATACCATTGGAGGTCAATATTGAATCATTATGATGGTATATCCTTGTAATGGCCCAAAATGATGAATTATGCTATGTATGTGCACTTTCATGCATGACGTGGGATTATTATGGCTTCTAGGGATTATTATACTTGATTTTATGTTGTAGTACATGTTTTGACTAAGTTTGAACCTTGGTTACATCTTAAAAGATGAGTAATCATTCTAAATAATCAAGTGAAACCCAATCATGTAGTGCCATGTGACCATAGAACTATCCTAGTGTTTGGATGATGGGTAGTGAAATAGGTAATTATGTAGAAATATCAGACTGTGAGAAGGTATTCAAAGTCATAAACTTTTGTGATACATGAATTACTGGTGTTGGTTATCCCCAACATCCCAATATGATGTATATCGGTATGAGTGTGGTTGAGGTCGTAACTTCAATGATATGTGATACGTGAAATAAGGGTCTATACACCCAATATGATGAGGTGTCATGTCATGAGTACCGACAATGGACCTAATGCTCTAGGTTGGCTTTTGAGTGCCCACTACTAGGTTCTAGATGATGGTCCCTTACTTCTTTAAACTTTCACTGACTGAGGTCATCTTATGGAGAATAGTAATCCTAAAACCTTACAAAGTGAGATATGAGACTTTGTAGTCACAACCCAATTGTTTGAGTGATTAACCTGAAACTACACAGGGCTTAATATGTAATTAAGAAATGTAGAGATATCGATTAAAGTAACTTGTTTAGTCACATTGGATGCTTTTCGTTGTTCTTCTATACCTTATTGTTATTTACAATTATTTGTATGTTGCATCTACTATTGATTATGCCTAGAAATTTTTATTTTTATGCAATCAATCAACCTTCATTAGTATATTAATAGTAGGCATATGAGAATTGAATGATATTTGTTTCCATATCATATTTCTAGGACATGGGTCTCACCCTTGTGGTTATCCACATCTTTTGGTGGTCAATAGTATACCTAGAGTTTTGGGAAGATGAGCATGCCTTTGATGGACATCGGTAGATGGAGAATAGGGGTATTCTTGTGGTGGCATCCTAGAGTTGTCTTTGCACACTCAGATTCAGGAAAGGAAGTTTTATATTGGATATATCTACGACAATGGCTTTTGTCTTACATGTTTTTTATAAGGTGCTCATGTTATAAATTTTGGTGTACATACCTTTTATATACATGTTTTTATGGTACTGTTACAATGTAGAATTTTTTTGTTGAGATGTTATAATGTACAATTTCTTGTTAATGGATAAAAAGATGGCCCTTTTGTGTGCATCTTTGTGGATATGGAATCAAAATTTTCTCTAGTGTTTCTATACTTTGATGACTAATGATGTTGATTGATATAATGTTGTATTTTATTTTGGGTAATCTCAACTTTGTTTGTCAGGTTGCCATATAAAAGATGCATATATATACATATTTATATAATGGTGAAAATAATTTGAGTTAGATGCATTGTTTTTCTAGTACATATATAAATTAGTTTGTAACATGTCTTTTGGTAAGGAAATATAATAAAATGCATGAAAGTTATGACAAATTGAGTGCTTATTTAATATAATTTCGCTCGATCGTCTCATTTTACTGATCAAATGACGTAGTTGTTGAACCCTAGATCTCTTGTTTGAGACATGTCCTTCCGTCCTCTACAAATTCAGTAGATTGTGCACAATTGTAGCCTTTTCATTTCTTGGCAAAGCCCACGACCTTGGTTTTAGTATGCTAGCTACAAGCACTATATAATATTGGCTTCATACCAAACATGACCCTACTTTTATAGTCAAGTTAAGTTTGGTCTCGATCCAGCTAGCGGTCAAGTGTGTTCTAAAAATATTTTTGACCATTATGTGGAGTTTGGTTTGTGGTTTTATGGTCCGATCAAACTTGACCAGACCGTTATCACTCCTAATCTATAGGTTCCCCATGTTATAATGTGTTGTGTGCCAATAATATAGCAATTAATAAATACAATCTGATTATATACTTTGGTTCATTTGATAAATCATTTGAAAAATTAATTTTCAATTGAAAGCTAATTTAATGAATATAGAGAACATTCCATGGGATTCTTGAGAAAGAGGCATTCTTCATAAATGGAGCAAAGTAACTACCTTCTCTTGCAGTCAATTGTAACTATCCAAGTGGGGAGACTAAATATTAGGAGATCAGAAATACATGTGGATCAATATAGAACTCATCCATCATTCAAATGTAGTAAGTGTGATGGATTTTAACATGACAAACAAACATGTACTAAAACATACAATTAGTATAATGTCTTTCTCAGTGTAATGGATTATGTTTCTAATCCTTGTATTGTGGTATCCAGATAATAGTTTATGTATCATCCCTATAAGTATTTTTTATTTAACCATGTACTTCTTTATCTATGTAATGTATATGAAATATTCATGTAGTTGTTATTCATGTACTGTTTAGATTCATCCATGTAAGTTTTCTTCATGTGATGTTTTATCCGGTGACCCATGTAATGCTTTCACTATGTAATATTATATCCATGTAATATTGCACACGTCCGTTGGTTTGTTTTGTCTATGTAAATATTGTATACGTGTTGGTTTATTTTGTACATGTCAAGTAATATTATATACTTGTATTGGTTTATTTCGTCCACTATTCCGAGACTCGTATAGAGATCGGTAGTGGCATTCTGACCTAGCTTCCAGTTGGGCGTGGTTTGATCTCCAGTATGAGGCTTCCTAGGAGAGATGCCACAATTGCTTGACAAACTTCAATTTGATTCTAGCTCGGATTCCAGCTCTTGGCACCTATTGAAGAAGTTGTTTCTATGGGAGTTAAAACAAAAAGATTCATGAAAAAGGTAGAATGCACTACTCCTTTTACTTTTTTACAATCTGCTAGAAAGGATAAGTATAATTGTGGCTATGTAATTTTGTGGCATGAGGAACCCCATAGTAGGGGTGAGGTAGCAGCATCGGATTGTGAAGAACCATTCTTGGTATACAAAGTATCCAAGGTGGTTTAAGTGTGTGGAGCTCATTGTAGTAAATTGTGAGTAGAGAAAAGAAATTACTTCACTTCTTGAATATCACACCAAAATCTAGATGCAGACGCAGTAAAAGCGTGCAATTTTGTATAGTCTATCAGCATTCAGACTTATCCTACAGAAGCCCAACTTGACTTTTACTGCAGAAGTTCAACTTGTCCTGCGAAGCCCGGCTGCTACCTCGCACTACTATCGGAAAGCAAAGCCCTGTCTAGCCCAGTCCACTTGTCATCCGTCCGCAGCAAACCCAGTTCTCTGAACTCATGTCACCAGGTTGGGCGGGAGCAGCACCACCTCCTCCCCCACTTGTTTTGCGAAACCTAGTAGTGCCAAGTAATGGTGATTCATTTCTTATTCATTTGGCCTCCTGAGCCAAGTAATGGTAAGAAAAAAAGTATACATTGCGGTACTAAAGCCTAGTTTGGTTAGATGTAGTAGGATGCAGTTGTGTGAGTTCGCAATGTAAAACTGTCTCAAACACGTATTTTATCATCTGACTATACCCTACCAAACATCTCTATCCTCGTTCAAATGTTAGGCAGGTGAAGGTTTCGGTTGGGACGCTCAATTTCCATGCTGGCAAGGGTCAAATTTCAGATTCCTGACCTGTTGATGGTGTAAGATGGGATCGTTTCTCTGTTGATGGTGCAAGATGGGATCGTCTCTTAGTTGTTGGTGTCCAAAATTTTCAAAATCTCAGTAGAAACAAACACTGCGATATAATTATTCAGTGCCGTACTCGACAACTTGTCTCAAAACAAATCCGTCGTTTGCATTATATTTTTTTTACCACTCGCACACGTCCATCCAAACTCTTTACCTATACTTCAGGCTTCTGTCACAATCTTGAAGCCATCACTTGAAGCGTGTAAATACTAAATCGTCCATGTTCAAAGCTCTGTTCTTCACAGCATTAAGGCCAATTATCGACAACACAGCTGTTGACGGGAACCAGAAGCTCTTCCCTTTTAAGCGGAATCACCTCCACTCCACTTGCTCATTACTATAACATCCCTCAATTTTTAACATAAAAATAGATATGTTTAAAAAATATTTAGTCCTAAAAAATTGTTATGTTCAATAAGGTAGAATCTTAAGTTCACCTCGTTTGGCTTTCATATATTCAATTACCTAAGCAGGTCATGGACACTTTTTATAGCCGATATGATTTAGTATGCTTCCAGAATATGGTTAAACCATCACTAACACTTGAATATGGTAATGAATTCATGATACTTTGAGTTTCTTCATAGCCATAATTTTACAATGATGACTAGTTACAATTAATATAGAAATTGGTCGCACACACGTACATAATATTCACCTTGATTTCAATGTAACTATTTAAAATGATATTGGAGCATCTCTCATATTTTACTAATGTAATTCCCTTTTAGTAATTATTAATTCAATAATTAATCTAAGTGCCTAATTATATAAATCACATATTTTTAACTCAAATGTAGAAACTGAGTGGATATTTGGATTCCTCATGTTTGAATCATGTCTTAATAATCCAAACTATGCCAATTTATATTAGAAAGAAAGGGGTTAATTACATTTATATTTGACCTAGCTATCTATGTAATGTGACATATTAGTCAAGATTACCTATAAGATCCTTAAATTTGATAAATTTGGATTCTATAAGTATGAATTCAATAGTAATGATTTGGAGATTCACTCTAAGACAATCAGAGTGTTATTAGAATTATGAGATCAATAGTATGATTTTCACTAAATTGGGGTGATGAATATAACCTCTAGACTTAGAGTAAAGATTCAATTTTAGTAAGCCATGGAGTGTTGGACAAATATACAAATATAAGTCTTCAATTGAGCTAATATGACAAGCAATACCTTAATTGCATAATTAGAAAGATAATTCAGCTTGTGGACCCATTGAAAGAGCCTAAGTATGAACTATTTGCCTTGGGATCCAATTCATGCCTAATTGAATTATCTTGGTTTATATAGGTCCATTGAGATATATGCTATAGACACTGGAATTTGCACATAATTATGAATCTAATAGTAGTATCAATTGATTGATAAACCCATGACGAGATAACTAGCAAGTTAGATTTGTAATAATTCTCCCTCGTGCATGTCTCTAACCGCTTAGGCGATTAGGGTTTCTGCGGTGGATTCCATTCATCTCCCATGTGGTTCCAACCATATCCCATGTGAATTCTCTTTCTTGCAGGTCAAGGCCGGTCATTCTTCGTGGACGTGGTTTCCTAAAGATGGCAGATGAGTTAGCGGATAGATGTGCATGGATGGGTTTAGCAAATGAGGAGGATGAAATCTTTGATCTATCGGTAGAAATAGAGAACAAAGAGGGGGAATGCGTTGAAATAGCATTTGCAGCGAGACTATTGACAGATAGATCTGTAAGGACCCTGACCATCATTTAGGGTTTACCCTATTTGTTTTGCTTAACCTTGATGCTTTGGTGCTTGCTAATCACCTTTAGTGGTGATTAGGGTTGGTTGTGCTTTGTTGAGAGTTGGAGGGGCTACTTGCAATAACCCAAGTTTAGGGTTTTGTGGGCAAGTTTGCCACCTTGTGAGGTGTTCCTCTCTCTCTTTGCTTCCTCTAGGGTTGAGAGGAAGGCTTGGGCTCATTGTTTGAGTTCTTTTGGGCCTGGGTGAGCTTGTTTGGGCCTTGAGGTACCTTGTTTTGGCCTGGTTGAGCCTTGTGTCGCCCAAGAGGAGTGTGTGTCGCCCATGGTGCCTTGTTGTGTCGCCCATGGTGCAAGTGGTTGTGTCGCCCATGGTGTTTGACCTAGCTTTGACCTCGTTTGTGTCACCACTAGTGGACACTTGGTGCACGATGCATGCGTGTGGCAATGACCTTGGACATGTGTTTACGGCTTGCTAGAGTGGTGGCATGTGCTCTAGGACAAGTGTCCTTAGGTGGAAGACACCTTGCCTTGCTCTACCTTGTTTTCTCCTCCCTTTCCTTCTATATAAGTGGTTCCTTTCCTTGCTTTGGGTCCCTTTTGGTCCCTTAGTCTCTTCTCCACCTTGGTGTGCACGAAACACTCCCTTCCTGGCAGCTTGGTGGCCGACACCTCTTCTCCTTGGTAGCTTGGTGGACGATACCCCCCCCTTGAAGGAGAAAGTGGTGGCCGATATCCCTTGGAGTGTCTTCCTCTTCCTTGGAGCTTGCTTAAGGCGGGTTGCATAACTTCTAACCCTAGCTACACTATCTCCTTTCCTGCTTATATGTTATTGTTAGTTTTACATCTTGCTTTAGTTTCTTGTTGGCCGATCCTCTTGTGGTTTAATTTTCTTGGCGAGTTGGTGTTCTTGCCCCTCTAGGGTTTTGATTACCTTGTGCTTGAGGAGGAAGACGATCCTGAGTGGGTGTTGGGCGATAGGCCTTGGGTGGATGTCGGGCGACAGGCTGTTGTGACGGGCGTTATGCCCTGCCCTTGTGTCGAGCGATATGCTCATTCCTGTGACGGGCGTCACGCCCTTTTTCTTGGCTTGTGTCGGCCGTTAGGCCTCGACCAGGTTGTTGCATGAGATGTGGGATATGTTTTCTCTCTCTTGGTTGTTAGTGTTTGGTGGTGACCCAGCCGAGGTAGGCTCTGCAATGGGCGTTGCAGGGAAAGTCGTGACGGGCATCACATGCCCTGGTATCGACTGACACCCCATGATGTGACGGGCGTTGCCCGATAATGTTGGATGCCCGACATACCTCCTTGACGTGCGACACATCTCCCCTGACGCGTGTTGTGTGTTGCACGCTTGGTTGCTTTATGTGGCAACGCAGCGCTGCTGCTTGTTTGTATGCTGACCTTTTGGTTGTTGTTCTTTGCTGAGGGCGGGTGGCCGATACACCTCTTTTTGTGAGGATCTTTGGTACCTCTAGTGAGGTCTGTAGCGCATATGGTGAGGGTGTCACGTTTCATAGAAGTAGGCTGTTATATATGTCCTTGCTCAAACGATAGTAACTCCTTATATAGATGATGATGCACATTATCATAAGCTTGGTCATTTATCTTAGCCTGGCTACACATATGAAAGTGATTATCTGTTAATGATGAGAAGAATAATGATAAGTTTATAAGTGGTTTACTTAATGATGATGATAACGGTAGTGGTAATGATAACACTTGTTCCTGATATCCAGCATGACTATATGCATGAAGTGATCATCTTGATTATCTATATAATGATGAGATAAGGATAAGTACATAGTGGTTTGCTTAATGATGTGTCTATGCGCATGATCACCAGATGATGAATGAATGATAAGTATGTAGTGTGAGTTGCCTAGCAATGTGCCTCATACACCTGATTACAAGTTGAGCTAAATGGTAAGCACATAGATAGTTTGCTAAATGATATGTTTTATGCATAGAATCTTTAATGTCACCTCATGATGATAAGCATAGTCCTTATGTTGAAACTATGATTATTGTGCACTTTGACCATGTAGGTAATGATTAGTCATGAAAAGTCTATGTGAAATATGTGATGAGTAACATCACTTTCATAATTACTCTTGTTTAAGAGATTGCATGTATGAAGTATTTGTTCCACGATGATGATGAAAGCCTTGAGAGGCAGTGACACTATGTGATGAGGGATTGAGATCCCATGGTATGTGATGATCCTGGAGATGGATCTGGATGATTGGCAAGAGGCCACGTGATAACTTGTGATGATTGGATCCTTGAGATGGATCAGGTTGATGAGATTACAATATAAGCATAATGTTGAGTTTTATGTCGTTTATTTCTTGTTAAAGTTTGCATTTATGCAACTTGGTTGAATCTTGAAATCCATATAAAAGACATTAATTAATCATAGTGGAATATATCATGTAGTTTTCCCTGGCCATAGATCCATCATCGTCAGGAACTGGTGATGGTGAAAAGGGTTCTCCTGCGGGTTAACCCAGAGCACATATTTTTGAATATGTGAGGTTTCTCCTAGCCTAAAGTGAGGAGGTAAGAGTGCAACTTCGGTTGTAGACTCGAATATGTGATGAGCATGGTGAACAGGCCCATGGCTCTGAATATGTGATAAAAAGGGCATGAATGCGTTCATGGCTCAGAGTACGGTGATCAGGCCGTGGCTCAGATATACTAGCGTCGTGATCTGTACCGAGGCGGGCTACAGGAAGGGTAGCCTGAGGAGTTGACCCTGTGGCTAAAGCCACTTACGCATGAGACTACAGTCCTACTTGTGTTGTTCTCGTACTCTGACTACGAGGGGGAAGGTTGTGGATTCCGACTCTTCCATTAACCTTATATGGCACCGGCTATGGGCTTCGCAGCCGAAGGTTGGATTTGAATGGTACGATTCACTTCCTCGGGGCATAATAAAATAAGTAATTCAGCCGTATAGAAATTACTAAGGTCAAACACGAAACATTGGTTGAGGCCTTGTTTGTGTAGTTAATCTTGTTATATCTTGCAGTTACCCATATGTTCCTCATGTTACATAGCAATGTATCTTATCTTGTTAATCATGTTGCATAGAGAAATATTGGTTATATGCCTTATGTACAGCTGGTAAGCCTGTCGGTAAGAATAGCTTTACTTTACATAAAACTGCTCTTGTTATATCTATTATCAGTTATCTGCTGTTATAGCTTTATCTTTCTGAGGTTCTGTAGTTGCAGCGGGGAGTTATGTTTCTCGCTGGGACAATGTTCGATTGTCTCACTCCGCTGGTTTTCAGGTGGTCGAGCTAGGCGTGGTGGTGGTCGTGGGGTTGCAGACGAGCAGCAAGAAGAGCAGTAGAAGGCAATAAATGGAGATAATGTTGTTTTGGTGTTTTATAGTAGAAGTCTAGAGTCATCCCTCTACTCTCAGGTCCTTGGTGGTGTTTAGACGTTGTTTCACGATGTATGACCGTTGATGTTTTGTATATCCTACTATTGGCCGATTGTGGGCCTTATGTGTATAACAGGTGATGAACTCATGTAATGACGAGACAGCTGTTCCTCTAAGCTGTTGACACATATCAGATCTTGTATATGTTTACATAACATGTTTCCTTGCAGGATGAGGACCTATATGCAATAAGTTTCACAGTTTATTTGTTTTCTGCAATCGGTTTTAATTAACCCGTACTTTGGAAATCTGTGGTTATGGTGATTTCTGCACGTTTTCGCGTAACACCTCGATGTCTGTGTGATAGCGGGATGTGTTGCCACAAGTTTGGTATCAGAGCATTAGGTTCGCTGAGTCTACAGGGATTTAGGACTAGGTCGTCTGTTCTTGTGTGTTGTCCAGATTTTCTTACAATCATCTTCTGCCCTCAGCAGAAGAAAAGTCAAGATGTCTGGAAACCATGAAGAACACTCAGCTGAGTACAGGGATGCTGCTTCAGTTGAAGGACAGGCACATGGGAATCGGGTGCCTGAGGTCCCCCAACCTGACCCAGCCATTCTTGAACACCCTGCCTATCAACAGCTTATGGGGCAGTTGATGGCTACGATGAATCTCATGGTTGAGCGATTGCCAATTCCTCCTCCGCGAGCACATGTTCCTCATGGAGAAGCATCAGGTATTGGGAAGACCTTTGAGCGGCTTCACCGAGTCAGAGCTTCGGAGTATGCTGGAACGACTGATCCAATGGATGCAGATCTGTGGCTGACAAGTCTTGAGAAGGCTTTCTGGATCCTCAACATCCCCAAAGCAGACAAAGTAAAGCATGTTGTCTACCTTCTAAAGGGTAGTGTTGGTCACTCGTGGACCATCGAGGAGGAGAAGCGGCCTGGTGAGGTGATCTGTTGGGCAGTTTTCCAGCGCGCGTTCATCAGCAGATACTTTCCAAAGACGTATTTGGATGAGAAGATCAGTCAGTTTGAGAGCCTGTGACAAGGAACGATGAATATCACCGAGTATGAGGCCAAGTTCATGGATCTGTTGAGGTTTTGTCCTCACATGGCAGCAACGGATGAGGAGCGGAACAGGCGTTTCGATAAAGGTTTAAGTTCTGAGCTGACAACACCTGTTTCTGTGTTGGAGAATCGAGAGCGGTTTGCTATGTTTGTGGAATCCGTCCGGAGGATCGAATGATCAGTAAGGGAGAAAAGAGAGTCTATGGCTAAGAAGAGACCTGCTCAGTTTCAGGGACAAAGGTTTGGTGGCTTCAAGAAGCCCAGGTTTTCATCGTCATCAGTGATGAGAGGTTCTGGTGAATCGTCACATTGGTCTCTGAGTAAGGGAAGAGGTTATGTTTCTTCACCATCTAAGGCACATAGTACAACTTCGGTGGAAGTGACAGGGCCATCGAGGCTACGATTTGAAGATAGGGCCTGCTATCTTTGTGGACAGATCGGGCATCTCAAGTCACATTGCCCGAATAGAGACGTTGAAGTGACACAATAGCCGAGGCAGAATCAACAAGGATCAGAGAGGTTGCAGCCCAGTGGTAGAAGAGGACGAGGATGCAGCCAAGCATATCAGGAAGGTTTGTCTGCTCAAGGAAGCAGAGGATGAGGACAGCAAGCAACAACTCGATTCTACGCTATGAATCAGCCGGAGGCGATAGTCAACCCGCGAGTGGTGACAAGTCAGATGGAGTTATTTCATTCTGATATGTCTTCTTCTTGCTTTATATTTGTTATGGTTGACCCGGGTGCTACACACTCTTTTATCACCTATAGTATGCTTGAAAACTGTCGTTTACCTGTTAGTTGTAAGAAGGATAGTTTGTTGTTAGAAACCCCTCTTGATGGTTCCTCGTTGCTTTGAGAAGAGTGTCCATCTTGTGTCTTGTCTTTCTCGGGACACCGCATTCAAGTGGATCTCATACCACTTGACATGCATGGGTTTGACGTTATCCTTGGGATGGATACTTTGGAGAGGTATAAGGTTGTTTTGGACTGTGGATCCAAGCAGGAGGAATTTGATGATGCTGGAGAGAAGTGGATCTTCCAGGGAGATAGGAAGATTCTTCCGACATGTCTAGTATCAGCTATGGTGGCAGATAAGTTGTTACGATAAGGATGTGAGGCGTTCTTAGCTCATGTGGTGGATACCATCGTGGCTACAAAGGTGAAAGGTCCTAGTCTTGAGAAGGTGTCAATTGTCTGAGAGTTTGTAGATGTGTTTCCTGAGGAGTTTCCTGGTGTTCCCCCACCCCGAGAGATTGATTTTGAGATCAATCTGGTCCCAGGGACGCAGCCAGTTGCACAGACACCATACATGATGGCTCCAGTTGAGATGGCAGAGTTGAAGAAGCAGTTACAAGAGTTGTTGGACAAAGGTTTCATCCGACCAAGCACGTCACCTTGGGGTGCTCCCGTGTTGTTTGTCAAGAAGAAGGACGGTTCAATGCGGTTGTGTATAGACTACCGACAGCTGAATAAGGTCACGATCAAGAACAAGTACCCGTTACCGAGGATAGATGATCTATTTGATCAGTTGCTTGGTGCTACAGTGTTCTCTAAGATCGATCTATGGTCGGGATATCATCAGTTGAGGATTAAGGCGGATGACATACCAAAGTCTGCTTTTAGGACGAGGTATGGTCACTTTGAGTTTGTAGTTATGTCGTTTGGGTTAACCAATGCACCTGCTGCTTTCATGGATCTGATGAACATAGTGTTCCGTCCGTTCTTAGATCAGTTTGTTGTAGTCTTTATAGATGACATTTTGATCTATAGTCAGGACAGGCAAGAGCATGAGCAACATCTTCGTCTAGCGTTGACTCTTCTTCGCCAACATCAGTTGTATGCCAAGTTCAGTAAGTGTGAGTTCTGGTTGGAGGAAGTGACTTTCTTAGGTCATGTGATATCTGCTGAAGGAGTCAAAGTAGACCCAAAGAAAGTGGAATCCATTGTGGATTGGGAACAACTGAAGACGCTGATAGAAGTTTGTAGTTTCCTTGGTTTAGCAGGATACTATCAGAGGTTTATCAAGGACTTTAGTGTGATCGCGTTACCGATGACAAAGTTGACCAGAAAGGATGTACCTTTTGTTTGGGATGATCGATGTCAGCAAGCTTTCTAGAGTTTGAAGAAGAAATTGACATGTGCTCCAGTGTTAATCCTGCCAGAGCCTGGAAAGGGCTATGTGGTTTTCTGTGATGCTTCCAAGAAAGGTTTAGGATGTGTGTTGATGCAGGAAGATCATGTGGTCTCTTTTGCCTCGTGACAACTCAAGAAACATGAGGAGAACTATCCGACTCATGATTTGGAGTTGGCAGCAGTGGTTCATGCGTTAAAGATTTGGAGACATTATCTATATGGGGAAGTGTGTCAAATCTTTACAGATCATAAGAATTTGAAGTACATCTTTTCACAGCATGAGTTGAACATGTGACAACGTCAATGGATGGAGTTGATCAATGATTACGACTGCACTATCGAGTATCATCCTGGTAAGGCAAATGTGGTAGATGATGTGCTTAGCATAAAGTCTTCTTCTCTTTCTTCAAAGAAGGCACGGTTGAGTTCTCTGGTATGCCATAGGCGAGATATGTTTGTTTTTATGCGGCAGAATAATGTGCAGATGGAAGTTTCCTTGTTAGCTGGACTTGTAGCATAGATGCAAGTAAAGCCTACATTGAGACAACAGATCAAAGATGTGCAGCGGACAGATGATGCGGTACAGTTGATCAGATCAGAGTTTGGTAGTGAAAAGCGTGATGGGTTCCATGAGTCCGCGGATGGGCTAGTTTGCTATCATAATAGGATAGTGGTTCCAGATGCTGATGATTTGAGGAAGTTGGTGCTCGAGGAAGCACACATGTCGATGTATGCTATGCATCCAGGTGTCACCAAGATGTATCATAGTCTGAAGGACTTGTATTGGTGGCCCGGTTTGGAGAGAGATGTAGCTGAGTTTGTGGCGAGTTGTGTGGTTTGTCAGCAGGTGAAGGCTGAACATCAGAAACCGGTAGGTACGTTGCAACCGTTTCCGATACCGCAGTGGAAATGGGATCATATAACCATGGATTTCGTAGTTGGCCTACCCCGGACAACTAGGAATCATGATTCCATTTGTGTGATAGTGGACAGATTGATGAAGTCTGCCCATTTCCTACCAGTGAAGATGACGTATACAGCTGAGAAACTCACTCGAGTATATGTAGATGAGATAATACGTTTGCATGGTGTGCCAGCAACAATAGTTTCTGACAGAGGTCCTCAGTTCACGAGTCGCTTTTGGGAACAGTTGCATAAAGCGTTGGGAACGCAATTGAGGTTCAGTACTGCTTTTCACCCATAGACAGATGGACAGTATGAAAGGACTATTCAGACTTTGGAAGATCTCCTTTGAGCTTGTGTTTTGTAGTTTCTAGGCAACTGGGATGTACATCTTAGTTTGATAGAGTTTTCCTACAACAACAGTTATCAACGGAGCATTGACATGGCTCAGTATGAGGCCTTGTATGGAAGGAAGTGCAAATCTCCTTTGTGTTGGTATGAGTCTAGTGAGTATCAGCTTTTGGGTCCTGAGTTAGTGCTGCAGACAACAGAAAAGATCAAAGTGATACAACAACAGTTGAAAGTGGTACAGGATAGGCAGAAGTCTTATGCAGACAATCGCCGACGACCTTTGGAGTTCCAAGTAGGAGATAAAGTGTATCTCAAAGTCTCGCCATGGAAAGGTGTGCTGAGGTTTGGCCGAAAGGGTAATCTTGCACCCAGGTATATGGGGCCTTACCCAGTCATAGCATGTGTTGGCAAGGTAGCTTACGAGATTGAATTGCCTCCATAATTGCACAGATTACATCCAGTGTTCCATGTCAGTATGCTGAAGAAAAGTCATCCAGATTCGGGAATAGTGATACAGCCAGTTGAGGTTGAGCTTGATGAAGATGTGACCTACGAGGAAGGTCATGTGGAAATCCTTGACAGTAGGGTTAAGAAGCTAAAGAGGAAGGACCTAGTTATTGTCAAGGTTCTTTGGCACCATCGTGGCATTGAGGAAGCCATGTGGGAGCTTGAGGAAGAGATGCAGAGGAAGTATCCCTCACTTTTCTCTTTGGATTTTAGGGATGAAATCCCTCAAAGGGGGTTAGCTTGTAAGGACCCTGACCTTCGTTTAGGGTTTACCTTGTTTGTTTTGCTTAACCTTGATGCTTTGGTGCTTGCTAATCACCTTTAGTGGTGATTACGGTTGGTTGTGCTTTGTTGAGAGTTGGAGGGGATACTTGCAATAACCCAAGTTTAGGGTTTTGTGGGCACGTTTTCCACCTTGTGAGGTGTTCCTCTCTCTCTTTGCTTCCTCTAGGGTTGAGAGGAAGGCTTGGGCTTGTTGTTTGAGTTCTTTCGGGCTTGGGTGTGCTTGTTTGGGCCTTGCGGTGCCTTGTTTTGGCCTGGTTGATCCTTGTGTCGCCCAAGAGGAGTGTGTGTCGCCCATGGTGCCTTGTTGTGTCGCCCATGGTGCAAGTGGTTGTGTCACCCATGGTGTTTTACCTAGATTTGACCTCATTTGTGTCACCACTAGTGGACACTTAGTGCACGATGCATGTGTGTGGCAATGACCTTGGACATGTGTTTAGGGCTTGCTAGAGTGGTAGCATGTGCTCTAGGACAAGTGTCCTTAGGTGGACGACACCTTGCCTTTCTCTACCTTGTTTCCTCCTCCCTTTCCTTCTATATAAGTGGCTCCTTTCCTTGCTTTGGGTCCCTTTTGGTCCCTTAGTCTCTTCTCCACCTTGGTGTGCATGACACACTCCCTTCCTGGCAGCTTGGTGGCCGACACCTCTTCTCCTTGGCAGCTTGGTGGACGATACCCACCTCTTGAAGGAGCAAGTGGTGGTCGATATCCCTTGGAGTGTCTTCCTCTTCCTTGGAGCTTGCTTAAGGCGGGTTGCATAACTTCTAACCCTAGCTACACTATCTCCTTTCCTGCTTATATGTTGTTGTTAGTTTTACATCTTGCTTTAGTTTCTTGTTGGTCGATCCTCTTGTGGTTTAAGTTTCTTGGCGAGTTGGTGTTCTTGTCCCTCTAGGGTTTTGATTACCTTGTGCTTGAGGAGGAAGACGATCCTGAGTGGGTGTTGGGCGATAGGCCTTGGGTGGATGTCGGGTGACAGGTTGTTGTGATGGGCGTTATGCCCTATCCTTGTGTCGAGCGATATGCTCGTTCCTGTGACGGGTGTCACGCCCTTTTTCTTGGCTTGTGTCGGCCGTTAGGCCTCAACCAGGTTGTTGCATGAGATGTGGGATAAGTTTTCTCTCTCTTAGTTGTTAGTGTTTGGTGGTGACCCAGCCGAGGTAGGCTCTGCAATGGGTGTTGTTGGGCAAGTCGTGACGGGCGTCACATGCCCTGGTATCGGCTAACACCCCATGATGTGACGGGCGTTGCCCGATAATGCTGGATGCCCAACATACCTCCTTGATGCGCGACACATCTCCCCTAACGTGTGTTGTGTGTTGCATGCTTGGTTGCTTTATGTGGCAACGCAGTGCTGCTGCTTGTTTGTATGCTGACCTTTTGGTTGTTGTTCTTTGGTGAGGGCGGGTGGCTGATACACCTCTTTTTGTGAGGATCTTTGGTACCTCTAGTGAGGGCCGTAGCACATATGGTGAGGGCGTCACGTTTCATAGAAGTAGGCTGTTATATATGTCCTTGCTCAAACGATAGTAACTCCTTATATAGATGATGATGCACGTTATCATAAGCTTGTTCATTTATCTTAGCCTGGCTACACATATGAAAGTGATTGTCTGTTAATGATGAGAATAATAACGGTAAGTTTATAAGTGGTGATGATGATAATGGTAGTGGTAATGATAACGCTTATTCCTGATATCCAACATGACTATATGCATGAAGTGATCATCTTGATTATCTATATAATGATGAGATAAGGATAAGTACATAGTGGTTTGCTTAATGATGTGTCTATGTGCATGATCACCAGATGATGAATGAATGATAAGTATGTAGTGTGAGTTGCCTAGTAATGTGCCTCATACACCTGATTACAAGTTGAGCTAAATGGTAAGCACATAGATAGTTTGCTAAATGATATGTTTTATGCATAGAATCTTTAATGTCACCTTTGCCATAGTCCTTATGTTGAAACTATGATTATTATGGACTCTGACCATGCAGGTAATGATTAGTCATGAAAAGGCTATGAGAAATATGTGATGAGTAACATCACTTTAATAATTACTCTTGTTTAAGAGATTGCATGTATGAAGTATTTGTTCCACGATGATGATGAAAGCCTTGAGAGGCAGTGACACTATGTGATGAGGGATTGAGATCCCATGGTATGTGATGATCCTGGAGATGGATCTGGATGATTGGCAAGAGGCCAAGTGATAACCTGTGATGATTGGATCCTTGAGATGGATCAGGTTGATGAGATTACAATATAAGCATAATGTTGAGTTTTATGTTGTTTATTTCTTGTTAAAGTTTGCATGTTATACAACTTGGATGAATCTTGAAATCCATATAAAAGACACTAATTAATCATGGTGAAATATATCATGTAGTTTGCCCTGGCCATAGATCCATCATCGTCAGGAGCTGGTGATGGTGAAATGGGTTCTCCTGCGGGTTAACTCGGAGCGCATATTTTTGAATATGCGAGGTTTCTCCTAGCCTAAAGTGAGGAGGTAAGAGTGCAACTTCGTTTGTAGACTCGAATATGTGATGAGCATGGTGAATAGGCCCATGGCTCTGAATATGTGATAAAAAGGGCATGAATGCGTTCATGGATCAGAGTACGGTGATCAGGACGTGGCTCAGATATACTAGCGTTGTGACCTGTACTGAGGCGGGCTAGAGGAAGGGTAGCTTGAGGAGCTAACCCTGTGGCTGAGGCCACTTAAGCATGAGACTGCAGTCCTGCTTGTGTTGTTCACGTACCCTGACTACGAGGGGGAAGGTTGTGGAGTCCGGCTCTTCCATTAACCTTGTATGGCACCGGCTATGGGCTTCGCAGCCGAAGGTTGGATTTGAACGGTACGGTTCACTTCCTCGGGGCATAATAAAATAAGTAATTCAGCTATATAGAAATTACTAAGGTCAAACACGAAACATTGGTTGAGGCCTTGTTTGTGTAGTTAATCTTGTTATATCTTGCAGTTACCCATATGTTCCTCATGTTACATAGCAATGTATCTTATCTTGTTAATCATGTTGCATAGAGAAATATTAGTTATATGCCTTATGTACAGCTGGTAAGCCTGTCGGTAAGAATAGCTTTACTTTACATAAAACTGCTCTTGTTATATCTGTTATCAGTTATCTGCTGTTATAGCTTTATCTTTCTGAGGTTCTGTAGTTGCGGCGGGGAGTTATGTTTCTCGCTGGGACAATGTTCGATTGTCTCACTCCGCTGGTTTTCAGGTGGTCGAGCTAGGCGTGGCGGTGGTCGCGGGGTTGCGACCGAGCAGCAACAAGAGTAGTAGAAGGCAAGAGATGGAGATGTTGCTGTTTTGGTGTTTTGTAGTAGAAGTCTAGAGTCATTCATGTACTCTCAGGTCCTTGGTGGTGTTTTGATGTTGTTTCACGATGTATGATCGTTGATGTTTTGTATATCCTGCTGTTAGCCGATTGTGGGCCTTATGTGTATAACAGGTGATGAACTCATGTGATGACGAGACAGCTGTTCCTCTAAGCTGTGGACACGTATCAGATCTTGTATATGTTTACATAAAATGTTTCCTTGCAGGATGAGGACCTATATGCAATAAGTTTCACAGTTTATCTGTTTTCCACAATCGGTTTTAAATAACCCGTACTTTGGAAATATGTGGTTATGGTGATTTCCGCACGTTTTCGCGTAACACCTCGCTGTCTGTGTGATAGCGGGATGTGCTGCCACAAGATCTAACAACTTCATCACCCTAAAAGAACCCTAACCTTGGTGTGGAATCTTAAAATCAAAGTTATTTTCAAATAGATTGACCCTCGCATCTTTATCATCCAGTTCATGCTCTGGAAGGACAAGAAGAAGGTTTTGGACGGAGGTCCATGGCACGTTGATGATCGACTATTGTTAACAAAAGAAGTGGACACGACAAATGTACCAGGACAAATCACTTTCAATAAAGCTTTTATCTGGACGCGGCCCTATGGTTTGCCTCTTGGGTACAAATAAGAGGAGGTTGTGTGTGTCATTGCCAGCAAGATAGGATGAGTAGTAGACCTTGATTGAGACAAACTTGGGTGGGAGGCCTCTACATGATTCCAACTAGGAATTGATGTTTCAAAACCTTTAAAGAGGATACAAAAATTTTGTGATAGCAAGGGTGCGGTGATTTTTTTGGAAATCAAATACAAATGCCTGCCAAACATTTTCTATCTCTGTGGGATTTTGGACCGTGTTGACAAAGATTTTCTTCCTGAGTAAGAGGATGATGACTAATAGAGGAGATGTGGGGCTTGGCTATGAGTGTCTCTTAGGAAGCCTCAGATTCCAACTTAAGACGAACTCTATGGGACTTTGGACCATGCTGATAGAGATTGTCCGCTTGTGGAAGAAGATGACGACCAATAGAGGAGATAGGGGGATTGGCTATGAGTATATCCTATGAAGCCTCAAATTCCGGTTCAAGATGAACACTATAACGAAGGCTCAGGAAAAAGAAATCTAATCTTTCATGTCAAACCAGAGAGGAGGATGGCTACACTAGATCGTGCAAGACAAGGAACCTGTAACACCTGGGCCCACTACCCAAGGTTCTAGTAGGGTTTTGGGAATGATGAATGACCCCACAAACCACCACTAGCCTTAATTGGGTGATTTGTTCTCACTCATGTGCAAGCCATGATAAACTTCCTGATTGGTCACCCATCCTAGTACTATTCAACCTGAGTATGCTTAATTATGGATTCCTTTAGTGATAGGCTCCCTAAAAAGGATATGTACCTTGGTGATGTAGGTTTTACAATCATTCCTTTTAAGATCATTTTATCTAAGGCCTCAAATCATGGGACGTTACAATCTCACCCACTTAGACTCTTGATGTCCTCATCAAGGCTCAACTATATTGCCTCATAATCTATCCCCATTTCAGTGCAGACCCAAATGGCCCATGCACACCCATCTCCCGACCACGGCTACCAGTGCAAGGGTGGATCCATCAACTAGAATAGCCCTTTCCAACATGCATGGAGCACACGACACAAAGAATGGCATGTCACAGACCCAACTGGGCCCCACCTACTGGAGGGGAATTGGCTTTGATACTATTTGTAACACCTGGGCCCACTACCCAAGGCTCTAGCAAGGTTTCAGGAATGACGATTGGGCCCACAGACCACCACTAGCCTTAACTGCGTGATTTGTCCTCACTCACGCATAAGCCATGATCAACTTCTTGACTAGTCACACATCCTAGTACTACTTCAAGATGAGCACGCTTAACTATGGAGTTCTTTAGTGATGGGCTCCCTGAAAAGGAGGTGTGCCTTGGTGATATGGGTAGTATAATCATTCCTTTTAAGATCATTTTATTCAAGATCTTGAATCCAAGGACGTTACCAAACCATGCACCTGATTTAAGGGGCAGAGATCATGGGGGTGAGGGAGAATACCCAACACCACAGGAAGTATGGATGGCAAATAGGTGGGTATGAGCAACCCATACCCGTACCCACTATACCCATTTGAATTTGGACCCAACCCATACTCGCCCCGCTTGAAGAAATTATATGAGACGTCATACCCATACCCACCCTAATGGGTCATGGTGACCCATTATAACCCATTTTGATAATGAGATACTCTATGTAGAAAAATATAAAGAGACCCTCCCATATTGTTTCTTCTCACAAAATTTGCAACAAAACCCCTACATATATATTATTTGTAAAATAATCAGTTTCAACTTTGAAAATCAACATTTTTTCATTTTCCAAACTAGGCTCGTTTACGTAGATAATTTCTAGAAACCCTCTAGCATTAATTGTAATATCTGCTATAACACAAATGTGGACACATGCTAATAGCCAAGATTAGATTGCAGATCTGCATATGATTTTTAATCTGTAACTGTTTTCTTTTTCAATCTAAAACACTACGATCCATGTAGTAAATATCAACAATACGGCATTGGTACACAATGTTATTATTTAATCAAACATGATGAATCTACACAGTTGTCAGGACAACTCGTAGATCAATTGGACAAAATAACAAACACGTCAACTGCAGCTGCAAAGAACACAAACAAGAAATAAAATCCGCTCATACATCCAAAACGAATTGCAGGCTTGCAGTCTTCATTATGGTTTCCTCGCCCTCCACTAATGAACCTTACTTCAATCTCCTCAGTGGCCAACTCTCCACGCCACAACAGGGTGCAGCAGCAACGGTGATGACGCTGATGGTCATAGGGAGGAAAGGAAGTCTGGGACGGCCGAAGCGAAGAGGATGACAATCCGGCGGTGCTTCCACAGGGCCTCGGCTGGGGACGCAACTTCAGAGCTGGCCCAATAGAGGATGAAGCCGTTGGAGAATACGACGCGGGTTACTAGAGAAGATCTAGGGACGAACAACAACTTGATCAGATGCGAGCTAGGGTAGTGCGGAGAGAGGTGATGGCGTTCGGGCTCAGCCAGTGCTCACAGTCTCCTGTGAAAATGAGGAGGAGGATGGAGCCATGCTTCTCCAGGGAAAATATGGTGGGCTGTGTCTGGTGTTGTTGCGTTGCCGTAGAGATGACATAGGGCACCGTGGTGCAGGACTCACCATTTTTGTCATGCCGCAGGGCGGCTCAGTCGGCTGGGACACCGTGCCGTAGCAAGACGAACAAGGGAAGCCGTGACTGTCTGGTAAGGAAGGGGATTAGGCATTAGCGGGTAAGGTGGGTTTTAATGGGTCCCCCCATTAGAAAATGGGGCCAGACTCCTATCCCCATTAAAACCCAACGATCTATTAAAGACCCATTGAACCCATTATAATTGGGTCAGTCGTGTTGATTCCCGTGGGTATATGGGTGTCATGGGGAATTCTACCATCCCTATCAGGAAGGCTTACCTTGGGAGAGACAAGATGATGGAGGGAGAAGGGGTATGTTCCGGTGAATACCGGCGACCCGACTTTGGGGTTGATGGGCCCAGATGCAAGGCCTCCAAGGGGAGGGCATGATGGAGAAGCAATGGGAGGAGATGACAAGAAGGAGGAGTTCAGGTCAGACATTTTTAGAAAAGAAGATGAAGACTTGTTTTCATGCACAAATGCAGATACAACAGATAGAGTAAAACATTTTGAACAAATTGTAATGGGCCGACCATAAGAGGGGATTCTAAAACAAAGAAAGGAGACAATGGCAAGCTTATAGAAGGGAAAAGGTGTGTCACTATGCTTAGTGGTGAATATCTTTGATTCTTTGAACAACTCTCTAAAGAAAGGCCTGAATCTAGAGTGTCAAGGCGAAGTTGCATGCAAGTTACAGAAGGGATTCCTAGTTCACTTCAAAAGTGGTTGCACCATGAACAGGAGGTAGACAAGGGGTAAAAAAATGAAATCAAAAATTTATTCATCGGGGAAGGGAAAGAACATGAAGGTAGGTCAAAAGAAAAAGAAACCAAAGGTGATCAAAAGAGTGAGAATAGAAGAAGAAGATCCACATGATATTAATGAAGATCAACAGACTTATGTGGTGGGTAGAAAATGAGTAGGGGGAATGACGACAACACCATGGACTTGGAGGACGACCTGGGAAATATATTTGCTCTAAAAAAATAGGTGGTGCAGCAAGAGAGTGGCAATCTCCAGTTGGTTGGATCTAGCCTTCAAGTAACGAGTGCTGGTATCGACCATGCCCGTGAAGGGAAATGAAAATATTAAGTTGGAACCGTCGAGGACTGGCCAAACACACCAAAAAGGCTCTCTGGTCATGGTGTTGGAGAGAGAGCCCCAACCTAGTTTTTCTATTGGAAACCAAGGTTGTTGATACTAGATAGGAGGAGGTAAAAAGGTCATGTGACTTTGTAGATGAGCTATGTTTGTCAAGTGTGGGAAGATCAGGGAGTTGGGCTTATGGTGGAAAATATCAAGGTCGAGGTGAACAGTTTTTCTGAACATCATTTAGAATGTGTGGTGGACAAGGAGGATGGAATCCAATAGTGTACAATGGTCAAAGTCTACGGGTGGTCTGATCAGGGAGAGAAGGAGAAGACTTGGTACCTTATGTGGTGCTTGAAAAATAGATGTGATATGCCGATGATTTTCTGTGGTGACTTTAATCAGATAACATCGAATGAAGAGAAGATGGGCGGGCCACCATAGCTCGAATGGTGGATGCAAGATTTTGGGGATACTTTCGACAATTGTGAGTTGATGGATATTGGCTTATAGGGTAGTCCATACACATGGGAGAGAGGTTTATCCATGGACACGCTGGTTCAGGAAAGACTTGACATAGCACTTGCTACTACCAGCTGGAGAGGTAAATATTTTGACTACAAGCTCTTTCATCTGCCAAGATATGAGCCAAACCACTCGCCCATAATTATTTCAATGGAAAAGAGTACAATAAAAAAGAATAAGAGGGACAAGTTCTTTATGTTCGAACCCTTATGAGGGGAGGAGGAGGGGTGCGTGGAAACAGTGAAAAGTTTTTGGGAAAGTCAATGGAGGGGGACCTCCCATATATATTGGAAGTGTACGGAGAAAAGATAACATAGTCGACATCTAACTTCTTTGCAATATAAAAAAAATATTTCACAGACTGGACAACTTTTGGGGAAAGAACAAAGGAAACCATCAGACCATAATGTCCTAAAACAATGTGAGGATCTAGCTAGGGATCTTCAATACTGGCACGGAAAGGATGATGAGTATTGGTGTGTAAGGGACAGAGTAAATGAGATGAAGTCAGGAGATAAGAATATCAACTATTTTCATCAAAAAGCTTCTCACAAAAGGAGGAAAAATTAGATAGACAGGCTTGTGGATGAGCAAGGCGTTGTGAAAACAAAAGAGGAGGATATTGAAGAGGTGATTCTATATTTCTTCTCTGAGCTTTTTGCTTTTAGTTCTCTGAGTAACTTTGAGGAGGCCACTCGAGGTTTGCAAAACAAGGTGGATGGACATGTAAACGCACAAATGGAAAAGGATATTACAAATGCAGAGATCATCTTAGCCATAAAGCAAATGCACCCCAACAAGGCTCCTGGATCGGATGGTTTTAAACTGATGTTTTTCATAAATTTTGGCACATGATTGGTAATGATGTGTCAAATTACATAAAATGATGGTGGAAAGGAAAAATAGAGATTTGTGAGGTTAACTCCACATTTTTTGTCCTTATACCTAAGGTAGAGAAACCAAGAAACTTGTCTGAACACAGGCCAATCAACCTTTGTAATGACCTCTATAAGATATCATCAAAAGTGCTTGCAAATAGATTAAAACCGTTGATGGATGGAATTATTACTGAGAATCATAGTTCTTTTATCCTAGGAAGACTTATTATGGATAATGTTCTAGTAGCATACGAAGTGTTCCATAAGATGAAAAGTGAGGTGAAAGGCAATAAAGGCATAGTGGCACTCACTCTTGACATGTCCAACGCTTACGATAGGGTAGAATGGAAATTTCTCAATTATGTTAAAATGAAGTTGGGGTTTAGAAACGAATGGAGGAAAAAAGTTATGGAATATGTATATTCTGCCAACTTCTCATTTTCTATCAATGAAAACCTCTTTACAAAGATAGTTCCAGCCCACAGCCTATGTTGGGATGATCCCTTATCTTCGTATCTCTTTATTTTATGTGTTGTTGCTTTTTCTACTTTATGAAATGTTGTCGCACATGAAAAGCTTATACATGGAATTAAAGTCAAAATAAATGGAGCGAGGATTTCCCACCTTTTCTTTGCAGATGACAACATTCTTTTTGCAAAAGCAACACCGAATGAATGTCTGAAGATAGCTAACATAGTTAGTTAGTATGAATAGGTATTAGGTCAAAGATTAAATTTATCCAAGACGGAGGTGGTATTCAGTAGAGGGGTGACTTGCACAAGTTGATAGCAGGTAATAGAAATGCTCAAAGTCTGAGAGGTGGATCATCATGAACGCTATTTGGGAATTTCAGTGCTGGTAGGCAGATCCAAGAAACAAATTTACAGCTTCATCAAAGAAAGGATATGGAAGAGATTATAGGGGTGGAAGGAAAATCTTCTATCAAAGCCAGGAAAAGAAGTGCTCATTAATTCTATAGCTTAAGTGATTCCCACATATGTGATGAATATTTTTCAACTTCCACCTGGACTTCTGGATGATATTCACAAGTGCATTACAAGATTCTAGTAGGGAGCAAAGGTGGAAGAGAGGCAAATGGCTTCACTGGGCAAATCTCTACAAACCAAAAAAAGGTTGGGGTTTGGGATTCTATGACATGTACGCCTTCAACCAAGCCATGTTGGCCAAGAATATGTGGAGGTTCATACAAGGTTTTGAAAGCTCGATATTTTCCTAGATCCTCTATTCTAGAGGCAATGAGGAGATATAATCTGAGTTTAAAATGGCATAGAATATAGGGGGCCAAGCTAGTGCTTACATAAGGCATTGCATGGATAGTGGGAAATGGAGAAAATATAAATATTTGGAGGGACGGGTGGTATTTAGGATAGAAGGTCACCCTATCTACTTCTCATAGTGTGTTAAAGTAGGACATGGACAACATGAGTGAACTCATCAAGATGGAGTAGGCAATCTGGTATGTTGACCTCATCCAGTCAATCTTTCCAGGGGATGTTTGTGAAAAGATTATCAGTACCCCAATAAGCAGAAGACTAGGGTAGATCTTCTATGATGGTGGCTGAAGTAAAATGGAGTTTTCACATCCATATAAGCATATTGGCTGTGACACTTGGGCAAATAAGTTTTCTTAAGAAATAGAGTAGTAGAATGTGAGAAGATCTGGTACCTAATATGGAATAGTCTATGGCCTCTAAAGCTGTCACATTTTTTATGGAGGATGACTATAGGGGGACTCACCACCATGGGTCGGCTGAGAGATAGATATTGCAACACAGATAGACAATGTCCAGTATGTGAGGGGGGCAAGGAAACCATTGGTCATACCATGTTTGCTTATGCCTTTATAAGGGAAGCTAGCCTGGTGACTCCACACTTGCAAGAGTTGAACCTCTTGCAACCGGGTGAGGTGATTTTGTGCCTCAATGACACACTTGACAAGGAGGACTTACACAAGGCATACCCCATCATGTGGGCATCTTGGACTCACAGGAATGATATGTTCTTTGAGAATTCAGCTAGACCAGTAAGCCATATCATTCACTTGCATGCATGCTTCATCACTGATTATCAAAGATACAACAGTAAGAAAGGAGAGGCAAAGCCATCCAAGATAGATATGCTCAATTAAAATGGATGAAGCCTCTTTTGAGAAAAATGAAACTCAATTATGATGCAGCGGTGAGTGTGAATGGAATGATCGGGATGGAAGACATGATCAGAAGCTCCAATGGGAAAGTGATGGGGGAATTGTCACAAGAGACAAACTACCACTGGTTGATGCTGATGGTGGAAGCAAAAGTAGTGTGTATAGTGCTCCAGTAGGTGGTGGAGTGGAGATTTGACAATCTTTAGGGTGAACCTGACTCCCAAAATTTGGTGAATGCAATCCATTCTAAGGATGAAAAAGAGAATACATAGGTTTAATAGTTATGGACATCAGATTTCTAGCTTCTAGTTTCAGTTCTTGCTCTTTTTCTTTTATTAAACGGTGATGTAACTCAGTAGCTGACACTTTGGCAGAGGCTAATGTAGAAGGTCGTTAAGTTAGGATTGGTGATATTGATGTTATCCCGACACACATTACTGTAACATCCCTAACATGGGTTATGTACTAACCCTAGGTGTTTTGCCTAATTAAGTTGATTATATGCTTTCTCTTATACTTTGAAAAGTAATTAAGGCTTTTGAGTAACTTATATTTCATTTCAGTCCTTTTTGAATAATGTTGGAACAGTGTTTTGTTACTTTTGGACTAAAGTGCAAATTACCCAAGTTGAGGGGTTAACTTGCAAATTGCACATGATAAGATATTACTCTGTTGTTGAGACATCGTAATAATGAATATGATGTAGTGGTATGGATTCCACAAGCTTGGGCACCAAGATAAAGTTTGTAGAGCAATCCTTGTGCATTAAAACCTAGTTTTGGTGTAATGTGCAATTTACCCAAAACCTAGGGTTCAACATGCAAAATATCACCTCTTGAGGGTCTCTCATGTTTCTTGGCATCAACTAGAGTAGAGAAAATGAGAGGGGCACCTCATTTGAACTATCTTGGAGGAAAGAGAATCTTGATATTGAAAAAATCAAGATTTAAGCACAAATGGCTCTTTAATATAGTTTAATGTAAAAAGAAATATATTAATTATAGAGCCCTTCAACCAAAAGTTGGAGAATGTGTTTGTAATAGTTTGGACGAGCTTATTCCATGATTGGGCACCAAAAAGGATTTTTGGTTAAGTGCAAGCCATTCACATTAATATAATATAAAGCAATATCCAATAAAAGGATGGATAGTTAATATACAACTTTTTAAGATGTTTAGTTCCTTTTCCTTTAAACCTTGGATAATGGAGAAGTTTTGCAAGGTATTAGAAGGTGGATACGTGGCCAAAGAATGGAGGAATCTGTGGAGGATATTAGTTGGAATTAAAGAAGATAACTCTCTTTTTCTATTTTCCTTGAAAACCCATAAATATATATATGTGTCCTTTTTCCAAAACACCAAAGGATCGTTTCCTTAGTTTCTTTTCTTCTCAAACTTGATTTGGCCGACCAAGGGAGAGCTCTGGACCAGAGGAAGGACGACCAAACTAGCTTGGTAAGTTTTGATTATCATCTACCTCGAATTGATGGTGGAAACCATAAAATAAGGTTAGATTCATGGTTTTCTTCACTTAGTTTCCTTTTCTAGCCATCTTGTTCATCCAAAGATTGATGAACAAACCTTAGACAACTTCTGGAGCTCAATCCACCATTAAATCCATGGATCTTGGAGCTCTGGATCAGTTCTAGAGCCAGGTTTTATAACTCTAACCCTTAAGCATTAGTATTGCACTCCTTTCCATAAGAATTGTTGGTTATTTTTCTTCCTTAGATACTCTTGTATGTTCTTGCTATAATTTCTATAAAGAACAGCACCTATTCTTGGTTGAATAGAGGTAGACGAAGGTGACATCATCCTAGACAAATATCTAAAAAGAACTTTAGAAAACAGTTTGCCTTTGTGCTCAAACGGTTTCCCAAACCATTTGGGAGCAAACGGTTTCAAACCGATTGAATGCAAACAGTTTCATCCAAACCGCATAGAAGCAAATGGTCCAAGACCGTTTGGTGGCATTGACCAAGCATTGACCATTTGGAGACATCTTGACAATAATGTAGATTAATGACCTACCAATAATGGTTGATTAATTCCAATTGATTCACTAATTGAAGGTCCAACAATCATCAAAACCCTAATCGGGTTGAAGTGCTGATTTCATGAGTGATTAAGTTGGAAGTTTGGGTTGAGTGACCCAAATGGTTTCAAAACCATTTGGGGATCACCCAAATGATCTCAAGACCGTTTGGTGACCACTCAAGACTGTTTGGAGGTCTAGGGTTAAGCATGGTTGTCCAATTGAAGATCTAAAGGTATCAAGTTGAGGTATATTCAATTGTTGATTTGGTGACCAAACTTAGGATCCAAACCCTAAATGAATGACATGGTTTTTGATGAAGTGATTGACAAGCGGTCTCAAGACCGTTTGGAGAATATCCAAATGATCCCAAGACCATTTGGGGGTAACCCAAGACCGTTTGAAGGTCTAGGGTTGACTATGGTTAAGTGTTTGAAGATCTAATGGTATTAAGTTGAAGTACAATCCAATGTTGATGTGATGATCGATCCAATGGGTCCAACCCCAATTGATGGACTTGGTTTTTGGTGTTGACTTGGGAAAACGGTCTCAAGACCATTTGGAGGTCATCCAAATGATCCCAACACCGTTTGGAGTCAGGTCATGACCAAATTGAATGATGGTTCAATGGGTTCAAATCAATTTGACTCACATTGATTAAGGTTGAAGGGTCATCGATTCCAAACCCTAATCCAATTGATTCAAGCCCTAATTGATGACCAATTGAGGGTCAATTGAGGGTCAAATCAGTTGAAGGTTGACCTAATTAACTCAATTGAATGATGGTGATAATTCCAATTGATGATTGGTTACATGTACTTAATCATTGAGGGAATCAACATTGGAAACCCTAATTCAATTTGACTAGTTGAGACCATACTTGGTCCTTGCAGTTTTGAGGGGGTTTGGACCAAACGGTCTCAAGACTGTTTGAGTCCAAACGGTCTCAAGACCATTTGGTCCCAAACGGTCTCAAGACCATTTGGGACCAAACGATCCCAAACCGTTTGAGTCCATGCGTTTTCAAACGCTACTTTAGCAAACGGTCTTGGAGGTTCACTTTAGTAAACGGTTTCAAAAGTCAATTATGGGCAAACGGTCTTCACCACCTACTTTAGCAAACGGTCTTGAGTGTGCAACTTTATCAAACGGTCTCAGAGGTCTGTGCAAGACCGCATGGAGGTCCAAACGGTCTTATACCGTTTGGAGGCTTAGTATGCAAGACCGTTTGAGGTCTGAGTTAGTCAAGATCATTTGGGGCCTTAGTGGCCAAGATCGTTTGGTGGTTGATTAACCTAAACTGCATGGGTACTTAAAGTGGTTAAAGGACAAAGTAATTAGTTAATTAATACATGATGTAATCAAAGGTGATCATGGTACTTGTATCTTAATGGGTTAGTGTAATTTAAACCCATGAAGTAATTAGGCTATAATGATCACCATGATAAATAACTTAACTCATGATGTCAATCCTTTTTCATAATCGAGTTGACTTAACCTAATCAAGGCTGAGGTAAACATCATCCTATAGAGGATGAGAGAGAGAAGACTCCTTTTATGAATGTTAATCAAGTAATGGACTTCCAATATGAATGAATATCTAATTAGGGTATGATCCTTCATAGTGAGATCATGAAAACCCTAATTATGATGGTTAATGAATCTTAACCCTAAATTGAGGGTAATAATGGAAGTATCCCTAATGCATGATGGTGATGTGATCTTAATTCATAATGATGACATGATAAACCCTAAATCAAGGTATGTGAATAGTAAACCCTAAATCAAGGTATGTGAATAGTAAACCCTAAATCAAGGTATGTGAATAGTAAACCCTAATTCTAATTAAGGTAAATAAAAGTGTGAAACCCTAATTCTGGGTTATGTTTTTAATGTATGAATCTCTATGATTGGATAATGAAATGATAAGTTCTTAATACTAATTGAGCTAAGGGGATGATTAACCATAATTGAAAAGAAAAGGGAAACCCTAACTCTAGTAAGGGCATAGTGGTGCAACCCTTGAAATAGTGATGTTATCATTATTGTACATTGTGTTGATATAAAAATAATGTGCTTGATATCATTTTTATTAATCATGCAGGTTTTTATGAAATAGTGAGTATAGCCAAGTAAGATCTATGATGCCATATTCATTGAAAGCACTTTATAAGCTTTGAAAGCAATGATATGCTATGTTTCCTAGTGAGAGGTAACAAAATAGATTGATAGGTTGTATGAGGCATGTGAAATATATGCATTGCTACTATCATGTTTATACTGTCAAATGACTTGATGGCAATATGTTACTTGGTAACAAGTGTTTTGATGATTTAAGGGTTTGAACACCCATATTCTTGAATCATAATGATGAGATGGTTAGGGATTGAGATCCCAATATTAACAAGATGTGAAATGAACTTGATACAAATAGTACTCTTTCTTTATAGCAATTATTTTAATGGTTTATGTTTGAAAACATGCCTGATGCTAAAAGAATGCCATAATGCACTTAAATAATCAAGTATAATGATATCATGTAGAGCCCTGACCATAGATCCATCATCGTTAGAAGCTAGATGATGGTGAAATAGGTTTTCCTAAGGGAACTCCTGGAGAGCATACTTTTGAGTATGTGGGGGTTATGGACGTGAATATCCTTACGTCCTAATGGAGGAATCAATGTGAGATAAACATCTAATCTCTCAATCCTTCATTATATGTATATGCCGGGATGATGTATCACTAATCTCCCGATGATGTTGTTAATGCCGAATCGATGTGAGATAAATAAGAAATCCCTCGATTGCGAAGAGAGTACAGCATGCCACTGTAACTCTAATAGAGAAGTTGCTAGAATACCCTGGGAAGCTATTTTAGCAGATACACGATATGTCCTGCATGTTGTTCCTCACACTGACTGAAGCGGATGAGGTCATAGAAACCTGGCTCTTCTGATGACCTATGTATGGTACCGATTTCGATTTACAATGGTCAATTGGAGTATGAGCGGTATACCTCATCTCCTCAGGGCATAACTATGTTTGTAAAATGTAATCAGTTGTGTCGCATAATTGCTTAGGTTGAACTACGAGAAACAATGATTGATGATACATTGTTAATTATGTCCTTGATGGATAAATAATATACATGTTCTTCATATTCCTTATTGATTAAATGTCTTGCTATTCAATCAAGTTATAATTGAAATGATTGCATAGAGAATACTGCTCTACTTAACATTAATCATTGATTTACCTTCTATTGAATATTTATAATTCTACTGCTCAGTGTTATTCTATTATCTACAATAATAATGCTTCTGGCTGAGAGTTATAACTCTCCCTGGGACAATTTTCAATTGTCTCACCCCTGTGGGATTCAACTTTTTTGGTAGACGTTGAGGAAGGAGAAACCCATCAGTGGGTGAGTAGCAACAGCAATCGCAGCAACAACAATAGGGATAGTAGTGATCTTCAGGTGGAGACACTGTCTGTTAGGTTCTGTATATAGAAAGTCCTATGTGTCATCTCTCTACTCTCAGGTCCTAGGAGTTAATATATGGTTTGATATAGATCTGAGATTTTTTGGCTTGATACCTCGAGATTTTTGTATACTGCTCATGTACAGTTTAACATGGCAGCTAATGTTTATGACTCTTGAGATGAGATGATACAGAGATGTACTGGTGTATCAGAATGTAAATAACTTACTTTGGATCTTTATGTAAGAGTTTTATAGTTGTGGATATCTTTATAAAAAGTTTTAATTTTTAGTGATTTTCAGTAATTCCGCTGCTAATTAATCGCTTCCGCATCGTTAATAACGTTTTGTTCAAACGGGGTATCACAATTTAGTGGTATCAGAGCTCTAGGTTCGCTGAGTCTACAGAGACATAGGACTAGGGTTGTTGAGTTTGTTCTAGTGTCTTCCAGTATATCTGATAGTGTATTCTGCTCATATAGGAGGAGAAGATAAAACTAAAGATGTCTGGATCACATGAGGAATATGTTGCATAAAGTAGTGTCGCCGCACCTGGAGGAGGTGCAAGAGACCAAGGAAGAGAGGAACATGTACCTAAACCACCCCAGTTTAACCCAACTAACATGGGGAATCCAGACTTCCAAGCCATGTTTGGGCAGTTCATGACTGCCATGACACATATGACTGATAGGATGCCTATACATGTACCTAGG
This sequence comes from Alisma plantago-aquatica, assembly GCA_963693085.1. Classification (NCBI taxonomy): domain Eukaryota; kingdom Viridiplantae; phylum Streptophyta; class Magnoliopsida; order Alismatales; family Alismataceae; genus Alisma; species Alisma plantago-aquatica. The sequence continues at coordinate 771,705,797 of OY856413.1, read as the reverse complement.
GCACCTACCCATCCAGAAGGACAAGGAGCCGACAAGACGTTTGAATGACTTCGCCGAGTTGGAGCCACGGAGTATGCTGGAACAGCTGACCCAGCAGATGCTGACTTATGGCTAACCGAACTAGAGAAGGCCTTTAGAATCCTGAACATCCCAGAATTTGAGAAGGTTAGACATGCTGTGTATCTTCTCAAGGGGAGTGTTGGTCATTGGTGGACCATGGAGGAAGGGAAAAGGCCAGGTGTGGAGATCGAATGGGAAGTGTTTCCATGAGAATTTATCAATAGATACTTCCCTAAGACATTCCTGGATGAGAAAATCTCTCAGTTTGAGAGATTAAGACAAGGACTAATGAACATTAGCGAGTACGAGGCTAAGTTCATGGAACTTTTGCAGTTCTATCCACACATGGCAACCATATATGAAGAGCGGATTAGGCATTTTGAGAAGGGGTTAAACACTGAGTTGACCACCTCAGTGTCTACTCTGGAGAACAGGGAAAGGTTTTCTACCTTTGTAGAGTCAGTCAGGAGGATAGAGAGATTTGTGATGGAGAAGCGACAGACCAAAAACAATAAGATGTACTCCCAGTTTCAAGGATCCTCATCCCAAGGTTTCAAGAAACCAAGGTTTTCCATGCCTACACCACCATCTAGATTCAACACCCAGACGCAGTGGACGTCAAATAGGGGTAGAGGATGAAGTCTACCACCATAAAGAGCTCGTAGCTAAGCATATGTGTCGGTTATAGGACCAACCAGACCAGATCAAGGGATCAGAAGTTGTTACATATGTGGAAAGGTGGGGCATCTGATGAAGGATTGCAGAGCCAGAGAAGTGAGTGTAACTCAACCTCTAAGGCAGAGTCAGCAAGGTTCTCAAAGGAGACAGTTTTCAGGTAGCGCTAGAGGACCTGGACAAGCGTCCCAAGATAGATCATCGGCACCAAGTCATCGAGCACCAAATCAACCACAGGCAACAACGAGGTTCTATGCGATGAATCCACCTGATGCAGTGATCAACCCTTGGGTTGTGACAGGTCAGATGAAACTATTTTATTCTGATATGTCTACATCCTTCATCATATATTTTTAATTGATCCGGGTGCTACACATTCCTTTATCACTCGAAGAGTGATTCTTGACTGCGACATGAATACAAGTCATAGAGCAGATAGTTTTTTGTTAGAAACTCCTTTGATGGGATCTGCTATTTTGCGGGAGGTATGTTCTCCCTGCATTCTCTTCTTTTCTGAACATCGCATTCAAGTGGATCTTATACCACTTGAGATGCACAGATTTGATATTATCCTTGGGATGGATACCTTAGAAAGGTATAAGGTTGTCTTGGATTGTGAGTCCAAGCAAGATGTGTTCACTGATGAAAGTGATACATGGATCTTTCAGGGAGATAGAAAGATTCTTTCAACCTATCTTGTGTCAGCTATGGTAGCTGAGAAGCTAATGAGGCAAGGATGTTATGCATTCTTGTCCCATGTGGTAGATACCACCGTGGAGAGTTCTTACCCTGTTGAAGTTCATGTAGTCAGGGAATTTGAAGATGTATTTCCTGAAGAACTTCCACATGTACCTCCGCCCCGAGATATTGATTTTGAGATTAATCTAATCTCGGACACGCAACCTATAGCACAAACACCGTATAGAATGGCGCCTGCTGAGATGGTAGAACTCAAGAAACAACTGTAAGAGTTGCTTGAGAAGGGTTTCATCCGACCGAGTACTTCACCTTGGGGTGCTCCGATCCTTTTTGTTAAAAAGAAAGATGGGTCAATGTGGTTGTGCATTGATTACAGACAATTAAATAAAGTAACAATAAAGAATAAGTATCCTTTGCCGAGGATTGATGATCTCTTTGACCAATTGTGGGGTGAAACTGTCTTCGCAAAGATAGATTTGAGGTCGGGATATCATCAGTTGCGTATTAAGGATGGTGACATACCTAAGTCTGCCTTTAGAACAAGGTATGGTCACTATGAGTTCACAGTTATGTCGTTTGGACTAACTAATGCACCAACTGCATTTATGGAACTCATGAATAAAATCTTTTGACCTTTTCGGGATCAGTGTATTGTTGTCTTCATAGATGACATCCTGATCTACAGTAGAGATGCTCAGCAGCATGAGGAACATCTTCGTCAGGCTCTAATTATACTAAGAGGGCATAAGTTATATGCTAAGTTTAGCAAGTGTGAGTTTTGGTTACCGGAAGTTTCTTTTCTTGGACATGTAATATCTGCCTCAAGCATTCATGTTGACCCTAAAAAGGTAGAATTTGTCATGCAATGGGAGCAGTCGAAGACTCCGACGGAGATTTGAAGTTTCTTAGGGTTGGCAGGCTATTACAGAAGGTTCATTAAGAACTTTAGTTCCATAGCTTTACCCTTGACTAAGTTGACCAAGAAGGATGTTCTTTTTACCTGGAGTGACAAGTGTCAGTAATCGTTTCAGTTGTTGAAGGAAAGGTTAACAAGTGCACCTGTGCTTGTGTTACCTGAGTAAGGGAAAGGATATATAGTTTTCTATGATGCCTCTAAGAATGGACTAGGATGTGTGTTGATGCAGGATAAACAAGTGATTTCTTTTGCTTCTCGACAGCTTAAGAAACACAAGGAGAATTATCCGACACATGATTTAGATCTAGCTGTTGTAGTCCATGCCTTGAAGATCTGGAGACATTATCTTTATGGAGAAACATCCTAGATTTTCACAGACCATAAAAACCTTAAGTACATCTTTTCTCAGCGTGAGTTAAACATGAGGCAATGCCGCTGGATGGAGTTAATCAAGGACTATAATTGTACAATTGATTATCATCCAGGGAAGGCCAATGTGGTTGCTGATGCTTTAAGTAGGAAATCAGCAACACCAGCCCTAGATAGAGCATAGTTAAATTCTTTGGTGTTCTCTAGGAGGGATATGCTTATCTCTTTAAGGCAAAACAAAGTACTATTAAAAGTATCATTGTTATCTGGGTTGTTAGCTGAGATGCACATAAAACCTACTCTGAGACAGCAGGTTAAGGAGGCACAACAAGTTGATGTTGTAGTTCAACAGATCAGATCAGAGTATGGTAGTGAGAAATGAGATGGTTTCCATGATTCAGATGATCAAGTAGCTTGTTATCATGATAGGATGATAGTACCATATGTTGATAATTTAAGGAAGTTAGTCCTAGAAGAAGCTCACTCTTCAATGTATGCTATGCATCCAGGAAGCACCAAGATGTATCATAACTTGAAATATATGTATTGGTGGCCTGGTTTAAAGAAGGATGTTGCTGAGTTTGTTATGCGTGTGGTGTCCTGTATGTCAGCAAGTTAAAGTTGAACACCAGAAGCCCGCAGGAACAATGCATCCTTTGCCTATACCACAATGGAAGTGGGATCATGTGACCATGGATTTTATGGTTGGGTTACCCAGAATAGCCAAAGGTCATGATTCCATCTGGGTAATAGTTGATAGGTTGACAAAGACAACACATTTCTTACCTGTCAAAACAACCTATTCTGCTCAGAAGCTAGCACAATTATATTTGGATGAAATAGTACGGCTACATGGGGTCCCCGTTACCATTGTTTCTGACAGAGGTCCCCAGTTTACGAGTCATTTTTGGGAGCAAATTCATAAGGCTTTAGGCACAAAGTTAAGGTTTAGTACAACCTTTCATCCTCATACTGATGGACAGTCAGAAAGGTCTATACAAACCTTGGAAGACTTGCTTAGAGCATGTGTCCTTTAGTTTACAGGAAGTTGGGATCTGCATCTAAGTTTGATAGAGTTTGCCTACAACAATAGCTATCAACATAGCATTGACATGACACCTTATGAAGCTTTGTATGGTAGACGTTGTAGATCTCCCTTATGTTGGTATGAATTTGGTGAACATCAACTTTTAGGTCCTAATCTTGTGCAGTAGACCACCGAGAAGATTAAAATAATACAACAACAGTTAAAGACTACACAGGATAGACAGAAATCTTATGATGATAAGCATCGTAGACCTTTAGAATTCCAGGTTGGAGACAGGGTGTACCTCAAGGTCTCACCTTGGAAAGGATTTCTTAGATTTGGAAGGAAAGGAAAGTTAGCTCCTAGATTTATGGGGCCTTATCCAATCATTGAACGGATTGGAAAGGTAGCTTATAAGCTGGAGTTACCACCTGAGCTGCAAAAGTTGCACCCAGTGTTCCACATTTCCATGCTAAGGAAATGTCATCCTGATACAGAATCAGTTCTACAGCCTATGGAAGTAGAATTGAATGATGATATATCCTATGTTGAAGGACCCATGTTGATTCTTGATAGAAGAATCAAGAAGCTGAAAAAGAAAGACATAAGTCTTGTGAAAGTCCTCTGGAATCACTGTGGCGTTGAAGAAGCTACGTGGGAACTAGAGGAAGAGATGAGGAGGAAATACCCTAATATTTTCTCTTAAAATGTTTTGTTTATGATTTCGAGAACGAAATCCTTGTAAGGGGTGGATAACTTGTAACATCCCTGACCTGGATTATGTACTAACCCTAGGTGGTTTGCCTAATTAAGTTGATTAGATGCTTGCTCTTATACTTTGAAAAGTAATTAAGGCTTTTTAGGAACTTATATTTCATTTCAATCCTTTTTTAATAATGTTGGAACATTGTTTTGTTACTTTTGGACTAAAGTGCAAATTACCCAAGTTGAGGGGTTAACTTGAAAATTGCACATGATAAGATGTTCCTCAGTTGTTGAGACATCATAATAATGAATATGATGTAGTGGTATGGATTGCACAATCTTGGGCACCAAGATAAAGCTTGTAGAGCAATCCTTGTGCATTAAAACCTAGTTTTGGTGTAATGTGCAATTTACCCAAAACCTAGGGTTCAACATGAAAAACATCACCTCTTGAGGGTCTCTCATGTTTCTTGGTATCAAGTAGATCATAGAAAATGAGAGGGGCGCCTCATTTGAATTATCTTGGAGGAAAGAGAATCTTGATATTGAAATAATCAAGATTTAAGCACAAATGGCTCTTTAATATAATTTAATGTAAAAAGAAATATATTAATTATAGAGCCCTTCAACCAAAAGTTGGAGAATGGGTTTGTAATAGTTTGGATGAGCTTATTCCATGCTTGGGAACCAAAAAGGATTTTTGGTTAAGTGGAAGCCATTCACATTAATATAATATAAAGCAATATCCAATAAAAGGATGGATAGTTAATATACAACTTTTTAAGATGGTTAGTTCCTTTTCCTTTAAACCTTGGATAATGGAGAAGTTTTGCAAGGTATTAGACGGTGGATACATGGCCAAAGAATGGAGGAAGCTTTGTAGGATATTAGTTCGAATTAAAGAAGATAACTCTCTTTTTCTATTTTCCTTGAAAACCCATAAATATATATGTGTCCTTTTTCCAAAACACCAAAGGATCATTTCCTTAGTTTCTTTTCTTCTCAAACTTGCTTTGGCCGACCAAGGGAGAGATCTGGACCAGAGGAAGGATGACCAAACTATCTTGGTAAGTTTTGATTATCATATACCTCGAATTCATGGTGGAAACCATAAAACAAGGTTAGATTCATGGTTTTCTTCACTTGGTTTCCTTTTCTAACCATCTTGTTCATTCAAAGATTGAAGAACGAACCTTGGACACCTGCTGGAACTCAATACACCATTAAAGCCGTGGATCTTGGAGCTCTGGATCAGTTCTAGAGGCGGGTTTTATAACTCTAACCCTTCAGCATTAGTATTGCACTCCTTTCCATAAGAATTGTTGGTTATTTTTCTTCCTTAGATACTCTTGTATGTTCTTGCTATAATTTCCATAAAGAACAGCACCTATTCTTGGTTGAACAGAGGTAGACGAAGGTGACATCATCCTAGACAAATATCTAAAAAGAACTTTAGAAAACAGTTTGCCTTTGTGCTCAAACGGTTTCCCAAACCATTTGGGAGCAAACGGTTTCAAACTGTTTGAATGCAAACAGTTTCATCCAAACTGCATAGAAGCAAATGGTCCAAGACCGTTTGGTGGCGTTGACCAAGCATTGACCATTTGGATACCTATTGAAAATAATGTAGATTAATGACCTATCAATAATGGTTGATTAATTCCAATTGATTCACTAATTGAAGTTCCAACAATCATTAAAACCCTAATTGGGTTGAAGTGTTGATTTCATGAGTGATTAAGTTGGAAGTTTGGGTTGAGTGACCCAAACAGTTTCAAAACCATTTGGGGATCACCCAAACGGTCTCAAGACCGTTTGGTTACCACTAAAGACCATTTGTAGGTCTAGGTTTAAGCATGGTTGTCCAATTGAAGATCCAAAGGTATCAAGTTGAGGTATATTCAATTGCTGATTTGGTGACCAAACCTAGGATCCAAACCCTAAATGAATGACATGGTTTTTGATGAAGTGATGGGAAAAATGTCTCAAGACCGTTATGAGAATATCCAAACGATCCCAAGACCATTTGGGGGTAACCCAAGACCGTTTGGAGGTCTAGGGTTGACTATGGTTAAGTGTTTGAAGATCTAATGGTATTAAGTTGAAGTACAATCCAATTTTGATGTGATGATCGATCCAATGTGTCAAACCCCAATTGATGGACTTGGTTTTTGGTGTTGACTTGGGAAAACGGTCTCAATACCGTTTGGAGGTCATCAAAATGATCCCTAGACCGTTTGGGGTCAGGCCATGACCAAACTAGATGATGGTTCAATGGGTTCAAATCAATTTGACTCACATTGATTAATGTTGAAGGGTCATCGATTCCAAACCCTAATCCAATTGATTCAATCCCTAATTGATGACCAATTGAGGGTCAATTGAGGGTCAAATCAGTTGAAGGTTGACCTAATTAACTCAATTGAATGATGGTGATAAGTCCAATTGATGATTGGTTACATGTACTTAATCGTTGAGGGAATCAACATTGGAAACCCTAATTCAATTTGACTAGTTGAGACCATACTTGGTCCTTGCGGTTTTGAGGGGGTTTGGACCAAATGGTCTCAAGACCATTTGAGTCCAAACGGTCTCAAGACCATTTGGGACCAAACGATCCTAAACCGTTTGAGTCCATGCATTTTCAAAAGCTACTTTAGCAAACGGTCTTGGAGGTTCACTTTAGTAAACGGTTTCAAAAGTCAACTATGGGCAAATGGTCTTCACCACCTACTTTAGCAAACGGTCTTGAGTGTGCAACTTTATCAAACGGTCTCAGATGTTTGTGCAAGACCGCATGGAGGTCCAAACGGTCTTAGACCATTTGGAGGTTTAGTATGCAAGACCGTTTGATGTTTTAGTTAGTCAAGATCGTTTGGGGCCTTAGTGGCCAAGATCGTTTGGTGGTTGATTAACCTACACCACATGGGTACTTAAAGTGGTTAAAGGACAAAGTAATTAGTTAATTAATACATGATGTAATCAAAGGTGATCATGGTACTTGTATCTTAATGGGTTAGTGTGATTTAAACCCATGAAGTAATTAAGCCACAATGATCACCATGATAAATAACTTAACTCATGATGTGAATTATTTTTCATAATCAAGTTGACTTAACCGAATCAAGGCTGAAGTAAACATCATCCTATATAGGATGAGAGAGAGAAGAATTCTTTTATGAATGTTAATCAAGTAATGGACTTCCAATATGAATGAATATCTAATTAGGGTATGATCCTTCATATTGAGATCATGAAAACCCTAATTATGATGGTTAATGAATCTTAACCCTAAATTGAGGGTAATAATGGAAGTATCCCTAATGCATGATGGTGATGTGATCTTAATTCATAATGATGACATGATAAACCCTAAATCAAGGTATGTGAATAGTAAACCCTAAATCAAGGTATGTGAATAGTAAACCCTAATTCCAATTAAGGTGAATAAAAGTGTGAAACCCTAATTCTGGGTTATGCTTTTAATGTATGAATCTCTATGATTGGATAATGAAATGATAAGTTCTTAATCCTAATTGTGCTAAGGGGATGATTAACCCTAATTAAAAAGAAAAGGGAAACCCTAACTCTAGTAAGGGCATAGTGATGTTATCATTATTGTACATTGTGCTGATATAAAAATAATGTGCATGTTATCATTTGTATTAATCATGTAGGTTTTTATGAAATAGTGAGTATATCCAGGTAATATCTATGATGCCATATTCATTGAAATAACTTTATAAGCTTTGAAAGCAATGGTATGCTATGTTACCTAGTGAGAGGTAACAAAAGAGATTGATAGGTTGTATGAGCCATGTGAAATATTTGCATTGCTACTATCGTGTTTATACTGTCAAATGAATTGATGGAAATATGTTACTTGGTAATAAGTGTTTTTATGATTGAAGGGTTTGAAAACCCATATTCTTGAATCATAATGATGAGATGGTTAGGGATTGAGATCCCAATATTTACAAGATGTGAAATGAACTTGATACAAATAATACTCTTTTTTATAGCAATTGTTTTAATGGTTTATGTTTGAAAACATGCCTGATGCTAAAAGAATGTCATAATGTACTTAAATAATCAAGTATAATGATATCATGTAGAGCCCTGACCATAGATCCATCATCGTTAGAAGCTAGATGATGGTGAAACAGGTTTTCCTAAGGGAACTCCTGGAGAGCATATTTTTGAGTATGTTGGGGTTATGGACGTAAATATCCTTATGTCCTAATGGAGGAATTGATGTGAGATAAACATCTAATCTCTCAATCCTTCATTATATGTATATGCTGGGATGATGTATCACTAATTTCCCGATGATTTTGTTAATGTCGAATCGATGTGAGATAAACAAGAAATCCCTCGATTGCGAAGAGAGTACAACATGCCGCTGTAACTCTAATAACGAAGTTTCTAGAATACCATGGGAAGCTATTTTAGTAGAGACACGAGATGTCCTGCATGTTGTTCCTCACACTGCCTGAGGAGGATGAGGTAATAGAAACCCGACTCTTCTGATGACCTATGTATGGTACCGATTTTGATTTCGCAATGGTCGGTTGGAGTATGAGCGGTATACCTCATCTCCTCAGGTCATAAGTATGTTTGTAAAATGTAATCAGCCATGTAGCATAATTGCTTAGGTTGAACTACGAGAAACAATGATTGATGATACATTGTTAATTATGTCCTTGATGGATAAATAATATACATGTTCTTCATATTCCTTATTGATTAAATGGCTTGCTATTCAATCAAGTTATAATTGAAATGATTGCATAGAGAATATTGCTCTACTTAACATTAATCAATGATTTACCTGCTGTTGAATATTTATAATTCTACTGCTCAGTGTTATTCTATTATCTGTAATAACAATGCTTCTGACTGAGAGTTATAACTCTCGCTGGGACAATTTTCAATTGTCTCACCCCCATGGGATTCAACTTTTTAGGTAGACGCCGAGGAAGGAGAAACCTATCAGTGGGTGAGTAGCAATAGCAATCACAACAACAACAATAGGGACAGCAGTGATCTTCAGGTGGAGACACTGTCTGTTAGGTTCTGTATATAGAAAGTCCTATGTGTCGTCTCTGTACTCTCAGGTCCTAGGAGTTAATAGATGGTTTGATATAGATCTGAGATTTTTTGGCTTGATGCCTAGAGATTTTTGTATACTACTCATGTACAGTTTAACAGGGCAGCTAATGTTTATGACTCTCGAGATGAGATGATACAGAGATGTACTGGTGTATCAGAATGTAAATAACTTACTTTGGATCTTTATGTAAGAGTTTTACAGTTGTGGATCTCTTTATAAAAAGTTTTATATTTTAGTGATTTTCAGTAATTCCGCTGCTAATTAATCGCTTCCACATCGTTAATAACATTTTGTTCAAACGGGGTATCACAATTACCAACATCACACTCCTTGATATCTAAATAATAGAAGGCGTACTTAAAAAAAGATAATTAGCAAGTTTCTAGAAGATTCTAAAGTGATACTTTTCTTGGATTCCAAGTATTTGGATATCAAATAAAGATAATATGACCTAATACTTGGCCCAATATGTGATAATGATTAAATGAAGATAAATCCAAAAATTGAATGGATAATATGGATAGTTGTGACCTAGGTGATTAAATTAGGTAAATAATTGAACAATAAGAAAGTGGCATTTATCTTTAGTAGTTTGATCTCCATATTAGGAAGATAATTTTAAAACCTAAAAACAATTGGATAATCCAAATGAGCTATATGATTTTAGAAGAATCGTTGTATTCTAGTAAAGTTAGTATTATGTTTCAACTATTATCAAAATAATTAGTGGCATGTCCAAAGTCTATATTAACTAGGACATTGGGGGTGTGACATAGAGGAGAGTTCCTATCTCAGCCATGAGTTGAGGATCCTATGGTCCATTCTAGAGTCCATTCAAATCTAGTCTCTTGGATCTGAGTGGACAGAGAGAAAGGATATCCACCCTTCCCTGAACACTCTGTTTTCTTACGTAAATAGGGAACCAGAATCCCCTAACTCATTTCTCTTATTTTGGTCCTCCTCCCCATTAGATAGGAGAACTAGTGGATTTAGGAGAAGGATCTAAACCCAACCAACCCTTAAGTTGGCATTATCATCAATGATTGCAATAATGCCTCAATCCGAGGTGGTTTAGGAAGTTAGGGTAGGTCAATAAGAACCTCTTCCCTTTGTCTCATGCCTATATAACACAATGAAAAGTTGTGTCGAGACCTTGGTAACTCAGTACCACCATAAACTTTCCCAAAAGAGCCTTGCCCCTTGCCACATATCTCCTCTACCATTGTCGATGACCTCAACCTATATCGTCAATCCATGGAGTGTCTGACCAATTAACATGGTATGTGGCTTCAATTGGAATCCATATAGGGGTCACAACCTCCAAAAGGAATCAAGGAGCCCTCACGATGGGTCTCCAAGATCTTGATATTGTGGTGCCAAGTTCCTTATCAGTAAGGGGTATTGGGTCATCACGACACCATTTAGATGATGGAAGTGCACCAAGGGATGTCCACAAAGCTTCTTTGACCTTCAACATAACCCACTATCAAGTATTTTCTACTTATCCAATCTCAAGCATTCACAATAGATAATATAACCTAGAAATACCCCACTCCAAACACAACTTCCACCATGAATGACATTGATAGGTCTATCAGAAGATGGAAATGCTAGTCACATCCTCAGTTGCAGCTATCAGAGCCTCAACACTAGAGTCAACATTGGAGTTGACTCCCCAAAAACTGTAGTCAAGATCCGACCATGCATGGAAGAGGAGTAGGAGCAATCCTCTTATGGATTTTACCATGTTACCCCAACCCACAGAATCAATCATTATCACAGTGTAAAGGGAAATAGGGTAATTTGTCCTTTTCAAAAGAGCAGACCACATTGGAGAAATGTATTGATGTGGCCTCATCCCATTGGCCAAACCCAACTATGTGCATGTGTTGGATAATCCTATTACTTGCTGGCATGGCATGATGCCATAGGCCTGTTACTGTGTACTTTTGATAAATATAGAAAATAAGTGGCAGCTTGTATTATTGCAAACTATAGACCTATTTTATCAAAAAATGTGTAGATCATTAGTTAAATGCTTTTATGGACTAGATATAATCATAATTCTAAAGTATTGGTGATACATCTATGTAATGTGAGTATCACAAGTAAACCCCAAATATGACGACTAGGATGTTGAATATATTGATTATGTTTACTTTGTCATATAAAATGATATTGTTGAATGCAATGAGATCCCAAGTAAATGATGATGATGATGATGTATTCTAGGGTTTCTAAATCAGTGAATATATATACAAGAAAATTAGTGTTTTGAAACCATAGTTCATAACTTGCTATGATCATAATCCAAATAATGTTATCAAGATGTTAATCATGAAATGATATGCTCAATATATGAATTAGGTTTGCACCTAATATGTAATTAGGGTTTTGTAACCCTTAAAAGTCATGATATGTGGAATTATGGTTTTTTACCCTTATTCCTATTCCAAACCCAGGATGGACATAGACCTTAGTCTAAGACCTGGTTAGGTCTAGTTATTATGTTATATACATATGGTGACACTTTAGGGTTATACATATATGTAGATAATATTGATTGATTATGTCAATTGCTTGGATGTTTGGATACAAGCTTAAAGTTCTTCAATTACACTACAAGTTCTACATTGAGGTATGTGGTTATTTATGAGTACCTGCATTATCAACTACATATGGTTTTTTGGATGATTTCTAAAGTATTTGATCGTATGATATAATTCTTGAATGTTTATTTAAGTCAATTCATTATAATGCCACTGTGACTATCACATAAAGTAAATGATAATATTCTAAACCTTGGGTAACACTCATCAAGGGGTAATACACATAAGTCTAATGATGCACAATGATTACACCCAAGTGGGCATACCAAGCATGGGTTAGAGTGTGCAATGAATATACCAATTCATATATTTAGATATTTGATTGTGAGTATTATATATTGTTATTATTCTTGCAACATTTTTCTGGCACCATCTAAAAAATTTATAAATATATTTCTTTGCATATTCATTTGTCGTTGTTTTAGGTAACTACCACTATATGATGATATGAATACCTAGAGATTCAGATAAATATATTGAGGATACTAAAGCTAGATCACAAGGATGATTACCTAGGTAGTCTTATTATTTATTCTCAAATGTGTTACTTTTCATGTGAAATTCATGTAACTTCTTAGAGGAGCCTCATCATACATCTTGTAATCAATATTTATATAGTAAATGAAAATTGTTGAAAATAATTTATCATTTGTTGAATCTGGATCCTAGAAATTTAGGTAATGATTCTCAACTTCATGATTTCTCTTAATCGGTGGATACTCAAAAGTGAGGGACCTTACATTACCTAAAGTCCCCAATACATATCTCAGTAATGAGCACCGCACACTAATATGTATTTGTCTCATTCTATCTGATTCATCAGATCATGATCTAATGCTTGAAGACCATATCTTCTTCCTCTTTCTCTTTACGCAATGAGAAATAGTCGCAAGCCACATTTTTTGGTGACCATGATCTCCCATTTTGCTCCATGATTTTCCCTAATATCATCACTCAGAGACTCAATAAGAAATTCTAAATCCATAGATCCCTAGTCCTTCTACCCTCATCACTTCTAGTAAAAACAACCAACAATCATCCTCTTTCCTCTTCTAATGCAAACACAAAGACATCTCTAGGGCCATTGTAGTAATGACGATGGAAGTAAAGTTTCTTTAGACCCTAAGGGATCCCATGTAGTCTCAAATATATTCTGAGATAGTCTTGGATGTCATCACAAACTCCATCTTTTCTAGTGAAGATAATGACCTCACTCTAGATCATTGTCCACCTCAACAAAATTTACTTTCATAGTGATTTTTTCAAGATTTTGTTGATGATTTTTCTTATAGCCTTAGCCCGTGCTTTACACCTATGCACCCTACCCAAAAACCCAACTTAATATTAGATAACTCAATCAACATTGAGGCTAGACGGTCATGCTCGAGTCATGGAGATCATGCTAAACATTGGGTGTGTCCAACTGCAACTTCTGATGCCCTTGGTTATTCTGATTTAATGCTCTAAAAGTAAATCCAATTCTCAATCTTTATTCCTATATTATCCAGTAGCGTCACTACTAGTTTTGGAGCACCTGTTTCCTCTTACACTCTGGTTAGTTTCCTCATCATCACATGATGATCATGAATCACTTCCAACCTTCATGAATCATTTTTTACATTTATCTTTTTAATCTTAATGCAGTCAATCGCCTCCTCAGGTCTTCTACCATGGAGACATTCTGGAGATGGGGTTGCCTGGTCTCATACATCCCGTGAAATGTCTCATTGAGATTGTACAATCATGATGAGTCCAATAGACTTTCTCTACTCCCTCCCCAGTCACCCTTCTTTCAATTTTGATTGGGAGGTCGAAACTTTAGCTGCATGATGGATGTCATGGATAAAGTAGGAAGAATCCATGCACTTGTTTTACTTTAGTACCCCCACGTTTTCAATTAATGTATCACATGTTCATGAGTATTAGCAACATTACAAGCCTTTGGTTTTAATACAGTCATGCATATGTTACATATATGCTAGCTCAGGCTAATAATGGAAGGCAACACAATCCTTCTAGATGAATTTCATATTTGTTTCCAAATTTCCATAAGAAGATTTAAGTTTTTTATCTTCCCATATGATTATTAAAACATTCCAAATTTCATATATTTTACATTTGATGTCAGATAATTATGTATAGGTGCTCATTGGAAAGATCTTGAGACAAAATATTAATCTGACCTATGATAAAATACTATTTCCCAATCAAAATTCAGTAGATTATTGAAAACCCTAGAATGAAGGTTAATCATGATGAATAATGTATTCATATGTTGGATAGGATAATTAGAGTTGATCAAGACTCAATTGTTATTATTCCTCCTCAACACCAGGTGAGTGGTCATGCACACTGAGTATATTTAGGATTCATAGTTTTATTATTCATTTATGTATTCATTATGGAGCACTTAAGGTAGAATTATGTTGTTGTTCAGTAATGCTTACAAAAAATCATGCTAAGAACCAATGTTTTCTACTATTTTATGATTACTTTTTTAATTGTACATTTTGTATCATTGCCATGTTAATGAATCAAGAAACCAAGAAAATCATTTCTGTTGAATTAATAAATCATGTTGTGTTAATATAGTCCTCTAAATCATGTTATGTGAGATTTAACTGGATTAATGTGAGCCTTAACCGAAATTATGAGCCCTATGGGGGCATTATGTGAGCCTTAATAGGCCTTTTGTGAATGTTAATAGGCTTTATGTGAGCCTTAACGAGCCTTATGAGCATTCTGGGTGCAATCAGGAGAGTGAATGTGTTAACTCAAGTGCAAATACATATAACAATGAAATCATTAAAATTTGTTTAAGTGTCCAAGTATTCATGTTAATCATGTTATTGTGTTATGTAATTATGTTTCAATTTATCTTCACTTCATTACGATTATAAGTTATTTTCATGTATAACTACTCAATGCCAACCACACAAACTCTTTCATTGCTTTGCATGGATGTGGACTAGAAGTCTATATGTGGTGAGAAGAGGAGGATTTAGACATCAATCTCAGGACAAGGAGGACTCAATGGACAGTTAGGAGTGCCCTGGTGGGGTTTCATTGTCCACCTCAACTTTCTTTTATGCATTAAAGCTAGTTTTTCTATGTAAAGATATTTTGAACAATATGATTAGTTTGTGTTGAGTTTCCCTACTATGTAAGTTTTTCTAAATGAGATATTTAATGTGATCATGTGATGGTTATATTTCAACTATTCTTTATGCATGATATTCAATGTGTGTGATACCCAACAATTTTAATGAGTCACGAATTGATGCTTTCCCTCATGAGCATGTGTGCAAATTTGGGTTGTTAAATTTACATCATGTATTTTCATTACAATGCATTCATATCACTTGTATCGTTGATAGGAGCTTTCTTTGTTTCCTTCAATAGTCTTCCACTATTTTTCCCATTTCACTGCACATATCTACATCATGGAGCAACGGTTTGTCAGGTATGTTGCAGTTCATGGACCCACCATCATTTGACTCTTCCATTTCTGATATTCATATTGCTAAAAGGATGCCTCTAGATTTTTTTTAATGTTGGTTGCTTTTCACTCCAATTTCCTCCTTTTTACCAAGGTCTAAAATCCAAAAATCCTACTCATATTGCTTGGAACCAAAATGTCAAACCAATACCATTGAGCCTTTCTAGTGTCATGAGAAAATAAAATTAGTCTACTTGGTTATGACCAGATATTTAACTAGAAATCTCCTTTCCGTCCATGTACTTTGATTCAACTAACAAGTTGTAAGTGTATTGTTTTTATGATTTGTAAATATAGAAAGTGGCAGAGTTAGAATACTCACTCAAGGGTGACATTGTATAAAGTTTAGATTCAGATAAGTGTTAGAACAGTAACAACACTTTAATTTTAAAAAATGTCTCCTTACATTATTTGTGCACAATGGTAGGTCATGTGTAGGGCATGTGCCTAGTAACGCATGCATGTGGATCCATCACTAAATATAGGTCTTATTAAAAGATCAAAACACACTTCCCAGTCAATATAATCTACATATATGATTACAAATATCCTCATTTTAGTATGATCGGACCAAACCTGGCCCAATATGTTAAGACAACTATGTGGGAAGGTTATGGGTTGATCTTTTCAAACATTATCAGAGTATTACTTTGTAGAATGTGAAATGATATGTCATTTTATAGACACATATTTTTTCACTAGAGTATATGAAAAAATGCATCCATATATCTCTTTGCAATATTTCATTATTCATTGAGACTATTGTCTCACATCCATTTTTTATATTTTGAAGTTCTCAACAATCCCCATTGGATTATCCCATGAAGATTCATCATCACACCACAAACATTAAATAAGAACTCACTAAGAGGTGATGGTGTTAGATTACATAGTTATGTTGTTATGATTTGGTTCTAGTTTTTCTTAGGCAAAGTCAGGAAGCATTCTTATTCATCTTGCCTTCCTCCTGCAAGTGATTCTAAATGGTCATTACTAACACCAATTCCATTCATGGAGCTAAACTTGGTAGTTTTACTACCATTACATAGGTCCATCCAAACTAGCTCCACTAGCTCAAGAGGAGGTATGACGTAGTGAAAGACCCTATGTTGGTTTTTTAAATTCAATTTAGCAAGATGATTTACTATTCTATTCATTTCCTTACAGACATACTCAACCTGCCAGATATGATTGATAATCTTCTGAATCTTCAAAACCCAATAACCATATCTGGAGTTTTCTGTAAAGTGCTCTCAAATTATTTTTTGTGGCCACCATACAATCAGATTCTATTTTAACATCTGTAATCTCCTTTTCCCTCATGTACTCTAGGGCCATATATTTTCCCCTCAATTCAGTCTCTGTTATAGATGAGAAAGGTTGTGTACTCCCCATGCCATGTATCCATTCTCCGCTATAGTTCTACACCACCATTACAACAGTCACATCTTCCTTGCTTATAGTTATGTCAGAATTGATCTTAACCCCCAGCTACTTGCGATAACCACTTACCTATGTTGATATGCTTCTTGACCCTATTTGGGGTAATGCTTGTCATCCCATGGACCTAGCTGCTTTTGTAGATATAGTTTGCTTGATGCTCAATAGTAACAATCACCTTCTCAAATACTTGTAGAATTTGACTTCTCCAAATGTAATTGCAAGTTATGAGGAACATCTATTGTGTCTCAAATGAATGCTTCATACAAGACTTCATCCATGCCTTTGCGTTCATGGGTTCACAAAAATTACTAATATTTGTGTTGTTTAACACTTTCTACCACACTGGTTTTACCTAGCAACAATCTTTGAGTGCATGCATTAATGTTTCCTCCTCTTGCAGGCATCACCCACATTTTTTGTCTTCAGTAAGGTGCCTCACATTTCTTATAGAATTGCTCATAACATCTCTGTGCTCCACAACCCAGGAAAAGTATTGAAACCTACTTGTGGTCTTGGCCTACCAGATGTACTCCCAATTGTCACTCGTCGTAACCTCCTTGGAGCTCCTTATCATTTTGTATGCTGACTTGGTAGTAAAATTACCATCTAGGGATGGGCTCCACATCTAAATGTCCTCATTGTCCATGTGTAGGGGCGTGTTCATCTATATTACATTTTAAACCATATTGGTCAACAACTATTTCATCAAGAAATCACCATCCCACTGACCCTGCAAATCTATAACACTTCCTACATTCAGGTCTTGAAGTTCCTAAAATATGGGATCCAGAACATGATCCTTCAATGCTACACCCAGTTGTTTCTAGGGTTCATTCCATAAATTGGTGTTTTTCCCACTTACAATTCGAATTTACACATTCTACATCACGATTTTTTTGCTTGGAACGCATGTTGGCCCAACCTTGAAACTGTCAGCTTCTTTGGAATGTTGTGGGCACCTTAGTCCCTCACACCACATCATGTCTCTTCCACTATGAAGATCCTAGGTATTCATGAGAAAAAGTTCTTCATTCCAATCTCTCGTCGTTTTGAGCCCCACGCCACCTTTGCCTTTTAGATTAGTCACTTTCCTACAAGAAAATAGTGACATGGGATTCTCCTTATTGCACCCTCTCCAAATGAATCTTCATATTGTGCTATCAATCCTATCACACATTGTAACAGAAGTGTTGTCATCTGCATGATATAAGTAGGAATGTCAATCAAAGTTGCTTTTGCAAGGCAGACCCTTCCTACAAGAGCTACACACCTTGTCGACCATGCATTCACCTTATTGGACACACTCGTCAACACACAAGAGTGTGTGTCATTATTCACCTTAGAGTGTAATATTAGCACTCCCACATACCTCCCCAGGTTCCCCAAGGTCTGGAAACCATTGGTGCATTCAATGAGATTCCTCTCCCTCTTTCTTACACTCTTAGAAAAGAAAACTCTTGTCTTCTCGACCGATATGGCCTACCTTGATGCCTTTTCAAACATGTTGAAACACTCTCTGATGAATTTCATTTGAGCTCTACTAACTTTTTCAAAAAGGATAAGATCATCTACAAATCACACGTGTGATACCTTGGGGCCAGCTTGACTGGCGTAAATCACATGTTTGAAAAGGAGAATATCTAGAGTAGTCGGACTCTTAAATTTATATCCCGACACTCAAGACCCCACAACTATAATATGAGGTCCAATGTAGTAAATGAGGTTTTATCCATAGGGACAAGATGGTATATGTTAATAATGTAGGACCTTATCTTAGTTACACAAACCAAAAAGGTGAGATGAAGTTTGTGTTTCTTAGGGAATAATGGTACTTGAGCAAACAACCAAAGTAAAACAAACAAAATAAAAGAAGAATCCAAACAAAAGAATGAGTAAAATGAAAGAGTAATATATCAAGTATGGACGGGAAACTTGGATTGGATTTCACCATATAAGGTCTCTCGCCAACATGCAATACTCACACCCATTGTATACCCTTAGCAAGTTTACAAGCAATCATCATAAGTGTCTACACTCTCCTCTCTCAAACTTAGGATAGATCTAGATCATAAGATTGCCTCTCTCTCTTAATATGGAAAACAAACAACCACATTAAAATGATATGATAATTATCTTAAGCAATCCAACATTCTCATGAATTCATGCAACTCCATAACACTTAGATATAGGTTAATACTACTCGTTCGAGGTACTAACAATCAAACAACATAATATGGTAGCTAATCATATAAGTGAAGTATTAAGACCAAGAGTATGGAGATAAACATTGATAAGAGCATATATTTAATGGATAAGAGTATTTACATGTTGGGAGAGCCTTAGTGGCTACTCCCACCCCAAGCTATGTGTTTAGCCACTCATGGTGATGAATAACACTACTGATTTACAAGTACAATTAGAAATGGAGATGGATGTATAAATAAAATGGATGTGATCAAGGAAGGGAGACAAATTCAAGGAGAATAGAATAAACAAACAATGGCCTCAGATGCTCAAGGTCAATGGATAGAATCTCTGGTCTGAAGATGGCACGATTGTGTGGAGAAGAGAGCAAAGTAGATTGTTTGGAAAGAAGTAGGGAAGGCCTTCGAACTCACGACCTCAAGCATTTTGCAAACTAATGGTGAGGGAACTTACTGACAGTGTGGGTGGGTCCTAGCATCTCTTTCACGTCTTTTGTGGGTGGTGACCATTCTCTTGGTACCCCAAGGGTGCTATTTATAGCTCTTGTCAGGTGCTCATTTCTTGCACTGCAAGTTTGGGTTTGGGCATGTGCCTTGGGGCGCATGCTAAATTGTTGTTGAGTGACTGTCATTTAGTAGGTCATCGATTTCCAGGTGCATAGAGGAACCATCAATTATTTACATTTGATTCTACCTGGCCGACTGATGTATCCAGTTGGACCATCATTTCTTAGGTGTTGTTTAGATATCAACTATTGAGAATCGATGGGTTACTGCTGTTGGTGTGATGGCCTTAGAGGATGTACCGGTGGACCATCGGTTTGCATTGATGGGTAGGTATTACAGACGGGCCATCGGTTCTTGACATCTAATGGTTACACTAGCTGCTTGACTAACCACCGGTTGTTGAAAAGTGATGGTTAGTTTGACCACTCCTTGGTAGATCTGCACCTATGTTGTGGGCCATTGGTTGTTGAGAATTGATGGTTTCTCCAATGGTGGCTCAGGCTCTGTTGTGGTATCCATCGGTTGTTAGAACCAATGGACATTCTGCCTTATGATAAAGACCATCATTTAATAAGAGACTTGCATGGAAACTAGTAGTTATCTTTAAACCAAGTCATGGGAGAAAGGAAATTAAGGTAACATTGCATAGAGAGAGAAGATTAGAAGTAAATTTATGCATGAAATGTCTACAAAATTGGATGTTATCAACTCCCCCAAACATAGAGTCTAGCTTGTCTCAAGCTAACAATTAGAATCAAGGCACTGAGAAAATGTTAGGGCCTTATTTGAAAAAATATTTTGTTTACTTGTCAACCATTCCATCATATCATCCTTAGGTAAAGATTTCTATGGAATAGCTTAGACTAATTACTATGATCCCACCTTCATCCTTGTTTAGTTTAGAGTTTCATTACCCTATATGCCAAACATATCCTCTTTTCAGGATGATGGTCCCCTTAAAAAAAATTGTTCATCCTATTTTCCAAATTGTACTTATGCAAAATATCATAGAGGTAGATTTCACACCCGTCCTTTATTTTTTTGGTAAGTCTAACTAATTGTGTAATAGTGTGCCAATGGCTGATTGTGTATCATGTCTTTCTAGGGCTTACTCAATGATGAGTACTTTTGTAGAATAATGTTACTCAATTCTAGTCCTGATATAGTTTTAGGTGGTTATGTGAGGAACCCATTGAAAGATGTGGATATTAGTTTGGCTTCTAGACTCTACTATCGAGCACAACATATTTGTGTTCTTGAGTGCAAAAATACACTAGTCGGGTGGGGCCTTTCAACATCTTTTCAGGCACAACTCTCATGCTTTAATTCACACCCGACTTCTATTCTTACTCACAAGGCTTTTAGGTGATGGTAATTTTAAGGAAAGGCGGGTTACCGAGCTTCCTTTGTTCCCAAAGTGGAGAGTTAGTACTAGAAAGGGTAGTTGTTTCCTCTGACACTGACATAAACACTTTCCAACATGTACTGGGAAGTTGGGTGGTCGATCGAGGTATGTTAGGCGGGGTCCTCCTTATTTGAGAAGGTTTCAATAGGGATAGTAGTGCTGTTTTTTCCACATGTAGTATCTTGAGATAACAATAGTGTGAATGCATGGTCAAGTAAGCATTTTTAGATGAATTAGTAGCCTAAAACATTACTCTTGGGATGATTACACTTAGAATTAGCTAGAAGACAAGAAATGCTAAGGATAAGGGTTGTGATAACATTCAAGAAAATTGGATTTAAATTTTCCTTTAAGATTTCCTATGCAACAAAAAGTCTCCTTCTAAAGTTAAAAGAGACTAGATTATGCATATTAGAAAAATTAGTCTTTCAAAAATTGAGCAAAATTTATGCGAAGGTAAGAAAGGAGAATGTAAAGCAAAGTAATGCAAGAAATTTGAAATGTAGGGCATGAAAATGTACCATGTTTGCCTGTTTGGAACCCCCCCTCCCAATTTATCATGTACCCTATCCCCAGGGTGTCAAAGATTGAGGTTCAGTAAGAATATGTGATTTTAATGTTGTGATCTGGTAATTTCCTAGGCTAATGTTAGGATCTCTAGGGTTTAAGTCCCTCAAAGGTGGTGGTAGTAATCTTCTTGATAGAAATCCTGCTTCTTATTTTTTGTTGCCAACATATGCATCCAAAACAACATGTATATGCCACAATCATTTTATCATGTTTGTTGTTATGGGATTCTATGGTAGAACTGTAGTTTCTCAAATTTTAGGCCCTCATCTGGAAGTTCCTTCCCGAACATCCATATAAGTTTGGCGACTTTTGTAGCCACATGGGATGCTTTCTATTTGGTGACATTTTTGGTTGTTTTATGCAGAGGTTCCCTTTTTAAGCTGAACCCAGCATTTGAGCTATTGTACATGATCATTGTTTGTGCTTTTATATCTATTTATAGAAGTGTCCAATCTCCCTCATTAGAATGGGGACAAAAATGAAGCGTGGAAGACTATACTTGAGATGATCAATTAATCATTGTAGTTCCCCTGATTCTTTATTATGGAAAATGTCCCAAAAAATGTCGTAGTAGGATATGTAGATATCATCAACCTTGTTATCTAAAAGAAACTGATAGGATTTCATGACATTAACTGTCATATAACCTCCTAGTGTGAGTATTTCTTGGAGGTCAGGCTTGAGGACTTAGACACTATCGCATTGAAACACAATGACGATCTCATCTTCTTGTGGTCAGAGTTCCTTCATGATGACGTTAGATCTTCTAAAGATAGCCCATGGAATTCATCTTTGTTGAAATTCTTGAACGTGGGTTGTATCATATTTGTGGGTGCCAATTTTACTATTGTTTGTTCTTTGTCATGATTTGGAAGTCATTATCAGCCACTTCTTTGTCGTCCCCTTATTTTGACATGGTAGGGGCTTCCACTTCGGTATCTAGTGTTGCTTCTTACCGTCACTTTGGTATATCAGTATCTTGCTGAGGTGGAGGGGTGGTTTCTATTTCTGGTTGAGCAGTTCCTATAGGTACAACAAATGTGGGAGTAGGAGGGGGTGTATTGTTGATATTTATAGAAAAAGGTGGAGAGATATCATGAACCATGGATGTGGCTCATGTTTCTTATAGGGGTGGGATGGGAGGGGTTGATGTTGTCGGTTGGGGAGGAAACTGAGGCTATGATAAAGGAGGAGAGGTAAAAGAGTGTACATCCTTTGGGGGATATCTTCCATGTGTGCATCATAGAAGAACCTCATGTCGTAGATGACCTCCATGATGCATTTTCCTCATATATTGTGGAAATACTTAGCTATAATCCACTCTAGAGGAATTCCCCTATTTTTTGCTTCGACCATCCATAGTGCAATGAATGAACTGTCCCCTGAGTTTGGAGTTTCTTGGGGTATGATGCAGTCACTATAAATTTCTCTCCAATTTGGATGATACCATCTGTTTACACCTTGAATTAGATGTTTTAGTTGTGTTGGGATTTCTTTCATCATCATGTGCTCTGGCTTCTCGAATACCATCCTACGACATGGCAGGTCTTTTGCACAGAAGTTGTAAGTAACCAAATGTCTTGTGGAAAGATCTACCAAGGTGAGAATCCAATTGTTGAGGGCCTTAAAAGGTAAAGTTATGAACTACATTTTCTTTATCTTTTACAGTTTGCCTTATATCTCTTCAATCGAGGGGGTATTAATATTTTCCTAGTACTATTGGGATGCAAGTGTAGATGTGGTGTTGAAAACAATAGCAATTTTATGTTTATACATGTATTTTTCAATGATGGTCCCACTTAAAACATTGAATAATACTCTACTTATGTTTGCTTTGTGCTAGAAGACTAAATGTAGATCTTCTCTTGTAAGAGAGTACCTATTTTTGTTATAGACAATGTCTTTTCCATATTTATTGTCATCCAGAATATCGTCCAGGACATGAATGTCACGTAAAAGTATTAGACAATGATGTCATGTCCATGTCTTTCATCTTACATGGCAGTGGTGGTGGTGTTGTCGGGTTTGGACTAGCCAACATTGGCGGCTCAGAAAACACAGAGTTGTCTGGTTGGTGGTGCATCGTTGAACATTGTGTGCATATTCCCTTCATCCCCTTCATCCATTTTCTCCTCTATTTCTATCTCAAAGAGGTTTTTGCGTGCACCCATGTCTATGGGTTCATTTAATAGTGTTTAGTAAACGAAGTCCTTTAATTTGTTAGAGGTGGTAGAGTACTATAGTAGTATAGAAGGTCTATATTGTTTATTATATCTTCAGTTGTTTTGAGTGCTTCCTCCCCTCCCGCTGGATACTTTAAGATTACATTGTTCTCACTCATTTATTCAATGTTTTTGGTGATAACGGATTGTTCTAGAACTTCTTGGGCACCTTGGTCTTCTACTTTTGAGGGACATAGTTCCTAGAAGTTGTTGTTGGAGTGCCCTGGCAAGGATGGGGATTTGGTGAGTTCTTCCTTACAAGTAGGCACTTTCTGATTCCTTGCTGACTCCTCTCTTTCCTCGATGGATACTTCTGTTGTGTCTTCTTTCTTAGGAGGAATTGCAGCCTTGCCAGATTGTATTTTTGCAAGAACCATGTTTGCCTTGAACTACACGTCATCTTTTATTGTAGTTGAAGGTGGAGTTTCTTTGTCAGTGAGTCCTTGCCACTTTAGCGATGGTTCCCCACTAGATGTTGTTGTCGGTGGTGTCTCCTTCCTTTTCATTTCTTCATCCCAAAGTCATTTGTTTTCTTGGCGAAGTTTGTCTCACTCCTATTGGAGGAGAGTGAATTCTCATGTCATACCTACCAAGGCATCCGTCACCTGCACCTGATTTGTAGATAGAATTTGCATCTGTTGTGGTAAGCTTTGTAAAGGTTGTATGTCAACAATTAATTTCTCTATCAGTGTAGACAAAGTTGTAGTTAAAGATGAAATATTTAAAGCTGAAGATAGAAAGATCTCACATGATGTTTTCTATCTCCTACCCTTTCTCCATAACTCTCACCATGGCAGGGGCTCGTATGGCTGCTCTATGTTCCTTCTTGATCTTGCCTCCTTATCTGGAACCTTTGATGAGACTAAGACTTCATGTCTCCCACTTATGTGTAAACTTTGCTCAGCCTTATGAATTGATGGGGTGCCTTTCTATTGGAGACCTCCCATCCTGACATCTCTAGTTCAGCTTTGCAGATGGGAGAGTGGTGCTCTACAGTTACCTTATTGGCGCCTTCATTAGCTGGGATATCAACCCTAGTGTTGTTTCTAGTGCCTTTGGATATAGTGTGGTGAGATTCCACACTGGCGTTGATGGAAGGTTCCACAAGTTCCTCCCATCGTTGTTCTAATTCTTGTGGTGCCTTTGTCATGAAGTTTTTGTTTGCATCCATGGAGGCATCCATGAAGTGATCTCCAATTCCAACATCCTTGGATATCTCTGGCATACTCAGCTTGGGTACATCTACTGGAACGACTCCATTGTATCGTTATGATACCTACGATATAATGATGGAAGGTATAACCACTGGAGGTTTTGTGTGTTCAATCTCTAGATATGATACCTAATGTGTGAGGGACCACTTTCACTTTGATGTCATTTTCTTTGGAAAGTGTATGATAAGTTTTTTCTTTGCCGGTCTGGTAGATGTTTCATCTATATGCATTAGCTATAGCCCGGAAGATGATTGTTCGCTGGTGGATTGGAGAGTTACTACTCCTTTTAGGATCCCATCTTCCCTGAATATTAGTTTATCATAGTTGTAATTACACATCTTAGGGAAGGGAAGGAATTCGTTACTCTTATAGAACCTGTGGAAGTACTTATTACCCTCCTCTCTTAGAACATTGGAAATCGTCAAGTATTTTGCGTCAACTAGATTTTCCCCAACAGTTTGGGTAAAAAACTCTAGTTCACTGGGGTAGCGGAGGCGGTGGGATATGTATGTAATTATTTTGTCCATATAGAAATCGTGTGAGCCTTGTGGGCCCACTACCTATGCTATCATGTCCATCAGGATCCACCCAATGTTGGCTGATTTATTTTCTAAGCTACTCCACAAGACGTGGAGATCCATTATGGTAACATTTATAGTGTCGATTCTAAAAAAGAGGGTGTTGGAAAAAAAATTGTGTAGTATGTGCATAATCCATGAGTGCATTTTTACAGCTTTTGCCTGCCCAGACTGAAGTTGTGTTCTCTTGATAGTTTCACCCTATTTTGTCAGTATTGATACCCCTAACCTCTTTATCTCCTCTACCCTTATCTACATTCAAGGTTTGTTCATAAGAGTCAGTTAAGATATAGTTTAGCCATAAGTAGGTGCTAATGTAGTATTTTTTAATGACTCATACTTCCAACTTGAAGGGTCACCCACACTCCATGGCTTCATCGTCAGTAACTATCTACTTCTTTAGTGACAAAACGAACTCTAAACTGAGTTCATCTTATGAGGAGTGGTTGTTGATTTATAAATCTTGGCATTATCTAGGTGTTCTTTCACCCATTCATATATCCCTAGTATCCTTAGGGTGTCCTCATCCCTAACCCTTTTGGCTTTGATGTTCTTGTGGTTTCACATTTCCTCCCAAGTGTCCAGGTGTTCTTCATCCCTTAGTAGAAAGAAATTATTGGGTTGTTCTTTGTGAATGACTCCTACCATCTATGGAATGATCACGGGTGAAGGTTCAACTGTATTCATGGTTTCTGATCATGCAGGTTCTGATCTTTGTGCCACTTTGCTTGACCTATTCATAGGAGGAGAATTAGGTGCCCTCCTCTTCTTCTAGTTTCGTACTTCTTAAGAGGGTGCATATTCAAAGGCCTCCACCCCTATTTTGATTCATTTATACTGGAAGATTCATCACTGCCATAGGATTCCTCATAGTTGGATGAGTCTCTTGAGGTTGTCCTTTCTCTATATAGCTCTCTCTTTCTCCTGTACTGGTGGGGGTTGATATACTCAATCTCTTCTTCTCCTTGGTTGAGTGGTACCATGACCTATTGGCACTTTCTTCCTTGACTGGGTTACCTACAATTTTAAACCCTTTTGTTACAATATTGGAATACCTCTTGAAAAATTAGGTCAATAGTTAAATATGGAATACAAGAATTGCACAAGTACAAAATTCAATGGTTTCAATACTCGATGGTTTTAGAGAAACAACTGATGGTTTTCATATGCAGGAGAAGTACTTATGGTTCTTCACTGAAGGGAAGGAAAGCAAACAACTGATGGTTTACATAAATGACTAAATGTAGAGCATGGAGCTTTGCAAACCAATTGTTTACATGGTCTTAAAAAGAACCAATCGTTATTGCACGATAGAGTAAATTACAAAGGGTTGTCAAAGGAGATTATAGATCTGATGATTTTGTTCAGAAATGAATCAGCGGGCAAGGTCAAAATAATAGATGGTTCAACCTAGGTGGCTAAAAGAACCAATGGTGTCAGGGGTTTGATAATCTAATGGTTTTATAGGGAGAGGGAGGTCGGAAGATCCAATGGCTTGACTGAGGGAAACTCAGAATAAGTTGATACCTTTGTGAAAAAGACAAAGGAATCAAGGAAGAAAACCTAACATAAAGGCAAAGAAATCAAGGAAGAAAATCTAACATTGGAAAATGATGGTGCTCATCAAAGTAAGAAAAGTGGAAGTGAAAGCCAAGAATGGTTGGTTGATGAAAAATGAAAAGAGACCAGAGATGTTACCAGTCACTGACGTCGTTAGCCATCATGCTACTCCTACCTCGCTAAAAACTTGTCTAGATTCTTCTCTCACCAATGTTGGACTTCGATCTACTTTTTGGGAGCTTTTTAGTTTTCAAGTTCCAACAGAGTCTCGATTTTCAACACTTCCAATGGCTGGACGTGGGAGACAACGCTCGAGTTCCAACAAGGATGAGCTTCATCATTGAAGTTAGGGTTAGGTTAAGCGACATAGGTAGGTGGATAGGGTTAAAAATTATGTATTATTCTTTTAGTCTCGTAAGGGTGGTAAAAAGTAAAAGGGGTAGGCCATCTTTCCTTTTATAGCCACTTGTCTTTAGTAGAAGCAAGTCCCAGTGCAACTATGGGATCTGGCGTTAAACATTTTATTGACTCGTCTTGGTGTAAGAATCTGATGGTTCCACCTTATTAGGGATCTATTGGTTATCCAGTCGTTAATCATTCAATGGCTTCTCTAAATCTGAACCATCAGTTGTAATGATCAGATGGTTAGGTAGAACCACATTCGATGGTTCCATTGTAAGTCTTCCAAGGCAAGCATCTGATATGGTGGAATTGTGAAGGTTTCCTAGGTAATTTGATAGGTCAGATGATCCCATCATATGATGGTCTTACTAGTGTTTGCCTTGATCTTTTGATGGTAATACTAACCTTTAGAATATGATGGTTTGGCAAAGCAAACTAAAATATATGGTTTGTATCCTTAACATCCGATGGTTGTGTTAAAACAAACATCTGATGGTTTAATCGATCTTAACTCGGACAATCATCTGGCACCAAGGCAGATTGGAATGAAATGATGGGTGCTTTTTATTATTCCAAGGGAACCTAAGAACTGATGGTTCTGAGATCTGATGTCCTAATTGAATTAAACTTCAATGCTCTTTTAGAGAATTTATGGTTCCTACAATGAAAGAGAAAATTAAGTTTATAACTTTATTCTATGTACACTAAAGATTTAACACTATGGTAAAACCTAAAATAGAAATTAAAAAAATTTAATTACTATAAAATAATACAAACTAGAATTTAAGAAAACATGTAAAGGAGATCTTTGGGTTGCCTCCCAAGAAGTGTTAATTTATAGTCTTTAGCCTAACTATATTTGATTGGTTTTGTCATTCCTCCTCTGGTGGTGCAGTTGGCGGTTCCTCTAATTAGACTTCTATCTTTTGGTGAATGATTCATCTTTATAATATCTGTTGATCCTATATCCATTTACATGGAAAGTCCCAATCTTTTCACTACATTTTTTGTCATCCTTGATGGGTATATCTTTTATACAGTGAAATGACATGACCATCTTGACTTTAATTTTCCAACGAAGAGATGAATTCTGATTTGAACAAGAGAACTTTGTCTCCCTTCGATAGATCTTCTCTTTAAGTGGGCGTCATGCCACACCTTGGTTATTTGTTTATAAATCCTTGCATTTTCATAAGCATGGAGCCTAAGCTCATATAATTCTTGTAGTTGTGAAAGAATCTTCTTGCCTGCCAATTCTGGGTTCATATTAGAAATTTGATTGCCTAGAAAGACTTGTTCTCTAATTCAATGCAAATGGCAGGCATTGTCATATATCAACCTATAGGGAGTTGTCCCTATAGGGGTCCCTATAGGGGTCTTATAAGCAGTGTGATACACCATCAGGGAATCATCTAGTTTCATATACCAATCCTTTTTCATTCTCCCAAATGAATGTTCTAAGATTTATTTAATTTTCCTATTGGAGACCTGCACCTGACCGGAAGTCTGTGGGTGATAGGGAGTGGCAACCTTGTGTGTTACTCGATACCTTTTCAGCAAAGCTTAAAATTTTCTTTATGCAAAGTGGGATCCCCGTCACTAATGACAGTGTACGGGACTCCAAATCTGGAGAAGATTATATTTTAAAACATCCTTATTATAGGTCTCACATCACATGATGGGGGTAGATATTGCTTTGACCTATTTTGAAACGTAGTCTACAACATTAAAATGTACTAATTTCTTTTAGTAGATGGGAAAGGTCCCATATAATAAATTCCCAATACATCAAAAATCATCATCTTGATCTAGTCTGACATGGGCATTTAATTTCTTCTGGAAATATTTCCAGTGTATTGATACTCCTTGCATGTACAAATGTGTGTATATCCTTGAATAGAGATGGCCAATACAAACCAGACTACATAACTTTAGTTTTGGTCGTGTCTTCACATAAGTGACCATTGTAAGCTGAAGAGTGACATTTATGGAGGATTTGAAGTATTTATTCTTTAGGGATACGTTGGTAATACAAATTATCAACACATCTCTTGAACAGTAGAGGATCATTCCAGTGATAATTTTTTAATTAAAAAAAAGAAATGATTGTTGATGGTGCCTGGGGGTAGCTGGTGACATGCTAAGTAATTGCAAATGTTTGCAAACCAGGGCAAAGTGGGTTCAACTGATTTTGCCATCATCAAAGCTTCAATGGAATTATTGTCATTGATAGGTGGTGGGCCTTTTTTTGTAACCATGCTTCATGACAAATGGTCAATGACAACATTACGTCCACTTTTTTTCAATAATTTCATGATCAGACTCTTGAATTAACAGATCCCACCTCAAGAGTCAGTGCTTGGTGTCTTTCTTTTGAATTGAGTATTTGATACCATCATTGTCTTTGTATACCTTCACTTTTGATCATATCATATAAGATATGAAGTTGTAAAATGTAAATAGTATTGCAAGCATTTCTTTTTTGGTAGTGGCGTATTAACATGTACTTTGTCCAACATTTTGCTTGAATAATAAAGCACATGGTGCTTTTTGTCTTTCTTTCATCCAAGCACAGTCCCTATGGCATAGTCACTTGTGTCACACATTATTTCAAAAGGGATATCCCAATATGGAGCCTAAAGAATTGGTGTGGTTGTCAAAGAACTTTTCAAGGTTTAAAAAGCCTTAAGGTTTTCATCTGTGAAATGAAATATGACATCCTTAACTAGAAGGTTTGACAATTGTTGTGAGATTTTTGAAAAATCCTTAATGAATCTTCTCTAACAGCATGTGTGGCCTAGAAAACTTCTCACCCTATCACAGATGTAGGTGGCTACAGCTTAGAGATGGCTTCCACCTTCCTTAAATCGACTTCCATACCTTTCTCATATATCTTATGTCTGAGCACTATACCATCCTGGATCATAAAATGGAATTTCTACCAATTTAGAACTAAATGTTTGTCTTCAAACCCTTTTAGAACTTGAGATAGGTCCTTTAAACATGTGTCAAAGTCATCCCCATACACTGAGAAAGAATCCATAAACACTTCCATGATATCTTCCAGAAAGTCTACAAACATTGCAATCATACACTTGTGAAAGGTAGTTGGTGTGTTGTAGAGGTTGAATGGAATTTTACAAAAAACATATGTTCCATAGACCCAGGTAAATGTGCTTTTATCTTGATCATCTGGGTGGATAGTGACCTGGTAAAATCCTGAGTACCCATCCAAGAAGTAGAAATACAAATGATCAGCTAATCTTTTTGAAACTTGATCTGTGAATGGCAATGGAAAGTGATTTTTCTTGGTGGAATTTAGCTTTCTATACCCAATGCACATGTGTTGACCTGTTACTATTCATGTTGCTAAGTCATTACCCTTTTCTCACTTCTCTATTGTTATGCCTCCCTTTTTAGGGACTATGTGCATCAGGCTTACCCAATTATTTTTGCTTATTGGGTATATAATACATGTATCTCGAAGCTTAATCACTTCTTTCTTGACCACCTCCCTCAACATATGATTCAACATCCTTTGAGGTTGGGCCATGGGTTTGGCATTTTCTTCTGGGTTTATTCTATGTATGCAAATAGCTTGGCTTAGGCCTTTAATGTCTTCAACAAAGTATCCTAAGGTCTTTCTTCTGAGATTGAGTTCCTTCAACAATTTCTCTTGATGTTCATATGTCAAGGCATAACTTATAATCACAGGTTTCCTCTCTTCATAGTCCATAAATTCATATTTTAACCCTTCAAGGAGCTGCTTCAGCTCCGGTTTTGGCATGGGTGCTTCCTTTTCCTCTAGAGTTTGTACTAGAGAGGTTTACTTTACAGTCTCATAGCTTTCATGCTCTTCATCATTGTAGTCCTCCTCTAGTTGATTCAGATAATCAATAACCTTGACAACTTCAAGATCTTTAACATTTGGGTTAGGATTGTTCAAGGTCCTCATGAGTGGATCAACCATAGAGAAACTAGTCATAGATGTCCATGAAATGGACTGATTCAAAGGGATATGGTCCTCTCATGGCGTCTTGATCATGAAAATCAATTTGATCATTCCCTACCCTGATGGTAATGATCCCAGCTTTGACGTTTATCAAAGCTCTCCCAGTGGAGAGGAATGGTCTTCTAAAATTTTTTGGGCATGTCTAATCTTCCACAATATTAATCACGACTATGTCGCATGGTATAAAAAAATTCCCATTTAGATAAGGACATCTTATACTATCCCTACCAGTTTCGTGAAGGATTGGTCAGCTAAGTGAATTCTAATTCTCATTTTGACCATATGAGTAAGTCCTAGCCTATGAGGAATAGTAAGAGGCATAAGGCTAGGACTGGAAAAATACGACCCGACCTAAATGACCTGGCCCAATCCCAAACTTTTAGGACAAGTTCACGGTTTAAGGTTTTTCGACCCGAACAAAAAATTGACCCGAACCCAAAGAACACAAAATTAATTTAGGTTCGAGTCTGAGTTTTGAATTTAAACCTGAATTGACCCAATTGACCCAAAATTTACAATTGTATTTTCAAAAAACATTACAAATACTATATTTTAAGAAACACAATAGCCTATTAAATTAGTAATCCATCAATTTTGAAGTTTATTTTGGAAATTATACAAGGTTTTGTATTGATTTGTCTGATCTATTATACTAATTATATTATGAGTTTGTGTTTAAAACTCACAAACAAACTAAATAGGCTTTATATGTGTTTCTCAATCACATTGTAATTTTATCACAATGGAATTTATTAATTAGACTTGGACATTAATAATGATTAGACAATTCATAGTATTTTTTCAAAAAATATTCTCTTGGTATTTTATTTACAGACCAGACCCGATAGACCCAAAATTATTTGTGGTTCGAGTTAGGGTTAAGGGTTTCAACCCAAAAAATACATTGTTTGCAAGTTTAGGGTCTGGCCAAAAGTGATGACCTAAAATGACCCAAAATAAAACTCACTTAACCCAAACTCAATTGCCATCCCCCTACATAAGGCTAATGTTTGCTCCAAGGTATGTTGGTCCTTATCTTACTTTATTGTCTCCCTCATTGAATGGGACAATGAATGATGTTGGATCCTTTTTCTTTGTAGGCATATTTTCTTGTACAAAAGCATTGGACATTTTTTCAAGTCTCATTATTTCAACATGGTATCCTCTTCTTCTCTTCATAATCAAATCTTTAAAGAACCTCATATACGTCAGCATTTCCTTAATGGCATCTAAGAATTGAATATCCATATGTAGTTCACGGCTTCCATAAACTTTTTGTATCTTCTTTTTAAGTGATCTTTGATCATCTTGTATGGAAATGGAACTTTTGGTGCATAAGGATCCCTATATATGGAGTCTTCCTCAACTAGATCAGATTTCCTCTCTTTCATTGCCTTCTTTCCCTTACCCTTCTCCTTTTCCTTAACCTTCTTGGTAGGAACCTCCACCTTAGGTTCTTCTTCTGGTGTGGCTGGTTCGGGTTGGGATTCAGCAGTGAGATTGCTTATCTGGTTGTCCTTGCCTTTTGTTTCTTCTAGAACCTTTTTAGAATGGAGATTAGCCATTTTTGCACTTTCAGTGTTTGCAGGTATCCTCCCTTATGGGTTCTTTATCATCTCTAAGAAATGTGCAAGTTGTTGGTCAGTTTATTTTTTATGGGTATGCATGTCAGCCATCTAGGTTTTCACTCCCCTCAACTGGGTATGCATTGTATTCAATACACCAGTGTTTGTTATGTCACTCTGAATTAGTTTCTCATTCACTGAAGCTTGTCTTTTGTGAATTCAAAAAGTTCAGACATCATATCTAATTTATTGATAATTCTATTCTGACCTTGGTCTTGATTTGTCCCACTTGAATTTTTGTTTCGATTTTGGATTTGTCCTTGACCTTGGTACTTGTTCCTATTTTTTTGGTAAGTTGTGTTGTGAGTGAACACAAAAAATCCTCCACCTCTTTTAAAACCTGACAGTCTTTTAGGTGGGTTGTTTAGTTGATGAGCATTTTCAGCGGCATCCTTATTTCCCTATGAGAACCTAGGATGATCCAGCCTCTTAAAGTTAGAATAGTAGATATATTCAATTTGTTCTTCATCACTATCTTCCTCAGGTTGGGTATAAATGCAGTTGTTTATTCCATGTCCTCCTTCCCCACAGGTAACACATTTCATCACTTTTTGGATTTGCCCTTTCCCTTGCTTCTGTAATCCTTTAGTTGTTTTATATCTAAAGCAATCTTCTAAATTTTGGAAGTTATGGTCTCTAAAGTCTTAGATTCAGTGGAATTACCTTCAGATGATACCTTTGTTGCCACTCCCCTATCATAATCAAAACAAGCCTGAAAGGAAGCCATGTTATCAATGATCTTAATAGTCTTCATCGAGTTCTTACCTAGGAAGTGCTTCCTACAGCAACATTCAGTGAAGTCCTTTCAATTGAAGTAAGCCCATTATATAAGGTAGTGAATAGAAATCCCTTATCGTAGTTATGGTGAGGGGAATCCCTTTGATATTCTTGGAACCTTACACATGCTCATGCAAGTTCTTTCCTTGCTTCTATATGAATCTAGTGATCTTGTGCCTATTTCTAAGAGTTTTCTAAACTGGATAGAACTTGGTGACAAAATTGTTAGATAAGTGTGTACATGCATTGATGGTTTTGTTAGGTAGAGAAAGGTACCACGGAAGAGCTTTGTCCCTTAGAGAAAATTTAAATCCTTTGTAGTAGATCACCTCATGTGGAACCCTATTCATTTGATGGTGTCACAGATATTCTTAAAGGAATCTTGATGATGGTAGGGGTTCTCATCTAGGGAGTTTCCCCCAAAGGTTTTGTTCTGGATCATGGCAATGACTTCTAGATTAAGTTCAACCTTTGGTGAATTGAACCTAGAAATGATGATAGGGCATCTGGATTCTTTCTCCCTAGTAGTTGCCAATTCATGAAGAGAAGTGCCTCCGTCATCATTGTTGTGATTTATCTATCTCTTTTATTTCTATCATGACATCCTTCATCATGGATATCTTCTTCAAGTTCTTCCTCAAGTTCCTACTTGTCATGATCTTCTTCTCTCTATTCATTGTGATTCTCTTTGACATCACATTCTTCTTCATAATCTTCTCCATGTTCTTCTTCATGTTCCTCATCGTGATCTTCTTTAATATTGTTGTGAAGGCCTTCCACCCCGACGTTGCGGTGGACTGCCTTAAGAGAATCCATGGTGTTTACATTTGGTAGTGGTAATGGTGTTTTTCACTTCGAGCTACTTGAAATAGTTTGCACAGTCGAGTCATAAACTGGACATGTGATTCAAAGTATTTGAGGTAGTTGGAGTTATCAGACTTAAAAATGTCCAGTCAAGTCAACTGCTAAACTTGAGTAACATGTTTATGCTAAGTAGACTCAAGTTATTAACACTAGTGGTTGCCTTGTCTGGAGCAATGGCACCAAAATGTTGACTGTCCTAAATCACATGTTTGAGAAGGAGCAGATATATAGTAGTCAGACTCTTAAATTTGTTTATAGACACTCAGGCCCCCACATCTATAATATGGGGTCCAATGTAGTAAATCAAGGTCAATCCATAGGGACAAGGGTGATATGTGCTAAGAATGTAGGACATTAGCTTATTTACACCAACCAAAGAGATGAGATAAAGTTTATGTTCCTTAGGGAACCGTGGTACTTGAGCAAACAAGAACAACAAAAGAACCAATAAAATCAAAGAGTAAGATATCAAGTATGGATGGGAAACTTGGATTGGGTTTCACTATCTAAGGTCTCTCACCAACATGCAATACTCACACCCATTGTATACTCTAATCAAGTTTACAAGGAATCATAATAAGTGTCTACTCCCTCCTCTCTCAAGCTTAGGATCGATCTAGATTATAAGGTTTTCTCTCTCTCAAGATGGCAAACAAATAACCACAATAAAACCATATGATCATTAACTTAAGCATTCCAACATTCTCATGCATTCATGCAACTTCAAACACTTAGATATAGGTTAATACTACTCTTTCAATGTACTAACAATAAAACAACACAAGATGGTAGCTAAGCATACAAGTGAACCATTAAGACCAAGAGTATGGAAATAAACATTGCTAAGAGCATATATTTAATGGATATGAGTACTTACATGTTGGGAGAGACTTAGTGGTTTCTCCCAACCCAAGCTATGTGTTTAGCCACTCGTGGTGATGAGTAGCACTATTGATTTACAAGTGTAATTGGACACGGAGATGGATGACTAAATGGAATGTATGCAATGAAGGAAGGGAGATAGATTTATTGAGAAGAGGATACACCAACAATGGACTTAGATTCCCTAGGTCGATGGACAGACTCTCTGATCTGAAGATGGTGTGGTGGTGTGGTGAATAGGTCATTATCTGATGTGAAGTAGGGAAGCCCTTTGGACTCTCAACCTCAGGACTTTGCAAATTGATGGTGAGAGACATGACTAATGGCACAGGCGGGTCCTGGAATCTCTTTTGTGTCTTTCACGGGTGGCGAGCATTCTCTTAGTACCTCAAGGGTGGTATTACTAGCTCTAGTTAGGTGCTATTTTCTTACATCATAAGTTTGGGTCTGGGAACATGCCTTGGGGTGCATGCTTAGCGGTTGTTGAGTGACTATCATTCAATATGATCATTGGTTGTCGGGTGTATAGAGGAACCATCAGTTGTTCATACTTGATTCTACCTGGATGACTGATGTATCCAGTCAGACTAATAGTTCTTGTGTGTTGTTTAGCCATCGAATGTTGAGAATCAATGGTTGACTAATGGTGGTGTGTTGGCCTTGGTGGATGTACTGGTGGACCATCGGTTTGGAAATTGATGGTTGAGGTTGCATTGACGAGTAGGTTGTCTAGGCGGGCCATCAACTCTTGACATTCGATGGTTACACTGGCTGCTTGACTAGCCATCGATTGTCAAGAACTAATGGTTAGTTTGGCCCCTTCCTTGTAGATCTGCACCTATATTGTGGGCCACCAATTTTTTAGAACCGATGGTTGGTTTGATGGAGGATCAGGCTCTGTTGTGGTCTCCATTAGTTGTGGGAACTGATGGACGTTCTACCTTATGATAAATATCATCATTTGATAAGGCACATGCATAGAAATTAGTAGTTATTTTGAAATCAATGCATAGCAGCAATGCATATGCAAAAATGGGGGATTAAGGTAACACTACATCAAGAGAGAATATTATAAGTAAATTCAGCCATGAAATATCCAAAAAATTGGATGTTATCATGGCTGCCCCTAATTTCACTGGTCTTATTTCTTCCTTTGAACTGAATCGTGTATTATCTTAGTGAGGCATTCCAATCACAATAAAAATAAGTAAACAGAGAGTGGATCATCCTATCTAAGCCCCTACTTGCTTTGAACTCCACTGGGTTGGAAGCCTTCCTTGAAATATATATGGACCCTCTGGTGATGGAATTCATGATGTACTTTCTTATATTCTCAAGTATTTAAATCTTTTCCAGTGTGTCTTCTGTGAACTACTACAACATGTAATCACATGCCTTTGTTAGTTCCACTTTGACATCCATTGTCTTTGCGCTTGTTCTCCTTCTCATTTTTTGTATCAATTCCTGGACCAACACTATGTTATCAGGGATTTTCCTTCTCGGGATGAGGCTACCCTACTCTCATGAAACCCATCTAGGTAGATATACCTTCAGTCTTTCCACCACCAACTTTGAGCTTAGTTTGAGAACAATGTTGTTTAGTGAGATTGGTCAAATTTTTCCACATTTCTTATGCCTCAAAACGTTCAGGATCAACATGATTGTGTCATTGTGTATATCTGAGCTGAGAGGGTGCCCAACAATGGCGTGAGTCACCATTCTCACCACTGAATATCCCACAATATCCCATTCCTTCTACAAAAAGAGAGTGCTCACCCCATCTAGCCTGACACTTTGTGGGGTTCATGGCTTTACAAACATTGTGGATTTTGTCTTTAGTGTGTGGAGATGCAATTTGGTCCTTTTGCACCCGTGACAGCAACAAAATTCTACCTGGAACACTGCTGAGGTAGGTATGCCTCTCCATGCCTGAGTCCATATAGACATCCCTAAAATGTCTCACAACCAGGTTTATAAGTTCTTCCCCATTAGTAATCCATTCATTATCCTCATTTTTTAGGGTAGTGATGAGATTACTTCTTCATCTTTGATTGCCCCAAACATGATAAAAATGAGTATCATTATCTCCTTCCCTCATCCCATTGGTATGAGCATGATGTCTCTAGTCCTCCTCCTTTTCCAGAATCACATCGAGTTTTGCCTACATGTCAATGCAAACTTTATCATTAATAGGGTTGTATTGAGATGTCAGATTCATATAGAGTTGGTTGGTGTTCCACATTAGCCTCTCCTTATCCCATCTTTTATTTTTCAACTCATTTCTATCGCACTCAGAAATTCGAGCCTTAGTCGAATTCATTTCCATCTCAAAGGGTTGTTATTTATTCCACTTCAGCCTAAGCATATTACTAAAGCACATGCTAACTCCATATTGTCTACTAGACTTTATCAAAAGAGGACAATGGCCAGAGTGTATTTGGGATAAATGCTCAATTGAGACGTTCAGACATTGTTGTGTAAATTTGTCATTGGCAGATGCTCTATCCAAATGTTCATGTAACATTCCATGTTTGTATGTGAATCCCATATGTGAGATTCGTAGATTAGTGAGACCTACCTACAGAAGAGCATCATTGAATTGATTTGCTTCTATTTAATTTAAGATATCACTCCCAAATTTCTCATTAGGTTCTAATAGAATGTTTAAATATCCTAGAACTATCCATGATTCCTATATCTTTTTACTCATATTGATAGGATGCCTCCTGAGCAAGCTATGGATCGGCCTTTGTGGACTCTCATACACAAAGGTCACCATCTAATTTCCAATAAACCTACATTTCATAAGATGATGGTGGCTATTGATGATTTCAAGTTTGCATGATTCATCCCATCCCACCCATATTCTTCTAGAGTAGACTCTGGATCTCACTCTATGGTATCTTTTGAAACCCAATAATTTATAGTTTTGACAGCTTTGAATCCACTAATTCGAGGTTCTAATATTTCCACTGCTTTAGGTTTACAAGCATTTACGAACTCTTTCAATGTGACATAGGTCTCATCATTCCTAATTCCCCTGACATTCCAACATAACAGGTCCTTCATTAATCTTCTTTTAATAGTAGAAAGGAAAGGTTCTACTGGGGTGTCTCCTCATGGCCCATCCCTTTACCTTCCACTACCTCAGCAGCTCCACACTTGTCGTTTCCCCCATTAAGAGAGTCCTTGTCCGCCATAGCAATTTTGACAACACTTGCCTCCCCATCCTACCCTTTGGCTACTTTAGATGCTCTTCTCGGACTCCTTTTCAAAGCTCAGGTGGCAGGAGTGGTTTTGCGATTCCTTTCCTTTTCATATGTGTCACAACACCTTTGGTTTTTCTACCCATCATTGAGAATACAATATCAACTAGCTCAATTGTATCTCCTCATGAACTCTATTCACTTCAGAGGCCTTCAAATTAGGCATCCCTAAGTTCTCCTTCTCCTCACTCTGCATAGTGTCCTCCTCATTGATTGTGATCACTTCAATGACTTCATTAACTCTAGGGTTCACCATGATATTCTCTCCCTCTTGATTATGCCTTACATTGCTTCCTCTTTTAATTCCACTTGGAAGTATATTTGCTTCCTTGCATATTAGTAACATCCCCAAGAACCTCCCTGGTCAGACCTCCCTTGCTATCTTTTGTATTAGACTTATTCTTTCACCACACTTTAGCAGGTTAGGTAGGACTAGTAACCCCATCCTTAGGGTTTGTATGACCCTCTGAATCCATATCCCCCTACATGTCTTCTTCTTCTTACATCAGATTTGCAAATCTATTTCTCATATCATGTTGTGCACTCTATGTAGCCTCATGTACATGCTTCTTCCCTCATCTCCCACCCTTTCTTCATTGTGCCTACCAGTCATTATATGGGTTGTATTCTCGTACTTACTCTTCCCTATATCATTCTTGTTTCTCCCTAGAGCATTCTCCATTATTTCCTTCTGCCTCTTTATAGTGTTTGGAAGT
Organism: Alisma plantago-aquatica; assembly: GCA_963693085.1. NCBI lineage: Eukaryota > Viridiplantae > Streptophyta > Magnoliopsida > Alismatales > Alismataceae > Alisma > Alisma plantago-aquatica. Next base: position 771,665,878 of record OY856413.1, on the reverse strand, counting down.
GTGCCCCTCTTTGCCACATTTTGTACATGCCCACATAAATCTTTCATATTCGACTCATACTCCACCCCGTTTATGAAGATCGATGGTTCACTTGAGATTTTATCTTCCATTATTCTCTTTTCCTTGATCCATAGTATGTTTCTATGTATGGGTAGAGCGACAATGAATCAAAGATGAAATTTTGGAGAAATTTCCTCCAGATATGGGTTTAGTTTCGTAGGTGTAATCCAACTAAAGGTTAGTGCAAAATCATCACAACCAAGATTATATAGAATATAAGAAAAATGAAGAATTGATGTATTGTCTTGAGGTATGTATGCCCAAAGAGCCAATCATATATGATGATTGTAAAGGCATATCATGTAAATGATTTGATTAATAACAAAGGAAATCTTCTACTTTATTATGTTATGTTCAGTTATGAGATAATGAAGTAACAAAATAAATGTCTCAAGAATAATATTACTCAATTATGTATGTATTCGGGTTGAGGACCAGAACAATGTGATTACACAAATGTCAAGAGTATATACATTGTTGATATGTCCCTAGTCAGTTGTTATTGTTGAAGGCTTATAGACATCAATAATGCATAAGACTAGAGTGTGTCTTAGTTGATGATAGAATCTCATTAGTCATGATATGTGATATCAAACCAAGGACAATGATACTTGTTAAAGAACAGTGTATTAGATAGACCCACCTTGAGAATGATGCATTGAAACCATGATTGGTAGTCAGAATAATTTCTCATAGTGATGGTGGTGATTGTGGTTCTTAGACCTAAAACCATTACACTCATCACATTTCATTCAATGTACTTTGACATCATCCACCATGACCTTGAATAAGGGTTGTCATAAAGGTGGCACTCGGGTGCACAGTGATGCATCGGGATGATTGTGAGTGATGTAGATGGGATTTTCCCTCCCACAAGATTATTATATCCTATCCATTTGACAAGTGAGACTAAGAAATGCATGTCCATTCTCATGTGAGTCAATATGTGATATTAAACTTACATATATCTCAAACATTCTGCTCTAGTTTGAGGAACATGGATTGAACATTGAAGAGGATGATGATTTCATGCCTTGAGTTCAATCTAGATATCAAATACAAAGGAATAATACGATCACTGTAACATCAATGATATACTTTAGTTTGAATTTGTTCTCCAAATTTTCAATTACTTAGGTATCAATGATGTTTTGCAAAATACCACTCATTGCTTTTGATGTCATAAATTATGGACATTCATTGCCAACTTGGAACATGTAGGGTCAAACACATTAGATACACTGGGAAAAGGAGTTTATTCATGAATGATGTTTATCTTGATTACTATAGTATTTAGGTATTAAATTCAAACAACAATGGTTGAAATTTGACTGACTAGACTGTAAACTGACCAGTTCAAGCGTGGAACTAATTGATTGAAGTATCAGGTCAAATTGAACAAAGATTGGCAATCAGGACTCTAAAATGACCAATTTAGCAATAAACCGATTGAGTTAGATTTTGAACCGACCGGTTCAGGTTGTGAGACAACCATTTGGTTGATCAATTCGATTGGATCAAGGATTGATGTTGAAGTCATTATTGTGCATTAATTGAATATTAATTTCCAATACAATTGTGAATAGGAAACATAGTGAAACGATCAATTCAACGGTTGAACTGATCTTCTCATGCGCGAAATGACCGATGTACTGGTGAACCGACCAATTCAACATTTGTAGGTTCCAGAATATTCATGAAACTTTGTCTCTTCAACTCCCACTCAGACTAGAAACTGTGACCCTGGCCCTCTTAGAAATAGAGCCATACTAGGGGCCTTCTAGAAACAACAACAATTAGCTCTGATAATTGTTGTCTTCTCCAAGTTGTGGTAACATGATAACCCGTGAAAGTTCTACCTGTCAAAGGGAGGAACAACAAGGGAGAGACAATTGGCAGAGTAAGTCAATGCTAGCACGTTGACTAGGAGAGACAACTCCTTCTTGTTGGTTCATCTAGAACGATAGTTCCCGATAGTCTGTGTTGACTACTACAGAGGCGAGGAGGCCATTGCCACCCTCTAGGAGAATGCAACTAATCCCTACCCCTAGTGATCAAACAGGAGGCCCTTGTTGTTGTTGTCCAGGTGCAACTTGAAGAAAGATGCACATTGAAGTAAGGGTATATCATTGAACTTGCTCCAAGACTAGGTATAAACCTTGCAACTCTCCTTACCACTATATAGTTGTCGATGCAATCTATCGTATTAGGAGAATATGGAAAGTATAATTTTTGTATCCACTTCCTTATCTTATGCCATATTTCATGACACATGTTGTCTATTTTATAGCTCTAAACCCAACAAAGACTAAATTTGAATTTACAAAGTAAAATTTAATGAATTATCTAGTAAATGATGGACTATGAGTTCAACTTGATAATGATCTCACATGATTAAAGGAAAATATGGGGAGGTACTAGTATACCCATTTTTCCCTAATCTCATAGAGACTAGATAAATATCAAAAATATGAGTAAATTGTTAACTCAATTCTAGAAGGGATTTGAAATTGAGATTACAAGAATATTTCTAGTGATTACCATTAACTTAGCCAATTTTGTACATATATCACTTATAATGGAATTTCACTAGTTCAGTCATCCACCATTTAGTATGAGTAGCATGCATTATCAAAATTTAGTATTATCGTATGTTACTCGTCTTTCATTCTAATTAGATACATACAAGTTATTCAGTTCAAATGAAATGCATTCTTAAAATTCAATAGCTCAATTATGTGTCTTCTCATGTTATTAGAAATATTTAGATTTTTAGTAGTAAAATCATGGTGTAGAACACATATTGAATATGAAATGATTAATTATCGGCTTAGGCTAAGAAAATATTAATAGACCATTGTATAGTGTAATTAATGAATTCATTAGATAGTAGGATGCCCTTTATGCAATAGGGTTCATGCAATGGTCTATGTTGCAATGGATGATACACTTTACCCACTATCAGAGTCTAGATGAGGTATATAAAGTGTGTCGGTTGGGCAAGCCTAGTGAGGATGACTTCCTGAATAATAGTAGAGGTTCCCAATATAAACTAGAGATTTCAATGGTAACCAAGGGAACCTATCAAATTGGTTATCTTGGTACCAAGTTTTAGTATAATTATGGTTAGGTACCATCATTAGATAGAGATCATGGCGGTACCCAGTGCTTTTACTACTTAGTGAGTCGACCTTCTTAGAATTGTTAATATATGTAGATAATACAAAGTGTTATGTCTCACCTTCTATGTAGCCCAGATCAGAGGATGATTTTTGTTTGTCCAGCCAACTGATATAGCTGATGAGGTCAGACATAGTGAGTCCTCTTGTAGACCATGGATCTAGTTTGGCATACTTAGAATTCCCACTTAGAATTCCCAAACAGCTATAAGTGTTGTATGGTGAGATCGTAGATTTTTTCCAATAAAGTGACACCCAAGGGATAAAGTTGATGTTATATGACAAAGAGGTCAAAAGTTCAAAACCCCCTAATGCCAAATTTGATATTTTCACATGCTATGGTACTTAAAATACAGTTTTGGTGTATTACTAAAATGAATAAGATATCAAGTATTTAGATTCAGGTTTTTATTAATTTATTCATCTAGTATTGTAGCATGTTGAAGGTTACCTTTTTTTCATGTTAGAATTGTTAATATATACATCAATATTTTCTCATTTCATCATAATGGAAATATCTTATTTATTTTGTAACTATGTAATCCTCTTAGTAAATAATATGTGTATTGTCTTGACAACTTGGTGTATATTCATTCACTAAGACAGTAGCTCAAACTCTATGGAACAACTATTTATTTAACCTTCTATTTGTGGAGATTGTAAGTGATTCACTAGTGTCCAACAAAAATGGGTTGTTAGTAGTGTTTAAAGTAGAATTGGTCAATCTAGATCCATGTCTACTCTACGTTCATCAATGTCAAAACAAAGAGTTATAATAGTCAAATGTTAATGAACTGTAATTTATTTCTTATATTATAGCTTGTAACTAAATGCTTCATGTATGTGAACATGTTGTAACTACCAAGTGATGAATAACAACAATTTCTTGTAATTGTGTAAGTGTTGAAATTATATGTGAAAATATTTTTCCTCATGTTCCAATTTTATAAAGATGAAACTAAAAAGTTCATATTTGTTTGTGTTGGCCAATTTGATCACCTCATATTGTAATTATATATTCTAAGAACTAATAATAGGATTTGGGGTCTGACAACTTAGTATTTTAGCTTAGCTCGAGTCATTTGGATCTATGAAGTTAGTTAGTTGGGGCCCTAATGATGCCCGTTAGGAGGTGATGTGGATATAGTTTTGGGAAATCTGAGCATTTCAATACCCCTATCATGGTATTTAAATACTTGGATTGAGAAGTATCAAGCCTCTTTATCTATTGTTCTCTATATGTCTTGAATAGGTATGCGGTAGAAGGATGGGATAGAGGGAAATAAAAGAAGTACTAGGGTTAGGACACCAGAATGCAATTAGAAAAAAACACTAAATATATAATGTAATATGATTTTTGGAATACAATACCAATTTTTTTGGAAAGAAATAGATAAACCCTTACTTATCAGTATTGGGTATGGCAATTACAATACAGTTGTCCATGTACACTTAGGACTCCAAGTAGAATCTATTATATGCATATTTCATGATTTTGATTTAGTGCCTATCTAATCTATAATTGTAAATGTGCAAATTGTAGAGTTATATTTTTGTGTAATCTGATTATGGGTTATATCAGGTACATTGTAATTGTTAATTATTGTGTGTCTAAAAACATAATAAACTTAGCACTCTTCTTATAATAATAAACTAGTTTTAATGCAAGTAATTAGGCAGCTTGATTTTATTTTAGTTGATTGGTTTATTGCAAACCATATATCCTATTACATCTTTACACTTGATGCTAGAATGAGATGTCACATTTTGTGGTATGAGATCTCTACATTGATATAAATCTATATGGACAAAAGGATAATGAGTCGTGTCATGTTCTTAAGTGTTATGCATATCCAACCACAATTCTTATGGTGATATAGATATGGCACAATAATGTGAATTCATAAACCATTGATGTATGAGGAGCGTCAAGTGGAAGAGCAGAGGAGGGAACTCAGAGTTTTATCATGTTTTATCGGAGAGAAGTGGTCAACCCTCTTCAATCCTCATCTTTATAATTAATTAGGTTAACTCGGGAGGTGGGGCTATAATTGACAAGGTGAGAGTTGATATGTTCATGCATTTAGTGGATAAAGGTAAGGGTAGGATAAAGATATTAAGAAATCATGTGTTTATCATTTTCTTGATCCAAAATGGTCACAACTAGAAGTAAATATTTATCTTAAGGAATCTTAAGTGGAAACTATTAGGATTTTGAATGATAGAATACGATGAGTTCTTACAAAATAACAAGATGAGAATAAAGAGAACGGTCACACAACCAAAGAAGAAAAAATTTATGTGGTTCCATCGAGATAACCTACTTTACGGGAGGGGGCAAGATTTTCACTATATCAGAGAAGATAATACAAGGAGGAGTGCTCTCGAAAAAGGAAGAGTACACCCTAAGTATGGCAGCTACCGTCTACGTAAATAGAATACATGATAATGCTAGAAACCCTAACCAGGGTGCATATACTTATACATGTCGGACCTTAATTAGATTCCTATTCAGATTTAGAATTTAGATCCCATTAATTGGGTCGGCGAAGATCATTTAATTTTGAACTGGATCTACATTCAAATCAACATAATTCTTTGAGGAACATAACAATCTCTACCTTGATTTGAAGTATGTAGCTCTTTGAAAAAGAATAATAGTAGATATCTCTCCTCCTCTATCCTCTAAGGGCGTCATTGCAGGCTATGTAGACTAACCAAGTCCAGACAATGTCTGAACTTCGAAACTGGTAGTGGCTTTTTCATCATATCAACATGATATTCTTTACTTGCAATCTTCTTCATCACAAGCTTCCCCTGCACTATCACCTCTTTGATGAACTGATACTTGACGTTGATGTGCTTTGTTCTTTAATGAAACATCTGATCTTTTATAAGGTGAATTGCACTTTGACTGTCACAGTAAATGGTTGTTTTCATCTCAAGAATACAAAATTCAGCACACAGTCCTCTAAGCTGAGTAGCTTCTTTATGGCCTTTGTCAATGCCATGTACTCAGCTTCAGTAGTAGACAATGCAATAATGGGTTGTAATGTAGCTTTCTACAACACAACAACCAAGAGTAAACACATACACTACTACAAAAATGGTCTATAGCGTCGGTTTTTTTAAGCCTATAGCGTCACTTTTCAACTGACGCCTAAGTGGTCGTCGCTACAGAAATTGCTCTATAGGGTCGGTTTTTTTAACCAAAAAAAAATGACCTTGTATAGTAAAAATCGACCCTATAGGCTCTCAAAAACTAAACCCAAATGAGAAATGAAATTGTACTTGAACCCTATAACATCGGTTTTTTTACTAAATAACCGACTCTAAAGATTCTTTCTAAGGACGGTTATATGAGAAAAACTGACTCAATAGAGTCTTAGAATATGATAGAATGGATGTGCTGCCTAGCACGGCCGTGTTGGTCTATATTAGCACGACCGTGCTACACGGAACGACCGTTCTACCATATCTCAACACGGTCGTTCTATGCGGCACGACCATTCTACCTCATCCCAACACGGCTGTTCTATGCAGTACGGCCGTTCTACGCGGAACGACCAAGACACCTATAAGGTCGGGTTTTTAAGAAAATTGACGCTATAGGATCCATTTTTTTTAAATTTCTGTAGAAACTGAACAGAATAAAATAGAAGAACAAGAATAAGATATGGGAGAGGGGAGCATTGATGCTCAACCGTCACCATTCCAAAACCCACATTCATAACAAAAATGATTCATATATTGAGTTGAGTACACATAGTCACATCATAATTTACAAAATGATAGATTGCAAGTATGAGATGATATTAAATGTCAGATACAAAAGTAAATATGGAAGAGTACTGAAACCACATACATAAATGGAATGTAACTGACATATTTATTCCAATGCTATATTGACTTCATTTAGAAAAGCATCTGACCTCTCTTCTCGGAATTCATTTAAGTCCTCACGTGTGTAAGGCTGAGTTGTAATGATCTGTAATAGAAAATGTACATGGTAATATTTTATAAAATGACTACAACTCACTTGTAAATTTATGATGTTATTCTTTATTACCTGATCTATAGTCTGAATGTCATTTGATGCTTGTTTGACAATAGCTTGCATATATTTCATTACATAGTAGCCACAAGCCCATCCATTATTTTGTATAGGACACTATAAATAACGAATTATACTTAATGTTACTAAACTACTATAAACAGAATACTATAAGAGTTGACATATAAGAGTTGAAAATTAATACATATAAGACTAAGCAGTTGTCAAAGTATCTACCTTGACATTTTTCAAAGTCAATGTCTTTAATTTTGTGGGTATTTGTCCTCCGCCTTCATGAAAAGCTTTTATACCCCTATCAATTAAACGATACTTGGTAAAATAGAAATTCTAAATAGAAATATCATGTTGAAGCATTGATTATATTTATGCTTACGCCATAGCTGGCAATTTTAGTTTGTGACCCCTTGTTATTTTTCCCATTGGGTCAAGATAATAAAGAGTCATCAATTTTGGGACAATCACCACTAATTCCCAATGTCTAGATCTAAGTAAGAATAAAACAAACATTAAAATAAATACATTTTTTCATTATTAAAATTATATTGAATAATAATACTTATTGGACGTTAAAAGGAATTAGGATAATTTCCTTTCCCACACTAGCAAAATATTTGAATGCATCAGAGAAGTACTCACTCACTTCCTCAATATGTGTCTCCACCTGACTAGTGACCGAAGGAACTAAGAATCCAATATTCTTTATATCAAAGTTTGTGGCCTCGGTATATAAATGGTTGTTAAACATTTGTAATTATTTTCATATGTAGAAATAAGCTTAAAATGTGTATTGGAAATTTCTATATTGATAGATCCTAACCTTATCCATACTTCTAATATCGAAGTATTCAGCCAATCAAACCAGAACAACTCTATAATATCATCAAGAAAAATATAATTGTCAAAGTCCCTCCCAGTTGCATCTTCTATTAAATTGATCAACATTTGTAGTCCAGAGTTTTGGTTGGCTAAGTATCGACACAAACATTTATATTTACTTCCCAACTCGTCGAATTTGGATTATGGAATAATAGATGGCTTGGGCATAGGAGGATGAATAGTAGAATTTTTACTTTTTGGTTTGCAAACATGTTAATTAAATTACATACTTCTATTACACGAGTTCATATATGCAGTCAAATATGAAAAACATGGTAGAATTCAAGTATACCTTGTCATTGATAACCAAGTGTCTAGGCCAACCCACCATAGCACCCTTTGCTTCTTCAACTGTACTATATTCAGGATTAGGTATGGATAGTGGTTTGTCCCCCATTCCTTCATACACAAGATGGATGGACACACGACAGATGTCATCAGTAATTTGTTGGCAATGCAATGTACCACCAAAGTTGTACACCTTTCCCGCTGCCACAATATTATATTCTGGAACCTCCACTGCAAGTTTATAGTTCATACCAACCTAGATTGAAATAATATAAGTTATATAAGAAGCAGTAGAACAGATACCTGTTACAACTATATATATTATCACATATATATCATACTAATAACACAACATATAGAACAAAAACTTACTGCAGATTGTTGTGGTGGGTCATTGGGAGTGCTCCCATGACCTTCTACAACTGTAGCATGGGCTTGTACCTCATCACTTGAGAGACACACAGTATGAATAGGTTGAGAAGGTTGAGTAGGCTTAAATGAAGACATTATTTCTTTTACTTTCTGCGCTACTAATGCTTCAACCTCCTCTTGTGTAAGACCTCCTGCACGACCTCTTTTAGATTGCAAAGGGCCAAAATAAGACTTGAATCCTATGCCAGCTCCTAATCCCCTAACACGGCCAGGATGCTCCTTCATACCAAGAACAACTGATAGTTCATCCATGTGGCCAGTTGGGATGAACTTTCCTTCCTTCATTTGCTCGTGGAGATCAATCTATTCATAGTTAATAAAAATATTAAATCACAATATCAATTAAATATAAATAAATCTAAGTTTGTGGGAGTTACTCTTTACTTAATTAGGATAAACCTACCATCTTTTGTGCCACCTCCTTAGTTGTAGGCTTGACAATTTCACCTACTCGATTCTTTCTAGCATCAATCCATGTCAAGTATCGGGGTGGACACTCAACTTGAGTTGTACTAGATTCTTCTCCAGAAGAGGATTGCTTCTCTTGTAGTTGGCGGCGGAAGGCATAACCACCGGGCCCCAAGCAATGGTCGTGCACTTTTTTGGCCCGTCTTTCCTTTTGAGCCTGGTGGATAGCCTGATCATTTAAAATGAGGTATTGCAATTTAGACTTGGCAAACATGTATAAAAAGATTCACCTTCTTAATTGTATAAAATTAAAGATTCATACAATACATCATAATCTTTATTACCTGAAACTCTTCCAATCTCCTAGCTGCAACAAATCTTTCCCACACCTTAGGATCTATAAAAATATATACATCTGTTGTTTTCTTCTTTTGTTTAGGATTATCTATAAATCCCTTTTGAGATATGTCTTAAAACCCCTCCATCGTACACCACAACGTTGTAGCACTCTTTTCTTGTGATCTTTTTCATTTAGATGAAAAACACCCTATACATACAAAAGAAGCAATTAATAATGTTGTTTTGAAAAGGAATTAATTCCAAGCAAACTAAATAAGAATCAATAGATAAAAAACATATTAAAATAATATCACTTCCACTAACGGATATATCTTTCCATATGAGGTCTTTTTTGGCATTAGGAACATCATGCCAATTTTCTATATCTATTGGCACCTTACTGTGTGCGGTCGCCCCTACGTAATGCTTGAAAGCACTAGCATGTTCCCCAACAGGTGCTCTTGTGATATCAAACTGGACTGGCAATTTGTCCCCTTTATCCCTGAGCTCCTACAGCCTACGCATCAGTGTGGGACCTCTACTTTTCTTAGCATCACCACTACCATCCTCACGGTGCTCATGCTCATGTTCAGAATGTTCATCTTCACTCGCCATTTTAGAACATGCAAGTATACATGATAAAAAAAATAAGTGATAATAAAAGCACAAGTGATAAAAAAAAGGATTTTTTCACTGCCTTAGGTAGAGCCCGCATCCTTTTTCCAGCCATAGCCCGGATAACTGGCGGGTGATAAATCCAGTGCTCCATAGCGTGGCTCGAACCCGGCTCCCCCCGGAGGGGGACACTGTGCCTTACCAGCTGAGCTAACGTTGACCGGATAAAGCACAAGTGATAAGGTATACATGATATATGATGTATATTTAAAAGATTACTTGCTTGAATGATAATAAAATAAATAATTCAAAGAATACATGCCTCTAGTATTGGTTGAGTTGTTAGTCAAGGAAAATTCCTTCAGCATGTTCTTGACATTTATAATATTCATCTATGTTATCTTCAACATTTACACTTGGCAAACCAACTGAGAATGGACTGGAATCATCATACTTATCGTAGTATTCTTCTTCATTTATAGGATCTACAGTAAACTGTCTTTTTCCATGAAGAATGACAGACCAATTTTTATTTGTCGAGTCATCAATATAGAATACTTGTTTTTCTTGGTCTGCCATGATGAATGGCTCATCTTTCTCACCAATCTTTTCAAAATTCACCAATTTGAAAACCAACTCATCCATTAAAACTCCTTTGTTGTTGTCAACCCAATTACACCTAAAGACATGAACTCTAAAATTTGTATAGTCCAATTCCCATATGTCCTCAATGACGTCGTAATATGACATCTCAGCTTCGTGTGGTCTTTTATCTTTGGCACTAGAAAAATACAACGAACAAGCTTGAACAGTGACCCCACTATTTTGAACTACATTACTTTCATCTTGATGCTTTGTGTAGTATGAAAATCCGTTTATGTCATAACCTTCATATGACATGACATCCATTTTTGGCTTAAAGGCGAGCCATTTTATGTTCTCAACAACATTATTCGGTGATTTAGATAGTTGATTAAATACTTTATCTTCAAACCACCTAATAAATGTTCGATTATGCTCTCTTGCAAGCCACATTGAACTGGATCGCAGATGATTTCTCTTGATAAGATCATTGTGTTATGTGATGTAGCTACTAACTTCATCGATGTTGTGTAAAATATACAAATGTGCTTGTTCCCACAACTCACAACTGATTCCTTTCACTCGTCCTCCCAGAGTTCCTTTGCCACAATAAGATTCAGTGTGATGGGAATTTTTTAGATCGCTAGAAGTTTCATTGCAATTTAAAAAATCATTGCAAAAGTCCATCACCTCCCTAGCCACAACCCTCAACAATACTCCCTTCAAGACGATAACGATTCTGAACATCACCTTTAAAAACACTCATGTAGCGTTCAAATGGATACATCTAGTGTAAGAAAATTGGACCCAACATCTTCACCTCCCTTGTAATATGTACTACAAGATGAACCATGATATCAAAAAATGAAGGAGGAAAATACATTTCAAGCTGATACATGGTAACAATTACATCTTTCTATAATTTATTGAGAGTATCAGGATGTATCACTTTGTTGCATATTTCATTGAAGAAGAAATAGAGTCTTATGATTGCAAACCTTACATGCTTCGACAATATAGATCGAATAGCCACAGGTAAAATTTGTTGCATTAAGGTGTGAAAATCGTGAGATTTGAGACCTATCAACTTCAGATCTTTCATTGATACCAATCTATGAATATTAGAAGAGTATCTTTATGGAACCTTAATATTATACAAGCACTTACAAAAAATTATTTTTCTCCTTCTTTGACAAAGTGTAACAAGCTAGTGGTAAATATGTGCGTCGACCCATGATCTCCACTGATAATTCTTTTCTTATACCCATAAATTCTAAATCTTTTCTAGATTTGATGCCATCTTTAGTCTTTCATGGTATGTTCAATAGCGTACCAATGATGCTATCACAAATATTTTTTTCAACATGTATGACATCAATGCAGTGTCTAATTGCCAAAGATCTCCAATAAGGAAGATCCCAGAATATTGACCTCTTCTTGTATAGAGATTTGTCACATGCGAGTGTACGGATACTTGAACTCTTTCCAAAATCATTAACAATATGTTTCACCCTATCATATACAACATTTCCTGGTATATAGGTTTAGGAGCACTTCGCTCCTCAGTTGACCCATTAAAGGTTTTTTGTTGCCTTCGATAAGGATGCACTGGTGGGAGAAATCTCCGATGACCAAGATATATGATTTTATCACCATGTTTTAGTCTGATTGAATCAGTATTTTCTTCACAAACGGGACATGCTTTGTATCCTTTTATGCTATATCCAGACAAATTTCCATAAGCTGGAAAGTCATTAATCGTGCAAAACAACATAGCACGCAAACTGAAGATCTCTTTACGTGAAGCATCATATGCCATAATACCTTCTTCCCATAGTTTCATTAGATCATCTATTAGAGGTTGAAGGTAAACATCAATATCATTTCCAGGTTGCTTGAGCCCTGATATCAATATTGACAACATGACATACTTATTTTTCATACACAACCAAGGAGGAAGATTGTATATAACAATCATAACAGGCCACATGCTATGTTGGCTTCTTAATGTACCATAGGGATTCATTCCATCTGTAGAGAGTCCAAGTCTTAAGTTTCTTGGTTCTTTACCGAATTGAGGGTATAATAAATCAATTTTCTTCCATTGTGGTGAATCAGATGCATTTCGTAGGACGCCATCATCATTGGCCTTTAACTCCCCATGCCAAGACAAATTTTGTGCATCTGCTATATTAGCAAATAAGCATTGAAATCGTGGTATTATTGGTACATACCACATCACCTTGACAGGAGAGCCATTTTTAGCCTTAGCTGAATTTGTGGTCTTATACCTTGACGCACCACATTTTGGATAATTTATTAAATTACTATAGTCCTTCTGAAATAACACACAATCATTAAATTACTATAGTCCTTCTAAAATAACACACAATCATTTGGACATGCATGAATCTTCTTAGCCTGCATTCCCATTGGGCACATTATTTTCTTTGCTTGATATGTTGAAATTGGAAGCTCATTGCCTTCAGGAAGAATTTCCTTTAACAAAGACAACAGTGAAGTGAAACTCTTATCACTCCACCAGTTTTGAGCTTTAAGAGTATATAATCGTATCACAACACTCAACCTCGTGAACTTAGTACAACCCTTATGTAAAGGTTTTTCAGCATCATGGACAATGCTTACAAATAAAGAAGGTGGATCAATGACATTGCCCCGACAACTACGTAGCATCTCATCAACCATATCATCCTGAATCGGGTCATCCTGAATCAGTTCATCATTGAAATTATCATCATTATCTATATCTTCTATGCCACAACTATTAGTATCGACATTTTCTGATCCATTATTAATTTTCTCTCCATGCAATACCATTCATTATAACCTTGTATGATCCCATTGCATATGACATGATCCTTAATTTCCTCAGCAGTATCAACTTTCAAATTGTTACCACAATTTCTACATGGACAATAGAACCTATCTGTAGGTAGTTTCCTATGTTCCTCAGCAAATCTGATAAATTCATCAAGACCTTTGGCAACCTCTGGACTACAACGGTTCTTGATAGACATCCAACTTCGATCCATTTTCTATATCACATTAAAAATTAATTATAAAACTAAGCATTTAATATTGATATTATAAGCTGTAAGTTTTTATTGATAGGAATTTAATTACTTTTATACTAAAGTGTACCACCTATCCCATTTTTGAATATTTAATATCACTAGTAACTGTATAATGTATGTTTAGTTTTGAAAAAAAAATTCAGCAGCATTTCTCCTAAGTTCTCCAAGTACACCGATGTAAATGGTAAATAACCACTCACATATGTACCCAGAGAACAAATGAGGAAATACTACTAAAATTTTCTTCAAAACTAAACATACATTATATAGTTACATCCTAAGTGAGATTAAATATCCAAAAATAGTCCCAAACCGGGGACTATCCAAAATTTACTCCTATGAGTAAATTTTGAACGGGTTTCTAAGTTGATACATGCATAAATGTATTATTGTCATATTTATATATTAAGTTAAACATCATGCATCGATGATCTCATATATAAACCCTGAAGTGTCAATCTGAGACTACACAATGTATACCCTCATATTTCTGGAATGTATACATAATTATTACATATGTGATTGATAACAAAATGTAGATATGAATGAATGCATATTTTTATTATTAGTTGATTTACTAGTCAAAAAAATGGCACATTGGGAGAGTGAGAATATTATACCTCACTTGTAAGCTGAAGAAGAAATATATGCAAGTCAACAACAAGTCAATAGCACCTGCAACAACACAAATGCATGATTCAATTCTGTTATAATGTATTAATTAGGGGTCAGTATATATCAATTTTATAGGAGCAGTAACAAATTCAAAATTGACAAATTTTGATGATTCTGCAACTCAGCCGACACGGCTGTGCTACCCAGCACGGCCATGCTACCTGGTCAGTTGCTTGAAAGTAAGACGTAAATGGAGGAGTGAGGCGGCAGAGACAATACCTTGAGAAGAACTAGTCGGTGAGGAAGCTTGTGCGGGAAAAGAACCGGAGAGATGCGCACGACCCTTGCAACGCCTAAGGCATCATCGTTGTCAACTTTCAAGGAAGAAAGCACCAGAGAGAGAAGCAACGCCTAAGGCGTCATCGTCATCTAAGGAAAACAGCGCCGGAGATGGTGGTAAGGAGCATCGTCGTCGCCGAAGATGGTGGTAAGAATCTTGGGCGTCGTCGTCCAAGGAAAGCGGCGCTAGTTTGCCTCTTTTCGGACGAGGAGTTGGTTGAGGGAGGTCACCTTTGTAGAAGCGGCGCTGCCTTTCTTCAGGTGCAGGAGCGGGAATGGGGAGTAGCAGCAGCACCAAATGGCAACCTAAGCCTTACAATCAGGCTGCTATGTGCAATGTAGAAGACCTATAGCGTCAGTTTTGGGTAAAAAACCGACCCTAAAAGTCTATTAAAAAAACAGTGCCCAGTCTTAACCTATAGTGACGGTTTTTTAGGATAACTGACACTACAGACCACATCTGTAAGGTCGTTTATATATAAAAACCAACTCTAGAGTTCCAAAGCAGTGCCTGCATTTTTTGTTGACCCTATAGCATCGGTTATTTTAAGAAACCGACCATATAGATCGAGGCGTGAAGCCAAAATTGTGTGAATTTTCACCACGAGAAACCTATAAGGTTGGTTTTTATGATAAAACCAATGCAGTAGTCTATTAGGTCGGTTATTCTAGTAAAAACGATGCTATGGGCAGTGACGTTACTGACCAAAAATGTAGTAGTGATAGCTTGTAAGAGAACACCTTTTATCATGGTCATTTGCAAAGTCAGAATCAACATAACCGACAAGTGTCTCTGTGCTCTTGTCGAAACTGAGGCATATAGAATATATACCCTTAAGGTACCTAAGAATGGACTTGACTAATTACCAATGTAGCTTTCTCAGATTAGACATGTATTTGGTCACCATGCTAACTGCTTAAGCAATGTCTGGATGAGTGCAAATCATAGCATATATGATACTACCAACTGCATTGAATTAGGGAACATGAGACACGTAGTTTTCATCCTCTTCATATTGTAGAGACTCGATAGATGAGAGCTTGTAGAACTAGACACCTAAAGGAATAGACATAGGAGATGCATCAGACTTAGAAAACTATTATAGAACTTTCTTCACATACTTCTCCTGATTGAGAAATAACCTTCCAGCCTTGTGGCTTCTAATAATTTTCATCCCTATAATTTTCTTTGCTGCTCCTAAGTCTTTCATTTCAAATTCTCCACTAAGTAACTGCTTGAGACTGTGGATTTTAGAAATATCTATTATTGCAATAAACATGTCATCAACATAGAGAAAAGGGTAAATAAGAAACTCATAAGGAAGTTTCTTTAGGTAGACACAAACGTCATATCTGCTCCTGGAATATCCATGCTTGACCATGATAGAATAAAATTTACGATGCCACTGATGTGGAGATTGCTTCAAGCTATAAAGAGACTTCTTTAGTAAACACACATGGTCGTTCTTTGTAGAATAAACATAACCTTCATGTTTTTGCATGTAGATCTATTCTTCTAAGTCACCATGAAGGAATGTGGTATTTACATCAAGTTTCTCAAGCTCTAAATCATATCTAGCAACTAATGCCAATAGAAATATGATGGATGTGTGTTTGAAAACATGACAAAAATATCATTGTAATCTATACCTTCCACCTGACTGTAGCCTTATGAAACTAACTGCACTTTAAAACTTGCAGTAGTATCTCCGGGACCAACTTCCATCCTTTTGAATACCCATGTGCATCCAACAATCTTCTTTCTAGTAGGAGGATTTATAAGTACCCAAGTGTTGTTCCTTTGAAGAGACTCCATCTCTTCCTTCATAGGTAAAATCTGGATTAGACACAACTTCAACATAGGTAGATGGTTCACCAATTGTATTTGTCTCTTCTGCAGTAGCCAAGGCATATACAATAATGCAATTTGAATGCCTTGCAGGTGGCCTGATATGTCTTTTTGGTCTCCTAGAGGCAATGCTATATGTCTGTTATTCAGGATTGTCATCTTCATTATCATTTGGATTTTTCTATACATCAACAGGAGGTGACGGGCTGTGTGCACTGACTTCAAGCTCCACCTGCTCTGTGGAACTCTAAGAACATGTAATAGAAGAACTAATGCCATCTCATTTTGTAGAAAACATAGAAGACTCATAAAATGCAACTTTCTTTCAATCAAGAACTTTTATGAGTTTGGCTCGGTGCACAAGAATTTGTATCCCTTCACACCATCAACATAACCCAGAAAATTACACTTTTTCACTCTAGGATCAAGCATTCCTTCATTTGAATAGACATATGTAGGGCAACTAAAATATGTAAATTTACAGGATGACGTCCAGACAAAACCTCTTCAGGAGTTTTAAAAGTAAGGGGGTAGATGGAGAATAGTTGACAAGGTAGGTTGCATTAGAGATGGCTTCGACCTAAAAATCTTTACCAAGACATGCACTGATTAGAGTGCTTTGTGCACGATCTAGAAGAGTTGTCTTCATGTATTCTACAATGTCATTATGCTCAGGTGTATCTCTAGTTGTGTGGTATCTTGCAATACCTTCAGATCAGCAAAATTCATTGAATTCAGAAGAACAAAACTACATGTCATTATTTGTCCTTAGTGTTTTGATGCACATTCTAATTTCCTTTTCAACTAGCATCTTCCACTTCTTAAACTGATCAAAAGCATCAGACTTATGCTTCAGAAAATACACCCAAATTTTCCTTGAGAAATCATCAATGAAGGTAAGCATATTTATGGCACTATCCTTAGAAGGCACTTGAGAAGGATCCCAGACGTCAGAATGAATATAATCAACAATACCTTTTATAGTATGGTTTGTAGTTGCAAAACTGACATTTTTCTTCTTTCCCATTATATAGTGCTCATAGAAATCCATCTTTTCAGTACTAATATCACCTAGAAGTCCTATTCAACTTAGTAATTTGAGAACTTTCTGACTCATGTGTCCCAGTCTCATATGCCACAATTTTGTGGTATCTAGATTTGAAGTGGTTGAGGAAGACACGTCAGTATCTACACTGGTCACAGTTTCACCAAGCATCATGTGAAGGTTTCTAGGAATACATATTCCCTTAGTCATAACATTGTCTCCTTTGATAATGGACAAGATTCCATTTTCAACATTGTATGGAAAACCATTTGCTTCAAGTAAGCTAATTGAGATGAGATTCTTCTAAAGGCCTTTAACATGACTGACCGGCCTAAATCGTGCGTCCTAAAATTGGAGGCGTATTTGAGGTAGTCGAGCCTTCGCATTTATAACCCGAATCCTTCTAGGCCCCCGCAACTTTGTTTACGGGGTCGAAGTAGTCATACAGGGTCGAACACAGGGACAAGGTGGGTTGTGTTGACGACTCTGAATCGACACTCTACACTCCGGTGGATATAAAGAGATATTAAAGTTCCCCGAAGGGAACAACAAGATGTCACGATTAAATCAAAGAAAACTATCTCCAACTGGAGCTACAAGAAAGATTAAGATTTTTTCATTTAGCAGTTTTTAGGAATTTTCATGCAACAGAAAATAGAAAGATAAACTGCAGTTTAAGGCGTAATGCAAGGGATAGGACTTTAGAAAGACAAGCGGTAGCAGTAACACCCTGCACCCCTCCTCTCAGAGTGGGTGCCTCTAACCAAGCTTCAACACCCCTCTCGAGGTTGCTGGACTCAAGTTAGAGTGGAATGATACTAAAACAACTCCGTTCCGGGAACTCTCGTACTCCAGAATCGGACCGAACACTAGAGCCACAACCCAACTCTCGAAGTAGTTGCGACGGGAAAGACGATTCGGTAGCTAAGCGAAACGTGATCCAAAACATGCAAGCTAGAGTTCAGATATCCAACACAGAAGTTACCCAATCATAAGGCACTAAGCATTAAACAAATAGCAATTAAGCATTTCTATTTCCATCAGCAATAAGGGTCTTAATACAATGCGTAAGCTAAGAATTTAAATAACAGAATTAAAGATAGATGTCGCCTCCTTGATGTAGAAGGGCGACAGACTACTACTACTCCCAGCTTGATACCGTCCAGGGACCCATCCCGGTACAGCCGTGTCGGGCGGCACGAACTCTCGAACTGCACGCCTAACAGACGACTGTATCGTTCGAAGACCCTGGCCGATACGCTCATGTCGGGCGGCACACCCTCTCAGGCGGCACGACTGACGGGCCGAGCGTATCGGGTTCGGTATCGTGTCGGCCATGGATTTACATATATTACTGTCGGGCATTGCTGTCGGGCACTCGTGTCGTGTATCTACATCGGTCGATATCGGCCCTCAATGTCGTCCGGTACAGTCCTAGGTGAACCGATCCCCTCCCTCTCGGGATGAGGAAGAGCTCACCTAGTGTCGCCCGGTACGAGCACTGGGGCACGATACGGTTGCTCTCGCACTTCTCTCGCAGATAGCTCAAGTCCCCCACTGTCCGAACTGTGAACTGGCCATCCGTCCCGACCTATCCAACCCCCGATGTCTCTGACCCGTCTTTTCGGCTTCCTGTAGCTACTATTTATACCGGCGGTTGAAGGAGTTATGGTGCTGGAAACGCCACGTAGCTCCCTTATACACCGGTCGATGGATGTGGACGGCCGATACAGGTATGTCTTCGGCGCGAGGTGCTGGCTATCGGTCACGTGGCTGGCGGCACGCCTGCCGGTGGGTGGCTGTGTCGCCCGATGAGTTTGGTCGTCGATGCGGCTTTGGATCCCTGTCGGGTAGACGGTATGTCGGCCGACACGTCCTCCTTGCGCAGCGCCCTTCTCCGCCGATCATTCTCGTGTCGCCCAGCCCCTGTCGGGCTGGGTTGTATCGGGCGTCAGGAAGGTCGAGACGGGCTTAGACTTATTGTGGGCCGGAATCGGCCTTATTGCACCAAAACAAGGAAAACTCTGTTGAAGATAGGAAAAATTGGAATAAGAGCGTTGCTTGGCCAATTATTGCGAAAATGCTAATAAAATAGAGGAAAATAGTAGAAAAGTTTAGTTTTGATAACAGAATAAAGGGCAAAAACGTCACAAAATTTGGTGTTATCAACTCCCCCAAACTTAGCTTTTTGATTGTCCTCAATCAATATTTAAACTAAACTTTGTGTTGCTTCTTCTTGCACAGCCAAACTTTAAGGCTAAAGGGTAGCACAAGCTTTGCGATGTCTTGGAGGTAATGTTGTCTTAATGCGAACAAAAGACCTTGCCCTACTTGCCTTATTATTTAAGTAAAAAAATTTCCTCTCCACAGCTTCAGCGAGACTTTGGTGTATGGTTCCGAAGTTAGCTTCCACACCAAACAACTTTATTTTAGGGGCAGAAAGTTGTGTATAGGGTAGGCTAAAGCTTTTTGGGTTTTTTTTCTTGTTTCCCATCAGTCCATCCAGGTAAGGGTCCGTTAACGGGCAAGTGGTCCCTGCAGTCCAAGCCAGTTGGCTTTAGAATAGTGATTTCACATCCTACGTACCACTGCCCCGGATCTACCATGCCTAAAGATGGGTACTTTTGGAAAACAAGGGTGTATGTATATATATATATATATATATTTTTTCTTTTCTTTTATTGGGCACAACTCTCATGCTTTTATTCACGCTCATAAGGCTTCTTTCCCTTTTTGGGATTTTGGCTGGGTAAGGGAAAACAAAAGAGATATCTGCTGTTTGGGCAGCTTTTTCCTTCTCCATACTCGTCTCTTAGCTGTTTGCGAGATTATTATTTTTTGAAAATTTTTGGATGGCAAGGCACAATCTTTTGTTTGTTTGAGACAACATTATCAGAAAGATATGACAGAACTTGTAACTCGTTAAAATATACAGAAAGTAAACTTTGCAAGAAGTCACAACAGGTTTTTATTATCATTACAGCAACTTTGTACATATGCATAGGGGACAAAATAAGCAAAATTTTCAAAATTTTCAGAAATTTTGGTATAAACTTATATATGTACACATGATATAGGAAAGAAAAAAAGGATAAAGAACAAAAGAATAAGGAATTTAAGATAAAGAACAAAATAATAAGGAATTTAAGTCAGAGAGATCAGAAGATTTTTGTACCTCCCTCACTGGTACATGGTACCCCCCCCAAACTTACTCCACACTCTGTCCCAGAGTTGTGAAGTAGATGAGGTAAGGAAATGTTAATCAGTGAGGGTTAGATGATCAGCGCGCCTGGGCTAGATAAGAGCTCCCACACATATTCTCCTCTTTTGCTGTGATAGTCGATGTGGAGGAGCTGATCAGGCGTTGCCTCATTTGCCATCCATTCCAGGACGAAGATGCCGCAGTCGTTGGATAGTTGAATTTGCTGCGGGCTGCGGTGGTAGAACTGGAGTTCATGCCAGCTTACTGCTTGCATTCCCAGAAATGGTTGTATCAGTGCTGCTATATCGATATAGTACTTTCGTACTAATCGTTCAAGAGATGTCATCGCTGTCGATGTACAAGGCACTGGATGGTCTTTATTGCTGTCCGAGCTGTTGTAGAAAATCACTGCTCGTTGTTGGGTGTACACCGTTAAGAGCGTCCAGTGGTTGTTGTGCAGGATTGGAAGGAGAATGGTATCCGGGACTCTGCATTCCAATTCTGCTAGGAAAGCTTCCTTTGCCCCTTGTTCATCGGCTAGGCAAATGTCGTTGAACAGCATTGGATCTGCTATGTATGCATGTTCAGACTTGTTTCGTAGTATCTGGATGTAGGCGACCGCCACAGATAACGCCAGACACCCTCCCTCTTTTACCATGTCCCTTAAGTCGTCAATCGGGACTATGACATCGCCTGACGAGTAAGCTATGTCTGCAGGGTTGGAGTCATCCAACTTCATGTGGATTTCGTTGACCTATTTTTGTGTGAGGGTAGCGCATGAGAAACGGTCGAAGTTGTGGATTGACTCCTCTAGGTTCTGGGGCGAGGCATGTTCGTCATGTCCGAAAACTTGCCGCAAGATGTTTATCTGTTTGCCTGCCCCGCAGATGTTCGTCTCTGCTTCTGCTTCTTTTTTAGGAGAGCTGCTGTGTTGAGATGACTCTTCTTCTTGTTCACCATCCAGCAGCTCTTCTGGTATCCCCACGTCTCGGAAGTAGCGCTTGTCCTTTATCAGCAGCAATGCATATTTGCTTCTGAGATTGTAGAAGTTATTATTCTGGAGTTGCTTGAAGTATCCGAAGATATGTATCATCTCCATGGCTATGAGGACTATGAATGCGCTATTTCCACTTCCCTCCTCTTCTTGGACTGGGAAGTCCCTTAGCAAGTAGAAATTCCAGACGCCGCTGTGGCGCTGGACTCCATACTTGATGACCCGGTGGAGACGTAGCGGCAGCAGTCTTAGCTTTACGTCCTTTGGGTGTAGGAACGTACTTCCTGTGTGCAGGACCTCTTTGCTGCAGCAGCAGTGCAGTTGGACATCATGATTTCGGAGGTCGGCAATGCACAGGAACCAGTTGTTTCTGTGTTTGTAAGGGGCCAGCACCAGTTTCGGATTGTGCACTTCAATGTAATCCAACATACTTTCTACATGCGTAGAATTGTACAACCCCATCATTAGTCTTCTTGCTAGGGTTGGGGTGGCAGCGTAAATTGTATGTTGGCCTTTCTTCTTGTTGGTGCTTTCTATAATGGCCCCTTGTAGTACTCTGAACAAACTTTTCCCTACAACGGCCTTGGCACGGAAGATGTTTCTCAGAGTTCCCCGCTGCACCGAGAAATAACCGTCGCTCCAGAGTACCTCTTCCTCATCGGCTTGCGATCTTAGGACCATGTTGAGCAGTTTCTGGTCTCTGATCGTTAGATATCCTATGACCCTTCTGTCAAAGTCAGCCATTTCGAAAGAAGGTATCTCTGTCGGTGCGGAGAAATCGGTGATGTCGGCCTTTGAACTCCTTCCTCTGGGGAGGTGTCTTTCGTTTGCAGTGCGGATGTCCCCCCCCCTCTCCCTCGGATACATCAGAAGAGCCTTCCCCGACGCTGATATCTTCGTTGTTATCCTCAGCTTCATCAAAGGGGGCTGAGGGAGCGGCCTCATTCAGGTCAAAAGGGCTTTCTTGTCTGGAAGGAGCTTCATAGCCTTTCCCTTATGAAGAATTTCCTCCGGTTGCTGATGACGATCTTCCGGAGGAAGAGGTGGATGCTGATGATCCTGACGACGCTCTTGATGACGAGGATTGAGAGCCCAAACCAGGAGGCGACGGCGATCTTCTCGGCTTCCTTGGGCGTGGATGGTCATCCTCCCTGTTCAGCCTCCCCTCGATCTCGCTAAGGCACTACAGAACTTGTTGAAGCGTGGCATTCACTGCCTCTAGCCGGCCAGGTAGGCTGGCTAAAGCCAGCAGCTCTCGTTCCTGCCTATCCAGCCTCTGTTCGAAAAATGAAAACTTGCGGGTTAGGGAAAGAAATGTAGTAGAATGGTTTTCTGTTACCTCCCGCAAGAAATCGAGTTCTTGTCCTAGCATCATTCCGAGCGAAGGAGGGTTTTCCGCTTGTCTCCCCCTTGACCTCGAAATGCTCCTCCCGTGCGAAGGTCTACCTGACGAGGCAGAACCTACTTCTATTGTCTGCGCGGCTGATGCTTCTGGGCGAGGTGTCGGTGCTGCCCCGCCCTCTTGTTGTATCGGAGGAGACCGTGTTGTGGGGGACGGATGCTGCCCCATATCGACGTTGTCGATGATCTCCTCAATAACTGCAATAGGTGACTTTGGTGGTGGTGTCGGCATCACCTGTGCTCTTTCGATCTCCATTTGTAGGATATCGGTGAATACCTCATCGCTGACATCCGGTTGTAATTCATCAGTTGCCCTTAAGGGCGCAGTAGAAACTACGGGGACCGCAGCCGTCTCTCTTGTTGCAGTTCCAGTCCTTGTCTCGGCGACCTCCACGATCGCCGGTTCTTCTCTTGCCACCGCTGGCCTTGTTGTCGTGTCTGTCGTCAGTGGCTCCGAGGCAATGAGCCGCTCGGCAGGAGCTGTTGAAGATACATCCTGTCGAGTACCCCGCGGGATGGGCCCTCTGGTGATTCCCCGCTCTTGGCTTCTTGGGGGTGGAGCGCAGCTTGCGCCTGCTGCCACAGCCTCGATCTCGGCCGTGGTGAATACTAGCATTTCTGCGTCGTAGGCAGCGCAACGAGGAAGCGGGAGAAGGATCTTCGTCCTTGCGAACTTATAGAAGTAACTCCACCCCTCCTTCTTTATTATACCCGACCTCATGAGGTACTTGAGGTCGATCAACTCGTCCCCTCTCGTTCTTGAGAGGCTGCGCGGCTCACGCGGGTACCCCAACCCCACCGCGATTAGGTTCACGATGCCACCCATGCAATATTCCTTGGTGGCATCCTTTATTGGGTGCAGCCTGTTCAGCAAGAAGCACCCTAGGTTGATAGTCCGGCCCTCCATCATGTGCCACATGACGTGGAGTTACTCGGAGTAAATGTTGCTGGACTCGTTCTTGCTGAAGAGGAGGCACGCCACCAGCTTGTGTATTATCCTCCAGAAGCATGAGTGCACTGCCGCCACCTTGCTCCCAGGTTTGAAAGAGGACTCCCCAGTTAGCTTTTCCCAGATATCTACGGGGTTGAATCCGTCCCCTTTGGTGATTCTTTCACCGTTATCTAGTCTCCCTCTCTCCTCTTCGCTGGAGGAGAAAATCTGGTTGAGTAGCTTCTCCGAAATGACGTGCTCTGCATTGTAAAGTCGCCCCTGGAGTCTGTCTTCTCCGCCATACTTTCTGGCTTCAGCAGGTGTATTCTTTACTCGGTGAAGGGACGCCATGAACTCCTTCGTGAGCTCTGTGTAGGAGGCGGATAGGCTGAAGAAGATTTGCCTCAGACCGGCTACAACAAGTATGTCCTCCAGTCTCCCGAAGATGCCCAACTGCATGAAGGATGACTGGTGGCCGAACCTGCTCGGCCTGTAGAGCTTGGTCCCTAGTTCAGCATATCTGCGGCCGTGCTCCTCATCTCTTGGCACGAACCTTCCCGGCGTGTGATCCAGGGAATCTGCTGTTGGGGCAGGTGCTGCAGCTGGAGTGGCCGCTTCTTCTGTTCTCACCCTCTTTCCAGATGTTGAGGGTCCAGCTGCTTCAGGGTTCGAGCGCTTCTGCCCGACTGTTGTCGCCTCTGCCTCTGGCTCGGTGACAACTCTCATGCCTTGCTCGTCAATGAGCCTAACAGTTATCTTCGTGCGTGCCATCCCTATCATCAATCAAACAAATGTTGTTTTGTTATTAACGGGAAAATTAATAAAGGGAAAGGCACCCCGACACGACTGTATCGGGCCTTGAGACAAGATCAGGTAAAGCTTGCCCGATACAACTGTGTCGGACGATACGGTCAAAAGAAACTGAGTGCCCGGCAGGGTCTTGAAAGAGCGCTTCCCGATACAAGAATAAACGCGCGGTACAGTCGCTGCCCGTCACAGATGTATCGGGCAGGCGCGAGAGAAGCGTGTCGCGCGATACAGTGTCGGGCGACAAGAAAATCAACGTTAAATCCTCGCCCGATACATCGTGTGCGATAAAGGTCTGTATCGGGTATGCTCGGGCGATAGGGCTGTCGCGCGATACCTTTGTTTTCCCTAAGGTTTTGCGCGTCATGGGCTCGAAAGGGGTCTCTGCGCGACACGGGAGCGGAGAGCAAGAAAAGTACTGCGCGATACGGTAGCTGAAAAAAAGGTAAAGTCCGGGAGCGCGACACGGTAAAGTTTTCGCCTTATATATAGCGGCCGGATGTCGCGGTAAAACCATTCCCTCCCGAGACGGGCGCAATCTGTATGTCGGTTGGTGTGCCGCCCGATTCGGCCTGTAAAGTTGCTAGACCAGACTTCGCCCGACCGATACAAGATTTTTCGGGACAAAACTCCGAAGTAAAACCCACTTAGAGAAAGAGGCGACAGGCGGGTAAAACATCATTGGCCTAAGGCTAAACCCGGCCTCAGATGGTATTACCCATCCTGGCAAAACTAAAGCGGTGGCCCTTAAAACAAAAAGAGTCAGCACACGTGCGCATGCACTGACTCGGGCCTTATTACAGTCCATAATGTTTGTAATGTCTGCCTTGCAAGAAAGTAAACAACATCCTATTCTAGGAAAATAAAACACGGGCTGCCTCCCGAGGAGCACTGCATTTCCTGTCTACAGCTAGACATCTTTCAGCTTCTTCATCTTGATCTATCTTTTAGCTGGTTCGGTGTTAGACGGGATCTTCCCTACAGAATTCTTCATAATCTCGGCGAGCTGTGCTAGCTGCTGGTCGATTTGGCACTGATGTGTCTGCATATCTGCCAACTGGACCTGCAACGAGTTCAAAACCCCTGAATTGGACAGCGCACTTTGCGCTAACTGGTGATTAACGGTGTCCTGTTTCTTGACAAAATCGAACAACTGGCCGATCACTTCGGATTGGTTCACCCCTTTCTCCTGTTCACGGGGCGGGCCTTGGTACTTTCCTGGTGCTTGGAAATTACCTTTTGCTGGCTGGAACTGGCTGTTCTTGGTGTATTGGCCTGACCCCCCCCCCCTCTTTTCAAAAGGTTGCACGGGCCTGGCCAGGGTGTTTAGCTGCTGCGAGTTCTCGGCCGCGTCTTTGTTGCCATAATTAAATCCAGGGTGGTCTGGTCTCTTGAAGCTCATGTAGGATACATTCTCGGTCCGTTCTTCTTCCGAGTCGGAGTCACTATCGGTGCCGGGTTTGGTGTAGATGCAGTTGTCCACCCCATGTCCTCCTTCACCGCAGGTAACACATTTCATGACTTTCTCAACTTGCTTCTTCCCCCTTCCGCCATGATCCTTCAGTTGTTTCACATCTGTTGCTATCCTTTGAATCTGAGAAGTAATGTTTTCCAGAGCCTTGGACTCAAGAGAGGTTCCTTCCCCTGCCTTCTTCGCCTGCCCTCTATCGGATCTGTCATAGTCAACATCGGCCTTCAACTCAGCCATGTTCCTAATGATCTTTTTGGACTTGCTTGGCTTCTTCCCTAAGAAGTCACTTCCTGTTGCTGCATTCAGCGATACCCTTTCATCGGGAGTTAGCCCATTGTAGAAGGTGGAGACCAGGAAACCCTTTTTGAAATTGTGGTGAGGGCAGTCCCTCTGATATTCCAGATATCGTTCCCAGGCGTCGTGGAGGTTTTCATTTGGCTTTTGCATGAAAGACGTAATTTTTAACTTGTTCCTCATCGTCTTCTCAGTCGGGTAGAACTTGTTTACAAATGCGTCAGCCAGTTCTCCCCATCCATTCAGCGCTTGGTGGGGTAGCCCAAGGTACCATAATAGAGCCTTATCCTCCAAAGAGAAGATGAAACCCTTGCAGTAAATGACCTCTTGGGGAACCCCTCGCATGTTTATGGTGTCGCAGATATTCTTGAAAGCATCAAGGTGATGGTAAGGGTTGTCACTCTTAGAACTCCCCCTGAAGCTTTTATTTTGAATCATGGAGATCACAGATGGCTTGAGCTCAAAGTTTGTAGCATTGAACTTTGGGATGATAACGGGGCACCTCGATCTATTGGCCTTGGTAGAAGCCAATTCTCTCAGAGTTTTCTCTTCTTCCTCCGAGTCGTCACTGTTGCTGGCGTCTCGGCGTCGCTCCCGGTTATCATGATTCCTCCTGTGTCTCCGACGACGTCTATGCTGATGATGCTCTTCCTCATGCCCTGGTGATTCTAGATCTTCTTGTCGCTCATGATCACTATACCGGTCGTCGTCTTCCGGTGGAGGCGAAGCTGGCCTCCCTCCCGGGCTTTCGTTTCCAGAAGGTGGCTCTACGCGAGGAGGCATGGTTGACAGTCTCGGTGTTCAGTAGATCAGAGTACCTGAAAACCGCATAAAAATCATGTTTAGAAAATTATAATTGGGGTAAAGAATAATGCTTAAAGTAAAAGAAAAAGAAAAAGAAAAAAAGTGATGTCAAGCCTATTTCTAAGCTTGAGGCACGGGAGTGTAGTTAGTGGATTCGGATTCGTCAACAGTGCCATTTGCCTTGTCCCCGGCAACGGCGCCAGAAAGTTGACCGGCCTAAATCGCGCGTCCTAAAATTGGAGGCGTATTTGAGGTAGTCGAGCCTTCGCATTTATAACCTGAATCCTTCTAGGCCCCCGCAACTTTGTTTACGGGGTCGAAGTAGTCATACGGGGTCGAACACAGGGACAAGGTGGGTTGTGTTGACGACTCTGAATCGACACTCTACACTCCGGTGGATATAAAGAGATATTAAAGTTCCCCGAAGGGAACAACAAGATGTTACGATTAAATCAAAGAAAACTATCTCCAACTGGAGCTACAAGAAAGATTAA
Source organism: Alisma plantago-aquatica (assembly GCA_963693085.1). NCBI lineage: Eukaryota > Viridiplantae > Streptophyta > Magnoliopsida > Alismatales > Alismataceae > Alisma > Alisma plantago-aquatica. The sequence continues at coordinate 771,637,683 of OY856413.1, read as the reverse complement.
GATTTTGTCATTTAGCAGTTTTTAGGAATTTTCATGCAACAGAAAATAGAAAGATAAACTGCAGTTTAAGGCGTAATGCAAGGGATAGGACTTTAGAAAGACAAGCGGTAGCAGTAACACCCTGCACCCCTCCTCTCAGAGCGGGTGCCTCTAACCAAGCTTCAACACCCCTCTCGAGGTTGCTGGACTCAAGTTAGAGTGGAATGATACTAAAACAACTCCGTTCCGGGAACTCTCGTACTCCAGAATCGGACCGAACACTAGAGCCACAACCCAACTCTTGAAGTAGTTTCGACGGGAAAGATGATTCGGTAGCTAAGCGAAACGCGATCCAAAACATGCAAGCTAGAGTTCAGATATCCAACACAGCAGTTACCCAATCATAAGGCACTAAGCATTAAACAAATAGCAATTAAGCATTTCTATTTCCATCAGCAATAAGGGTCTTAATACAATGCATAAGCTAAGAATTTAAATAACAGAATTAAAGATAGATGTCGCCTCCTTGATGTAGAAGGGCGACAGACTACTACTACTCCCAGCTCGATACCGTCCAGGGACCCATCCCGGTACAGCCGTGTCGGGCGGCACGAACTCTCGAACGGCACGCCTAACAGACGACTGTATCGTTCGAAGACCCTGGCCGATACGCTCATGTCGGGCGGCACACCCTCTCAGGCGGCACGACTGACGGGCCGAGCGTATCGGGTTCGGTATCGTGTCGGCCATGGATTTACATATATTACTGTCGGGCATTGCTGTCGGGCACTCGTGTCGCGTATCTACATTGACCGATATCGGCCCTCAGTGTCGTCCGGTACAGTCCTAGGTGAACCGATCCCCTCCCTCTCGGGATGAGGAAGAGCTCACCTAGTGTCTCCCGGTATGAGCACTGGGGCACGATACGGTTGCTCTCGCACTTCTCTCGCAGATAGCTCAAGTCACCCACTGTCTGAACTGTGAACTGGCCAGCCGTCCCGACCTATCCAACCCCCGATGTCTCTGACCCGTCTTTTCGGCTTCATGTAGCTGCTATTTATACCGGCGGTTGAAGGAGTTATGGTGCTGGAAACGTCACGTAGCTCCCTTATACGCCGGTCGATGGATGTGGACGGCCGATACATGTATGTCTTCGGCGCGAGGCGCTGGCTATCGGTCACGTGGCTGGCGGCACGCTTGCCGGTGGGTGGCTGTGTCGCCCAACGAGTTTGGTCGTCGATGCGGCTTTGGCTCCCTTTCGGGTAGACGGTATGTCGGCCGACACGTCCTCCTTGCGCAGCGCCCTTCTCCGCCGATCATTCTCGTGTCGCCCAGCCCCTGTCGGGCTGGGTTGTATCGGGCGTCAGGAAGGTCGAGACGGGCTTAGACTTATTGTGGGTCGGAATCGGCCTTATTGTACAAAAACAAGGAAAACTCTGTAGAAGATAGGAAAAATTGGAATAAGAGCATTGCTTGGCCAATTATTGCGAAAATGCTAATAAAATAGAGGAAAATAGCAGAAAAGGGTAGTTTTGATAACAGAATAAGGGCAAAAACGTCACAAAATTTGGTGTTATCAATGACCAACGTTTGAGACAATTCGGATAACACCATCGAACATCTGTATGTAGATTGACTCAATGTCTATAGTCTTAAAGGTGGTATCGTTCGCCATGTTTACTATGCCTCCATCAAAGTGTTCATAAGAAGAAACCAATCTCTATATGGACACATGTGGTGTGAACAGTCGGAGTCCGGAATCTAGGAAGTTTGATAATTGATGGATGAGGAAGAAGATGATGATGCTATAAGAACTTAATCTGGATCTTCTCGTGCTACATTAGCATCTGCAGGTTGTTCTTATTTTTTATTCTCCCTCTTCTTCTTGTTCTGTAACTTGTAGTAGTCATCAACTATGTGTCTAGTCTTCTTACAATATTTACATACCTTCTTAGATTTTGATTTAGATATGTGTCTCCTTCTTGTTATTTTCCTTTTCCTTTGTTTGACCCCTCACCATAAGAGCCTCTGACCGACTCTCGCTAGAAGAAGCAATTAAATCTTTGTCAACCATGGTCTTTGACAGCAACGATGATATAACATCCTCTACCTTGATTAAAGATTTTCCATACATAATAGTTTTATGAAATTACTTGTATGAGGGAGGCAAAGAACATAACATAATAAGGGCTTTATCTTCATCTTTTAGTTTAATAATTATGCTTTCCAGATCCATAATAATAGAAGTAAACTTGTCAATGTGATCATCGACAGAACTACCTTCCACTATGCACAGCAGGTAGAGACGTTGTTTATGATAGAATTTGATTTAGAGAGACTTCGTCACATAGAGGTCTTCGAGTTTCTTCTAAATCCCTGCTGCATTATTTTTTTGACAACTTTAACCAAAAACTTGTAATCCAAGGATAGCTGGATGGCGGTAAGAGACTTTTGGTCCATCTCATTCTTTTCTTTGTCATTCATAGTGGTTGGCATCTTCTGGATCTCTTCTAGAGCTGCAACGACTCCTTGTTGAACAAGCACACTACGGTCTGAAATTGATTTTGCAATCAGACTTCTCGATCTTGTATAGACTCGGCATTGTTCGGATCTTGAACCCGAAGCTCTGATACCACTTTGTTAGGATTTCGAACGATAGTTCTTATGAAATAACAAGATGGCAATAAAGAAAACGATCACAAAATCAAAGAACACAAGATTTACGTGGTTCGGTTGAGATGACCTACTCCACTGGAAGGGACGAAAGAACATTCTTAAAAGAGACAAAGTACACCCTAAGTATGGCAGTTTTCGTCTGCATAAACAGAATACATAATGATGTTAAAAGTTCTAACCATAACACATAGTTATACATATCGGATCTCTATTCAGATCAGGAATAATTTTAGACCGGATCTATAGTCGGATCAGCATAATCTTTGGAGGCACATAACGGAAACGCAAGCAAAAAAAAGCCTTAAATCCTGAAAGAATCAACTCTTTAGATGCGTTCCTCTATATGTCGATATTTCATTCGGCTGTCTCGTATCTTCCTTTCCTGGTCCTATGTTTGCTTTGCTCCTCGCCCCTAACGTAAGATATTCCCCAGTTTTTTATTTTTACCTTTGCTCATGGCTATGGGCTTTTTCTTCTTAAATTAACTTTTGCTCGTGGCTGCTAACAATGTCTTTTATCCCATCTTCTTCTGCACGAATAGTTGAGCATCCTACAAATAAAACACAATTGCATGGTACTATTTTGTGCTGTGTGTAAATTTAGTTTTAACTAGTACAAGCTTAAACCCCCAACCCAACTTTGTGGTGTAGAGGAGGACGGCAGTAAGGTTGGGGTTGTAAAGCGCCTGTCGCCTACCTGCAAGGAATATATCGGGAGGAGGAGAAAATCAGAGCAGCTATTCTCCTCCCTTGAACAAGTGTTTGTTTGAGTTTTCACTGCTGAAGCCCAGGCCCTCCCAAGTTGGGCTGGAGGGTGCTTTTCCTTTTGTAGTTTATTGCCGCGGGGTAGAGAGATAAACAGAAAATAACACACCTGGTGGCGCCAATACCCTTCCCTCCTCTCCTATTACTCTGTATATACCTCCTGTACTCACAGTGCTGAGCAGCTGGATCGTTTTTATTTAATACGGAGGGAAGGGAAGGACTGAAACAGTTAACGTCCTATCACGGCCGGACTGAACCACCTGCGGGCATACGACCCTTTTTTGTCCCAGAGTTGCAGCAGGTGTTCACGAGGCCGTGGCAGGCTCTGGTTTCCCGCTTTGAAGAAAGCTAGCTAATTGGAAGCCATTACAAACCTCTTATTTTCCCTCCTTTATTATTATTAACAGCGGTACTTCCTTTCTTTTGTTACTATGGATCTCAAACCACAGTAAAAGGTTGAAAGAGTAGATCTCTACTGCTCAGGTTCTTAGATGTCTTATTAGTGAAGGCTCTTATATACTTTTACCGGCTACTGGCCGCTCGTACTCCATCAGCTAGCACAGCTCAGCTGCAGCACCAGCAGGAGCAGAGGGAGAGGCGCCGCGCAGATGGGTAGAGCAACTAGATGGTTGAGAGGCCTCTTGGGCGGGAAGAAGCAAGCGAAAGGTGCCGCCGGACAGAAACCCAGCAACTCAGCTGCTGTCTGGGAAGAGCAGCCGCAAGGGAAGGGTAAGAAACGGTGGACCCTGACGAAGACCGACGACGGTGAAGCCGTTCGGCCGGAATGCTCGAGGTGGGCTTCGACAAAGGATGGCGATAAGGAGAGGGACGTCGCTGGTAAACGCGATGTAACCGTGGCGGCAGATGCGGCCGCGGTGGCTGTTGAGGTAGTGAGGTTGACGAGCTGCGAGGGTGCTGGGAGGGAGAGGGGATTATTGGCATTGCGCTTTGGCAAGCATGGAGACTGGTGGGCTGCTGTTTGCATCCAGACGGCATTTCGTGGCTTCTTGGTAATCTCTGTAATTAGCTGCTTTATATGTATACATATTAGATAGGTCACTCATCTCTCGGCCACTCGCTTGCTTCCCTAAATTTGCAGGCTAGGAAAGCACTGCGAGCTCTCAAGGCACTCGTGAAGCTTCAAGCACTAGTGCGTGGCTACCTCGTCCGCAAGCAAGCCGCCGCGACGCTGCACAGCATGGAAGCTCTGATTCGAGCACAGGTCACGGTTCGGATGCACAAGTTCGGAGTCCTTCCAAAGTCGTCGTCGTACGGTGCCGACGTCCACCAAAAGGACATCAGGCATTACCCACTGGAAGTCCGACCTAGGCGATCACTGGTACGTACGTTCTGTTTTCTCTCTCGCAGCAGCTAGAGTGATCTTGGAATAAGAGCTAGCGCAGCTTCACTCTCGCTGTCACAATTCCTTGTGCAGGAAAGGTTGGATGATTCCAGGAGCGAGAACGCCACGGCATCGTTCCATAGTCGGAGGATGTCAGCCAACCTGGACCACGCATCCAGCGGGTTTGACGACAGTCCCAAGATCGTGGAAGTCGACCCGGGCAGGAACAACCGGAGGACGTCGGATTGTGTCAATCCGACACCGACACCGTCGGAGGAGTACTCCACCACCGACGACACGCCCCAGTCCCGTTCATCGCCACTGACAATCAACACCCCGCCGTCCCGCATCGTCACACCATCTGCAGCTCCGGACTGGGAGCTCGACCAACAATGCCACCGTAGGTCGTTGCCAGCCACGGCTCACAGCACTCCGCGCCTTCCACGAACCTCCCCAGCCAAGAGCGCCTGCGGCTGGTCGGAAGTCGTCCGGCCTCCCCGATGGGAACACGGTCACCAGCTGAACCAACAGCACCAACTCGGCCATTATAGCCACCCCAGGTTCATGGCCGGCACGCAATCCTCGAAAGCCAAAGCCCGCTCCCAGAGCGCGCCAAAACAGAGGCCCGACCCGCGCCGCCGGTTGACGCTGAACGAGATGGTCGAGGCACGAGCCAGCCTCAGCGGCATCCGGATGCAGCGGTCCTGTTCCAGGGCACACCAGGACTCAACCGCGGGTTTCAAGGGTAGTGGCGGACCTACCGCCACCCCTGTCCCGAGGTCGTGTGAGTTGGGTAAGGGTGCATATGAAAGGGATGCGGAGTTCTTGGACCACGACATCCACCACCACTTGGGGTTACAGAGGAGGTGGTGACGATGGAAGGGACCGGATTGGACACAGATGACCGCCTACTTGTCTCCCTCACCTAGCGCCTGTCTGTCAACTCTTTTGGCGTCGGCATCTTTTGATTGAACCATGTCTTGTAAATACCTTGTTTGATTTACTCCCTAATGTCTTTGTCACTTTACTTTAATTTTATGCATAGTTGTTGGCTCTATTTTTTTTACCACGTTTTACGCAAATATATCATCTTTAACTTGTCTCTTCGGAGACATCCAATAAAATTGGAACGATACATAAAAGATTAGCATGGCTCTTGCACAAGGATGACACGCACAAATCGATATAATCTTTAACTTACAAAGATTCGAAAAAATAGAATAACTAAAACCGAAAATTCCTTAAGGAAGCCAAATGACGTGACTGGGAGAAGAAATAACAAACCCGATAGATGGAAAATGAAGGTAAGGTTATAGTACAAGAGGTATTTAAAACTTTTTGTATAAATTATTAAATACTTTAAAAGAAGAAACAAATGTCAAAGTCAGGTTCTCCATGTCTTAATTAACCAAGGTACCAGATTTAGTATTAGTTAAACATTATTTGCTCCCCCAATTTGTTTAAAACAGAAAATTAGATTTTATATGCCTAAAATACTAGTTAATTAATCAATACATTTGATTTTCCTAAAGTTCTACTTTTAATGACGCCATGTCTTGTTTCCTTTTACGATTGCATCGTCAGCCACGGGATCCTTCTCATACAGTTTCTGATTTATCTTCTTCCTCGGTCCCGACTGGGAAAGAAGTATGATTAGTTCGCATGATTCCTCCTCTGAGGTCGCTCTCTCCTTGACTTTTCTTTTCGCATGATTTTTCCCCTTTAGATTCATGGAGCAATTCTGCACCTATACATCCTAATCTGCTTTATCTAAATATATACCCCGTGAAAACCCCTAAATCGACCTTTCTTGTTTCCTAAATAGGCAACGTGTAACCTAACTCATATATATAATGAACCAAGGTGTCCTCGTCTCCTCTAAACTAATCCCCTCATTCAATTACCCTACAAACCCCACTTAGTTTCCAACCAACTCTACCTTCTTTAGATGATGTTGGGATTGGCTTCTACTCTTACTTGCCATGGGAAGCAAGTTCTTTGATACAAAAGCTTCCTACAACCATCGTGAACCATCTCCCATCGTCACTTGGTCCTTTTTTGGTCACGGTCACTCCACCCAGCTTCAAGGCTTATTTCTCATTGAAGCTACTGAGGTAGGTGATCCAGATTCTTGCAGGGAGTGGTGAAAGGTTCCATGAACTCAAGAATGTGTACAAGCTTTATGTATCCATGGGTTGATTCAAACATTTGCATTTCACTATGTTCACTTTTGGTTCCGCCTCCTCCATGGTGTTTAATCTCCTTGATGTTTTTCCGTTGTGGTGCCCCCGGAAGCTTCTCCTACGAGTCTAGTGTGATCAAGTTCGTAGGGCATCATCACAACCTCCACAGTTGTTATCATCTCCTCAACTTTGGTAATTTCCCGATTCCCATCTCAGCTCCCTCCTCTTTGAAATTGGACTTCTTTTTTTAGCAAACTCCTCACTGTTTCTAGTCATCTTGGGGTTTTGCCTTTGAGATGGTCACTCAATCCTTTATCAAATGTCTCCAGTGGTTTTGTTGTGTTGGTTTGTCAAGTTCGCATCTTCCAAGAACCTAGAAAGTTGTGTGTGGTGATGGTTCTCCATGAGACTGGGGAAGAAGATGTCTGGTGTTGGTTTGTCATTTCTACCCCCACCAATAGTTTGCCTTTGTCACACATTCCATGGCCCTTCTCGTCTTTCCACCATTGGTTCATTTTGTTTACCTGTGAGTACTTAGTGCCATGATTTTACTATTTCTCTCACTTCACTATGCTTACTCAGAAAACATAACCTCAAGGCATATTAGTAATTTTGAAATTTGATTATGTTTAATAAATTAGTAAAAACATTTATCTTTGGGATTTCTTATTAAATTATTTATAGCTCAGAAAAAATAACTAAAGTTTTGATATCAAAACATTATAATCTATTGAATCGCACCACTTTTATTGTATAATTTCAATCTAATAAATATATGATTTTACAATTTGTTTAATTCATAACTAATAATCTATAAGCTAGAAAAATAAAAGTATAATATTCTACGAACTTAGAACAATATAATCTATAAGATAACATAGTTTTCACAACCTAATTTGATAATAATAATAATAATAATTAGACAAATTTTAGGGTTTATGTAAATAATGTGAAACTAACCATAATTCTATATAATATGTTTGATAGGTGTTCTAAAGACCCTACCTTGGACCTAGTGTTGACCTGGGACATATATAGACTTGATATGAGGTATATTGCATCTCTTTACAAGTTATATTGAGAGAACATCTAATTTCTCTCCCTCTCTTGATATATGTTGCATTCTACTATTCTATATTGAGCAATCACCAATATTTTCCCCCTTTTGGTTTTATGTGATGTATACCCTACATAGTTTCTCTCTTATCTAAGATTTTCATTCATGAGTGGTTTTGTAATCTACTCAATTTGGTGGATATTATTTTTGGACTCCGGTTTGTATCTTGATCATCTTTTTACATGTAGAAATCCTATTTTGATAAATTGAACTAAATGGAATCTTATTTTCCAATAAGATAGCCTCTCGTGGTCTTATGTTGTACGTTACTTGTGGATACAATTGGATATTTTTTGTGGGTCCTCTGACCTCACATGGTAATTGTTGGATGTTCTCATTCCTTATGTGATCCTGACTATAGTTAATTCTTACATCTACATTATGTCCATGTACAATAATTTAAGATTATTTTGAGTAGAAGTACATATGCACTACCATGATATTTGGGTGTGTCTTACCACTCGTATTATATATATATATATATATATATATATATATATATATATATATATATATATATATATAAATATATATATATATATATAGGGTGTGCCTTTCCACTCGACTTAGGCTTGATATTTATGAGTTTCAGTCTTGATTAAATGATATTACTCTGATTGTTTGACATGCACTGTTAAATATTGTTAATGATTGATATATTTTGTGGATACATTGAACAAGGCAAGAAATTTTTAATTTCTTATCTTCTTCGTGATGTTCTTTTGATAACCACTTGGACGGTATTCAATGCAACCCTATTTTAAGGCTCCATCTTGTGTCATATTGTGCTTCAATTACATCTATAACTATTAGATTACATGTTATTTCCCTCAATATGTATTTTATTATCAAATGCACTTAAGAATGGTTTTTGCATGTTTTATAGGTGCCTTGGCCATTACTTCATGGAACAGAGAGAAGGTGGTTGAATCTAGGGTTTCCCCACATGTGGAGGAGGCAAAAACCACTCCCAACCTACCCCAAGTGGTCAAAGAATTTATTGAAGCAATAACCTTCATGGATGGCCAAGTTGAAGACCCAAATGTAGGGGAAGGACCCCATAACGTCTGTGGTACCGTGGAATGGCCATTCTAGGACATGCCCCAATCAGCAGAACCTTCAAAATTAACCAAGTTGTCTAGAACGGCCATGCTAACTAGAATGGTCGTGTTGGGAGTTCCCAGCACGACCGTGCTGGACAGAACGGTCGTGCTACCAGTCCCAAAAACCCAAAATTCCCCTATTCATTCCATTTTCCACCATGGTTGTGCTACCCACTGCCCAACACGACTGTGCTACTCACAACTTCACCCAATATTTTGCATTGTTCAATCCATTTTACTCCCACTTAACCTAATGCTTCCCCACCACCTATATAAACATGGGTGGCAGCTCTAGCACAAGGTTAGCTACCTTCTACCACCTCCTAGCTCCCCATTTTCTCCCCTTAGCCATTCCACTCGATTTCCACCTCCATTCCACTCCATTTTACCATTTCCTCCACCAAAACCCTAGTTTCCTAGAGTGTTTGACCCTATTCCTCCGTCAACCCATGCCCTTACACCTTGAAAGAAGGAGGAGGATGTCCAGCAATAGATAAAGTGGAGGATTACTCCATCTACACTGAGCTCCATGGCTTCTTCTACCTCTTTCTCCTTTATTTTTGTATTTTGCATTTCCATGAGTAGCTAGACCCCTTGGGTGGGCTGTTTGGGGTCAAAAATGTTACTTTGATACCATGTGGGGGGGAGATATGTAAATATTGTAATTTCATTTGCTAATGATTATGTTCTATTCCTATCTCATTCTTCATGAATTCTTGTTGGTCTGTTCTTGAAATCACCTAGGAATATAGGGAAATTGCTTATATGTGTGAATTTTGGGATTTTCTCCTAGGTCTAATTCATGGATCCCTAGCTAGCCACCCATCCTCCTACATGCTAATCAATTCCCCTAACCCTAGTTGAGAGATCTAAGTATCTAGTTTAGATGAATTTAGTGTGCTTAGCATGGAGCTTTCTCAAGGCTAGAATGTGGGTGAATCGCGGCCTAAAACCTCACTTCCACTCCCATTACTAACATCATCCCCTAATCACCCTAAGATCATCTAACCTAGAAACCTAGGCTTGTTTATACTCTAATTGAATTTCATCTAAACCCTAACCCAAATGAGCCTCACAAGGGTAGTAAGGGGTATTAGGGACTAGTTCCCCTATAAACAACCTAGCATATACATGGTCAGTTAGTAGTTTAGGATAATACATTAGACTCTAGCTTGTTGTTTGGTTTGGTAATCTAAATGAAAGCATAATGTTCACATGCACCCCCCCCAATCTAATTGATAAGTGCATCCCCCAAACATCCCACACATCCTTTTATTGCTTTAAAACCCTAATTGCCTTCTTACTTAGCTAGTGTTAGTGTAGTTAGTTCTTTACTTACTTAGTTAGCTTCTTGGTTTGTTCTTGCTAGTTTAGGTCTTTTCTTGCTCTTTTGTCCTATTTTCTAGCTTAGTGTAGTGTAGACCTTTTCTTTCTTGTCTTAGTGTAGATTTCTCTTTTCCTTGCTTGCCTTGTCTTTTCTTGTTCCTTAGAATTAATTGTCTAGGGTTAACTTAGGTTTTAATCTTGTTTGTTCCCTTTTAATTGCTTCTTCATCATTATTTTAATCAACAATCAAACTTTAAACCCTTAACCCTAGACTTCGCAGTAGGAACCTAGCCTAAAAACTAATCTAGCTCTAGTGCCCCCTTTTCTCCCTATGGATCGACCCTATACTTCTGCCCTCCTATACTACAAGATGACCCTGTGTACTTACGGGTGTAGTGTTTTTAGTAGAAGTAGGTGTGTAGGTTTAGGTCATTATATATTTTGAAAGTTAGCTCGTCGTGTGTTGTCTGCTCGTGGAGTTGCATCTATTCAAATTCCAATTGAGTAGTGTATAACGTCATTGGCAAAAATGCACCAACCATTCTTGGGCCATTTCCAGGGATAAAGGCGCTCGGACTAGCTAGTTATTTTTTCTTTGATATTTCCCTACTTCCCTACCCTTGTTATTCTTTATTTATTATTCTTTATATTCTTTTTGCATATTGTCTTGATAACTTGCTTTCTTTTGTTTGGTTGTGTCTTCTGCATGTGACAAGGCACTCAGGGAAGACAAGATGGAAGGCCAAAATGCACAAACCCATCTATTTCATCCACCGTCCTATCGCCAAGGCTATCCTAAGCCTTACACACCCCACCACCTCCATCACCACAACTTTCCCACTAGTTCTCCTTCCAACCTCAATTCCCTCCCCCACCTTGATTCTAAAGGCCATTAACATCAGTGCCACCACCACAACTATCACGTGCCCCTCGTACATCCAGTGAGAGAATGGATATGGTTTCAATCATGGGGTGTGACAAGGTTGTTGAGAAGCTCAACAAGGGAGGGAAGCAATTTGACAAAGATCTTAATGAAGAGCCCTTGTCACAAAATCTTTGTTCTCAAGTGTCCCATATGATTGAGACCCCTCTTTTTTATTCCTATGTAGACCCATTCCTCAAGGGAGAGAAAAACTATGGCATGAAATTTTTGAAGGTTTTAAGGTTGATTAAGATCTATGATGATGATCCCAAAGGATATAAAACTGTTGAAAAACACATAAGAAGCTCACATGACCCTTGGGAGGAATATCAATCAAGAAAAGCATGTGAGGGGATTGCCTATGATGGGAATGGAAACATTTTATTTTTGGACAATGGTTGACAGTGGAAAAACAACAATCCTACCTGAAGGTATGAAACTTAGCGCTTGTGGGAGGCAACCCACCTAGGTTTTCGAATTTTTCACCCAAACTTCAATTTTTGATACTTTTGCTTTGTTTTTACACTTTCCAAGAAAACACACACACTTTATACTTGATGGTTTTTGTTGTTTATGTCCTTTTAGGATAGGTACATTGGTAATAAAGTGATGCACGTATGATATTGCCCAGGAGGATAACAAAATTGAAGAGAAAACTGCAAATCAGTAGAGAAGCTATAGGAAGGGGATCAGCACAACCGTTCCACACTACACGGCCTTGGTGTAAGCATGGGGGCTCAGTCATGCATGGGACACCTTGAGATCTCCTTCTCCCACTTGGAGTTTGTCTACTCCAACTCTGTTTCCTCTACCCTACCATCCTAAACTTCTATTTCATGTTGAGGACAACATGGTTTAAGAATTTGGGGTGGTAGGGTGGTAAGCCCTTGCTTTACCCAACTTTCCTGTGTTCCTTGTTCTAAATTTTTGTTCAAGATGATAAACAGTATAACCATATCTCATACTTGTGTATCCATATTTTGTGTGCTTGCTTTACATACATGCATATCATATAGGTCAATTTCATGCATTTTTTGCGTAATTTTCAAAAAATTGCTCTTTTTATCATGCATTTCATATCATGTAGATTTTTGTAATTATTGCATGTTTTAGCTTGGATTTGCTTGTTTTCTACTTTATTTTTCATAATGAAGGCTTAGATGTGATTGAAGGCGATTTGGCACCATCTTGGCCAATTTTGCCCAAGTTTAGAACTTCTTGCCTAAAAATATGTTTTGGCCCAATCTCTACTTTTTGGATTGAAAATGATGACCTTTCATAAATGCAAGTGAATGATCATGGTTTATTGCTAAATGGCCTCAATCTTGACTTTTTACATGTGCATCACCTCTCTCATGCTTGTGAACTGTTTGATTGAATTGTGATTGAAGCAAGCTGCAAACACTTAGAGTTTTGTAGAATCTCATGATAGAAATGTAGTTTTCATATTGCTCATTCATGTGGTATGTCATTGCTTGATGAATTTGTTGGAGTAACTTTCATGCAGGAGATCTCATGTTGAAGTCCATATTTGTAACCCCGCTTTGACTCACTTTTCCTCTACCATCTTCTAACCTCTCTGCCTCAAGAAAGGATGCCAAAGTACACACATTCAGTCTTGACCATCTCCAAATGTTTGGGTTGGCCATATCCATACCCCCCACTTCACTCTCATCATCATGTGCCCTATCTACATCAAGAGCAAAGAAAAAGAAAAAATTGCAAAAATAAAATAAAAGATGCATTTGTTTAAGATTGTCTAAATAAAGAAAAGATGAGTGTGTAATAGCACTCCAAACTCTTACTGCAACCCTTTCTTCCTTTTACATACCCATGGAGCTAGGAAATATCAAACCTAGCTCATTTTTCCCTTTTTCGTAGCCACGTAGGTTGCTTAGTGTGGATGGACATATGAGATTAAATGCATGAATGTAAAATAGCAAAATTAGTCATTTCTTACCTTTGCTACCATGAAATAGTTTACCCTGAGCGATATCACAATCATATGGATTGATTGTGTTTTCTATTCTCGATATTTCAAGTTCACAGGCTCAGTGCTTAAATTAAGATTGGTTTGTGAAAGAGGAGATGAGAGAGGTGGATTGCATGTACCTAGTCATCTTTGAGTCCATTTAGACAATATTCATCTATTGCAATGCATTTGTCATTTCTTAATTGTGGAAAATTTGTAGACAGATTGAGTTGGAGCATATTTGAGGACAAGTATGTTTTAAGTTTGGGGTGGTGATGCAGCCCTATTTTAGGGATCCATATTGTGTCATATTGTTCTTCAATCACATCTACAATTGTTACATTATATGTTATTTCCCTCAATATGTGTTTTACTATCAAATGCACTTAAGAATGGTTTTTGCATGTTTTATAGGTACTTTGGCCACTAGATGGAATGGAGAGAAGATGGTTGAGTCTAGGGTTTTGCTGGGCTTGGAGGAGCCCAAAATGAGGCCAAAACCACTCCCAACCTACCTCAAGTGGTCAAAGAATGTATTGAAGCAATGACATTCATGGATGGCCAAGTTCAAGACCCGAATAAAGGGGAAGGACCCTAGAACAGTCGTACTACCTTGGAATGGCCGTTCTAGAGCATGCCCCAATCAGCAGAACCTTCAAAATTGACCCAGTTGTCCAGAACAGTCGTGCTAGCTAGAATGGCTGTGTTATGAGTTCCCAACACAGTCGTACTGGCCAGAATAGTTGTGCTACCAGTCCCAAAAACCCAGAATTCCCATGTTCATTGCATTTTTCCACCACGATCATTCCCATCCACCACAACCGTGCTACCCATTGTCCACCATCGTTGTGCTTCCCAGCACGACCATGCTACTCACAATTTTACCCAGTTTTCTTCATTGTTCTACCCATTTTACCCCCACTTAACCTAATGCTTCCCCACCACCTATATATACTTGGGTGGAAGCTCTAGCATGAGGTTAGCTACCTTCTACCACCTTCTAGCTCCCCATTTTCACCCCTTATTCATTCCACTCCATTTCCACCTCCATTCCATTCCATTTCACCATTTCCACCACCCAAAACCCTAGTTTCCTAGTGTTTTGACCCTATTCCACCATCATCCCATGCCCTTGCAACTTGGAAGAAGAGGAGGATGTCATGTAGCATCTCAAGTGGAGGATTACTCCATCTACACTGATCTCCATGGCTTCTTCTACCTCTTTCTCCTTTCTTTTTGTATCTTGCATTTCCATGAGTAGATATGCCCCTTGGGTGGGCTATTTGTGGTCAAAAAAATGTTACTTTGATACTATGTTGGGCGGAAATGATATGTAAATATAGTAATTTCAATTTCTCATGATTATGTTCTCTATCTCATTCTTCATGAATTTCTTGTTAGTTTGTGCTTGAAATCACCTATGAATCTAGGGAAATTACTTATATGTGTGAATTTTGGGATTTGCTCCTAGGTCTAGTTCATGGATCCCTAGCTAGCCACCCATCCCCCTACACAATAATCAATTCACCTAACCCTAGTTGAGAGATATAAGTAGCTAGTTTAGATGAATTTAGTGTGCTTAGCATGGAGCTTTCTCATGGCTAGAATGTGGGTGAATTGAGGCCTAAAACCTCACTTCCACTCCCATTACTACCCTCAGCCCCTAATCACCCTAAGATAATCTAACCTAGAAACCTAGGCTTATTTACACTCTAATTAGATTACAGCTAAACTGTAACCCAATTGAGCCTCACAAGGGTAGTAGGGGGTGTTAGGGACTAGTTCCCCTATGCACAACCTAGCATATCCATGGCCAATTAGTAGTTTAGGATAATTCATTAGACTCTATCTTGTTGTTTGGTTTGGTAATCTAAATGAAAGCATAATTTTCACATGTCACCCCCCAATCTAATTGATAAGTGTATCCCCCCAAATAACCCACACATCCCTTTATTGCTTTAAAACCCTAATAGCCTTCTTGCTTAGCTAGTGTTAGCTTAGTTATCTCTTTACTTTCTTAGTTATCTTATTGCCTTATTCTTTCTAGTTTAGGTCTTTACTTGCTCTTTTTCCCTATTTGCTAGCTTAGTGTAGTGTAGACCTTTTTTTTCTTGCCTTAGTGTAGAATGCTCTTTTCCTTGCTTGCCTTTTCTTTTCTTGTTCCTTAGAATTAACTGTCTAGGGTTAGCTTAGGTTTTAATCTTGTTTGTTCCCTTTTAATTTCTTTTTTGTCATTAGTTTAATGAACAATAAAACTTTAAACCCTTAACCCTAGACTCTACAGTAGGAACGCAACCTAAAAACTAATATAGCTCTAGTGCCCCCTTTTCTCCCTGTGGATCGACTCTATACTTGCCGCCCTCCTATACAACGGCACGTCCCCGTGCACTTGCGGGTGTAGTGTTTTTAGTAGAAGTAGGTGTCTAGGTTTAGGTCATTATACATTTTGAAACTTAACCCACCGTGTGTTGTTTTCTCACGGAGTTGCATCTATTCAAATTCCAATTGAGTAGTGTGTAACGTAATTGGTAGAAACACACCAAGCTTTCTGGCGCCGTCGTCGGGGAGAAAGGTGCTCAACTTATATAGTTAGTTTTTATTTGATCTTTTCCTACTTCCCTACCCTTGCTATTATTTATTCATTATTCTTTGTATTCTTTTTGCATATTAGTTTACTAATTTTCTTTCTTTTGTTTGATTGTGTTTTGTGCATGTGACAAGCCACTCGGGGAAGACAAAATGGAAGGACAAAATGCAAAAACCCATTCATTTCCTCCACCACCCTACTGCCAAGGCTATCCTAATCCTTACACACCCCCACCACCTCCATTGCCACAACCTTCCCACCAATTTACTTTCCAACCTCAATCTCCTCCTTCATCTAAATTGCAAAGGCCCATTAACACCACTGCCACCACCACAACTATCACATGCTCCTCTACTTCCTATGAGAAAATGGATATGGTTTCAATCATGGGGTTACAAGGTTGTTAAAACTCAATAAGGGAGGAAAGCAATTTGACAAAGATCTTAATGAAGAGCCCTTTCCGAAAAATCCTTGATCGCAAGTGTCCCATATGATTGAGACCCCTCTGTTTGATGCTTATGAAGACCCATTCATCAAGCGAGAGAAAAACTATGGCATGAAATTTCTAAAGGTTTTAAGTCTGATTAAAATCTATGATGATGATCCCCAAGGATAGAATATTTTTGAAAAACACTTAAGAAGCTCGCATGACCCTTGGGAGGAAGATCAATCAAGAAAAGCATTTGAGAGGATTTCCTATGATGGGGATGGAAACATTTTGTTTTTGGACAATGGTTGATGGTGAAAGAACAACAAGCCCAGCTAAAGGAATGAAACTCATTGATTGTGGGAGGCAGTTTACCTAGGTTTTAGAATTTTTCACCCAAAATTCAATATTTTTTACTTTTGCTTTGTTTTTACACTTTCTGAGAAAACACAAACACACTTTATATTTGATTTTTTGTTGTTTATGTCATTTTAGGATAGGTATACTGGAAGGAGAGTGATGCATTGATGATATTGCCAAGGAAGATAACAAAATTGAAGAGAAAATTGCAAATTAGTAGAGAAGCTACATGAAGGGGATCAGCATGGTCGTGCCACACTCCACGACCATGGTGTAGGCAATACCAAAAGGTTGTGGTGGCTCGGTCATGCACGGGACACATTGAGATCTCCTTCTCTTACTTGGCGTTTGTCTACTCCAACTCCATGTCCTCTACCCTATCATCCTAAACTTCTATTTCATGTTGAGGACAACATGGTTTAAGAGTTTGGGGCGATAGGATCGTAAGCCCTTGCTTTACCCAACTTTCCTCTATGTTCCTTGTTCTAAATTTTTACTCAAGATGATCAAACAGTATAACCATCTCTCATACTTGTGTATCCATATTTTGTGTGCTTTCTTTACATACATGCATATCATATACGTCAAATTCATGCATTTTTTGCGTAATTTTCAAAAAATTTGCTCTTTTGTCATGATTTATATCATGTAGATTTTTGTAATTTTTGCATATTTTAGCTTGGATTTGCTTGTTTTCTGCTTTATTTTCCATAATGAAGGCTTAGATGTGATTGAAGGCGATTTGGCACCATTTTGGCCAATTTTGCCCAAGTTTAGAACTTCTTGCCTAAAAATGTGTTTTGACAATCTCTACTTTTTGGATTGAAAATGATGACCTTTGACAAATGCAAGTGAATTATAATGGTTTATTGCTAAATACCTCAATCTTGACTTTTTACATGTGCATCACCTCTCTCATGCTTGTGGACTGTTTGGTTGAATTGTGATTGAAGCAAGCCGCAAACACTTCGAGTTTTGTAGAAACTCATGATAGAAATGTGTGGTTTTAATATTGCTCATTCATGTGGTATGTCATGGCTTGATGAAATTGTTGGATTAACTTGCATTAAGATCTCATGATGAAGTCCATATTAGTAACCCCTCTTTAACTCACTATCCTTCTGCCATCTTTTACCTCTTCACCTTCTGAAAGGATGCCAAAGTGCACACATTCAGCCTCGGCCACATCCAAAAGTTTGCAGTGGCCATATCCATACCCCCCACTTCACTCTCATCATCATGTGCCCTATCCACATCAAGGGCAAATAAAAAGAAAAAGAAAAAAAATTCAAAAAGAATCTAAAAGATGTTCATGTTTAAGATCATCTAAATAAAGCAAAGATGAGTGTGTAATAGCACTCCAAACTCATAGTGCAACCCTTTCTTCCTTTTACATACCCATGGAGCTAAGAAATATCAAATCTAGATCATTTTTTCCTTTTTTGCAGCTATGTGGGTTACTTAGTGTGGATGGACATATGAGATTGAATGCATGAATGTAAAACAACAAAATTAGTATTTTTGACCTTTTCTACCATGGAACGGTTTATCCGGAGTGATATGATAATAGTATGGATTGATTGTGTTTTCTATTCTCTATATTTGAAGTTTGTAGGCTTAGTGGTGTAATCATGATTGGTTTGTAAAAGAGGATAGGAGAGAGGTGGAATGCATGTACCTAGTCATCTTTGAGCCCATTTAGTCAATATTTATCTATTGCAATGCATTTTTCATTTATTGATTGTAGAAAATTTGTAGAGAGATTGAGTTGGAGCATACTTGAGGACAAGTATGTTTTAAGTTTAGGGTGGTTATGCATCCCTATTTTAAGGCTATGTCTTGTGTCATATTGTCCTTCAATCACATTTACAATTGTGAGATTACATGTTATTTCCCTCAATATGTTTTTTACTATCAAATGCACTTAAGAATGATTTTTGCATGTTTTATAGGTGCTTTGGCCACTACTTGATGTAAAAGAGAGAAGATGGTTGAATCTAGGACTTCTTCAGGCTTGGACGAGCCAAAACCACTCCAAACCTACCCCAAGTGGTCAAAGAATGTATTGAAGCAATAACCTTCATGGATGGCCAAGTTCAAGACCCAAATGTAGGGGAAGGACCCCACAACGGCCGTGCTACCATGGAGTGGCCGTTCTGGAACATGCCCCAATCAACAAAACCTTCAAAATTGACCCAGTTGGCTAGAACTCCCGTGCTAGCTAGAATGGACATGTTGGGAGTTCCCACCACGACCGTGTTGGCCAAAATGGTCATGCTAGTAGTCCCAAAAACCCAAAATTCCCTTATTCATTCCATTTTTTCACCATGGCCGCTCCCATCAACCACGGCCATTCTACCCACTGCCGACCATGTCCGTGCTGCCCAACATGGTCGCGCTACTCACAATTTTACCTGATTTTCTAAATTGTTCTACCCATTTTACCCCCACTTAACCTAATGCTTCCCCACCACCTATACATACTTGGGTGGTGGTTCTAGGATGAATTTAGCTACCTTCTACCACCTCCTAGATCCCCATTTTCACCCCTTAGACATTCCACCTTCATTCCACTCCATTTCACCATTTTCATTACCAAAACCCTAGTTTTCTAGTGTTTTGACCCTATTTCACCATCATCCCATGCCCTTGCACCTTGGAATAAGGATGAGAATGTCCTACAATATATGAAGTGGAGGATTAATCCATCAACACGGAGCTCTATGGATTCTTCTACCTCTTTCTCCTTTCTTTTGGTATTTTGCATTTCCATGAGTAGCTAGGCCCCTTGGGTGGGCTGTTTGGGGTCTAAATGTTACTTTGATACCATGTTGAGGGAAAATGATATGTAAACACTATAATTTCGTTTTCTAATTATTATGTTCTATTTATATCTCATTCTTCATGAATTTCTTGTTGGTTTGTGCTTGAAATCACCTAGGAATCTAGGTAAATTACTTATATGTGTGAATTTTGGGATTTTCTCCTAGGTCCAATTCATGGATCCCTAGCTAGCCAACCATCCTCCTACATGATAATCAATTCCTCTAACCCTAGTTGAGAGATCTAAGTAGCTTTTTTAGATGAATTTAGCATGCTTAGCATGGAGCTTTCTCAAGGCTAGAATGTGGGTGAATTTAGACCTAAAACCTCACTTCCACTCCCATTACTCCCTCAGCCCCTAATCACCCTAAGATCATCTAACCTAGAAACCTAGGCTTGTTTAAACTCTAATTTAATTACATTTAAATCATAACCCAATTTAGCCTCGCAAGGTCAATAGGGGGTGTTTCCTATACACAACCTAGCATGTCCATGGCCAGATAGTAGTTTAGGATACTTCATTAGATTCTAGCTTGTTTGGTTTGGTAATCTAAATGAAAGCATAATGTTCACATTTCACTTCCCAATCTAATTGTTAAGTGCATCCTCTCAAATAGCCCACACATCCATGTATTGCTTTAAAAACCCTAATTGCCTTCTTACTTAGCTAGTGTTAGCTTAGTTAGCTCTTTACTTGCTTAGTTGGCTTCTACCCTTGTTCTTACTTTGTTCTTGCTAGTTTAGGTCTTTACTTGCTCTTTTGCCCTATTTCCTAGCTTAGTGTAGTGTAGACCTTTTCTTGCTTGCCTTAGTGTAGATTGCTCTTTTCCTGGCTTGCCTTGTCTTTTATTGTTCGTTAGAATTAATTATATAGGGTTACCTTAGATTTTAATCTTGTTTGTTCCCTTTTAATTTCTTGTTTAACAGTAGTTTAATCAACAATCAAACTTCAAACCCTTAACCCTATACTCCACACTAGGAACCTAACCCAAAATTAACCTAGCTCTAGTGCCCCCTTTTCTCCCTATGGATCGATCCTATACTTGTCTCCCTCCTATACTATGACACGACCTCGTACTTGTGGGTGTAGTGTTTTTAGTAGAAGTAGGTGTGTAGTTTTAGGTCACTATGAATTTTGAAAGTTACCTCCACTCGTGTGTTGTTTGCTCGTGAAGTTGCATTTATTGGAATTCCAATTGAGTAGTGAGTAATTAGTAGGAATGCACCAAGATTTCTGGCGCCGTTGTCGGGGATAGAAAGGGCCATAGCTACATAGTAGTTGTGGTGTTGACTCTCCCCTTTGGAATCATCTATTGCCTATTTACTTGTCTGCATTTTAGGAACACATCAGTATTTTTCCTCTTTGATGGGAACCCTTGTTATATTTGATGTCCTTTTTCCTAATGTTTCTCAATCCCTATTAATATGCTCATGTCATATTTTATGTTGATAATTTGGATTTTGTCATCTCTTGTGGGGTATGCTTTTAACCCCTTAGGTGAAAGAACATGGAAGACTTGACGTGATGACGTGGACCTATCCTAAAGACGATGATCTTATGAGATAGACTTGATATAGTTTGTATATCCCTCTACTTAGATCTTGATATAGTTGCTTTTATGTAAGCCCCTTAATGGGAGATTATTATGTAATCTTGTAAAATTGAATATATTCATGAAATATTATTTCTGTTCTATACTTTGGTCATTTGTATACCATTATTTGAGGAATGAAAAATTTACACATGTTCCGACATGCTTGTTAGTGTGTTTAGATTAGATGGATTAATTCCTACAATTTAGTATGTAGTAGACCCCCTCTCAGGTCCCACTCCTTACAATATGGTATGAGAGCCATAGTAGTTTAATTTTGAATATTTCAATTTTGTCTCTGTTAGGTTTCCTATTTGGTCCCATAAGTTCCTTGTATATGCCTTACCTTATGTGAAAGTCCTAAAATGACGTGTTTACCCTAGTGAGATGATAAATGAAGGATATTGAAAGTGATAGACTACATATGAGGTTCTTAAGTTGTTAACCCTAATGTGCTCATACCCTTAGACGTAGGTTAGTTATGGCATGTATCTTTGGATGTTATGAGATCTGACTTAAGAATGGAGTTAGGTTATGAGGATGTTTGAAGTAGTAAGATAAGGAGATCTTAAATGGAAAATTGTGGCTTAGTTTCCACATTGAATTTGAGCTCATCGTTGTTTAATGTTGCATGATTTTTTAAATAATACTTATTTTCTATTATACTATTGTATGTACAAAATGTCTCTGATTTTATTAATGTTTTCTTAAACTAAGTCACAATGATAATATTTATGAAGTTTCACATAGAAACCTTAGAGTTAGTTATAATATAAATATTAAAACCCTAGTTTTGACTATAATGTGGCAACTAGGAATATGTGATATGATATAAACACTTAGTTGAACTACCCTTTAGTACCATATGATTTGTTGGATGTTGATATTAACCTTAGGGTTGTTAGGTTATAAACACAAGGAACTAAAATTGAACCCTAAGTGGCCATATTGACCTAGTTTGATAGAAGAGCTTTAAACACCATAAACACATCTAGTTGACACAACTCATAAAATAAATCTATCACCCTAATACCTTGGTGTTGTTTAGTTTGACTTATTAGGTTAAACCTTTTAAGGGGTGGAGAGTAGTTGGTTGATAATATATGAATGGTGTGATTCTGAGGACGAAATTCTTTTAAGGTTTGGAGTGTTGTAATATACCTAAACCTACAATCTTACACTATTCCATGACTAGGATGATAGTATGTTTGGTTCCTTAGATTTGACCAAACAAGGATGGAGTTAAACATCAATGTATATAGTTAATGCATATGAAATGAATAACTCAAAGGTAATTGATAATATGTGTTATAATCAACATCACATTTTATAATACACGCATAGCTTATATGTGTGTTAACATGTATTGAATTCATGAAATATGTCATATATGCTTCCTTTTCTAATTAATATTCACATAATGTCAAAGATAGGTTTAATAAGAGACATAATGTGTGTAATATATGAATCAGAATGATAATTGGAGTTTTCATGTATATAAATATGAATAATGTACCATTATTTAATCAAATATTGAACTTATGGACCAAATAAGTTAACTAAGTGAAGTACAAAATTTGTGCACAATAATATAAGAAAACTCTTTCGGTAACAATGTGAAGATAATGTGACTCTAAATTGTATGTAATTCTCATAATGATCTAATAATGGTGATGGGCCAAAAATCCTAATTTTATTAGAACTCATAGAAGGAAATCTCAAATCCAAATCTAATGTCAAAACCATGTTCCTTGGGTTCCAATTAGCTTGGGTGTCAGGTTTCACATTATTTGAATAATCCTAACTATCCTAATTTCATTAAGAAAAGAAAATGTAAGAAAAGGCCAAAAATATTGAATATATTTATGGAAGACTTTAAAAGAAGAATAAAATCTAAAATAAGATTTGACATATCTTAATTAGCCAAAGTTCCAAATTTGATATGAAGCGAACACTTTTTACTCCCCATATTTGTTTAGAAAAGAAAAATAGCTTCTAAATGCTTAAAATACTAGCTATTAATAAATACATTTGAATTTCCTAAAGTTCTACACCTTGTTTCCATTTATGATTGTGTCTTCATCCACTGGATCCTTATCCTATGATTTTTGATTTATCTTCTTCCTCTGTCCCTATTGGGAAAGAAGTATGAATAGTCTTATCGATTCTTCCTTTGAGGTTTCTCTCTCCTTGAATTTTCTTTTCACGTGATTTTCTTCTTTTAGATTCGTGAGGCAATTTCTCACCTATTGATCCTAGTCTTCCTTACTTGAATTTGTACCCCATGAAAACCCATAAATCAATCTTTCCTTTCCTTATTTTCTAAATTAGCAACATGTAACCTTACTCATATATATAATGCACCAAGCTGTCCTCGTCTCCTCTAAATTTAATCCCCTCAGTCAATTTACCCTGGAAACCCCCCTCGATGTCCAACCAACTCTATCTTCTTCAGACATTGATGGGGTTGGTTTCTATTAATATATACCATGGAAAGTGAATTCTTCAATAGTGAAGCTTCCTCCAACTGTCATGAACCATCTCCCATCGTCACTTGGTCCTATTTTGGTCTCAATCACTCCACCTAGCTTCGAGGCTTATTTCTTATCAGAGCTATTGTAGTAGGTGCTCCGGATTCTTGAAGGGAGTGGTGAATCGTTCCCTAGACTTAGGAATGATGCAATGGATAATTTTCATTTTCACAAGCTACTTATTATTGATTTTTGTGCACTTATGATTCATTTTCATATTAACATGGGCATTATTTATTATCATTATCATGTGATATTTATTTGCATCAAATAAATCTAATTATAATGTTTCTGAATGATTTAATATATTTCAAGAGATTATATTTACTTTTTGTATATTTCAAGTAAATCTACACAAATCTACATAGCTTAGTACTACCGACTTTGATGTCAGTGGAATCAGCACTTGATTAGTTTGGATTATGTTGGAACTGAGAAGACTCAGTAGTACTGACTAAGAAGTCGATACTACTGAAAACATCACAGGGATGGATTCATAATTTATCAAGGAAACTTGATACTACTAACATCAACTCGATAGTACTGACAACTGCCCAGGTGACGGCAACTATCGAAGGTGTCAGTAGTACCGACATGGCGGGATTAGGTAGATTTAAAAAAGTAAGTCTAATCTAACAGTTCGTAATTAATGACACCCTAAGTCACTTATATGACTTATAGAGATTTCATCCAACCCTATCAATCTTGTTCTATTCTATTTGAAGGTAGCTGAGAGCAAGGAGAAGAGAAATTATAGAAGAAACCCACGTTTCACGAGATTCAGGCACCTCCAATGGACGGATGTTCAGCCAGAAGGTAGAAAATCGCCACGTTCATCAGAGGGGACATCCGAACCATCTTCTTCAGGGGGGTTTACTAATGTTTCCCACATTTTTCTTCTTCTCTCTCATGTATTTGATAATGGAAATCATGTGGGGCTAAAGCCCTGGTTCCTTAGGACTCAAGGGTAGCCCAGTTATGCATTATAATTTACTTTTATGCACTAATATACATGTTTCTCTTAATATCTAGACATGATTCTATGAAAGTTTAATGAACTACTGATGCTTGATCACCATAGGTAGTTAACTAGATCGTTAATTGCTTCAAAAGAGGGATTAGGGGTTGGAAAATCATAGAATTACACGTTTTATATCTCCCCTTGACAAAGGAGGCTTAAAAATGTGAAGAGATTGCCCAGAATTTATAGTAAAACGCCTAACTAATAACACAATCGTTACGAGAGTGAGATTGATATCAGATTAGGTAGTGAATTACGCCGTGAGAGTGGGTAATTCTTGCTAGAGGTCTCTTTTTCAGGGTTAGGAGAGATCATTATTAGGTTTATGATGGTAATTTCAATGTTAACTGGGGTGAAACTATAATCCTAAGAAATTCACTCCAATCGAGATTAAAACCAATATTTTTTAGATTTATTTTCTACATCTTAATTAATTGAACCACCAATCAAAGTTTTCATCAGCCTAGTTGATCGCATGACAATTAGTAGTAGTTTCTGGATCAATGTTTTCCTGAGTTTGACATATGGACCTATTAAGGCCTATATTATAGTGATACGTACACATGCACTTGATTTGTATTTTTCTCATATCAAGTTTTTGGCGTCGTTCCCAGGGAAACGGCAAGTCTAACTACAAGCATTGTGATCGTCCACTCTAGGCCACACCTTTTATGTTTTATTTTTGTTCTTTCTAAGCTGAATTTTAAATATCATTTTTTTCAATCATTAGTATCATTTCTCACATTGTTGTTATGTTTCAGATACTAGTGCATGGTTTAAACTCAAACCATAGATTATGGAGAATCTACTCCATCCATAGCTGATCAGGAGGAAATTTTTCGCAAGGTGCAAGACTTAGGAGCTTCAGCTGAGAAGCTCATCCCTACTCCACCACCTCTAGCAACACAACCAGAGCAAGAAAAGATGGGTGATGCAGAAGCTGAAGAGGAGATCATCTATGAAAAGATCAGAGCTTCATCTATAATTGCTCAACTGGAACCAATAAAATGGCAGGCTATAAATGTGGGTAGCTACAAGATAGATCCATGCTTGGTGACACTGGAGAAGTCAAAGGTGTTTCATGGCCACATCATTGAGGATGCAATGACATATATCAACATTTTTTAGAGTTTTGACATGGTGAAGATATACAAAGTTCCAGCGATGGTCATCTATTTATAATTGTTCCCATCTTCATTAGCAGATAATGCAAAGTATCAGTTCCTTAACCTCCCTCCTGAGTCAATAGAAATATGAGAGGGATGATAGATGTGTTCTTTGGGAATTACTTCCCACTGTAGAAGACAAATGACTTGGTTTGGAAAATTTGCAATTTCAAGTAGTAGGAAAAAGAATCTTATTTTAAATCATGGGAGAGGTTTCAGAACATGCTGAGGAAGGTCCCTCATCACATGATCGATCTTTATGTCCAAGAAAAGATTTTCTATCATGGTTTACATTAAGGAGATAGGACCACACTCGATGGTGTAGGAATGGAATTCTTTCTCAACAACAAGCCATCTAGGTGTCATGAGATCTTCAAGAATATGGGTGAAAAACCAGTCCTGGGGAGAAGAAAGAGAACGTCCATCAACCATTAAAAGTGTTGGAGACTCTAATGTGATTGCAACATTGAATGAGAAATTGGACCTCATAGCCAAGAAACTATGTCAGAATGATGGAAACTCATCTAGATGTGAAGAGGAGGACTACATGTACCTATGCCAGCAATATTAGTAGGATAGGGGCCCCAGTAAAATAGATAGAATCAAAGACATGCTAGGTAATCTAGTGATTCAAAATGAGACCTTACTAGACCATACAAAGTGGGTGTAGCAAAATCATGGGGCGTAGATCGGGAGCATCTAAAATCAAATTTCACAGCTAGCATCAGAGGTGGCCTCCTTAAAAAAGCCTATTCAATAGGTATTTCCTGGAAATATAGAGAGAACTCATTAGAATCATCAAGTGAAGTTTATCTATGTTGTTAAGGATCCAAAACATCATGTTGAGGATTCACTAAGCAACACACTACAGAGCCAGATTGGGCATATGTTCCAAAAGTTCCATATCCCTACAGCCTATATGGAAAACCAAGAGGTTACAACATGCTAGTAGGGTATGCTCACACATGAACCTCAGTTGATACATGGTTAGTGAAAAGTAAAAAGTGAAAATGAAATCACTTCTTCACCGCCGTTGTCGGGCAACTCACTTCAAAGTTCCACCAATGTAATGTCGTCACCTACATTTCCAGAAAAGGTGCATGTGCAAGAACAACACACTCCACAGTGGAGCAGTCATAGTTAATAAGGAGGCACCTACAAGTAAGAAGAAGTAGCCACATGTCATGCCAACCATGGGAGACATTCTGAATTCTATCCCAGAAGGTGGCGTTGAAACAAGCTTATGGGAGGAGATCTCTAATGTGCCATATATTCCACCACACAAGCAAGTAGAGAAGTCACATGTTCCATTATCAAATTGTGTGAGCCCAAGAAAAGAAGAAAGACATTTTATGAATTTCCTAGACATCTTCTGAAAGCTCCACATAAACATTCCACTTATGGAGGCAATAGAGAAAACTCCTTCATATGGAAGATTTTTGAAGGATATCATCAACAAGAAAAGATAGATCAAGGATAGAAATGCCTTGTATGTTGATGAAGTAGTGACTTCCATAATCCAGGGAAGGCTGCCAAGGAAGAGAACAAATCAAGGATGTTTCTACATCCCTTATTCTATAGGCAATCAACATTTCCATCAAGCACAGTGTGACTCTGAGGCAATCATAAATCTCATGCCTCTTACTACTTTTTGAAACTTGGGTTTGAAGGAACCAACAAAAGCATCCATGACAATCAAGTTGGTAAATGGATCAACTGTGAGGCCGTATAGGATATGTGAGGATATTCTAGTCAAAGTTGACAAATTCATCTTTCCTGATGATTTTGTGATCATGGACATGCCCGAGATTCAAGGATCAGAGATGTTGTTAGGAAGGCCATTCCAAGCTATGACCAACATGATCACTGCCATTTGTAGAGGTTACTTGACACTCAGGATAGACGATGATAGAATGGAATTCAGACTTCCAGATGAATCTTCAAAACCATCTCATGACAACCCAGGTTGAAAAGAAAACTCTTCGTATCAAGTTTATGATGTAAAACAAGGGTGCATGTTGGGAGGCAACCCAACCATCAATTTTAGTTCTTTATATTAACTTATTTATCTTCATAGCTTTAGTTTTCATTTTAATAGTTTTTATGTAAAAAAAAAAGGTACCTTAATCATTTTTGTGTGGTGTGCATGCTGACAATTAGTCAGTACTACCGACCACTGAGTCAGTAGTACTGACGCAATCATAGGGACGAAGGAATTGAGTTTCTATTAACTCAGTACTATCGATTCCAAGCTCGATAGTACCTACATTTTGTAGAAGAGGGTCGAGTTAACTGATAAGGGCTCGGTACTACTGACTCCAAACTTGATAGTACCAACATTTTGCAGAAGAGGGTCGAGTTAACTGATAAGGGCTCGGTACTACTGGCTCCAAACTCGATAGTACCAACATCCAACAATGCTCCAGGTTTGAAATACCAAAATAATGCTCAGAAGTATCGAGAATATTTAAAGAATCGGTACTACTGACACAAAGTCAGTAGTACCGATGCATGAAGACTAAATGTTGCAACATCCCCCCATCATTTCAGGGAACCTTCTACCCATGCCATACTACCATGCCACAACCTCCATCACCACCCTTTTGATCGGTATCACTATTCCACCATTTAAGTTGGATTCTAACTGTGCGGACATAGTCAAGTTCAAGCTTAGGGGGGTGCTGGAACAACTCTATCCTTTTGTTTTCTTTTTCTTTTAGTTTTTATTTACTTTTTAGCTTTTATTTTTTCAAGTTGTAGAATCAACAATCTATCTAGCATTTAAGTGGAGCATAGTTCATGATTTCTATCATTGTCGTGTAATTTTGGATGTCTGCAATGGAACATATATATATATATATATATATATATATATATATATATATATATATATATATATATATATATAGTCAGGCTAGAATACACTCGAGTATACATATCACACGGATACACTCAAGTGTGTTTCCATATCAAGACTATTCTTTGCAAGATGTAAACCATTGATCTTCATTGTCATACAATAATTGGGCTACATACAAAATTTGAGCCCATTTGGATGAGGGTAAGTCACTCATCTGAGGGCAACAAAATCGACGCATGAAATAATTTGAAATGCATAATTTTTGCGGTATTTATAACATGACCTATAAATGTCCAAATATGCTCAAATTTTTAATATGAGTTATTCACAAGATGATTAAGAAGATCAATGGATTAGATTTTGAAAAAATATTGTATCATGAAAAACTACTTGAGTGTATTCTGCTCCAAATATACTTGCGTGTATTCTAGCCTAACTCATATATATATATATATATATATATATATATATATATATATATATATATATATATATATATATATATATATATATATATATATATATATAAATGGTAATGGCTTAGTTGCAAATTTCTTGAGTTGCGCCACCTAGAGGAAGTGTATTGTCTAGTCAGCTTAAGGGCATTTGATATGAATGGACATATTAATTATTTATATAATGTGTATGAAGATAGGATTTGAGCCTAAATTGATCATACAATTAATGGGATTTTAATTTGAAATTTAAGAAATAAATCTTAATGTTACCTTGTACACAGGACATTAGAGAGGGACATATGATAGTTCATGAAAGGCATTGTCTCTTAATTATGTGATTCCATCCATTTCTGACTCATTTTGAACCACCACCTTAAGATGATCAAGTAATCCAAATTATTTCTTTTTTATTACATTGCATTGCATGATAGGTGACATGACAATTAGTTTCTCTTTTATTGCATTAATTACTAAATGAAAAAATATATACATAAATCATTCTTCTGCATATCATCTAGTAGCATAATAATAACAATTACATGTAGACTCCAAGCATTTTTATCATTCATTTTCACATCATGTGGTTATATTGTTTTCCTCTAAAATAAAAGTGCAGGGGTAGACATCCATACACTCAGAAAACAAACATGGGAAAAATTTAAAAAAAATGTGATATGTTAGTGAAGCCTGGGCATAACTTTATATCATGCTACAATAGTGGGCCAATGAAAAAAGATCAATGTTATGAAATAAATTGGGAGAAAGGATGCTCTAAACTCTCCACAAAGTGTGGAAACATTCACATGATGTATTCTCTTATTTACTTTATTATCATCCATTTAATGAGAGTTCTGACACATGCATCATTCCACCCATAATATTAGGCATTAGGATTCATACATTTCTCATCATCTTCACCATATAGGTTCATCATGTTTTATTTTTGCATAAATAATTCATATGCTATTTGTGATTCTTCATTAGCCACCCATTTTGTTCCATCCATTGTTCTTATTGGTAGGCCACATAAATGATTACTATCCTCATTCATTCTTATAAGGAGAGCTACTTAGGAGTAGTTGGTAGTTAGGAAAAAAGGAATATATAATAGGGAATCACATGATGCACTAAGTGAATGCCTGATTGATTTTGATATTAACTACTCTTTTGATAATGTTCACTGATATAAGGGTGGATGTATTTTATGGAAATTTTTGGTTGCTTAAGAGTAGTTAATTGTTCTAAGGTCAGTGAAGGTTCAATTTGGGACCACTAGGTGGGGATGCTTGAGAAAATAAATTCATATTTTATGTCCTTTTTTATTTGTCTCAAACTGATATGAGGGTGTGTTGGTCGCGAATGAGCAACATTTAAGCTTAGGGGAGTTTGATGCATCAGATAATTTACATTTTCATAGGCTATTTATTATTGATTTTTGTGCACTCATGATTAATTTTCATATTAATTTGTGCATTATTTATTATTATTAGCCTATGATACTTAATTGCATCAAATAATTGTAATTTTAATACTTTCAAATGATTCAATATATTTTAAGAGATTATATGCGGTCTTTGTGTATTTGAGATAAATTTACACAAATCTACACAACTTGGTACTATCAACTTTGATGGCAGTGATATCGACACTTGCTCTGTTTGGAGTATGCTGGAACTGAGAAGACTCGATAGTACTGACTAAGAAGTCGATACTACTGATAACATCACATGGATTAATTTAGAATTTATCGAGGAAACTCGATACTACCAACATCAACTCGGTAGTACTAAAAACTGCCCAGACAACAACAAATATCGAATAGTACTGACACGGCGGGGTCATGCAGATCTGAAAAATTAAGTCTAATCCGATGGTTAGCAATTAATGGCACCCTAAGTCACTTATAATACTTAGACATATTTAAGACAACCCTATCAATCTTGTTCTATTCCATTGGATGGAAGCTAAGAGCAAGGAGAGGAGAAAGCAGAGAAGAAACCTGAATTCTAGGAGATTCAGTCACCTCCATTGGACAAATTTGTAGTCGGAAGGTAGAAAATCATCATGTTCATCAGAGGGGATCATCCAGACCATCTTCTTCAGGGTTTCTTTAGTTTTACTAATGTTTCCCACATTTTTCTTGTTCTCTCGCATGTATTTGACAATGGAAATCATGTGGGGATAAATCTCTTATTCCTTAGGACCTGGGTGTAGCTTGGTTATTCATTGTAATTGACTTTCATGCATTAGTATACATGTTTCTCTTAATTTCTAGACATAATTCTATGAAAGTTTAATGAACTATCCATTATTGATCACCATAAGTAGTTAATTAAACTATTAATTATTTTGAAACATGGATTAGGGGTTGGAAAATCATAGAATTACATGTTTTATATCACCCCTTGAGAAAGGAGGCTTAAGAACGTGAAGAGATTGCCCAAAGTTTTTAGTAAAGCACCTAACTAATAACATATTCTTACGAGAGTGGCATTGGTATGAGATTAAGTAGTGAATTACTCCATGAGAGCGGGTAATTCTTGCTACATGCCTCTTTGTCCTGGGCTAGGAGAGATAATTATTAAGGTTATGATGGTAATTGCAAGGTATACTTAGGTGAAACTATAATCCTAAGGAATTCACTCCAATGGAGACCAAAACTAGTAATTTTATATTTTTAGGTAATTGAACCTCCAATCAAAGTTTTAATCAGCCTATCTGATCACATTATAGTAAGTAGTAGTTTCTAGATTAACGTTTTCCTTGAGTTCGACATCTGGGCCTCTTAAGGCCTATATTACATTGATAGGTACACTTGTGTTTGATGTGTATTTCACTCATATCAAGGAACATTCAAACAAACTTTATGTGTCCATAGGTTGATTCAAACTCTAGTATTTCACCATGTTTACTTTTGGTTCTGTGTCTTATGTGATGGTCCAATCCCATTCATGTTTTTCAACATTGGTGCCCCTGGAAGCTATGCATAGAGAGTTTGGTGTCATCAAGTCTGTAGGGCATCATCACAACCTCCAAAATTGTTATCATCTCCTCAACTTTGGTAATTTCCTTATTCCCATCTCAACTCCCTCCCCTTTGAATCTGAACTTCTTTTTTAGTAAACTCTTCATTGTTTCCAGACATCTTGGGGTTTTTGACTTTGAGATGGTCACCCCAAACCTCTATTAGATGATTCTGGTGGTTTTGTTGTGTTGGTTTGTCTAGTTCCCATCTTGTAGAAACCAAGGAGGTTATGTCTGGCGTTGGTTCTATGTGATATTGGAGAAGAATATGCCAGGTGTAAGTTTTTCATTTTTGCTCCCACAAATATTTTGCCTTTGTCATCTTTGGCTCTTCTTGTTTTTTCATCATTGGTTAATTTTTTTTATCTATGAGTATTTTGAGCCACGAGTTTACTATTTTACCCACTTCATTATTTACCTAGAAAAGATAAGCTCAAGGCATATCAGCAATTTTGAACTCTGGTTATGTTCTATAAATTAGTAAAAACATTTATCTTAGGAATCTCATTGTAAATTGTATATAGCTCAGAAAAAATATTTAAGATATGTTGTAGAATCAGACAATTAAAATCTATCCAATGGTGCTAATTTCATTATCTAATCCCAATATAATAAATATATGATTTTTATGGATTTATTTAATTGGCTAGATTTTCTAAAATTCATAACTAATAATTTATAAGTCACAAAATAAAGTAAAATGTGTTGTGAACTCAAAAAATATATTCTATAAGATAACATGTTTTCGTAACCTAGTTCAACAATAATAAAAAGGTGGCTTTTAGGGTTTATTTAATTAATGTGAGCCTAATCCAAGTTCTATATAATATGTTTAATATGTGTTCTGAAGACCCTGACTTGGACCTAGGGTTGACCGTGGACACATGTAGAGTTGATATGAGGTTTGTTGCATCTCTTTATGAGTTATATTGGGAAAACACATACTTTCTCTCTCTCTCTTGATCTTTGTAGCATTCTACTATTCTATATTAAGAAATCACTCATATTTTCCCCCTTTTGGTCTTGTGAGACATATCCTACACAATTTCTCTCTGTTATGAGATTTTCATTGATGAGTGGTTCTTATGATCTACTCAATTTGATGGATATTATTTTTTGGACTCTGATTTATATTTTGATCATCTTTTTACATGTGGAAATCATATTTTCATTAATTGAACTAAATGGAATCTTATTATCCAATAAGATGGTCTATTGTGGTCTTATGTTGTATATTACTTGTGGAGATGATTGGATATTTGTTGTGGGTCATCTGACCCCCCCATGATAATTATTGGATGTTCTGTGATCTTTACTATAGTTAATTTTGGCCTCTATATTGTGTGCATGTATAGTAGACTAAGATTATTTGGAGTAGAAGTGCAAATGTACTACCATAATATTTGGGAGTGCCTTTTTACCCTGAGTGGGCCTTTTCACCCAGGGTGCGCCTTTCCACCCAACTTAGGTTTGAGATTTATTGGTCTCCTCCCTACTTAAATATTATTAGTCTAATTGTTTGACCTGCACTATTTATTATTGGTTGGTATAGGGATATTATGTGGTGATATTGAACAAGGAAATCAATCTCTTATAAATTATCTTCTTCATGATGTTATTTTGATATCCACTTGGCTGGTATTTTTGCTCTGGGATGGGAAGCCTTGTTATATTTGATGTCCTTTTTCCTAATGTTTCTCAATCCCTATTAATATGCTCATACTATCATTTATGTTGATACTATCCTTTTTTCTCTTGTGGTGTATGCTTCAAACCTCTTAGGTGAAAGAACATGGAAGACTTGACGTGATGATGTGGACATGGCCTAGAGGAGCTAATATTGGGACATACACTTACAATAGTTTTGGAAATCCCTCTGCTTAGATCCTGATATAGTTGCCTTTAGGTATGCCCCTTAATGGGAGATTATTATGTAATCTTCTAAAATTGAATCAGTCATGGAATATTATTTTGCTTCTATACTTTGGTCATTTGTATACTATTATTTGAAAATTGAGAATTTACACCTATTCCAACATGCTTGTTAGTGTGTTTGTATTTGATGGATTTATTCCTCAAATTTAGTAGGGAGTGGATCCTCTCTCAGGTCCCACTCCTTAGAGGTAACACATGACTTCTCCCAACTCTCAAGAGATTTGTTCCAACCATCAAATGGGAACATAGAAGGAAAAGTTAGAATGAAGTACAAGGGTCCCTATCTATTATAAAAAAACACTAAAAATGATAAAGAGGGAAACAACTTTTCTAACCCTCATTAAGTTTTTATTGAATTCTCGTCACATTATTATAGTGGGCCTTGTATGATAAAGGTGTCCATATTGAAGAGTCGTGTAAGTGATTGCCTATGTCTATGCATAATATAGCTATGAAAGTGGTGCTCTTTATATTGTAAAAGTGTGTTAGCAGATCAAACATTATCATTTTTTTACATTTGATCCATGTAGCCTAAATCCCAATCCATCTAACCTAAGTTGTAAGGCAATCAAAAGATAGTATGTCCTATATAAGCCCCCAACACCCCTTTATAATTTGAACCTCCGATTCACTGATTAACCACAACCATTGTCTATTTACTATATTTTTATGCTGACAAATAGCCTTTCCGTAACACCCCAATTTTCTTATCATGTGAGTGGAAGAAAAAAAAAGTTTCAACTAGGGAGTGTTACTAACATGATATGCATTGCAATAATGATAGATAAAAAGCATTACATATTGTGCATAAAATAATTTCTCATAAGTTCTCAACAAAAGAAACATGGTTACATCAAATTGTATAAAAATCATATATACATAATGCTAAAACTTGCACTCTATCTTAATATCTCAGATTTTGTAGATGGCACCCCACCAAGAAAACCTCCTAAAGTTGTATCTGCATCCTCTTGTCATGACTATCTCTCCAAGTTATGTACCTACAAACATTTCATCCCCAGCCATGCACAAAGGGAAACCTAGATTAGAGTAAGGGGCATTGAATTTCTTATAACATAAACATGATTATATTATAACTGAAAGCTGAAATAAGATCTAAAAATTGTAAACTTATACTAAACCGATGTGTCTTTTATTTATGTCATTTATTTTCAAGTGTATACCATTATACAATAAGTCCTCTTCTGTTGAAATTGAAGTATCCTCTATGGTGCAACACATCCTTTGTTGGCACTATGTGCCCTCTGTGATACCCACAATGTTTGGCATATTTCACCCTATAAATCGTACAAGGACTCTCTAGTGAGGACTTATTATATAATGTATTAAGGTTCTGATGTCATTTTCTATCTCTATTCTTAATTTTTTAGTCATAAACCTTATTCTAGAAAAACTATCCAGAGAGTTAACACGGGTAGAATTCTTACACCTAAGTGATCAACTTTTTTGGTACTTAACATGGCCTTTGCTTCATTCCTACATGTAATTCATGACATATGGAATTAGGAGTCCAGTGATGAATCCATTTTCTAATGTGGATTTAGTTGACATTGAAGGGAGCATTGTCTCTCCAATTCATCAAAGGATGTTTGGAGGGAATTTTCCTAATGAAAATTCTTAGAATCACATGGATTCTTTCAAGGTGATTTGTGATACTTAAAAGATCTAGTGGGTGCCACAAAGCTATCTATGATAAGGTTTTCTATTTATATTTAAGGGTTAAAGCTCCAAAGTGGTATATAAATTTGAAATCATTGAGAATCCAAACTTAGAATGAAATTGTTGAAGCTTTTGTAAACAAATTCTTTCTATATACATAACCATTCATTGCTACAAGAAGATCAATTTGTTGCTCAAAAATCAGCTAAAAATCGATATGAAGCTTGGGAAGATTTCAAAGTTTGCAGAAGGAGTTCCCATATCTGGTTCAAGGGGATCTTCTTAATCTCAACCTTTTTCAATGGGTTGACTCAAGTAGAGAAGAAATCTATCCATGTTGTGATAGGATGTGATTTCCAGGAAAAATATGTCGCAAAGTGAATGCAAATCATAGAGAAGATGGCATCACAACAATCAGTGTGGAAGTTCTAAGGTGGATCCATCAAGAGTGATAGTTCTATGGCATTGGTAAAAAAATCAAGGTCTATTGACCTACTCACCAAATGTAGACAAAATTACCACATATATTCAAGCATTAAAATTCTAGAGCATGAACCAAGAATGAGAAATAGTAATACAATGCAACACTTGCATTTATCAAGGATATTTGTCTCAACATTGTGTATATTCTAAGACAACATGAGAAGCCTGAACAAATGAAAATATCTCCAATGTCAATTAAGAGAGACCCCCTCATCCAAATTTCTCCAAGGAAACATTATTACAACTAAAAATTCCCATCTTATGAATCAACAACCAAATAGTTTTGGGAGAGGTCAATCCAATTATAATTGGGGGATAGGCCAAACTCCATCTTGTTTCTACCAATCCCATAATTTCCAACTAAATAGTGGACCAAAATAGCAAGGGAAGTTCAATGGGTAATAATGAGAAAGTTTTATTAATCAACATCAAAATTCAATCAACTAGTTGAACTCATTGACATAGCAACTAGGGCAAGCCATAATAAGCAATAACAACTTCATGAACACAATGCAAACCCAGATGGGGATGTGAACACATAGGTCAATGACCTATAATAGCATAATAGTATGATTGACCATCATTTAGCTTCAAGAATCGCATCAATTAAGAATATGACATCAATTTCCCCTCTAGAACTGAGCAAAATCTTAGAAATCATGAGTCTACAAATATTGGCACCTTACAATTTAGCATAGTTCTAGATTCTTCTTCACCTCAGAAGGAGAAAATGTTGATTGAAGACACACAAAACACCTAGAAGCACCTTTCCTTTACAATCTAGTAAAATCTAAACTCGGTAAGAGGTATAACAAAATTTCTAAAACAATAAAAAAAATCTTGATGTGCCACTTATAGAGTTGATGAAATGCCTATTTACACAAAGTCTCTTAAAGGCCACATCATGAAGAAATGCAAGCAAGAATATGCAGACTTTATGACTGCCAAGATGGCCACAACATTTATCCAAGACTTCATGTCAACTAAATAAAAGGAGCCATGATCTTCATAGTTCCTTTCTGCTTTGGGAATTCCAAGGAAGGTCATGGCCACCGGTCTAGGCACTAACATTAGCCTTATACCATTGTCTTTGTAAAATTAGCTAGGTTTGACCAATACCATGGAATCAAATATGTGAATCTAGCTGGAAGACAATTCCTTCACAAAATTAGTCAGATTTATTCAAGATGTTACCATTAGAATTGGGAGACTCATCATTCCCTATGACATAGTCATTATCAATACCATGGAGACCTTATTTGGTTAATAATCTTTGGAAGGCCTTTCCTTTCAACAGAATGAGTCTTGATCAATATCGTAGTAGGAATCAGC
Source organism: Alisma plantago-aquatica (assembly GCA_963693085.1). NCBI lineage: Eukaryota > Viridiplantae > Streptophyta > Magnoliopsida > Alismatales > Alismataceae > Alisma > Alisma plantago-aquatica. The sequence goes on along the minus strand of OY856413.1, from coordinate 771,600,021 downwards.
ACCATCCAAGTAGGAAATAAACACATCCATTACAACATCATGGACCATATGAAGGGCCCCTAATAGATGGAACCAATCTACTATACTCACTGTTGCAATCAACTATGTGTAGAGATGTAAGAACAAAATGCCATAGCATACCCACTCATGAGAGCACTTAAAAATCCATCCTTGAGTATACCAATCCAAAAGTGGAAGAAATCCTTACCTACCTAGAAAAATTAGAGGAAAAAGAAGGTAACAAATAAATTACCATAGAAACAACAAAGTACACCCCCAATAGAGAATGATGACAGGCGTATCCGCACCAATGCTGCTCCTTGAACTGAAGCAGCTTCTCAAAGGACTCAAATATGAATTTGCGGATGATAAGGGAAGGAATTTTGTTATTATATGATCAATTACTCATTGATCTTAAAATGAGAAGAAAAACTCTAGGATATTGCATAGACAAGATGAAAGGGGGTAACCCAACTGTCTACACGCATCACATAACCTACATGAGAAATTCAAAACCTAAAGTTCAAGGCTATAGGAAGTTGAATGTCAAAATGATTGAATTAGTTCATAAAGTGGTTATTGAGATATATGATGATGGGATCACCTATGAAATCAATTATAGTAACTGGTCCAGTCTAGTCTATATCAATTTGAAGAAAGAAGAGACTACAGTTGTAAAAGGAAGTAATGGTCAAGACCTAGCCACCAAAATAGTAACTAGGTCAAAAATCTGTATCAACTACTGCGTCCTAAACTTTGTCATGAAGAAGTATTATTTCCCTCTTCTACTCATTGACTCTGTGCTTGAGCATCTGGCTCACCATTCATATATCTACTAATTGGATGGGTATTCTAGATTTATTAGGTCCTATCCATCCTGATGACAAGAATAAGACAACTTTTACTTGCTTATATGACATGTATCCATTTTGAAGAATGCATTTGGGCTACGCAATACCCCATCAACATTCTGACAATGTATGTTTACTATTTTCATTTGTTTCATAAAGAAATTGTGGAAGTATTAATGGATGACTTTTTCATCTATGGGTCATCTTCTATAGATTGCTAAAGGAACTTATCATTTGTACTAAAAATATGAAAAGATAAGAAACTAGTTGAGAATTCAAAAAAAGTTTCACTTCATGGCATGAGAAGGCATCCTATTAGGGCACAAGGTTTCTAAGGTCGGAATTTGAAGTCGAAAAAAGTAAAATAGAAGCAATTTCAAAATTGTCGCCACCTTGATCAGTGACTTTGGTGCAAAACTTTCTTGTTCATGCATAATACAACAATATGTGTATTTAAGACTTCTCGAAGACATCAAATACATTGTCCATATTTATAACAATAAATGCACCATTTGAGTTTTATGAAGATTGCATTAAAGCTTTTCACGTACTGAAAAATTCCTTGATATTAGCACCTATCATACATGCCCTTGATTGGTACCTCCCTTTCAAGTTGTGCAATGCTAGTGTTTTTATCATTGGGGGTGTTATTGATTAGAAGAAGGATAGGATGCACCATGTAATCTAATACATAAGAAAGACCCTAGACAAGACCCCAACAAATTAAACTACCACTCAATTTCTATTTATTCCTTCGATTACTTTTGGGTGTATCTCTTAGGGAAGAAGGTCTTTGTGTATAAAGATCATGTTGTGATCAAGTATCTCATGATGAAGAAGGATATGAAGCCTTGAATATTATTATGGGAACTCTTGCTTTAAGAGTTTGATCATGAGATTGTGGACAATAAAGGCACACAAAAATGTAATGACCAGTCATTTCTCCATAATTTGTCTAGAAAATGAGGATTCCTAGCCCTTCAATGATACTTATAGAGACAAATCATTAATGGTGACACACACCAATAACTAGGTCACACCTTAGATTTCTTACTTCATCAATTACCTAGCATGTCAATAGATTCCACCAAAAATTACCAACAACCAAAAGAAGAAATTCTTTGTAGATTTGAAGAATTACTTTTGGGATGACCTGCTCCTTTTTTGAAAGTGTGCAGAAAATCAATGTTGATGTTGTGTCCCTAAAGAATAAGTCCCAGTAATCCTAGAAAAATGTCATGCATCTCTTTGTGGAGGACATTTGGGAGGGACAAGACCACAATGAAGGTATTATACTATGAGTTCTACTAGCCATCAATTCTCAAAGATTCTCAAGCCTATGTCAAAGTATGTGGTGTGCGTCAACAACCAAGAAATATCTCTTAGCACAATGAAATGGCTCTCATTGATTTGATCGAGGTAGGAATTTTTTATGTTTATGGAATTGATTATATAGGGTCTGAAACATAAGTGTGTCATATAATAACCAAACACCTTAGAGGATTATACTAAAGTTCTAAGCAACTTTATTAGCCAAAACAAATAGGGTTACCTCATAACCCAGGTCAGGGTCATTACAAGTTATAAACCCCTAACAGGATTTCGTCCCCGAAATCCCAAGTAAAGGTAAACAGATATTATTCATTCATCATATCATCAAGTTTACACATAACATTTGCCATAGAACTTTGATAAACACAAAGTTCTTCCACACATGATTATCATAGAATATGTCACACAGGATACATACTCCACTATCTTTTTCATTATTGACTATAGAGTCAACTCTGTATCAGGTAACACTTTCTAAGGAATTATTTTTAGCTGATAAGTTTTTCCCACAATGATTCTAAAATTGTTCCTTCAATTAGTACATCCTTATCAATGTTATGTTTATGCAGAGCATAAACCCCTAACATATGATGTCCATACTATAGTATGTAGCTAGACTGATTTCACAATTGGCCATTCCAGGTAACCAACATAAATCATATTTCTTTCATCTTGGGACATTACTTGTTACACATATCCTTATCTTGGAACCAAAGTCCAATACAAACTGATACTTTTCTAAGTATCCAACAATTGAACATTTTTAACTTATGCACATCAAGTGTCATAAGAGCCACTTGATTGCCATGTCCCTGAAGGGACAGAACACAAAGGAACATATTCCTTTTATCACCCCATCATCATCCAGGGTTGTTTATCAAAGATAAGAGATTATCATCTCCTCTGATAATTGCATGAACTTTCAACTATTCATGAGTCATTTACTCGTATCTCATCCTAGGTTCCTTGCCATCAACATAGAAATTATAAGGATGATTACATATCATTATTCCTTTCTTTGTTATTGTCTAACATGTTCGTGAGCATTTTGTGATTTTATCACATTTCCCATTTCCACATCATGGGAAAAGATCTTTACTATTCACACATGCTTTATCTGACATGGATCATCTCCCTTGTTCTCATTCTCTTATCATGAGGATTATACTTTTCATTTCCTCATACATAAATATTAATTTGAGATCATCTCAGATTCCACTTTATTTCACTTAGGATGTGATATACATGTCCATACCATATTTCCCATTTAGTTATACTCACTAGATTGTCTCGGAATGACTACTTGATCAGAGTAATAAAAAAGATAACAATCTAAGAGTTCCATACTTTCCCTATCTCCAATAATTATATACATGGCCAGGGTATACAAGTACTGATATTAGGTAGTATGCACTTTATGTACTATCATGTTCCTTACTTTTCATATCATCATAAACACAGAATTTAACATTCCTGGATTTTCTCCAGGAATCACTTCTATATCTCATCCTCTTTCACACAGATAGGAGCAATTATAGAACATTTAAAAGAATACTGAATAGAATATAAATTCTAGTTCTCATCATTTCTTCCCTATGTCCCCATAGGATAATCAATAGGGAAATCCATAACAGCAATCCTTTTTACGATTATCAAATAGCATCAAGATAAGGCATATCGAAATGAAAAATCTCTATCTGACTATTACCCCTCGCGGTCATCTACCACTTTAGGTTGACTCAACACACAGAGTCTAGCTATTTCATGTTGTTGCTTTTGCCTTTTCACATTATTGGGATGTAACTTTCATTAGCCTTACCGAGTCTACCTCGGTTGTTGAGTCATTTCCTCCCTTCTTTTCAAAGAAAAGAGTTTAGTATGCTCAACATGTCCATATCCATAACATATCTTGTCCTCATACCATGGTCTTATCAGTCTCATTACCGATGTATAAGCTAAGCCATGACTTCTTACTGGTGGAAAGTTAGGACCTTTGCCTTTACTTAGTGGCTACTGCCCTGGTGCACTAGGCATTTATTGCACTGGTGGCACCAAAAACTTTGGATTTTTAGAATAACTAGGCAAATGTCTCTAAAATTATAGAGACCTTACCTTAATTCTCAGCTTATTGCCCCTCCTTGGGCACTACCATCACAGATGTACTATCTATCTACTTTCTCGCAATATGTTAATCTTTCCCACATTTCCAATGTTCCAACATGACTATGTCATTCAGGAACCCTTTCAAAGCCCAAAGTTTCTGCATTAAGGACTGGTAACCTAGGTTGTAATGCTAGTATCTAGTCTTATATATGCATCATTGTTGTCCTAACCTACCCTTCAAGAGCATAAACATAGGATTCTCTATCATGATCAGGTCAAGATGGGAATTCTCAGGCACTTGTTCTTCTCTTGCCTGATCCCTTGCACCCTCTCCTGGTGCAACAACATTGCCCTCAGCAATGTGTTCCTCGTGTTCCCCAGTCATTTATAAACTTTACCCTTTACTCTGTATAAGCAGAAGTCACTATAGGGTATACCGGAGGACACTAATACAGACTCAACACCTTAGTCCTATGTCTCTGTAGACTCAGCGAACCTTAAGCTCTGATACCAAACTTGAAACATAAGTGTGTCATATGATAACAAAACACCTTAGAGGATTATACTAAAGTTCTAAACAACTTTATTAGCCAAAACAAATAGGGTTACCTCATAACCCAGGTCAGAGTCGTTACAGGGTCGTTTCCTTCTTATTTTATAAATAAGTATATCCTTGTTGTAGTGGATTATGTGTCCAAATGGGTCAAAGAGTTGGCTTTGTCCACATCTATTTCACATGCAGATATGAGGATGTTTAGTGAAATTACATTTCCCAGATTTGGTGTACGACAAATCATAATAAGCAATGATGGTTCTCATTTTCCTGAGTGGTTTAAAGAATTATATAAGAAAGTATGAGGTGAGGCACAAGGTTTTGATGTCATAGAACCCAAATACATCCAGATAAGTCAAAATATGAATTTGTGAAATCAAGAAAATATTAGAAAAGGTTGTCAAAAGATATAGGATAGACTGGACAACCAAACTCGATGAAACTTTTTCGAGCATATTACATAGCCTTCAAAGCATCTGTCGACATAACCCCCTATCATTTAATCTATGGCAAGTCATCTCACTTTTTGTAGGACTCGTGCACAAGGCATTTTGGGCAATCCAAAGCCTCAACATGGACCCAAAATTGTCAGAAGAGAAGAGGTTATTGCAACTCCAAAAGTTAGAATAGCTCTACCTGCATGCACATGAGAACTCTAAGACATACAAAGAACGAACCAAGGTCTGGTATGATGCCCATGTAAAGATTTACGATAGCTCAAGAGGGGAAAAGACCATGTTTTTCAACTCTATAATCTAATTATTCCCCAGGAAACTAAGATCGCATTGGCATGTATTGTCCATAATGTTTAAAGTCTACCCATCATGGATGATGGAGATTCACAACAAAAAATGTTGAACATTTTAGTAAATGGAAAATGTTTCATGACGTACTATGAGGATGAAGCATTTACATGAAGACTTAACACAGATCTATGTATCCACAACTTATTTAATAATTATACATGATGGTTAAACTAAACAACTTTAAACTATGCTTCTTGGGAGGAAACTTTAACTCTCTTTCTATCTACCCTAGTTTTTGTATTTCCTTTAGTTTTTTCATTATGTTCTATAGGTTTCCTTTTTACCCTACTTTCAATTGGCCTTAAGGCAGTACTTGATTGACTAGTCTGCCTGATCAAACTTGCTCTGCTACATCATCAAACAAATAGGTTTTGATTCTATGATTCTGTCAAACGTTGAGCTCGATCAGCAATAATTGAGTTGCTTCAATTCTCAAGCAATATGGTTGACCGCCCTTATCAACTATTTTCAATCTAGTGGTTCATGTTGAGGAATCAACATGGCAGACATGGAGCAGTCACCTCCATTGCCAATGTGTCACACACTCCATAGACCCCCCCTCACCTATGTCAAGCATAAAAGGAGAAGTTGGACTATTGTCCTAATATGCTCTTTCAAAATTCTTTTGACCATAGATCAGTCTTTTCTCTTCTCCACTAGATTGATTGACTTCTAGAAGAAGATCAATTCCTTTTCTTAACTCAACTACCTGACTCTTGGTCAATCACATATGTGATCCATCTCTTGTCTTGATCAACCATAGTGTTTGCTCGACTCGTGTTTGAACCTAAGGTAAACAATGGATGCTTGATTAAGTCATGTCCCTTTAAAAGTAACACTAATTGATCAAATGACCCCTCATAATCAACCACATCGTCAATCATTTTTACTCAATCGATCTTATGAGGATCCTATCGAGCACCCTCATCAAGGGGATTTTGTTTTAAACGATGAGCACTGAAACTAAAATGGTTTTTGATATACCATTTTGCTCATATTCCCTTATAAAGTTGAGTGAAGGACTATAAATCTAATTTACCAGATGGTCAAGCATCCACACTTAACCACCACCTCACCAGGCTATCAATTAAACTATCAAGAAACTCATGTTTGTTGAGATGTTTCTGCTTGATTGTTTTTCTTGACCAAGTAAGCAATACCCCTCAAGTTTCATTGTACCTTTGATCAATCTATCTCTTGATATGTTGCCTCTCAAGATTGATAAGTCTATTGACCTTCAAGGTCTCTACTTACAAAAAATTGACAAAAGGTTTATAATATATGTTACTTTCTTTTCAAAAATTGTTCATTGAAAATGGCACAAACCTAAACATGATACACCTGGTTGGTTCAGATGGAGAACTTCCTACTCCACAACAAGGAGATACAGTGGTAGTATCAAGTAGAGTAGAATACTCTATGTCTAAGGGGAGTCATCATGAGGTTACAAATACTATGAATGCCAAAAGGTTGAATATATTTTCAACAACACCTTCAAACAACAACCCAACCAAGAGGCCAAGGACTGAACAGCCCATGGTAGATACCACTACTCAACCCACCGAACAATAAGCATAAGTGCAACTACTTACCCAGGAACTCCATCATGGTCATTTCCTATCCACATACAATGCCCATCAAGTTGCATGCAATGTAATGGTAAGGAAAACATTCATAACCAACGGCTTCGCTGATGAGATACTCTATAACAAAATCACATTTTTGACCTCATGCAAGCTCTTTTGGAAAGTTCTAATATCTTGAACATATGTTTCAGCACAACACAGTCTTATATATATGAAACTAGGGAGTTTAAATTTTCCCTCATCAAGGTTCCTACCATACTAGTTGAGAGAAAGGAATGTGGCAGTCATTACAAAATCCAATCCCATTATTTCATCACAGACCAAACTATCACCTAGAAGATATTGAATGAGATATATTATGTTGAAGATGTAGAGGCTATAAATTCAAGGTGTATAGAAAAAAAAGAATCAGGATTTGATGCCAAGAAAGTATGGGGCAAACTTACATGAAAGTAGAGATACAAATCCAGATTATCCAAGGAAACCAATGTACATTCTTGCATGTGGTTATCACTAATGTCCTCTTTACAAAGTTCAAAATGAGAATCATACACCATGATGATCTTCATGTCCTCTATTGCATTATGGAAGGCATCCCATCAACATCAAGATGCTCTTGGTCGATGAATGCACATATACTCTAGACCAATATTGGGACTTCTACATGGGTGGACTCACGGATATAGTTGGCCAAGCTTTAGGATACGTAGACATCCTAGAAGATCTTATTGATCCAAAAGGGGAGAACATCATCAACACCAAATATTGGATCCATAGTATCATTTTGATGTTCCTAGAGTGTAGATTCTTTTATTGGTTTAATAAGATTGATTTCTTCTCATATACCTAACCTGAGCCACTATGATGAGAAATAGATCTTTTTTAGTGAAACAAAACTAACATAAATAATCTAACAATATGGAAAATGAATAATGCAATTACAAAGAAGGTAATATCATAATCTACTAGAAACTACAACATAAAAAACATTAAGCCACATTTTTTTATAATTATGGATGACTCAGTTGAGGTACAAGAGGATGATTACAATGATCCCCTCATCAAAATGACACAGCTCAAAAAACATGTGTAATAGATCCACCCATAGAGTGTCACTAAGAAATCATGCCTAATGTGCACCACAATGAGTAAGCTAGTGAAAGACACAATCATGTCCCAATAGAACACACCGCAACATCTAAACCACACAAACTTTGCAACTAGTACTTAATCAACCCACACATACCACCACTCTATCACCCTATCACATTGATCATCATATTCCACAAAATCCACCTCATGAACACTGGAAAGATAACCCTTTGGATGTGTTGGATGATCAACCAAATCATCAAGATGAACCATGACATCATCATCAACATTATCCTCATCATTCCTCAAATGAGAAGTATTTTTACAAAAACAATGGCACTACATTTGGCAGAGTATTTGATTGTATGTTTGAGGTAGTATTTCAAACTACTACTACTTCACCGAACATTACCTCAAGAGTGTAGGACATTATCTTGTGGAACTTTCATCTCACCAACATGGTATATTTGATGATATATATCCCTTTCCAAGTTGGAGCATTAGTATCCCTTCCAAAGAAAATAGAAGAGATGTTATCCTCCATCTTACCATTTGCATGGAAAATGAGGCAGAATATTGGGTAGTGAAGGATAAGCACACAACTTGACAGCCAAATAGGAGTGACATCATGCATGACTTGCTCAACGAAAACAACAAGGAAAGTAGCATCCCCCATCTTCATCCTTAGGACCTTTTTATGTTCCCGAGACACCAATTGAGGTCATTAAAGAACATTCTTATAAAAACTTCCACTAATCTACCACATCAGTAAGGAGAGAAGCCTCCTCCTTTGTATTTGATATAATTACGATCAAATCCGGTCAGTTCTTAGCCAATCAAAAGATCATAAGTGAAATCTCATATGATACCTCTATTAGTGAATCAACTACAATTCAACCTCTAGTCTTGTCAGACATTTTGCATCACTCTAACAACATAATGAATAATATATCCAACATCGATGAAACATTGTATTATCCCTATTGTGGAATCTAAGGAGGCTAATATCAAGTATGTACATTTATCTCAACTTTGGTTGCAATAACTTCAGTTGCAAAACTCCATTGTAGACACATCCACAAAGTTTCATCTGTAGTCACTCTTTGTGGGAAAGAAAACCCCTAGTTCTCTCCTCTTGCATGACTTGGGGGATAACTAGTTTTCTAGTCATTTCCCATGCAAATCATCATGATATTGGAGTCAATGTGGGTGAGACACAACACTAAGTAGTTCTGAATGAGACTAATCTACCATGTTAGTTATCATCATTGCTTATTAGTGAAGAGGAAGTCACTCTTCTCAATGCTAGCAATGAAAATCTTGGTGTACAAGCTGCTATAAACCCTATTTAGGTAGACATTGGTGAGGATGATAAGGGGTACCTGGATACCATGTTTTCCAGGGCACTACGTAGGCCGGATAGTCCTTTTTTTCAAACCAACATGTCAGAAACCCCTGAGCATCCAAATTAAAATGCAAGGTGTGGACCCAAATTTTGTCCATGGCATGCAAGTGTCGGATATTTTTCTTCTAGATGACATCCTAGATGATAGTAAAAATGGCAGCCAAATTGTACACAACAATAGATTCTATTCCTTAACTCAAGATGATCCACATAATATTTTCAAGAATTTGGGATGATCTATATAGCATTTTTAGCAATACAACTCACATTAGCAAGTGCATCATCATTGTGCTAGCATCAATGATCGTAGAAGACATCAAGATGACTAACAAGTCATGATTGATATATAATGCAACACCAATGTTAACTATCATTTCAAGCCAATTACAGTCACACCTTGCATCTAGACTCTAGTAGGAAACTAAACGGCCACAAAACAAAGACTTTCTTGTTTCCATTTCATTATAGTGGACATTGGACTCTCTATACAACTGGCATGGTGGCTCAAAAGAAGTTTTATACAATATTGGCATTGTTAAACTTCCAACAATGGGATGCATTATTAGACACTAAGGCATGGCATATACGTCACACCCCAATGTAATTGTAATGTCTGATTAGATCTTGCTTCTCATACTATAGTCCTAAGTAGTCTTGATACTCTGTTGAATTTTTTTTGCATTAGTTAGAAAAAGGAAGTAGCACCTTCATTGTGCTTTGCATCTTGGAGGCACTACACTATGGTACACCAGCAGAATCTTTCAACCCAACAACTTCAATCAATTAAGGGGGTGATATTCTATGGAAGTTATATGAGTTTGTTTCTTCTTTCAAGATCCATCATTAGCATAAAATCTATAAGATCCTTACCCTCTCATTTTGCATACCTAGAAGGTTCCCTTACGCCAAACACTCTGCAATGTCACACATCACCAACCAAATTCACCAGTAAAATAACAACAGAGTGTCCAACAGAAATAGTAGTGTCAACATGCGTAGGAACATTCTGCCTAAGCTTCACTTCCAATGCAAACTTATGTTCTTGAGTGTACACCTCAAGACCAAGAATCCACACCTCTCACAAGAATTGATCCTAACATTGTAGAACTTTGGGCATTCTTAGGGGAGGAGACTGTAGAACTTGGGGACAACTGTTGGTATGTATGCCCTGAGAGCCAATCATGGGATGATTGGTGGGATACATTAAGATTGATTTGATAAACATCAAAGGCAAGCTTCCAATTCTTTCTGGTTCAGTCATATGAGATAGTGATATAATAGATTGAATGTCTAGAGAATGACAGTACTCAATGACGTATGCTTTCAAGTTAAGGACCTGAACGATGAGATCATACAGATGCTAAGAGTTTGTATATTCTTATTATGTCCCTAGTCGGATGTCATTGTGGAAGGTAGATAGACAGCAATGACACACAAGACTAGATTGTGGTGTTGGTTGATGACATAATCTCATTAGTCATGATATAGAGATATCAAACCAAACACATAGGTACTTGTTAGAGAACAAGTGTACCGGACAGAGCCACCGTGAGTTTGACACATGGAACCATGACATGGTAGTTACAGTCAGTACTCACAGTGATGGTGGTGAGTGTGATTCTTTGACCTGAAATCACTACACTCAACACATGTCGTTGGGCACACTTTGACATCATCAAACGCAGTCCAGAAACATGGATTGTTATAAAGGTGATGATTGGGTGTCTTTGACACATGGGGCTTTTGAAGGGGGAGTGATAGATATGGGATTTTTCCCTCCTGAGGGAGTTTGATATCCATGGCCGCTTGATGAGTAGGATTGAGAAAGGCGTGCACGCATGTGTGAATCAATATGTGATATTGATGTCATACATATCTCTTCCAATCTACTCTGAGATCGAGAAAGTGAATGAATGTTGAAAGGATGACTGTTCCATGCCTCGAGTTCATTCGGGATATCAGTGACAAAGGAATTATACATTCACTGTAACACCATTCACAGATTGTAGGATTGAAAGTTGTTCTCCAACTTTCTATTCCACTTGGGTAGCACTGATGTGTGACTAGGAACCGCTCTTTGCTTGTGAAGTCATAAGTGTTATGGACTTTCATTGCCAACGTGAAATGGACCTGCAAGGTCACACACATAGGATTTAACCTGGAAGAGGAGTTTTGTCCATAGACAATGTTTAGATTGATTACTAAAGGAGTTTAGTGTTCAATTAAACACTCAATTAATTGATAGCTCAATGTCATAATGTTCAAGGTGTTGGACACATTGATTGGAGTATCGGATTGATTGAAACTGTAATTGATTGATTCTGCACAATCTGCACTCCCAACCGATCGGCTCATGTGATGAACCGATCGGCTGAGCTTGGTGAACCGATCGGCTCAAGTGGTGAGTCGATCGGCTCATGGACAGGGTGAAACAATTGCTTCAAGTGTTGAAACGATTGATTCAACTGTTACAACCGAGCAAGTTGGGAAAGTAGGATTGGTGAGAAATTTCCTTTCGTTTCACTTTCCCAATTTGATTGGAATAAGGATTGGTATTTGATACCAATTAGAAACAAAAGAAGAAAAGTCAATCGGGAACTGATCAGGACCACGAACTGACCGGTTCATAAGTGAACCGACTATTTCATGGGTCCCAACCGATCAGATGAGGTGTCAACCGACCGGCTCAGGTCCCCAACTGACCGTTTCAGAAATGAAACGATCGGTTCAGGTCACGCAGTTGGTTGTTTTTGTGGAAAATCTCGAACCCTTCTACTCCTGCTTTAGTCCCGCATTGCCCGGGATGGAGAACCCTGTCCCATGACCCTCCTATATATATAGAGGTATTGGGGGCTTCTCAAAGAACAACACAGTGCAACCAGTTGCTCTGTAAAGTTGTCATTCTCTCTGGTTTTGGCAACCGAGAGAGAACCTGAGCAAGTGCTACCCGATAAGGGAGGCACAGCAAGGGAAAGACAACTGCAGAAAGTGACTGGTGGTAGGAGAGTGTGTCGGTGACTAGTATGCTGACAGGAGGGTGCGACTCCTTCCAATTCCTTGTGAGACAAGGACATTGGAGTTCCAGGTGGTCCGTGTGGACTACTTCAGAGGCGCGAGATTTCTGCCGCTCGGAGGACAGCTGTCAATCTCGACAGTCCCGGTGAGACAAGGAGTTGTCAGTCCTGGTGTGACCAGGAGCTGCACAGACACCGTCCAAGACCGGAGGTGAAGACTGCACAAGCCGCGAGGTATTGTCACTGAGAAAGCCTCGGGACAAGGTATGATTCCACAAACCATCCTTTCCTATTGTATAGACGTTGACGCGTTTCCTTGTTCTGGGTTTGGGGAGGAGAAATTTTTTATTTTTGCTGCCTTCTCTGCCTCCCAATAAACCCAACAGTGGTATCAGAGCCACATCAACTGCTCTATACTTTAGGATTATCGATATGATCGATTTTGGTTTGTCGCCTTTATTTATTGCATACGATGTGAATAATATTGGCTTTATGCATGTCCAATCCTAAATCCACAAATCCCAATTTACATATATGATATGTATTATTAATGTACTCGATACGCGTCGCCCTTAAATGAGTTTTGTGGTGGATGTATAGCTTGGTTATGGCCAATAAACCCTATCTGTGTATGGTTGTATGTGGTTGCTTGCATCTTGGTCTGTGCACCAATCTTCCTTCTCCTATTCCTGATGTAACTCGAAATAATTCGAGATTTCTTTCCTACCTTCGCTCCCCTCGAATGTAACTCGAGGTTTCTCCTTTTACAATGTAAAATAGGATAGAATTTTATTTCCTGTTATGTCAAAGAACGGAGGACATCCTGACGACAGCTGAGACGATCGGTTCAAGGCGTGAACCGATCGGTTGACGTTCAAGACGATCGATTCAAGGAGTGAGCCGATCGGTTGATGACCGGTTTGAGGAGCGAGACGAGCAGGTGGTGGCCATGATGATATGCATGATGACCAGGCAAACCGATCGGTTGGAGGAGACAACCGATCGGCTGGTGGCACCCAGCCGACCGGCCTGATGGTGAGCCGATCAGTCATGTGATGAGTTGATCAAACCCAGAAAGGCAAAGCATAAAGTTCATCTTGTAGAGGTTGCATGTGATGTAGACCTAGATGACCGTGATTCCTCTTGGCTCGAAGAATCACATTAGGATGGCCATAATCATCGCTTTTATCGTTTCGCATGTTTTCTGTGGGATATAGCATGTATATGATACATACTATATATTGTGGTGATTGGATATGTATATGTATATAAAACCAAATCCCTCATTAAATATTAACTTTTAGATGCCTTCCAAATGCGACACATGTGAAAAGCTTGATCGACCAAGTGTGGGCACACCCAAGCGTGGTTCACCGTCTATCTCGTGGAAGCGTGAAGGATGGATATGTGGGTCTGCCCAAGAAGGGTGCATATTCATCGTGTTTTCTTTGTGTCGGACTTAACAAGGTGACCTAGATAGGATCTAGCACCTTGAGGCACGGAGATGATCATGCCAAGGAGTTGTATATGACATCTTATCAAGAGTTGCATATGATGCAATTGGCAAGAGTTGCCTACCTGAGAGATCTAAGTTGTGGGTGACAGCCCAAGCTGGTCCATGACTTAGAGGATTTTAGGATCTTGCCCACTAGAAGGTTGTACGCTACAATCTTCCGAATTGATGGTGAGGGCTATCAATTTGAAGTAAAATAGTGGGAGCGATAATTAATTAAAGGCCTAATTATATCGTCAACTTTTCAAATCAATCAAATAAGTCAAAAATGAGTTTTTGGACTAAAATTGCATATTTCCTTTTATAGTACAAATGACAACAAACAACAACCACTTCTCTTTGCGATCAGTCCTTGAAAAGGATAGGCTAAATGGGACAAACTTCCATGACTGGTATAGGACATTGAGAATTGTTCTCACTCAAGAGTGAAAGCTCTATGTCCTGGATACTCCAATTCCAGAGGAACCTGCTCCTAATGCACCAAAGACAGAAAGGGATGCTTACAAGAAGCATTTTGATGATGCCATTGATGCAAAGTGCTTGATGTTGTGCTCTATGAACCATGAGTTGCAGAGACAACATGAGAACATGGGTGTCATTGAGATGATTCAGCATCTCAGGAACATGTATGAAGATCAAGCACGGAAAGAGAGATACGATGTCTCAAGGGCATTGTTCAAGTGTGTCATGACAGAAGGAGATCCATTTGGTCCTCACACACTCAAGATGATTGGGTATGTGGAGAACCTGACAAGACTGGGATTTCCACTGAGCCAAGAGTTGGCTACTGACGTGATACTGCAATCGTTGCCAGAATCCTACAGTCAGTTTGTGATGAACTACAACATGAACAACTTTGATAGGCCACTGTCGGAGTTGTTGGGCATGTTGAGGATAGTCGAGGCACAAATGAAGAAGGACAAGCCTAAGTCTGTGATGGTGATCACGAGCAAGAAAGGCAAGTCCAAGCGCAAGGGCAAGGGCAAAGCTAAGAAAGGTTCTGATGCTAGCTAGGAGCCCAAGTCGTCTTCAGCTCTCAAGGCCAAGGGAGGCGTGACCAAGAAAGGAAATTGCCACCATTGTCAAAAGCCAGGACATTGGAAAAGGAATTGTCCTCTCTATCTAGAAGAACAAAAGAAGAAGGAGGCGACAGACGTCTCTACTTAAAGGTGTCATGAAAGTAAACTTGTAACACTTTTTAGGTATATGATACCAAGATGTAAAGTGTAAAGCACTCAATTAATGGGGCAAGTGTTGCCGCCATAGATAGGAGTACTTTAGTTTATTTTCAGCCTAAAAGGCATGTAATACAGTTATGAACTACCATTTCATATTTTCCAAAAGATAGAAACACTTTATTGTATGACAATAATGGCAATCAATAAAGAGATGTTTCAATTTCTAAAGATATGATCTTTGTGGCAATGCCTTGTTTATCTTGTGGTATTTGATATGCATAAGATAAAATGATACCAAAAAGTTATAGATAACTCAAACAATCAAATTATCATCAATCATGAGAAATTCATTTCTAGTTTCCATGTGATGGATAAATCTAGACTCTTTTGGTTAGAGAACCAATAAGAGACATGAATATCTTGGACATGATTAATCAATCTTCACTTAAGGTAGTGGGAGAATGATTATCCTATTAGGTATGATACATGTGATGTATTTACATACCTATTGGAACAAATGATAATACTTCAAATGGTGTTTAGAGAAATACCAATATGAATATCTTGAAGTGTTCAAGATTATCATAGATGAAGTGCAAATTTGGTAAAGTGTTAATTCTTGATGAGATCAATGAATGAAATACTTGGACCAAATGTTTGAGATCCTTATGAGTGATTATGATAGTGTATCATAGTGAACTCATGATTAAGGCATGGTGATGTCTAAATCAAGAAGGAATCATACTCTAAGGAGTTAGAGAATGATTATCAAATAACAGAATTCTTCTTAATAAAAGAATACCCCTCACTAATAAAAGAAATTAAGAATCACAAGGGTTGTGAATTCTTATATCCTTACACCTCAATTATCTATGTGATGAGTTGTTCATGTGATGAGTCAACTATCTAGATGAATATGAGGAACCGAATTTTGAGTTATGGTATATGACCATTACATCCTAAATGACATCCATGTGAACCATAAGGTATGACCTTGATGGTAGCACCCATTGGATGAAGTCCATAAGTGCAAATGAATCTTAAGTGTGAAGACACGTGGATAACATTTTGAGAAGGATGATGCTTGTTGATTGCAACTTAATGACTGCGACATTTGGCATATGGATACTAAAATCGCATTCCTATGAGGAATAAAACAAGGATGTGTATGTGACACAACCTATAAGGTTTATGAATCCGCTAATGCAAATGAAGTCTATAAGTTACAATGGACTAATCAATGTGATTGATTGAGTACAAGCAACTCAGAATTGGATCTTTACTTTGATGATATAGTCAAAGGGTTTGACTGATATGTCAAAGATAAAGAAGGGATCTGTGATTTAGTGGGAGCGTGTTCACATTCCACATGTTGATGTGAAATGGAAATGTTCTAGAATGGAAATCCAAAAGTGGAAATTATCTTTAAGGAAGATAGAGATGTTTCCTAAGTGATAGGAATAGAGATCTATAGAGATAGTTCTTGAAAACCTCTTGACCTGAAAAGAGAAAGCATACATTGGTAATCTGTACTGAAGGGTTCAGTATGCATAGATTAAGTGGGAGAAAACTTGTCCATGTTACATGGAGTTAGTATCCCAAGGCTAAGTGTCCAATTCTTATGAAGAATGGGAACACTAAGAATAGATGTGGATCTATTATGTATGTAATCATCTCATTATCTTGCATGGCAAGAACAAAATGCATTCATCATCTTGTATGTATGACATGGCAATATGATGTGCTCATCCTGAAAACTCGTATGTGGGACATGACGAGTGGATGTTTGTCTACTTCCAGTAAGGGTTACTGGAATACCATGAGAACTTGATAAGTACTTGTGAAGCACTAGTTCTATGGAGATAAGGAGGAGTTCAATGTAAAGAGTTACATTGATGCGAACTTCCGAAAGGATAGAAAATTAATTGCAAAATATATATAGGATATATAAAAGTGAAAGTTTGTTGATAATTGGAAATGTTCCAATAAAATCATTTAAAAGGAAGTGTTGAGTATCTGCGTTAGAGAACAGCAGTGGATACTATATGGATCTGGAAGTTCATGAGATGAACTTATAGATATTCCGCTCATTGATGACAAGTATGGAATCCTTGATCATGCAATGTGGCTAAAGGTTAGTAAAGGAATACTAGATCGCATTTTACGGCAACTCCATCTCATATGTGTGACGTACAGTGAAGAGATGAGAGACATGCAATTTATACTGACTTTGGCAAGGTGTTGCCATTACTCACTATGATCGCACTAGAGCAGAGTAACATGTGGGACATGTTTGAAGATCACTATGAATATGATTCAAGGGTGATTGGCTCGCAGTACAAGTGGGAGTCTATTGGTATGTATGCCCTGAGAGCCAATCATGGGATGATTGGTGGGATACATTAAGATTGATTTGATAAACATCAAAGGCAAGCTTCCAATTCTTTCTGGTTCAGTCATATGAGATAGTGATAGAACATATTGAATGTCTAGAGAATGACAGTACTCAATGGCGTATGCTTTCAGGTTAAGGAACTGAATGATGAGATCATACGGATGCTAAGAGTTTGTACATTCTTGTTATGTCCCTAGTCGGATGTCATTGTGGAAGGTAGATAGATAGCAATGACACACAAGACTAGATTTTGGTGTTGGTTGATGACATAATCTCATTAGTCATGATATAGAGATATCAAACCAAACACATAAGTAATTGTTAGAGAACAAGTGTACCGGACAGACGCACCGTGAGTTTGACACATGGAACCATGACATGGTAGTCACAGTCAGTACTCACAGTGATGGTGGTGAGTGTGATTCTTTGACCTGAAATCACTACACTCAACACATGTCGTTGGGCACACTTTGACATCATCAAACGCAGTCCTAAAACATGGGTTGTTATAAAGGTGATGATTGGGTGGCTTTGACACATGGGGCTTTTGAGGGGTGAGTGATAGATATGGGATTTGTCCCTCCTGAGGGAGTTTGATATCCATGGCCGCTTGATGAGTAAGATTGAGAAAGGCGTGCACGCATGTGTGAATCAATATGTGATATTGATGTCATACATATCTCTTCCAATCTACTCTGAGATCAAGAAAGTGAATGAATGTTGACAGGATGATTGTTCCATGCCTCGAGTTCATTCGGGATATCAGTGACAAAGTAATTATACATTCACTGTAACACCATTCACGGATTGTAGGATTGAAAGTTGTTCTCCAATTTTCTATTTCACTTGGGTAGCACTGATGTGTGACTAGGCACCGCTCTTTGCTTGTGAAGTCATAAGTGTTGTGGACTTTCACTGCCAACGTGAAATGGACATGTAGGGTCACACACATAGGATTTAACCTGGAAGAAGAGTTTTATCCACAAACAATGTTTAGATTGATTACTAAAGGAGTTTAGTAGTTCAATTAAACACTCAATTAATTGATAGCTCAATGTCATAATGTTCAAGGTGTTGGACACATTGATTGGAGTATCGGATTGATTGAAACTACAATTGACTGATTCTGCACAATCTGCACTCCCAACTGATCGGCTCATGTGATGAACCGATCGACTGAGCTTGGTGAACCGATCGGCTCAAGTGGTGAGTCGATCGGCTCATGGGCAGGGTGAAACAATCGCTTCAAGTGTTGAAACGATCGGTTCAACTATTGCAACCGAGCAAGTTGGGAAAGTAGGATTGGTGAGAAATTTCCTTTTGTTTCACTTGCCCAATTTGATTGGAACAAGGATTGTTATTTGAGACCAATTATAAACAAAAGAAGAAAAGTCAATCGGGAACTGATGAGGACCACGAACCAACCGATTTAGAAGTGAACTGACTGTTTCATGGGTCCCAACCGATCGGTTGAGGTGTCAATCGATCGGCTCAAATCCCTAACCGACTGTTTCATAAATGAAACGATCAGTTCAGGTCACGTAGTTGGTTGTTTTTGTGGAAAATCTCGAACCCTTCTACTCCTGCTTTAGTCCTGCATTTCCCGGGATGGAGAACCCTGTCCCATGACCCTCCTATATATAGGGGTACTGGGGGCTTCTCAAAGAACAACACAGTGCAACCAGTTGCTCTGTAAAGTTGTCGTTCTCTCTAGTTTTGGCAACCGAGAGAGAGCCTGAGCAAGTGCTACCTGATAAGGGAGGCACAATAAGGGAAAGACAACTGCAAAAAGCGACTGGTGGCAGGAGAGTGTTTTGGTGACTAGTACGCTGACAGGAGGGTGCAACTCCTTCCAATTCCTTGTGAGACAAGGACATTGGAGTTCCAAGTGGTCCGTGTGGACTACTTTAGAGGCGGGAGATTTCTGCCGCTCGGAGGACAGCTGTCAATCTCGACAGTCCCAGTGAGACTAGGAGTTGTCAGTCTCGATGCGACCAGGAGCTGCACAGACACCGTCCAAGACCGGAGGTGAAGACCGCGCAAGCCGCGAGGTATTATCGTCGAGAAAGCCTCGGGACAAGGTATGATTCCACAAACCATCCTTTCCTATTGTATAGACGTTGATGCGTTTCCTTGTTCTGGGTTTGGGGAGGAGAAAATTTTTATTTCCGCTGCCTTCTCTGCCTCCCAATAAACCCAACAACAACACCAGAGGTCCAGTAGACACTATAGCTCTCAATTTGTCACATTTTGATAGGAGTGCGTTAATAGGCTTTTTGAATATGATCTTAACATCATCATGTAGTGTGAAAACAACTCTTTTATTGTATTCCTCTATGAAAGTACTTGTACCATGAAAGAAAATTTATGAGACATGTTGAAAATTGGTCGTTACATAGATTTGACAATCATATGTGTTTACAAATGCAGGATCAAGAATTAGGAATTGTGTATGTATCTGGGATGAAACTAATGAAGGACCTTTATCCTAGGGAAAATTCTTGTGGAAAATATTTCCTAATTCAACATCTATGCTTGGTCAACATCATGGACCTATATCGTGCATGATAAGTATTGGACATTGCTTGAAATATTCACAAAGAGAGGAAGGAAGTATTTTACAACATCTCCTAATACTTATTCAATCTTGTTGGTCTAAACACTTCCACAAACTTCAATAGAGATACATGGTGTCAGGCTGAAATCTATGCTCTATAGATCATAAATTTTATTAAATACATGGAAAAGGTTACAATTCTTAGTAAGTTAAAAGAGCTAGTCACAATTTTTTCACTACAATCCCCAACTTAAATTATTATCTAATGAGTATGATTTTTACATCCTTTACTAGATGTATTCCTTATATGTTCTACATGTAGATGTGGGAGATTGCAAAATAGAAAATTATCATCACTCACATGGTGATTATGCAATTGTTGTTGTACTCCCAATGAAGAAATTTTCCTTAAAGTTGTTTGAAACCTCACCTATTACACTCTTCTATTAGGTTGACACTTTGATGATAGAGTTTACGATAATTTTGAGGGGTGTAATCTAGACTATCTAGTGAGTGAGGTACAATTTAGTTTTAACATCACTTTTTCTACTCTTAATTTTTTATGAAGTGTAGAGGAATAGCTAATTTTGATGCTAGTGGTGTTTATCAGTACTCCTAACATTGGCTCTAGTTGATCTTCAAGTCATACAATGCATTTTTTAGGATAATATGATTTAGGACACTCATTTATTTAGTCTGCAATGAATGATAACGTTTTTGCACCATTCTCCTATTAAGATAGAATAACTTCTCCCAAGATGACACTTAGCCTTTAAAACATCATGAAAAAAATCTTTGCTTGAATTTAACTCAAAAGTAATTTACACTCATGCATTGTCAAAGAGCACTCTCCAGACAAGGAAAGAGAAATATCATCTCTAGCTCCACAAAAATACCAGAATAATACAAAAAGAAAGAGGAATAAGAATTAGAGTGTGAATAATATCATGAGAGTTGTTCCATGCTTAGAAGGAGAGGATGTTACTCGAATAGTGTATAGTTTTTCTCAAAAATCACAGATATGTCATCTTTGGAATATTCAAATCAAATGGCATACACCCCTAACCTTTGATGGTGTTCTTTAAGGTATAGTCATCTGAGGCATTGGTACATAGGTTGTGTAATCATTACTATTTAAGAGAACTAGATTGGACCATAGGAACCACTTTCCAGCTAAATAGACCTATAGTTGATTGACCCAAATAAGTATATGGAATAACCATAAACCTTAGCCTACCCATCCATCATCCACCACTCCAAAAAAAAAATATGAGAGTGAAATCTACCTTAGAAGGGTAGAGCATCATGAGGCAGTACATGAGCTAATTCTCACTAAACACTAGATAATAAAATATAGTAGAGATTAATGAAATTTGAATTTCTATGATGCTTTTAGGAGTATGAGTTATCTAATTTGTAATCTAAATTTATAAGAATAAAATTACCATTCATCATCTTTGATGTTTGCATGTCCTACCTCCTAACTGAATTGTCTCTACATTATGATTCTAATAGTTAGCTTGAGGTTTTGCTAGGTGCTAAGTTTGGGGGTTTGATGTTTTATGATTTATTTCCGTATATTAAACATAAGTTATAGGCACTATACATATACATTCACCCTTGTCAATCCATGTTTGTTAATCATCGTTCTATTAATTGATCCTTAGGAATTAAGGACCATAGACTACATTAGACCTATATCAATCTATCTTTATCAACCTACATCAATTGAGAGATACTCAGTCAAGTCATAGTGATTGATCACTATGACCCTGAACATTCATGAATCGATCAACACCAATCATGAATTTGATCGATATCAAGAAATTTACATTGAGTAATACTTCTAATCGAGGGATCGTGATCAAGCATAACTATCAACTGGTAGAGTTGATATGATCAACCACTGGGCACTTGCACAATCACTATTATTTGAGAATGAGGTTGATAGATCCGCCGATCAACCATGCAGCACACAAGGACTAATCGGGTATCCATTGTGATATGCATCAATCAAATCCCCAAAACTTCACAAGTTCTCATGTCACTTGTCAACCCTCAAGGCATCAATCAACAACAGACAAGCAACACAATCAAGGATCAATGTCGATGACTTACCACCCTGTAGAACAAACAATAGTAAGTACAAATATGAGTCATGCCTATAAATAGGACGCCATGGCTTTAGTTTTGAGTCATCTTGACTTTGCTCAGTAAGCATAGACACTGCTCTTCAATGTCAAATACTCATAGTTCCCTTGATCAATCTTTAAATTGGGCGACTAGTCATTCTACCACTCAGTCTCTCATCAACATTTGATCAGTTATATACCTTAAAAGAGGAGATCTTGTGAAGACTCATCCTTCATCCAGAACAAGAGTGATCAACCAATGCTCTCAATCGTCCAGCTTGGACTCAACTGACCTCACAGCTTGATCAATAAAATAGAAGGCAATTTTTCTAGGCCATAGAGAGACAATATTTGAGAGGATTCACCCTTGTAATTAAATCATTTTCTTAATATTATTATTTTATTATTTATTATTGAACATAGTTTTCATCTGAAGTTGTAATTTGATAATGTCCACATCATGAGCAGTTACACCTCTTAAAATTGGGTTGGGAACATCTTATTTGTGATTGTTCTTCTTTCATTCAATGCATATTCTTACAAGTTTTGTTTCCTTACTATTGTTTTAATGTATCACCCACATGATTAGATACCTTCTTTCAATGTTTGATCCAAATAACTTAGAAGTAAGAAGTTTAGAAAGAACCAAAGTTTTGAATAGTGAGAATCCACAAGGATGAGGGAGCACTAAAGAAATTGTCATATGTTTATGTTCCTTATCATTGGGTTACCATCTCAAAAGAAAGGCATCCTTCGACATAAAGGTACCCTCATCTTGAGAGATAAAAATGTGATAGATATTATTAATGACTTCTTATAGAATATTATTATAA
The DNA here is from genome assembly GCA_963693085.1 of Alisma plantago-aquatica. Lineage (NCBI taxonomy): Eukaryota > Viridiplantae > Streptophyta > Magnoliopsida > Alismatales > Alismataceae > Alisma > Alisma plantago-aquatica. Next base: position 771,576,671 of record OY856413.1, on the reverse strand, counting down.
GATATAAAATGGAAGGAAAATTGTATGATTGGAGAGATAGCTTGATTGATGAAACTTGATCCAGGTTCCACTTATCATAAAATTGATATACTCATTTAGATTAATAATGTAGATTTTCTTACTTTATAGTTACTTTGTAACTTATCAGAACACCCAATCCAAATTACCCTTATCCCTTTGTTTGACCCTGTTTACTAAAATAGACCATGCATTTTCTTGTGGGGGTCTCTTGGAGTCTGGAATATATTTAAAGTCCAATCCATTTTATTTGGGAAATAATAACTGTACTTTTGACCCATGTTTTGAGCCAATCACCAATCTATCAAGTTCAAAGGGACAAGTGCAAGATGTGTTGGTAAAGGTTAATAAAGAAACAATAGTTGTATTATTGACAAATTGTGTTACTTTAGACATGGAACTAGAGGATAAGAGGATTTATATAATTTTGGGAAGACCATTCTTACCTACATTCGGTGTTGAAATTCATGTCCACACAAAAACCATGATTGTCACCCTCATGAATACAAAATTGAGAGTGAATGTCTTCTAGACTTCCCAATAACTAGATGATAAGGATGGTAGTGCCAAGAATGATTACTTTGAGGACTCTCATGAACAATGAAGTGAATAACACCCTATAGATGCATATGAGAAGGTCATGAACCTTGATAAATTGATTAGGAAAGTTTCTAATGGTCAATCAGTTGAAGAACACACCTAGATGAAGCTGGAAAACTTAGCACTAGTGGGAGGAAACCCACCCAGTCTGTAGTATTATAAAACTTATATGTGGCATGTACTTTCACTTTTGCATCATACTTTCTAAGAATCACACACAACCATAATGCTTTACAATTTTTATTGTTTTTTTATTTTTCATAAAATAAGAAATTAGCCAAAAAAGGACAATTGATGGAGTGGCAAAGCCATTGGAAGATCTGAGTTGAAAAGAAGAAGATTGTTGAGTTGAACTAAATGTTTCTAGGGAAACACTCAGAACATTCATGGTGCTCACAATCAAATTTTTCCAAAAACCTTGTGATACTAATATAAAAAGAAAAATAGCCTTTATCTTCTAGAAAGGCCATGGTGGGAATCTAACTAGAACAATCACCCTCTCAAGATAGTTATGGTGGCCCTAAGACCCATGGTACTTTGAGAGAGTTATGGATCTTCTATTCCTTATTGAAAAGCCACCACATCTTCATGATCATTATCCTACTATCCTAATCTTAGTGTCATGTTAATGATGAAATGATTCAAAAGTTGGGGTGCTAAGGCAATGATCCTGCTTTGTTTATTCCTCTATTCTAGTTTTGTCTGTTGATTATTGACTTAACTTGACTTACCCCTTTTATCTTTTGTCTTGTATAGTGTACACTTTTGAGCCATGCAGTTTAAATTTCTTGCATTTTGTGTAATTTTTATCCATTTATTTCCATGTCACGCCATATATGTACATTGCATGTAATTCACTTGCATGCCATATATTTTCAGTTTCCTACATTTTTATACATTTAAAAAATGCACTTCTTGTCGTCCCACTTTATACATGTGCATCGCATATACTTTTTGTGTAATTTCTTGTGTTTTCTTGTTAAGTTTCATTTTATTGTTTATAATGCTTTTTCAGGTAGATCTTAACATGTTAATGAGCATATTGACACAATTTTACCAAAACTACCCAAGTTTTAAATTATTTTCCCTAAAAGGTGATTTAACTTAATCTCTATTTATTTGAACTAGAATGTTCTCCTTTGACAAATGCCCACAATTCAATGTGTTTATTACTTTACAAGGCCATTCTTTGGATCTATACATGTTTTTCACTCCTATCTTGGAATTATTTTTGATGGACGGGTTGAAATCATTGCAAGTCATTAAGATTTAGGGTTTTCTCAAAGCTTTTAAGAAGCATGTCGTTTACCATACTTGTGTATTCCTTAGGGATTTGTCATTGTGGTTAAGTTTTTTTGAAGTAGTTTGCTTCTTGGATACCTTATGTTGAAATGCATGATCTCGACCACCCTTCACATTCACTTTCTTTATCACTTCTTACCTCTTCGCCTCCTAAAATATGCAAAAGAACAAAAATAGTAAACTTGACCATACTCTAGAAGCTTGGGGTGGCCAATCCTTTCTCCCCTATGCTTCCTCCTACCACCCTACAAACCTAGCCACAAAAAGGGCAAATAAAATATTAAATGCAAATAGAAAATGAAGGTGCTACTAAGTAAAAGCACTAGAATAAATGAAAAGAAAAGAGTGTTCTTATATAATAGCACGCCAATCTCCTTCTACAAACCCCTTCTTCCTTTTGAATGCCTATTAGACAAGAAACATCAACCCTAGACCCTTAGACCCTCACATGTAACTAAGTGGGTCTAGTGTTGTGGAATAACATATAAGGTTGATTTTTTGCAAGTGAAACAAAATTCTAAGATATTTTGATTAACCCTAATATGGAACTGATTTAATAGACACAAGGATAAGGACCACAAGGATGGGTGATAGAATCATAGATACCAAGGTTGATCTTGGGAGAAGTATTTTTCACATCATTAGATCTTATTCCCTCAAAGTTTACCTTAGCCAGGAGGCAAAGAAAGGTCTTTCCAATAACATGCATGAATTGATGCAAGGAACACTAATGGAGTAGAAAATCATTATTGTGAGTGATTTAAATGGTCAGGTGGGGAGTAGCAATGTTGGATAGGAGAGACAAAATGATAGGTTTAGATATGGTAGAAAAAATGGAGAAGGAGAGACAATGTTAGATTTTGTAGTTGCATGTGATATGATTTTGGCAAACACCCACTACATGAAAATAGATATTCATATCATTACTTTCAAGAGTGTGAGAAATTGTAGACAAATTGATTACTTTTGTACAAGATGGGAGGATCAAAATGCAAGGATTATAAATTGATGCATAGAGATGAACTCACCACCCAGGATAATTTGGTGGTTTTAGATGTCAACATAAAGATCAACAAAGGCATGCAGAAGAAAAATGAAGATAGCATGATCTATTGGTGGAATTTTAAAGAAGAATAAAAATTGTTTTTTATATAAACTAATCAAGGAGAGCACATGGAAGTTGGAGTCTGATATTAGCACTATGTGGTATAATATGAGATCATGCACACAAAAATTCAAAGAGGTTTTCAAGGAGTCCAAAGGGTGTTGGTGGAATAATGAAGTGTGTAAAGCTATTAAGTCAAAATGGAGATTCATAGAAGATTGCCCAAAACTCAAGATGATCCAACTTTTTAGAGATAAAGGCAAGCAAAGAAAGAGGCTAAAAGGTTGTTCAAGAGACAAGGTCTAGATACTTTGAAGAGATTTAAAAGAAGTTGGAGACAATAGAAGGGAAAAGATATGTACAAAATGGCTCGTATAAGTGAAGTGAAAGAAAAAAACTTGAGTCAAGTAAAATGCATCAAGAATGAACAAGGTGGAGTGTTGGTGAAGGACGATGATATCAAGTCAATTGAGAAATACTTTCTTAAAATTTTCAATGGAGACAATACAAATAATTTAAGATGATTGTGTGACATGAATACAAGAGGTATCAATTATGCATGACATGTTTCACTATTAGAGGTCAAGAATGCTCTGAAAATATGAAAATGAAAAGGGCATGCATACTAGATGGTATTAGCATTGATGTATGTTAGAGCATGGGGGATGAAGGAGCTATGTGCATATAAAAATTTCTTAGTAATATTATGAAGTCCGAGAGATGTCAGATAAGTGGAGAAATAGTATTATAGTCTCCATATAAGGAACAAAGACAATGTTCATAGTTTCACAAAGTATATAGTTATGAAGTTGATGAGTCACATTATGAATATTTGGGAGAGGATTAATGAACATATCCTAAGATATGTAATGCAAATATTAATCAACCAGTTTGTTTTCGTGCTAAGAAGATCAACAACATATGCCATTTTTCTGATAAGGATTCTTATGGAGAAGTATAAAGAAAGAAAAAGAGATCACCATATGGATTTTACTAATTTGGAAAGGCTTGTGGAAGTGTTGCACGTGGTTTTAGAGCAAAAGGGTGTACCAATCTAATACATTGAATTGATCGAAGCTTGATGACTCTAGGAGGAGAGATGCCAACATTTTCTATCACAGTTGGGTCACATCAAGGATTAACACTGAGCCCATATCTATTCACTCTTGTTAAGCATGTTCATGATGATATTCCTTGGTGCATGCCAATTGTTGATGATATTTTGTTGATTGGTAAAACTAAATATGGATTTAATGATAAAGATGAACTTTGGAGAAATTCTTTGGAATCAAATGAATCAATGATTAGTAGGAGTAATACTGAGTATAGGCATTGCAATTTCAGCCAATCTAGAATTGTGAATGGTGGGGCCAAGTAGATCATAGTGGATGTACTAAAATGTGATAAATCTTATTACTTGAGTTCTATTATTCAAATGGATGGGGATTTTCAAGATAATGTTTTTCATAGGACCACACCATAATGGTTTACATGGAGGAGTGAAACTAGAGTATTATGTGACTCAAAGATCCCTCTCAAATCAAAAAGTAAGTTTTATAGAAAAACTATCTGATCGGTCATGCTTTATGGGGCTGATTTGGGGAAGTGGAGCTATAAGGTCTCAATAAAACAAATGTGCTTGAAATGTGCATGTTGATATGGATTTGTGGGAAGACAAGAAAATATTTCTTGAGAAATGACTATATCAAGAACTAGGTGAGGGTGGAAAGCATTGAGACAAAGTTGTGTGAGGGTTTACTGAGATGGTATGGACATGTGTTACAGACCAAATAACACACCTATACGGGCAATCGTATCAAGTCAAGAACAATTAAAAGAAAAAGAGGCAAGACTAAATTAACCTAGGAAGATCTTACCAAGTTAGATTTTTACTATCTACAAGTTGATTAGAAAATGACTTATAAAAGAGCTTATTGGAAAAAAAGGATCCATGTGGATGACCCCAATATGGTTTGGAATGAGACTAAGATGATGATGATGATGATTATGATGATGACGATGATGAAGTCGACGACGACGACGACAACGATGATGATGATGATGATGATGATGATGATGATGATGATGATGATGATGATGATGATGATGATGATGATGATGATGATGATGATGATGATGATGATGATGATGATGATGATGATGATGATGATGATGATGATGATGATGATGATGATGATGATGATGATGACGACGACGATGATGATGATGACGATGACGATGACGATGACGATGACGATGACGATGACGATGACGATGACGATGACGATGACGATGACGATGACGATGACGATGACGATGACGATGACGATGACGATGACGATGACGATGACGATGACGATGACGATGACGATGACGATGACGATGACGATGACGATGACGATGACGATGACGATGACGATGACGATGACGATGACGGTGACGGTGACGATGACGATGACGATGATGATGACGATGACGATGACGATGACGATGACAATGACGATGACAATGACGATGACGATGAGGACGATGACGACGATGAGGATGATGATGATGATGATGATGATGATGATGATGATGATGATGATGATGATGATGATGATGATGATGATGATGATGATGATGATGATGATGATGATGATGATGATGATGATGATGATGATGATGATGATGATGATGATGATGATGATGATGATGATGATGATGATGATGATGATGATGATGATGATGATGATGATGATGATGATGATGATGATGATGATGATGATGATGATGATGATGATGATGATGATGATGATGATGATGATGATGAAACTACTTTAAATGAAGCACTATGAATGTGACACTGATCTAAATAGGTCTTTGATGTCCTATATGGGAAGTTTACATGCTTTATGCATTGATTGCATTATGGTACACAATAGTGGATACAAGAGATGTGAATTGTATGTATGAAGTTAAAATTAATCTTGTTGAGCTATTGGGCATTTTCTTGGATGCATTTCCCATTTCTTATATATGAAAACCAACAAATGAGATTTAATTGGATCCTACTTCAGTACATGTGTGTTTTAATATTAGGGTGGTGCTTTTTGTTATTTATCATGTTAAGATACTTAGAATGCATGCAATATCCCGAATAAAACATACTTCATGTAAAATGCACTTATTTAGTCTTTTGCACTATTTTATATGTACTTGCATGCTAATTGATGAAAGGATAAGAAGGAGGTAGATACAAGTACTTTCCCACACATGGAGGACTCTAAAGACCAACTAAGAACGACCCTAGCCTACCCTCAGTTAAGAAAATTGACTCAGTGGTTGATCAAATGAAGATTGGAGTGCAATTTGAATTTCCTAGGGAACAATCCTTTTCCATCTAGAATGGTCATTTTAAGAAGAGTGTAACCTATTAAGTCATGTTTAAGACCATCACACCCAAAATTATCATTTACTCTAGAATATTTGTTCACAAAACCACCAAAATAGACGTTCTAACACCAAATGATTGTGGCCACCAACCTCCATTTCCCATTCAACTTTGTTGCCTCACCATCCTAGCCATCGTGGTCCTTGTACATATATCAGTCATCCTACCCTATCCACACTCGATTGTTTTGAGCCTAGGATGGTAGTGGAACCCTCCACCCATTAAAAAAATCCACCAACATCCTTGTTTAAAACCTCGATATCCATCACAACCGTTCTCCATAGAATGGTTGTTCTTATCTCAAGGCTTAAAATATATTGTGGGAGTAGATCATCCTTTCTAACTCCCTATCCTAGTGCTTCCCTACACTCATTATACCGCTTCACCCTCCACTTACCCTAGTCCCTTGTATAAGCCTTAGTGGTAGTTGGAATTGAAAGTTTTCTCCTAGTATTCATAACTACCACCCAACCCTTACATACATTCCATTCCACCCAAAACCATAATTTTCTAGGGTTTTAAGTACCTACCACCACCAACCCATGACATCTACCCTTGGAGTTTAGAGGATCGCATCTACCTAGTTTATGGAGGTGAAGAAGAAGGCTACACCATCGTTATTCATGGCTACTTCTTCTTATTCTTTCTCCTCTTTTTTGTTTCCCTTTTTTCATGATATCAAAGCCCTTTTGTGGGTTGTTTGGGGGTTAATATGTGACTTAGATACCAAATAAAGGGTAATATTCATATAAATGTTCTATATCATTTATTGATACTATGATCATGCTTATTTTCTCACTCTACCTCTTTCTTTGGTGTTTGAGTTGTGGAACCACCTAAGGTACTGATTAAAGAGGTATTTAGAGGCTTAGAAGGGAAAACTCCTAAGTCCATTTGCAGACCCTTTGATATAATTGATATATAAATAGCAAAGAAAAGCGCATACCCCAATGAATTTGTCTAGATCACCTTTCTTGCTCATTAGTTTAATCAAATAGTTAATAGAGTTGAGTACATGTTAGGTTAATTATTTATTTTTTTGGGTTACTCAAGTTGGTTATTTCATTGGTCGATAAGATTAGTCTCAATTTTCCTTATTTATCCAATTTCCTTTCTTGTCTTTATTAGTCTAGTGTACTTCACAGCTTACCCTAGTATTAATTACTCCCTTAGCTAGTTCAATAGATCTAAATTCTAGTTTTGACTTAGACTTTGATATTTCTCTTTTATTCCATGTTTATAATGGTCTAGTTAAAATAAAAACAACTTTATGCCATTGAAATCCAAATCTACACACTAGGAACCTCAAGAAACACACTAGTTTCTAATGTTGCCTCCAACCCTAAGGATTCGAACCCTGACTTTCCACTTCTATATTATGTCCTGAATGTGTGTGATTACAAATCCATGTATTAAGAATGTTCTAACTAGGTTAATAAACATATCAAAATCCTTCATGCCTCAAGGCACATCTTCATTCCCTTAATCACTATGCTAAATCAAGTGTGCATTCAAAAATTTGGAAGAGTTTGACATTAACATTTGTATGTGAGCTATCATTCATGGAGCAATACTTGGTTTGAATATCAAAGCATAGAGGAATCCCCAAAAAGTACATTATTTATCTTATTATTATTAATCCCAAACTATGAAGAGTGATTGAAAATATTAACATGCATGGTTACATTTGCGAATTAGAGTTTCATGCCATGTTATATGGCATTCATTTCATGAGAACCATTAATTTGTTCTTTACAAGCCATGGTCCTTTCTTGAGAGAATAACCCATACTATTTGGATTTGAGAAGAGGATAAGGAATATACTGTGACCATAGATGATGGATTCAATCATCCCTTGAAGATTCTAGAGCCAATATTAATATCGTTTGATAGTAGGCAGATGAGGATTGAAACTAAAGATATATCCACCAAGTAGTTTCTTCACTTTGAGTAATTCTCTAGTGCTTCATAATTAGGACAGACGATATTTACACTTTCAAGATTGATCTATGTGTACTGTAAGAATGTTTCAGTCTTCGCCCTACATGTATTTCAGATATTTTTTTACTCTTGGAGGAATATATTAGTGTGAAGGTCTATGAATCATACTCAACTAAAAAGTAGCCTTCTCCTTCAAGATCAGACGCACTCTCTGATGATGTTCATGGCCCTTCATTTCCAGAGCCTCTCTTCTCAGATCCATCATAACATATTATATATATAATGGATGTGGATAAGAATTTCAAAAAATGATTTGGATCTTGTGTGTAAGATACATGAACTTTTGAAAAATTGTGATGATCTTATAACTCTTGTTATATTTAAAGGATTCAGTGTAGCGATTAGTTTATCACTAATGATGAATGAGAATACAAGGCCAACTTGTAGTTAGTAGGGTTAGATATTTCTCATAGGCTATAGGCATGGCCCAATAACATCCTCCATGGTAAATATCTAATGACTAAGACCTCATTTTCAACCTCCAACCCTTGTGGAGGTCAAGGAATGCTCTATATCAATATTTATTTACATATTAGAGAGGAACCAATATTAGATAGACATATAGATAATTTTGAGATGCCAATAAAGGACTAAGGACCCCTCACTTTGGTCATTGAACTCCCTATAGAATGAGAACCATTACACCTCTCCTATCTATTCTACATTGGCTATCACAAGAAGTTGTGGTTAGGAGGATAAAGAGTTTTGGGATGTCTGATGGTGGTGGAAAAATAGAATAGCTACTAATGAATGGGTGTAGGTTTTAAGAATACTTTGACAGTGCCTAACTAAGTAACTCAAAATATGGGGATTTTTGTTGTGACAGGCTAAGAGGTCACAAATTACTTGGTGGATATGCCTTATATTTGTAGAAACAATTAGACTCACTTGTGTATGAGAAGGATGATGTGTACTTCCTTCCTCTGACCTAATGGTATAGGGGTCTTGAGAACCGTTCCAAGTTCAAGCTTGGGACCACCCCTTGAGTCAAGGGAAGGATTTATAGATGTGGAAGGCCTCAAAATTCCTCAAGGGTGTGAGAATTTTTTATTATGAATCCCAAGTTTAATGATAGATCCCATTAGATATACTCTCTGCACTAAGAAGGGATTTTGTGCATGTGAATACAAAGTGAAGTTGTGTGCTAATAGAAACAAGGAAGGGGCGGTACTTGGACATTGCTACCATAGGATCCATCATGGGAACCAAATCGTATTTGGTGCTTATATAATACCTCTACTTAGGCTCCATTAAATGGAATTATTAGCATGTCCTGTAAATAATCTCTCAGAAAATTATTGTAGAATCTTATAGGTTTGAAGCATATTTTTTGGACTCTAATCTAAACAGTGTCCTTAATATTAGCACTTTTAATATTAAATTCTAATTGAGTTCTTATAACCTTGTATTGATTGAAAAAGTATACTAAGCATCATAAAAATATGAAAGTTGAACCAGAAGCTTAATCATGACCTGAATATTTTTACAAATATAACAAAATTGATCAAATAGATCAAAATTGAAAGTTGAAAAAGTTTAGTTTGAGCCTAGTTTTTGTTGTAACCCTAATTTGGATCTAAATAACCAATAAATGATGACAATCATTTGTTACTGATGACTAACTTTTATAAGTTAGGTGATGACTAGTGATCAAAATGTTCAAGGATAATTAGGAATATTTGAATAGCGATAAGTGGGCTTTTACTGATCATATCAATATTGTTTTACTTGGTTGGATTCATTATGTGTATGTATAGTTCTTATACTTGAAAACATTGACAAGCATTAGAACTATGTAGTACTCAATGTTTCCCACCATTGGAGAACATAAATTATTATATGAATTTAATTACTAAGGTGCTCATTCTCCCCCTTATGAGGGATGCATTAATGTTAACTATTACCTCTGTAGATTACAAATTTACATTAGGAAAATCCTATATCACTTGGTACATAGGGTTCATACAAATAGTTATGCTTTGCATAAATACATCTTGGTAATGCACCTCATCAGATATGCTAAATATGGTTATTTTCTCTTATTAATGTCACTATTAAATTAAGTCTCTTCTTACTTATTTCTACAATAAATGCTCAAGTTATAAAACCTTACATATGTATACTCCATGCCCAATATACCAACACCTTGTGTGTTGGTACTTAATTTTACAAGATTGTTAGGCTCAAAGCTAGCATGAGAGAAAAGTTGAGGTGTACGCAATTGTATAGGTGGCCCTATCATCATACTATCCTAGGTAGTCTACATGTTCATGATGTTGTAACATTCCACTTTCAAGGTGTACATGTAATTGCTAGTAACTTATGTCATAGAAATGTTACATGTTGAATGGCAAGATTGGTTTTTGTGTATGCAACTAATGCATTATTCATGTATGCTATATTTATTCCAAGAAACACTCTAATAGAATTAGTTAATACATTTTAAGTTCATCCTCTCAACTACTTGGGGATTTGTAAAGGAAAGTTTTGGGTAAATCACAAGAAACTTCATCATGAAGAAACTACAAACAACATGGTGTGTCCTCCATGAGACACGACCTAATCACACATAAAACCTTCCCCAAGACTCTCAACAACAACATGAATGCAAAAACACGACAAATCCTCAGCAAAACATGTCAAATCTAACCATGAAAATGATAGTTAAGATCTTCCACTTGGTACAAACCATATCAGCCATTTATTTTTATATATCATATTTTAGTGACACACCTTGTCTTAGTCTTCCGAAATGGCATTACAAATTTTCATATTATTTGATTAGGAGAGAACTTTATCTATATAGTTCTCCCTAACTTTGGGGAATTTTGAGACTCTAGAGAGCGGTCTTCCACCCTCTATCCTAAGAAGTAAATGGTATGAAGTTTGTCCAGAGTAGCATGGGTGGTAAGAGTTTGGGTAAGTTCCATTCGAGAACCTGAGTTCAAATCACACTGAAGGCACTCTAGGAACAAAAATCCACGTTGATTGGGTGTGGGAGTGGGTGGATGGACCAAAACCTCTCAGGTCTTGAGAGCTTACCATGCTGGGGTGGATCCAGTGTTGGCCTTGCCCGGGATAGGTTACCTTGTTAATCTAAAAAAAGGAGTTGGTATGAAGGATAAGGAGGCTAGAGGACACGAGTGAGGAGTAATGAAAAGGTACATCACCATGGAGAAAGTGCATATCTATCCTAAGTGACAACTTGGTTGCATATCTTTATTCATCTCCCATTCTTTTCTCGTTATGTTATATTTTTTTCCATTTTGTTAACTGGAATTGCATCTTTTAGTGGTAGAACTAGCAGTTTCTCCACTATCTTGTGCATAAATTAATGTTTATAGGTTAAACATTTTTATTTACATACATGTTTATTTAAATTTCATATTTGTGTTCAAAACTTCATTTTCTTTTGTTTATGTGGATGTTGCCTCTTCTGATTCATGGTTAAATTGCTAGTCTCATAGAGGAGCATTTTGTTGATTGTTTTAGGGAGATTATTGACTAACAAATATGTCAATTTCTTCGATCTATTAGTTATAATTATTATTCCTCTTTGAATGAGAATGTTAGAGAATGATAGGATCATGATTACAAAGTATAGATATAAGATTAACAAGCATCATTCAGAAAAAAGGCATATTATATGTTGGTTTGTGCTTTAAGTCAAATGGCACTAGGATATATAAATGAATCATAAAGTTAATATCCATATATAAAATATGGATGTCTGGTATGAATTTGGAGTCTTTATAAAATGCTTGAGTGTTGAAAAAAATCATGTGTTCTCTAAAATTCTTTGTTCCTCCTTAGTCACCTGCCTTTGTTAATTTAAGATTTTATTTCTTAAATCGAATTGTCACAACCATCAACCCTATTTGGTGATGCATTCTAGGGATTAAGAGAGAAATATTTCTCCCCCCCTCCCATGCCCGTGGTGGAGGCCGAATGCCCGGGAGGGTGGTAAATCAAGGCGGCAATTGGGTTGGTGATGCATTCCAATCCGTTCTTATGTGTGATAACTTGTGACTTTTGCCATTTATTTAAAATTACACACTTGCATTTGCAACATCAATATGGCATTGTTGTCATGGAGTCAATTAATATTTGGCAATTTTATATTTTTCTTAGTTGTATTCATCAAATATATCGCATGCTATAGATTTTATAAATTAATTTTATGTCTTTTGTAAAAGGAATATGTTATTCATGACTTTAGTAACATTGTATGGTTGTAAATTACTCTAGAACCAAATAATCAATTTAGGTTTTAGACAATTTGGAGGAAGTTTTCACTCTTAGGGAAAGTTTAAGGGGAAGGATGAGAAGATATATGTAAGGAGGCGGGATCACCCCCATACTAAAAAAAAATTGAAGAATAAAGCATCCATTCCAAACACACTCAAAGGTATGTTGGAATAGGTTTGACATTATCAAATTTCAATAAATGGTATTCAAAACAACCAAAGTATAGAAGCGGAATAAAAATAATGTCTATATTCAATTTTCACAAAAGACTACATAAGTACATCATAATATCCCATAAGGGTTTACATGTATGATACAAAATAAGGATCTAAGTAGAGGGAAATCTAAACCATAACAACTTTGTCTCCAATATTTAACTCCTTAATCTAGTCCAAAACTTTATGCCTTATCATCCAAGTCCTTCACCTAGGGTTGGAAGCATACCCCAGCAAGAAGAGAAAACAGATGACATCAACAACTTCTTCACCAAGGTAGTCACCTCCTTTTACCTTGGGACAGAACCTTCGTGGAAAAACAGAGTAGGAATGATGCTCTAATCTAGAGGAAATAAAGGAGAGAAAGAGTTATCGAATTGGGAGTTGGGAAGGGGTAGATATGGCTATATAAAGAAAGAGGTCAAGTATGAGGTGTCTATGAGACTTTCCATGTGTCATGTATAAGGGTGTCCATGGACATGCAAGCCTTTATGGATAAGGAAGAATTCAAGCACAAGGTTTCAAGTTGATTTCCATGTATCTAATGCTAAGGGTTCCTATGGACATGCACACCTTTATGGATAAGGAAGAAGTTAAACATGAGGTGTCCATGGAGCTTTCCATGTGTCCTTAGCCTAGAAATTTCATGGCCATGCAAGAGGACAGATCATAGAGGCTTATTGAATATCAAATGTCAGTTTATGGACACTTATGGGCTCCCCCAACCGACCTCCAATCAAAGAAATAACCCCATTGGTTGATAGCTTCTAAAGATAAGCTCATTTATAAAGAGAGTAATCTCTATAATGCCCTTGGAGAGAAACACCTTCAAACTAAGGTGCAACTAGGTGCCCCATGGTTAAAAAGCTTGATAATGGTAAGTGAATATATAAGTATTATAATTCATGTGACAATTTGCAAGGAAAACCTCCCAATTGGGTAAATTGCATAAAAGTCCAGAATGTACCTAAAATTGCATAACTTGCACAAACAACATCCAAATTGGACCAAACTTCATCCACGAGTTATCTTTGATGTGTTGAATATGAATTTGCCATTATTTACATATTTTGAAGTTACATAATCACATTATTCATTACTTATGCCTTTTTAGTCATTTTCTCTCTCCTAAACTTATCCTAATATTTCAAGGTGGTCCAAATTAGATGAAATTTGACATGTACGCTAATTTTGATATGTAGATTTCGAATTTGAAGTTTGTTTCCACTTTTGAGACTTCTTTTTATGAGATATGTCATATGGCCCATTAACGGCCCAATATCTAAATTACTCATCCAATTAAGTTCATTATCTTCATATTACCACCAAAATGAGTTATGTGGCATATTTTATGTATTTATTATAAACCTAAGATTAATGTTAGAACATTAGGTTACATTAAGGTGATCTATACATGCATTATCTCATTGGAGTTATACTAAACATCTATTTAGGTCTAACCTTCAACCTTGTTTGTCTAAGTCCAAAATGTCAACTTCCAGGGTAGGGTCTGAGATCTAGTATGTTACAATATCATTCATCAAAATTGTCACCACAAGAAGTTCCAATCATTATAGAAGTCATTCTAGGTTTGTGTTGACTTCCTTGTCAATGGAATTTGTTGTCTTGAATGAGTTTGTCATGTGAACTCGTCTCTATGGTTTCGATATGAGCACTACAAGGTGCTCTTGAGCCACTAGTCTCCTCTCTCTCAATTTCTCTTAGGACTTCTAAAATTTTGGAAGAAAAATGAGTAAATGAGAATACATTTCCCAAAGGGTTCATCTCATATCATATTTAGGAGGAGTGGAAACATTTATGGTATCATAAACTCATTATGACCAAGGTAGGACTTCCTCATGGAGTAAGGAAATCCTCCATGCACTACTTCTCACATAACGTGACATTCCTATAGTCTTGGTGTGGCTTGGAATTTCTTCTTCTATAAGGAGTGGTGCCTAATAAATCAAAGTAATAAATTTCCTAAGTTTGCACCCATGTTTAATTCATGGTCCTTTAAACTTACTTTCAGGCCCCTATATTAATTGTAACAATTACAATGAAGTTCAATTCAACCTTTTATTCAAGGTAACAATATTTGTATGACCATTTAGGCTCTAAACTTTGTTTGTTTATTTAGTAATAACTATTAAAATCCATAATCAATGAACGTTTCCTAGATCCACATCACTATTTACCCAAATAGTAGCATACTTAGAAAAGATGAAACTATAAATGACATGTGTTCCATGTTGTACAGTCCCTTTATGACATATTGTCATATTGAAATAGAGGTTTGGATACTTCATTATCATCACATTCAATCCAAGTTCCTTGATCACCAAGTATACTATCAAGATATATATGAGCTCAATATTACATGTGGAATCATGTGAACGTGGTCATGCATTCACCTAGTCTCACTTATCAATGAGACTAGGATGTTATTCATGTTATATAGGAGGAACAAATTCGTTATACAACATAAATGGGAAATATGGTTCTCACCACACCCAATCACCACCATTACACCTACCCTCTGTAAGACCACATCAATAAATGTCAAATTATGAGGGGCATCATGCCACTTTTGTAGTTGCTAAAGGTCAAATGACCACAATGCCATTGTCCCACTAAGAGCTAGTTATATCTATCATATAGAGATCCACAAATTACTCTCAAGGTGGGTCTCTTATGAACACTCTTTTTCTAACAATTACCCATGTGTATGTTGAAATTCAATACATATGACCTGTAAGACATGGTCATCAATCGCGACACATACTAATTTCACGTGTATTACTTGCCCAATATGCAATAATTATTGACTTTGTACATTTAATGATATTTTTCTGACATCCATTAGAATCTCATATTGAAATCACATACTTAAAGTCCCATGGATTTGAAACAATAAATTTGAGGATATCAAATTCACACATTAAATCACAATAAAATTTGCATCAATATATGGAGTTGGCTTTATCTATCAAATGAAAAGTACAAAATATACCCTTTGAGACCATCTAAGTATTGGCTTCTAGGGAATATATACCAACATGCATGGCATATCAATTTGGACTCAAGTCTCATTGAGATAGTGTAGTAAAACCAATTTTTATGTCTCTCTGTGGAGGATTCCAACCTATATGGCACCCATTTTTGGGAGCCCAGTGACACTATAGACATGAATAATGATGAGTTCAGCCTTTGCCTCTTCCCATTTTGATTGCAATCTAGTATGAATCAATGGATATATGACCTTTGTGTGGGATTCCTAACCACTTGGCAGACATTCCTGAATAGTTTCCTAATAAGTTCTTCCTAGCAAGAAACATAGCTGGTATCTTCAGTCAAATCATACATCTCAAACAATTAGATGTAGTGTTTTAGAGGAATATGAAAAGTGTTACCAAGAGTTGTGAAGGAAGTGTCCTCACAATTACTTGCATATATGGAACCAAATCAACACATTTAAAGAAGATTGTGTGAAGATGTAAGGACCTTGATCAATGTTAATCTGGTGGGTGTTTCTTGAGTAAGAATGCAATAGAATGTAGGGATCTCAATGAGACAATGGTACTCAATGAATCTTCTTAAGTCATGGAGAGGATCACCACATTGACTGCCAATGGAGTTTTCTAAAGTAGATATTCTTTTATCCTTGAATACTAAGATATACAGTCTCATGAAACTACTAAATTTATTAAGTTTAAATCAAATTTGGAAGGTGAAGGTGTGGACTTTGCATTGATCTACATCATTAATGTGACTATGATATGGTAGCCCCACTAGTAATGATGCACCAATAAGGTAGTTATGTAGGACAAAAATACCACAACAACCAACTTTTAGCACCTACAAACCCAAATGGAGGAAGCATCCCATTTTTTGTTAGAAAAATCAAGCTCAGTCAAGCCAAAAATGTATTTACAACCAAACTATATTCTAAGTGTGACAACATGGATGCCACCTTCTCCAAGTACATTAATGGTACTTTTAATATTTACCAAAACCAAGCATTATTTTCAAAGGATTGTACGCCTAGACAGGGAATCTTATATCTATGATAAAAAAAATTGAAGAAAATCCAAGGAGATATTCCTTAAAATATTGTATGCAACTAAAGAGACCATCTTCACATAGGCCTCTACTATGGAATAAAGTACATGTAAGTCTTCCCTTTCTTCTTACCTCCAAAAAATGAAAAAAGGTAATTTTATGCATGTAGTTTTAGACTTCTTTAATTTTTCAAGTGTGTTTGGTTTTCTTGATAATATGTGTAATGGTATTCTATGTCGTTTGAATGTTTGATTTTAGTTAAATTTTATTTGAAGTTTTCCTTATACTCTTGATTCAAATGTTATCAAGATTATTTACTTTTAATTATTCTCTTGTTAGTATTTTCATATTCTACTACATTTTTGCATGATTGTCTTTGAGTAGAACACAACTGAGTAATTAATTGTCAAATATGGATCACTGAATTAACAATTAATTCTCATTTTGGTATTTATATGCATTGATGTAATGCTTCATCTTATTGATACAATTTTTCTTGTTCATTATTTGAATAATAGTGAGTGACTTTCATGGATTATGGTTTCATTATATGGAATAAATACTTTTCTTGATCATTAGATTTTAGGACACTCTTTGCTAAAAAACTTTAGTCATTTTGTCTTTGATTGAGGAGTTTTTTTTTCATATTGATGAAGCCTAAGATTATTTAATGTATAAAACGAGATGAATTTTTTTTTCCAAACTTCTAGGTCTCTGATGTGGCATCATAACCTTTTAGAATATAGAAAAAATTAATTGAACCATGTATCACCTAGATAGAGGGTAACCCACCTTGATGGACCCTTCAATTAATAACCCCTCATAAAAGTCCACTCCAAGTACCCAACATGATTGATTGTCCCAAAGTGAATATCATGTGTGTAAGCCTTTATTGTGTGTGTTTTTTATTCTAGTGTATTTACAAAGGAATTTGAATAGAATACTACTTATTTTCCAAGCATCTTGGTCTTTTTGTGTGTAATGAGTTCATATCCAAAATAATAATTTGAATGTGTTTAATATAACTTGATAACTCATAGATATTATTTAAAAAGCAAAGTATGTGAAAAAATTAGTCATACATAAAATATGGAATTAGGCAAGATATCGTCATGGTCATTGTTATATTCCTTTTGGTTGATGAAAGCCCATCCCATAAATGTATTGAAATATTGATAGAGGAAAAATGATATTTTGAGATATATTTCTCAATCTAAGAATGTTATAACCCCAAACTCATATCATTTATCCAATTTGGCTTTCTTTCCAAATAAAAAAATATTGGTAAATTTGTTTACGCACATTCCTACCATGATCCTAGTATTCTCACCCCCGTTTGTGACATCAAAAGTGTGGGTATTCAAAAAGTGACACAAAACGATATGATTTGCAAACAACACTAATTCCATAGTCGAAATAAACCATTTGTGTAAGAACATAGATCACAAAAATGTGACATAGTAACTTTCACGCAGATAAAAATTATTTAAATGAAGCTCAAGTGTTGCATATATTACATTGAGAGATAAATGAAAAATGAGTGCATCGAGAAACAAATTGAAGATATAACAAAGGAAATACATAAATTATCATTAGAGAACATGTTTCCTTTTTGGCACACATGTTGACCTTGATAAATCATGGTAAAATGAGATATATTATAAATCTAGAGCTAAACCAGTTCCATAGAAAAATGCATATATTTTATGTTCATATTTGAAGGTAAGGGAGTGGGTTCATCAATGTCATGATATCCATTGCCTATAAGGCATACATTTTTTACCTCATTGCCATATTCTTGTTCTTATAATTCCTCATGTTATTCCTCTTTGTCACCTTATTCTTCTTATGCTTCCATTTCCTAACCCTCAGCATCCATCCAACAATCAGGATAGTGCTTGTTGTTGTCATCCTAAGTTGAGTCCTTGGGTGACAAGCCCCTTAGCTTGGTCATCAGATGAGGTGGACTCATATTCATACCACTAGTCAAAATTGAAACACACACAAACAAGGTTTTGGTGGAAGTTTGATAAAATTAGTCAAGATATGTGGTTGTGCTTGAAGTGGGGAAGGTGTAGCTAGTGCAAAAGGAGGATAGAACTAATTATACACATATGAAACAAAATTACTTGAATGGGATAGGGGTTGTATGGTTTGTGTTAATCCAAGAGACAGGAATATGAGTTTAGAGACCTCCCTTTTATAAATATATGTAATCATTAAAGTAAATTCTTAACCCTAAAACCTAACTAAGAAACAAAACACCATATTGTGACAAATAAAATCAATACAATTTAAAAGAAGCACAAATACGAATTTCATAGATATGAAAAATCATATTCACACAGCATATCATATAACATCCACATCTTCACTCATCAATCAGTCTCAATCGGTTCCATGAAACTATATACATCTTGATGTTCATTTACAACCTGATTTATAATATATCACTTTTACATAAGAGAAATAAACTTGATTATACAAACCCACCTAAGAAAGTGGGTGATATTCTGATGTAATTATTTTGGTTTACATCTTTTTCATCATGAGTGCTTTGTGGGATGACACTATACCTAAAAACATTTGAAACATACACACAATACGCATATCAAGCCTCAATAAGTGTAAAATTTCATGATCTATCAAAGTAACATGAACTAACAATAACTTAGGTATATTATGATTTAAAGGAAATTGATAGATATTATTTTATAAGTCAAACAGATAGTTTTAACACAAAGTACTTCTTATTAACAACAATAAACTAGTTTAGTTAACAATGGTATCGTTAGATCAAGATACTATTAATTGATCATCCTTTTAGAGTAAATTTATCAATAGATCAGATATCTTGAAATACTCAAAACAACAATATTACTATTAGTGATACATTATAATGAACTACACCAAAGTTTGAAACAAATTGCTTACATTTCAATATAGAAATACTATATTTGAGACACCGCCAAAAAGTAAAGTAGGAACATATCATGCATTCATGAAGCTGAAGTTCATAAAATCCATGTGTACCACAAAAACTATTATCATAGAAACTACACCTCCATTGTTGGTGGAAGTGGTAGAAAACCCACCATATACTAGACATCAGAGTTTACTTGTAACCTGACATCAATCAATCATCTAAGTGATACATACGTCAGAGATCACACAAAGAAAAAGGTATGCATCCAATTGAATACAAGTGTGTGCTCATGTGGGATATGAGCTACTATATATATGTTGCATGCTAAGTGTTAGATTTTTAATCGGTCGCACAAATTTTAAATTTGCAAGCCTGAGAGGTCAATTGCAGTGGAGTTGGGTCATTCACTGGATCTTAGAAGAGAAACATAATGTTTTATAATGTTTTTGGTATTAAATTTCCCACTTCAATCTGAAGACAAATTAGTTAGAGTTAGTACTATGACACATCTATAGTAATAAATGTAGTAGAAAGATAAACTAGTTCAACTAATTCAAATTTTGATGTAGATGATGGTGATATTATCAAGAATCAAACCCTAATCCATACTCCACTCATATTAGGAGTATCAATGTATGCTCATAACATGATTATCACACAAGTATAAGTTTCTCTCTCATCCTCACTAGGATGTTGATTGAATCATACTTTATTAAATTGGCTCAACCCTTTCTTCAAGGTACATTGACCTACTTATCAAAATACATTAAACTCTTTACATCATTATGTATTACTTAACATAACAGACTTTATGTGTTACTCCATCAAGTGCATTGAATTGAGGTACTTCCATATCGGGCATAAAGGTGTATGCTTGATCACCATATCGTTCTTGAGGTGTATCCTCATCACCATATCGTGCTCCCATATCAGGTTGCCTCATCATTAGGGTTTGTATATCGGGTTAGACCCTTATACACATAACTCTTCAAACCTTTACAGTATCATCCTACCCTTCATCATGTGATAAGTGATAGGCTAGATAACAAGTTATTATAGACCAACTCAAGAATACAAACCACTAGGGGTTTAGGGTTCAAGTGTATATCGGGTTTCACATTACCATGTTGGGTTTCAACACCATATCGGGTTAGAGTATGTACTTGACTCCATGTCGTGCACAAGGTATGTGATTGACCTCATATCGTGCACAAGGTGTATGCTTGACACCATATCGTGCACAAGGTGTGCACTTCATCATCATATTGTGTACAAGGTATAAGCTTCAACATTGTATCGTGTTAGTGGTTTATAGGTGCTTCAACCCGATAACGGGTTGGTCCATGATGATGTCATCATCATCAATCTCAAGACCTTCGTTCTTACTGTACTAATTCATGGAAAACAGTCCTAAAAAACTTTTAGAACTCATAGGATCATAATTATTCAAAAGAATTCGAAATTGAAAGTAGATCAACAAGTACAACATAATTGAAGGTGAATAATAACATAATTGGGTTCAAGTTCTATAACCCACCTCAAGAACAACTTCAAAGCTCCAAGATCCAAAGATTCATGTTTCCAAGGTTGAATATGAGCTTCAAAACTCCTCTATATTCTAAGAATCACCATGGATAAGTATTTGGTGAAGAAGAAAAGAAAGGAAGATCTCAACCCTAGATCCATGCTCATATCCAAGGTTGAAGATGATTGTGGCTTCACCTTAGGGTTAAGACTTGAGCTCCTTATTACTCCTTATATCTATGCATGATACTTCATCCATCATACATGATATCCCTTATACTTGATGTCAATATCCTTCACTTGTGGCCAATATCACTTCACTATGGCTGATATCACTTCACTTTGGCTGATATCACTTGCTATGGCCAATATCATCTTGATATGGCCGATATCACCTTGCTATGGCCGATACCAAGGCAGTATGCATGATCCCCCTTCACTTATGCACGATATCTAAGAGAAATAGGGTGGTAAAATTCAAAAAATTTCACTAGTAGGTGAAAGGTATGGTATATATAGTTGTGGTTCATGAAAGAGAGTAGATATGAGGTGACATAGTTTTACACTACTAGGTGCCATGTGTCCATGCATGGTTGACACGTGTCCCTGCATGAATTTTTACCTTGACATACAAAACACTTGAGGATAATATTTCGTCCCTTAGTTATCTTGTTGAGAAAGGTATTTCAACTCAACACTACTTTATTCACAAACTGATACACTTTTTCTAAGGAAAGTTGCAAGCCATTAAACATCACCTCCTTGATGTTATTAGCCCATAATGAACAAGGACAAGAGTGCAAAAACTGATATGATACTCCCTATATGGATCCTTGGCTAATAGGCACTCTCATATCAAGTCTACAACTCGATACAACTCATGAAAAGACTTCAATTATTCATTTTTTCTTGGTCTTTTCATCACCAAGAGTACCATCACTCAAAGATGATTCAAACATGGTGTATCCTTCTTTATATCTCCTCTAGATGATATTAGGAGGCAGTAGGGACACTCAAGATGTGGTAATTTTCATATCAACCCTACATTTTGGGTAAATTACAAATTATAACAAAAACGGGTACACAAGGCACAAGCATTATTCAAACAAGTTTCAATTTGAAATTCAGGCTTTCCACAAGATACCCCTTATCATCATTCTCTATCTTATGATGCTAAAACACATGAGGTACATTCAACATATGATATTTTGTGATATAACCCCTCATCTTAGGTAAATTGCACTTTACACCCAAATTATTATATAATGCACAAACAGTTTGCAAATAATCTCAAACTTGAAAATTAAACTCATAGAGAGTTTTAATTACTTTTTAAAAGATTATAATAAGTTTGTAATTATATTACTTAACCAAAACTTCTAGGTTAGACCATAACCCAGGTCAGGGATGTTACAATTATCAACCCCTAAAAGGGATTTCATTCCCAAAATCTCAAGAGAAAAGAGAAGGGTACTTCCTCCTCATTTCTTCCTCCAGCTCCCATGTGGCTTCTTCAATGCCACGGTGATGCCAGAGAATTTTTACAAGAAATATGTCTTTCTCTTTCAACTTCTTGATTATTCTATCAAGAATCATCATTGGACCTTCCACATAGGATATATCTTCATTCAATTCAACCTCTATAGGTTGCAACACCAACTCTGTATTGGGATGACACTTTCTCATCATAGATACATGAAACACTAGATGTAGTATATGTAGCTCAGGTGGCAACTCCAACCTATAAGCTACCTTTTCGATCTGTGTTGTCACTGGGTAAGGTCCCATAAATCTAGGAGCTAACTTACCCTTCTTCCAAAATCTGAGAACACCTTTCCAAGGAGAGACCTTGAGATACACTGTGTCTCCAACTTGGAATTTTAAAGGTCTACAACGTTTATCGGCATAAGACTTCTATCTATCCTGTACAGCCTTCAACTGTTGTTCTATTACTTTAATCTTTTTAGTTGTTTGTTGCACTAATTCAGGACCCAGAAGTTGATATTCTCCTATCTCATACCAGCATAATGGAGATCTACAACATCTACCATATAATGCTTCATATGGTTCCATATCAATACTAGTCTGATAGCTATTGTTGTAGGCAAACTCTATTAAGCTCAAGTGTATGTCCCAACTTCCTAAAAATTGAAGAATGCATGCCCTAAGCAAGTCCTCCAAAGTCTGTATAGTCCTTTAAAATTTGTCCATATGTCTAAGGGTGAAAAGTCACGCTAAACTTTAACTGTGTACCCAAGGCTTTATGTAGTCGTTCCCAAAAATGACTTGTAAATTGGGGATCTCTATCAGACACAATTGTAGTTGGAACTCTGTGTAACCGCACTATCTCATCTATGTATATTTGTGCAAGTTTTTTAGCAGTATAGGTTGTTCTAATAGGAAGAAAATGTGTTGTCTTAGTCAACCTATCAACTATCACCCAAATAGAATTATGACTATTGGCTGTTATGGGTAGACCAACCACAAAGTCCATTGTCATGTGATCCCATTTCCACTGCGGTATAGGTCAGGGTTGCAATGTTCCTACAGGCTTCTGGTGTTCTACTTTAACTTGCTGACACATCAGACACCACATAACAAACTCAGCTACATCCTTCTTCGAACCAGGACACCAATACATATCTTTTAAGTTATGATACATTTTAGTACTCCCTAGATGCATTGCATACATGGATGAATGAGCTTCCTCTATAACTATCTTTTGTAAGTCATTGGCATTAGGTACTACCATCCTACCATGGTAACAGACTACCTCATCCACTGACTCATGGAAACCATCCCGTTTCTCACTACCATACTCTGACCTAATCTGTTAAATCACAGTATCATCCTGTTGTGCCTCTTTAATCTATTGTCTCAGAGTAGGTTTCACATGCATCTTGGCCAACATCCACATAACAAAGATACTTCTAGTTTTACATTCATTTGTCTCAAATAGACAAACATGTCTTGTTTAAAGTATATTAAAGAGTTCAATTGTGCTTTATTGATGGGTGAAGATGAAGATTTTCTAATTAGTGCACCTGCCACTACATTATATTTTCCTAGATGATAATCAATTATACAATCATAGTCCTTGATTAATTCCATCTAGCGGCGTTGTCTCATATTCAACTCGTGCTATGAGTAGATGTACTTTAAGTTTTTATGGTATATGAAAATCTGACATGTCTCTCCATAGAGATAATGTCTCTAGATCTTCAATGAGTGGACCACTGCAGCTAGTTCTAGATGATGCGTCGGATAATTCTCCTCATGTTTCTTAAGCTGTCGAGAAGCAAAAGAAACTACATGATCACTCTGCATTAGTATACATCATAGACCATTCTTAGAAGCATCATAGAAAACAACGTATCCCTTTCCCTGCTCAGGTAAAACCAACACAGGTGCACTAGTCAACCTTTCTTTCAACAACTGGAAAGAATGATGACACTTGTCATTCTAGATAAAAGGAACTTCCTTCCTGGTCAACCTAGTTAGGGGTAATGCTACAAAACTGAATTCTTTAATAAACCTTCTGTAGTAACCTGCCAGACCTAGGAAACTGTGAATCTCAATTGGTGTCTTCATCTATTCCCATTCCACAACAAACTCGACTTTCTTAGGATCAACACAAATACCTGAAGCAGATATAACATGTCCTAGAAAAGACACATCTGACAACCAAAACTCACACTTGCTAAACTTAGCATATAGCTTGTGTTGTCTCAACAAAGTCAAGGATTGACGAAGGTGTTGTTCATGTTGTTGACCATCTCTACTGTATATCAGGATGTTGTCTATGAAAATCACTATGAACTGATCAAGGAATGGTCAGAAGATTCTATTCATCAGCAACACGAATGCAAGTGGTGCATTAGTTATTCCAAACAACATAACTATGAACTCATAATTACCATACCTTGTCCTAAAGGCTGACTTAGGTATGTCATCCTCCTTGATACGTAATTGATGATATCCTGACCTTAGATCTATCTTAGAGAACATTGTTGCATCATACAATTGGTCAAACAGATCATCTATCCTTGGCAGAGGATATTTGTTCTTTATAGTCACCTTGTTAAGCTGTCTATAGTCTATGCATATTCTCATAGACTCGTCCTTCTTTTTAACAAAAAGAACTAGAGCATCCCATGGTGAAGTACTCGGTCGAATGAAACCTTTCTCAAGCAACTCATGTAACTATTTCTTGAGTTCTTCCATCTCAGCAGGTGCCATCCTATAAGGTGTTTGAACTATGGTTTGCGTACTCAAAATTAGATTAATCTGGAAATCAATCGCTTGAGGTGGAGGAATATCTAAAAATTCTTTACGAAACACATCCTCAAATTCCCTGACATCAGGAATTTCAAAAAGACTAGAACTCTCTGCTTTGGTGTCAACCACATGTGCCAAGAATGCTTCACATCCTTGTTACATCAATTTCTCAGCTACCATTGATGACACTAGATAGGTTGGAAGAATCTTTTTGTTCCCCTAAAAGACCCATGTCTCATCATTGTCTATGAACATAGCTTGCTTGGAACCACAATCCAAGACAACCTTATACTTTTCTAGGGTATCCATCCCAAGAATTACATCAACCCCATGCATCTCAAGTGGTATAAGATCCACCTGAATGTTGTGTTCTAAAAAAGAAAGAACACAGGGAGAACATACCTCCTGTAACACCACATATCCAACTAACGGAGTTTCTAATAACAAATTATCTACTCTACGATTGGCAATCATATTGCAGTCATGAACCACTTCTCGAGTGATAAAGGAATGTGTAGCACCCAGATCAATCAAAACAGATATGAAGCAGGATGAAGACATATTAGAATAAAACAATTCCATCTGACCTATCATGACTTGTGGATTACCATTGCCTAGAATCTTGTCGTTTCCTATTGTCGACTCTATTCTCTGTTGTTTGGTGCCGATGAACCCACTTGGAATGTCTGTCCACGTCCTCATGTGCCACTACTAAATTGTTGCCTCTGAGAGCCTTGTTGACTCTACCTCAATAGTTGGGTTACCTCCATGTCTCTAACTGGACAATCCTTCATCATATGCTCTATCTACCTACACTTGTAGCAGACTGTCTTGTTGTGGTCTCGATGGTCCTATCACTGACATCGATGATGTTTTATGGGCTCTACTTGTCAGAAAACTATGGCCTCTACCCCTATTTGATGTCCACTGTGTCTGAGCATTGAACCTCTGTGGTGCTTATGGTACAGTAAACCTCAGTTTCTTAAAACTTCCAGACCCCTATCCCTAGAACTGGGTAGGTACTTTCCTACTATTAGCCTCACACTTCTCAATCACAGACCTCTCTATCTGTCTAATTGACTCCATAAATGTGGCAAACCTATCTCTATTCTCTAGAGTAGATACAGGTGTGGTTAACTCAGCGTTCAAACCCTTCTCAAAACACTGAATCCTCTTCTCATCCGTAGTAGCCATGTGTGGAAAAACCCACATAAGCTCCATAAACTTAGCTTCATACTCACCAATATTCATCGGTCCTTGTCTAATCCTCTAAAACTGTAAGATTTTCTCATCCAGATAAGTCTTGGGAAAGTATCTACTGATAAACTCGCGTCGGAATTCCTACCATCTGACCTCAACACCAAGTCTTTTCTCTTCTTCAATGGCCAACCAATGGCACGTGCTTCCTTTCAACAGGTACACAACATGCCTAACTTTATCAGTTTCTGGAATGCTAAGGATTCTAAAGGCTTTCTCCAGCTCAGTGAGCCATGAATCCGCGTTTGCTAGATCAGTTGTACCGGCATATTATGTGGATTCTACCCGGCATAACTGCTCAAAGGTCTTACCAGATCCATGTCCTTCATTGGAAACTGGTTCCCTAGGTTGTGGTGTTGGAGTCTGATATGTCATATGCGTCATTGTGGTCATGAACTGCCTGAAAAGAGCATGAAATGTTGGGTTTTCTAGTAGGGTTTGATCAAGTTGGGGATTCTTAGGAACATATTCCTCACTTTCCTGTTCCCTCACATCTCATCCCGGTCCAGCAACAGTGCTCTCAACAGCATGTTCTTCATGTACTCCAGGCATCTTTCATCTTTATTTCTTCTCCTATATGAGAAGAAGTCACTATAAGATAAACTGGAGGACACTATAATAGACTCAACAACCTTAATCATATGTCTCTGTAGACTCAACGAACCTTAGGATCTTATATCAAAACTTTGTGATGACCCGACTTCAAACCAAGATAAATAGCCATCAGTAATAATTACGGAATAATCATAAGCAGCGGATTAACAAAAATCACTAAGAATTAAAATCATTTTGCAAAGAGATCCATTACCAGGAAACCCTTAAAGAAAGAACCAAAACTTTATACACATCATGGTTCACATTGTACATACATTGCACCATCTCATCTCGAGGATATTTATCCAAACATATACATAAGAAACATAAAACCTCAATGAAGTTAAGCCAAAATCTCATATTGTTCATGAAACTATCACATACTAACTCCCAAGGACATGAGAGTACAGAGACGACACATAGGACTTCTATCTACAAGACACGATAGATAGTACACTCAACTTGGGCTATTACTGCTATCCCTGATGATGTTGTCCTTCCTCTCCAGTGCGGTCTCTACCTCCTCGTGCACGTCCACCTAAAAATTGTGGATCCTAAAGGGTGAGACACAAGTCCCAGTGAGAGATATAACTCTCCGCCAACAATATTATTATCACATGTAAGCTGTATAAAACTGAGCATAGGATAATTTATGTAAATAAGCATGTATAATCATTATTTAATTGCAGTGCAAAGCAATAGCATTGATAAGATAGTTAAACTATCCATAACAGAGCTATAGATCACCTATTTTCTTTATAAGAAATATGAAAAACAGGTATAACATCTATCAACTAAGATGTATAAAAGTAATGAAGCATCAACCAATGTTTCTATATTTAATCCTTAAGCAAATATGCTACACGACTGATTACATGTTCACAATCACACTTATTCCCAGAGGAGATGAGGTATACCACTCATGCTTCAACTGACCACGGATGCGTAAAGCATCAGTACCATACAAGGTCAAAGGAAGAGCCAGCTTCCAAGACCTCACCTGTCTCGGTCAGTACGAGACAACTGGAAGTGACCACATGTCAAACTGTAGTTAGCTTACCAGGGTATACTGGTATCTTCTCTATAGATCTATATCCACAATATGCACTCTCTTCAGGATGATCACAAAACTCTCCTAGTTTACTTTTCATCGGGATGGTCACAAAGCTTTCCCAGTTTATTTTTCATTGGGATGGTCACAAAGCTTTCCCGGTTTATTTGGGGAGTTCACAGAGCAGCCCCTGGTACAAAGAAGATTACATATTAAAAAACATGCATACTGAGTTATACTCATTTCACCATTCAGCAAATCCTAACACTGAATGGATCTATGGCCTGGGCAACTACATGATAAGATTCTACTTGATTAATTAGGTGTATTATAGTATCTTTTAGCATCAACCAAGTTACAAGCAAGAATTATAACAGATGCTACAAAGAAAGGTGTAACACATTTATCTTTCATGGTCTTTGGAACACATATAACACTCAGGATCTCAATCATTTATCACATTATTGGGAATTGTGAAGTTCATAAAGTGTGATGCTTTGTTGAGAAACATGAAAATCATTCGTTTCCATTAACATATGACATGTAAGAATAGTTATTGTGTAAAGAGGTTTTTAAAACTACACTTGATAGGAACTAAAAACCTCCAGGATGTTTTTTGAACAATGATTCAACTTCCTTGGCTAGTCTGGTGAGATCAGCATGATAATAAAAAAATTTATGGAAAACCAAGAAAAGTTAAAAAGACCATATAAGCAATAAGGTCTACGTTGTCTATATAAACAATGGGAGTCTAATTTTGTAGCCAATTCACAAATGCCAATCCAAATGGCCTTGCCAAACTGGCTGCAATTCCATCAATTTACAAGTTGAAGTATCTAAGACATATTAAGTGTGGTGTAGATAAGTATTGCCTGAAAGACATTTAATCAAGGTTTCAACTATTCAACTCCATCACTACAAGAAACCTAATGCAAAAATTCAGTAGCAAATGTATTCCACTAATCAAGAAAAAGTAATAATCGAAAGTGCTCTAATAAAGTGGAATATCCTTTTTCACATGGGTGTGATTTGAACTTGCATGTAATGTGTAATGACCACATTTGTGCTTAATTGGTAAACTAGGGTTTACCTGAATGATTACATGCTTGATTAGATTGAACATTGTTTAGACTTGATTA
The DNA here is from genome assembly GCA_963693085.1 of Alisma plantago-aquatica. Taxonomy (NCBI): domain Eukaryota; kingdom Viridiplantae; phylum Streptophyta; class Magnoliopsida; order Alismatales; family Alismataceae; genus Alisma; species Alisma plantago-aquatica. The sequence goes on along the minus strand of OY856413.1, from coordinate 771,546,918 downwards.
ATGATAGTAGATCAATTGTGATGTTTCAAACCTAAGAAGAAACTCTAACTATGATTTTATTTTAAAGAATTAGGGTTTGAGAAATGTAAACCCTAATTGGCAAAAATTAGGGTTTTGATAGTACATAAATTTGGAATTTGATCATGATAACAGTGTGGTAAATGATTTTTCATATTTTCTAAAAATTTTGTATTTAATTGAATTTTCGATATGATATGTATAACTCAATCATTCATATTGGAGAAAAAAATGAGAATATTTGAGTGTTCTTTGAATGTGGTTCTCGGTCGAACTATACTTCGACCAAAATGCTGACAGAGTGCCTTTTAGTAGTGTAGTGTTTTATTTTTAATTATTTATTGGTAACTCCAAATGATATGAAATTTTTTAACTGGGGATCTAAAACTCAATTATAAACAACATGTAAAATTTTCATAATTTTTGTATGCGTTTAGACCTTTTCAGTAGACGAATTACAATAATATTTTTATGACAGAAAATTCAGCTGAAATAAGAGAAAGTATCGTGAGGGGTCAATGTGTAATTGACCCAAGCAGCTCAATTGCTCTATATGGTCAACCTAACACACAAGGAGCTCTTATAATTCATGATTAAATCCAAAGAAACGAAATCCTAGAGAGAGAGGGAGAGTTAGGTTTTGAGAGGAGAAAGTAATGGAGATGTTGACCTAGGGTTTTGCGGCCCAAGGAATGATGAAATCATGTAAGTTTAGCTTCTTTGCATAGCCTTTCATGGTGAATCTTCTTTCACATGTCAAGATTATATCCCTCCTTTGATTTGATCTGAAATGGTGTCAAAACTTCCCCTTTTCTCACTCTTTCTTCATGATCCCTCATTTTTAGGGTTTTTGAGTTGAAAGGAAGAAGAATTGGGTGAATTGCTAGGGATTTGATATGAGATCGAGATTTTCAGGTATGAACTGCATTTTTAATGTGTTTTCACATCTTAGGGTGAGTGGGAACTTCCTTCAAATATTATATTGCACGAAAATTGGTTAAATCATCCATAATCTTTAATTGCTTAGTATGCGACTACAAACCCTAATTTGTGTGTTTGATTTAAGTTGTTGCAAAATGATATGAAATGGATTCTTCCTCTGTTTGGATGAATTTCAGATGAAAAAATCATATTAGAAATGTATACAATACATCCTAATGAGAATTCCCTAAGTATTCATAGAGGTTATAAGAGTAAACTGAAATATAGGGACTTTGTCTATGACTGAAATTTTTGTATAATTAAATAGAGAAATTTGTTTATTTGGATTCCCTTGGTTATGAATGATTGTTTATCTGAATTCATAGTACATATATGTCAAATACTATCTTGGATTTCATTTAAGGTGAATAGTGTTGGTTTGATATCTCAATAAAGAGGGTGAAACCCTAGATGCGAGGAAAGTTGGATATTTGCGAATAGATATCGTGAAATCTATTTGAACGGATTTTCTTAACATGATAGACTTTATTTATTCAATTTTATTATTGATGCATTTTATCTTAGTGAATGGCATGGAAACCCAAATTCAGCTCAGTTCCAAGGTTTCATACATATATTGATTTTATATGATTTGTTGATAGTAGTCTTTATTCAGTGAATATTTATGTTGCATGAAATACTTATGAGAGACATGTGATAAGTGAATGGGGTAAATGAAACCCTAAGGATAGGATGTTCAATGAATCAAGTATTTTGATATCAATGTTCTTAGTATGAGATGTAGTGATGTTTAACAGTTTAGTTGTGGTAAATGATATCAGATGGTCTATGAAATGAATGGTTTACAGAGCAAAACTAAGATATGCAATGTGATGATTGAATTGTGAATGTAAAAAGTGAATTAGACATGTAGATGCCCTGAACACCATAGATTACCTATGACAGGTTTGCACCGTAGGGATGAAATGACCTAACCTTGGCAGTGTCTAGTATACGGGGGTCGAAACGTACTAACAGGTGGTACGGGGGACGAAGCCCTAGTGGAAGTCTCCTTAATATACAGAATGTAGTGTCCAATGTCAACTAGAGACCCTGGTGGCACTAGAGTATAGTAAAGCCAATAGGTGGCTTGACTCTCTGCATGTGTGCTCAGGTTAGAGGAGGAGTCCGGTTTTTATGGCATAATAGGTGTGCTGAGGCTAGAGAGCTATTTTCCTATTGCAGACCAACGACGTAGTCAGGCTTAGCATTCTCGGGTGTGTCATCTAAGTCTTGTACGGTGAGATCATAGTCTGCTACGAGTATTCATATGTAGAGTACACTGCATATGATTAGGGCATAAGCTAAAATATGATAATATAAGTTTTAAAGAGTTTCTTATAAGTAAGAAAGGCTATGAAAGATTCGAGTACAGTTTCCCTGCAATTATTCTTTGTATGTTTCTGAATTATTAGTTCTCTTTAAAATTTATCAAGCATGCTCATATATTGATTTGCTCTTGTTGATATCTAGAGTATCCTGCCATATTTATGATTGTCAATGATCAATATCTTTAAATCTTATTGATGTTATAATTGATATCAGTTGCTCAAAAGTATATATATAATTATATTAGTGATTTAGACTATTTCTTTGAAGTACTCATTCACTGAGCGAGTAGGCTCACCCCTCTACTCAATTTTTTTAGGGAAACTGTGGGGATTGAAGATATCATTGTATCAGAGTAGATCTGCCATAAGAGTTAAGTCTGAGTATAGTTAATTCAGATGATTCATGTCACTCTAGGTCCTTGTATAGATGTGAAAGAGTTGTAAATGATGTGTGTATCTTTGTTTCCTTAATAAGAGAGAATGCATTTGATTATCATGTCGTATGTACATGGAAGTGTGAGAAACAGAATGAATGTATGGATGTGTATCATTAATGTTGAGATTATATTAGATTAATCAAGGTTTAATTCTCTTGTAAAGTTTGTTTATGTGATTCAATGCGAGAAAACAAAGAGTTTGAAATAGAAGAAAAAGTTAAGGGTGATCTTTGTATTACGTTAAATCCTCAATTTATGCCCTAAATTCATGATTAATGGTAATTGTGAGATCGGGATATAACAACTTGGTATTAAAGCTTAGACTGAGTTGTCAGGGACCATTAAGTTAGTAAGTTAGAGTCATAAGTGTGGCAGATAGGAGATGTTATGATGTTAGATGTAGGGATTTGAGTATTTGGATATCCTGGCCCAGTATCTGAGTACTTGGATCAACTAGTATCAAGCTACTCTGTCTATTCTTTCATGTATACCCTGGCCAGGTATATAGTGGAAGGATGGTCTAGAGAGGAACCCTAGAAATATTAGGGTTAGAAACAAGATAAGTAACATGAATTAAGAGCATAAATATAAAATGAAATAGAAATTTTATTTCATATTGTTGTTTTATTGGAGATGAATAGAAAAGCTCTTATATGTTTGAATTCAGATATTCAGTATTTTGAAATATATATGGGTCTTTAAGATTTGTTGTACACTTTGCAGTTTTAGAATTTATTGATTACATTCTTTGTATCAAGTAGACTAGAAATAATCTTTGAATGAGCTTTCCTAAGTGGATAAGTTTTCTTCCACACATTTGAGATGAATAGGAGTTGAGTAATCCTGAGTAGCTCTTGGCTTCAGGACTGCAGGTTTGGCCTGGTCCGACTGGCAGGATGCATTATTGAGATCTAATGACTCCTATTAGTAACATAACAAGAGTAAATTTAGGATAGATTAGATCTAAATTCTAGTATGAATGTATATACTCTAAGATTTTGAAGTATAAGGGAAAGACTGGGATAACTAAGAATCAGTTGGAACTGAAATCTAAGATCCAACTTTGGGGCCTCATATGAGAAACCCTTAATTGGGAATAAAGGAACACGACATAAGGTTCAGATTAAGTTTAATGATTAGTATTATACGAACTCTAAATATGAAATGTGGAAAAGATATGAGAAACGTATGTAAGGACCAAGATCGTAAGAATCAATCATGAGGAATGGACTATATAATCGAGTACAATGTTTTTATGTACACCAAAGCAAAGGGAAAATAGAAGAAAAGAGCTAAGTATACAATAAGTACATAGAAGTGAAGAGTCTTCAGAAGAGTTAGAGTGAAGAGAACTAGATGAGTATGTAAATCATAAAACTATGATAAGAAACTTAGTTGAAACAAAGAGAAATGTTAGAAATAATGAGCTTGATTAAGGAATGAGGGTTATGATATAATTCAGAGCATGGAATGTATACCTTTATTAATAAGTTTAATACATTCATCCTTACTGCCTTTGGATTCTAAGTCTCTATAGAACAACAAACTAGTTTCTAAAAGAAGAATAAAAGTGTAGCTAAATAAATGAATAAGTCATACAAAGGTAGACTATATTCAGGAAGGAAAAACTTGATTGAAAGAGAAACTATGTTTCACCCATGCATGAGCGTTTGATTTAAAATGAAGGATATGTAATGTATTAAACATGAGGTGATACTAGTAGAGATATTATTGGTTTAGAATTTCAACTTCACATTAGTAGAAGGATAAAAGGAAATATATGCAACATGGTATACATGATCATACACATAAAAGAAGCAACATGATCATAAGAGAAAACTAGAAGTTAAAGATGACATGTGGAATAGTAGTATATGGTAAGGGGATTATGGAAAGTAAAGAAGGGTTTGAAACATAATGGAGTAATATAGATTATAAAAGAAAGAGGTTGCGAGATTCAAGAAAGTGCTAAATAGTCAAGTATCCTTGTTGATAATTAATTAAACCTACATACGATAAATGTATTATTGAATGTTTGAAGATAAGAATTCTAAGTCTCAAAATCATCTTCTCTTTCATATCTTCCTTAATGAGAGCAATGTGGGAATGAAGTGATAAGAAAATGAATCATATATGATGCATAACCACTGTGGTAGAGACATCGAGTGAATGTAATAATGACACACAATATGATGATGAAATCCTAGTAGGGTAATTGAGAATGTAATCTATCTGAATGGCCAAGTAAGAGAAAGGAAATTCAATCGATAAGATAAAGAAGACTTTCGTAAAACTTTTTTTTGGTGACCAAAACATCAATGGTTGCGCGGTTACGGAGGTTCGAACACCCGACCTATGGCCAAAATGTGGAGCTACAAACCACTACACTACAAGCATGTTTCCGACTTTAGTAAAACTTGTGAGATCCAAAGTTTGAATTTCAAATTAAGGGAGAAAAGCCACATCACAATAACATCATGCTACTGATAAGGACCAAACCCTAGAATGTTTAGAGTTGTAGTAGTTTAAGGGATGTCACTAGTGATTTGACCTTGAATACTAGCATCTCTATAAAATAAGATCATGAGATTTACACTATGAGAAGTAAACTAGCACTGATAGTAATCCAGGGTTTATGGTTGTGAACATCACCCTTTTGAGTCCCTTTGAGGCCTCCTACCCGCCACCCTTGGGACTTCGATGAGCTCACAGCACAGCCACTGTCATGGGGGTATCTGTGTATGAGTTGGGGCTATGCTAAAAGCGGGTTTTTACCTGGACCGCCGATTGTGATGGGGGGCCAGGGTGAGCCCAGATCTGACGACTCAAATCACAGGAGGGCCTCCTCTCTATCTTCTCACTATTGACTAGTCAAGGGTGGACCACAGACCCATGCCCCACTGGTCAAGATGTGGACCCAGTTTTTTGGCGCCAGTGTGGCCCAATTACCAATAGAAGTGTGTCACATCACCCCACTTTGTGGTATAAATCTCTCCCTCTCACATATGTATGCCTAAACTTGCAAAAATCTTATTAAATTATTTGTAGCTCAAAAGGAGACAGGTTATATATGATAATTCATCTATTCAACGAGATCTATCTAATGCATTTTGTTTTAGAAGCTAATTCCTTTTGTATTTCTTGTTATGTTGAAAATGGCATGAAATACATCTCTTTTACATGATTAATGATGTCTAATGTCAAACCATGATCATATCTTGACTCCACTTACTTTTGATGACCCTAATTAGTAACCTATTCTATCTTTTACTATATAAATCGAACTTGATCATGCCATTCTCTATTAATGATTCTAATTCATGAAATGGGCCATGTAATACATGTGATTTGGACTTTGATGCTAATTATCATTACTTTGATTCTCAACTTGATTATATAAACCCCAACTCGTCATGTTTGATCCAGATCAATAACTATGCATGATTTTAAGATATAAATGTCTTATGGATCAATCTTGCTCTCTATTATGACTAAGTGACTTGTACAAGACATTGAAAAGTGACCTAATGTGCATGTTGCTATATTTGAGATCTAATCTTATATAAATCTAACCCTAATGGTCACCCTTGCTATTTTATGCTTCAAATTAGTAACTTGTTGATATGTATGACACTAAATCAATCATGATCACTCATGTACTCTAATTGTGACACCCCACCATCACACAGACAGCAAGGTGACACGTGAAAACGTGCGGAACCACATATTACTGAAAACACGGGTTAATTAAAATCGTTTGCAGAAAGTAGATAAAAGAGAACTATTACATCCAAATCCTCATCCTGCAAGGAAACATGTTATATAAATATGCACAACCATGGATATATGTCCGCAGCTTATAGGAACCAACTGTCATGTCAGCACCAGAGTTCATCACTTGTTTATACATATATTATAGTCCACGTCAGGCCAACAGCAGGATATATAAAATTACAATAGCTAGTCATCGTGAAATGTCGTCAAAACACCTCTGAAGACCTGAGAGTATAGGGATGACTCTAGGACTCTACTGCAAAACCACCAAAATAGCAGCATATCCATCTCTTGCCTTCTACTGCTCTTCTTGCTACTCGGCCGCAACCTCTCGACCACCACCACGTCTAGCGCGATTACCTAAAAAGGTTGTAAACCAGTAGGGTGAGACACACAGTCCCAGTGAGCAACATAACTCTCCGTCAAAACTATAAAACCTCAGAAGGTTTAAAGCAGATAAAGCAGATAGCTTGTAAAGACATATAATAAGAGCAGCATGCTGAGCAAGACTATTATTACCATCAATCTTACCAAGATATCCATGAAACCTATATCCAGATATTTCTTTATGGAACATGATTGACAAGATAAGCTTTATAAGAACTTATCACAAGATATCAAGATCGTACAAGTAACTGTAAGAGATAACTGGATCATCTACATAAGCAAGGCCTCAACCAATGTTCCGTGTTTTTCTCTAAGCAGTATATACTATTTGGCTGGATTACATTTTATTATGCCCTGAGGAAGTGAGTTGTCCCTGCTCAAATCCAACCTTCGACTACGAAGCCCAAAACTGGTGCCATACAAGGTCAATGGGAGAGCCGGACTCCATGACCTCACCTCCTCGTGGTCAGTGCATGAAAACCAAAACAGGACCACAGTCTCATGCTTATATGGCCTCAGCCTTAGGGTCAGCTCCGCAAGATACCCATATCTCTAGCTCACCTTGACACAAGTGCTAGCATACTTTTGAGCCACGGGACTGATCACCGTGCTCTTGAGCCACGAACACATTCATGCTCTAACTCATTGAGTCATGGGCTTGTTCACCATGCTCTTTACCATACGGAGTCTACAACCGTAGTTGTAATCTAACCCTCCTATTTTCGGCTAGGAGAAAACCCCTCATATTCAACAATATGCGCTCCAGGTAATCCCGCAGGATAAACCTGTTTCACCATCATCAAATTCTAACGATGATGGATCTATGGCCAGGGCAAACTACATGATATGTTCTACTATAATTAATTAGTATAATTTAATTGAGTTGTTGAGGCAACCAAGTTATACAACATCGAGTTACATTAATATTGTCACTATCATGGGATCTCAATCCCTCCTCACAGATTGCTACTACCTCTCAAGGCATCAACATCTTGGGATAGCAATCCTTTATCTCATCATCAGAGGATAACACCTCAACTAGGCACTCAGCCTTTATCAGGTTCTCAGACCTAGTTGGCCAAACCCATAGATTAGGGTTTCCTAACAACATGCATGGCCGATCATGATCATATATGAACATGCGACATAAAATAAGGTAGTATAGTTAGGGTTAGAAGTTATGTAACCCACCTTAAGAAAGCTCTAAAGCTCCAAGCTTTAAGCTCCTAGCTCCAAGGCACACCGCCTATGGTTTGGCCACCAAGCTAGAGGAAGAAGAAGAGAACTCCTTCAAAGGGATCGACCACCAAGCACACCAAGGGAAGGTGTATCGTGCACCAAGGAAGAGGGAGGCAACAAAGGACTAAAGGGATCCTAAGCAAGTGAAAGGGAAGGTATATATAGAAAAGGATGAAGGGGGAACCAAGGCAAGGTGTCGTCCCACTTAGGGACACTTGTCCATGGGCAATGCCAACTAGGTCTGAGAACCTGATAAAGGCTGAGTGCCTAGTTGAGGTGTTATCCTCTGATGATGAGATAAAGGATTGCTATCCCAGGATGTTGATGCAGGATGTTGATGCCTTGAGAGGCAATAGCAATCTGTGAGGAGGGATTGAGATCCCATGATAGTGACAATATTAATGTAACTCGATGTTGTATAACTTGGTTGCCTCAACAACTCACTTAAAATATACTAATTAATTATAGTAGAACATATCATGTAGTTTGCCCTGGCCATAGATCCATCATCTTCAGAATTTGATGATGGTGAAACAGGTTTATCCTGCGAGATTACCTGGAGCGCATATTGTTGAATATGTGGGGTTTTCTCCTAGATGAAAATAGGAGAGTTAGAGTACAACTACGGTTGTAGACTTTGTATGGTAAAGAGCATGGTGAATAGGCCCATGACTTAATGATCATGAATGTGTTCGTGGCTCAAGAGCACGGTGATCAGGCTCATGGCTCAAAAGTATACTAGCACCTGTGTCAAGGTGAGCTAGAAATATGGGTAGCTTGTCGAGTTGACCCTAAGGCTGAGGCCATATAAGCATGAGACTACGATCATGCTTTGGTTTTCATTCACCGACCATGAGGAGGTGAGGTCATGGAGTTCGGCTCTCCCATTGACCTTGTATGGCACCGGTTTTGGGCTTCGCAGCCAAAGGTTGGATTTGAGTAGGGACAGCTCACTTCCTCAGGGCATAATAAAACGTAATCCAGCCGAATAGTATATACTGCTTAGAGCAAAACATAGAACATTGGTTGAGGCCTTGCTTATGTAGATGATCCAGTTATCTCATACACTAATGATTATTATCTTGCATGATAATGACTCAAAATGACTAGTATGACAATGTTGATTAAAAGCTTTCTCAAATCTTATGATTTCCCTATTAAGATCCATGAAACATAAGTTAAAATCCCTGATCTTGGTAAAGATGTTTCACCTTAAGTCTAAATGATATATGATGTAGCATGTCACTTGATGATGATATTGCATGAATGTTGGAGATGTCGAAATCAATCATCGTGATTAATGGAACTTAGATTAGGTGAAACATACACCCTTGATGATATGTTTAAGATGAACTAAGTGTTGTGATGTTAATCTAGTCACACTTTCTTGTAATGTCAGGATCTCTTAGATGGACTCTTTTCAAAGATCTAATCATGTTGTATAATGCTAGTTTGCTCGTATCAAGGTACGCTTTATCCTCCTATTGGCCAGACTAGCAGTATTGAAATTGCTTGTATGTATGAAATATAAGATGCTTGGCTTATAATTACACGTTTGATATATTGTTCCCTATGACTACTATGTTTTGGTCTTGATTACATATTTTGAACAAACTTGAAACATAATGATAGATTTCCATTATACAACCTTATGCACCTGCCTATATTCTCGGGGTAAGGGCACAAGGATGGGTGCCCTACTTGAGTTGTCATGTTAGGGAAGACCATGCTGATACTAGGGTTAGCTCATGGCAATGGCCTTGAGGTCCCTTAAAATTATAGGGTTAACTCTTGATGTTTAGTCTTGTAGTCCCTCATGTTGAAATAGGGTAGCCAATCTTGAGCACCCTCATGGACCCCTTCCTTTGAGAAGCTGGTCAAAGGCCTTATGATATTGTTGGTATAATGGAAATGAACATAAAACACACTTGCATGTTAATAAGAAAATCTTTAATCATGCTATTGCTTTTATTTACTTTATGCTTTTGCCAAGCCATATATGTTCTTAAACCTATGATTTTATATGTTTGTCAGCGTACTCAGCATAGTTGTGTTGATGTGTACCCATTTTATGATTTTAGGTAACAGGTACACTATGAATCTCTAATGATGATCAATGCTTCTGCACTCATGATAATCTTCTTGTACTCAGATGATATATAATGACGTGCCAATGCAATACATGGTTGATATATGGGACCTAAGATCTTATCAGGTATTAGTTTAGCATTCTTTTATGCTTTGTTATCTCATACCTTAGTTATTGTTTGTGGTTTTATTCATGCATATGTTATGTGATCTATCCTACGGACAGAAGCTTGGATCCTCTCGCCTTTGGATTTCTAGCCATTAGGAGTGAGGATTTGGGTAATAAATGATTCTTTGACAGATGGTATCAGAGCAATCACATATCCTCTATGTGTGTTTAATAACCCAACTCGTATGAACATTGGGAAAACCTAAGTCCATAATGGTGAAGCCGAGGTGTCTAGGTAGGTCACTACATGGGGGCTGATGCACCTCCTATCCACCTAGTTGTGGTGGTTGGGGTCTCCCTTGTATACCTACCTGGCCAAAGTGAATCCAAGACTGGATTAAGGACTTTTCTCTAAATATCTTAGAGAGTCTTCTAGCATCTCTTCTCTTCATTAAGGACTACCCTAAGTCACCCATTAGATGATGATTAGATAGTTTCTCATCTCATCATGTGATCTCTCTCGTGACAATTAATCACATGATATCTCGATTGTGGGTAGCTTATGTATGGGGAAAATAAAACTCGAATGAATTTATAAAATTTGATTAAGATGATAATGATGCCATGATCTGACCTTAATTTGAACTTTTGATTATGACTAATGAAAGTACTCTTGAAGTTAAGTGATCATGTTTAACATCTCAGATCATGTACACTCAATATTATGAAATATGACTCATGTACTTCCTATGTTTGAGGTAAATGATAATGATCCTTAATATGATGAATAAGGACAACTCATTATTTATACCTCATTGTTGATGAGGTCCCTATTGATTAAGTAAATGTTGCCCCTATTGTTGATTAAACCTCAAGCATAATTAAGCAAATGTTTCCCCTATTTGTTGACATGTATCATGATCATGCTTTGAAATGATTATGACTTTGGACTCTCGAAATCATGATGAAAAATCTGATACAAGAGGAAAAATCCCTTATCGATTATAATGCCTCTATTAAACTCGATTTTGAATAATATGATGTATCTGAGATCTTGATCGTACTCGATAATGCTCAATTTGTTGAAAGAGCCTATATTAACTACTCTATTTTTTAGTATACCCCCTTGCTCTGAGTTATGAAGAGAAGGGAACCATATTATGACTTCAAATATATGAAATCTCAAATCATGGTTACTCTATAATGATAATTGATCTTTGATCTCATGACCTTGTGAAATACAAATTGATAAATGATGCTCTTCCTATTTGATGGACCTGATACTTCATGACTAATGAGAAAAAGCATGCTAGTTTAGGGTGGTAGTTTGTTTCATAAATCCCCTACCCTAGATCACATCCCTATTATGATTGCCTCTAAATTTTCATCTGGTTGATTATTTAGAGTTTGGAAAGGTAACCCCTTTCATAAGATTTTGATCTCATGACCTAAGTCTCTAATAGGTCAAATATTATGATGATATTGTAACTCAATATTGAATCTCAATTTGATGATGATCTTGTGATATGATGATGTTGACTATAGCTTGTAGTTAAGTTCCTAGAAAAACCTAGGTCTAGATCATTCATCCACCTTGAATACCATGATAATGACATTGATATTGATACCACAATATGTTGCTCAATTGTCGATTATGGATGAAAGATCTCACCTATCGTCTAATTAGGAATTTTATACCCTAGCTTCAAAAATTATGGACCTTATGACTTTTTTTGTCAAAAATCATGACTCTTGATATTGATTTGTAAAATCTTGACTAATGATGACTCATCTCGATTTTGATTTGACTCCTATGATCGCCCTATTTGGAATTTGAAATCACCCTCGATTTATGATTGATGACTTTCATGTTCCCAAATATTGAAAATTTTGAAATGTTGATCATGTTGATTCACTCGATTTATGACTTAGGGATAAGCTCTAATGTGGACTAGGGTGGTACCTTCCTTTTGATTTTGATATGAAACCACGATGTTGAAATATGATGTTTGTGTCGAAATGTTGAAATCTCAAGGATGTATAACCCCACCTAGGGCCAATGTAGAAGCTAACCCTAAATGTTGAGAATGAAAGTCATGGTTTACTCTTGAATCAAAGAATCCTATTTGCTTGACCTAAAATATGTGATCTCTCTAAATTTGTGATATGTTTATGATTTTTTGTATCAGAGTGGCGCAGTGGAAGCGTGGCTATGTTTGGACTTTGATGTTTGGTATCTTGATATTGTAATAATGTTGATTATTGAAGGATTATGATAATGTGTGGAGTTTATGATGGATATGATATGGAATGTGGAGTCCCAGTGTCCTTTGAGGATTTGCTTTAATTTTGGGGACAAAAATCCTTTTTAAGGTGGGGAGGATGTAACGACCTCATTTTTCTCTCTCCTCCAACTATGCACAATTTAACTCGTAATGCACTCCATTTGATCAATGACCTCCCTAATCATTAATTTCATGTTTTAGATCCACTGGTTGCTCAATTGATGAGTTATGTTAATCAATTGTAATTGTGAACTTGATTGTGTAATTTTGAGTTTATTAATATACATTGAGGAAATTTTGAATCTTTGGTTCCACTAAACGTGATTATATTGATATAAAATCTTATCCATTAGATATAGAATGAAATTTTGGATCTAATGGTGAAGATTTCACTCAAATCAGAGATCCAATGATGAATATATGGCCTTTTCAAAATTGCCTCTTTTCTAGCCCATTTTCACCTTGTTTTTCTCTTTTTCCTTGCCTTGTTGGGCCTCGGCTCTCTTACTATCTCTTAGGCTCAACCCATCCTTGCTCTCAGCAATTTGACTTGTGCTAAGGTGGGAGGCTCCTATCCATAAGATCTCGAGCCCATGGATTGGGGCTAATCTGATGGTTGGGGAACCATTCCTAACCTTGCACCAAAGTCAAGCACCTATGGATGCTAGCCATGTCTACGACCCCCTAATTTTCGGGGCTTTTGACTTGTTTCTCATTCAATATCATCACGAATCTTCTCCCCTTAGTCCTCCCAACCTTACTCCTACTTTTTTCTAGCAAAATGGACTATGGGAGGGGCATGGGAGACCCCTCCATATCCTTGAATGACAGCCATGGCCGCACCCATGATGGCGGGGCACATTCAGCCCTCCTCGAGGCCTCGTTTTAATCCATCGAGTTCGCAACACTTCAACCTTTGATTTCCCCATGTTTTTGTACTCACGCACCCCTCTAAACTCGCTCCAGTGACCCTTCTTCCTCCTTGGTCTGGCGGCACCATCGTGGGGTCTTTTGGAAGTCTCGTCCCTGTACCACATCTCGAACTTCTTCCACCTCCTTTGGCCTCTTTGTGTTGTTATGGTTGCGAACATCACCCTTTCGAGTCCCTTTGAGGCCTCCTACCCGCCACCCTTGGGACTCCAGTGAGCTCATAACACAGCCACCGCCATGCGGGTGTCTGTGTACGAGTCGGGGCTATGCTGAAAGTGGGTTTTCACTTAGACCATCGATCACGATGGGGGCCAGGGTGAGCCCTGATCTGACGACTCAAATCACAGGCGGGCCTCCTCCTCTATATCTTCTCACTGTTGACTAGTCAAGGGTGGACCACAGGCCCACGCCCCACTGGTCAAGACATGGACCCAGTTTGCTGGCACCAGTGTGGCCCAGCTACTAATAGAAGCGTGTCACGTCGCCCCACTTTGTGGTATAAATCTCTCCCTCTCACATATGTATGCCTAAATTTGCAAAAATCATATTAAATTATTCGTAGCTCAAAATAAGACATGTTATATATGAGAATTTATCTAATCAACGAGATCTATCCAATGCATTTTCTTTCAGAAGTTAATTCTTCTTTTAGATCTTGTTATTTCGAAAATGGCATGAAATACATCTCTTTTACATGATTAATGATGTCTAATGTCAAACCATGGTCATATCTTGACTCCACTTACTTTTGATGACCCTAACAGTAACCTATTATGTCTTGTACTATATAAATTGAACTTGATCCTGGAATGCTCTATTGATGATTTTAATTTATGAAATAGGCCATGTAATACGTGTAATTTGGACTTTGATGCTAATGATCATTAATTTTATGTCCAACTTGATTATATAAACCCCAACTCGTCATGTTTGATCCAGATCAATAAATTTACATGATTTTAAGACATAAATTGCTTATGGATCAATCTTGCTCACTATTATGACTAAGTGACTTATACATGACATTGAAAAGTGACCTAATGTGCATGTTGCTATATTTGAGATCTAATCTTATATAAATCTCACCCTAATGGTCACCCTTGCTATTTTATGCTTCAAATTAGTAACTAATTGATATGTATGACACTAAATCAATCATGATCACTCATGTACTCTAATGATGACTATCTTGCATGATAATGACTCAAAATGACTACTTTGACAAAGCTTGCTCAAATCTTATGATTTCCCTATTAACATCCATGAAACATAAGTTACAATCTCTGATCTTGATAAAGATGTTTCACCTTAAGTCTAAATGATATATGATGTAGCATGTAGCTTGATGATATTGCATAAATGTTAGAGATGTCAAAATCAATCATCGTGATTAATGGAACTTAGATTAGGTGAAACATACACCCTTGATGATATGTTTAAGATGAACTAAGTGTTGTGATGTTAATCTAGTCACACTTGCTTGTAATGTTAGGATCTCTTAGATGGACTCTTTTCAAAGATCTAATCATGTTGTATAAGGCTAGTTTGCTCGTATCAAGGTACGCTTTATCCTCCTATTGGCCAGACTAGCAGTATTGAAATTGTTTGTATGTATGAAATATAAGATGCTTGGCTTGTAATACTTGTTTGAGTTATTGTTTCCTATGACTACTATGTTTTGGTCATGATTACATATGTTGAACAAACTTGAAACATAATGATAGATGTCCATTATACAACCTTGTGTGTCTGCATATATTCTCGGGGTAAGGGCACAAGGTTGGGTGTCCTACTTGAGTTGTCATGTTAGGACAGACCATGTTGATACAAGGGTTAGCTCTTGGCAATGGCCTTAAGGTCCCTTACAATTATAGGGTTAACTCTTGACGTTTAGTCTTGTAGTCCCTCATGTTGAAATAGGGTAGCTAATCTTGAGCACCCTCATGGACCCTTTCCTTTGAGAAGTTGGTCAAAGGCCTTATGATATTATTGGTATAATGAAAATGAACATAAAATATGCTTGCATGAAAGTCTTTAATCATGTTATTGCTTCATTCTTATTATTTACTTTATGCTTTTGTCAATCAATATATGTTTTTAAACCTGCGATTTTATATATTTGCCAGTGTACTCAGCACAGTTGTGCTGATGTGTACCCATTTTATGATTTTAGGTAACATGTACACTATGAATCTCTAATGATGATCAATGCTTCTGCACTCATGATAATCTGCTTGTACTCTGATAATATATAATGACATGCCAATGCAATATACATGGTTGATATATGGGACCTAAGATCTTATCAGGTATTAGTTTAGCATTCTTTTATACTTTGTTATCTCATACCTTAGTTGTTTTTTGTGATTTTATTCATGCATATGTTATGTAATCTATCATACGGACGGACGCTCGGGTCCTCTCGTATTTGGCTTTCTAGCCATTAGGAGTGAGGATTTGGGTAACAAACGGTTCCATGACACAAACCGTTTAGTTGATATCTACATTATTATAAAAAGTGAGTTTGATGTTGCGTTCTCCTTGATTCACTCTCTTCTCTCCTTTTTCAAGGAATTTTGCTCCTACAAATATTTATTCTCACACTCTCATATTAACTTTTATTATCTTTAATTCTGTATTTCTTTCTCCATCCCACGGAAATGGTTCATTGATTCTCTCCTTTCAAACAACCAACACAAATATCTTTTACCGTGGGGACTCTTTCACGGACGAGTCCTCTCTCTGCACATTTCCAACAAATTGTATATGTCACGTGCATGTGCACGTGTGCGTAGTATTTAAACAAACAAATATGTTTCTTGTGTGAAGTATTAGCACCGTAGGAGTGATTCGAAATTGATTGAGAAATCAGTACAGTAAAAAAAAGGCTTACTGCTAAAAAGGGGTTGTGTAGGAAAAAGGAAAACGCAAAAAGGAGTTGTGTAGAAATTAATGCCCACTTTTCCAGCTGGTCGGAAACTTGCCACGTGGAGTCGGACTGGAGTGATTCGAAATTGATTGAGAAAGTAGTAAAGCCCATGTTTGGTTCGGGACTGGCTTTATGCAAGCCTGCCTGGCTTGGACGGGTTTAGGCCTACTGGAGTCTGATTCTGTTTGGCAAACCAGTCTGATTCTGTTTGGCAAACTAGTCTCATTCTGGGGGGCTGGACTCGTTTCAGACTCGTTTCAAGCTGATTCTATTTGGCTGTGCAGGCTGGGTTTAGTCTGATTCTGTTTGGCAACTGTAGGCAGGATTAGCTGAATCTGTCCTATTCTCGCAGAACTGTTGTTACAAATGTGGCCTTGTGACGCCGTTTTTAACAGAAGTTTTAAAAAAAAGTAAGTTAAAAATAACTTAATTGTTATCTATATCACTTTGGTTTAAGAACTCTCATTTTGTTGTTGAGATGTGAGTCAGGCGTGTTACCCTTTTGTGGGGTGTTTATGTGGGTGTTTTGGTTGTTTCATTGAGGTTGAATATGCCTAACATGCTATGTTTAATACCCCAAGATATGAGGTAACCCCGTCAGACCAAGAAACACGTTCGAAAAATAGCCAAACATGAACATCATTTGTAAAGTAAAATAGATTCAGCTACATTCGATAAATATAAATTGTCTTAGTGGGCAGGCACCCATAACAAGCCTGTAATGCTATATAAACAAAATAAAGATAATACACAAAACAAAAATTACTAATAATTGTTTGTTGATGCAACAGATTCAACATCAGTTTTTTCATCACTAGCCGAGTATGAAGTAGATGATATATAACCCTCTGGTCTCGGGTAAATATACCTAAGCAATTCAGAGTTGTCCCCATCACCACGAATCCACAAATAAAAGCTTGTAGGGTGAGTGTCGTCCTTGGGTTTTGGTTGTAGGGTCACGGTCCATTCTAGTTTGGCTTTTAGTCTGTCCATCATTTCAGCCCAACCTTCATCCATGATTAAATATTTACATTTCTTATTCCATATTCTTTCTTCAGGTGTAGACCACCTGATCTGTACATCAAAGTTGATTCTGCCTACCCCCACCATAGCATAGCCAGGAGTTATCTTAAATGGCTCGCACATCCAGGTTAGGGGAAGGGAGACGTGTCTCATAAACTCCCTGTTTGAGAGTTCATACTCCTTTACAAGGAAACGAGATCCCATGTTACCTGTAATAAACAAGAAGAACAAGAACATGTAATAAACGAGATCCCATGTTACCTGTAATAAACAAGAAGAACAAGAACATGTAATAAACGAGATCCCATGTTACCACACAAAATGAGGAGGCGTCGAATGACTAAGCATATTAGTTAATATGTAAGTTCCAAACAACAGAGCATGGCATATCCGTTTTCAAAAAACAATCAACAACACTTAACACGGGAACTTGCAAACAACAAAAATAAAATGGAAAACCGATGACGCGAATGAAAGGTATGGCCACCATTCGATGTTATGGCGTCGTCGGGGGTGAAGGAGTGTCCAACAGAAGCCTACATTGTTCCTCCAGTTCTTCTACGTAGCGTTCTAGATACTCATGCTCATACTTTTTGTTGGTGTAAACATCATGGTGGTTGTGATGAATTTCAACAAAATCTTTCAAGTTCATTGTCTGACCCCACAATGACTTGCACTCGAGCGTGAGTAACGCAATCTCAGCTTTCAGAGAATCAATTGTAGGACTGAGATCGATTGCCCAGCAAAAGTATCTGCATCGATCTTTTCCCTAAAAAATATTATGAAGTTTACGTAAATGACAATGAATGTGTAACGTACACAGTGGCTACATAATATGTGTGTACAAGCGCACCTAGCGAGAAGTACATATGTAATACATTTCACCTGGTCTTTCACTGAGAATTCCAAAGTCATACAACCCTGCATCGTCAGTGTTAAGTCGCAAGCCTGCCTCTAACCCACAGTCACACCGCACAACTTCAGTTGTATTAATAGACATCTACACCATGCATTTGAATCAGTCAAACGATTTATGGTAATGAAGTTAGATTGAAAATCAAAACAATAACATACAAGACAGACCCCATTGTTTGTTAAATCTATTACAGATAAACTTATGTTATGAATGTTGGACAGACATCAATGATGTTATACATCTATGATGTATTGTAACCGTCCTCATTGGAAGTGTTGTCGTCGCTAGTTATGTGAAGACGTTGGCGAAGATATCGGGACCACGATCGTAGATCTATAATTTCTACTTGTAGCCTATCAGTGTCTGCTCTACTGGAATAGATAAAGGCACACTGGGAAGACCATAGTTGATGTTCACTACGTGCATATGCAAGTTGTGAAAGCATTGCAGCCCTAACGGCGGTTAGTGTGGCAATTGTGGGTACAACCCGTTGCGCGGGCAACCTCATATGACATATATTTTGATTTTGAACCCTACCGCACGTAAAATATGGCATGTGTGGGTTCTTGTCTTCAAAACGTCCGTTTTGTGCATCCTTGGCATCCATATATACGCGTACAGTGGATTGAAGGCCGTATTGACAATGAGGCATTCCGTTCTCTATTTGAAGACAACCTATATTGACACAATGTGACGATTCTGATCAGGTTCGAAATAAACAATTCGGGAATCAATCTATTACAGATACTCTACTAACGAGTTTCCCAAATGAGATTAGCAATGGATTCACGTAACACTTCGCCCTCCCTTGAATCGGCCTGAGTTGAACCTTGACCTGAACTCGGTGGAACGGCGGCTGGGGGAATGGCAGACGATGAATTCTCATCTGGGAGTTCATCCATTATGGTGTCACCGTCATTTTTCCGTCGGATGAAATTGTGTAGGATACAACAAGCAAGTACGATGCGACACTGCGAATGAATAGGATATGTCGGCCCCTTCTTAAGGTATGCAAACCGTCTCTTCAGCACCCCAAATGCTCTTTCTACAATATTACGTAGTTGAGCATGTCTGTGGTTGAACATCTCTTTCTTGCTGGTGTAGGCATGTCTGTTTCCTCGGTACTCAACAATATGGTATGCTGTGTTGCGATAGGGTGCAATAAATTCACGACTGTTGGCATACCCTGCATCTACCAGGTAAAACTTCCCCGGCGGAATTGTAAACCCGCAATGGGTCCTTGCCGATTGCAGGACCCTTTGGTCGGCAGCCGACCCCTCCCACCCAGTGAGGACATATGTAAACTCCATGGAGAAGTCTACTACAGCCATGATATTGAGAGAGACATTCCCTTTTCTGTCACGGTATCGATTTTGTTTGTCTCTGCTGACCAAGACAGGGATGTGTGTTCCGTCAATAGCCCTTATGGCATTCTATAAACCAAAATAATGTTGTAAACATACAGAATGTTTGAAAATTAATTAAATTTATTAGGGGGTTAACTATTACCTTGAAGTATGGGTAGAACCTTGCGTTATGTAAAATGCGAGTATGTGTTGTTGTGCATGTAGTTGCGGTTTGCATGACAATGTAGTCATGGGTCAACGCACAAACAGCGTCCAAGACTTCGTTGAACATTCTGCTAATGGTCTCACCGGAGTGAATGTAGTCCTCCGCCAAAGCACGATTTGTGTGTCCATGGCCAACCATCTGTAGGAAATAGCATACGGCCTCAACTGAGGTGACGCCTCTAGTACCTCGCAACAAGCCACGACTCTCAAGCTTGTCGACAAAGGTCATTATAGTTTGTGGACGCATCCGATATAGGTCATAAGCCCTTTGTTCGTGACCGGTCAATATTTCTAAGACCTTTATGTGGCCACTCCTGATGCTAACTGACCTAGGGATACGAGGTGGTGTGGAGGCATCAACGTCTACTGCGTCCATGATTGAGTATGCAATAGAGTCGGCAATTAAATCACCAACGTGAATCACTGGCCACAACAAGGTATCTAATAAAAGGTTGTTGACCATGTCTTGTGTTTGCGGTTGGTCATTGCCAGACATGATGCCTACATGTACAATGAAAACAACTACATAATAATTGCTACAACATAAGACAATCCAATTAACGTGCGAAAAATAAATTATTAGAACACTCAATCAATTGAAATTGTACGGATATGTAATGTGTGTGCGGAAAGTAAATTATTACAATAGTCAATGAAATATAAATATTTGGACGGAAAATAATTAACATGAAATGCATACGAAATAACCCGTGCAATTATGTTCCCGATGGGCCAGCATCACTGGATGAAGGAAACCACATCGGTGGCACGCCTGGGAAGTTGGGTGGCGGGATAAATGGTGGCTGAGACGATGTGCCTGGGAAGTTGGGTGAAGAGGAAGACGACATAAATGGTGGGTGAGACGACGTGCTGTTGAAGTTGGGTGAAGGGAATGGTGGCACAAATGATGGTTGAGATGACGTGTTGTTGAAGTTGGGTGAAGGGAATGGTTGCGGAGACGGGAAATAATATGAAGGCATTGGAGGTACAGATGTGGCAAAACCGAATTGTGACCTTTCACAAAGGTCGTTTAACCACAAGGTTATCTTTGCAAGTGTGTTTTTGAGGCTAAGGTAGATGTTGCGGTTGGTAGAGTCCTTGATGGCATTCACAAGTGTAGTAAAAACAGCGGTGGGGGCATCGGGGAAATTGGCATTAAAATATTCTAAAATGTTTGACAACTCTTCTTTTTCATAGGCTTTGGTCATCATGGATGTGCCTAACTCGTGAACCTTTGTGTAAACCTGTGTGAACTCAGCCAGAACTTCATTGGAAAGACTACAACGCTCTTGCGGCATTGATTGGCGTCTCCTGCGTGTATGGGTAGAAGGACTCCTACCCCCAACTGACGGGTTATCCGTTCCCACAGGCCGCGCGCTTTCACCCTCACTTTGCCTGGTAGTTGCGGGTACGCTATGCTCGTCTGGTACGCTACGCTCGTCTGTTGCCGAGTGGGTGTACATGGGTGTATCAGGCGCACCTAGGTCGACACTTACATCATCCTCAGACATAACATCTGTAGGAATCTGAGTGTCCGCCGAAGACATTGCATGGTGACCTCTAGCAATGTTCCTCCCCGCCATTAGCTCTATGTCGTAGTAGTGGGGAAACGGGCGCCTAAGCAACCTAGTCAGGTCCCTGTCTGCCTACATTTTAAAAAAAATATGTATTAAGATAATCATGTTTACGTGTACAGTTACAATTTGTTAGGATAAAAGTTATGTATAGTGTGCGTACCGCAATGGCCTCTTTCCACTCAGGGGTGTCCGGTACAATGGGCTTGTGCCTTTCTTCATCCCATCCAACGCCACTCTTGTTGGTCAAACCCTTCAAATGGACGTAGTCCTTTTTAAGGTTCTTCCAGCGACATCTTATTTGGTCTAACTTCAACACGGCGCCAACCCTATTATTGACATCAGAAGTTATTTCCCTCCAAGAGTCCCTAGTAAAATTACCATCAATACACCTGCCTAGGTCATATTGTCTACGCAATGCTGTCACCACAGCGGCATCATACTCTCTTGTCCATACCATACGGTTGTTAGGGTCGACGGGAGGCATACTCGTGTAGTTGTTGCAATATTTCATGACATAATCAGTGTAAATGTTTAATACAATTCAGTCACAACAGAAACCATTTATGAATGGAATGTCCCTGATTTATAAAATGAATCTGGTCAGTCCCTGATATCAATGAATGAGAATGGACCTGGTTTTGGGTCAGCAGAGACAAACAAAATGGACCCAAATTCAGCTATTGCTTGTTTATAAAATGAATCTGGTCAGTCCATGATATCAATGAATGAGAATGGACCTGGTTTTGGGTCAGCAGAGACAAACAAAATGGACCCAAATTCAGCTATTGCTTGTTTATAAAATGAATCTGGTCAGTCCCTGATTTATGAATGAATGAGAATGGACCTGGTACCACATGTATGTGAACCGGTATGAGATCAAACTGACCCAAATTAAGAAAAGTGTGGCATGTAACAAAGTGGTGGCGTCAATTACATAATGAAGAAGTAAACTATGTGTTTGACAATCAAAGAGATATGTAAGTTGGAATCAGAGGTATAATAACATTGTCATATTATTATTGTGTGACTCATTGTCACTTATCAGGCATCCTACATTACTAACTCCACCTCTATAAAATATGGTCACCTACTATGTGTCATTATTTGTAGCACATGATCATTTAAAATTAAAATTGTCTCACTTCTATATAATCAGGTACCAGTTTACAAAACGGGTTTCTCCAAGACCACCTGTTGGCTCATAGAATTTCTTCATATTGGTAGAACTATAATTTTATCTGACCCCACTTTAACTTTACCAGCTGCACAATGTGAGATAGAATGATGTAACAAGTTGTTGCATAATGATCAATAAACTTATGAACAACTCTGGTCACACAAATATACTGTATCTCCCCATGTCTCTCACTTAACACATATATACTAATGTGAAATTGTTTCATATGAAATTGGAAATGAATGAACAATACATTTCAACTATATAAGTTTATTTTAGGAACTATTCCACCCCTTATTGTCACTTGAGTTTGCACTATTACTAGTACAATTAAGTTTATTATGTAGACAGCCACGCCTACTATGCAACTCATGTATATCTGTAAGGAGCCTTGTAGTGTCTGATTTTGTAGAAGTAAGGTGATTGGAAAATGCACTATAAGGAGCTAAGGGCATATTTAGCAGCATACTTCTATAATCCTAGAAAATTAAACATGGGAAGGATTTTTAAGCAGTATAGCAATTATAGCTGATATGTGCAAACCAAGCTTAAAACTACACTAATTCTAGTGGTTGAGTGTTTTCCTAACCGAACATGTTGCTGACAAGTTGTAGGTGAACAAAAAAGTGTTGCCAAATTCGGTCCAAAGTAAGAAACTACTTGCATATTAAAAAGTAAGTCAATTTTTATAATGGTATTAGCCTGAGTTTGAACAAAAAGAAACATGTTTTGAATAAGATACAGTTGTATACAAAATAGAATCATAGTTAAGATGTACACAGTATGTTAAAAGCATGTTTACTAACAATTCAGACATTGATTAAAATCTCTGGTTGATCTAAGAATTTTTAGTCCAATCTTGCCCATACTACCTATCCAAATTAGAAGAAGCTCAATAATCGAGTAAGGGTCACATTTATACCCACCACTAACAAGACCAGGGGAGTTGAATAGTAAACCTCCATGCATGGAACTCATCATCCAATGATCAAAAGTGCCCTATATTTGGTGGTTTGAGTTACCTTTATTATAATTTTGAAATAATAATCTAATATGTGGCTATTTAAGTAACAAAGTGATGTTTGCATATAACTATATAATGTTTATGACATACATCTTATAGATTCCTATTTTTAGTATATTATATTTAATCTATTTAAATTTTAACAAATACTAGAAATACAAGCATACACATTATATAGTAAATTTTCTTCTCTTACCATTGGAAACAAAATAGAAACACACTAGGGATTCAATTTTCTTAAGTAATAACCTTTTACTTACATATTCATATGTAATAGAACCGACAATATAAATAAGCCTGTACTCGAACTCCTTAAAACTCAACATTTCTACAAGCATTCACAACAATCCAATTTGAACATAAGATTTGAGTAAAAGATTGAGCAGTTCTGCTCATACAGTGCAAACAGATCACTAATTAGCTAATCAGGAGCATGTGTCCTGATATATAGAAGGTAATATACAGAGAAGCTAAACAATGCACTATAAGGAGCTAAGGGCATATTTGGCAGCATACTTCTATAATCCCAGAAAATTAAACATGGGAAGAATTATTAAGCAGTATAGCAAGTATAGCTGATATGTGCATGATTGAAATCGAGATTCTGGACTGGAATAATTTTTGAGTTCATTCATACAGGTCCTAAGGTATTTTCTATCATCATCACCACAGTAGCTTTGAGGCTCACATTTTTTCAGTTCATTCAAGCTGGCTCCTTGCAGCCTTTTTGATAATGGAAGTCGAAGATACCATTTTGTCCTAGAAATTAGTGTAATTACGAGGTACTCTAAAGTAGTCTATCATCATCACCTTGATACTTTGAAATGTTACTGAAAAGCAGGTCGACAGAAACCATGCTACAGACCACATCAGTTCAGAGACCATGCTCGTCCAGAGCATCAAACCAATAACAAATATGTTCTGTGCAGAGTAAACAACGGGAAAGGGAAAAGCATCAAACCAATAACAAATATGTTTTGTGCCCTAAAACCGTACATGTTTCCATAAAGAACATCATTTCACAAATGTTTTACTACTTAATTCGACATTGCCCTATTCCACATTGTGCCCTAAAACCGAAATAACCCTATTCAACATTGTGCCCTAAAACCGAAATAACCCTCTACCCTAGACAGAGACCAACCTGAGCAGAATCTCTCCTTCGAGTGACGACGGAAGCGGCGGAAGCTGGGCACAAGCGTCAACTTGGGCAGCGCCGGCAGACCACAAGCAAACAGCAACGATCTTCTGCGGAAGTCCAGCACCTCGCAACACTTGGACGAACAAGCTTGTGTAGAAGTCCAGCACCTCGCAGCACCACACCGCCAATTTAAAGCCACAACACTGACTAGGGTTTCCGGTTCCTCTTCTGTGTCGCCTACTCCTTCCTCCTCTGTAGACGACTTGACCAGGCATGGCAGACCATGCTTTTGACCGCCCTAGCTCGGCGGTGGCAGGTGGCAGGTGGCAGGAAGCAGCTACGCCGAAGGTAGCTGCGTCGGGAGCAGATGCCTCGCATTTACTACATGGGCAGCTTCGCCAGGAAGAGGGAGGGAAGACGTCGCGAGGGACGAAGCGAGAGACACGAGACGCGAGTCGGGGTAATCTCAAACCGGGTTTGAGATTCCAAATCCGCCTCTAGCTGTACTGCGTCAAGCTCGAAAATGGGACTGACCAAACCCAAAACGGGGTCCGAACCAGTCTCATTGCCAAACGGAAACACAGCCCGAGCCGGACTGGTTTGGGCCTACGTGTCGCTACGCGACAGCATCCAAACCCGCCCAAACCCGGGCCAGGCCGTTTCTAAAGAGGGGCAAAGTTCCTTGAAGACGGAAGGAGCCTCCTTCCGTCTTCCTCTATATATGGTTGTTGGGAGTGATCGAGAGGCAAAGGAAACAGTGCTCGCTCGGAGGACGGATCAGCATGCCATCGATCATGATCCCCGGCGGTGAACAGGGTTTGCTCCTCCTCCTGAAGATAAAGAAGCTAGCAGAGTCAGGGGCTCATCAGGTCAGCGCATTTGATGACCCCGCACTGGCATCATGGTGTCCCCTGGAGACATTCATCAGTATTCCGACGATAGACGTGACCGCTGCGTTGCCATGGGAAGCTTGGGCAGCGAAGGACGACTTGGTGATGCTCCGCCGGGAAGGGACGACGCCGACGCAGCTGGTAATCCACGACAGCAGCAACGAGTTTGTATTCTTCACGCGGAGGAAGTGCGAACGGGGGTGCCGCCGGATGGTGCGGACGGTTAGCGGTGGTGGTGTGTGGAAGTGCTCTAGGATCTATGAGGTGACTGATGATGAAGGCAAGGTGATTGGGGACAGCATGCAGCTCAAGTTCCATTACTCTTTGCTTGTCGGCGTCGAGGGGGGAGCTAAGGATGACGACGATGGTATTGGTGGGAGGAAACGGAAGAGGAAGAAGAAGGCGGCTACCAAGCTGGTACCGATGCAGTGCATAATGTACGAGTACAGGCTGCGGCAGGACCAAGCAATCTGCAGTGACAAGTTGGTGATTTGCGTCATGAAGAAGAGCCGCAGGGGCGCGTCCTGGGAGGAGGTGAAGGCCATGATCAGCGAGGCTTCATACGGTTGCTTCCGTCAGCTTACAAAGAAGCCGCAGCGTGTCACTAGTATTAAAGACCTCATTTCCAAAAGTTGCCCAAAGAACTCCTGGCACGACAGCGACGGAAGTTGAAACCAATGGCTCAGGCCCATCTGTGTCAGGCAGAGACTCAACGACGACAAATGCTCAACTCCGTCAGGCAGGGGCTGCTAACTGGGAGAAGGTGAAGGCCATGATCAGCGAGGCTTCACATGGTTGCCGCCGTGAGTCTACTAAAAAGTCGCAGGGTGTCTCTAGTATTGAAGATCTCCTTTCTTCCTCCTCGGGGTCATTTGCCTCTCCTCCACCTGCAGTGACCGGGGTGCCAAATCAGCATAAGGAGACTATTATAGCTACGGTCGACGCCGCAACTCCTGCTCCGCCTTACACGCTGGCAGTTCCCCAAAAAACTCTAGGCACGACAGCGAAGACAGTGGCCAGTAATGACTCAGGCCCAGCTGCGTCAGGCAGAGACTCAACGACGACAAATGCTCAACTTCGTCAGGGCGCAGCGGCTGCTAATTCACGAAGGAAACCCGTCTCTAGAGACACGAGTAGCAGGGCGGCCACCGGCGCCGCTACATCCAATCCAGCCGGTCAATCTGATGACCACGTCCCAGCAACGCATACGACCGTCTGGTCAGAGCTTCTATTACCGAACGGCTTCCGCTTCAGGTACGGAATGGTGGCGCCGCCGCACATCGACCGCCGGACCAATTTTGCTTATCACTTTCAACACAGGCGGGAGTTTGGCTCCAGTACCCGAGCTTCCTGGCAGCACCGCCAGGTCGCCAGGGAGGCGCCGCGATTCTTCCCATCACACGTTTCAGGATCTAAGGGTCCATCTTCGGCGGAGTATCATGATGGAAGCTGCACGGCAACGATATGTCCAGGGACTCGGAGTCCATCTCGTGAAGAAGGCAGCGCCGGGCCAACCGATTCAGAAGTGGCGATGCCGCAGCAGTACACTCCCGGCGGTCTCAGCGAAACAGTCATTGAAGAGCGTATAGCAGATCCTAAAAAGTCACCAACATTTGGGTTGGTCATCGTGGGTTTGGGTCATCCATATGTGGGCCAAAAGTACCCAGTTTTAACGGTTCAATAAAAACAATTCTAACCCTAACCTTAACAGTTGCGGATTGACCTGTTGGTGTATCCATATAAAATGTGTTCATTTAAAAGAATGCAGCCGACGTAGATATAAAGGATTGCTTGATTGGTTTTCTTGTTAAATTTGAAAGAATGAAAAAAGTCAACAAAGGATTATTGCATTTCAAAGGCAATCGAAAGAAAATGATATACTTGTTGTATTAAGTAAGAAATAGCACACATCATCATCATCAAAGCCTCAGTCTCAACTATTTTGGGGTCAGTTACATGGATCCTTTGTTTCCATTCAGCTCTATCATGGGCCATATTCTGGTTGAGATGTAGAGATTCAAAATCTCTCTTTATAAGCTCATCACATGTTAGTTTAGGCCTTCTTCTTCTATTTATTGTGTTTGACTCCATATCATTGCTTCATATAGGTGCATTAGTCAGTCTGCATTGCACAGGTCCATACCATCTGAGTCGACCCTCGCGCAACTTGTCATTAATGCTCACCGCCCTACTTTATTCCTAATATAGTCATTTCTCAAGCGATCTTTTCTTGTCTTCCCACACATCCATCTCAGCATACACATTTCAGCCACGTTCATCTTGTTAAGACCTTGTTTCTTCACCGCACAACACTCACTCATGTAGAGTATGGTTGGTCGTATAGTTGTTCTGTAGAACTTACTTTTTAACATGAGAGAGATCTTTCAGTCACATAAAACTCCAATTGCACTCCTCCATTTCAACCATCCTATAGTGATCGTGTGACAAATGTCACTTTGGACATCCCCATCTATTTGAATAAAAGAACCCAAGTAAAGAAATTTATCACATTTTGGTATATCAACTCCATCCAACTTGGCTCCATCATTTACATTGCGA
This sequence comes from Alisma plantago-aquatica, assembly GCA_963693085.1. NCBI lineage: Eukaryota > Viridiplantae > Streptophyta > Magnoliopsida > Alismatales > Alismataceae > Alisma > Alisma plantago-aquatica. The sequence goes on along the minus strand of OY856413.1, from coordinate 771,518,532 downwards.
GATTGGCTGAAATTGCAATGCATATACTCAGTTTTGTTCCTGCTAATCATCAATCCATTTGATTCCAATGCCTTTTTCTAACGTTCAACTTTATCATTCAATCCATTTTTGGTTTTGTCAATCAAAACAATATCAGCAAATAACATACACCAAGGAATATCATCCTGAACATTATTTGGCAACAAATAACATACACCAAGGAATATCAAAACAATATCAGCCGCAAATAACATACACCAAGTAAGAAGTAGTGCACACACAATATTATTTATTTTATTTATTTTTCTATATTGGTACAAAATACAATTGGAGTCTTTTGTAGATCAAGGATAACCTCAGTTTCGAGAGTAAGGACAACTTTTACCTTCTTTGACAGATCCTGAAAGACCAGCCTCTCGACGAAGGATCTCTAAAAAACTTCTACGCATCCTACTCGCAAGAAGTAACATGAAGCAACAAAAAAAATAGAAAAAAAGAGAGAAGAAGGAAAGTACAACACAATCTTTACAAGATACACAATTGTATCTCTATGAACAAGTGATGAGAAACTTCAAAAGGTTTTAGGCAATGCTATATTTTGTGAAGAAGGACACTAGAGTTGAACTACATCTTAGGCTATTTTGGAGGAAACTGGAGATAGAAATGTGATATTATAAGTTTTACAAGGATAACATGTAGTTGGTTTTCTCAAGAATATTTTGGGTGACTATATTTAAATCCTATATATAGAAAATTGTTGGGAATATTTGGGATATATGTTGGGAGTTTTTAGGATGATTTTAGTAGAAAACTAATAGTTATGTGATAGTTTTGTGGTATTATAATGGCTAATTTCACACTAGCATAATTTTTATATAACAACAGTTCAGTCAAAATTTAGGTCAGTCGGGATGGATCCGATTGAATTATTATTCATAGAAACAATGTCAAGATCTCCTTTGGTCTAATGGCTATGTTTTGTCTAATCTATAGTTCAACTTGAACACATTTCAGTAGAATTGTAATTCAACCAAATAAAGTTCATCCAAAGTGGTCTGAAATTTTAAGAAATACCTCAAATGAATTTGGAAAAAAATAACTAAATATGCTAAAGTTTGCATAAATATATGAGAGATGTGAATAAATGAGACGAATGTCACTCAATAACATTATCCTCAATATAGAATCTAAATTAGTAGTTGGTAAGATTAGAAGTTACTTATCTGAATAGATATCTCCCAAACAAAACAACTTTGTCCCGATAAAGAAGATTACTAGTAATATTGGTTATGTTTATTATTGGTGAGTAGCACAAAAAGGAATAATGGGATGAAGACTATCTCCATCAAAGTATAATTGAATAAATATTATGATCAAATGAATTGGGAATTTATAGAAGATACTCTCATTCATGTGGGCATCCCTGCAAACACATAGAAGTGTATCATGCAATTTGTCACAGGTGGATATATATTAGTCTCCTGGAATGGTAACTTGTCAAGAAGCTTCGGTAGCAAAGGTTTCATACAAGGAGACATCCTCTCTCCATACCTATTCATGTTATTTCTAGAGAGACTGAGCCAACTAATTGAAGATAGTATACGACACAAGAAGTGGAAACTGGTGAAGCTTGGAGCTGTGGGACCTGTGATAGAACATGTGTATTTCATAGATGATTAAATTCTTTTCGACAATCTAGAAAAGACCAAATGAAGGTAATAAAGAACTACTTCAGTTTATTTGATGGGGCATTGTGACAAGCCATATCTGTATCAAATACTCATATTTTCTTCTCAAGAAGCATTTGGGGACATATTATTAACAATATTCACACTCTGAGTGGATTTTAGGTTACTAGGATTTGGGGAAGTATCTGGGTCCCCCATTATCCACTCAAGAGGTAATAAGGAAACCTACTTGGAAATCTTGAACAAAGTATCTAATAGAATCATTTCATGGTTGCAAGGTGATTATCTCTCACAAACGGGATATGTTTAGCAAAGTCTACTCTAACACCTATACCTAAGTATGTGATGCAAATAGTCATCTTACATTTGAAACTGTGTGGCATAATAGAAATGTCTATTAGGAGTTTCATATGGGGTGACAGTCATAAACCCAATCTGATGTTGTTAGTAGCATAGAACAAGGTAACTAGCCAAAAAGAGAATGGAGAGGTAGGTGTTAAATACATGAGGGAGTTGAATGAAGTTTTGGTGATGAAGAGCACTTGGAACTTGGTGAATTAGAGAGATTCTTTGTGGTGAAAATGACTCAAAAAATGATTCAATTCCGTCAAATGCACAAGCTTAGTAGATATTTCAAGAGTGGGGGGATCCACATTTGTGGGAAAGAAGTTTATGATAGACAATTCTATTAGTCTACCATTGAGCGGGGATATCACTATGTATGGGCTGACTATTGGGCAGAGCTCAGAATCCTTAATATGGATTGTATGATAAAACCAGTGTTAATGGAACTGATGGACCTACATGTTAGCAACATCATTGACCTCAATAGACAATGAGATGTAGGATTTTTTAAAGAATGGTTCATGGATGAAGTTGTAAAGGATATTATAAAGGTCAAAGGAGTGTTAACACAAATAGATCTATCCACATATGGAACCACACTTTGGATGGTCGGTTTACTACTAAGTTGGCTTATGTGGTTCTAAGGATACCCAGAGACATTGTATCAATAGGCAAGTGGAGAACCATGAGGTAAGTTAAAGTAGCTAGAAAAATAAAAAATTTTGCATGAGATTGTTGGTCATGGGGAATTAGTCACATATGCATGAAGGATAGTATGTGTGAAAGGTGCATGCATGACAAAGAGACAGTACTCCATGCCTTATGTGACTACACACATGCAAAAGGGTTTGGAGGGGAATTTTGAAGCCGGCTAGGTTGGTTAAATTCTTCTATATGTCTCATACTAGCACCTGGTTTAAATATTACATGAAAACATTAGACAACGTGCTTAAGGCATTCCTGGTTGTAAGTAATTCTATACGAAAGTATAGGAACCTCCACATTTTTTAGAAGCAAGTGAAGAAGATTGAGCACCAAGTATCTTATATAAAAAGGAAATCCAACTTAATGACATTGCTTGAAGAAGATTGGGCACCAAATATCTTATATGAAAAGGAAATTCAACTTAATGACATTGCTTGGGGGAAGGAGATCAAGACTGAAAAGAATTGTAGACTGGGAAAGTGGATGCCACCACCCATACATTACTTGAAGTTATACACAAATCCGATCATGGGTAAGAAGGTTTCTTTCTTGGAGGTTGTTGTCTGTGATATCCCCGGTAATTGGCATGAAGATTATGGGAAGAAGATTAGAACAATGTGTGTGATAGAAGAAGAACTAGTAGACATTTGTCTGGCTTTGGAGTATGCAAAAGATAAAGGGGCCCTTAACGTTGAAGTAGAGACTGACTGCATCATTGCAACAAAGACCATACAAGAGGTCTTTAGGTTACACTCAAAGTCTACCTATTGGACCCTAAAGATTCAAAATCTCCTAATGGAGAAAAAGACTGTGAATTTCATCTACAGGGATAAGAATATAATTGTTGACTTATTAGCTAAACATCATCACAAAACTACAAATTCAGTTTTTCACTATGTTATCCACCTATTGATTAGTATATCTTGTGAAGAAATAATATGTAATGGTAGTAGTACTACCATGTTTGATTCTTCAAGTCATACTAGTGAACATAATTTGAATTTAGATTTTCTTGCGAGAGGAAATCAAGATGAATAAAGAGCTTCATGACTTACCAAAAAAATAGAAAACTAGGTTTAGGATGGTCTTGGACCGTTCATCACCTTATATTATAACATTCCTATCAAGTTGTCCTATTTATAGGTATACAAAGCATAATATAGGTGCAACTTGATTTACAACCATACAAACAACCATATTCATCACATTCTTTGTCATTGAATCTTGTCTAAGTTCCTTGATTGCCTGAAACACTCAATTGCCATATTGCTTAAAAATAGGAAATATTTGCATCATATAAATTAGAGTGTGGCATATCCTAAAAACCAACAATATCCCCCTTTTTGATGTTGAAAAGTATTTCCAAAATATAAACTTATAACAATATTAACAACATCATACGTTTGACTTTCTATAGAATAAGAAACTTTGACTCATGAATTTTTCTCCTCCTCCTCAAAGTCAATTATGTGCCCCCCCCACCCAAAAAGATAATCAAATGGAGAGGGAACCACGTACTGAAGCTATCAATAAAAATGAATTGACAACAACTGTAGAAAATATAGGACATGTTTTACAAAAAGCCTCAATTAGATCAAGGAACAAGTATAAGATGCCCCAATACCAAAGAGAGGAAATTGAAATCCTTCATGTTAAAGAAATCCTATAAATCACAAAAATAGATCAATATATATACTCATGGTCAAAATTAAGGAGTGTTAAGTCCACCAAGACCATAGAATATCCATGAAATGTAGAAACTAACAAATATAGGAAGATAATCGCATGATTTTATCTATCCTTAATCCCAAATTTATCTCAAACCAAGAAACTAAGTATAAAGACATCCATTAAAGTACTAAAACCACACTTGAAATACGTACAGTAAGTCATTTTAGACCTTTAAGCATCATTAAAACATGCATCAAAGTGAATCTAAATATGAACTACAAGATATCCATAAGAACATTTGATAGTCAACATTTTAGTCAATTTTTTTTACCAAACTACCTCTCGTCTGAATTAAATTTTGACTAAGAAGAAAATTTCTTGAAAGCTAATCTAGTAGAAGTAGATACCTCTATAAACTAATCACATGTCAATAACTAACTTAATATCAATTGAAAAACTAGCAACTAACAGTGAATGTAACCAATTGAAAAGAAATAAAACAAGATCAAATAGATATCCGTTGGAAATAATGATCTCTCAAGATCTCATCTAGAGAGAGGTTCTTGGAACCCAAACCATGTTGCTATAACTCTTCCTCTTAAAAGGACGTGACACAACATTATGACCAAATATCCCACAAGAAAAATAAGTAAAATTATTAATGGAGAAGTAAGAACTGAGCATTTAGTTTTACAAATATATATCCTTACTAAAAGATATAGAGGGGTGAATAGAGATTTTGACAATTTTCAAGTTAATTTAAAACTTAAATTGCAAGAAGGAGAGGGACACAAGGAAGAGACTCACAATTTAGAGTGGTTCCACCCTTCAAATCAAAGGATGTCACTCCACAACCCAATTGTTTCCAATTGGGATTTGTAAGTGATCAATTTTATTACCTCTCAAGGAATTATGAAAAAATACAATCACATCACCTTAACCTCTTCTTTTATTGGGTAGTAGAAGAGAACCCAAGGAAAGGATGACTATCCACCTCCACCACCTTGACGCAGCCTTCACCTCCTTGAAGTAGCGTCAATCACCTTGGACCATCCTTCACACCTTGAAGTAGCTACAATCGCCTAAGAGCAGCCTTCACCCCCTTGAAGTAGCTCCAACAGCCTAGGAGCAGCCTTTATACCTTGAAGTAGCTACAATCACCTAGGAGCAACCTTCATGCCTTTAAGTAGCTCTGAGTAAGCTCCCTTGGGCAGCCTCTCATGCTTGGAGTAGTCAAGGAGCAAGATTACATCGACTTGAAGATGTAGATTGGAAGAAGGAAGATTACACCAATGTAGTACATCACTTTGATCTTATATCAAGCGTTAGACCTCCTAACCACTTAGGATGGACATTGCTAGGTGGTGTCTAGTAGATTGTAGCTATAGGACACTAACTTAGAGCTCAAGGAAGAAGATAGCAAGTGTAGCTTAGTTGATTTGCTCTCTAGAATGATTGCTCAAGTGTAGCTTGTGTGTTTTAGGTGTCCTAAGGCCTCTCCTATTTATAAGAATGGTTTGTAAGTGATTATGAACATTATAAGGAGATTCTAGAGTGTTCTTAGTGTTTAACTATATGTTATGTAGAAAGTAGTTGGGTTGCAACTGCTAAAATGATTGTTAACAACAAAGTTTCTAGAACTTTTTTCGGTCAACAATATTGTAGACCGGATGACTCTTGGTCCACAAACTCATCATCCAGAATATTATCTTGTTTCAAATGGCTCTAAGGGATATATATCTGTCTTTCTCTTGACTAAACTTGTTACATCGGCTATTTTCGACCGAAATTGACTCAGAAATAAAGATATGTGGAGTTATTTCTCAATTATATGAGTCTTCGACCAAGAAGGACTCTCTGCAAAGATTTGCAATGTATGTGAGATCCTATTGATGACTCATATGTAACCTATCAACCATAAAGTCTTCATGTGAGTGTAAGATAGGGTTTTGGGTGGATAGGGAAAATCTAAAGCTTGATTTTGCATCACTTCTAGGTACTTGTACATTATACACTTGTACAAGCTATTACAAATTGTATGAACATGAAAATGCAAGCATTTTAATATGTTAACTTCATCTATTCAGTTAGTGTGATCTCCTTGAATCCTAAAATGCTTAAGTAGCAAGTCAGATCCACAAGAATGAAATGTTTTTCATCATCAAAATAGAGGATAAGTTAATGTCCAATTTAGCCAACAATCTCCCCCTTTTTGAAGATGGTAAACATTTCTAAAATATAAGCAAAATATTACAAAGATGAATTTCATACACGAGAAGAACAAATCTTGAGTGGCATAGAAATGTGCACTAGTATGCTTAGAGAGATATAGAACATGATATCCATCTCGTAAAGCAATTTAACATCAAATTTATTTCTGCCAAGAGAGTAAAATCGTGAAACCATCACCAATCTCGAGGAAATGAAATATTTTGCTTTATATTTATTTCTCACCCTTTGTCATCTCAAAAAGATAGCTAAATATTAAAATAGCTCCCCCTAAATGGGATACTCCCCCTTAATAGAAAACACGTGCTTTTAAAGTATAAAAATAAAATTAACTGCAAAATGTCCAATGAAAGCCACAATGTCAAGACGCACGCTAGAGACCAAGAATATAATCAGGAATCTTGAGCAAATATATCAAAGAAAACATCTTCTAGCAGAGTAATAAGTAAGTTCCTTCTAATATATTAAAATTGAACCAAGGGAAGCGGTTTGGTAAAAATATCATCCAATTGTTCCTCTGTATCAACATGATGAAGAGAGATGTTATTCTTGGCAATATGATCTCTCAAAAAATGATGTCTAATCTCAATATGCTTGACACAGATGTGTAGAATAGGATTATGAGCCAAGTTTATTGCACTATTATTATCGCAGAAAATTGGCGTAGAAGAAAATATAAAACCATAATCAACCAAGACTTGTTGCATATAAAACACTTCAGCACAACATGATCTTGTAGCCATGTATTCAGCTTTGCTAATAGATAGAGCAACCATATTTTGTTTCTTACTAAACCAAGAAATCAAAGCTCTTCCTAGCAAGAAACAACCACACTTGTGCTCTTTCGATCAAGATGACAACCAGCATAATCAACATCGGTATAAGCTTTCAAATCCAATGATTGGCTCTTAGGGTACCACAATCCAAAATTTATAGTGCCAACAAGATACCTCAAAATTATTTTGACTACTTGAAAGTGAGAATGCATAGGATTCAATTGAAATCTGGAGCAAGTCCAATGGCAAACATAATATCTGGTCTAGATGTGGTCAAGTATAGCAAGCTAGTAATCTTGGCTCTATATAAGGAATCATCAATGGGCTCACCATCTTCATACTTATCAAGTTTAACAGAAGTAGTCATAGGATTAGTAGTGTGTTTGCAATTTTCCATATTAAACCATTTTAAGAGTTCTTTAGTGTATTTCTCTTGTCTTAGAAAAATTCCATCGGGCATTTGTTTTTTTGTTTTGAAAACCTAGAAAGAATGTTGATTCACCCATGAGACTCGTTTTAAATTCCTTTTGCATGATATCACTGAATTGAGTACATAAAGAATCATTTTAAGAACCAAAGATAATGTCATCAACATATATATGAACAAGTAGAAAATTTGATTCGTATGATTTGAAAAATAATTTGGAATCTGACTTTCTAATAGAGAAACCATTATCTAAAAGATAGTTCTTAAGTCTTTCATACCAATTTCGGGGTGCTTGTTTTAGACCATAAGGAGATTTATTAAGTTTATAGATGTAATAAAGTTTGTTTGGAATTTCAAAACTAGGTGATTGGGCAACATAGACTTTTTCTTCTATGATTCCATTTAAGAAAGCACTTTTTACATCCATTTGAAAAAGTTTGATGTATTTATGGGCAGCTAGAGCTAATAACATACGAATGACCTCAAGTCTAGTTACACATGCATAAGTCTCAACAAAGTTTGTTCCTTCTTGTTGATTGTACCCATGAGCAACCAACCTAGCTTTGATTTCTAACCACTTCCTCAGCTTCATTAAGTTTATTTCAAAAGACCCACTTAGTTCCAATAATGGTTTTGCCTTGAGGTCTTAGAACTAAATCCCATACATTATGCATAGTGAATTGACTTAGTTCTTCTTGCATAGAAATTATCTAATAATAATCTTTTAGAGCTTCATTTATCTTTTTAGGTTCAACAATTGATACAAAGACCATGCTTGCAACATCTCTAGGTGATTATTGGGTTTTTACTTTATCAAAAGGATTCCCTATGACTAGTTCTTGAGGACGATCTTTGATTATTCTAGGTATAGGCTATTGTGACTCATTATTTTGTTCAATTTCATAATTTTATCATCTTTTGTTGATATGGTTAAGTCCTCAATTTGAAGTGTAATACCATTCAAGTTTTCGATTTCAATTTCAAATTTCATTTTCAACACTTTGGGTTGTCATTTGATGAAATGTGATATGAATGGATTCCTCAACTTTCTTAGAAATTGTGTTGTAAATCCTAAATGTCTTACTAGATGTTGAATATCCCAATAAAAATCCTTCTTGCAACTTAGGATCGATTTATCTCTATCATCTTTTGCATTCAATATATAGCATGGTGTACCAAAAGTATGAAAGTAGTCAACTCTAGGATTCTTGTTAAAAATGAGTTCATAGGGAGTTTTCTTAAGCTGGGAGTGAATGGAAACACATTTTAAGACATAGCATGTTGTATTTACTACTTCGATCCAAAAGGTATTAGGTGTATTATGTTCGAGTAACATTGTTCTAGCCATTTCTTGTAAGGACCAATTTTTCCTCTCAACTATCTCATTTTATTGTGGGTGTGTGGAGCTGAAAAATTATGTGTATATCCTTGAGATGTACAAAATTATTTAAAGATATGGTTTTCAAACTCTCCCCCATGATCACTCCTAATGGTGCATATTTTGTTTTGTAGTTGATTTTCAATCTTAGAGCAAAATTGAATGAATATTATGATAGTATTATCTTTTGTTGAAAGAAAATGTACCCAAGTAGATCTACATTAATCGTCAACAATAACAAAGCAATACAGCTAATCTAAAAGGTAGATAAACAATATGGAAATGATTCAGAGTAAAGAGTAAGATATAAATTTGAAATGTAACAAGTGTGTTTTGAACAAAAGGAGAAATACAATATGAGTGAAGTGCGATATGAAATAAATTCTTGTAGTGATAACAAGAATGATGAATAATCTATTCGTATCTTTTATGTTTCAATTTTATGGATGTTTAATCTACATGATTAAATTGAGAAGGATAAGTAGCAAAAAGTAAGTAGTAGTGAATGAGGAGAGAGATAAGAGAAAACAATGGCTTTTAGTAATATGTGAATTTGTTTTTAGAAGTATAATTTGTTGAAGGCATATTAAGGGAAGTAAATTGGTTCTACATATGATTTTAGTGTACATGTGCAAGCAATATGTTAATTAAAAGTGTCTGATAGTTGTAGTCATTCATATCAGTAATCCATCTTAGTATTGTACAATTGTAGTATGGTGATATGTGTTGAATAATGATGGAACAAATGAAGGGTTACCCTGAATAAGGTAGTCATACCTATTCACTCATATGAATAGAAGAGATGATAACCATATTGTATTGATATGTAACCCTAATGAGGTATAGCTTGTTATACCTAGCTTTAATATAATTAAGTGATGGTAATTGGGTACGAATAGTCCTTGAATGACTAATACAATCATGGAGTACTTTGTTTCTGTTGTTGAAACCCTAGTATTCTATAACCCGATGGTTATACCTTGAATTATGTGTGGGTTCATACTTGAGAATAATATGGAATGTGATGGTAGCTTCACCTTATGCATCCATGATGCAATGGGGATGTTGTGAGTAGTATTGTACAATTGGTGTTGAATCTAGTCTTCCAACTCAAGACTGTTTTGCTATTTGAGTAGCACAATAGTAAAATTTAAAACAACATGGTGAACTCTCTTTTGTGATTTAGAGGTAATACATAACAATAGTACATATTGAGTCGTATGAATTGAGATGGTTCGATCAGATTATCAATGTTGAGGTAACACCTCAAGAGTATGAAAATATTGAAATGGTTGTTTCTCTCTCTATCCTATGATTGATTGTGGCATAGAGAATTTATTTGTTATCATTGAGAACTATTTCAAACATGTTGTGATTAGAAAAGAAATAAAAGACTTAACATTGAAAACTACATTCAAGTATGAAACACAAGAATGTAATGGCATGTAAGATTTTAGAAGCTTAAAATAAACTTTGAATATACTTTGTTTGCGTATTTATGTTTCGGGGATGAAACTTTTAAGGGTGTGAGAATTGTAATGACCACATTTATGCTTAATTGGTAAACTAGGGTTTACCTAAATGATTACATGGATGATTAGATTGAACATCGTTTAGACTTGATTAATGATAGTAGATCAATTGTGATGTTTCAAACCTAAGAATAAACTCTAACTATGATTTTAGTTTGAAGAATTAGGGTTTGAGAAATGTAAACCCTAATCAACAAAAATTAGGGTTTTGATAGTACATGAATATGGAATTTGATTAGGATAGCATTGTGGTAAATGATTTTTATTATTTTATAAAAAATTTGCATTTAATTGAATTTTGGATATGATATTTATAACTCAATCATTCATATTTGAGAAAAAATTCAGAATATTTGAGTGTTCTTTGAATGTGGTTCTTGGTCGAACTATACTTTGACCAACATGCTGACATAGTGCTTTTTAGTAGTGTAGTGTTTTATTTTTATTTATTTATTTGTAACTCAAAATGATCTGAAATTTTAAATGGAGATTTAAAACTCAATCATAAACAAGATGAAAAATTTTCATAATTTTTGGATGTGTTTATACCTTATCAGTAGGCGAATTATAATAATATTTTTATGACAGAAAATTCAGCTGAAATAAGAGAAAGTATAGTGAGGGGTCAATGTGCAATTGACCCAAGCAGCTCAATTGCTATATATGATCAACCTAACACACAAGGATATCTCATAATTCATGATTCAATCCAGAGAAACGAAATCCTAGAGAGAGAGCGAGAGTTAGGGTTTGAGAGGAGAAAGTGATGGAGATGTTGACCTAGGGTTTTGCGGTCCTAAGAATGATGAAATCATGTAAGTTTAGCTTCTTTGCATAGCCTTTCATGGTGAATCTTCTCCTACATGTTAAGATTTCATCCCTCCTATGATTTGATCTGAAATGATGTCAAAACTTCCCCTTTTCTCACTCTTTCTTCATAATCCCTTATTTCTAGGGTTTCCGAGTTAAAAGGAAGAAGAATTGGGTGAATTACTAGGGATTTGATATGAGATCGAGATTTTCAGGGATGAACTACGTTTTTAAGGTGTTTTCACACCTTAGGGTGAGTGGGAACTTCTTTTAAACAGTATATTGCATGAAAATTGGTTAAATCATCCATAATCTTTAATTACTTAGTATGCGACTACAAACCCTGAAATGTGTGTTTGATCTAAGTTGTTGCAAAATGATATGAAACAGATTCTACCTCTATTTGGATGAATGTAAGATGATAAAATCATATTAGAAATGTATACAATACATCCTAATGAGAATTCCCTAAGTATTCGCAGAGGTTATAAGAGTAAATTGAAATATAGGGAATTTGTCTATGACTGAAATTGTTGTATAATTAAATAGAGAAATTTGTTTATCTAGATTCCCTTGGTTATGAATGATTTTTTATCTGAATTCATATTACATATATGTCAGATACTATCTTGGATTTCATTTAAGGTGAATAGCATTTGTTTGATATCTCAGTAAAGAGGGTGAAACCCTAGATGCGAGGAAAGTTGGATGTTTGTGAATAGATATCGTGAAATCCATTTGAACGGATTTTCTTGACATGATAGACTTTATTTATTCAATTTATTATTGATGCATGTTATCTCAGTGAATGGCATGGAAACTCAAATTCAGCTCAGTTCCAAGGTTTCATACATATATTAATTTTATATGATTTGTTGATAGTAGTCTTTGTTCAGTGAATGTTTATGTCGCATGAAATCCTTATGAGAGCCATGTGATAAGTGAATGGGGTAAATGAAACCCTAAGGATAGGATGTTCAATGAATAAAGTATTTTGATATCAACGTTCTCAGTATGAGATGTGGTGATGCTTAACAGTTCAGTTGTGGTAAATGTTATCAGATGGTCTATGAAACGAATGGTTTACAGAGCTAAACTAAGATATGTAATGTGATGATTGAATTGTGAATGTAAAAAGTGAATTAGACATGTAGATGCCCTAAACACCGTAGATTCCCTATGAGAGGTATGTGTCATAGGGCTGAAATGACCTAACCCTGGCAGTGTCCAGTATACGGGGGTCAGAACGTACTAACAGGTGGTACAGGGGACGAAGCCCTAGTAGAAGTCTCCTTAATATACAGAATATAGTGTCCAACATCAACCAGAGATCCTGGTGGCACTTAAGTACAGTAAAGCCAATAGATGGCTTGACTCTCCACCTGTGTGCTCAGGTTAGAGGACGAGTCCAGTTTTTATGGCATAATAGGTGTGTTGAGGCCAGAGAGCCATTTTCCTGTTGCAGACTAGCGACGTAGTCAGGCTTAGCATTCTCAGGTGTGTCAGCTAAGTCTTGTATGGTGAGATCATAGTTCGCTACGAGTCTTCATATGTAGAGTACACTGCATATGATCATGGCATAAGATAAAATATGATAATATAAGTTTTAAAGAGTTTCTTATAAGCAAGAAAGGCTAAGAAAGATCCGAGCACAGTTTCCCAGCAATTATTCTTTGTATGTTTCTAAATTATTAGTTCTCTTTGAAATTTATCAAGCATGCTCATATATTGATTTGCTCTTGTTGATATCTAGAGTATCCTACCATATCTATGATTGTCAATGATCAATCTCTTTATAGCTTACTATTGTTATAATTGATATAAGTTAATCAAAAATATATATGTAATTATATTAGTACTTTAGACTGTTTCTTTGAAGTACTCATTCACTGAGCGAGTAGGCTCACCCCTCTACTCAATTTTTTTTAGGAAAACCGTGGGGATTGAAGATATCATTGCATCAGAGTAGATCTGCCACAACAGTTAAGTCTGAGTATAGTTAAGTTCAGTCGGTCCCTTTCACTCTAGATCCTTGTATAGATGTGAGAGAGTTGTAAATGATGTTTGTATGTTCGTTTCCTTAATAAGAGAGAATGCATTTGATTATCATGGCGTATGTAAATGGAAGTGTGAGAAACATAATGAATGTATGGATGTGTATCATTAATGTTGAGATCATATTAGAGTAATCAAGTTTTAATTCTCTTGTAAAGTTTGTTTATGTGATTCAATGCGAGAAAACAAAGAGTTTGAAAAAGAAGAAAAGGTTAAGGGTGATCTTTGTATTACGTTAAATCCTCAATTTATGCCCTAATATCATGATTAATGGTAATTGTGAGATCGGGGTGTAACATAATGGGTGCCAAGATGCCTATATACAGGTTTCATAGACGACATCAATCTATCAAAAAATTTGACAAACAGTCAGAACTGACATGATCACAATGTGAAAGTAAGACTAAAACAAGCTTAACAAGTTAAGTGTGCATCAAATATTCAGTTAAACATTTACTTACTATAAGCTCAAACTCAAATATGGGAGAAACCTTATACAGTCATCATATTCATACAAGACAATATAGGCAGGAAATGTAAAAGAAGAAATGCCAGCATGTTGCAGTCTTGTTTCTCATTATTCATTTGAGTTATTCCTAAACAATGTGTTCATATTGAACATCTAGAGTTGTGGTTGATTCATATAAAGGAAAACTTTGTTGATCCTTTAGCATTTCTCTAGAAATGTCTATGCTTTGCTTTTGTCTCAAGGATTCAATATGTTGATTAATAAAAATAACTCTACTTTGTGTGTGCCAGTAGAATTGTAATTAGAACACAATTAAATCCATTCAGTCTACATATTGGCACTAGACGTCGACACAAGCACATATCACATAGCACATACAATATAGGATATATGCTTTAGACACTAAATCTTTGGCCCTTCTGTTCTTTTTTTTGTAATTGCAACACTTCTCAATGTTTTTTTAATTTTTCTATAAGTACGTACTGAGGATTTTTTTGTATATCCTGGGAGAACATACGCATTAAGCAAGGAGGGAGAATGGCATAGTCAAGGTAACATATGCTTTAACAAAGCAAAAAGTATAACTAGGCAATAGAAAAAACAAGCTTACAACAAAACAATAAAGATCATATATACTTTGTGTACACAGATCTCTACAACCAACACTATTCAAATCCTTTGTTGAATAAACACTAAGTTAAATAGCAAGTTATGGATCAAATTTCGAAAGGTTGATTAAGTAGATCATTAAAGAAAGGGGTAGTTAGAGACTCAAAACTCAATGTGTAAACTGCAAGGTAAAGACCCAAACATCAATCTTGTTAAATAATAGTAGATCGTGAGAGGTAAGGACCCAAATCTGAACTTTCATCAAATAAGGTAGAAAACTAGTAGACATGAGAGAATTGAGTTGAATACATGACCACATTTAGTCACTACAGTTTAACATCAACAACAACAGACTGTACTTCATTAACTTCTTAGAACAACCATGGAAGTTCTATAATGACCTTAAGCCAGATTACTACTTGAAAATGCTAGCCAAGCTGAAATAGAATAACAAGAACAAAAAAAACAAATGTCAATAACCAAAGGAAAATTGAGTCAGATGAAATACAGCTATGTCTATAGAAACTCTCATCTATTTTTCGACCAAACCCCATGAAGAATGCATAAAGATAGAAAATAAAGATTCATATTTCTAAACTCAGTTAACTCAGTCAATATTGGCAAAGACAATAGAGGTTGTAAACTCATCTTTGACTATAAAATTTAGAAGCTTCATGGATAAAAGTAAAAAAGAATAGAGGCTTATGATCCTACATTAGAATAGAAACTACAGTGAGATGGAATTTCAGTTTCATACTACATAACATCTTCTGAGATTTTATAAGCTTGTAGTTGCACGATTCCTCTATTTTAGTCCCAATCAGCACTAACTACAAATACATGAAGGATATGTATGCAATTGTTTTTTTAAAAAAGTACATGCATACCTTAGCATACATGTCGATAGCATGATAGAAGTCATCTTCTATCATCATTGAATAATACGACACCAGAGCAACCATATCCTAAAACATAGGAAAGTTTAGGTTAAGATCTCATGCAATTTCTGCTAAGTAGTTTTCTAGAAGCTAAGAAATAGACCAATTAAGTTTTGTATAATGGATCAATATTTCCTACTCTTCTATTGGCATTTGGCTTTAAATGGGTACCCTTAACATCTAGATTCTGAAATTATTTTGTCAGCCAACAACTCCTTCTTCAGCTTCAATATGGTAGTGCCTTATCTTAAATATAGCATACTAAGAACAAAGCGTATGTTTATTCAATAAGCCAAGTATTGGTTACATTTTGGGCAATTATTTTTCACATGCTTCTTCCTGCATTGATATCAGAAATGACATCTTGACTAAAACACACCAAACTGATTTTTTGTCTTCTATGTAGAGTTTGACTTCAGGGAAATATGCCAACTAAATCATTTATAACAACTAAAATGAAAAAAATATATTAACAAGTCATTTAGTTACATAAAGGAATCACCTCCACTAAAGAATATCCACCTATAACCTACATTACACCAGCAAAATATCGACCATAAAATTATGGAGCATGGATACAAGAAAAACATAAGACCATTGGTGTGTCTCAAAAGATGTTGTTTACATGGTTTGAATAAAAAATGAATAGAAGATCTGAATCAACTAAAACAAAATCTGTAAATGAAAACATGCATTCGAAATCTAATAAATCATCCCTGTACGAGAACTAAAAAAGTTGTCAGTATTAAATAAATCATTTAGTACTGAAATTGGAAGTGAACTAGAATTAAACTATTTTTTATAACTTATCATAAATATTTGAAAAAGTTAAATGCATTTTCTTATCCACTCTCCTGTAGTATATGTGGGGAAAAGTTTACAAATGCTTAAAAGGAACATTACATGGAAAGATAAGATCTTCTATGAAATTCACTTATTACCCCTTCTATATAGGATGTATACTCTAGCCCACACCATATCTTTCACCATCACCAAGAAACTGCCTTCATCATAGAAAAGACATCTAAGGAAAAAATCAATCAAAGAGATCTGTGGTAGTTGCAATAAGGATGGTGTTGCATACCACCAACTAGGGAGCAATTCTCAAAGAACAATGTCGAGTACTAAATAGTTATTTACCAGCTAAGAAAAATTCAAAGCGATGACAGTCTGCTTGAAAATGATTTTTTTATCAACAATGAATTGTGTTTCTTGTCAGCATCATCTAGTAGTTGTGACTTTACACTGAACACCTAGAAAGCACTATGTGGTTTTACGTTCAAGGATTATGAATAGATAAATTCATAGTATTAGTTAAACCTTAGGCTATGAGGAGGGCCAAGACCGAAGTTGTAGCCAGAAGAGTAATGGGATATGATTACATAAGAGTAAAAGACATTAGTTTAATTGGTGAGTGTTGACATTTAAATATCTATTACAAAAAGAAAATTCCATGCACCATCGCGAGAAAAAAAAAAAGATATCCCATTAACAAGTTGTGAATCTCATTGGATAACTGACTAATCTTTACAAGTCATTAGATTTCAGCCTTTCCCTACCTTGAATATGACAAGAACCTCACTATTCCATGAGGATACATCCAGTTGGATAGGCATAACTGCAACATAGTGAATGGGAAGTTGTTGGAATCGCTAAATCATGTCCTTTCAGTAGAACGAGCGAATAAGCTTGACTGCAGATGTAGGGTGGCAATATATCATAGTAAATAAACTTTCCATGGAGTGAGTGAGGATGTATTATAGAACAAGGGAGATAGAAATAAGGAGTAAAATTAGGAATTAAGGTTACAAGTTTGAAGAATGATGGATATCCAGTGATCAACAAGGTAAAGCATGAGAGCGAGCACGAAATCACATGAGCACGAGCGTGAAATTGAGAGTGAGAGTGGATGACTTGTTTATCTTAGTAGGATACAATTGTAGAGCTTGATCTATCATAGACTTGATCATGCGCCCTTAGTCACAGAAGTGGAGAGACCAGGAAGAGGCGGCAAAAAGCCCCTATGCTTGCCCGTCTGGACCTTTGAGGTCATAGGTGGTTCCACAACTGGCTCCAGCATTTGATAGAGAGATCAGTTGTTGTGAGCTGCCTCCCTTAGGGGGTCATAGGGACAAAGCCTATGCATAACTGCCAACACCAAAGGAAACAGAATAAGACGAAGGCGACCAGGACCAGAAGGATCCCGCTTTTGGTGGTTTTGTCATCCTGTGGAGATTGCAATCAGAATAGAAATTAGATATGAATAACTTAGTACAGATCGTCGTCACAACCCATATCCTTCAGCGCCACTAGGCCCCCGATCTGCGTCGCACTACCACTGGGAGTCTTGCTCTTCCCTAGTGCGCTGCCACGGGTGTGTTTGACCAATACGAGGGAATGATCTCTTTAAAAATTGGAGAAGTGTGGAGTTTAAGAAGCGTGACATTCAGCAATGTGTTCATAATATCAATTTTACTACAACTTTTATTTACACACATATAATTTGTAAGGAAATGTGACATTTAACTACATATAAATCATGTGTAGCTAATATACTTGTAGCTAGATCATCTGTTTTTTGTAGTGAATAGGAAGTCCTCCTCGTCTAGTCCATTTGAAGCGATCAACCTCAGAGTCTCTACGCCATCATCCTTTATGACAAGGTCTCATTCTGGTTGTACGTTGTTCATCATCTAGGTAGTGCCAGATCTCCTCAACCTTCTACTCAGTTATTGCAGGTGGTATGCGGAGGGGCATCATGACTTCTCAATGCTTCTCTACAGAATTCTGATGAGACCCTCATGTGGTTGGATACAAAGAGAACCCAACTGGACCAGTGTTGAGATGCCAATAGGTCTGTTGCTCGACCTTGAAGAATGGTGATTAAGAAACTAGCAGTGCAGGAT
Source organism: Alisma plantago-aquatica (assembly GCA_963693085.1). Classification (NCBI taxonomy): domain Eukaryota; kingdom Viridiplantae; phylum Streptophyta; class Magnoliopsida; order Alismatales; family Alismataceae; genus Alisma; species Alisma plantago-aquatica. The sequence goes on along the minus strand of OY856413.1, from coordinate 771,500,015 downwards.
GAGTTTCTGTCTCCTAGATCTTGTGCTCATCATCTGGCTGTCTAAGGCTTGAGGTTGTATCTGTTGGTATCTGGAGGGACTCCTGATAGGATGAAGCTTCCAAATCTGTGCCAAGGCTCTTCCATGCCTTCCTCTCTTTAGTCACTCTCTCATTCTCGTTGAAGGAGACACAACTAGAGGCAAGGTCTGGTTCTTTCCAAATACACCATCTCACGCCCAATCCATGAGTTGTTGAGATGTTGGAAGAGAGAGATAGTGAGGACTCTCCGTTAGATAATCATGTTGACCCATGTTTTGAGCGCTAGACGGTGTTGGAGATGCACGTCTGGTCATCGCCTCTTTATAGTTTGTTGGAGGTAGAGGATGAATAGTTTCTATGTGGTGCGTCCTGCCAGAGGTGCACACACTAATCAATTGGGATTTGATTAGATGCGCCCCACGAGATCGGGACACATGGTGGGATAACTTTCAAAATTTATAAGGACTTAAACCTACACACCTACTTCTACTAAAAACACTACACCTGCAAGCACATGGGGTCGTGTCGTAGTATAGGGGGGTGGAGAGTATAGGTTCGATCCACAGGGAGAAAGGGGACACTAGAGCTAGGTTAGTTTTTTGGCTAGGTTCCTACTACAGAGTCTAGGGTTGAAGGGTTTAAAGGTGATTTTTTTATTACACTAATGATGAACAAGCAATTAAAAGGGAACAAACAAGATTAAAACCTAATTTAACCCTAGAAACTTAATTCTAAGGAATAAGAAAAGACAAGGCAAGTAAGGAAAGGTAGGAAAAGAGTGAGCTACACTAAGGCGTTAAAGAAGAAGTCTACACTACACTAAGCTAGCAAACATGACAAAAGAGCAATTAAAGACCTATCTAGCAAGAACAAAGCAAGAACAAGGCAATAATCTAACTAAGCAAGTAAAGTGCTAACTATGCTAACACTAGCTAAGTAAGAAGGCAAATAGTATTTTGAAGCAATAAAGGGATGTGTGGGCCGTTTGAGGGATGCACTTATCAATTAGGTTGAAGGTGACATGTGAACATTATGCTTTCATTTATATTATCAAACCAAACAATAAGTTATAGTCTAATGAATTGTCCTAAACTACTAAGTGGCCATGGATAAGCTAGGTTATGTATAGGGGAACTAGTCCCTAACACCCCCTACTACCCTTGCGAAGCTCAATTGGGTTAGGGTTTAGGTGTAATTCAATTAGAGTCCAAACAAGCCTAGGTTTCTATTTTAGAGGATCTTAGGGTGATTAGGGGCTGAGGGTAGTAATTGCAGTGGAAATGAGGTTTTAGGCCTCAGATCACCCACATTCTAGCCTTGAGAAACCTCTAAGCTAATCACACTAAATTCATCTAAACTAGCTACTTAGATCTCTCAACTAGGGTTAGGGGAATTGATTATCATGTAGGAGAATGGGTAGATAGCTAGGGATCCATGAATGAGACCTAGGAGCAAATCCCAAAATTCACACATATAAGCAATTTCCCTAAATTCCTAGGTGATTTCAAGCACAAACCAACAAGAAATTCATGGAGAGTGAGATAGAAATAGAAAATAATCATTAGCAAATGAAACTACAATTTTACATATCATTTCCCCCCAACATGGTATCAAAGTAACATTTTTGGCCCCAAACAGCCCACCTAAGGGGCCTAGCTACTCATAGAACATGAAAATGCAAAAAGAAAGGAAGCAGAATGAGTAAAGGAGTGAAAATCCATGATGAGATTGGTGAAGACTCCTCCTTCTCTACCTCCTAGCAGCTATAGCTCTAGATCCTCCCTCCAAGGTAGGTGAAAGGCATGGATGTATGGTGGAAAGTAGCTAAAACACTAGAAAATAGGGTTTTTGTGGTGGAAATGGTGGAATGGAGGTGGAATGTCGGGGAATGGATGGAGGATGAAATGGGGAGGCTAGAGTCATTGTAGCATAGATAACCTCATTCTAGAGCCGCCACCTAAGTATATATAGAAGGTGGGGAGGCACTTGGTTAAATGGGGGTAATATAGGGAATGTAGTGCAAAAGATTGTACGGGTTTGGTGGTAGCACGTCCGTTCTAGGTAGCAAAACTGTGCTGGGGTCGAATGGGAATGGTCGTGGTGGATGGGAATGGTCATGGTGGAAGAATGGAATGAACAAGAAGAATTTGGGCTTTTGGGTCGGCTAACACGATCGTTCTAGCTAGCACGTGCCTACTAGCTAGCACGGGCCTGTTGGCAAAGTGGGTCAAATTTTGAAGGTCAGATTGATTGGGGCATGTCCCAAAATGGTCATTCCATGGTAGCACAACCTTTCTGGGGTTCTTTCCCTACATTTGGGTCTTGAACTTTGTCATCCATGGATGGTATTGTTTCGATACATTCTTTGACCAATTGGGGTAGGTTGGGAGTGGTTTTGGCCTCAATTTGGGATCCTCCAAGCATGGGGAAAACCTAGATTCAACCATCATCTCTTTCTTCCATCAAGTAGTGTTCAAAGTACCTATAATTCATGCAAAAATCATCCATAAGTGCCATTGAGAGTAAAACACATATTGAGGTAAATAACATGTAATCTAACATCTATATATGTGATTAAAGTGCAATAAGACACAAGATGGAGCCCTAAAATAGGGCTACATCACCACCCCAAACTTAAAACATACTTGTCCTCAAGTATGCTCCAACTTAATCTCTCTTAATTTTTCCCACAATCAAAAAATGACAGATGCAGTGCAACAAATGAATATTCACTAAATGGGCTCAAAGATGACTAAGTACACACATTCCACCCCTCTTCTGTCCTCCTTCACAAGCCAATCATGATTAGAGCATTGAGGCTACAAACTTAAAATATAGAGCATAGAAAACACAATCAATCCATATGGTTGTCATATCACTCTGGGTAAACCTTTTCATGGTAGCAAAGGTAAAAAATGACTAATTTTGTTGTTTTGCATTCATGCATTCAACCTCATCTGTCCATCCACAATGACTAACTCATGTGGCTACAAAAAAGGGGAAAATGAGCTAGGTTTGATATTTCCTAGCTCCATGGGCATGGAAAAGGAAGAAAGTGTTGCGGTAAGAGTTTGAAGTGCTTTTACACACTCATCTTTTCTTTATTTAAAAGATTTTAATCATGAGCATCTTTTATTTTCTTTTTTTTTTTGCCCTTGACATGGATAGGGCACGTGATGATGAGAGTGAATTGGGGGGGCATGGATATGGCCACCCCAAACTTTTAGAGGTGGCCAAGGTTGAATGTGTGCACTTTAGCATCTTTTCATGAGGTAGAGAGGTAATAAGATGGTAGAAGAAAAATGAGTCAAAGAGGGGTTACTAATATGAACTTCAACATAAGATCTCCTACATTAAAGTTACTCCAACAATTTCATTAAGCAATGACATACCACATGAATGAGCAATATTAAAACCACATTTCTATCATGAGATTCTACAAAACTCTAAGCGTTTGTGTCTTGCTTCAATCACAATTCAACCAAACAGTTCACAAGCATGAGACAGGTGATGCACATGTAAAAAGTCAAGATTGAGGCCATTTAGAAATAAACCATGATAATTCACTTGCATTTATCAAAGGTCATCATTTTCAATCCAAAAAGTAGATTTTGGGTTAAAACACATTTTAGGCAAGAAGTTCTAAACTTGGGCATAATTGGCCAAAACGGTGCCAAATCACATTCAATCGCATCTAAGCCTTCATTATGGAACATAAAGTAGAAAACAAGCAAATCCTAGCTAAAACATGCAAAAATTAAAAGAAATCTACATGATATGCAATGCATGACAAAAGAGATTTTTTTTAATTATGCAAAAGTGCATGAAATTGACCTATATGATATGCATGTATGTAAAGCAAGCACAAAAAGTATGGATACACAAGTATGAGAGATGGTTATACTATTTGATCATCTTGAGTAAAAATTTAGAACAAGAAACATAGAGGAAAGTTGGGTAAAGTAAGGGCTTACTGCCCTACCACCCCAAACTCTTCAACCTTGTGTTCCTCAACATGAAATAGAAGTTTAGGATGATAGGGTACAAGACATGAAGTAGGGTAGAAAAACACCAAGTGGGGGAGGGATATCTCAAGGTGTCCCGTGCATGACCGAGCCACCACAACCATTCTGCACAAACCGGCCGTTCTGGCTTGCCAAAAACACGACCATGTTGTGCAGAATGGTCGTGTTGGTCTCCTTCCTGTAGCTTTTCTATGGTTTTGCAATCTTCTCTGTAATTATGATCTTCTCCTTGGTTGGCTCTTCTATGCATCATCTTTCCTCCATTGTACCTATTCTAAAATGATTCACAAATAATAAAACCATCAAGTATAGTGTGTTTGTTTTCTTGGAGAAGTGTAAAAATAAACGAAAAGTATAAAAATGGAAGGTTGGGTGAAAATTCCCTAAACCTAGGTGGGTTGCCTCCCACAAGTGTTGAGTTTCATGCCTTCATTTGGGCTTCTTGGATATTCTTGCATCAATCATCCATTTGGAATTCTCATGTGTCCGTTCTTGCAATAAATGCATCTCTCATTTGAACTCAACATATGCTCCTCATCCCTTTGATCATGAAATCTATCCTCAAGTCTCTCGTTTGCATCTCCTTCTCTCAAATGACCAGTCGAACTCTTGAAGTGACCATGTCCAGTATCCTCATCTCGAACTCACCGGGTTGAGGACTTGTATATGTTGATCTTTATCTTCATGTCCATGAAAGAGACTGCCTGTGGCAACACATCCCATTATCTCACAGATAACGAGGTGTTACGCGAAAACGTGCGGAAATCACCATAACCACAGATTATGAAAACACGGGTTAATTAAAACCGATTGCGGAAAGCATATAAACTGTGGAACTATTACTTTCCAGTCCTCATCCTGCACAGAAACATGTCAAGTATATATATATATATATAAATATATATATATATATATATATATATATACACGAGATCTGATATGTGTCTATAGCTTAGCTGCTCATCCATCACATGAGTTCACCACCTGTTCACATACATAAAGGCCCACATCCGGCCAACACCAGGATATACAAACGTCATCGATCGTTCATCGTAAAACATCGTCAAAACACTACCAAGGACCTGGGAGTACAGGGATGACTCTAGACTCTACTACAAAACATCCAAAACAGCAGCATGTCCAACGCTTGCCTTCTACTGCTCCTCAAGCTGCTCGGCCGCTACACCACGACCACGTCTACCTCAACCACCTAAAAAGGGGTTAAACCAATGGGGTGAGACAATTGAACAATTGTCCCCGCGGGAAACATAACTCCCCACCGCAACTACATAACCTCAGCAACATATACTATAACAGCAGATATCTAATAACAAGTATAACAAGAGCAGTCTATATAAAACAGATTATTCTTACCGACAAGCTTACCCGCTATACAAAAGCATATAACCAGATGTATCTCAAGGGGTATGATTAGCAAGATAAAATGTATCACTATGTAACATGATTATCAGAACAAGATATAATGTCACATAACCTGCTTCTCAAGATAAGACATATTGTCACATAACCTGCAAGATAAAACAAAGATATTACACAAACAAGGCCTCAACCAATGTTACGTGTTTATCTTAAGCAGTAAATACTAAACGGCTATGTTACGTATTATTATGCCCTGAGGATTTGAACCGTACCGTTCAAATCCAACCTTCGGTTACGAAACACAAGCCGGTGCCATACAAGGTCAATGGAAGAGCCGGACTCCACGACCTCCCACCTCGTGGTCAGTACACGAGTATAACACAAGCAGGACCGTAGTCACATGCTGAAGTGGTCTAAGACACAGGGTCAGCTCCATAGGCTACCCTCACGCTAGCCCGCCTTGGTACAGGTCTCAGCGCTAGTAAAACTGAGCCACGGGCCTGTTCACCGTGCTCTGAGCCATGAACACATTCATGCTCCTTACATCACATGTCTTGAGCCATGGGCCTATTCACCATGCTCTATATACGTATTTGAGTCTGCAACCGAAGTTACACTCTTACCTCCTCATTTTCAGGCTAGGAGCAACCTACACATATTCAACAATATGCGCTTCCAGGTTAACCCGTAGGAGAACCCATTTCACCATCACCAAATCCTGACGATGATGGATCTATGGCCAGGGCAAACTACAGGATATATTTCACTGTGATTAATTAGTATCTTTTAGATGGATTGCAAGATTCAACCAAGTTGTATAACATGCAAGATATAACGGAAAGTAAACAACATTATATTATTATTTAATCACATCAACCTGATCCATCACAAGGATCCAACATCACATGTTACCACTTGGCCTCTTGCCAACCATCCAGATCCATCTCGAGAATCATCACATACCATGGGATCTCAGTCCCTCATCATGTACAGTCAATGCCTCTCAAGGCTCACATCATCATCATGGAACTTAACACATTATACATATCATTTTATTACCTAGAGTAATTACCAAGTGATGTTACACATCACATGTGTCTCATAGCCCTTTTTAAGGCTAATCATCACCTGCATGGTTAGGATACTCAATAATTATAGCTTCAATCATAAGGAATATGCTACTATCATGAAATGCCATTCAAGAGACTCTACTTATCATTCTTACACTATTTACTGATCAAGCTTGTTAAGCACATCATACCATAATCATGCCTACCCTTATCTCAGGATTATACAAACAATCAAGGTATTCACTTTATATAACAATTATGTTGAGTATACAAAGCAACTACTATTGTTACCAAAATCATTATTGTTACCATCCAATATCATATTTCATATCTTTGTCATTAAGCAACCATCAATGCAACTACCATTTATCATTATCATTAATAAGTAAGCATAAGACTCATATCTATATCATGTCATTACTACTCTTGATACCATTATTACTATTATCAGCATCATCATCTACTATTATCTTTATTGCTATGTCATTAAGCAAACTATTAATGTAACTGCCACTTAGCCACATTATTCCAATCATTATCATTATTATTACTTTCTCTTACTTAGCAAGGCATCACATTCCTCAACACAACTAACATCACCAACACTATTGCCATCTTAGTTATCAACAACATTATCATCATGACTATCATTAAGACTACCATGTCATTATTATTGTTACTAAGCAAGGTATTACTACCGAGATTTGGTTATGCATAAGCGTCTACTGTCATGATACTTGAGACCGTCACCAAAGGACCTAACTGCCCTCACCTAAGACCTCACAACCCTCACTATAGCTAACTTGCTCGGCTAAGCATGGGAAGGCAGCAACGCTGCGTTGCACCCAATGCCCAGCCCGCAACGCCCCGTTACTAGAAGAAGTGTCGCGCACTAGGGAGTGTCACGCGATACACCCCATCGGGCAACGCCTGTCACAGCCAACACCTGACGCCCGATAACCAAGGGGTAACGCCCATCTAACAACTCCACAACAGCCAGGAGAGAGAAGGAAAGGAAAGAGGGAAGTACTCCTGATATCGTGGAACCACTCTCAAGGCCTAACGGCGAACACTCATCCAGACTAGAGGCGTGACGCTCATCACAGCCCCACTCACTGTCCCACGTCACAGCCTAGGCCTATCGGCCGACACACTAAGATGCAACGCCCGTCAGGGCTATCGGTCGTTACACTTAGTTGCATGTCGTGCAACCCAAACCAAACCATCCAACCAAGCCCTGTCGTCCACCATAAGAACAAGGGCCTATCGTCCAAGAGAAGGACAAGAACATAGTTCAACAAGGTATACAAACATATCGGCCAACCAAAGCTTAGCTCACCCTATCGCCCAACACATGGGTAGGGTATCGGTCAACCTCAAGGACTCACCATATCGTCCACCAAGGTACCCTATCGTCCATCAAAGAGAGCACCCTATCGTCCAACACAAGGACAAAGGGAACCATGTCGTCCAACCTCAAGGATATCGTCCAACACATCCACAACAAAGGGATGTCGCCCAACCCTAGGTCACCATCAACCTCCATCTCAAGGGAACCCAAACCCTAGATCACTAGAAACCCTAAACCCTAAGGGTGTATCGGCAACCAAAGGAAACTCAAGCAAGGTACAAAACTAAGCTACTAAGCTAACTACTAACATTTAACAAGGTTATTGCTAGAGGTAAAGGAGTTAGGGTTAGAAGTTATGCAACCCGCCTTAAGCTCCAAGCTCCAAGGAAGAAGATGTACTTCAAGCTCCAAGGGATGTCGTCCACCAAAGCTGATCCAAGAGAGGGTATCGGCCACCACTGCAACTCCAAGAGAGTGTCTCGGCCGACAGAAGCAAGAGAGGGAGGAGTGTCGTGCACTCAAGGTGGAGGAGAGACCAAAAGATCAAAGGAGACCAAGGCAAGGAGAAGAGCTACCTATATAGAAGAAAGGGGAGGAGAAACCAAGGTACAACCATGCCAAGTGTCGTCCACCCAAGGGACACTTGTTCTAGGGTTCAAGCCAACACATTAGCACACCAAAAGACACTTGTTCAAGCTAGGCACCAAGTGTCACCAACCAAGGCCAAGCCACATGGGCGACATAAGCAACAACTCCTACTGGGCGACACAAACAAGCTACTGGGCGACACACCATGGTGTTGGATGACACAAAGCTTCCTTGGACGACACACACTCACCTTGTATGACACAAGACAAGCCTTGGCCGACATAAGGCTCAAGCAAGCCCAAACAACACATCTCAAGGCCCAAACAAGCTCAACTCAAGCCCAAAGAGCACAAACAACAAGCCCAAGCCTTCCTCTCAACCCTAGAGGAAGCAAAGAGGGGAAAACATCCCACAAGATGGCAAACTTGCACACAAAACCCTAGACTTGGGTTATTTTCAAGTAGCCCCTCGAACTCTCAACAAAGCACAAACAAACCCTAATCACCACTCAAAGGTGATTAGCAAGCATCAAACCACCAAGATCAAGCAAAACAAACAGGGTAAACCCTAAACGCAGGTCAGGGTCCTTACAAGCTAACCCCCTTTAAGGGATTTCATCCCCAAAATCCGAAGAGAAAAGCGAGGGATACTTCCTCCTCATCTCTTCCTCAAGCTCCCACGTGGCTTCCTCAACGCCACGACGCTGCCAAAGAACCTTCACAAGAGCCAGGTCCTTCCTCTTCAGCTTCTTGATCCTTCTGTCAAGGATCGCCATAGGACCTTCCTCGTAGGTCACATCTGCTTCAAGCTCAACCTCAACTGGTTGTATTACTGTACCTATATCCGAATGACTTTTCTTCAGCATACTGACATGAAACACTGGATGCAACCTGTGCAACTCTGGAGGCAACTCTAACTCATAAGCTACCTTGCCAACACGTGCTCTGGTTGAGTAAGGTCCCATGTACCTGGGTGACAACTTACCCTTCCGTCCAAACCTTAGCACACCTTTCCATGGCGAGACTTTGAGATACACTTTGTCTCCTACCTGGAATTCCAAAGGTCGTCGGCGATTGTCTGCATAAGACTTCTGGCTGTCCTGTGCCACTTTCAACTGTTGCTGTATCACTTTGATCTTATCTGTCATCTGCTGAACTAACTCAGGACCCAAAAGCTGATACTCACCAGACTCATACCAACATAAAGGAGATCTGCACTTCCTCCCATACAAAGCCTCATAAGGAGCCATGTCGATGCTTCGCTGATAACTGTTGTTGTATGCAAACTCTATCAAACTCAGATGTACATCCCAGTTGCCTAGAAACTGTAAAACACAAGCTCGAAGGAGATCTTCCAAAATCTGAATAGTCCTTTCAGACTGTCCATCTGTCTGTGGGTGAAAAGTTGTACTGAACCTCAACTGCGTTCCCAACGCCTTGTGCAACTGTTCCCAAAAATGACTCGTAAACCGAGGACCTCTGTCAGAAACTATCGTTGTTGGCACACCATGCAAACGTACTATCTCATCCACATATACTCTGGCAAGCTTCTCAGTTGTATACGTCATCTTCACTGGTAGAAAATGGGCAGACTTAGTCAATCTGTCCACTATCACCCAAATGGAATCATGATTCCTAGTTGTCCGGGGTAGACCAACTACAAAATCCATGCTTATTTGATCCCATTTCCACTGCGGTATCGACAAAGGTTGCAACGTACCTGCCGGCTTCTGATGTTCAGCCTTCACTTGCTGACATACCGCACATCTCGCCACGAACTCGGCTACATCCTTCTTCAAACCGGGCCACCAATACAAGTCCTTCAGACTATGATACATCTTGGTGACACCTAGATGCATCACATACATCGACGTATGTGCTTCCTCAAGCACCAACTTCCTCAGATCATCAGCATCTAGAACCACCATCCTATCACGATAGCAAACTAGTCCATCCTCAGACTCATGAAACCCATCACGCTTGTCGCTGCCGAACTCTGATCTAATCAACTGTACTGCATCATCTGTCTGCTGCGCACCCTTGATTTGCTGTCTCAATGTAGGCTTAACGTGCATCTATGCAAAAAGACCAGACAACAAAGAAACCTCCATCTGCACATTCATCTATTGCAGAGAAACAAACATATCTTGCCTATGGCATACCAGAGAACTCAACTGTGCCTTCTTTGGAGAAAGAGAAGAAGATTTTCTGCTAAGCGCATCAGCTACCATGTTTGCCTTACCAGGATGATACTCAATAGTGCAGTCGTAATCATTGATCAACTCCATCCATCATCGCTGTCGCATGTTCAACTCTTGCTGCGTAAAGATGTAATTCAGATTCTTATGATCCATAAAGATCTGACACACTTCCCCATATAGATAGTGTCTCCAAATCTTTAGCGCATGAACCACTACTGCCAACTCCAAGTCATGAGTCGGATAGTTCTCCTCATGCTTCTTAAGCTGTCGCGAGGCAAAAGAAGCCACATGATCTTCCTACATCAACACGCAACCTAAACCTTTCTTGGAAGCATCACAGAAAACAACATAGCCTTTCCCAGGCTCTGGTAAGATCAACACTGGAGCACTGGTCAGCTTCTCTTTCAGACTCTGGAAAGCTTGCTGACATCGATCATCCCAAACAAAAGGTACATCCTTCCTGGTCAACTTCGTCATCGGCAACGCGATCACACTGAAGTCCTTGATAAGCCTCCGGTAGTATCCAGCCAAACCAAGGAAACTATGAACTTTTGTCGGCGTCTTCGGTTGTTCCCAATCCGCAACAGATTCCACCTTCTTCGGATCTACTTTGACTCCTTCAGCAGATATCACGTGACCCAAGAAAGTCACTTCATTTAACCAAAACTCACACTTACTGAACTTGGCATAAAACTGATGTTGACAAAGACGAGTCAACGCTCGACGAAGATGTTTTTCATGCTCTAGTCTGTCCCGACTATAGATCAAGATGTCATCTATAAAGACTACAACAAATTGATCTAAGAACAGACGAAACACTCTGTTCATCAATCCATGAAAGCTGCAGGTGCATTGGTTAACCCAAACGGCATAACCACGAACTCGAAATGACCATACCTCGTCCTGAAAGCTGACTTTGGTATGTCATCCGCCTTTATCCTCAACTGATGATATCCAGACCGTAGATCGATCTTCGAAAACACTATAGCACTACGCAACTGATCAAACAGATCATCTATTCTCGGCAACGGGTACTTGTTCTTGATCGTGACCTTGTTCAACTGCCGGTAATCTATACACAACCGCATCAAACCATCCTTCTTCTTAAGGAAAAACACGGGAGCACCCCACGGCGACGTACTCGGTCGGATAAAACCTTTCTCCAACAACTCTTGCAACTGCTTCTTCAACTCTGCCATCTCTGCTGGAGCCATCCGGTATGTTTATTGTGCAACTGGCTGTGTTCTTGGAACCAGATTGATCTCGAAATCAATCTCTCGGGGTGGAGGAACACCAGGAAACACGTCTGTAAACTCTCGAACCACTGACACCTCCTCGAGGCTAGGACCTTTCGCCTTGGTAACCACAACGGTATCCACCACGTGAGCTAAGAACGCCTCACATCCCTGTCGTAACAACTTGTCTGCCACCATAGATGATACCAAGCACGTCGGAAGAATCTTCCTATCTCCCTGGAAGGTCCACTTCTCTCCAGCAACATCAAACATTGCCTGCTTGGAACCACAGTCCAAGACAACCTTATACTTCTCCAAGGTATCCATCCCAAGGATAACATCGAAACCATGCATATCAAGTGGTATAAGATCCACTTGAATACGATGTCCCGAGAAAGACAAGACACAAGATGGACACTCTTCTCTAAGAAAAGAGGAACCATCAAGAGGGGTTTCTAACAACAAGCTATCCTTCTTACAACTAACAGGTAAACGACAGTTTTCAAGCATACTATAGGCGATAAAAGAGTGTGTATCACCCGGGTCAACTAGAACAGATATAAAGCAAGAAGAAGACATATCATAATGAAATAACTCCATCTGACATGTCACCACTCGCGGGTTGACTATCGCCTCCGGCTGATTCATGGCATAGAATCGAGTCGTTGCTTGATGTCCACGACCTCTGCTTCCTTGAGCAGACGATCATGCCTGAGACGCTTGACCGCGTCCTCGTCCTCTGCTACCACTGGCCTACGGTCTCTCAGACTTCTGGAAACTCTGCCTCGGCTGCTGTGTCACTTCGACATCTCTATTCGGGCAATTAAGCCTAAAATGCCCGACTTGTCCACAAAGATGACATGACTTGTCCTCAAACTGTGGCCTAGCTGGCCCTGTTACTACCACAGAGGCTGAATTGTGTGCCTTAGATGGCGAAGAAACATAACCTCTTCCCTTACTCGGAGACCACTGAGATGGTACACCAGAACTTCTCATTGCTGACGGTGCTGAAAATCTGGGCTTCTTAAAACCACCAAACCTCTGTCCTTGAAACTGAGCAGGTCTTTTAAGAGACATAGACTCTCTCTTCTCCTGTATTGTCCTCTCGATCCGTCGAATAGATTCCACGAACGCAGCAAACCACTCTCGGTTCTCCAACGCAGACACCGAGGTTGTCAACTCAGCACTCAAACCCTTCTCGAAACGTCTGATCCGTTCCTCGTCTGTTGCCGCCATGTGAGGACAGAACCTCAACAGATCCATAAACTTGGCTTCATACTCGGTAATATTCATCGTTCCTTGTCGCAACTTCTCAAACTGACTGATCTTCTCATCCAGATACGTCTTTGGAAAGTATCTGGTGATGAACTCGTGTCGAAACACTTCCCAACAGATCACCTCACTAGGCCGCTTCTCTTCCTCGATGGTCCACTAGTGGCCAGCACTACCTTTCAGAAGGTAGACAACATGCTTTACCTTGTCCGCTTTGGGAATGTCAAGAATCCGCAAAGCCTTTTCGAGACTTGTCAGCCACATATCTGCATCCACTGGATCAGTCGTCCCAGCATAATCCGAAGCTCCAACTCGGTGAAGCCGCTCAAAGGTCTTCCCAATACTCGATGCTTCTCTATGGGGAACCTGTGCTCGTGGAGGAGGCACTGGTAATCGCTCAACCATGAGATTCATCGTAGCCATTAACTGCCCCATAAGCTATTGGTAAGCAGGATGTTCGAGTATGGCTGAGTTAGGTTGGGGGACCTCAGGCACCCGATCTTCATGTGCCTGCCCATCTGCTCCATCAACTGATGCAACATCACTGTACTCAGCAGAGTGTTCTTCATGGTTTCCAGACATCTTGACTTTTCTTCCGCTGAGGGCAGAAGATATTGTAAGAAAACTTGGACACTCATAAGAACAACTCAACCTAGTCCTAAATCCCTGTAGACTCAGCGAACCTAAAGCTCTGATACCAAAACTTGTGGCAACACATCCCATTATCTCACAGATAACGAGGTGTTACGCGAAAACGTGCGGAAATCACCATAACCACAGATTATGAAAACACAAGTTAATTAAAACCGATTGCGGAAAGCATATAAACTGTGGAACTATTACTTTCCAGTCCTCATCCTGCACAGAAACATGTCAAGTATATATATATATATATATATATATATATATATATATATATATATATATATATATATATATATATATATATATATATATACACGGGATCTGATACGTGTCTACAACTTAGCTGCTCATCCATCACATGAGTTCACCACTTGTTCACATACATAAAGGCCCACATCCGGCCAACAGCAGGATATACAAACTTCATCAATCGTTCATCATAAAACATCGTCAAAACACTGCCAAGGACCTGAGAGTACAGGGATGACTCTAGACTCTACTGCAAAACATCCAAAACAGCAGCATGTCCAACGCTTGCCTTCTACTGCTCCTCAAGCTGCTCGGCCGCTACACCACGACCACGACCACGTCTACCTCGACCACCTAAAAAGGGGTTAAACCAGCGGGGTGAGACAATTGAACAATTGTCCCAGCGGGAAACATAACTCCCCACCGCAACTACAGAACCTCAGCAAGATATACTATAACAGCAGATATCTAATAACAGGTATAACAAGAGCAGTCTATATAAAATAGATTATTCTTACCGACAAGCTTACCCGCTATACAGAAGCATATAACCAGATGTATCTCAAGGGGTATGATTAGCAAGATAAAATGTATCACTATGTAACATGATTATCAGAACAAGATATAATGTCACATAACCTGCTTCTCAAGATAAGACATATTGTCACATAACCTGCAAGATATAACAAAGATATTACACAAACAAGGCCTCAACCAATGTTACATGTTTATCTTAAGAAGTAAATACTAAACGGTTGTGTTACGCATTATTATGCCCTAAGGATTTGAACCGTACCGTTCAAATCCAACCTTCAGTTACGAAACCCAAACCAGTGCCATACAAGGTCAATGGAAGAGCCGGACTCCATGACCTCCCACCTCGTGGTCAGTACACGAGTACAACACAAGCAGGACCGTAGTCACATGCTGAAGTGGTCTAAGCCACAGGGTCAGCACCATAGGCTGCCCTCACGCTAGCCCGCCTTGGTACAGGTCTCGGCGCTAGTAAAACTGAGCCACAAGCCTGTTCACCGTGCTCTGAGCCATGAACGCATTCATGCTCCTTACATCACATGTCTTGAGCCATGGGCCTGTTCACCATGCTCTATATATGTATCTGAGTCTGCAACCGAAGTTACACTCTTACCTCCTCATTTTCAGGCTAGGAGCAACCTACACATATTCAACAATATGCGCTTCCAGGTTAACCCGTAGGAGAACCCGTTTCACCATCACCAAATCCTGACGATGATGGATCTATGGCCAGGGCAAACTACATGATATATTTCACTGTGATTAATTAGTATCTTTTAGATGGATTGCAAGATTCAACCAAGTTGTATAACATGCAAGATATAACGGAAAGTAAACAACATTATATTATTATTTAATCACATCAACCTGATCCATCACAAGGATCCAACATCACATGTTACCACTTGGCCTCTTGCCAACCATCCAGATCCATCTCGAGAATCATCACATACCATGGGATCTCAATCCCTCATCATGTACTGTCAATGCCTCTCAAGGCTCACATCATCATCATGGAACTTAACACATTATACATATCATTTTATTACCTAGAGTAATTACCAAGTGATGTTACTCATCACATGTGTCTCATAGCCCTTTTTAAGGCTAATCATCACCTGCATAGTTAGGATACTCAATAATTATTGCTTCAATCATAAGGAATATGCTACTATCATGAAATGCCATTCAAGATACTCTACTTATCATTCTTACACTATTTGCGGATCAAGCTTGTTAAGCACATCATACCATAATCATGCCTACCCTTATCTCAGGATTATACAAACAATCAAGGTATTCACTTTATATAACAATTATGTTGAGTATACAAAGCAACTACTATTGTTACCAAAATCATTACTGTTACCATCCAATATCATATTTCATATCTTTGTCATTAAGAAACCATCAATGCAACTACCATTTATCATTATCATTAATAAGTAAGCATAAGACTCATATCTATATCATGTCATTACTACTCTTGATACCATTATTACTATTATCAGCATCATCATCTACTATTATCTTTATTGCTATGTCATTAAGTAAACTATTAATGTAACTGCCACTTAGCCACATTATTCCAATCATTATCATTATTATTACTTTCTCTTACTTAGCAAGGCATCACATTCCTCAACACAACTAACATCACCAACACTATTGCCATCTTAGTTATCAACAACATTATCATCATGACTATCATTAAGACTACCATGTCATTATTATTGTTACTAAGCAAGGTATTACTACCGAGATTTGGTTATGCATAAGTGTCTACTATCATGATACTTGAGACCGTCACCAAAGGACCTAACTGCACTCACCTAAGACCTCACAACCCTCACTATAGCTAACTTGCTCGGCTAAGCATGGGAAGGCAGCAACGCTGCGTTGCACCCAATGCCCAGCCCACAACGCCCCGTTACTAGAAGAAGTTTCACGCACCAGGGAGTGTCGCGCGATACACCCCATCGGGCAATGCCCGTCACAGCCAACACCTGACGCCCGATAACCAAGGGGTAACGCCCATCTAACAACTCCACAACAGCCAGGAGAGAGAAGGAAAGGAAAGAGGGAAGTACTCCTGATATCGTGCAACCACTCTCAAGGCCTAACGGCCAAAACTCATCCAGACTAGAGGCGTGACGCTCGTCACAGCCCCACTCACTGTCCCGTGTCACATCCTAGGCCTATCGACCGACACACCAAGATGCAACGCCCGTCAGGGCTATCAGCCGTTACACTTAGTTGCATGTCGTGTAACCCAAACCAAACCATCCAACCAAGCCCTGCCGTCCACCATAAGAACAAGGGCCTATCGTCCAAGAGAAGGACAAGAACATAGCTCAACAAGGTATACAAACATATCGGCCAACCAAAGCTTAGCTCACCCTATCGCCCAACACATGGGCAGGGTATCAGTCAACCTCAAGGACTCACCATATCATCCACCAAGGTACCCTATCGTCCATCAAAGAGAGCACCCTATCGTCCAACACAAGGAAAAAGGGAACCATGTCATCCAACCTCAAGGATATCATCCAACACATCCACAACAAAGGGATGTCGCCCAACCCTAGGTCACCATCAACCTCCATCTCAAGGGAACCCAAACCCTAGATCACTAGAAACCCTAAACCCTAAGGGTGTATCGGCCACCAAAGGAAACTCAAGCAAGGTACAAAACTAAGCTACTAAGCTAACTACTAACATTTAACAAGGTTATTGCTAGAGGTAAAGGAGTTAGGGTTAGAAGTTATGCAACCCGCCTTAAGCTCCAAGCTCCAAGGAAGAAGATGCACTTCAAGCTCCAAGGGATGTCGTCCACCAAAGCTGATCCAAGAGAGGGTATCGGCCACCACTGCAACTCCAGGAGAGTGTCTCAGCCGACACAAGCAAGAGAGGGAGGAGTGTCGTGCACTCAAGGTGGAGGAGAGACCAAAAGATCAAAGGAGACCAAGGCAAGGAGAAGAGCTACCTATATAGAAGAAAGGGGAGGAGAAACCAAGGTACAACCATGACAAGTGTCGTCCACCCAAGGGACACTTGTCCTAGGGTTCAAGCCAACACATTAGCACACCAAAAGACACTTGTTCAAGCTAGGCACCAAGTGTCACCAACCAAGGCCAAGCCACATGGGCGACATAAGCAACAACTCCTGCTGGGCGACACAAACAAGCTACTGGGCGACACACCATGGTGTTGGACGACACAAAGCTTCCTTGGACGACACACACTCACCTTGTACGACACAAGACAAGCCTTGGCCGACACAAGGCTCAAGCAAGCCCAAACAACACATCTCAAGGCCCAAACAAGCTCAACTCAGGCCCAAAGAGCACAAACAACAAGCCCAAGCCTTCCTCTCAACCCTAGAGGAAGCAAAGAGGGGAAAACATCCCACAAGATGGCAAACTTGCACATAAAACCTACTTGGGTTATTTGCAAGTAGCCCCTCGAACTCTCAACAAAGCACAAACAAACCCTAATCACCACTCAAAGGTGATTCGCAAGCATCAAACCACCAAGATCAAGCAAAACAAACAGGGTAAACCCTAAACGCAGATCAGGGTCCTTACATTGC
This sequence comes from Alisma plantago-aquatica, assembly GCA_963693085.1. NCBI lineage: Eukaryota > Viridiplantae > Streptophyta > Magnoliopsida > Alismatales > Alismataceae > Alisma > Alisma plantago-aquatica. Next base: position 771,481,855 of record OY856413.1, on the reverse strand, counting down.
CATTATGCCATTGCGAACATGAATCTCGACATCAGTTGTAGATAAGAACGGTCACCCTAAGATAATTAAAATCTTCCTATCATCCAGATCCATGTCAAGAACAATGAAATTAGTTAGGAACACTGCTCCTCTTTCCTTGTCAATCATCACCAAAACACCATCCACTCTACCTCTAGGAACTTTGATGGAACGATCTACCATTTGGAGAGTGCAGTGTGCCAGCTTCAACTTGCCTAAGACCACCTCAACATAGACACTATATGTCATCAAATTAACACTAGATCCCAAATTAAGTAGGGATTTGTCAATGTGATGTCCCCCAATGTAGCTAGGTATGAGTGGGGCTCCTGGGTCTTTCCTCTTCATGGGAAGTGAGTGTTGGAGGATTGAGCTCACTTGTTCAGTCAACTTGACTCTCTTTGGTATTCTCCCCATTGACCTTCTCTTCATGATGCATAAGTTCTTAAGAAACTTTTCATATGATGGGATATGCTTGATAGCATCCAACAATGGAATGTTAACCTTCACTTGGTGAAACACCTCAACAATGTCAACATTGTGCTTTTCTCTCCTCCTTACTTCCGGTGGCTCATCTAATGCTTCATGGAATGGTGGCTCACTTTCTTTGGCCTTACTTGCATCAACATGATTCTCTCATGACATTTCATGAAGTGGAACACTAGGGAGGGTAGGACTTGCAAACAGAGAGTGATGTGGAGCACATGGTATCACAAACTCAACAGGAGGTATCACAAAATCATCTTCTGCAATCTCAATCATAGTATTACCACTTGACTGCCTTTGATTTGCTTTGTCAACCTTTCTTTGACTTGCAGGCTACTTAAGAGTTTCCCACTCCTTAGAACTATCACAACACTACCTTGCTCATCGTGGAGAGGGGGAGCATGTTGTGACTATGGAGGAGGTGGAGGTGGCACTTGGTATTGAAATTGAGATGGAGGGGAGAAATGAGGTTGGAAGGTGAATTGTTGAGAAGGTTGTGGTGATGGAGGGGGAGGAGGTGTGTAAGGCTTGGGATAGACTTGGAAGTGGTATCTAGGTTGCACTTGCATGGGAGGTGGACTATAGAAAACTTGTGAGGAAGGCATTGGTCCACTTGCTTCATTAAAACTTAAGATGGTTTTGAAGACAAACTTTCTTCTTAAGAGAGCAACTATGGAAGACAGTTGCTCTATTATTTCCTCAAGCCTTATAACATTCTTTTGGACATCATCAAAGATTTTCAACCTAGATAGAACTTCTTCCTCAAACCTGAGCTATATCTTGGACTTTGTGGTTCCATGTAGCTATAGGAGTGAGACGTCTTCATTTCTTCACCAAAGAACTCAATAGAATTGATCGAGTGACAAGGAGAATCTCATGGTGCAGACACTCTCTTAACATCTTCTTAAATCTCTCCCAAGCATTGTAAAACTGCTCATTACCCATTTGAGTGAAACTTACTATGGCACACCACATTTGTGTCAACCTTGCTATAGAGTAGAATTGCCTTAGGAAGGAATTCTTCATCTCTTCCCAACTCATGATGTCCCTTCTTGAATTATACCAGTCTTTGTCTTTGAGGGAGAATGAGAACAAGGTCAACCAGATTGTGTCATCACTGGTCATTGATTTCCTGAAGGTGGATCATACTTCAAGAAATGAGTCCAAGTGCCTATAGGGGTCTCACTCTCCGAGCCGTAGAAGGCGGGAAGGATCCCAAGAAGACCTAGAGGGATGGAGAATTGCTCCCCTAACCTTTGATCAACTCTACTAGCAATTGGCAATTTGTAGTTGCTAGGCTTAAACTAATCTTGAAGTGGCTTGTGAGGAGCATTTTGGCCTTCCATCTTGTCTTTCCTGAGTGGCTTGTCACAAGCACAAGGCACAACCAAACAAAAGAAAGCAAGTTAGTAAACAAAGAATATGAAGAATAAAAAATAAAGAATAATAATGACGAGGGCGGTATGAAAAGTCAAAGCAAAACTAACTAGCTAGGCCGAGTGCCTCTCTCCCCAGAAACAATGCCAAAAAGCTTGGCCCTAGACTACTAACGGGCCATGGATAGGATAGGTTGTGTACAGGGGAACATTCCATGGTAGCGCGGTCATTCTGGGGTTCTTCCCCTGCATTTGGGTCTTGAACTTTGTTATCCATGGATGGTATTGCTTCAATACATTCTTTGACCACTTGGGGTATGTTGGGAGTGGTTTTGGCCTCATTTTGGGCTCCTCCAAGCCTGGGGAAAACCTAGATTCAACAATCATCTCTCTCTTCCATCAAGTAGTGTTCAAAGTACCTATAAAACATGCAAAAACCATCCATAAGTGCATTTGATAATAAAACACATATTGAGGGAAATAACATGTAATCTAACAACTATAGATGTGATTGAAGTGCAATAAGACACAAGATGGAGCCCTAAAATAGGGCTAAATCACTATGCATTTATGATCTAGGGATAGGGCCAAACATCTATCATAGAACCAATGCGGCCCAAAGTCCTTCTGTCCTCATGACAAATCAATATCACAACCACTAGGTTAAACAAATCAATGAAATTATCCTCTTCATGAAATTTAAACCATGATAACTACCTATAAGATCATGTTTTCACTTTGAAATTTTAACCAAAAATTCCTCTTTGTGTAGTCCATATTACATACAAATTGGCATCCAAACTCCTTTGATTGCCCCCTCAGTTAATTAGTCCAAAGGGGTACATATGAAAGGATATTAAACTTAATTACCTAAGTTGGTCTCTAACATCATCAACACTAGCTCAAATTGCTTACTTTGACCATATAACCCCTCATGATATGTAAATAGACCATTTTGCTCCAGGCATGTCTTCAACTAGTATATTGGTTATCATACCCCTAAAATCAGGGTCATTACAATAGCCTTGCTTTGAATAGGTACATTTGTCAGTCTGTGTTGCACATGTCCATACCATATTAGACGACCTTCACACAACTTGTCTTCAATGCTCACCACCCCCACGTTATTTCTGATATAGTCATTCCTCAAATGATCTTTTCTCGTCTTCCTACACATCCATCTCAGCATACGCATTTCAGCCACATTAATCTTGTTGAGACCTCATTTTGAAATCTAATTTAACTTAATATAATATGAAAAGAGGATTTTCTAAATATAATTTAACTTACTATAATATGGAAGGCATGTGTTCTTTTATAATTTTTATTTCAAAATATAATTTAACTTAATATAATATGAAAGGAGGATTGAATTTACTATTCATAAATGGTTGGAACACAACTTGTTATCTGTATGCCTTCCACCTCAATGTAATTTCCTATATTCTAATAAACCTTTTATAATATGAAGTTAACTTCATTAACAAGTCATATGATATTACATATGTGCATTTGAGTATGTTTGGTGAATGATATTGGTGCTCATGTGCTATATTCAATCTCCTACTATGTGTAAACTTCAAAACATTTAGTTAACAATTTCAAGGTTTATCCTTCTCAAGGTGTGGAAGGAAAAGTTAGAGATCATTAAAGAACCTCAATCTATGAAGTAACTATTCAAGACATGAGCATTTTTGGGTCAAAAAGTAGATGATTTCTTCACTGGACACATGCTTCTTCCTTGGAGCAAAAACTACTGAGTTGAAGTTCTGCTTGGAAACTCTAGTTGATGCATAGTCTTGTCTAAGATAGGAGTTGTCATATGCTCACATTTTCCTAGGGATTTTTATTTGATGAACCTTCTTACTCGAGCCAAGTGATGTTGAATTTCTTAAAGAGATATTCATCCCACACATATCCATTTCCAAAACCAAAATTTATTTGTTCAACTAAAGTTTCTCAAGAAATCTTCAGACAACTCACTACTCAATTCTAAGGGTTTCTTAGTGCATATAGTATGTTGTTTGCTTGAAAATGAGATCCACCATTATGATATTAATTATAAGACATGCATTTAATGTATGTGTTCTACATCAAAGATCTAAATAGAATTTTATCTATTCTTCAAGCATCCTTTATCTTGGTATATCTCTTGAGTTCATCTCTAAATAAGAATTTCATGAATTAGGTGTGTGGAGTGTGTGTCATATACCTAAAGCAACTCAAATAGATTCGTCGTACACATAATAGATGAAATGATTAGTTATAGTCAAAATATGAAATTTGATAATGTAGCCTTGGGGTCATAATAATGGATTTAGTTTGATATCTGGTTGAGGCACATTTTAATAAAATATTCAATCATCAACTTTAGTGTATAATAATACAAATATGAACTTCAGAAAACATACATTTATATTCAGACGATCTCCAGTGAGTTTTCTTTATTCATAGTAAATTAATCCAATCACCCTCATTCCTACTATGACTTGGAATTGCACAAAAAACAAATTTTAGTTCTAAAACTCCTTAATTTGTAGAACTACATGGTATCAATTTATTCATCACCTCCAATATCATTTATGAAGGAAAAGGAAATCACCAACCAAATAGGGTAGACTCTAGGGCCAAGCATGTTTGGTCGATCAACCATGCTCCACACCTAGTAGATTGGAGTGTTTTTACAAGAAAAATGCTGGCTAAGGAGTAGTTTTAGTCTTTAACCCGAAGTTGTGTTTTCGATGAAGCCTCTTTTTTGTCTTTTACTCACTTTTATGGTGGCTAGCAAAGGTCGACTATTCTAACCTCTAGCATCTTTCCTTGATAGCTTACATCTACTGTTAGGATTTTTTCTCCTATCCTAATTGGATAAGAAATAATATCTAAAAATTAGGAAAGTACAATTAATGTTAGACTTGGAGTCGAAGATATTATTTCCTTATCCTTTTGTATTGTCGTTTCCTAATCCCTATAGAATAGTCATATCCTCTTGTAATGTCTAACTGGGAGTCCCTGTTTATATAGATAAGGGTAGATACTATTGGAATATGGTGTGCCAATGTGTGGGGGTTCCAACGTGTGGTAACTTCGGGTGTGCCAACATAGGATAACATTGTGCACCAACGACGGAAGCCACAAAAGATAACCAAAGAGGGGAGAGAATGAGAGTGGGTTATGAGATTCTATTGTGGGAACGGGATTGTGACAGAGTGAAAACCTATGTAATCTTTTGAGATTACTTAATAGAATTCTACGATCTTCTTCACCAACTATGATCTCTGCTTGGTTATTTGTTTGGTAGTTATTGGCTTTATCGACATGGGTGGTCGTGACTTTTATTGTGCATGCTTGTGTTGTATCTCGTGTGGCATTTATCTTGGTGTTGAAGCTTCCACAAATCTCTTCAAGTGGTATCAGAGCAGGATTCATTCAAGACGATCAGAAAGCATGGAAGACACAGAAAAGCATGACGACGTTGACAACTACTGTTGGAGGCCATCCATTATAAAATCTTGATGGAAACATCGTTATGGAATCAAGAGGGCGTGAATCTACTGGTTGTGAAATATCAGTACGAGGTGGAATCATGCTACTTACTTGCAAGGGGCAAGTGGCCACAAAGGCTATGTGGTTCCATCAACTCGTTGAATTTTTTAAAACTAAAAGAAGAGCGGCTGACGAGAGGTCTACCGATATGGAAGACGTAGATGAAGCAGTAGCATGGGTGGCAGGCATCATGAACCTCAAAAGTGCTACTTGTATTCAACTCTCAGGGGTGGTCTGCTGCGAAACTACAAAATCAGTTGTGAATCTCGACAGGTGCAGAGGCAAAGTTGTCAGCTTTTGGAAAGAGAAAGTCGTGGTTAGACCGACCACATAGTGTCTTTGAGTGGGTGTGACTAAAAGGATGTGGGCCAAAGGTATAAAGGATGCAGTTCTTTCAACCGCAAGTGGAGGCAGTACAAACTGTACATCTTGAGGAGCTCTCACATGAAGGGTCCAGGCAGTCATGTCTAGACACGCACTCCATGCAGGCGTGCATGGTGATACGCTTCTAGAAACGGAAGCAGCTTCCGAGGGCAGAAGCATAGAAGAGCGGGAGCAAACTTCTTGGGGAGCAACTTCAGCGGATAAGATACAAGGTAGAGACTGTTAAATTTTTGTATCTTATCCTAATTGGATAAGAAATAATATCTAATAATATTAGGAAAGTTCAATCAATGTTACTTGGAGTCCAAGATATTATTTCCTTATCCTTTTGTATTGTCGTTTCCTAATCTCTATAGAATACTCATATCCTCTTGTACTATCTAACCAGGAGTTCCTATCAATATAAATATGGGTAGACGCTATTGGAATATAGTATGCCAATATGTGGGGGTTCCAATGTCTGGTAACTTCGGGTGTGCCACGTGGGATAACATTGTGCACCAAAGATAGAAGCCACAAAAGATAGTCAAAAAGGGGAGAGAACGAGAGTGGGTTACGTGATTATATTGGGGACACAAGATTGTGAGGGAACGACAATGTTTGTAATCTTTTGAGGTTACTTAATAGAATTCTGCGGTCTTCTTTGCCAACCATGTTCTCTGCTTGGTTATGTTTTGGTGGTTATTGGCTTTATCGACGTAGGTGGTCGTGACTTTTATTGTACATGCATGACTTGTATCTCGTGTGACATTTATCTTGGACTTGAAGATTCTGCAAATCTCTTCATCTATAATGTATTAAAATGACATGGGGGTTTCTTCTCTACATTTTTTTCTTCTATTTTTCTAAATTAAAAAATAGCCCTTATACTCTAATAGCCACATATGAAAGAGTGTGAGAGATATTATTTGCATTTTATTTACTTTTAGCAAAAATTAATATGACAACCATGATTGAGCACAAAAGGTTTTGGACACACATTTTTGTTTATTTTTATAAATTACAAATTAAACCTTGTGCATTTTAATAATGTTATATCAAAACACGTAGGAGGAGTTGAGTGTAATTTTTATCTTTAATTTTTTAAATTATAAGTTGACCCCTGTCTTACTATATATATAAGGTCGTGGGAAGACCTACACATAAGTTTTTACCTTTTTTAAATTTCTAATCGAGTAAGGTTGTATGTACATGGCAATGGGAGCCGACTTTTACCAATTTCACACTCATGTCTTCCTTAGCGATTACTAGGATTGAGAGTTTGGCACAACAAAGTCAAAGGAGGTAGAAAATGTGATCTTTTTGACATTACATTGAGAATGGTAAGTGCAATGACTTGTCGGCATTGAGATATAATTTTTATACTTATATCTTTTGCTTTTCTTTTTTGTGATCTTTTTCTTCGTTGTTAACATGAAATGATATGACAATACTCGATTTCAACAAATGTATTTTTCCCCACACTACCTTACTCATAATGTAATTGCTATTCCAGTTCAATTTATTATATTTTTTTGCATAACATAAGGTAATGCATCACTATGCTTAACATTTCAAATAATTCAATATTTTGAGACCCATGTAATTAAATAGATGTATACATAAATTATTAATGAAAATTTTATCTATTTATAGAGTAACATAAGTTTCTTGCTGTATTTTTCTTACTAATAATTAATGGACAGCAAACCAAGACCAAATAAGGTGACACGAATTAATTTCATATACCTCCTCTGAATTTATAGTTCCTGATTACTAATTAATGATAATGACGTACTTCGCCTCAAAGAAATATAATCCCTAATTATGTCTCAAGCAATCTGTCGGGGTTTTTGCCCAGGCTTTGGGGCGGTGTTTTACTCCGCTTGAACGCCCTCTCCGCTGCTCCAACTCGCCGGCGAAATGGATCCACTCTCAGCTCTACGCGACTTCTCGATCCGCGGCGAGCTGGACAGGATTGTCCGTGTTGGTGATGAATTCCGGTTTGGCGGGGACTATACCTTCCCATGCTCAGCTGAGACAGCATATAGGTCTAAACAGGGCAACTTGTATACTCTGGAGGCTCTCCTCTACTACCTTCATCACCACCACCTCAAGCACACTGATTACCTCCAGTCCGCCCGCCACCACGGCGTTCCCCCCGTCACTCTTCCCGACCGTAAGCCACTTCTTGACTATCTCCAGGGTCGCGTCGCTTCCACTGATGCTATTGAGTTCGTTGTTCCAAGCGCCGTTCCTCCGGGACACCCCTCTTCTCTATTTTCCTCTGCGAAGGAGCCCCCTGTTGAGGAGTACCGACCTGATGATCCCTCCGTTGTTAGCGGCGCTGGGCTCGCCCCCGACGCTCTTATGGCATATCAGGACGCTGACGATGGTAGTTTTGGGGGCGATCGTGGGCCAATTAAGCCCCCGCCCCCTCCAGTGGACTATGTTGCAATGATTAGGGCATTGGAGAGGCCCCTAAAGGATCGGGAGGCACTCCTTGAATGCAAAAATAGGGATTTTTATGCCGTCCTGATGGCTTCCACCAAGCGGGAGGAGGAGCGAAAGCGGCTTGAGTCCCAGCAGCGCAAAGATGAACTTGTCGCAAAGAGCAGGCTTATGGGCTCCGGCGATCACCGTGGGGGGTATGGTGCTGACGACGGTGCTGCTACCCCAAAGCCCCCGATGCTCCTCAAGGGTGGCAAGATTGGGGAAGGGGTGCCCATCATACTGGTGCCTAGCGCGTCTCAGACACTGATAACAATTCACAATGTCAAAGAGTTCCTGGAAGACGGAGTGTTTGTTCCTAATGACGTCAAGGTAAAGGCACTAGCTGGAGCGCCCAAGCCTGACTGCGTTACTGTTCAAAAGAAGCTGAGCAGGGACAGGGTGGTTGCTGCTTATGAGGTCAGGGACAAATCTTCGGCCTTGAAACCTGATGACTGGGAGCGAGTGGTTGCTTGTTTTGTGCTTGGCAAGGAGTGGCAGTTTAAGGATTGGCCTTTCAAGGATCACGCAGAAATCTTCAATAAAAGTAAGCATCTATAGCTTTTTTACGTGGAATGTCTTTGCTTTGCAATGCAGTGTTTCTGGGCATGTATGTGTTTGACTTTTGTTTTATAACTACTAGCAATTGGGGTTTATACCTCACGACACAATTACTAGAGTCAAACCTCAAAGCCTTGTACCTTTAGGAGCCGTTTGGATGAGATTGTTTAGACACCTGGTAGTTATGTATACATTGCATCTTAAATTAGTAGCCACTGAATACCTCAGCATTTGCTCTAGCATTTTTGCTAACAAATTGACAGAATTTAGAATCACGCCTACTTCACTAGCATCGGAAACTGTCACTTTTATTCTAGCATCAGCTGTGCTGCATGCCAACCTGCGGTCTCAAACGATTGGGTTTTGCAGCTAGCAGCCCCAGCATTGGTAGACCGACTACCATCTATGTAGACAGAGTACCAGGATTTGAACGTTCAGAGCCAAATGGCCCCTTAGTTACAATTCATATCATAGGACCATGGTTGTCAGAACCGAACTGGTGAGGCCTCTGGTTCTCGGTTCATTGGTTCAACCAGTGGTTGGACTGGTTCAACTGGTGACATCATCATGACATCATAGATAATTAATATATATATATATATATATATATATAATTAATATATATAATTTTCAGCAAAATCATCTGTGATCCAATTACTCAAAGATTTGAATCAAAATAAAATGCCTAAATGTCTACCATCAAATTCAGTATTCATCATTGATTCATAATAAACTACGACATGTAGTCATCATCCTCATCATCTTAAATCCTCACCATCTTAATAGTCATCATCCTTATCCCCAATACAACAGAAAATAAGTGCAGCAGTTTAGCACAAGAACACAATTGCACAACTGTAATAGAGAAATTTACATAGAAATTGGGAAGTAGTAGGCATATAGGGTACATAAGGGCCAGTAGAAAATAACTTAATAGAAGGTGAAGGGGGATGAACAGTTGCCTGGAGCTAGAAGAAGAAGAGTAGAGGAAGAGGAGGAAGTGGGTGAGAAGGACGAAGAGGTATAGAGGAGGTGTCAATTTGACAGGGCATTTACCTGGAGGAAAAAGAGGGAGAGGGGAAAGAAGAGGGAAAGAGGAGAAAGAAGAAGAGGAGCAACAAGACTAGAGGAGTTACCTGGAGGAAGGCGTGTAGCAGGCTGATGGCGGAGAGAAGCAGTGGTAGCAACAACAACAAGATTGTCGGCCGCAAGCCCTCTGGTGGCAGCAACAGCAAGACTGCTGGCTGCAAGGCCTCCGGTGGCAGCAACAACAACTTCAATAGCAGCAAGTTAGCAACATCGGCTGCTTGTGGCGTCTAACAGCTGGCTTGCGGCAGCCTGCATGGTCGTCGGGTTGGAGTGGCTGGCCGTTGGAGACTAGGGCTGGACTAGAGATCGCGAGAGTCGGGAAATGGAGTGCTCAGGGGTCGAGGTTTTTCTCCCCCTCCCTTATTTCAGCCGCACGTGAGGGCACATGCCCACTTAATTGCCTGGGTGAGAGAACCGACCGGTTGGGCTGTAACCGGACCGGTTCGCCGGTTCACCAGTTCAACCGATCGGTTCACCAGTTCAATACCGAGCAAACATCATATCCGGGTTTAGGAGAGGATCGAGCCGGTAGAGGGACCGGTTCCCGGTTGAACCGGCCAGTTCGGTTCGAGTCTGATAACCATGCGTAGGACCCATGTGACCAGTTTGGGGCGGGGGGGGGGAGGGGTTGCTCAATACAATTTAAGAATGTACAAAAGGATCTTGTGAGCACTTAGATAGGTACCTTACCTTTTGGATAGCATAATTTTGTCGAAACTTTTGTTTTTAATTTATTTAATATATTATTACATTTCAACTAAAACATCACTCAAAACTAGAGATAAGCAGAAAAGAATAATCCATGTAACATTCTGAACATGACTGGGTTAATCCTTATAGATGGTATTGCCAAATAAATTATACAAGAGTGTTGTGCACACTTGCATGTATAATAGTTTTCACACAAAAGATATAAATTCTAAATGGGAAATTGTTGTTGGGATTGTAATTATTGATTTTAATCATGTACTTATTGATGAAAACATAATTTTAACCATCATCTAAGCCTCAATCTCAACCCCTGGGTATGATTAGAATTTGCTGAATTAATCTACTATCTCAGTTACCGGTGAATGCCAATGCAATTTCATGGAAATATAAATGGACAAGTTAAAGATTGATATGCAGTAATTGTAGGAAACATATATGTCCATATTTTTAATTGTGTCTATGAAAAATATAATCATTTTGTAGTTGGTAAATATGTGACAGGTGTATGCTCAATGTGAAACAATTTAATTGCATAGCCTGTTTCACTATGTATTGCATCATGTGATGTCATTATTGACCTTAAATGATTAAATAAACAACTGTAGATGTTGACAAATTATGCACCAAATCCTCCCAATCAAGGCATCATAAAAACTATGAAATGTGATTTACACGGGGCTAATTAACAACTCAATGTGCCTTTTATGTGGTGATCTTTTACTCTTGCTTGGAGCAATGGAAAAGGAAGGCTCTCTCTTTGGGAGGTAGATGGATCTGGTTGGAAATCTTCCACATGCTTCGCCTACTTATGCTATGTCATTTTGCACACTTCTTATGGACATCATTAGAAGGCGAAACAAGCTATAAAATGACTTCTTCCATACAGGCAAGAGCTGTTAGAAGTGCGCTAGCATCCCATTGCTTGGGAGAAGATGCACTGTCTTAATAAGACTGGTCGGACTTATCTTACTCCTTTCGCTGCTTTCATAATAGCTCTTTTGAATATCATGGCGGCTGGGGTCCCATGAAATGAAGTCTCAGTTAATAATTTTATAATGAAATATCTCTAATAATCATGAGTAGTGAAGTAAAAACAGTGATATTTTCTCTGGTATGGACTGCCATAGGCTAAACCACTTGTATCTTATTCTCGACATCTC